>CM069928.1:31928488-34331780 GCA_036172225.1 Cryptocoryne crispatula var. balansae
ATTTTGATAATTTTCTTATCATGCCAACCACCTGATGTTTCCAGTTGAGATCGTTTGTTTTCTTTCTGTAGGTGTGGCATTTCCGACGTCTCATTATTGAGTCTCTGAATGTTGACTTATGGGAAGAACTGGACTTCGTTGATGGGATTGCACTAGATAATTCCAAGAACTACCAAATCTGGTGAGAAATCCCTATTTTTAATTTTTACTTGATTGTACAATAAAATAAATCAAGCTTAATTTAGATTAGGTGGGCTTCAGTGATTTCCATCATTCATCATGCTCAAATATTACAATAGGCAACTGAGCTCTGATCATTTTTTATCAACTGACTAATTGATTATTTTAACTCATGGCAACTTTATCACAAATAAACACTTCAGTGGACATCGACAGTGCATTACATGGGAGATTTTTACATGCCTCACCACTGTAACTAATCAAATAAATAGATACTGTGTAGGCATCATAGGCGATGGATTGCTGAGAAGCTGGGAACTGAAGGTGCTAATAAAGAACATGAGTTCACTAAGATGATTCTCTCTCTGGATGCTAAGAATTACCATGCTTGGTCTCACAGACAGGTAAACACTATTGTGCTCTGCCTTCCCGTTGTTAATAACTTAATATGATGCTTCTTTGCATTGCATCTTTTGTAAAAAAAATATATCATGAAATATCTCTTTTACAGTGGGTGCTTCAGGCATTAGGTGGCTGGGAGGATGAGCTCGATTACTGTCATCAGCTACTGACAGAGGATATTTTCAATAATTCTGCTTGGAATCAGGTACGAGTTTAACCATTCTTGTAAGCATGAGCTGATATTTTAAGGCATGACGATTGGTGCAGAAAATTATATATATAAATTAAATAAAAGGCAGAAGCAAGATAGACTGAAAGAAAAAATGAAAATGACAACTTTGAATATCACCAAGCTTCTTGTTAATCTAGTAATTTGAATGATTCAAACATCTTAATGCTGAATTTTTTTTCCTGGACAGGCTTTTGAAATCTACAACTGACATCTCACATCTGGAACTAACTACTTCTTTCTTAGAGGTGGGGGGAGATGGGCCTTATCATGGTCTAGACTGAGAAATATTTTAATACTGGATTTTATATTCATATGAAACTTTTATACAATACTGCCAGAGTAGGTTTATTCAGCCTGAATGATTTTATGGTGGTCAACTCAGAAGGATGTCTATTGCAGACGCTTGTATGCAAGTAATCTGATTATCAAGGAGGCTGGTAAGAACTAAGGATCAAGGTAGGTGGGGTCGGGTAGGGGTGTTCATGGTTTGGTTTGGTTGGTTTTTGAGTATTTTTTCTCAAACCAAACCAAACCAAACTATTTCCCAAACCAAACCAAACCGAACCAAATTAATTCGGTTTGGTTTGATTTGGTTCGGTTCAAACCATATTTTACTAAGGTATAGTAGATATATCAATATATAATTTTATTTTGTTTTTTTTTAAATCATATTCTATTAAAATATTGTGTATATATTTATACGTTACATTAATTTTGCCTTAAAAACTCTTGAAACAATTTTTTTTATAATAAAATATGCATAAATACTATCTTATGTATAACTTAAACTAAAATATTTAATCTAATTCGGGTTATTCAGTTTATCGGTTTAGTTTGGTTCGAAAGGTTCTAGAAACCAAACCAAACCAATCGGTAGTTCAAACCAAACCAGGTTTTTTGGGTTGAACCAAACAGTGAACAGTCCTTGGATCGGAAGTCGGGACCGGGTCAGTTGGGCCAAAATCGGGTTGGCCGGGGTCCAGACCTGGGTCGGGTCAGGGTCGGTTGGGGTCATGAAAAAATAATAATAAAATAATAATTTTAAAACATTTACGGGGTCAGGGTCTCAGGGTCGGGACCAGGTCAGTCGGCCCAAAAGCCTACCAGGTTGGGTCCGGGTTGCGACCCGGGTCGCGACCCTGCATTCCATGCTAAGGATAAATGGAGAACAAGCTAGGGATAAATAGTAGTGAACTGGTTCAAACTTCAGAGGATCTCTAAATTTAGATATTTGGATAAGAGGATAAAGAGTGTGACGCATCAGTTTTGGTACACACAGGAGAAATTACAATGGTCTAAATGAGTGGTCAAATATATGTAGTTTGAGATGGAGTTCTGCACTATTGGCATCAATAGTGTTAAACTGTTTCAGTTTTGCAGATGCACAAGCTTTTTGTTTTTCTGCCTGATCTTGGATTCTTATGTTACTTTTGTAACTCTGTTACACTTGTAGATAAAGCATTGAGTTACGTTTTGGATAAAATTTGTGGTTTTCGAAGCTGATTAGTGAAGCTTTTATTTGTCTTTTAGGGTGTCACCACACCAGTACACAGGAATGTATTCAAGGTGCATAAATAGAGTCCATCGATGTCCCTTGGGAAAATATGATTAGAAATCAATTTAGGGGAGGGGGATTGTCTGTATGTGCTGAGTAACTGATGGAACTCTCCCCATCCCCATCCTTAGGATGCGCCATTCACATTGAACATGGCTGCCTTTTGGTACTTCATCGTTGTAGATTCTCAAGTAAAGTTATCTGGAAATTCACGTTAAACAACATTGCCTGTTTAATATTTTTTCATTCAAATAATGACTGCAAGATGGTTGATTACTTATCTGGCACAGAGGTACTTTGTGGTCACGAGGTCTCCACTCCTGGGTGGGCTTCACGCCATGCAGGACTCCGAAGCAAGATATGCTGTGGAAGCCATTCTGAAGAACCCTGAGAACGAGAGCCCCTGGAGGTATCTTCGAGGGTTATACAAGGGGGATACCTGCTCATTGATAAAGGAGAGTCTTGTTTCCGAAGTTTGTCTCAAGGTCATGAAGACTAGCCCCCACTACATATTTGCTCTGAGCCTGCTGTTGGACCTCCTTTCACACGGTTTGCAGCCATGTCCGGAACTCAAGGATGCCGTCGACCATTTAATTTCTGAGACGGAGATTTCAGATGCCAGTTTGCCAGGTGCTATATGCTCTCTCTTGGAGAGAATGGACCCGATGCGCTCAAACTACTGGGCATGGCGCCGAAGCAATCTTCCTTCTGGGGTTTGCTAGAAGAATTGAACACGGGAGAAGCCTAGTATTGTGGATGTTAATGTATCTTTACCTTCCCCGAGTATGAGCTGTGTTCTTGGGGGGGTTGTACTAGCCGTGGCTTCTTTCTGGTCACAATTTCATGTTTTCCACAGTTAACCCGGTTGTTTTGCTGCCTTGTTTCTGACGTGTTTAGTTCTTAACCCTCACTGCTTCTGATTTCTGAGGGAACTTGTTAAGTGCAGCATGTAAGGTTTCTTCTCCTAAGTTTAGTCCCCCATGGGAAAACCTAGGGACTCCCTGGTCCTTCATCGTGGTTGGTTGGTCCTTTATTTCTTCATTCTTTTCAAATAAAGGGGAAATCAGAGAAGACCACCTACGGTGGTAAGATGAAATCGTAGGCTCGCCCATGTAAGGCTATGAATTTGGACACGTGAATGCATGGCCCAGGAGATCGAAACACGTGATGCAGTGTTAGAATATGCAATTGATTAGAGGGAGGAAGACGAGTTTTCCAGACACCGTGACAGCAGCACGATCATCATGTTCTTCCTGTCTATACCGATTTGTCGGATGTAGATAGAGCTGCAAACGGGATTGGATTATAAGAATTTAATGTTTTTTTATCTTGATTCTGATATGTTAAAATGACTAATTTCGATATGTTTCCGGTCCTCGTAATATTGAAATGATCAATCTCAATTTTGATCTAAAAGATCAACGGCTCATATTCAATATCTCAAATACTTATCATCGGTATCAATATTAATCGAAAGTGGTATCACGTAATATTCTAATTTTGATTACGATATCAAAAATATTATCATACCTCTATTTAGCGATAAGTCAATTAAAATTAGGTCAAAATATCAGAATATTTGATACCGTTTACAGCCCTCCCTAGATGTAGATACTAGGGCAACAATGGACGTCGTCGAGCTTTGGGTAATCAACGGAATGTCCCCTCCACCTATGAAATTGAACAAAGTGCTTTGCCTGCTCCACGGGTGGGAAGAGTAACGGTGGGAAGACTTGGCTGTGCAAGAAAACCAGAATTGAAGTTTTATTCGTTCTCGCGTATGTCCTTGTCTCTCCACGTGCATATTCTGCATCAAATATGTTCACATTCTTACAGGTAATAATATGTAGAAAAGAATTAAAAAATATAGTCTTTTCAATACATCGTGCGCAGAAGGCCAGCCCATTTGCACGGATCACTAATTACAATCTGCAAGAACACCGTTGACCTTCTCGACGCCGGCGTCCTTCAAAAATTTGTCATACGGACTTGAAGGAGGGAGCCTGAAGGAGTTGTCACACCGACGAGAGTTCTGCCCCCTCCCGTTCGACGTCGGCTGGTCCGTAGACGACTTCTCCGGCTGCACGGAATTGCACACCCCGAATGAGCATATTAACTTGTCAACTCCAAAACATATTGGGTTACCCACATTGTGCATTGTTGCTAAAGCCTTCGCATTTTCTTCCATGTGATCATTGCTGCCTGTAGCGTCTTGTCGATGTTTGAAGCTCAGAAGTACGGACATCTTCTGCTGCTTTCCGATAACAAGGGCTTCACATTGGCTCTTCATCTCGTCATATGGTACGGGTGTACTAGACACTGGCAGGCTAGCAACTTGCCGGGCAGTCTCTAGAACCTGGAAACAGATTTCTTTTTTAAAAACCAGTCATAAGCGTAGACTTGTAGAAATGAACGCGCAAGATCTCGAACAAAGCACTCCACTATTTTTGCACAGTCAGACATAATCTTGAGTCCTTGACATTAGCACTCCCCAAAAAGACATCACGAAAGGAAAAACAAAGCTGGCGGTTTTAAGGTGTATAATAACTGATGTTATTGGAATCTCTCTCTCTCTACCTGTATATATGTCTCAATGTTTATGGTTTAGCATCAGACACAGGTGGAACAAACTGCAACACGTGACACGGCACTAAGAATTGCAAAGATTTCAAAGCACGTTCTACCTTCCACACACCGGGGGGCGGGACCTTGAGGCTTTTCTTTGTTTTTAGTTTCTCCTGTCCTTGTTTTAAGATTCTTAGTTAGATATCATTCTCAGTGACCAGATTCAAGCAAAGATAAGTTGCAGAAACCACTGTAGCCTCGCCAGCCTGTCTACATGCTCTCTGTTCCTCTGCACACAAATCTTAACCTCAAAAACGACAGAACTACAGGTTCTAGATGCAACTGAAGCCATTTCCAAGATCCTGCGATTAAAGGAGCACATACCGATTCTATCAATTGATTAGCACTGAGAACGTCGAGTGATTTCTTAGACTCTGACATCTTTCGGTCTGATTGAGTACTCTTATCTGGGAAGATGTCTTCATCCTCCAGTGTAGCCAAAGGCATGATCTGCATGAGAAGACCCTAAACATGATATACAAAGATAGACAAGATATAGACATCTGCAAAAGTTTATCATCGTATTATGCACAATTAAACAACCTTGTCATAAGATTGAGAATCCTTCTGTGCAAGTGGGGAGAACGGCTTTGGTGTTTCCATGAATAAGGGGACGCCAAGAGGAAATGCATCTTCAGGTGAAAAGCCTTGTAACAGTTGATCTTTCATGCTGAGCATGTCTTCCTGCAACAACATGATTGTTAAGGTTAAAAGAAGCAGGCCCATGAGTGGAAATCTAAAATATAAGACATCATCTCGCCTCTGGTAGCTTTTCAAATTTTCTCATCATGTGAGATAACACAGTCTCTCTCAGGAGACTACCATCCTTTTTTTTTGTCGAAAAGAAGTTGAGAGCAGCAGCATCATCTTCTTCTGAACCATAAACAATCCCCTCGGTACCAGAGGGGGTGAAAGATGCCTGTAGCATCTCGTCATTGGTTATAAGAAGATATGGATCAACCTACCATAAAGTAAAAAAAAGGAAAAAGTCACTGATAAAATTACAACGTAACCAACAGGAAGCAAGTTTCTGCCAGAATTGTTGGTATTAAAAAAAATCAAGAAAATGAATACTTATGGGGTGTTTGGTTGCATGATAAATTGGGTTTTTGTTACATTTTTATGTTTTTGTAACAAAACTTGTTAAAAGAGGTGTTTGGTAACCATTACAATTTTATGTTTTTAAAAAGTTTTCCTTCTTGAACAAAAAAGAGGGTGTCACCTCATTTTTTTATCTTGTGGTCCCCCGCCTTGTTTAGTAATATGGTATCCACTCTTTTTGTTATCATATCTTCCCAAACATGATAATTTTATGTCATTGATTAGCTCACTTATTTTAATACAACTTTTTATCATGAAAGTGTATAAAAGTTTATTGTGCAACCAAACACCCTATAATCTTTTGGATTAACATATATATCCGCAGTATCCAAGACTCCAAGCAGAACATAGACTCAACTATGTACTTTTTGCATGATTTACAGTTAGTATAAAATGATTGTTCTGGTTGAAAGAATAATTTGCAAGCAACAAACCATTTCATCCATCAGCATTGTTTTGATAGAAGAAACCAATTGAGGGATTCTGCCTGCCTTTCCAGAAATTAGAAGCATATAAGATGCCATTGTCAATAGTGATCTTCGGCATGATGGCTGTAGGCGACCTTTGTGAAGAAACAAGAAGAAATAAAAGATCAACTATGTTAAAATAAATAAGTTCTGTGCTACTTCCCTGAAAATTTACAATGAAAACTAGTGGCATATATGGCACTTAAATGAATGACAAGACTAATATAATCAAGTTAGCAGAAAGGAACAGTTTTCTTGTTTAGTTAAAAAATACAAATAGTAGGATTTCCACTTTTCACTTTGGGCCACCGTCTACATGGTGCAGAGTGAAACTTATGGTATGGCCCACCCAATGAAGCCATGAAGGTGATTTTAATGTTTGGAGTACGAGAATCAAAGGGACCATGCAGCACGTTTGTCAGAGAAAATGAGGTGGCAAAAGATGTGGCATTAGTTTGCCTACCTTAGAAGTCTGATTGTACATAAATTGTTCATCATATAACTAGAATTTTAGGTTGCTTTTCATTAAGGCTATAAACGGGTTGGATTCGGTAGCGGAATCATCGGGATCCGATTCCGATTCCAATAAGAGTTAAAGGGTTTTGATTCTAATAATTTCGGAATCACTATATTCCGATTTTGATCTGATTCTACTATCGAAATCAGAGCCAAATCTGATAATTTCTGAAATATATAATAAATAATAATTTTTATTCAAAATAACTTAATAATTTACATATAATTACTAAAATTTGATATAATCTTTTTAAAATTTTATTTATATTATTTTATCGATTTATATATCATATTTTATGATTTATTTAACTTTATTTTAAATAATTTTACTTATATTTATTTATTTATTATCAAAATCGGATAAACAGAAATGGAATCAACTGATTCTAATTCCGATTTCGATTAACTTATAAGATTAGTTAGCTTATAAGATTCAAAAACAAATTCCAAACCTGTTAATTTGTATTGGAATCAAATCAGAATTTTGGAATATCAGATTCTGTTTGCATCCCTACTTTTTATACAGATACCCAACACAACAACAACAAAAACAACGTAGCATAATTGATATCTAAATGTACCACCACTAAGAAAGGATGGCACCATTTTTCATTGTTGGATGCCTGAATTGAGTATTGAAGAAGAAGATAGATAGGAGCAAAAGATATTGGTAGGACCACGTCATATATTTCACACTATGCTGAGATATGGAGGGAAAGAACTGGATTAAGAGAAGTCAAACAATAAACTTAACAAAATTAGTTCACAGAAGAAATTTACTGGAAGCATAGATCCAGGGGAATGAGTCAAGAAAAGGGACCTAACACAGCTTATCCAAAGACTAGCCGCCTACTAGGAATCACATTTTCTTGCTGAAACAAGGTGAGGTCTTTCTTTCGAAAAGGACTTCAATGCCCATGCGCAAGGATGCATGCACCTGTTCTCAACTAAGGAAGGATGGTACCATCTTTCCTGTTCAATGCTATTACATGCATCCAGAGAATGAAAGATTTGCATTGGAGGCTGCATTTAAAGAAGAGGTCAAGAAGGCAGGGTTTGATCTCCCAGGGATAAAGGTTCAAGTCCAGATGCTTTCCTCTGTTTCTACCAGATCTGTAGGCATATCATCCAATGTAATGGGACCTTTTGGAGACATAAAATGAATTTATAAGTGGAGAGGAAACATAGAAGGAATATTAGCCTTCTGAAATGAATATCAACCAATAGAACTCACATATATCTTATTTTTAGGAAAGAAGGTGTTGATAGTTTAAAAGATTTAAAAATCTATTGGCCTTCTGAATAGAATCTACAAGATCACTGCAAAGCTGCTAGCTTCAAGATTTTGCCCTTATTTCAAAGTCTTGTTCCTGAAAACCAAAGGGCTTTTATCAAATATGAAGATTCAAGAAACCTTCCTAGTTGCTGAAGAGAATAATCATGAGAAAGATTGAGAAGGTTGAACTTTGTCATCAAACTGATCCTGAAAAAGCCTGTGATGGGTGAGTCGGATGCACTTGTTCGTTCAGTTTGCTGAAGCAAATGAAGTTTGGAGACGGGTGGATAAGTTGGAGCACACAATATCTTAACTGGACATCTTTCTGTAGACTCATTCACAGGGAACAAAATTCATGCTTCCATGGTGGTAAAGACATAGAGGTGTCCAGCAATGGGATCCTTCCCCTTGTTTTTTTTTACGATTTTCTACTTTCTTTTGAGCAGATTGTGGAGGAGGGCAGAGATTCTCATTTCATCATAGGCTTTTTGGTCAAGCAAGCAAACAAAGATATCTCACCTACATTATGTGGATGATATTATTACTTTTGTGGAATGCCAGGTGAAGTATCTCTACCACCTAAGGCTATTGTTGGAACTCTAGTAAGAAATCAGTGGTTTGAAGATTAACTATGATAAGTGTAAAGTGGAATGTGTTAATATGCAGGAGATTATCCTTGTTGGAGCTGCATAGATTTTGGGTTGCCTACTTGAATCGTTTTCAATCACATAGTTGCTGCTTCCTTTGTCTCCAATGTCTTTGACAATCAATGATTAATATATGCCCACTGACAAATTTGGATGCTGATTGGCAAGTTGGAAGAGCAAACACCTTTTCTAGAGTGGAAAACACTTTGCAGATCAGTTTTGGATTCGTTGACAGCCTATAATTCTCCGTTATTCAGATGCCCAGTCATTTTGTCATCTCTCGACAGGATCAGAAGCCACTTCTTTTAGCAGGGATGTAGCAAGAGCAAACACCTTTTCTACAGTGGAAATCACTTTGCAGTTCGGTTTTGGATTTGTTGACAGCCTATAATTCCCCATTATTCAGATGCCCACAGTTGTTTTGTCATCCCTTGACAGGATCAGAAGCCACTTCTTTTAGCAGGGATGTAGCAAGAGGGGTAAAGAATGGAATGACATCATAGATCTTTGCCTCAACTTGTTCCTTTTGACAAAATGGACACGGAAGCTATGCCCAAACACTGTAGAACTATGGAAAAGTGAAGTCCTGGATAATTACTAAATTAATGACACCGAAAGATAATTTTGGATGGGCTGTGCATTCTGCTCATCCGCAACCTAGAAAGAAACCTGGTGACAATTCATTTTGTGCAAAGTAGAATCATAATTCTACATTTTTCTAAAAGATGCCTGGTATAGTGGGATAGTAATTTGTTTCTATCCTCAGAATCATTGGATGGTGAATGCACAGTAGCTGATTGCTGGTTGACCAAAGGTGAGGAGTTGGCTGGTTCCCACCTTCAAATGAAACCTTCACTATGAATAAATTCCATAAATAGCTGATTGATGTAACCACAAATTTTAAACTTTGGGTCTTTCCTTTGTGGAAAAGAATTTGATTCGTTTCTCTTTAAACAACCTGGAAAACATGTGATATTCCATAGGAGTATTAGCTAATTCATGATATATAAAATATATACATTAAAGTTGTTGAGTTTTTTGAAATTTTTTTTTTACTTTGACCTCTCCCCATCAGACTTGTAAAGAACCGAAGTTAAGTCAATCGAATAACCATTTGAACACTCTTGATTAACTGCCATAGCAATTCATGCGTAGAAGATATATGTCCACAAAATAAACACAAGGGAGCAACGGCCCCAAGAACTTGACGGAATGCAAAACAAAGCGTGTTTTGAATTTGGTTTGATTTAATTTGGGTTTATTTGAAAGTTTGATTTATTTTAGGTTGAGAATTAGTGTTTTTATCTTTGAAATAGTGTTGGATCTAATTTAAGTCAATTAAAGATCATTTTGGGGATTTAGTTTGTTTTGAATTGTTTGTTTATTTTATTAATACTTGATGTCTTTTATCTTTGGGATTTGTTTCAAATTTGGTTTCTTTATGTTTTGGTTTAATGCCCTTGCAAGTTTCAGTGTTTTTCTTGGTTCTCAACCTGTCAGACTTTGGGATTTAAGATCAGGAGGTTCAAGTTTTAAATTTTATATTTCTGTTTTGGGACTTAGGATCTTAAGATTTTGGATTTGAGATTTTAATGAGTTTTGGTTTGAATTTCAGATTTGAAGATTTGGGAATTAGCATGGTTCGCCGGGTCGCGACCCGGTCGGGTTTGGTCACGACCGGCCCGGTTGCGATCCGGTCGGGGCCGACCCAGCCAGTCCAGTCGAGGAGTCGCACGACCCGGCCAACGGTCATGTGACCGTTGCCAACAGATGGGGCAGCCTCCAGCCCCCCCCCCCCAATTCAGCCCCTTCCCCTTACCCTCACCTCTCACTCTCACCCTCAAAGCACTTATTTACTAATGTTATTTGGTTCATAGGTTACTTTTTCAACCTAAGGTATTGCTATAATCCACAGTTCAAGACAACGAACGAGCTATTAGATGACGTGAAGAGCGTCATCCGACGGTTGCTCGGTGACAACGACCAGGCTATTATTGCCTACAACAAGATGTACGATTACAGAATGTAAATATTTTACTTTGGAACGAGCAGAGTTGAATGAGCCATGATGCTATTAAGTCCGGGTATATAGCATTATTTTTCATCACTTAGTTAATCAAAGTGTACGAGATAATAATGTAAGACATTCAATTTATGCAGCTGATTGGTAGATGGAATATGGTAAAGTACTAGGGTACGAGGACTTGGCGGATGTAGCCATCAGGGTCCTAAGCCAAACCACTTCGGCTTCAGGTTGCGAGAGGAATTGGTCTACATTCAGTTTGATTCACATGAAACAAAGGAATAGGTTGACATCAAGGAGACTTGAAGACCTCGTGTATTGTCACTACAACATGAGGTTAAAGTTGAAGAATTTGGAGAAAATGAAGCAGAACCAAATGGAACAAAAGAGTTAGATATCATAGATGGCAAGATGTCCGGTCGAGGAGCCGCAAATTGAAGAGGAGGACATCGATTTTGATAAAATATTATACGAGAAGAACTCCTTAGAAGCTTAGGTCAATGACCGAGAAGGGTTGGGAGAACCAGAGTTCAACCCAGAAGACAGACAATGGGCTGAAGGAGTGCTCGATGATGTCCCTTTGGTCGAAGAATTCTAGATCCCTCCCTCCCTAGCAAAGCGACAGAGGACCGGAGAAGGAACTAGTCGAGGTACGCAAAGTAGGAGAAAAGGTAAACAAGTTATGATTGATCCTTTTGATATTGCAGATGCTAATACGATCGAAGACGATCGAGAGATACGCCAGAGCCGAACATCCGAGTGCAGTACCAGACTTCCGAGAATTCGTCGTCAAAGAGTAGCAGCGATGATGGTGTTGGATACGAGGACATGGGCATTTTACAAGTACAAAGGACCCCAGATCCTCTCATATCTCCTTCAACGTCACTACGTTTTACCGACGAGGAGCAATATACCCATGTGACCCAAGACGCCGATAATGGTACAAGGCCGCAAGGTGGAGGAGGTCACCGTAGCTATGGAGCTAGAGCAGAATACCACGATGCTTCCAACTATGCATATGATTCATCCCAATGCTCTTGGTTCCCTACATACGGTCAATAGTATTATGGAATGAATTATGTGGAGTCGTCAGATACTTCGATCCAATCGACCTATAGCTATGATGACTCGTTTGGATCAAGTCTTAAGATAGTTTCCCGAGAGATTGACGAATATGATCATCATGTGTACATGTATCAAGCTTTGTACTCAACCCAAATGACATGGGGAGAGTACATAAACTACCTACAAAATGTAGAACACGTCACATTAGAATAAAGTTGAGATATTATTTGTTTAAATCATGTCATTTATTTTTCTGTATTTTTTTGATTTTTTTCGCATGTTTCTTGATTTTTTCAAATTCTTCAAAAAAAATAATAAAAAATTAGGGTCACAGTCTGACCAGGTCGGCTTGGGGGTCTCGCGACCCAGTCGCGACCCGCGACCCAACCTTCCTTGGGAATTAGATTTAGATTTTAAATCTTCAAATTACATTCAAGATCTTTTGGGCTTAATTTTTATCATTAAGATTCAAATTCAAAATTGATGTTTTGGGATTTCCAAATTGCAAGATTCCTGCCCTCTCAGTTCCCTACAGTTTTCAGGTCCCTCCCTTTTTTCCCTACATTCAGGGAGACTGACCTTCGGATGTCTAAATCTTGTTAAGCATCTAAATCCTCATGTTCCTGCAAATTACCAAGCATCCAAATTTCCTGATTTTATGGACTTCCTGAATTTTGTTCATCCCTGTGACATTCAGAATTGAGCATTCTGTTTCGAATTCTTTGTTGTTGAACTTTCTGATTTTGGTTTTGAAGGGACTTGCAGTTTTGCAGATTTTGTGCTTCTGTCAATTTTCAGATTCAAGATAGCTTCACGTTGAGGAATTTGTTTGACTCTTTGATTTTAGATTTGTACATCCTTCTTTTCCTTTTCTATTTTAATCTTTTATTTGAATTCCGGCACTGAGAGCTTGAGTCTGTGATTTCAGATTTAAGAAGTTGAGATTTTACATCTTTTTATTTGGATTCTTAGATTTGTGATTTAGGATCTTCCATTCCAGTTTTCAGGATTGAAGGCTTCTTTATTGGTGGTTTAATATTTTTATTTCTTAAATTCCAATTTGAGATTTGGCAATTTTGACCTTTTTTTAAAAAATTTGTTGCTCTGATTTTAATGGATTTCCCAGGTTTTCATACGTACAGGTTTGGGAATTGACACCTTTAGTTCCATTCTGACTTGGTGCCAATTGAAATTAAGGTCTTTTTTGTTTTTTGTTTTGGTGACCGAAACTTCATGAGTTTGAGTTTAGCGTTTGAGGTTTTTTTTTACTGTTTTAGTTTTAATCTCCAGGTTCCTTCATTTTAGTTTCAAAGGTAATGGATTATCAATTTTCTTTGAATTCCAAACCTGGATCATTTTGACTTTCCTTTCAGATTTAGGTGACCTTTTAAGTCTGTATTCAAATTGCCCCTTTGAAAAACCTTGGGAACATCAATGCCAATTTGAATTCCCTTTTATGTTCAGATCTGACACCAACCTCTTTATATTGCTCCAGTTTTAGTTTTAGTGACTTCAGAAATTCGGGATATTTCAGATTTCTCGAGTTCTGATGACCAGTAAATTGATTCCTTTCTTTCGGATCTGACAAGTCCTTTGAGTTTCTTATTCAAATATCTGATCACGACTCCTTTTTTTGACTTCAGACTTTCATCATCTCAGTGACCAGATTTCAGTTTTCTTTTACTAGCTGTTCTGGCATTGGGCAGAGGCTATTAACAGTCGACAATGATTTTTAGATCTGAAATTCTTGAAATTTTTTCATGTCTTTGATTTCATTGATTTTCAATATTTCATATGTTCAGATTTCCTTTCTTGATGTGCATTCTTCAAGCCAATGGAACTGTTAGAGTTCCCTTTCATCACAAGAATGCATTCAACACTGTACTCACCATTGATTGAATATGGAATAAATGTATGTATGGGAAGGCATGGAAGCCATGATCTCAATGAGTTCGAATGAATTAGGATTAAATCCATTTGGTCTTTGACAGGCATTATGGAGTTCATCCCATTGAGTTAGGATAAAACTCGCCGGACCTCGAGTAAGCATTGGGAGCTTTTCCCATTGACTCATCATCCTCATTGGCTAGTGGTTTGGCATTCATGCACATGTAGGTGCTTAGCCTTTGCATAACCTAATGAGTATATTCTTCCCTTAAAGGGAACATGGTATGACATTAGGGTAGGGTCTTTAATAGACCTTTGTATGCCAACTTTACAAAGCATAGGGTGTGCACAAGACCGGCCCTCAATTAGTTTTTTGTTATAATTCTTTTGAATTATGCCAAAACGTAGGGCGTGCACAAGGCCAGCCTCCAATTAACCTTGATTGTTTAATTAATTTTACAAAGACGTAGGACATGCGCAAGGCCAAGGCCAGCCCCCAATTATTCTTGGAGTGGAATATTATTTAAGTTTAATTGGGATGTAGGGTGTGCCTTGTTGGACCGGTCCCCAATTAGCCTCAACTTGAGTTAATTGTAAGTTTTATTAAATTTACTATTGTGCAGCCCATTGTCTTTTGCTATTGACAGTCTGATCATCCCTTGAGTTATTGTTCATACTGCCGCTCATGCTCCCATCATCTGTGTGGCCCCCATGTCTTGATCATACTGGTTTCCCTCTTGAACAGGACTGGATTTCAGCTTCACCTTGACCAACACAAGCCGATACTGGAGTGAGCTAGGAACTGGACTGTCAGACAGTGGAGTGACTATTCCGACAGGAGGAACGTGGTGATGAAGAAGAAATGGCCCTCTTCCACTCGAGGCTAGGTGCTAAGCATCGTAGGAACAAGAAACACAAACAAGAAAGGTCAGATGGTCCCATAGTCCAGAAAGAGAGATCATGTTCATAGGCAAGTGTCGTGAGGGGTCACGCTAGGTCCATGAAACAGGGAAAGAAATTGTGCCGATGAGAAGAGGGAAAGAACATGATCTACAGCTCTAGGTGACCTTCCTCACCTATCTGTAGACAGTTGTGCAACAGGTAGACAACCACGGCGCTCCCTACATGTCCCTTGCCCCTTCCTGGTGAGCTCCCTTGTTTCCCGCGACAAGTGAGTCTTCAACGAACCTCCTCTAATGATCATCTCCTTTCTCCCGAACCTCCCAGTTGAACCTCCCCCCCCAGTAGGCCTCGATGGCTTGTTATATGTAGGCCAAGGGCTTTGCTGCCATCGGGAGGAAATCCCAGTGGCATCGGTTGCTCCTGATGGCAATTATAGAAGCATCCAGCTTCTACGATCCCGTAGGACCCTTATGCAATCCAAATTGTCATACTTCGAGGTCATCAGAGCCCCTTGATGCCTAGAGTTGATCCTCCTGCCCTCGGGGGAAGATGTCCCCATTATGCAAGCCCTCTAAATGGTAACTCCAGCCGTCGGGATGGATTGTGGATCCTACTATCATGTAGGATACTCTGCGTGATCCCAGCCTGCCAACATCTTGGTCCGTTTGAGTGCTAGGATGCCTTCAGTGTGTCTTCCAATGGCTTCCGACCCTTGCGGATTGATCGGGAGCCTGTTGGGGGAAGTCCCAGCCATTGTGAATTCCTCATATGGCAAGTATGGCAGTTGGGGCAGGCTACGGAGCTTTCTGGCTAATTGGATTGCCTGTGGTGATCCTTCTAGCTATAGTTGCAAACCATTGCAAGGTCCCCTCCACCGTGGGTGTGTCCTCTTGGTGTCTCGATACTCCTGCACCTCCATAGGCAAGCCAGTGGGCTTCGAAGAAACACTGGCAGACCTCCACTGCTTCCAGAAGGTAATCCCGATAAGCCCAGGCTCTTCTTGCAATCCTCCAGAACCTGTTGAGATCCTTCCCTGCTATCTTGCCTAGCTGGTGCTCCCACAGGCTTCCAGAAGGTAATCCCAGTAAGCCCAGGCTCTTCTTGCAATCCTCCAGGACCTGTCAAAATCTTTCCCTGCTATCTTGCCTAGCTGGTGCTCCCACAGGTCTTCACAGTGGCCGCTTGCCTAAGGGAGACAACTGTTGGGACTTCGTTGTGCGGATAAGGCTCATGTGGCCCATTGCAATAAGGTGAATCAGGCTAAGCCCAACAGATTCATGGGAGATGGACTACGCATAACCAAATTTGGCTTATGTAGCCACTCTATTTTGATTTAAACTCACTCTTATACCTTTTCATATGTCCCCTTAGCCCATTCTCCTCAGCACCCTGCACGAAGCAACCCTTCCTGACCTGCTCTTTCTCGTCTCTGGTCACAGCAGCTGGATCTACCTGCACCCTCTGTCGGGCTTGAGAAGGAGAGCTTTCTCTCTTCTGCCCAGGCCTAGCCAGGTCCTCCAAGGCCTATTCATAAGTTCCTCCCTCTCCTCCACTTGTGATTAAGAGTACACCCTTATACACAAGTCTCCACTGTGTATGTATCTTGCCCCTTAGTTCCATACGATTCCCACTGTACTGAGTATATAGCATTTCCAATTTAGCATGCTACCTGATGGTGTCCAGATTAAGGCTTTAACATTTGCAAGTCAAGTGAACTCCATTTTATTCAACCATTTCTGATCTAGTTTTTTTACTTAGATGTCAATATATTCCATCATTCAACAGCAGTCGGATGAAGTCTTCGGGGTTTTGACTGCACAATTTCAACCCCCCACTGTTGTTTTTTATTGTTTGGGCTCAGTATATGTATGCCTCAGAACATGAGAGCTTGAGTTCAAATAGACTTACTACTACAAACATGCCGATTACTATTTTCACAATATCCCTTTCCCAAGGTTCCAAACATGCTGACGGTTGGCCTGATTTGAGACATATGTATACATCCCTACCCTACTTCCTCCCTTTTTCTAAAAAAATTTAGGTGCCAACACTGATCTTCTCTCCTTGGTTTAGGATGTTGATGTAACCTCAAGATTCTAAGGATTCTATGTTTTGGAAATTTATTTTCCTGTTTGAATTTGAATTAGATTTGGTTTGATTTGACCTTAATATTGACTTCTTAGGAAAATAGATGGTATTTCATAAAAGTATTAACTACGGTCAATTATAATTTGAGGTTGTTAGGTTCTTTAAAATTGATTTTTGACCTCTCCCCGTCGGATGGTGCGAAGATCCGACGTTAATTATATCGAGATTACTCGAAAACCCTTGATTAATCGTCATAGCAATCCATTGAATAGAAGACAATGCATCCACACAAAATAAACATTCACACATGGGAGAAAACAGCCCCATGAAATTGACGGAATGCAAGCACTTAATTCACTTTGAATTTAATTTGAGTTTATTTTGGATTTGATTTGAATTGAATTGGTTAAAATTGATTTGAGTTGAATTGGTTTGATTAATTTGAATTAGTTTGAATTTAGTTTGAGTTGAATTTAATTGGTTGAAATTTGCATTGCATTGATTTGAATTTTGATTAAACTGAATTGATTGATTTTAAGTTTGTTTGGGATTGATTTATTTAAATTTAGTTTGATTGGAGTTGAATTTGAATTTTTCCTTGCTTGATTAATTTGGATCTGTTTTATTAAGTTTGTCTTGAATTTGATTGGTTGAATTTAATTACTTTTGGTTTGGGTTGAAGTTAGATCTGTTCATCTTAATTGAATCAATTTATTTGAATTGCTTATTGATTTAAGTTTGATTCAATTGATTTAAGTTTGATTCAATTTGAATTTGTTTGTTGATTTAAACTTGGTTTAAATTTGAGATAGTTTGTTTATTGTTTGATTTTTGAATGGTTTGTTATGAGTTTATCTTATTTAATCCATTTGTTTTATGAGTTCTAATTAGACTTCTGTGAATTTTTGATCTTATGCATTCGACATTTCTGGGCATTTATGTTAAAGTTAACTCATTTTGGACTTTGATTAACTTGCAGATTTCATGGGGTTCAGGTTGATAATTTGTTTGATTGATCTTTTTTAATTTGAATTAAGGTTGTCTGATTAAGATTGATTTGGGTTAATTTAAAGATTTTTTTTATTTGGGTTTGATTTAATTTAATTGATTTGACCATGTTTGGAATGGAATTGAATTTTGAATTTGAAAATTGGGTTCAACTTAACGTTTGACAGGTTATTAAGTTCACTTGGTTATGATTGGTTTTAATTTGGATTTTTGGTTAGAATTGATTTGAGTTAAAAGTTGTTTATGGATTGATTTAATTTCAGTTTGTTTTAGACTTGTTTGGTTAAAGTTAATTTGTTTTAAGGTTTGATTTAAGAAATTGATTTGGATTGAGTGAAATTACTTTAAATTTGTTCAAGTCAGATTTGGCTTGAAATGAAGTTTGTTTGGTTCTGTTTGATTAACCTGAGCTTAATTTAAGAGTTGGATTTGAATTGAACTTTGATTAATGTTTCCGAATTTTCTTTGAAATTTGCAGATTTGCAGATTTGTTTAAAATTTGATTTAAGCTTGATTAATTATTTGACTTTAGTTTAATCTGAATTAAACTTGTCTGGCAAATTTGAATTTGTCTGGGAGTTGGAATTCCAAAATGATTTGAAAATTGATTTTGATTTTTGGTTGCAAATGTGTTTATTTTTGGTTTGGACTTGGTTAAGGAAAACTGACTTGAATGTTTCTGGATTGGGTCTGGGAAATTTGATCTGAACGCTCTTGAGGTTTGATGTGGGAAATTTGATTTGTTCATGAGTTTGGGTTGATTGCCTGCAGATTCCAGGTCTCGAATTCTACATGTTTCAGATTTTTTAAACTTCAGATTTGTAATTCTGTAGATTTTACAGGTTTCGGTTTCTTGTGAAGTTCAGATTTTTTTGAATCTCCTGCAGATTCCAGGTTTAAGAACTCTTCAGATTTTCATATTACGGACTGCAGGTTTTGATTTCAGATTTTCAGGTTTTTTGTTCCAGGTTTCAGATTTGTGCTCATTTTCAGATTTTTTAATCTTCGGAGTCCAGATTCTGCACTTTTCAAAGATTTCAGATTTTGTATGTTTCGGATTTGGCCCATTTGTACACATTTGCAGATTTTAGTCTTCAAATTCCAGATTTACACATTTCAGATTTTAATGTCTTTTACGGGTTTCAAAATTTCCAAATTCCAGAATTGTTTGTTAATTTTTTTGTTGTCTTGCATTCCAGAAATTTCATGTGGTTGTCTCTCCTCTTTGTAACATCAATCTATGTACCGAACATGAATTTTTCACTTGTTCTCTCAAATATGAGACATGATTTACAACTTGAATGACCAGAAATCAGGTCTCTTGAATTCCTGATGAACTTGTCAATTTATGGGCGGCATGTACCCAGCCTTGATAGACTTATGGGCACCCCCCACTGTTTTGAGATTGAATGCACCCGGCTTTTGATAAGCTTGTGGGCAATCAACTCACTGATTTGAGATTGAGCACACCCGGCTTTTGATAAGCTTGTGGGGACTCATCTCATACCTCACGAACCTCATTAGCTCATAGTTTGGCATATCAACATGTTGATCATACACAGCCTTCCCATGGCATAATGGGTGAATAACTCCCTCTTTGGGTATTGTAAGACATTGGGGTCTTTTCAACAGACCTTTGTATGTCTACCTTAAAGGGTCAAGGGGCGTGCTTAAAGCCGGCCCATTGCTTTCCCTATTTTGTTTTGATTCTTTTAAGTTTAGCCAAGACCATGAGGCGGGTTTTTAGCCGGTCGGATGCTCGTCTCGGTTTGTTGATTAATTAAGTAGATTGTTATTTAGTTTCTGCTTATTGTTTATTTTATTTTATTTTTGAATTATGGGTCAAGAGGCGTGCTTGAAGCCGGCCTATTGCTTTCCCATTTGTTTTAATTCTTTTAAGTTATGCCGAGACCATGAGACGGGTTTTTAGCCGGCCGGATGCTTGCCTCGGTTTGTTTACTTAATTAAGTGTATTTTTATTTAATTTCCATCAAAGATATCTTTTAAGAAAAATTAATTTTTATTGGGCCCTCTTCGGACCCCCTGCTTCACCAAGGCCTGGTGGGCCTTCTGTCTCCTGTAGGACCTTATTTGGGCCAGCCTTCTTTTCCCCTTTTTTTAACAGCTTCTCTCGGGTGGGCCCCACCCACAGTTGATCGGCTGGTCAACGAATCCTTCCCGCGGCTCCTCTTCGCGAGTGCGGCTTCTGGCCGCGGCTTCTCATGCGCGCGGCATGCAGCCGCGCCCCTTTCTTCTTCTTCTTCTTTTTTTTAACTCCCCTTTTCCTGGTGGGCCCCACGACATTTGGCCATGGTGGACCAAAGTCGGGGGAAAATAATCACCCCCCCCGGCCCTCTTCTTCCTCCTCGACGATGTCCGGTGCGCTTAACAGCTCCTGCGAACCCACTGCTCGATCGCGGCGGAAGGAGCCAAAGGCTGCGACTGCAAGGGGAGGCGGAGACCCTCTACGACGATGGCGGAGGAGGCTAAGGCCCTTGATGGTGTCCGCGGCAACCTGCAGAAGTAGGGGAGTGCTCGCTGGCTTCTTACAGAGAAGAAGACGGCTCAAGCGGTGATCTTATAGCCCTCCGGGGATCTTGGCGGCGATAGACGGCTTCGACGGCCTCAACAACCATAATAGTGGCGACAAGAGGTGTTGGCGATGCCGCCGGGGGTTGCAGAAGAGGAAGGAGGCCCGAACAGAGGCGGCGGGGGCTTCCCTTGACGGCTACGGCATCGAAGGACAGAGAAGGGGAAGGCTGCGCTTGCGGTCGATGGAGAAGGTCGGCTCCCCTCCTTTCTGCCCTTTCCGCTCGAACCTCCCCTTTCCGCTCGGACTTCCGGTTGCTCTCCGGCCCTCTCCTCTTCGCTTTTTTTTTTCTCCTCCCTCGTTCCCGCGGCTTGGCATGGCTTTTATAAGCCTCTGCGGTCTCTTCCTTCCATTGGGAGACCTTCCATCTCTTCACGTCCGCCTTCGAGACGGACGCGGGAGTCCAACCAACACTCCTTCCTGCATTGGAGACCTTTCGAGAAGTGCTCTCCGTGTTTAGGATAGACTCGGGGACCATATACGCGGGCTCCCTTCCTCTGTTTGGAGACTTCCGCAATATAGAGTCCGCCTGTGCTTCGAACTTGAAGCAACCCCGCAATACGCGGGATCGACCTGCCCCCCCTTTTTTTTCGGTTTGGACAGAATGCCTTTTTCTGCTCCGAAAATTTCTCTTCATTTATTTCTTCTTACGGCGTGGACTCCCTTGGAATAGGCCTGTCGTGAGGCCTATATGGGCCTGGATTTTGTTGGCTCCGCCCCATTTAGGCTATGTCTGCTGGCTCAAACCACCTTTTTTTCTTCTTCTCCTCTCTCTTTTCTTCTTTTTTTTTTTTGAAAATTTTTGGTTTCAACAGATGTCAAACTGTGCAATCATAGAAAAGACCTAAAAATCTGGAGATTGTTACAGTTGAGGGGGTTTCATCAGTGCAATCCGCTCGAAATGCACTGTATTTGGCTGCATGAGCTTTCCTTTGTTAGGATAATATGCAAGCCCCTATCGCCACTCAAATTAGGCTTTTGTCTAGAGAATTGATATTGGCAGACTGTTTACTTGTGATCAGCCTCACAATGAAAACCATCTGTTGTCTTTGTGCTGAAAAGAAACTATCTATTGATCATCTTTTATACCATACCTTGTTACAGTGGCATGTAAGATTAACTTTCTCCCAAATCAGATGGTCCTTTTTGTTGCTATAGACAGTATGGGCCATCTCTCACAATGGCAATAAGTTTTCATGAACCAAGGGGACAGGCAAGTTTTCAATGTCTTGTTAACTTTTAAAAATTGTATCCTTCTAATATAATTCATGCTAGCTTTGTTATATCCTCTGTCTACAACGTTTCTAGTAAACTTGTCATTAAAACAAGCAGTAAAATAAGTTTTATACCTTTCTTTAAAGTAATCATCTTCAAAACTCGGAGCAGTAAACTTGTAAGATCTTCTCTCATTTTTGTTGAACTATAAATATATTTTTCACCTTCTTTAGTTACAAATTTCTTATATACCTATATAAAAGTCTCATATATTGATCTTTAACAGTCTTTTAAGCTTCACTTTTCATTATCTTATATTATTTATAATTTTCATCGTTATCAAACTTAGACAATCTTTATACCAATCTCTCATTATCTTTATCATTTTTTGTACTTACACCATCATATCTCTTTTTGGACTATGCATTTTGACTCAAGTACTTTTTTAGTCATCTCTCTAATCTTTGAAGTCATGTTTATCCACAATGTCAACTTCTACATCTAACTTCCAACCAAGGAAGGCAAAACCGAATCGGTGACCATATCAGCCATATCAGACAATTCAAGGGGAGAAAAACAAATCTGGATTTGGCCCAAATCGATTCTTCAAAAATAAAAACATAAAAAATATGCCCGACAGATTCCACATGGGATTCCAGTCTACTTTGACCCCTTTGAAGTCGAATAGGCCAAATCTAGCTGTGTATGGTGGGAAAGTCAATCGTATATAGTCTAGGAGACCATACAATGTCATCGGATCCAACTATATCGGGTCTGCAATCCGAGTCATAGGATCCAATTCCAGGAGCCAGTCCAATAATGTGGGGAAGATGTAGCAGTGTCACAGGGCGATGGTAGCTGCTCCGAGTGAGAATCCATGGGCAAATTGGAGCCTCCCCCTAAATTGGACCAACTTATGCCAATTCTGGATTGGCCGATACACCTTCCGTGCTTCCAATCATTTGTCTTAGGAAGTTCAGTCTTAAATGTCTCTTGTTACACCTTTTTAATTCCCATCATTTTTTTCTAGGAGAGAACTTTTTTTTTAAATATGTTTCTTTGTCTTTTGATCTTCACATCTAAAATCACTTATCTATGTTGACTGGTTAAACCTTTTTTAAGAATAACTTTACCATCTTTACAAAGAGCACAATCAGTCTTTCTTATAATAATGAAGTCAATTAAGTTTTTATTTTGTCCACTTTTAAATGTTATTAAATGAGATTCTCTTTTAAGTTTTATTAAAATAGGGATTTGTTAATATAAGATCATAGACCATTGCAAGATTAAGGACATTTTTCCCACTTCATTTGAATTTTTATATCGAAACTTCCGTGGGTTTTCTCATATCCACGACATTCATTTCCATCATTTCCATTGACGCAATCTCCAATAAATATATTCTCTTCAATATGTACACAAAAATTACACAGGAAATAAAATGTGGCCCAAGAAGACAGTTAAGTGGCCTCCCTCACCAAGAAGTTTATCGAGGCTCATATATACAAAAGCAATGCAGGATGCAAAATATTAAAATCACCTGACAAATCAGCTGTAAGATTTCCTGTATACAGAAAAGTAGAAATTTGTAAAATAATTAAGGTACCGTCATCTTCTGTGAAGAATGCATTTTTCTCAAATCAAAGTACATATGTAGACCACTTTTTTCAATTTTAGGATGACATAAATGTTCCCAGATGTTAACCAACAAAGAAATTTTCATGGATGGCCACTTTCACGGCACCAGCAAATAAAAGTTTCTGAGATCAAAAGCAAATCAGTGTCAACATGTACTTACAACAATCATCAAGAGAAAGGTCTCTTAAAGATAACGTGAACTGGAAACATCTGACAAGAGCTGTATGACTTGAGGCCTAAAAGGAATAAAATAAATCAGTCAGTCAAAGAAGGATACGTACAAATATATCATATGAAACAACAGATCTAGAATAAATTTTTTGACAGCTATATAAAGGATGAAAATTATAGTTTTCACCACATCTTGGTTCTCTTCCATACACCTAATAATATCCACGGTACTGTCCATTCCCCTAAAAAAAATTTAACAGATACTACTTATTTTCCTGAAAAATTGATGATTAATAGCTAGAGCCACATGACATTCAAACACACAATAACAATGAAGTTGAAACGTCCAACAGTTCATTAAACAATATGCATAAAAAGATGAATTTCAGTAACAATTACCAGATGTAATGCTTATCAAAGGTAGGGACAAATTTCAGTTACAATGAAAGTAAAATACAACTTAAGCCTGAATCAATATTTTGGTTTTGCATGATGCAGAAACTAAAGGAGAGAATTCTTATATATTATGATCATGTGAACACACATCATGCACTGAGTCAAGATTTACGTACATGGTCAATTGTAAAGTAGATGCTGGGCTTCCTTTATGCCCTGTTTGGTTAGAGTATCAAAATTATTACCAGATCAATTTTGATATTGATATTTGTAGAGGATAGAGTATCAAGATAAAAATTGATATAGCTTAACACTTGTATTACCTATTATGTCTCGTTTACACTAAGAGTTTCAATATTGATATTGATAGCCAAACACCTAAATGATGATTTCTATCAATATCAATTTCAAAATTTATAGTGATAAAGGAGTTCGATACAGTTACTAAATAGGGCCTTAGAAATCAGCTGCAACTTATTATTTTATTCACAATGAAATCGACAAATCAAAATTGTGAACAGCAGGAAAAGTTAATCTGCATTTTAGCTATTAAGCACATACAAATCAATATGAATACAAGCCAACATTAATAACAGTGGCACACAAATTACCATCATTTATCTACTCATTTAAATAACATGCATCTAGATTTGGACTTATCTCACATCTACTTTTATTTTAAAAATTAAATTAAATTAAATTGCAGGTCTCATGCAATAAATGATATAAGAAAAAGGAACTAGAATTTTACTTTGGACTGAGAAAACAACAAAGTCAGTCGATAAGTATGTGCCATTGCTTCATAATTTGCAGGAGTATTATCCTGCCACATTGCTTGAACCCATATTGACGAAAGCAAGAGATTTACTTGGTGACTACTCAATCGCAAGGAACCCTAAAACGCATGTCAATAGAACAGAGATTATAAGAGTAAGAAAGAGAAAATAGATTAACCAATAAATATAAAGAAATGAAAACTGGAAGCCTCATACTTCGTTCCCAATTTCAGGAGTAGATTGTCCACCACATGGCAGAAATGATTCACCTTGAGTATGTGACGCATATAAACATTTTTCTCCAGTTGTTTCCTCCAAACCCATGCGAATAACATTCTCTACGGGTGAGAAGTCCCCCTCTACACTGTCCATAATAACTCTCGAAGAACAGAAGCTTGAAGTAGCCACTAAAAGTGGTCTGTGAGGGTCATTTTTCTTTGATTGAAGTGAAAGTATTGTAATTGACCAAGGACACCTCAAAGTTGGCATAAGAACTGCTGAAAATATGCGATGTGATCCCACTCGTATCTCATGATCAGGGTGTGTCATTGTTAATAGCACCTGATGAAATAAAGCTTCTGGAAAAGCCTGAAAAGAAAAATGACTGAAGTAAATATCCACAACCTTAAAGGCACATTTGTGAAACATCCAACATAAAGAAAAGCAAATGATAATGAAATTACCTTTTTTGGATGTGAAGTATTGGAGACAGAAGAAGCTATTACTGCAGTGTAATAAACAGCAGACAAAGTAGTCTTGGATATGAGAGCAGTCGCTGAAAGGTTGTCCAAAAACACAGCTGCAATATCCAGAATTGGTCCAACATCTCCAACCTGCTAATCTCAGCCATCAGTCTTCCATAACAGAATATCTGAGAAAGGTCGTCTGTATGCAAATATTCAAAGGTTTTTATTCGTGGATAAAGTTATGATTTGGCTATTAATTATTTGTTTTACCTTTGTTGCATTTAACCAGATTAGAACATAAAGCCTTCCCTGGATTCCATACTTGGGAAGAAGGCATAGAAAAAAGAAAAACGTGATACAATGTGAAGAAAAATTAAAACATAGCTATAAGCCTATAACTTTTTTAGTTTTTCAAAAATAAACCTACCTCTACAACCCGCTAACCCCCATCATGTTCACAACCATGAACCATGTGTGCACAGTAGTTGTAGAGTGCCAAGTGCACCAAAACATGAAACCAACCATTGGGGATCCTACTGCAATTGAAAGCAAGTGGGTCTACAGGATCTCAGGTCACCCCATGTCACAAAAAAGATCATAACTCTGAATATCCTCTTTTTTTTCTAAGGCCTGAAACCTACCTGGGAGCTGCACCAAGGACAGCGGAAATGGAATTGGAGACCGGATTGACAGAATCAGACAATTCCTTGGAAACAAATTAATTTGGAATCAGTTCGGACTTCAGATAGATACTTCAAAATCCATAAAAATGAAAACAATGTAAAAACTAGCAGATAACTTGCCCATGGGATTCCGGTCTGATCCCACTCTTCTGGGGTCAAATGAATTACCGGAATCCGGCACCAGTGATGGCGGTGCCAAAGACCACGGAATTGAGTCGGAATCAGCCAATTCATGCCAAATCAGTCTGATCCATGACCAATTAAGTTGATTATGTCTGATTCAAACTGAAATCCAAGAGGGGGAGGGTCAAAGTCCCCCCCCAATCAGGTCAACTTATGCCGATCCTGTTCTGGAACCCACCAATTCTGTGAACCAAGGGCTACACTATAACACATGATCACGATATGGCCATAACTAGATCCTCAAAAAATGTGGAGGCTTGGGAAGCAATACTCACCATAGTTATCATCTGCAGAAGACAATCTTCTAATGCAAAAAAAAGTAAAACATTATGTTTATTGTTGTCGCTATCCATGTTTGTTGATTCAATGGAGCACTGCATACATTTACGCACATGTCGCATCAGGTCACTAATGGCTGTAGTTATAGCTAACGAAGTCTGTCTCTTTGCATGTTTTGCAAGCTGTGTTGCAATGTTGGTGATGTTAGTCTGCATCTCAGCTTGTTTGGCGACATTTTTGTGATCCAAATGCTTTACTAATATTGATAAAAGCAAATGGCTGTTCTGTCCTGACAAAGCATGATGTTTGTTAAAACCCTAAAAGGTTTTCAGATGATAACAACTGAGCAGCATTAAGATCATAAATCACCTGACTTTTCCATCAAGACCTGCACATCAAACAAAACTGAACAAGCAATTCCTTTCTGAGGAGACCAAAGATCCCTATCGTCAAAATGGTGAAATAGGGGTTCTAAAACACGTCTTATGGTAGTTGCTTCTTTAGCTAGTTCAGTCATGTTGTAGAGACAAACTCTTGACCAATACCCAGGGCTTTTGCAAGAAATCCTGGTTGAGGTAACATATAGGATGAGTACGATAAATATCAGAAAACATTACATTCATGAAACAAAATGGAAACACAAAATGTTCAAAGTAAACCTCACATTGTTGATTCTATTTTATCTTTAGCATTACCCTGTATACTAAAATACTCCTTTAGCTCATCTGGGGGTGGTAAAACATGATTTTCATCCCTGGTGACCTGTGCTGTCCAGTGGCCTTGGTGCTCGGAGCATCTTATATCCTGCTTGCTATTTACTGAGTTTATATGTAGAACTTCATAGTTATGCAGCACTGCGGTGACAATCTGCACCAGACAATTTTAAAAGAAATCAGCACAGCACATTTACAGGATATATGTCATTATATAGCCAAATTACGGTGGTCATTGCACAATGGACTTCAAAATAAGACAGATGAATACAACAGAGAAGAATGTAAACACTACAATAATTGATGGTCAATTTTTATACACGCATCGATCTTCAGTGTCTCCACCAGTAATGCATAAAAAACTAAAAAATAGTGTGATATGATTTCAATTATTCCACTCTAAACAATAAGAGTTTTTTCTTTTTATTTTTGTAGAAGTTGATGGTCCATAAGTTTTATATAGGAAGAAGGGGAATGCACAAGTATAAACATGTCAGATCCTAAAAAAACTACATACCCAAAAAATAATTGGCAAAATGCACACTAGGTCTGGGTCGAATGTTCCACTTTCACACTAGGTCCGTTTGCAATAGCATTTTAACACTAGATCCTGTTTTTCAAAATTTCAGAACACCCACTCCATTTTCTACCTTTAACGTGAGATGGATGCAAGCTTTTTAATATATTTCCTAAATTACCCTTCGCCCCTTTGGTTTGCCACAAGGAGCAGGAGCCACGGTGCTTGTCCCTTCGCTTTGTCTTGAGACTGCTTTGCCGCAAGGTGCAGGAGTGTTGCAACCTGTTGCGAGAATGAGCAGCCGGTCTACTTCGCTGCAAGGAGGAGCTTCACCTCAACACTGCTACGCTGCGAGAAGGAGCACTGCCACGTGCCGTGAGAAGGAGAAGCCCCTATGCTTCATCGAGAGGAGGAGCGCTGCCGCGGAGCAGAGCCCGTCAGATTTGTCAAGCATCGTGAGGAGTAGAGTCGTCTGCTTCACCAAGAGAAGGAAGGTCATCGCACGCCGCGAGAAGGTGCAAAGCGGTCTGCTTCGTCAAGAGAAGGATGGCTGCCGCACACCGTGAGAAGATGCATACATCCGCGCCGTGTGGAGTCTGAATTAGTGTTATGGCACAATGGGTATCGACGGAATAAACAAAAATATTTAACGGTGGTTGAACGGTGATACGGTGGAACAGAGTTAATGTTAAGAAAATTGCGGTCAATGGAAGAGACATTGCATCTATTCAGTTGACGGATCTAGTGTTATAGTCATTTTTTAAAATGGACCTATCATTAATTTTCCCAAAATAATTTTCAAACGCTCAACCCCACATTCACCACCCTCATAGGGCTTGCAAAGCCACTTTTTTCAAAAGAAAAGAAACACCTAAAACAACTCTTACAAATTCTACTAAAGATTCTACCCTTCATGCCTCACTCTTGAAGATCCTTCTATTTTATTGATACCAGAGAAATCACTTCAAAGTTCAAACAACTCTTGTTTGTTGGTTTGGAAGGGAATGAAGATATCTCCTCCTTTCAAACATGAACATTAGGGGCATCAATGAGAGAATATGAGAATGTGCACCCACTAAGCTCAAGCAGAAAGAATGGAAACCCCTCCACAACAAAGGAGATTTCCAGAGGATCACTAATGCTGAGAACTAGGCCTTGAATAAGGCTTTACTTTGGAAGAAATCTGATGCGGGACCACCTCTAAGTCGGATATCAGACAACAACTAATCGATACACGCATGTGCCAAAATATTGACGTTCACAAGGTTTCAAATTAATGAATAATTAATTAGAAGCGACGTGAGGGACCCACGAGTGGATGGGACCGAGGTACGAGTTTAGAACGTTTAAATTCTAATGCCGATCTAGATAGAATTGAAATAGGTTTGCACAAACTCACGTCGACAGTGATTTCAAATTACTAGCTAGGCGCCTATTCTCCCGAGCGACACGGCGAGCAAACAAATAATAAATGAGCAAATAATAAACACTGAGAAAGAGTGAAAGGGTCGTATCTCGACGCCATGACGTGGGCGACGTTTGTTCGACTGTCTGTACTTTGACTAATTTATACAAGTTGATGGTACAAAATAAAACATGTCCACACCTTGCAAAGTGGTAATAGGCTACAACTTTAAATATCAGTCAAAGGCCAACAGGTTGACAAGCCAATCGATGTCACAGCAATCCTCAACAATACGTTTAACATGTTCATCTCGATCCTCATGTGTCCAAGCTAAATAACGCACATCTTTTCGCACAAATAAGTTGAACCAAGATGTTTTAGACTACGTGCATCAACGTGACATGACTTGACATTGACATAATATATATTAAATTTAAATATAATATTAAAATTTTATAATAAACTAAACTTAAATAAATACTTCTCTCTTTTTTTATTTTTCTCACTCTTTGACTTCACAAAGAGTCTTTTCTTTTTTTTGTTTAACTACCTTCTTTTTTTTGAACCACTCTCTCTTTTTCTTTTTGAATGAAATTTTTTTTTGTAGGCTTCTTGAGAGAGAACCAACTATCTCCTTCTCTTTTTTAAAAAAAAGCATGAAGATGTCCTACAATAACTTGTGGTTACTATAGCATAATTTTAAAGTACTAGGGGTATTGCGTGAGAGCCTCTATTTAGGCAGTGGTCGCCACAGAGCTAGAGGCAGCATGCATTGGTAGTGCAGGGCGGTGTTGACAAAGCCGGTGGCGACGACATTGATAGCGCGGGGGGGGGGGTGATGTGGGTGTTGGTGGGCTGGAAGTGGAGACGATGGTGGCGAAAGAGAGTGAGGGGTCGATGGTGACAACAAAGGACGATGATGATGGTTGTGGAGGCAATGTGACGTAGTGAAGGAGGTGACTATGGTGAGGGAAGAAGTAGACGGAGGCAACAGCGGGAGACAAAAATGACGAAAGGGGAGGGAGACGGCGATGAAAACAACTACATATGAAGAGGAAAGGGCGATGGCAGTGGTACCGGATATGAAGAAAGGGAAAATCGGACTTAACCGGGGGTGAGGAGAGAGAAAGCCAGACAGGAAGGGGCCTTCTGGGAGGAGAGGGACGAAGAGGCCGAACTAGAATCCAGGGAAGAAGAAGTATGTATCAAAGTTTTTTTTTTCACACAAACATGTCCATAAGGGGGTGGGCATAGATTATAGAATTGGTCTAATCGGATCAGAATCGGCCGATTATGGAATCAGATCAGTTAATTTTGATCCGATTCTTGCTAAAGGACTGATTCTGAATAAAATTCCACCAGAATCGGTCTGAATCGGTCAAATCAGATCAAAATCAGAATCGAAATCTTGATTTTTTCAAAAAAAATTAGGCTGAATCACCTGAATCAAACCGAATTGGCCAAAATCGGTCTGAATCAAAATATGAATTGGAATTTTGTAGGGTGCATTTGGCAATTCGGCAGGACTTCTCTTAGAAGAACCTTTTTTAGAAAGTACTTCTTTTAGAAGAGCTTCTTGTTTATTGAAGCAAAAGACAAATGGTTTCTTTTTCTATCAAAAAAAGAAAAGTCCTTCATGAAGAGAAGGACCTCTCCTTGTTGTTGCACAATGCGCCAACCACGACCATCTGACACCTCTTTTTGATGTCATCCCAAGCGGCAACCACGTCTCCCCCTTCCCCCCGCCCTAATGGTCAAGTCCCCAGTGGCATTACCCCGTCTGCCCCTCCACCTGCCCCAATGGCCATCCCACCACTATCTGTGGCCATCGCAGTTTGCTGCCCCCACTTATGTTGCCATCTTTCATATGTTGCCATGTCCCCAAGCAACAACCCTGTTTAATCCCCCTATCTAAAGCCTCCTCTTGGTGTCATCTCAAGCGGTAACCCCGTTTTCCCCCTCCCTCCGCCTAGTCGTCAAGTCCCGAGCAGCAACCCCATCTGCCCCTCCCTTTACCCTAGTCACAAGAAGCAACCATGTCTACCCCCCATCACAGCATCTGAAGGTGACTCCAACGTTTAGGCTACCGTGGGTATCCGATGGGTTGCCTTCGGCGCAAGCGCCTTTAACGACGAGCATCTGAAGGCGCATGCAGGGTCAGGGCTGGCTAGGATGTATGGAATGATAGGAGAGGGCACCTCCGATGTCCACAACTGGAGGGGCCTTCTAGCGAGGCCTGTGCGCATGGCACCTTCTCACAGGACGCGATCTAGAGGAGCTTCTCGCTTTGGTGACAATTGTGCCAACATGTTCTCGTGGTGGCACCTTCTGTAAGGTGAAACAGCGATGGGAGAACCAGCGAGAGGAGTGCGCAAGGATATAGCAAGGGAGAAGCGACGCTCGCAGAAGGGTGACACTCGCGGGAGGGAGAGATATCAGAAGAAGGATGACGCTCACGGAAGGGTGATGCTTGCGGGAGGGAGTGATATCGGGGGAAACGATGATGGTCGCAGAAGGGTCTTGTTATCGGGAGTGATTTTTGCCTCCGAGAAGAAGATATTTACTCCTTCCGGCTTCCTCCTTCAAACAGGAGAAGAAGTGAATCCGGAGGAAACATTTAAATGATTCCTAACAGTTCCCAAAATATAGGAAGTACTTTACGGATGAGGAGAAGTCAAAAAAAATCCTTCTAGAAGATTCCCAAATGGACCCTTAAATTTTAAAAAAGAAAATTCTCGATTCTGAATCGGTTTCTCTTCTTAAGAATTGGTCTAAATCGCACCAATGCAAGGTTACACATTTTAGAGTAAGCCCAAAATTTCCAACAAAATACATAAATATCCTTGATTAACATAAATTGCCTAAATATATTCTACAATAATATCTTACGTCATCTAATCCTCTCCAATCAAAATGGAATCCATGACCCGATGACAACGTTGGTATATGCATTCTGGACAGAATCAGATTCTTGCTCGGGTGTCCTCATCAAAATCAAAACAGCCATCATTGACATGTATGCCAACAAATCCCTATGCCCAGATGGGTTCCCTATGAGGTTCTTCAAGAATTTTTGAGACCTAATTAAAGAAGATATAATGGCAGCAATTACCAAATTCCTTGTTCATTATAAAAATGAAAGGCACAGCAGATAATAAAGGCAATAGACCTATATGTAGGGGGTGTCAATGGATAGGGCCTGGCTTGGTCGCAGCAACTTACCTCTCAAGCCATATAGGTCTATTGCCCTTATTATCTTAGTGGAAGACAACTATAACAAAACATAAAATCTGTACACAGCCAGGATGTGATCAATTGTCATATGTCTGTCATTAGTTGACATATGAGCATATCAAAACAAAAGCATGAGTTTGAACATGCGCGTGCACACAGACACACATATGAATTCAAGTCTGAGTATATGTGTGCATGTATGAGCACCTCCGAGGAAGGACTGTTACAAGTGGAGTGCTGGAGCACCAATTGGTCAGTCAAAAAGGTACATGAAGACCTAGACAGTAAAAAGAATGAAACAAACAGGTCCTAGGGGTGTCGACCATAGTTGTCAAGGCAACAAGGCGTTGAAGGGTGTCAATTCCACTTAGGTGATAAGGCAGCCGCTTAGGTGTCACCTAAGCGGTCAAGACAGTAACATTGGATGTTTATACATACATATATATACATATGCATATACATATACACAATAATATATATAATTAGATTTAGTATTATATATATTAATACATGCATGCAAATATATGTTCATAAATGTAATTATATTTGTATGTTATAATTGATTATGTATGTTTTTGTGTTCATACATTTAAATATCATTTTATTTATGTAATTACATATACATATATATATTTATTTTGAGAAATAATTAACCTTGATAAACTTGATGTGTAAGAGACAGAGAAGAGTGTTAAAATAGATTTTAATAAATATTAAGTATATCACATATTTATAATTATAAATTATATATATGTGATAGCATAAGTGATAGTAAAATATATTAATATATTTACACTATTACAAAGGGACACTTGAGCACCTTGGACACCTTTTGAGCTTCCCACAAGGCGCCTTGGTAAGGTGCTGACAAATTAGCGCCTTGCCGCCTAGGTGCCGTCTCAGCGGATGCCTTGACAACAGTGTGGTCGACAAAGGTTTGGGACTTAGAAAGCATGTTCTCCTCAAGTTTAATTATGCTAGACATTTGATTATGCATCCAGGACATTGTGGCAATGAAATGAAAAATAGTAACACTGTTGTTTACTACTGCTCATGGATAACGGAATGCCAAAAGAGAATACATATGCCCAGCAGGCCGGTGACTGTCCAGAATCAAGAAGAGAAGGTTGTTGTTTGATCTTAATCATGTAGGGTGCCCAATTATGCATGCCTACGACTATAAAAATCAGTGCAAAGGAAGAGGTAATTCCTTATTATGCTCTATCCAACTGATAGGCAATTGAATTCCTAGAAGATGCTCGAGGCCAAGAGTGATGTTTCTTCTCAAACAAACCAGTAAGAGCACCTGATCATGCCCCTGGATGTGCCATAATGTCAAACGAACAAGGAATTACCTGCAGTTATGGATGCCCAAAGAAAAAGAATAAAATCCTCTATATGTCAGCCCGATGGATAGGGAATCATGCCCTTTACTGGAGCTGGAGGATGCCAAGAACAGAAGAGCTTTATTTCTTCCTCAATTCAGTCCTAGGAGATGTTTAGGCTTGCACTGGAATAGTAACAAATAAGACCTCAATGGGTCTGGCAATGGGGAAAGGATTGCGAAAAAAAGGGGATGAAAGAAACAAAGAACATACATACCTGATTACCCTTATGGCTGTGTGAAGTTATAGATGAGAAGTCTTCTTCAAAATTAGGGCCAGCAGATGGCTGGCTAGACACCCAAGGTGATAGAATTGAAGCCCGGTACCACCAACTGCAGAAGAGGATGGCTGCAGCAGATAAAAAATGCAAAGACTCCACACCTAATGATCCCAATGGATGATTGGGATAGTAGAACACTGAGTCTCCCCCTATCAACTGTCAAAACGACAAGAAAGATAGACTTGAAGACTTCCCTGGCAAACGTAGGTAACCACAACGAGAGAAGATAGCAGACAACATGAAATTTCACATACCTGGTAGTCCGAAGGATGACAGAATTGCCAGACTGTGTTCCTCTGTGAAATCAGGTCTGCCAGTGGCTAATAAGACACCCATTGATGGCAGAATTAAGAACACAATGATACTCTTGGCAGGATGAGCAGCCGTGAAGGAAAAAAGAAAAGGATAAGAAAAAAGAGAGCAGACCATTAAGGAGTTTGGTTCCAGAATATGCAAGGGACAAGTTTACAGGTTTAACAAGACAGCCTACATATTTAAATGAGAATTGAGGTCAAGGGCAAGGTCCGATTCCCAGACAAACCTAGAGGGTCTTGCACTGCTGCTTTGACCCTAGTCAGACTATAGTTGACTCAATATTTAATAATGAGTGAGGCATATAATAATTAGCACATGATCCATGGGCTGAAATCTCTTATAACTTAAGTTTTGGATCTCATGCCTACTGGGTCCTTGATAAGATAATGGATCGTCCTTAATTATGATTGGGTGATGTGTAAACAAAGAAGATAATGAGGTGATGGTGAAGGCGCATGATCCAAGGGCTATGATTGTCCCAATCATTAAGTCATGTATCCTCACCTTAATGGGTCCCTAATAGGATTCGGATCCTACTTAAGAAATTAATGGATATGATTGGATAATACTTAAATGATAAAGATGATCATGGGTAATGATTGACATAAGACCTGAAGGCAAATTTAATTGTTTATGGAAGAAAATTCAAAAAATGGATTCTCAATAAGAGCTGGATCCTATCTATACATAAGATGGGCACCGAACCTCCCTGTTAGTCCTAATTGGTTTAGGACTTAATATCTTGGATGGCAAGGGTATGTAAATGATGCTAATACATGGCACCCAGAGCAAGCTGTACATAGTTGAAATTGGATAGCATTGGAAGGTTAAAAAAAATCAAAGAAGAGCTGAAGCTCGGTTTATATGTCATTGATGAAGCTTGGTTTATATGTCATTGATGAAATCCCATCAAATTGTAGAACTTTAGCCTAGTCTGATGAACGAAATTATGTGGGTAGAATTAATCCACTCAAATTAGAAACAGGTGAATCTGGACAACGGTCGAATCATCAGTTTATTCAACATAGATGATAGCAATGGGCTCAATTCAATTGAGCGCTCAAGGGATTGTTGAAAGTCATCTTTTAAGTTCAAATTGATAATCAAGATAGATTATATATCCATGCAAGTTCAAAATCAAGTGGTGGAAGGTTAGTCATCAATCAGGGGACTGATGAGCAAGCACAAGATCAAGTTCAATTCAGGATGTCATTTGCACAAGATCAATGGGCCGAGATGCTTTATGAAGTATTGATTCAATTGGTATCAAATAATGATCCAACTGATGCCTATTTACGTAGCAATTGATGATCCTAAATTGTAGAATCTAATGAAACATGCCCACTTTCAGAACAAATATCTATTGATGAGGTCAATGACAAGAAGATAGCCACTGGGTATTCCTAAAAACAGAAGCTAACAAGGACCTTGGCAGCATTCGACTTGTGCTTTGAAGATAAAATTTTGATGCCTATCTGGTAGTCTCGGCATAGGGCTACAAAATAGGCTATAACAAGATTCGGTTTGGAGGGTAAACTTACCTCTCATATTATTCCTTGAAAGAAACAAAAGAGTGGGAGCAATTTTCAGAGCTATCTCCCCATGATTCTCCACTATCTGAGGGCAAGACTGAGTCAATGCTTATCCTTGGAAGATTGCTAGTCCAATGGGAACCCTCCAAGTAGGTGGTAAGATCGGGTATTCCTCTAACCATCCTGTTGGTGTGCCTAATGGGAAGGAATCAAGAGCAGCCTCATGGAGCAATATCTTCCTGCCTCATCTCTCTATATAAACAGTCCCATTGGCAACAAGAGAAAGGTCTGAAATTTGGAGAGTCGAAGGTCAAAAAAATAAAAAGGAGAAGCTTCTATTGGTCAAGCTACAGAGCCTATTGCTGCCATCAAGTGAGGACGTGCTGCTCTCGCCCTTCTTGCAGTCATCTGCACAAGAGAGGAAGACCAAAGAAGAAGAGAGGAAGAAAAGGTGAGATTCATGGTCTATGCAGTCTTGTCCAACCCCTTCCCCTCTCATCTCCTCTAGATATCCAGATACCCCAACAGCAATCTCCACTCACTCCCATGGTCGAGATCCCTCTAAATAGTCCATATGACCTTGATAAAAAGTGGAGAGTGGAGACTTTTGGCAGATTATAAAGACACTTGATATAATGCAACCATTAATCAACGTCCTTAAAATAATAGATGGAGAAAAGAAGACAAACGTGAGGTACTTGTACGATGCACTTAAGCGGGCCAAGGAAGAAATATCGAAGGTCTCATACTTCAGCAAGTGGTGGGAAATCATTGACCATCGATGGGAAAGAACATTGTACCATCATATGCATGCAACAAGTATGTTCTTTTTTATTAAGTCAAATGATATATGTTAATTAAAATTTTTTTGTTTGTTCTTTATACTGACAATGATCTTTTTTATTGTCAATTATCATGTCACTTTTGTAACCCAAGATATTGTTATTGTCCAATATTCAAGCATATTAATAAACTCTCAAACAATGTCTAAGAGGTAATTCGTAAGATACTTGGGGATGATGATCATTCAATTAAAGCATGCAACAAGAAGCATAACTATAAAATAAGATCATTCTACTTTGTGACATTAAAGGTGCAACAAGTAGTTACACCTCTTAGTCCCGGACCCCCGGTATATATAATTCAATTAATTTTTTCCAATTTAAATAATTAACTTATTTCAATTATCTTCTAACATTCAATGGTATCATGTAGTTGACTAGTGGATGGATCACAACAATGCACTGGAATATAAAGATTTGACTGATGTTGCAATCTAAGTCCCAAGCCAAACCATCTCAATGTCAGGTTGCAAAAGAAATTGGTTAACGTTCAATCTTATTCATACAAAGTAAAGAAATAGACTAATATCAAAGAGACTTGAGCAATTGGTCTCTTGACACTGTAACATGAGATTGAAGTTGAAGACCTTTCGTAGAAGATGAAAGACAAACAGATGAATGAACAAAAGTGAAGAGAAGAAGCAACTGGAAGACGAAGTGAGGCGGCAACAATATAAAAACCAAACATCGATTTGGAGAAGATATTCAACGAGCAAAATCCTTTGCAAGCTCAGGTCAACGATCGAGAAGAAATGGGTGAACCAAAGTTTAACCCAGAATATTGAGAATAGGCTCAAATAGAAGTTGACAACGTTCCTCTATTCGAGGAATTCTGGATCCCTCCTTCAATAGCAAAGAGACAGAAGACCGGAGAATCTTCTCGTCAAGGTAAGCAATAAAAAAGGTAAAAGTAAACAAGTTTAAACTGACCCCCCCTAACAGTTGCTGAAATGATCAACGAGAATCGAGAAGACAACAAAACCGAACATCCGAATGAAATATCAAACATTGGAAAAATTTTCTTCAAAGAGCAATGGCAATGGAATAGGAAATGAAGAAGGTAAAGGCACCACCACCACCAGAATTGCTTTTGGTGGAAGGAGAACAACTCCGGAGACATACCCTATGCACCACTTCACAAAAGAACAGCATTACACACACGCGACGCAAAACGTCGACCATGGTGTGAGGCAACAAAATGGAGGTGGAGGAGCTGGACAAACACAACAAGGTGGGGGTCCATACTACAACTATGGATAATCCACATATGTATTTGAATCATCCCAAGATTCTTGATATCTTGCATATCACCAAGAGAGGAATAGGATGATCCAACCATCATATGGAACTTCATTAGATACTTCCATATAGTCCACGTAAGATAGTTATACTAGATCCTTGAACTTATCCTAAGATGATTATACGAGATAATGATCGGAATAATGAGTATGTATATATTTTTAATGCCTCGTATCCTTCTCAAATATCATGAGGAGAGTACATACAATATATATAGCAACAATACAATGTAACATTTAAATTAAAAATAAATGAAATAATTTTCTAGTCATATTCCCTAATTTTCCAAAAAATTTGAGTATTTTTCCAACATTTTTTATATTTTTTAACATTTTTTAAAAAATAATACTTCTGTCCTAATATGATCGGGTCTATTTTGAGGCCAACCGACCCTGAGTTAACCCCCAACCCTTCTTTCCTTGGATGAAGCAACCATTAATGTCTACACAATTAAAGGAAAAACAAAATATTTTCTAAAAATAAAAGATTTTTCTATTTCGACTGACTGACATCAAAGGTCTGCAATAAATATTTATCTTTTTGTATCAGTTATGGATGAATTAACTAAGTATAAAAGATGACATACCATGATGTATGATATTTGTAGATGTTATTGTATTTATAGATGAAACACAAAAAGAAGTTAATAGGATGCTAGAACTTTAGAGAGATATTTTTGAGTGTAAAGGTTTAAAAATATGTAGAACTAAGATAAAATATATGTATTGTAAATTTAATAAAATTAAGTGAAGAAGAAATGGGAGGTAGTTCGGTTGGACTCAATTTAAATATCTCAATTCAATATAATTTAGATAAGTTTAATATCTCTAAAGAATTAAGTTAAAATCGACATAAATAGAAAATTAGAATATATATGACTGACTCCAATTAATTTGAGATTAAGACTTGAGTAGAGTTGTATGTCATAGATCAACTAAAGCTAAGTCCTTGAGTGTTAAACGGGTAGATGACTCTTAGTTCCCTTAATACAACTTCAGCAAGCTTCTGTTGAGACCAGCCACAATCAGCGAAAACTTATGAAAATTCATGTTTCCATATCATTTCAATCAAATAAGACTTGTGGTTATTCATGACTTCTCACTTCATTTTATTTATTTAAGAATTTATGACTATTCATGTCTTCACATATTATTTATTTCGTTGTACTCATCATGTATAGTACATGAAATGAAACTTCTATGTCGATTATGCTTCCTATGCCCATATCTTAAGCATATGGTATGTATGTAGTTATAGCATACTTAAAACCAATGATCCTTTGATAAAAATAACATTAAAAAATCATTTAAATAAAGTTAGGTCAAACCGTACTATATAAATAACATTGAAAACTTAAAGGAGTTAAGAAAGAACAAATATTAATCAAAATCTTAACAAACTACGTAACTATGATAAAGTGAAAAGTAAGTGATGGGACCCAGTCCGGTCCATTTTGGGGTTTATTTACGTTTACGTCCTTTTGGACTTCATTGTAAATATTTGAAGTTTGTTTTAGTCTTTTTCTTTAATTTGGGTCCTTACGAGGACATGTATATAAATAGTCATTTAGGGTGTCTTATTTGTAATAGGCTCCTCTATTTAAGAGGGCACATTGTTGAATGGAGAGGAGAGAGTTTATTGTCAATTTTTGGAACCCTAGAGGGGCTGCCCCTTGTGCTGGGGCGCTGCCCCTTCCCCTTCACCCCCTCCACGATGGAGGTCGTCCATCTCCACCCCCGGTGAGGACCGGTCTCCTTCGCAACCTTCCGACGTGGGCGTCTTCATCCCCCTCCTCCGTCCAGCGGCCTCCGAGCCATTCATTCCCCTTTCCCCCTTCACCGGTTCGGTTTGGAACCTTACCGACATCGTTCACCCCCGTTTCCGTCCGTTTCGACGTCTTCGACGGCGTCGATCCCCACCCGTCCGTCCACCCCCGCCTCCGGCGATCCCCGGAGTACCTTCATCCAGTTTTCCCACCTGTTTGGGATGCCCTAGCCCCTTGTCGGGCCTGTTAAACCCCCCCCCTGCGGGTTCTTCTCTCCGCCGGATCCTTCCTCCGGAAGCCGACCCCGACGAAGATGGAAGAAGAAGGGGGCGAGAGGAAGGCGAAGACGGCGCCGACGGCGCCTTTGGAGGCTCCCTTCCCCTCCGACGACGGCGATGGCGGCGTCTCCTCCTTCCGCAGGCGGTGCCACCGCGGCCGCGAGGCGAAGCCCTCGCGAGCTCGAAGACGGAGCCCCCCCCCCCGACGGGGCACGCGGCGGCCGGCGAGCCGGCCGCGTCCCTCGCCCCCACCACCAGCCACGGGCGGCCACGACACCCCCCCCCGCTTAAGTAGCGGGCGAACCGGGCACCGGTTCGCCCCGCTCGCCCGGCCGGCCTGCCTCTCGCTCGAACCGGCACCGGTTCGTCCCCGACCATCGGGCCGGTCGGTTCGAGAGCCGCCGGCCCGGTTCGACGGTCCAGGGGCCGGTTCAAGGCCTAAACCGGCCGGTTCACTATGTTTTGGGCCGTTTCAGGCCGGTTCAAGTCATTTTGGGGCCAGTTCAGGCCCGTTTTGAGCGATTCGGGCACGGTTCGACATATTTTGGGCCCGTTTTGACCGGTTTAAGTCCGGTTTTGCATTATTTCATGCATTTTAGGTATTTTCGCGCCTCAAGGCCCTCGGCCGCGGTGCCATCGCCGGTCCGTCCCGCTCGTCCCGCATCAAATGGTATCGTAGCTCCGGATCGGCCCATTCTCATGAGCCGACTCCTGGGATGCTTCCGATGAAGTGCGGCGCTTGGTGGAACGTGACGGCAACACTTGAAGACATCAAAACTCGAGGACGAGTTTCCTCCTGGTAGAGGAGAATGATGGGGATCCGGTCCGATCCATTTTGGGGTTTATTTACGTTTACGTCCTTTTGGACTTCATTGTAAATATTTGAAGTTTGTTTTAGTCTTTTCCTTTAATTTGGGTCCTTACGAGGACATGTATATAAATAGTCATTTAGGGTGTCTTATTTGTAATAGGCTCCTCTATTTAAGAGGGCACATTGTTGAATGGAGAGGAGAGAGTTTATTGTCAATTTTTGGAACCCTAAGGGGTTGCCCCTTGTGCAGGGGCGCTGCCCCCTTCCCTTCACCCCCTCCACGATGGTGGTCGTCCAGCTCTACCTCTGGTGAGGACCGGTCTCCTTCGCAACCTTCCGACGTGGGCGTCTTCATCCCCTCCTCCATCCAGCTGCCCCCGAGCCATTCTTTCCCCTTTCCCCCTTCACCGGTTCGGTTTGGAACCTTACCGACATCGTTCACACCCATTTCCGTCCGTTTCGACGTCTTCGACGGCGTCGATCCCCACCCGTCCGTCCACCCCCGCCTCCGGCGATCCCCGGAGTACCTTCATCCAGTTTCCCTCGTCAGGATGCCCCAGCCCCTTGTCGGGCTCGTTAAACCCCCCACCTGCGGGTCCTCCTCTCCGCCGGATCCTTCCTCCGGAACCCGACCCCGACGAAGATGGAAGAAGAAGGGGGCGAGAGGAAGGCGAAGACGGCGCCGACGGCGCCTTTGGAGGCTCCCTTCCCCTCCGACGACGGCGATGGCGGCGTCTCCTCCTTCCGCAGGCGGTGCCACCGCGGCCGCGAGGCGAAGCCCTCGCGAGCTCGCGAGGTCGAAGACGGAGCCCCCCCCCCGACGGGGTACGCGGCGGCCGGCGAGCCGGCCGCGTCCCTCGCCCCCACCGCCAGCCACGGGCGGCCACGACACCCCCCCCCCCGCGCGGGCGGCGAACCGGGCACCGGTTCGCCCCGCTCGCCCGGCCGGCGCTCTCGCTCGAACCGGCACCGGTTAGTCCCCAGACCGGGTCAGGCCGTCGGTTCAAGGCCGGTTCGGCCCGGTTCGACGGTCCAGGGGCCAGTTCAAGGCCTAAACCGGCCGGTTCACTATGTTTTGGGCCGGTTCAGGCCGGTTCAAGTCATTTTGGGGCCGGTTCAGGCCCGTTTTGAGCGATTCGGGCACGGTTCGACATATTTTGGGCCCGTTTTGACCGATTTAAGTCCGGTTTTGCTTTATTTCATGCATTTTAGGTATTTTGCGCCTTTTGAAGGCCTGCTGCAGTGCCACATCGCCGGTCCGTCCCGCCTCGTCCCGCATCAAATGGTATCAGAGCCTGGGATTGGCCCATTCTCATGAGCCGACTCCTGGGATGCTTCCGATGAAGTGCGGCGCTTGGTGGAACGCGACGGCAACACTCGAAGACATCAAAACTCGAGGACGAGTTTCCTCCCCGGTGAGGAGAATGATGGGGATCCGGTCCGGTCCATTTTGGGGTTTATTTACGTTTACGTCCTTTTGGACTTCATTGTAAATATTTGAAGTTTGTTTTAGTCTTTTCCTTTAATTTGGGTCCTTACGAGGACATGTATATAAATAGTCATTTAGGGTGTCTTATTTGTAATAGGCTCCTCTATTTAAGAGGGCACATTGTTGAATGGAGAGGAGAGAGTTTATTGTCAATTTTCGGGAACCCTGAGGGGCTGCCCTTGTGTCAGGCGCTGCCCCTTCCCCTTCACCCCCTCCACGATGGAGGTCGTCCATCTCCACCCCCGGTGAGGACCGGTCTCCTTCGCAACCTTCCGACGTGGGCGTCTTCATCCCCCTCCTCCGTCCAGCGGCCTCCGAGCCATTCATTCCCCTTTCCCCCTTCACCGGTTCGGTTTGGAACCTTACCGACATCGTTCACACCCATTTCCGTCCGTTTCGACGTCTTCGACGGCGTCGATCCCCACCCGTCCGTCCACCCCGCCCTCCGGCGATCCCCGAGTACCTTCATCCGCTTTTCCCACTGTTTGGGGATGCCCCAGCCCCTTGTCGGGCCCTCGTTAAACCCCCCTGCGGGTTCTTCTCTCCGCCGGATCCTTCCTCCGGAAGCCGACCCCGACGAAGATGGAAGAAGAAGGGGGCGAGAGGAAGGCGAAGACGGCGCCGACGGCGCCTTTGGAGGCTCCCTTATCCTCCGACGACGGCGATGGCGGCGTCCGGCGCCGACTGCGGCGTCTCCTCCTTCCCCAGGCGGTGCCACTGCGGCCGCGAGGCGAAGCCCTCGCGAGCTCGCGAGGTCGAAGACGGAGCCCCCCCCAACGGGGTAGGCGGCGGCTGGCGAGCCGGCCGCGTCCTCGCCCTCACCGCGCCCGGCCACGGGCGGCCACGACACCCCCCCCCCCCCGCTTAAGTAGCGGGCGAACCGGGGCACCGGTTCGCCCCGCCGCCGGCCGGCTCGCCTCTCGCTCGAACCGGCACCGGTTCGTCCCCGGACCGGGTCGGAGCCGCCGGTTCACCCCGGTTCAAGGCCGGTTCGGCCCGGTTCGACGGTCCAGGGGCCGGTTCAAGACCTAAATCGGCCGGTTCACTATGTTTTGGGCCGGTTCAAGTCATTTTGGGGCCGGTTCAGGCCCGTTTTGAGCGATTCTGGCATGGTTCGACATATTTTGGGCCCGTTTTGACCGGTTTAAGTCCGGTTTTGCTTTATTTCATGCATTTTAGGTATTTTGCGCCTCTTGAAGGCCCGCTGCAGCGCCACGTCGCCGGTCCGTCCCGTCTCGTCCCGCATCAGTAAGTAACTTTAAGTGTTAATATAATTTAAAAATAAAAATCATAATAATTTAATAAAACACTACACAGAAGTCACAACAAGTGATAACAAAACATAACCCATAAGTTGATTTAAACCTAACTTAGTCATCAAATCAAGTACACAATAATAATAATAATTTAAATCATAATAAATAACGATAACTAATGCATATCAATTAAAATATAAATAAAATTTAGTGAAACATAATAAATAAAAATAAAACACTTAATGGTAAAATTATTAAAAATAAAATAATTTAAAAATAAAATAATGATGAATAAACCAAAACGAAACAATGTTGAATTGACTAGACATATATAAAGCATATTGATCAATAGAAAGAAATTTCAAATTTGAATACAAATAAGCAAATCTAAAAAATATAAATGAAATAGAAAATGAAAAAAAAAATCAATCATAAAAATGATAATAATATTGAATAAAAATCATAAAAAGACAACATAATAAAAAATAAATAAAATTTTAATTTTTAAAAATTCTGATAATTCATAAAAATCACAAAACCTCATCACATGATAAAGATGTCAAAGAATAAAATCAATAATCAAATAAATTAACAATATAAAATGTTCAAAAAAGGATCATGATAAATAAAAGTCCTTTCTCATGTCATTATGCATGGCTGATGTGAATTAATTGCTTTATATGATGTGTTGCTATGGTGGTTGATAAAGGGTGATTCAGCTACGCTCAACATAATTGACCGTAAATCAATTTGAGTTTGATGAGGAGAGGTCCAACCTTAAATTCATGAGTCCATGTGAAAAATGCATACATGTTATAATAAAAAAAATATCTCTTAAATGAGTAGCATGTCATAAAAATAATTAATTAAACATTTTCAAAATCTGAAGTTTCCACAGTTCATGACACAGTATTTGACAAAGCAACATAAAGAACTTACATGATCAAAATCCATTGATACGTGAGAGTGTTCACCCATGAAATGCACCTAGATAACACAAAATAGAAATAAGTCAGATGCCCCAAATGGTGAATAGCATTGTCTGTAAACTTGTTACCATGGTTAACAAAGTTAAACCATGAAGAACAACTCATCAGAAAACATTTTGGGGGTAGGAGAAAACTAAACTAAGATAGGGAGTTAATAAACACATTCTCCTAGAATATCCATTCTGAACCAAGAATGTACAATTATACAACCTGGAACCTTTGCTCAATGGACAAGTTTGTACAGCCGACTTCGTAGTGATTTTACATGCAAGATAAGCATTGTGTAGTAATAAAGAGATACAAAGTACAGTATGTTTTCAACGTTTAGTTACCATTGAAGCAAGAGCTTTAAGTCCTGCAGAACGGAGACAAAGCCCTCTATCATCATCTCCTACTTCTTGAGCAAGTTCACAGAGCTTCGGTATGAGTCCTTCCAAATTGAACATGTATGTGCTATCCGTCTGTTTTCAGTACAACAGCACCGATTATCTTCAGGCAGGAAAAACTATGTGATTGCTTGAACATCATAATATCCTCAGAGAAATAAATTTACAAAGTTAGGAATCTCAAATCTTACCTGGCTATTCATAAAATCTACCAAAGTTTCACAGCCTAAAATACGCATTTCATCTTGCCGTGTTTGGTCAAGAAGAATTCTTATGATGCTTAGTATACTGGTAGCAAACAGTGGCCTAGATCACCAATAGGAAATCATCCAAAGCATCAGAAAAACAATATTAGGTACTACAATAAGCAATGTAATTGCTACATGCACCAGTTCAGAACCAAACAATTGAAGTCATCACATAAATGATACCAAAATAAACAAAAAATATTGGAAGAAGCCCCTTTAAACCCAAACTAACCAGACGTAGTAAAAAAACAAAAAAATAAAACATCAGAAATAAGGTAAGGCATCAAAATATATAAGAATTAATTTGTTTGCACCTATATATACAGTAAAATATGATTACAAGAACCTTAAAGCATATATGATACGCATGAATGAGAGACAAATAATAAATATTTTGCATTTAAAGATAAAAGGTGCTAGTTTTGAACCTTCAACATGAAGTTTCTTCACGGTTACCCTAGTCAACTGTAGGCTCTTAATCGTAAAAAAAGCACCAGCAGCATTTATTTATTTAAGTCAATTTGCAACAACCATCAAAACTACAACAGTTTTCCATTGGAACAAAAATCATTACATGTACATTTCTATGTATAAGCTTCGGATGGCTGATAATATGGCATAATTTAAAATTGACAAAAACAGTGTGTTCTCTGAGGTAGATCTAGCCCGATTCAACCAATTCCGACAGGAGTTCAACTTGGATCGGGACTTTAAGCCAAAATTGGAAAGGACATCAAATGGATAGCCCAGCAGGGCAGTGTACCAGCACACATCTAGCTGGAGTGGTGATGAGAAATTAGTTAGGACTCTCTTAAATTTTAGTTCTTAGAGACATGCTTGCAGATATTTTTGTTTGAAAGGTCTGATTGTAATGGCTCTCTCTACAAGTACAAATAGAGCCCTCATGTACACCCAAAACAATGAATGAAATAAAAATTTTGAAGCCTTTGGGCTGGTTTGTCCAGTAGGGACTCCCGGATAGTCTCTCTTCGCCTCCTTAGTCCAGCCAGGAGAATTGTTCTTTCTCCACCTTTTGTCTGAGGAGGCCCTTCTCCACCTATCTTGACCTCCGATCGGCCTCTGTGTCATTCATCCTCCTAGTCCTTATCCTTCTTGGTTCCCTTCAGCTTCTCAGTTCTTCAAACTTCTGGTTTGGTACCGGTGTACTGCTTCTCCAGTGACTCAAACTCGATGGGCACAATATCTCCAGATCAGTCTCCAGCAGCAGCCTGCAATCACCTGCAGGCCTCCCTCTGCCTGACACTTACAGCGCAACCAGGACTCCAGCCACCTTCACCCAAGCATGGTTTTTCTGTTCTGAAACTCTTCCAGATCGTCACCCCAGTCAACATCAACAGAGCACCTGATTGCTGATGCTCTGGCATCTGGATCGATGTGCTTCAAACTTCAGCGGGATCTTCCTCCAACATAATCAGCAGCTTCGGCCGCACTGCAAGAACCCGTGGCCCCGGCATCCTTCCAAAGCTCCACCATCGTCCAGCACCAGCTCCCAGTAATCTCTTCATCGGCATCAGCACTGGAACTGAACTTCTCGATGTTGCGGAGCATCTGGACACATCATCATTGTGTGATCATCACACTTTTCCAATGCCGCCTCCTCTCTAGATACACTGGGATTCCTGCCACCATCAGCATCGTGCAACCTTGCCACCCTCGCCTTCTCCGGATCCAACCGTCACCTTCTCACACATTGCCATCCCATGATACTACCTCCCAGATCTTTCACACCTAAAAGCTCATCTGCCCTTGTTTCCCACAACACCGCTTCACAAAGCTACAGTACTTGCACCGACGAAGCTACAGTAAACATCCATCTTCTCCTGTTCACGTGTGGTAACAGCACTTCTCGCCCCTCATGCCATGCTGCCACCAAACTACTCTTACTCAGCCGGCACCTGATCACCCACTCAAATCCCTCCTCACGCACGCCATGACACCCTTCTCGGCACCGATGGTTGGAAGGACCTCCCTCACGCAGCGCAACTCTGACTTGGGTCCAAACCACCAGTTCATCACTAGGCCTAGCCACCTGTCCCACTCAGAACAAATCATGTTTTCAACCGGTTCAAGGCCAGTTCATATTATTTTTGACTGGTTCAACTATGATTTAAACCAGTTCAGACCAATTCGCTCTAGTTCAGTTAAATTTAGCTCGTTTTTAGTATTATAAGAAGTTTGGTTGCATTATAATAGACCTTTTTATTTTAATTTTTAAAAATTATGATAAAAGTCGATTTTAAAAGGTGTTTGGCAGGTCTTACAATTTTTATTTTAAAAAGGTTTCTACCATCCTGCACAAGATAAAAAAGAGGTATCGACCTCTTTTCCAACATACACTCTTTCTCCCCCGACAAACCCTCGAGCTGAGGCCCATCTCTCTCTCTCTCTCTCTCTCTCTCTCTCTCTCTCTATATATATATATATATATATGTGCACACCCTAGCTGTGTCTCTTTTTGCTCTCTCCATACAGCGGAGAACAAGCCACAGAGAGAAGATGCTCTGTAAACTCAAATACTGGCAGAGCACTGCTGAAATTCTACCTTGTTGATGGGCAGCACGTCCTTAGGGAAAGGGCAGGTGTCGCTGCCAAGCCGCCTTCTGCCAGCTCGAGACACAGCGGAGGGGTCACTGCGATGCTCCTCCCCTGATTTGGATCAATTCTGATGCTTGATTCTCTGCCCAATTCGATGGCTGCTGATGAATCTTTCATTGTGATACCATCAGATTTCGACAGGCATGTTGCTAAAACCACAAAGACGAAGAGGACCAAGTATAAGAGCATCACGCAGCACCCATAGGGCAAATGGGCATCAAAAATCAGGGACCCGGAGAAGGGGGTTCGTGTATGGCTTGGCACCTTCAACACAACTGAAGACGTTGCCATAGCCTATGACTCCAAGGACCGACAGATCTGCGGAGCAAAAGCCAAGGTCAATTTCCCCCAAGAGGCCACCTATGCCGACAGGAAGCACAGCAGAAACTCCAATCTGATGACGATCAAGAAGGAGATGAACGCCAAGAGTCATCCAAGCACTTTGCCTAGAGCCATTCTTCTGAGCAGTCGGAGCTCAGCTGGAGTCTTGGATCCCAAAATCCGGAGATCACATGTCTTCGTTCCTCCCAGACGGAGCCCCTGAACAAGGCAGCGTGATAAGAGGGGGAGAACCCACAGAAGAAGTTGCAGATAAATAACGAGAGTGTCATGGTGGCGGAGGATAACATCGCAGTGAAGTTCTTTGAAGGGCCATATTACATGGAGTAGGCTGACTTCCTTCAGATGCCATACGTGTACAGGTTCGCCGCTGGGCATTCAGTGGAGATGCTCTATTGGATCAGGAGTCTGTGGGAGGCTGGGAGCCATCAATCTGTGGAGCTTCGATGATACATTGCTTCTGCCAAACACAGCCAAATTTGTAACATGAAATTCTTGTTTTTTATGTCGATGAAAATTTTAATTTAAAATATAACCAAACAGCTTATTATCATTTTTAGAAATTAAAAAAATGTCAAACATGATAATTTCATAGTTTTCACTTTTAAAAATTGACATATTTGTACTTTTAATATAATTTTTTGTTATGAATCATATAAAAAATAAAATGCAACCAAACACCCCTTATATTTTGGTTTTTATCTGCTTTGTTCCACTTCTAGCAGGTGCAGATGGGCTTGGCAAGAAAGAATGCTACGTGGTGAGCTGCACTGTGTTTGCAGGTAGCGACAGATGTTGCAGTGCATGCAGGAGAGGGATCGGCAGCAATCAATGATGGATCTTGTCACTGTCATGACTGGCCGAACTTGCAGGTGATGGACAGGATAGGTGTGAAGGATCCTCCGGCACTGGATAGGGCCATTGCAGAGGTGGCAAGCCTACCTCACCTCAACTGGAGGTGGAGAGTCAGGGTAGAGGAGGTGATACCCACGCTGCAGCATTCGGCCGACCTTCAACTGCAGGCTCTGATGAGACTGGATTCAGCTCCTAAATGATTTGTGCTACTTGTGAAAGAAAGTTGATGCTGAGATTGGTGGTGAAACAGGACGGATCGAATGGATTGCATCAGCCAACTTCAATGCTTGGAAAAGAGGACCAAAGGGGCACACAGAAGGCAAGGGCGACTGGCATCACTGTGATCCACAAGATGTCCTGCAAAGTTACCGTGGGGTCTTGAATCTAGACTAGGCAATGGCACGACAGGTGGTTCAATCAGGATTCCAAAGCACAAAATCCGGTCAACATTGGAGGCAAAGGGAAGGGTGGCGACTGTTGATCAACATGGCGTTGATCCTGTCAAGGCATTGTGAGGTGGTTATCATGTCTAGGGAGACTGGCTCGGGTGGTTTCATGGTGTTGGGACAATGACACTAATGTCGACGACATTGTGAAAGTTATGTTTTGAAGAAGGGAAGAGAAAAAAACATCGGAAGAAGCAAATTTGGAGTGAGAAAGAAGAAGAAGAAACACCAAGACGGGGAGGTGAGCAGAGAAGTAGGAGGGAGCCAATGGAGGGAAGAAGAGAGACATGATAGAAAGAGGGAGCTCGCTGAAAATATAACTGCATATATTAGAATACATGTATGTCATCTTTGCCAACCAAATCATAAAAATATCTTTAATTTTCTCGTGCTGGGTCTAAATGAAAATGCATCGGGTAGCATCCAATTTGTTCGTGGGAATTGCTGATTGTTAAGAGGAGATACAACTATATACACTGTTTCTGACTGCAAATATATCCTCTGGTCTTCCAAGAAAAGATGTGAAAAAAAGGCACTGGAGATTCAAAATATAACTGCATAGTTATCTAGACCTGACTTGACCACAGATGCTGATGAAATACAGCACCACATCAGCAGATGTTGCTTATTTTTAAGAATAAAAATACATGTAGCAAAAGCTTCTAAATAATATTTTCCTTGAAAATAAAAAATATACTTTTCTTTCTTATAGTCACACTATTATTTCAAGGAAAAATAAAAAATACAGCCAAGCAAGCTATATGAAATGAGGTGTAAAAATAACTCTACTGAAAGCAAGTCAAGCCAAAGAAAAAAAGAGAAATCTACATCCGTGATAAAACTTACATCTGTTCCTTACATGAAGATAATAATTTGCTATAAATGAATGGGATGACTTTAGCAAATCCAAAGTGCTCATTTCGCAGTTCCTTGCAACATCGCTGCTCCAAGTACTCAGTGATCTGCGCAAATTAACCATAAGCAAACAACAATGAAGTGTACATTCTGAAATCTTATTAAAGGCAGAATATTAGATACATTCCTTTTCTCACCCTAGTTTGCCACCAAAAAAACACAAAATAAGGGTGCCACTGTGGCATCCCTTCTGAATACGACCTGCATAATACATAATCAGGCCTCTCACAGATTTCAACCATCAACTTTATTTTTTTTCTTTTTTGATGGAGGAGGAAGAGTGTTGGACATTATTCTGCACGTGAGATATGTTGGTTTGATCATTTCATCATTGGAACAATAAATACATGCTGTCCCATTCATTGTTAGTATGTATTCGCACATTTATACATTTTGAGGGTGGCTGGAACTCAGTGAGGATGGTCCTGGTTACCTCAATACCTGAGTTTTGAGGTTTTCCACATGGTATCAGAGCAGGTAGGCTTTTAGGGCTCTATCCCTCCAGCGGGTTTGCTTCTATTTTCGCTCGGCACTATACCATGTATTCCTATCGTGGCTCTGACGGTGGCTAGCCGAGAGGGGAAGTGTTAAGTGACTTAGGCTCCATTTGATAAAGCTTAATGAAGCTCTTAACTCTAAGCCGGTCAGTGGTCAGATATTTAGGAGCGTTTGATAAAATAGCTGAATCATCATCTAAACTAAACTCTGAAGTCTTAATATCATCTGAGCCATTCAGATCGGTACCCTAGCTTTTTCATTTTTAGACACCGTCTCGCTCGTCCGCACGGTCGCCCCCGAGATCGACATCGCAGCCGATCGTGTCCATCTAGTCTCCTCGACGTGCCCTCGGCGTCGGGCTGCCGATTCTCCTCTGCTCGCGAGCTTCGCCAGTCCCTGGTTCTCGTCTGCACGGTCGCCACCAAGAGATTCGCCAGTCCCTGGTTCTCGTCTGTTGGTTCTCCTATGCTCGCGAGGTTCCCCAGTCCCTAGGTCTCGTCCGCTCAGCAGCCACCCAGAGTTCGACATCGCCCTCACGGTCATCATCCTCGGGTACCCTCCTCCGCAAACCCTCGCGTTTGATGCAAGCCCGTCCGTCTTTTTCTTGCTTCTACGGCTTGAGCTTCCGACGTCTCTTCCGCAAACCCTCTCGCCATCCCACATCAGCTGGAGTTCCATGCTAGCTTCAAACGAGTGGGTGGCTATGGCACGGCGACCTGATCGTCAACGCTGGCCACCACCAAATTTGAAGTGCGGCAACCAGATCGCCGCTGTGTCATCGTGAGGCACAGGACTCGGTGGAGATGCACTCCCCTTGAAAAAGGGCTTTGCACAATAATGTTTAAGATTTGATGCCTTTGTTATGATAGTTGGTCTGACAGTTCTAATTAAATTAGGAATCTACATAGGTCTAAAATTTTCGACTCAATGCATTAGAGGGACATTGTGTTATGGAACATAATGATAAGGGCATATGCTCAAATGGACTCAAATGGGGTTCGAAGAAGGAGATTTTCTGCTCCAGGATATGTTCTTCTTTTTAACATTACTTGTTAATGAAAGGTTGTTCCTATCATGAACAAAATATATCTTTTTATTAATAATATTTTCTTAGAAAAATAAAAAAAAGAAAAGAATGAGACTTCCTTTGTTTCTAGTTTATAAACCCCCTCTGTCCAAAAAAAAAAAGTTTCTAAACCCCCACCCTTTATTTTTGTTATACATGATCTCTACCACCGAGCATAATGGCCTTATATTTATGCTCTGCTAAATTTTATTGCCATAGTACCATCTTATGAGAAAATTATGTGACAACTAAGCACCTCATAATCCTAAATATATGCCACTTGAAGGAAGGCTCACCTCCTACATTTGAATTGGGATTTTAAAGACAAGATAATCTTCGCTGCAAAAGAAGTTGTGGTTGCATGGCATACATTTTGAAAAAAATTTATTCGTCAATCATGATATTCTTATTACTGATTCAACATATTTTAATTACTCTTTAGTTATATTGGAGCAGAAATATATATATAGTCTCAAATATATGCTTACATATATATATATATAGAAATAGAGACTATTGCTTGGCATTTTGAGCTTTGCATGCATTGTTCCACATTCATGTTCTTATAATTGCTGATAATGTCGGGCCATTTGCTTGTGCTATGTTTCAGACATCATTTTGGGTTAGTCATGACTAAATAAATTGAAGATTTATACACGGCCTTCATATTAATCACCCTTTTTATGTTTTATGTTACGCAGATTGTTGTCTGTTACTTCTTATTTAATGTCTATTTGAAAATTGCTCTTCGGATTAACAGGCAATACTTCTTTCCCTTTAAAATCCAAGGTTCCTATGCCATTCATGCATTTTCACTCTATTTAACATATCCTACTTTTACTTCGTTTTTCAAGTAGGACTTTCCAGTGCCTACACAATAAAGAAATTGTACTTTGGAAGGTGTGATTGCAATATTCATTCTCTATCATGTAATTATGTCTTAAGTACTTTCTTTCATGCTGATTGTGCAAGAATATAGTCCCTGTTACATTTTTGTTGAAAACTGAACCTTTACCAAGATTCTGCAAATGTATTGTTTCTTGATGTCTAGCAATTATTTCCTTCAATTCTTTATGTTTGTGTATAGAAGAACTTATGAGCACCCTTTACTCCTTCCAGGTCCTTTCTCTGTGGTGTTTCAACTGGTTTGTTTATCTATGGTTACTGTCTCTACTATTACTATGCCCGGCCAGATATGTCAGGATTCATGTCGACATCCTTCTTCTTCGATTACATGGCCTGCATCTGCTTTGGTTACTTGGAACTTGAGAGGAAGAACTGGGATTCATGTTATTAGCAAATCTTAACTGTGTGATGAGCATAAAGCCCATATTCTTAAGATATGAAGTGCAGATGAGAGGCTATGTGAATGAGCTTCTTACATATTATGTACCAAACCTTTTGACTTTGTAAAAACTTTTATCGTATGCTTATGCTTTGGTGGTTGCATGTTTGTTGGTGTTTCTATTTGCATTGAATAAAAAAATTACTTTGATGATCTAGAGTGCCAGGTGGGTAATGAGCTAATGGTTTTCTTCAAGTCATTAAATTGATTTTGGTGAATGTGAAAATTAAGAGGTTAGATCAAACGTTTTTCTCCAAGGATCAGAGCTTGTGTCAGATAGATATATATATTTCTCATTATATATTCGGCTCATTATGGAGCTGAACAAAGTTCAATCAGCAGCGCCGTCTATGTTGGATTTCTGATTTATATGGTCTAGCATTGGCTCAAGGATGATGAGTGATCATTGTGGATGGAAGTCTCTTAACTAATTTCTTATTATAAAAATTAGTGCAAGAGTTGTAATGAGATTTTCGCATATGTATATTGTGACTTCTACTTGGATCTTGAACATATTCTTGGTGTGTTAATAATATTTATCTTTGTACAATCAGTTCAGCATAGGATTTCTCATACTAAAATTGTGGATGTGTATGCGATCGATTGGATACAAAGTTCATATTTAGTTGTTCGACAATTTTATGAAGATTAAGTGGATGATTCAGATTTTTTATCAAATGATGTAAATCACTTATATCTTAATCAAATTAAGAACTTTTCTACCACTCATTAAGAGGTTAGATGTAAAATTAAGACTTAAGATTTTCAGATTAAGTCTAGTCAAACACCACCTTAGTCCCACATTGGATACCGGAGGGAGTATTCCCATGCTTATAGGCCTGAACCTGGTTACCTCAATGCCTAGGTTTTGGGGTTTTCCACAATAAATCAGTCCTTGAATAGGCTGGAGATGGAGCCTGACTGGGCCACTAATGGGCTATCCATTAGATCTGAAGCATGTCAGGTTTATGGGTCAACAAATGGCATAAGAAAGCCCAAAGAAATGACTGCCATCAGCTATATTGTAAGCCCTTAAACCAAGCCTTAAAATGGACTAAGGATGAAGCATATTTGGGCCAATAATGGGCCGATAGATGGACCTGAAACATAGGTTTTAAAAATCAGCCCTCAGGCTGACTAAAAATAGATCACAATTGGGCTGCTAATGGGCTGCCCATAGACCAGAAATAAAGCTCACAAATCAGCCATCTAATGAGCTGAAAGTGAATTATAATTGAGCTGTCAATGGACTGCCCGCCAAATCTGAAACCCATGCCATATACCCTGCCTATAAGTTTGAAGAGACAACCCCGCTTAGTTGGTATAGCCATGCTGTCACGTATCACTGATTTCAGAGCATCCTAAGCTCTTAAAGAACCAGCCCACACACCCCTTAATGGGCCATAAATGGGCTTCCAAATGGGCCTGTACATTGAACCCTTGTTTGGTATCAGGATAACAAAGAACATCCCCGGATTATCCTCTATTCTTTGTTTGGTGTGAAAAACTAACTTCTTATTCTTAGTTATTGTGTGAACCTCTTTTTTTACGCGTCGTCTGTTCTTTAGAAAGAAAGACATTTGTCGCTACCCCGGACCTTTTTAGGAAAAATAGGTGATATCCTAAAAATATTAGGTAGTCCAGTGATAGTTTAAAAGTAATAGAACCGAGGTTCGGGTTCTTTGAAAATTTCATTTTTTTGACCCTTCTCCGCCGGATGGTGCGAGTATCCGACGTTAACTTACATCGAGCAACGGCTCGAACGCCTTTGATTAACCGGCGCGGCAACCTATTTTTGGAGACATGCACATCCACAAAAGGCAAAGAACTCAAAAGGGCAGCGGCCTTTTGGGTCTGATGAGATGCAAACCGATTTGTTTGGGTTTGTTGATTTATGATTTTTTTGGTTGACTTTGAAAGTCGGTTTTGAGGGTTTTGGATTTGAATCAATTGTTTTGATTGATTTGGTTTTGTTGTTTTGGTTTAGTTTTGATTTGTTTTAGATTGAGTTTGGTGAATTTTCAGGTTCTGGATTTTTTCAGGTTTCTGGATTTTTGTTTTAGGTGGATTTTGATCCATTTTGGGTGTTTGGAATGTTGTTTATTTGATCTCCCTGAGGGTTTGATTTGGAATCGGTTCTAGGACCTGAACGTGGACTGAGCAAGGGCAGCTTTGGACCTGCTTAAGGGGTCTGTTCAGATGGCTTTGAATGGACCGATTGGGGGCCTGTGTAGGGGTGTTCTGGATGGGGCTGCAGAGGGGCTGTGTACTGCAGGTTTTAGGAGCAGGTTCTGGGTCTGCTTAGCGGGCCCGCAGGTGGGTCGAATTGGACTGGGCAAGGGCCAGACTTTGGGCCTGATATGTGGGCTCGGACTGGGCCTGTAGAAAGGGCCAGCAGGTGGGCCAAACAGGGGCTATCCACGGGCCTAGATTGGGGTAATTGTAGGCGGTTTAAACCGGGTCAGATAGGGACCGGATATGGGCTTAACTTGGGCCTGCATGTGGGCGGTTATGGGCCTGATGGTAGTTCTGGGAATGGGCCTGTTTGTGGGCTGAACGCAGACCGGTTGTTGGATGTCTGCAGGTGGACCGCTAAGGCCTGTTTTGGGACCTGAGCAGGGGGTGTTTGATGCCTGCAGGTGGGCCTTCCCAGGTGGCTGGACGTGGGCTGGCCAGACTTGGATTGAAGGCCGGTTATGGGCACCTGTAGGTGGGCCAAACAGGGAGTGAGAAGAAGGCCTGCGTGGAGGTCTGCAAGTGTGGCAGGGGAATCCCATTTCAGAACCTGGTCTGTTTTTGTTGATTTCCAGATTGTTTGAAACCAGTTTGCTGTTTGAATTCCAGATTTTTTTCTTGTTTTTGGTTTTTGTTATTTTCAGTTTGGCGGTTTGCATCGCCTCCGACCCATCGGGCCACCTTTGAATGCCCAGCTTCATGCATCGATATGAACATCAAAGTTTCATTCATCGGAAGTTGGAGTACATGGAGTACAATGAGTGGTAATCCTTCCCCCAACTTAGGTTCTTCACCGGCTTAGAAAAATTTCGGCATTACAACGGCATGCCGACAAGTTTCTAACTTGGTGAAGTTTACCCGTCCAATAAGGATAGTCGGTGACTTAGCCAAAATTGGGGGAAGGATCGACGGCTACGGGAGCTTGCCCGCGCCCTCGTCCGGATCGACGGCTACAGTACATGCCCGCGCTCTCGTCCAAGGTGGAGTTCCTTAATTTAAGTGTTGCTTTCGTGTTCTGATTTTTATTTATTTATTATTTTTTGAAGGCCACTTCGGGCCGGTCCATTCCATCGGCATTCCAAGCCAGGCTTCAATCTCTGCTTGAGCTTGAAAGGACAGCTTTCTAGGAGGCCGAGCCGGACCCGTGGAAGGACCGTTGAGGCTCAGCCCTCCCCTTAGTGAGTTGAGGGGAGAACCGGACCCGTGGAAGGGCCGTTGAGGTTCATCCCCCGCTTCTGCTGGATCAAGAGGAGAACCGGACCCGTGGAAGGGCCATTGAGGTTCATCCCCCGCTTCTGCTGGATCAAGAGGAGAACCGGACCCGTGGAAGGGCCGTTGAGGTTCATCCCCCGCTTCTGCTGGATCAAGAGGAGAACCGGACCCGTGGAAGGGCCGTTGAGGTCCATCCTCCGCTTCTGCTTTGGTACCAGCCACAAGGAGGCTTCTGTGAACTCATCCTTCCTCACCTTTTGCACTGCTGTAGGGGAGCTGCTGTGGGGGCTTCTTGGAAGGCTAGCTGGACCCGTAAAAGGGCCACAGGGTTGAGCCTCAATGGGGCTGGAACCTGGCTACAAGGGAGCCGAAGTAGGCCTGTTTTGGGACCTGAATTGGGTGCCGAACATGGGTTGGAAATTGGACCAAACTGGGTTCTGGTTGATGGTCCGGGCAAGGGCCAGCAGGTGAGCCGAACAGGGGCTGTTCATGGGCCTGTTTAAAGGTGATTCGATGGGCCAGGCCAGTGCCAAAGATGGAACGGGAATGACCAGTTTAGGGGAGCTGCGCAAGGGGATGAGTAGGTCCTGTTTGGAGCATTTTTGGGCTATGGGTTTGCCGATGACGATGAAAGCCGGTTTAGGCTATGAGAAGGGTTGAGAAGAGAACTTAGAAGAGGAGGAAGGGGTGCCCTTAAAGGGCTACATAGTTAATGTGTATGCCCCTACCTTTTCTTCTCCTTCTCTTCTTCTTCTTTCCTTCTTCTTTGGCCGCTGGCAGGTGTGCACGTGGGCAGGAGGGGAGCAGCAGCTTTCTTCTTCTTCTTCTCTTGGCTGCTGGCAGATGCAGGTGCAGACGTACAGCAGCAGGCAGAGGGGCAGCAGCTGGTGCAGCAACCTGTCGGCGTCCTTCAGCCTCTTCTTCCTGGCAGCAGGTGGCAGGCGCAGCAGGCAGAGGGGGCTGGAGCAGGCACACAGCAACCAGCAGAGGGGCAGCCTCTCGGCGTCTTCAGCTGGTCCGCTGGTGCTTGGCGTGCCCTCCTCTTCTTATAGGAGATGGGGGGAGATCAGAGGTCATCTTGAAACCAACGTGGGATGGCTCTTGAGCTCTCCCATGCTGTTTTAATGATCTGACCCTTTGGATATCCCCGACTTTAATTCCTTGACTGCCTGGGCTTCCCCACGCCATTAACCAGTCAAGGGGTGACCTGGCAGGTGCGCAGGTGGCTGCTGAGGTGGCAGGAGGGCCAGTGTGGCATGTTCACACTAGGCCGCAGGTGGCCTTAGAGATGGGCTGCGCACAGGCTTCTTTTACATGGGCCAATTGGGCCAGCTGGAGGCTGCGGCCCAGCTTCTGCTGTGGGCTGCGCAGGGCTTGGATTTATGATGGAATTTGGCCCAATTTTAGGATGGGATCATGGGCTTCTGATTGGACATACATGGGCCCCTGATTGGGCCCAATTTGGGTGAACTGTGGGCTGTCCGGCCTGCTCCTAGGCCTGCCCATTTGTCCTCCTTTTTTTTGAAAAAAATGTACGCCAATAGTTATCATATACTAGAATAGTCACTAAATGATGTTATATTCCAGAATAAGTTATTCATACTCTTTGTAGGAATAAACTATTCCCTCAATGGCAGCAAACCCAATGTACCATTTATGCAGAGCACTTCACCTTTTTCTTTTCTCCACCCCTTTTATCTTCTCCATTACACTCGTCTAAAGTTCTCTTCATTGAAACTAAGACTAGAAGAATAGAGATATTTTCATAATTTCGTCATTCTTATTTATACCATTATCCTTATTTTTACTAAACTAAGTATAAGTTTAGTCTCTTAATATCCTACTATTATTATCTTGACACCAAACAATATGAAAATAAGATATGATGAATAGAATATCCTATACCTATTCTAATTGATTTATCCCAATACCAAAAGGCAGCTGAGAGAATTTTTAGCCCAATAAAAGGTTGTTTAATAGATCTGACCATGGGTCATAAATCAACTCCTTGGCTTCCATCTACAGCCATACTCGATTGGTATGAACATGCTATAACATGGGGCTGAATATGAGGCATGCTATAGCCTAAAAGGTCAGCCCATATGCTCAGTCCCAGGCCAACAAATTGGGATTTTAAAGGGCTATCCACTTACTGAGGCTAAAAAAGTGAGTCATAAACCTGGTCCATTGACTTCAAAAGATAGCCATGTTTTTTTATACAATAAGGCAGAAAGCCTTAAAATATCATTAATGCAGTAAAAAAGGGGCTACAAAGCACATAAAGAGAAAGACCAAAACAGAAACAAGGGGAATGAAGGAGGAGAGAAAAAGTGCTCAGCTACCGAGAAGGTAGACGAGCAGGGGAGCTACATAAAAAGGAACCAAAAGATAAAAGAGAGCCCTGAAAGTAGAATCGTCTAATCTTCTGCCAAAATGAGCGAAAAACCAATCGTTAACACAGGCTGACATCAGAAAAGAATCATCTTCAGTTCTCAAAATGCTCTTCAAAATTCTGCCTGTTCCTAGTATGCCAAATGGCCCACAGCACGGCCAGCAGGACCATGTCCCACAACTTAGCCTCAGTAGGTCAAGGGTTAAGTTGCGTCCACCAAAGTAGCATTGAGTCAGTGTTAGTGGGATCCGACCACTACAAGTTCCAGATCTTGGACAAAATCCTCCACAATAAATTTATGATTCCACATTTGAAGAAAAGGTGGTTTGTTGTTTCCTCCATCGATCTGCAGAACATACAAGAGGTGATGATATCAATGAATATCCTTCGGAGATGATACCTGGTCTGCAGACTTTGATTTCCAATCTTCCATAAAAACAACTTTATTTTGATGGGTAAAAAAGGCCGCCAGATGACGTGGGATCAAAGGACCTCCACTCCGCCTAACATCAGTCTCCACATAGCAGACTTGACCAAGAAAACATCCTTGTTACCAGGCAGCCAGATGAGGAGGCAGGGGTGTATTTAGCCATGTTATACAATATATTGTCAAGTATGATTGGGTCAGGGGTGTATTTAGCCCCTTGAGGAGGAAACTCGTGTACCCATTTAATGGGTCAAAGTGGGCCTTGAGCCCTTGGCATAGCTCAGTCCATACAAGACAGCTCCACCAATGTTCAAATGTAAGAGTCACTTGATTTTTTATATATTTGGGTACATAAAAATCCAGGTTTAACATGCATCCACCAAGAACCACTTTCTTTTTTGCTATTTTATGTTCTATAATCACTTAACCACCTTGAATTAAGTTGATAAAAGATTCTAACTTATGAGCAGAAAAAGATGACAGCAACTTAAGAACTTTTTTAAAATGTAGCTAAAAACTTCTATAAAATTTGGAGAAAATGAAATAACCTTTGGGATGCGCATTGGGTTTTTTGATGCATACTCACAAAGCTTGCTGACCATCCTTTCATTTGGATCTCCATCCTATACAAGCAAAAGGGAAAAAAAAGATAAGTTCTTGAAAAAATATTATAATAAGCCAACTTTATTGGACATATCACCAAAATGTAAACGCTAAAAACAAAACTCAAGTAAATAAATCATATTTTCTAAGGAAAAAAAAGAATGGACATGCAAATGCAATTCAACCCATAAGCCAGAAAGAATTCTTCCATAAGGAACAGTCTCTTTAAAATTTTGAGAAGTAATATTGATGAGTGGGCATTATAACATTGTAGTATTTTCTAAGTAAATATATCAGCATATTATCTTATGCTCTCAAACTAAAAGATGTCCATTCTAGACAACTGTAAGCAACCATCTAAAAACAAAATTATAGACTATGACTTAAATGTATGCACATCCCTTTTATCTCATTTTAAAGAAATGGGATTTAAATTGAAGCATGATATTTAATTGTGGGATGGAGCAAAAAGCCAGTACCTTAGGACGTTGTAAATTCTCATTAACAGAGGTTGTCACATTTTTAACAGGGGTTGTCAGTTTTAACATTGTAAATTAAGGCTGGCTTAGTGATCCTTAATTTGGACTGGCCGGCTGACATTCCTATGAAGACCTCAACAGAAGCTTTCTGTTTGCCCAGTAAATAAAGAAGGGGATTGGTTCAATTGGTCACAGCCCAAGGCTGGTTTGTTCATGGATGATCGGAGGCTCCTTGATGAACATCTCCCAACAATTAAGGCTAATGACTGCCCCCTACAGTGCTCTTATGGTGCATTTGAAGCTCAATCAGTGGACCAGCTTGCCATAGTTTAGGCAGACGACGCAATTGCGGCAGATAAGTGCTAAGGTAGATGCAAAGACAGTGGGCATTTCATTTATGATGAGGTAAGCAAATCCATAGGAGAAATCATTGTATTGAGTATTTTAGGCCGTGAGAAAGATATTAGGAGATCCTCTGAAGAATTCAGACAAGACATTTCCAGCCAGAACGTTGTTTCAAAAAGCAAGAATGTAACAATCCAGTTGGGTCTAGGGAGCTTAACTTCATTTTGAACAATGATATTGTGACCCAAAGCAAGAGGAGGAAGAAGGCAATGAAGGAGATAATTATTTTTTTATGATCAGAATAATAAGCTAGAACTGCAGGGGTATTTTAGGGAAGGACAAGATTAGAGAGTTACATAATATGGTCAATCTCCGCAAGCTGAATATTCTACTATTGCTTGAAACCAAATCTAACTTTGATGATACAAATTTGATGGCAGCTATGAAGTCAAGGCACCTCACCGGATTCATATCAGTGTCTCCTTCTGAGAGAAGTGGTGGGTTGGTAGTGTTATTGAATGACAACAGACAGTCATATGTATATCCCTAAGAGTCAATGAGACAAAAGGAAAATGCATTCTACCTTAGCATTAGCAATGTATATGGTCCAGTGAATTCCAATGACAAACATACTTTCTTTGTTGCCCTCAAATGTGTCATTTAAATCTCTGCCAATGATGCGTGGTTTCTTACTAGGGATTTTAGTGTGGTCCTTAAACCGGGAGAGAGATTGGGTCAAGATGTATGGTCCAATAAAATGACTATGTTCAATAAATGTGTGAATGATTGTGACCTATTAGAAATATCAGACTTTGGGATTGACTTCACTTGATCTAACTTAAGATTGAAATCCAAACTTGGCAGGTTCTTTGTATATACTGCTTGATCTCAGAGTTATGACTTTGCAAAAGGATTTCATTTACCAAGGGTGGTGTCTGATCACTGTGCAATTGGCATCAAATGTGGCAATTTCCGTCAAGACAGAATCAATAAATTTTACTATGAACTTGCTTGGTGTAGGGATCTGAGGTAACCTCAAAAATGTCAATCTCTTTTACCTTTCTAGAAAAAATTAAAGAATTTGGATTTTGATTTAACTTTAACAACTAGAAAAATACGTGATATTCCATAAGAGTATTAATTAATTCATTATATGTATAAAATATGTATTGTGAGGTTGTTAGGTTCTTTCAAAATGTTTTATTTTGACATCTTTCATCGAACTTGTGAAGTTCCAATGTTAATTACATCAAGCAGCGATTTGAATATCCTTGATTAACTATCATAACAATCCATGAATAGAGATATGCATCCACAAAATAAACAATCTAGAGCAACGGTCCCATGAACTTGTTGAAATGCAAACACTTGGTGTTTTGGATTTACATTGATTTAAGTTGAGTTGAGTTTTATTTTAGAAGTTTGATTTGTTTTAGATTGAGACTTGGTGTATTTTATCTTTGAGATTGTTTTGAACTTATCTGAGTTGATCAAGGTTCAATTAGAGATCATAGTTTGTTTTTAGAATCTGATTGCTTTTTTTGTTATTATGTTTTTGAGTTAGGTTTGAGTTGGTTTAAACTTTTTTATTTGAAATGGCTTTTGTTTAGTTCTGTTATTTCAGTTAAGATGTGACATCTTTTAATTTTGGGGTTTGCTTTTAGAATTTGATTGATTTCTATTTTGTTATTATGTCTAGAATTTGGTTTAAATGCATGTTGGCTTTGGGGGGGATTCATTTTGAATTGGAGGTTTTAGTGAATCTCCAAATTTCAAGGTTTTTCAGATTTTTTTAATTTAAGGATCCAGATCTCAGATTTTTTTATTCAGATTTGAGAGTTTTTTATTAGATTTGTTTTTTATATTAAGAAGGATTTTTTTCTTTTGGGTTTTAGTGTTGCAGCTTAGAGGTTTGAGCTAGGTTGGAGTTTAAGCTTTGATTTAGGATTCTGTTTTCATCTTGATGGCTTGGCTTTCTTGAATTTAAGTTTGGTGTTTTTGAACCTTGATTAATCAGATTTTATTATTTTTAAGTACTTTCAGATTTGATGGCTCCTTAAATAGAGTTATTCTGGACCTTAGGTTGCATGGGTTTATTTAAATAAGTTGAATTTTTGGATTAGTTGCAGATTTCACAGCTTTCAGACCTAAGCATTTCCTGGTTTAATATATTACCCATGAATCCCAAATAAAGGGGGGGCTCAGGCTTTTAGTTCTTAAAAGGTGAGGTTCAGATTTCAAAATTGGTGATTGTTTTTTATTTGAATTTGATAAGTTTTTTTGATCTGGGTTCTTATTTTAAGCTTTGTTGTCCTTGATTCTTTTTTTTGCCCCAACTGTATCTTTCAAATGGAGCTCTCATTCCCTTTAAAGCATAAGATTTTTGTTTTGAATTTTAGATGATGTTTGATTTAAATTCCAATTTCTGAGACTGAATTTTAAGTTTGAAAAGAAAGAAATCTGAAAGCTCAGGTTTAAGAACTTGATTTATTATTATTATTTGTCTTCTAAATCAGGCTTAGATTTGGGCTATTTGGATGTCCGAGATAAATCTAGAAGATTCCTTTGGTGACTTAAGGTGGCATCTTTTTTATGGTTTAGACTTATTGCTTGATACTCTCGAATTCCATGCTAGCCAATTTTTTTCTCTGATTTCGGATTTCGGATTTTAGAATTTCTTAAGTTTGACTTGATTATTACATGGTTTGGTTTTTCCTTGCACCTTTTTTTTGTTTTAGACTTTAAGAATTTTCAGATTGGGGTTTCCTTGCCAGCTTTTCAAAAACTGATTTCTCCATTTTTTTTATTGTTCCTCTATTAATGTTTTGTTCCCTTCATTTGAGACTCAAGGGGCTGATTCCTGAATTTCCTGGTCTTCTAAGATCTTAGATATGACTGATTTAAAAATTAAAATGGGTTCTTAGAGGACTTGGATTTTATGATATTTAGTTATCATTGATTCATTGGTGCCTCTTCTCCCTTTTATTTTTTGGTTTGATAATCTGCTGCCCTATGGGAACAGAGCCAACAGATCAGGAGTTTTCTGTGAGAATCACTGACTCCTCTTCTTTACTGTCAACAGAACAACTCAGGTTAGGTTAGGTTCAACCTTAGTTGGAAAATTACTTTCTTTTTTATGTTGGATTTAATATTCCTCTTTTAAATTTACATTCCTTCAAGCCTCATTGAGTTATTGAGCTTCCCCTTCACATAAACATCATTGATGAACATCGACTCCATTTCATTGCTTGTATCTCTTGGATGTACATATGCATTAGGGGAGGCATGACTGCCGTAGCCCTTTGCTGAAATTAAGATAGAATTCCTCAGTCCTTGATAGACATATCGAGCATTCTTCCTATTGAATAGACTTTAGGATAGAGTCTCCCTTAACTTTTGATAAGCATTAGGGACCCCTCCCTTTGATTGATTAGGATAGAGTTCCTTTTGGACTTACAGACATTAGGGACCCTTCCCCATGATTGATTCCCTCATCGGCCTATGACATGGCATCTTAACATAATTATATGCATTGCCTCCCCATGGCTTGATGAGTTAGAACCTCTTTTAGGTTATGAATTGATTCTATGTCATAGAGGGTGAAAGGAGGCATAGCATTGGGGTCTTATTTCTTTGTGAAATTGACTTTTGAATGCCATCCTTAGTCTAATTTTCCATTATTTATGTTTTGTCAAAGCATAGCGCTCACCAAGGAAGGTGGGGTCTGGGGTCGTGACTGGGTCGGTTAGGCCCTAGACCAACCCAATCCGACTAGGTCGTGACCTATTATTTTATTCCTCTTTTGAAAAAAATAAAAAATTGTTAAGAAATGACAAAAAATACAAAAAAATCTAAAAAATAAGTAACATGATTTGAAAAACTAATTCATTGATTTTATTTCAATCTTACATAATATACATTTTGTATATAATTTATGTACCCTCCCGATGTCATTCAGGTTGAGTACATAGTATGGTACAAATATACATGATAATTATACTCGTCACTCCTTCAGACAATCATCCTAGCATTCGATCCCCAAGAATCATTATATCTATCATAGCCATTGATGGATTAGATTGAAGTGTCTGATAAATCAATATAATTCATTTCATAATGCTCTTGACCATATGTAGAGAACCAAGAACTTTGGAATGAATCAAATGCATAATTAAGGGCATCATGATATTGACCTCCAGCTCGTTGGGTGTGTTCAACTCCTCCAACTTGCAGCCTTGTACTATGATCCATGTCTTGGGTAGCATAGGTGTACTAGCCTTCGCTAATGAAGTATTTAGCCGTTGTAGGAGCTCTCCTCACATCCAGGGACCTTTGTCTATGTGAAGTGGTGCCTTCCTCGTGTCATGTTCCATCATCGTTACTACTCTTCGAAAAAAAATCCTCCAAAGTTTGGTACCGGACTCGAATGTTCAGCTCCAGTGTGTCTTCTCACTCTTTATCAATTGCATCGGCATCTACAATGTTAAGGGTATCAGTCAAAAGTCAAAACTTATTTACCTTTTCTTCTAGTTTGCGTATCTCAACTAGATCCTTCTCCAGTCCTCTGTCGCTTTGCTAAGGAGGGAGGAATTTGAAATTCTTCGGCGAGAGAGACATCGTCGAGCACTCCTTCAGCCCATTGTCAATCTTCCGAGTTGAACTCTGGTTCGTCCATCCCTTCTCGGTCATTAACCCAAGCTTCCAATAAATTATTCTCATAGAGTATTTGGTCCAAGTTGATGTCCTCTTCTTCAATTGTTGGCTCCTCGGTCTGTCGTCCCGAAGCTTGTGATATCTAGCTATTTTATTCCATCTGATTCTGCTTCATTCTCTCCAAATTCTTCAACTTTAGCTTCATATTATAGTGACAACATGAGATCCTCAAGTCTTCGTGATGTCAACATGTTACTCTGCTTCATGTGGATCAAGCTGAATGTTAACCAATTTCTCTCACAGCCTGAAGTCAAAATGGTTTGGCTTAGGACCATTATAGCCACATCCACCAAGTCTTCACAACCTGGTGCCTTATCATGGTTCATCCACCAATCAACTAGATTAAATCAATGTGTTAAAAAAAAATTATCTTTTACAGTGTCATTAACTAACTAACTAAAATATGTAAATACTACTTACTCGAACTAAGTAGCATCACAGCTCGTTCCACTCTGCTTATTCTAAAGTGAAATGTCCGCATTTTTTAATCGTACATCTTGTTGCAGGCGATAATAGACCGGTCGTCATCACCGAGCATCTATTGGATAATGCACTTGACACCATCAAGCAACTCGTTCGTTGCCTTGAAATGTTGGTTGTAGTGATATTATGGGTTGAAAAAGTAACCTATTAAGGAAATGATGTAAGTAAACAACTTATATGTATGTGAAATATACACAAATCAAGTAAATTACTAAGAAAATATACATGCTACATGTATCGGTTGATGTAAGGTACATTCTCATCGACAATCAATGATGGCCCACCACTTGGCGAAGTCGGACACCATCTTAGAGATTTCTTCCTTTGCTCTCTCAATTGCATCGTATAAGTAGCACGTCTGCTTTTCCATATTCATCAACTATCCTAAGTACCTTGACTATAGGTTGGACTAAGTTTAAAGTCTTATTTACAACCTTCCAAAAGTCTCCACTCTATATTGTCTCTTCTACTTTTCTTCCTTTTTCTCTTATTTGAAGAGTTATATCTAGTCATCCAACTACCCATCCCGGTGAGATTACTATGTGGCTTAAAGGTCTCATCTGACTCATCAAACTCTTTAACAAAATGTAGTGGGAGGCGAACCAAGTTGCACCGGGCCGTAGCAACTCATGGCCCTTACTATGTTCCTTTGTTTGGTTAAGAATGTGGTTATGGTTGAAAATGAATGAGGAAATAAACTGGGTTAGCTTAACTACCATATCTATTTAAGGATCCTTTTATGTATCTTCCAACATCAAGTGATGCGGGACGAGGCGGGACGGACCGGCGGCGCGGCGCTGCAGCGAGCCTTCAAGAGGCGCAAAGACCTAAAATGCATGAAATAAAGCAAAACCGGACTTAAACCGGTCAAAACAGGCCCCAAAATATGTCGAACCGTGCCCGAAACCCTCAAAACGGGCCTGAACCGACCCCAAAATGGCTTGAACCGGCGTGAACCGGCCCCAAACAGCCTGAACCGGCCGGTTTAGGCCTTGAACCGGCCCCTGGACCGTTGAACCAGGCCGAACCGGCCCTGAACCGGTCTAAACCGGGCCGAACCGGCGGTCGGCCGGCCTGGGAGGCGAACCGCGGCCGGCTCACTGATTGGGCGGGCCGGGCCGCCGGGCGAGACGGGTGGGCGGCGGTTCGCGCGAACCGCGACTCTGGGGGGGTCGCGGCGCCGCCCTTGGTCGGCGGCGGGGGCGAGAGACGCGGCCGTCTCACCGGCCGCCGCGCACCCCGTCGGGGTGTCGTCGACCGCGAGCGTCCACTCGCGAGGCTCCGTGGCCGCGGCCGCGGCTTCAACCGCGGGACGGCGGAGGCGGAGGCGGGCGCGGCCGGCGCAGCCGCCGTCGCCGGGAGGGGAAGGGGAGCCGGTGGGGCTCCGTCGCCGCCGTCGACGCCGGCGGCGCACGGGGGGGGCCGTCTTCTGCCGCGGGGCTCGCGCGGAGTCGGCCGCGGCGGGCGGAAGAGGGGCGCCGGAAGCGGCGCCGGCGCGCCTTCGCCGTCGCCGGGAGGGGAAGCGGGGACCTCCAACGGCACCGTCGGCGCCGCCTTCATCTTCCTCTAGTCTCCTTAGGACGCCGGAGCGGGGAGCCGCACCGGAGCCCTGGGCCGGGCCGCGCGCACCGACGGGGCCGCGGACGCGGGGCTTCTTCTTCCTCTTCTTCTCCGTCCGACAGGGATCCGAGGGAGGGCTTCAAAGATCGGGATGGCGGGTGAAGGTACTCCGGGATCGCCGGAGGTGGGGGTGGACGGAGGGGTGGAGATCGACGCGGCTCGGAGGTGTCGAAACGGACGTAAACGGGGTGAATGGTGTCGATAGGGCTTCAACTCGAACCGTGAAGGGGGAAGGGGAAGGAATGGCTCGGAGGCTGCGGGACGGAGGAGAAGGAGAAGGCACCCACGCCGGAGGGTCGCGAAGAGACCGGGTCTACACCGGAGAGGTGGAGTCGGACGACCTCCATCGCGAGGGGGCGAGGGGAAGCGGCGGGGCCGCCCCAAAGACAAGTGGGCAGCCCCTAGGGTTCCAAAAATCGGACAATAACTCTCTCTCTTCATTTCAACAAGTGGCCCTCTTAACAGAGGAGCCTATTACAAATACGACATCGTAAATAACTAATTACATACATGTCCTCGTAAGGACCCAAATTAAAGGAAAAGACTAAAACAAACTTCAAATATTTACAAACAAGTCCAAATGGACGTAAATACAAATAGACCCCAAAATGGACCGGACCGGGTCCCCATCATTCTCCTCTACCAGGAGAAAACTCGTCCTCGAGTTTTGACGTCTTCAAATGTTACCGTCACGTTCCACCAAGCGCCGCACTTCATCGGAAGCATCCCAGGAGTCGGCTCATGAGAATAGGCCGATCCCAGGCTCTGATACCATTTGATGCGGGACGAGGCGGGACGGACCGGCGGCGCGGCGCTGCAGCGAGCCTTCAAGAGGCGCAAAGACCTAAAATGCATGACATAAAGCAAAACCGGACTTAAACTGGTCAAAACGGGCCCCAAAATATGTCGAACCGTGCCCGAAACCCTCAAAACGGGCCTGAACCGACCCCAAAATGGCTTGAACCGGCGTGAACCGGCCCCAAATGTACCGAACCGGCCGGTTTAGGCCTCGAACCGGCCCCCGGACCGTCGAACCGTGCCGAACCGGCCCCGAACCGGTCTAAACCGGGCCGAACCGGCGGTCGGCCGGCCCGGAGGCGAACCGCGGCCGGCTCACCGACGGGGCGGGCCGGGCCGCCGGGCGAGACGGGTGGGCGGCGGTTCGCGCGAACCGCGACTTGTGGGGGTCGTGGCGCGCCTGGTTGGCGGCGGCGAGAGACGCGGCCGTCTCACCGGCCGCCGCGTACCCCCGTCGGGAGTGTCGTCGACCGCGAGCGTCCGCCGCGAGGCTCCCGGCCGCGGCCGCGGCTTCAACTCGCGGGACGGCGGAGGCGGAGGCGGGCGCAGCCGGCGCAGCCGCCGTCGCCGTGAGGGGAAGGGGAGCCGGTGGGGCTCCGTCGCCGCCGCCGACGCCGGCGGCGCACGTGGGGGCCGTCTTCGAGCGCGCGGGCTCGCGCGGAGTCGGCCGCGGCGGGGCGGAAGAGGTAGGCGCCGGAAGCGGCGCCGGCGTCGCCTTCGCCGTCGCCGCCGGAGGGGAAGGGGACCTCCAACGGCACCGTTGGCGCCGCCTTCATCTTCCCCTAGTCTCCCAGACGCCGCCGGAGTGGGGAGCCGCACCGGAGCCCCGCGGGCCGCGCGCACCGACGGGGCTGCGGACGCGGGGCTTCTTCTTCCTCTTCTTCTCCGTCCGACAGGGATCCGAGGGAGGGCTTCTAAGATCGGGACGGTGCGGGCGTAGGTACTCCGGGATCGCCGGAGGTGGGGGTGGACGGAGGGGGTGGAGATCGACACGGCCTGGAGGTGTCGAAACGTACGTAAACGGGGGCGAACGGTGTCGATGGGGGGCTTCAACTCGAACCGGTGAAGCGGGGAAGGGGAAGGAATGGCTCGGAGGCCGCCGAACGGAGGAGGCGAGAAGGCACCCACGCCGGAGGGTCGCGAAGAGACCGGTCTACACCGGAGGTGAGCCCCGGACGACCTCCATCGTGGAGGGGTGGAGGGGAAGGCGGCGCGCCCAAAGACAAGGGGCAGCCCCTAGGGTTCCAAAAATTGGACAATAACTCTCTCTCTTCATTTCAACAAGTGGCCCTCTTAAATAGAGGAGCCTATTACAAACATGACATCGTAAATAACTAATTACATACATATCCTCGTAAGGACCCAAATTAAAGGAAAAGACTAAAACAAACTTCAAATATTTACAAACAAGTCCAAATGGACGTAAATACAAATAGACCCCAAAATGGACCGGACCGGGTCCCCATCATCAAGTTTAAGGAGTGGGCAGAATAGGATCGGATACAGACAACATCTCTTCACCATTTGCATCTATCCTACCGATTTAAATGCGATCGTGTTGTCTGTGACTACTTGGACAACATGGTCCTCTCCTATCTCTTGGATAAATCTATCTATCAAATGGAAAAGGCACTTGACATTTTTTACCTGTCTCAATATATCGACCGACTTCCAAAAGACCATGCCAACTTGACCATACATTAAGAGATTGCTCATCATCTTCTTAGTTATACTTGTTAAGAATAAGTCATTAAAAAATTTATATAAATAAAAACATTTAGAAAGGTACTACAAACATTTATACTTACTGGTCTATTCATCGATCATTAATGTGTAACCTCTTTCGTCCCAAATTCATTCAAATGAGCTCACAAATTTCTTTATATCTTGCACTTCTATAGAGAGATATACGTTGTATATCTCTTTTAGATTTGGTACGAGCACTCCTCTCCCAACATCTATGATTGTGTTGATCATGTTCTTGTAGTATGGTCCTTTCACGGCGTTTGCCGGTATGCTATAATGAAAGAACCACCTTGACATTGTTTGTCCAATTTTCTCCTTACACAACTTTAGATTTTTCATTGCCGTTGTGATAGCGCTTTGACGTTGTCGTGGTCTAGTGACAACTAGATCCACGAGACCCACTACCGGGTCGTCGTCTTGAGTGAGAGCATGAATCTCATCCTCTGGTCGGTTGTTGGATCCTTTTCCACTTCCTCGTCTACTCCCACTTCTTGTCCCTTGACCCATCATTCAGCCGATGCGTTGATAGCGGTCTTCGTCAGTGAAGGATCTTCAACTTGTCTCTATTGCTCGAAAGAGATCATCTATTTAAAAAAATATTTAAATAATTAATGATAACATAAGATAATGAACTACTTTTATGAGTAATACAAACGTACCATCGTTGAAATCTTAGTCTCGACGAATATCTGGGCGGTCTTATCTGGTCCCATAAATATGTACAGAATGTCTCACCGGTTGTGACAGCTATTCCCAGACAGTCTCTTTATGCCGTTTGGAAGTTCCCTTCGCTTATTCCATTGCTTATAAGTGCTTACGAAATTGGGCTCTTATCTCCGGTGGAGTACATGCACAACATGCAACATTGTCCTTCATCCCTACAAGATGAAATTTTCAATCAATAAATACCACCAAATATAATTTTGTCACAATATTTACATTACACTTTTCTCTCTGCCATAAAGAGCAAGTTGCAATGTGCCCAAATCAGATCATTCTAGGTCATCAAAAGTTTGAGTTGTGTGGCTTAGAGAAAACATCTTAAATTAAACTAAATAAATATATAATTTAAACCTAAAACTAAATAAAACTTAACACTTTAATTAATGATCAAATTAAATTAATGAACTAATTAAATAATGAACTAATTTAATTATTAAACTACAATGAATTAATTAAATAACTGATGAACAAATTAACTAAAGTTTAAAGTTTAGATAATAATATAATTAAATAACGAATGAAGTAATTAAACAATTAAACAAGAAGGATAGCACAAAAATCAGAGCACAAGGAAGTGAGGTGAGAAGGATGAGTCCCTTAAGGGCCTTAAATAAGCCCCTACGGGGCTGAAAGGGGGGCTTAAGCCCCCCCATTTGCACTAATGACTATTATCAATGCCTCCAATAGTCATCAGACTATTGTAGGGCCGGGTTGTATGACCCCATAGTTGTCAAAGCGCCCACTTAAGTGTTGTCTAGGCGGCAAGGCGCTCTTCTGCCAATGCCTAGCCAGGGCACCTTTTGGGCAGCCCAAAAGGTGCCCAAGGCGCTCAAGACGCCTCGGCTAGGAGCCCCAAATATTTATATATAATAAAAAATTTCTTTTGGGGGCCTTTACCCCCCTGATATCCCCCACAAGGGGCACTACCCCCTTGACCCCCACGACTTGACCACGCAGGTCGATCCGCGATTCCTGAGCGCCCATTTATGATAGTGTAAGCATATTAATATATTTCACTATCACTTATACTATCAAATATATATAATATTTATAATTATAAATATATGTTATATACTTAAATTTTATAAAGATCTATTTTAACTCTCTTCTCTCTCACACATATCAAGTTTATTAATATTAATTATTTCTCAAAATAAATATATACCTATGCATACATAATTATATAAATAAAATCACATTTAAATATACAAACACATAAATATACACATTCAATTATAACATGCAAATATAATTATATTTAGTATATATATTTGTATGTATGTATAAATATATAATACTAATATCTAATTATATATATGATTGTGTATATGTATATACATATGTATAGACATGCATATATAAATATCTAATGTTACCGCCTTGATGGCCTAGACGATGCCTAAGTGGCTGTCTTGTCGCCTAAACTGAATTAACACCCTTCAACGCCTTGGGCGCCTTGTCACCTTGACAACTATGCACAACCCTACAACCCCGTGACCCAGCCATAGGGTTGGCCCGACCGGGTTGGGCTTGGGTTGCAACCCAAGCCCCAAACCTTGGTGCTCACAATCTATAGGACAACCCCAATTAGCCTTGATTGTGTATTAATTTGATGCATTCTTATTTAATTTTAACTAAAACTAAAGGGCCTAGCATTGAGCCATTCCTGCACACCGTCTTAGCTAGGGTTTGTTTTATTTCCAGCCAAGACTAAAGGGCTTGGTGTTGAACCATTCCCTCGTGGCTAGGTTGATTATTAATCGTTTCATTCTAGGAAGTGTCAGGTTGAAGCTCCCTTTGCAGCCACTGTTACTGAACCATCTTGCCACATTTAGCCATAAGAAATTCTGCTGCATGGGGAGCTCCCTCCTTTTTTATTTTTGCATCTCCTCATTCCCTGTCAGAGCTTGGCACTTGCAGGATCCATCCTCGAAGCATAAATCTGATCTTTAGCCTACCCAGATCTAGAGACAGGCAGCCCATTATGGCTGTGCATAGGCAGAGGTATGTTGTGAGGGAGTTTGGCAAACAGAAGCTCCTTTTAGTGGGTTCTTGAGATGAGGGAGTTGGGGCTTGGGTGAAGAGTTGCAGTCAACTTCAAGTGGCAGCCTTAGTAGAAAAAGATTTTGACTCTCATTTCTTCTCTTACCTCCTTTCTTTCATCTCTTCCCCCTTCAGGTGCAAGAGTTCTTGGTAAAAGGAAATCTCGACTCTCAAGAAAAATTGGGTATAAGCTGCCAACTAGGGTGGCGTGGGGCTGTCTTGCATGGGATAGATTAGGGGCCGGGCAAGGGTGCTTGTTGGCTTGGGCTGAAACTGACTGCCAGGGGTATGAAAGTTAACAGGATACCCAACAGGCGGGGTTTATTCAACTGACTAGAGCCAACTTTGCTGGGTTCTTGAGGTGGACAAATTGAGAGGATAAAGGGGAGGATGAAGTTGAGATATCACTCTATTGGACACATTTTTCCTTACCTTCTTTCTCTACTCTCTTCCCCCCTTCGGGTGCAAGAGATGCGATTGACCTCAGAGTCAGCCTTGGTAGGAGAAGATTTCAGGCCCCAGATATGCCCTTTCTTGTGCTTCCACAGATAAACCGGTTGAGAAGGCAGCTTCCTTGGTGTGTGTTTTTTTTCTTCCCTTCCACCTAGGCAGCTCCTGGTCTCCTATTCTACTTCAGCCGCTGGACCTTCTAACCTCCTTGATGAGTGGTCCAACAGTGCATTTTATAAGCTTTCTGTTTGAACCTTCTGGGCCCTTACCAACAAGGCAGGTTCAGTAGTGTTAATTGAGAGAGGATCCATCCGATTCCTCCTCCATTGAAGATTTTCCCATGATGTCTTCTTGCTATCTCAGTAGGTGGCATTTTTAGAAGGTTTTAAAACCTCTCTTCAGGTGGGAGAATCTTATATAAATGGCATTTAATGCCAGCCATAACCACATCCCACAAGAATGGCAGGTCAATGTCTTATTTATGGGTCACATTAAATGAGAAGAATATGCCCTCACCACCCTTCTTGGAAGGTCTTCCCGAGACTCCTCCTTACTGCCCTGGCAGATGCCAATTTTAGCAAGTATGTATACTCCTTCCAAGGTGGGAGAATCTTGCATTAATGGGGTTTCTTCTGCTTCCTGCTGCCGTCCATAAGGATGGCAATGTTACTTCATTTGTAAATCACATAAATTGATGCAAATATACTATAATTTCTAGGGCTGTAAATGGGTTGTATTTGGTAATGGAATCACCAGAATCCGATTCCAATTCCGATCAGGGTTAAGGGTTCCGATTTCGATTCCGATAATTTCGGAATCACTATGTTCCGATTTCGATCCGATTCCAATTCCGTTATCGGAATCAGAACCAAATCCGATAATTTCAAAAATACATATTAAATATTAATTTTTATTTAAAAATAAGTTAACAATTCACATATAATTACTGAAATTTGATATAATATCTTTAAAACTTTATTTTTATTATTTTATCAATTTATATATTATACTTTATGATTTATTTAACTTTACTTAACTTAATTATATTTATATATACTTATTTTTTATCAGAATCAGATTAACGGAAACGGAATCAACTGATTTCAATTCTGATTTCGATAAGCTACCAGAATATCCGATTCCGATAGCTTATAGGATACAAAAACAACTTCCAAACCCGTTAAATTTTTATCGGAATCGAATCGGAATATCGGAATATCGGATTCTGTTTACACCCCTAATAATTTCCCACATTAGATGGCTTCTCACGACCTGCTCTTGCTGCCTTGGCGAATGCCAATGTTTGACAAATCTTCCAACTTTGTTCTGAACGGGAAGATCTGCCATTAAGAGGTCAATTTTGGCTCTCCATGATAGATCAAGCCAACTGTGACCGCAGCCCCTTGAAAATAGCAAGAGATGGCCCTGGGTGCTACTGCTGATGTGGCAGAGATGCATTTTGGTCCAAATAAATGACTGCGCAACTGAGTTAATATGTAGGCCAATTTTGGCAATAAAATGGGCCTGTTTGGGAATTGAAAAATGGCCCATTAAATAGGGTAGAAATAACTTGCGAAAATGACATGAGGAATGGGTTAATTCCCTATTCGGTCAGGACCGAGAGTGAACCTATTTTGGAGTTAAAATACTGCCCATAAATCACAAACTGTGAGCTGTGCAAATGATGGCTCAAAGATGGGTTAAAATTAACTCCTATGGGTCCCTCTTGTTGCACCATTGCTGGCCCATTTAGTTCATCCTTTACCATGAATATAACACACAATCCCCTTGAATTAAGCCCATAGTAGCCACTGAATTGAGCTCAATTGGGATACCTATGCCACATCTGTCTCTCTTCCATGTATACATGTACATTGTTTTGAAAATTTCAGCTGTCAACAGAATCCTAAATTGAAAGAGTTAGTTAAAGTTTGGTGGAATGAACAGGCATCCAATACATCATCAACTACCATTAGTTTTGTGAACAAGCTTAAGAGTATTCAGAAATGTCTTCAGAAACGGGCCACATCCAGCTTCAATGTAACTTTGGCTGGAAGGAGTGGGTTTCAAAGATTGATCACTACAAGAAATTGAATGACAGTAACCATATTAATCATGAGCAAATTATTGAATGGAATGATTAAACAGAACGTTAGAAGGAATGGAGCTTGAGAGGAGATGAAATGGAAACAAGGTCGAAGGAAATATGGATAAAGGAGGAAGATAAAAATTACAGCTTCTATCAGAAAAAAGAACACATTGTGTAAGCTTAGAGTCAATGGGGATGATTGTACATGCACAGAGCAGATAAGCACGGCAGCAGCAAGTTTTTATTCACGTGCGTTGGTGCCCTCTTCTTAATTTCAACATGACCAACAAATTGAATGATATTAAAGTTAATGCTCCTATTACTGATTTTGCAAATATATGGAGATTGTAGATGACATTAGGAAGATGGATCCATACAAAGCTCCTGACCTGATGGTTTTTCCATTGTTTGCTATTCTTATTTCTAGGACACTATAAAAAAGAATTTTTTTGGCAATGACTAGAGAATTTGAAAAGAATCTAGATTGCATCAAATTCCTAAATTCCACTTCTCTGGTTTTAGTACCCAAAAAAGAAAATGTTGAGGATGACAAAGACTTGCGAACTATAAATCTCTTAAACTGCAATTATAAGATCATCACTTAAGTCCTTGCCAACAAACTCAGTAGGTATATTGACAAACTGGCACATGTCTTTCAATCTACTTTCATCCCTGGCAGATACATCTTGGATAAGCTTATGGTGGCACATGAATACATTCATGACCAGAGGACCAAACATAGAGATTGTTTAGTGTTAACATTGGAATTAGAGAAAGCATATGATACGGTTCAATGGAAATGTTTGCCCAGAGTTATGCAACTTAAGGGTTTCAAGAATAAATGAATACTTAAAAGTTGTATTACTACCGCTAGATTCTCATTAATATTAATAAGAAAACTTTTGGCTTCTTTGCTTCTTGGAACTCAAACAAGGTGACCCTATCTCACCCTTACACTTTTTGTTTATTAGTCAGGTACTCAGTATTATGCAGGCTAAGGCTAAGAAAGCAGGACTTATAAAAGGAATTGAAGTGGGAGCTAACAGGGAACAAGTTGTTTCTCATCTTTTTATAGATGACACTTTGCTTTTCTCCTCAGAAAACTTTGATAAATGATTTCATTTAAAAATCATGTTATCCTTTCTTCAGTCTGTGACAGGGCTCAAGATTAACAGGGAGAAGCATGAACTTGTGGGAATCAATTTGCTTGATGAGCAGAAAGATCGAATAAAGAATAATTTCAATATGAAGTGGGATGGCTTCCTATTAAATACCTTGAACTCCCTCTCTCAGATAGAGGAACCAAAAGCAAGTACCAGCAATGTGTTATTCACAAAATAGAGAGAATTGGAAGGATGGCAAGGCAAGATGCTTTCAGCAGGAGGTAGATGGCTGTTATCCAAGACTGTGGCAAATGCAACATTCCGCTCTACTTTTTCTCCATTTTCAGAATTCCTAAAAGCATTTTTCTAAATTAGATAGTATCAGAGCTAGGTTTTTCTAGCAAGGCACTATCGAGAAGCAAGGACTTCAGTTAATCAAATGGAATCATGTGTAAAGTCTGCAAACCGAAGAAGGAAGTGTTGGACTGGCACCTCTAAATACTTTGAACAAGGCTCTGCTAGCTAAATGAATTTAGAAACTTAACACCAAGATACATTATCGATGAGTTAAAATCATCATCTCCAAATATGGAATAGGAAAGCACAAAGCATGGATTAGAGATTTCAGGGATAGTAGTGGCTTTCAGGACATCTGGAAATGTATTCTAGGAAGCTGAGATTTCTTTCATGATTTTTCCTTTATTAAGGTAGGTAGTGACAGCAAAACATCCTTCTAGAAGAGCCATTGATGTGGGCATAACACTTGCAATTTTGTTTCCTATTATGTTTAATATTTGTTGCAATCCTCGAGACACAATTAGTTCCAATTGAGATTCCCGTACATAGTGGTGCATTCCTTTTAGAAGAAATTTCATAGACCTTGAAATCTACGAGTTTATTAACCAATGTCACAGTTACACATTTATACATGCACTAGTCACAATGAGGATAAGTTAGCGTGGCGGCCCAGCAATAATGCTATCTTCACTGTCTATTCCACAATGGATATACTGCTAAAAGGAGGGTAGAAGTCTCTTGGCACCAGGTGGTCTGGAAATATCATTATCCTTTAAAGATCAAACTATTTTTTTTGAAAAAATTACAGTGGAAGACTCCCTACTAAAACTCTGCTTAAGGGAATCTTTCATAACTTAACCACGAAATGTGTCTTCTGTGGGTTGATAGATGAGTTTGCCAATCACCTCTTTATTCATTGTGGGATTATTAGTTTTTTACAGATTATGTTGTTCGGGGACTGGGCGATCCAATGGCTGGAACTGAACGGTGTTTCTTCTCTATTATTTGCAAGGTCTACCTTGATTATATGGATAATGGAACCTGATCTATGGGAACTTGTTCTACCTGCTATGCTTTGGGCCATATGGAAGATGAGGAACACAAGGATATTCGAGGAGAGCTTTAAACACTCTAGATCTATTATTTTCTTAAATGCATCTCTAGTCAAGGATTGAAAGTATGCATAAACTGAGAAACACTTGGACTGAAGGATGATCGGGAATAAACTATTATCCTTCATTGTTTTTTTCTTGTAATGTCCTAGAGTTTCTACCATCTCGGTAGATGCTTTTGATGGGCCATCCTTTCTTGCTTTGTGTTTTAGTTCTTTTGTTGTATTGATTTCTTTCATTAAATTGAAATTTTGGCATCGGCCAACATTAAAAAATAATGTTTCAAATTCCAATTCTATACAAAAGGAAGGACACACTTGTGAGAACAATAAAAGATTAGCGTCAAAAATGAAGAACATAAATCTTGATTTTTCCAAGCACGTCATTGGACAGTTCTTGAGACTTAGTATCTAAATAAATAAAGTCATTCAAAAATGTAATGGCGTATTTGGCTGCATGACAAATTGAGCTTTTGTTACCAAATATGTTTTGTAACAAAATCTTTCAAAAGGAAAGTTTGGTAATCAATACAAAAATATATTTTCATAGAAAATTTCTTATAGGAAAAAAAATTTTGGTGAGACCTTTCTCTTTTCTTGTGATCTCCTATTTTTTTAGTCATACATGGTCTCACTTTTTTGTCATCATATCTCACTAAACATGATAATTTTACATCTTTGGCTGTCATATATTTTATTTTAATAAAAAAATTATCATGAAAGTGTATAGAAAATTATGATGCAACCAAACACCCTATAAGGCAACACCACCGACCAGTTACATACTAATACTCCAACATCGAATAGCTTTAATATGACACATCAAATATTTGTTTGCCAACTCATGCGAATTCAAGTAAAAAAAAAGGTTACCTGAGTCTTGGGAAAACTGTTTGCAAGGAGCTTCTTATAGCGTTTCACCGGTTGCCGGGATCTAGCACGCAAAGATGGACAGAAAAAACACAGCCTGCCGCAGACGGGCAAAACACGCCTGGACATAACACCCATTTCCAACCTTTTCTGCGATGTTCGCCGCTATATGACGGCTACATCCAAGCACACGGAAGACAATCTCCGTCAAAACGGTGTGACGAAACCAATGCAACCACGTAAAAAGACCAAATTATCAAACCAAACTTCCCGCCGCCGAGTCCGTTGGTTATCTTTCCCATATAGATGTATAAATCAAAACGAAACGAAAAAGAGGAACCGGAGCTGAAAGCAGATCACGAATTCACAGCCCACCAACTGTAAAATAAAAAACGCTCCATTGATGGAAAATACCTTCCGATCGGCTCTGTCTTGCAATTTGCGACCGGAGCAGCCACCAGATTGGAAGTCAAAGAAAACCATGAACAAAATTACAAAACATGCTGGGCCTCCTCCGATCAGTGGCACAACAAACAGGAACAATGCAGACGGAAAATTCCCAATTCGATCAAGGCTTCCACCGAATTCAATTCCCGCGCACTTGTCTAAACGGACGGATTGCCAGAAAAGGGGGAGCTCCAGTTGGACCTCTGACTATGAACTAGCCTCCTCGGGCCGGCGTCTTCACGGCCGCGGGCCCCCCGGCACTTGAAATCGTGGTCGCGACACAATTTTATAAACACAGCCGCATCAACGGGAACCGAACGCCCCGAAACATGTAAATTTTCTCGCGGAATCGGGGCGATCGGCAGGAGTGATTCGGCGAAAGGCGATCGACAAACCGCCTCGCGCCTGCTACTCGCCGGAAGAAAAAAAAAATGAGATTTTTCCCCCGCCACCGTGACACCGTCTGCTCGCCTCTACGATTCCACGGACGCGCCAACGTGGTTAATAAATGACTAGAATGCCCCTCTCTTTTTTTAAACGCACGGTTTCATGCGCCTGCTCCTGTAGGGGCCCCCTCGGGATTTAACGACCCCGCATTCAACTCTCTCGCCTGCGGACCCGCCGATTCGTCCCGTACCTCGCGCTAGGAGCCGTCCGATCTGATTATCTCAAGATTGACGGCGACAGATAGACCCGACCGGCCGACCGACGGGCCGGGGCGGCGGTTCTCTTTGCGGACGACGAAAGCGAGAGCGACCGGCCCGGTCCGGCGGCCCCACCCCACCATGTTGCGGCCTGATTAACCCGATCCGACGGGGCAAAGTAGGTCGTATAATTATCAAAATCTGATTTTGATTTCGATAAGAGTTGAAGAATTTCGATTTTAATTTTTATAATTTCAAAATTATTTTATTTTAATTTAGATTCTATTTTTATTTCGTTATTGAAATAAAAATTAAATCTAATAAATTTTAAAAAATATATCAAACATTATTTTTTATTTATAAATAAATTAATAATTTATATATAATTATTAAAATTTGATATAATTTTTTATATTAATTTTTTATATTTTATTAATTTATATATTATATATTATAATTTATTTTATTTAATTTAATTTAATTTAATTTATATATAATTAACTTTTATTGAAATCGAATTAACAAAAATAAAATCGACTGATTTCGATTTCAATTCTAATAAATTATCTAAATATTTGATTTCGATTCTGATAATTTATAAGATATAAAAATAAATTTTAAATTTATTAAGTTTTATTTAAATTAAATCGAAATATTGAAATATCTATTTACACTTATAAGGCGAAGCTTTAAAGTCGGAAATCGGAAACCAGGAGCCCGAAGCCGTTTGCTTCAAGGAAAAGGACTTCCGTGCCAGCGCACGCGTCGGAGGCGGAAAAGCAGGACAAAGCGGGAACGGTCGCGGGCGTTGATCATGCTGTCTGTTACAAGTCTCTTGACTTTATCCTATTTTAATTGATCTAGTTTTTTTATTCTTAGACATTTTTGCCAATAATTCTTCATAAATTAATTATAATTTTAATATTTTATAAAAAAAACTTAAAAGACGTTAAATTCCCATCTTTTAAAATAAAGTAAGAGCAACGCAAAATGTTATCAGGTAACCATTTTAAATTTCTTTTGACCGAAAAACAACCTCTAGAGATTGATATATATATATATATATATTGGATCCAGGGGAAGGAACAAGAAGGTAGTATTATAGAGTGGGTATTATCATCTTAAAAATAATTAATCATCATATTATAAGAGCTGTTGTGACAAAAGACTTATTTTGGGGTAATAGAAGATTTCAGAATTTTTATCACCCTGTTTGATAACACTATTCTATCACTATCAATTTTAAAATTGATATTGATAGGAACCATTAAAAGGTGTTTGATTAATTGTATCAATTTTAAAATTGGTAGTACAAACAAAATATATTATGTGTAATACCAGTGTCAACTCGTATTACTTTTGATATTGATACTCCAACAATTGAAAATATCAATATCAATATTGATATAGTATCAAAAATAAAACTCTAACCAAACAAAACATATATTTAACTGAAACCCTCTCTGGACGCACCACTAAATTAATTATGCAGAGATGTCATGTTTATTTTCAATAGTGTCAATTTTGATGCCGATGTATTTGATGTCAATATTAATATTGGAATCAGATTATTGCTAATAGCATAACCAAACATGCTATATATAGCTCGGGAAGAATATTTCAAAAAGGAAAGTAAAATTTCACCCACTAAAATAGCATAAGATGAATTATTTTATCAATCATTTATTGTGAGATGAAATCAATGCTGGTGAATCATTTGTTTATTTATTTATTTATTTATCAAGACATAAATTATCTCTTGGGGGAAAAAGCTCACAATGATGGCCTTTTTTTTAAAAAAAGAAAGAAAGAAGGTGCCCACATATGACTCATCTTCTCTGTCTTTAGTGTAACTTAAAGATCATCACTTTGCAATGATCCTACTTAACATAAATCAAGTAATCCACCTTGCTAAATATTTGGTTTAGTACACTCCTTCTTAACCTAAATCAATAATCTTATCGGGAAAAAAGGCATATTCAAAAGAAAAACTCTTAAAAATTGGAGTGTTTCGAGAACATAAAAGGTAACATCTAACTTCTAATTAATTTAATTAAATAACTTCAAAAGACTGTGGAAATTAAAAATTTACAATTTAAATAATTCAAATATCAATCCAAAATATTGATTAACTTTTCAAATCTAATTTACCCATGATTTTACTATGCTACTTTGATTACCTAAAAACTATTACAACAATTGGGATAAGTCGCGTATTTTCTTTTGGTAGCTCTTGTTTTACTGGTGTTACTAATTCTCGAGCGTGCAAGATATATCATTTTTTTGCGATCTCATTTCTCAACAATTTCAAAGTCAATAGATTTAGTTTTTTAAATCCAACATGTATGTCATCTTACATATTTGCCCAGTTCATGAAACTTAACCATACGTCAATAAATTTATTAATCTCTTAACTAAATTTACGAAGATGCATGCAACGAGGGGAATGACATAAGATAACTTAATGCAAGATTGAATACAATATAGGTGACCGTTCACTTTGATAGACTGGCATATGTAATTCATTCTAATATTAATATAGGGTTTTTTTCGGTCAGATATATGGTGCAAACGGCGCCGAACTCGTGCTGCGTAGCGCGCGACGAGGGATCGAGCACGACGCTCGATCCCCACTAGATCCAACCCCCCCCTGGAGTGGCCCGGACATGCATGTGCCGGGATTCGATCTCGTCGCGCCAACCGAGCTAAGCTCGGTCAGCCATAAATATAGAGTAACTATCACTAATGTCATATAATTTGGTAGCACAAATATAAAATTATTGTTTCTAATGATCAATGATAACGAGAGTAGTGAAATCAGTGCCCAACAAAAGAATAATAGAGATGTAAGAAAAGAGGACTTACTTCTTTGTGCAATAAGAGATTTTCTATTGACAAATGATTTCTTCGGGACTGCCTGGCTCCTTCTAAACAAATCTTATCGTAAAAGCATATTTGAGCGAAAAAAAAATATCTTTACCATGGGTCCGAACATCTTAAAAGTTAAAATACTATGTCCATTCAAGAGAATCGCCCTTGACAGAAGAATGCCCGGCCCTTAAATATATTTATTAGGAGAGATATATGGACAATTTTGGGTTTTCGTAACTTCAGCTCCATTTTAAAGGTTATGTGTCAAGGATCTTCAATACTTGAAACAAAATGAAAATTATGTCTCAGTTCCTCTTTAGCTTCTAGAAGTGTCCTAGCTCCAATTTTACCCCCTCTATGGGGTGTTTGTTTGCATGATAAATTGACTTTTTCTTAAAATTTTATGTTTTTGTAAAATTTGTTAAAAGTGGTGATTGCCAACCATTAAAAATTTTTGTTTTGAAGGAGATTTTCTTCTTAGACAAAAGACGAGGTGAAAATCTCTCTCTTTTTTTAATCTAGTGATCTCCTAGCCTCTTTTGGTCGTATATGGCTCCTGTTTTTTTTTTAGTTATCACATCTTCCTAAACATAACAATATTTTGTGATGGGTTAGCTTATATTTTATTTTAATATAATTTTAAATCACGAGAGTATAAAAAATTATTGTGCAGCGTTTTAATAGTTATTGATGAATGAAACACGTAAGTCCTTGGTTTTTTTTTTTTTGTTTACCGGATGTTTGGTTGCACAATAATTTTTTACCTACTTTTATGGTGACAAATTGTATTAAAATAAAATGTAAGCCAGTTAATGATATACAATTGTCATGTTTAGGAATATGAGATAACCAACAGAAGTGAGGGGGACAACTAGATAAAAAAAAAACAAGGTCTCACCTGCCTTTTTTTTTCTCTGGAGAAGGAAATCTCTTTAATTGTCAGACACATCTTTTTACAAGTTTTTTCTATTTTTACATGCAGAACTTCGAAGATGAGTTGGCAGCTTAAATCACAATATCAAATCTTTAAATTGGGTTTTCTTTCTTCAATTAAATTATTGTTTGTTACTTTGTTTGATTGTAAATTTCTGTAAAATAGTGCTTGTTTATAATTACTTGAATTAATATAAAACATTATGTTTTTTAAACCGCTCCTTATTTTAAATTAAATTACAAGTGAGAATCAGAACAAGAACATTTTAGATGACAAATCATCTTAATTTAACCAAACCATAGTCCTCTTGAAGAATCTTATTCGTAAGGAATGATTTCGAAACGAGATAACAAAAAATAATGATGATGTATTCGATTGTACGATAAATCGAGTTTTTGTTATAATTTTATATTTTTTAACAAAATTTGTTAAAAGAAGTGTTTGATAACTATTATAATTTATGTTTTAAAAAAAAATTTCTTCTTGGACACAAGAAGATGGTGTCACCTTTTTTTTTGTGCTCTCTCGTCTTGTTTAATCATATATGATATCAATTCTTTTTTATCATCGTGCTTTCCTAAACATGATAATTTTGTCTGGTTTACGTTTTATTTTAATACAAGTATACAACGTTTTATCACAAATATATATAAAATTTCTTCATGCAACCGAACACTCCATAAACAATAAATTAAAGCGTGTTCGGATCATGGTGTCCCTCGCCACGCACGGCGCAGCGCGCACTTCTGGCCATTTGTGCCGTGTGACGAACTCCTGTCAACTATTTCATGCCCGGAGGCAGCCGAGAGATTCGAACCCCGTCCCTGCTCCTCAAGAGCAGAGAACACGTCAATCGAGTTACACTCGACCAGCATCTAACATAAAAGAAGTTGAAAAGTATTACTTGCCAGTGGAGATTATGTAAATGGAGTTATTTTTTTCCACTTCAAAGTACACGTCATCTATTAACTTTGTTCTTACTCAACACGAGGAGAATTCATGATTCAAGATAAAGAGATGCAAGTGAACGAGAGGCCAGACTTTTTTATTGGTAATTTAACCTTGTTTAGGCATCCTATGTTCTATCTTAATATATTATTCTATCACAAAAATATGTATAAAATTATACCGTAACCGAACTTTTTTTTTAACAAGCAACAAAACCAAATATCATTTATAACAAAGACATAGTACAAGGACACAAACTAACGGGACACAACATGACAACAAAGATCATCGAAAGTCTACCTAAAGTCATCGTCACCAAAGGAGGACATAGCCATACAGTGATGTGCTTAGACTGTCGATCGGCAGAAGTAGAGACTCCATTGAAGGACTGTGACCGTTGCCACGAGACTAGATGAACACACCAAAAAAGTGTAATTAATGCCCAGACTAATAGTCTCGTATAAAAGATAATGGCTAAGTAAAAGACCGAATAAGATAACCAGGCAAAAGTACACCCCAAGACAGACGACACTAGAAGGACACACGAACAACACCCAACTAGGTACACCGAGTGCCACATTTCCAGTGAACCAAACGATACGACATCGACATACATAGATAGATAGAACAAAAACACTGAAAAGTGGACAAATTTACAAGAACAGAACACGAGGGAGGGAGACCTCCTTCCCCTACCCAAGTTTACCTCAAAACAAGAAGTGAGGAACGCTAGAAGGCCGAGAGCGCTGGTGTCGAAATGCCGAAAAAGCCGTTGGAAGCGGCAAGGTTGCCGCCGAGGAGAACAACAAGATAGATTTAGCCAAGGGGCTGTGAGTCGGTTGGGATGGTGAGGTGAGGATACTGGGGTCGGGTGAGAAGGAGGGGGTTTTCTGCGGGCAGGGCCAGGGGGAGGGACGAAGAGGTGGAGGAAATAGGAGGCCGATGGGTTGACAGGGGAGACGATGGAGAAAAGGGAAAGGAAACCGAAGGGGGAGGAAGACCACAAGGGGGTGGTGGAAGGAGTGCAGCAAGGAAGACCACAAAGGGGACTGTTGATGGGGTGCGAGGGAGCCGCTTATGGGGGTGAAGGTTTCGCTGATGGAGGGGTGAGGGAGCAGCCGAAGGGGTGAGGGAGCTGTGGAGCACTGCGGGAGAGCCGCTGAAGGGGGGTGAGGGTTTCACTGATGGAGGGGCGAGGGAGCTGCCGAAGGGGGCGAGAGTTCCGTCAATGGAGGGGCGAGGGAGCGACAGAAGGGGGTGAGGGAGCCGCCGATGGGGGCGAGGGTTCCGCCGATGGGGCGAGGGAGCTGCTGAACTATGGGAGAGCCGCCGAAGGGGTAACCAGACTTATCATTAGTGTTAATTGAGATCTGTGGAACTTATAAAATAGTGACAAGGCGGAAACTATGGGTGCGCTTGGCAATTTAGTCAGAGCGATTTTGTTCGAAGGAACTTCTTAAAGAAGGGACTTCATTTAGAATTTCTCCTTCGTTTTAGAAGTGAAGTTAGTTTGGTACTATTTTTATCAAAAAATTAAAAATAAAAGCACTTCTATAGACTTTTGACACAACAGAGGTACATGGCTCATCGTCGGCTCACATCATCACCTCCTCCCCGCATCACCGCTCTTAGCACTGTCTGGCGGATGCGTTCTGGCTGTCTCTGTCACAGTGTTCCCCAAACACCCTCCCCTCTCCTTATCGATCCGCAGATCAATCATAAGTGATGATCATTAACACAGTCGGATTCGAGCAACGTTGCAAAGAAATGTCTTCGATTGAAGTTCATAAGCGAGCTCCCATAACATCAATCAGCATGCATATATACATCTCTGGATATGTCACAAGATATGTAGTGCAAACCTCAGTATAAAGGATCAAGGAGGAAGATGGAGTGGAGAGTCACACATTATGGAAGAAAAATAGCAATCCCAGTATAGGGGGACTCGCGGTGACAGGGGCCTCGCAGACGGGGAGGGGGCTTGCCAACGCAGGGGGCACTTGCGACGGCGAGGGGCTCGCAAATGGGAAGGGGGCTCGCAGATGGGAAGGGGTGCAAGTGGAAGGGACTCGCGGCTGCGGAGGCCTCGCAGACGGGGAAGGGGACTCGCGCACGAGAGCGCTTTTCAATTATCGAAAGGAGAAAATTTCTCTTTCTGACTTCTTCCTTCCGCGAGGAGGAGAAGTAAAGATGTTAATATAACCAAATGAGATGGTAAAGATTGGAAGTACTTTATAAAAGAAGAAGTAAAAAAAAAGTGTATATGAATAGTTCCCAAATGGACCCTATTTCTTTGTAAATGAGCACTCCAAAGAAAAACAGTAAGATGGTCACCCCATGCATTAATATTTCTGCAAATGTTAGTCTCTTTTATTTTACACTATTATGCGCAGGCGTAAGTAATAAATATGAAAACAATAATCCCGATCTATCCCTCTTTTCACCATAAAACTATTTTAAATATACACACTCTTAGCATGTTTGGATTTTAAGCGATCGAACCGCCCCAGTCTGTGAGTGAAAGGAAATGAGTAATCTAGTTTCTAATGAAAAACTATCACAATCTCATATCACTTAAGTTTCAGTAGTGAATTGTTATTAAAAAGAATTGAATTAGTGTCGATATTTTACTAATTTGTTATTAACATCGGTAAAAAAATTAATAAAATACCGATAACAGTTTAATAACTATTCATTACTTGTTATCATTGAAAAGAATTGAATTATTATCAATATTTTAATAATTTGTTATCGATGAATAACATATTAATAAGACGTTAATAATAATTACATTTTTATAATAATTTATTAAATTTATTATTAAATCGTCACTTAAACGACGTGATATCGTAGTCAATTTTTTTATCGATCACTGAGATTACTATCTCCGCCCGAAACTGAGATTACTATCCGAACTCCAATTTTAACGGACCGCTAAAATCTAAATCCTTCACATTTCAGAACGGACACGATCTTTGATGTTCTTGGCTGCTCGCGCGCGAGGAGATCGAGAACGATGGTCAAATCGGTTTGATCTTCGCGGTCAGGTTCGCTTGTTCGCTCTCGACGATCCAATAGTTCCCTGGTTTCGGTTGTTTCTCCGAGGGGCTTTGCTTGCATCTCGTCGGTGCCAGCTCGTATGGACGATCGTCCTTCAAAGCCGCGCTCGGGTTCCCTCTTCTGGATCCCGTGGGTTCTACTTTTCCTCGGGCTGCCCTCCGTAGCACTTGGGATCAGGTAGGAATCTCCCCGATCCTCAGTGCCTGTTTTAATTAGCTGGATGAAATAGGCGATCGACCTTGTTCATGTTGGTCGGACGTTCTTGAGTCGCCACAATTTCCACCAGATTGGTTGACTCGTGTATCCGAATGGAGTCTCTGACGTTGTTATCGCTGTTAACTTATTAGTTTTCTTTCAGCAACAAATCACGCACGTAAGTTTCAACCGAGTGAGCTAGGATGGGCTGCTGGATGATTTTGCGGGGTTGAAGCGCCTCATCTGAGATTTCAGCTGTCGGTACTCGTTACCGGAGTTGCTGACATGCTGTTGGCGTAACTTGCATTCCTGGAAGTTTGCCTTGGTTAAAAAATAACCTTTGAAAAATACGGGGCTTTGTAGGCCAAGCAAAAGCAAGCCTCTTGCATAATGTCATATATAATATTGTCAAACAAATTTAATTTAGCACATATTGCGTGAGGCGTGCCGCTGTATAGACATTTGTTTGTTTCCACAAGATTGCTTGTTGGTGCGGCACTTGCTTCTGCAGAGTCATGAAAAACGTCTGTTGAGCCTGTGAAAATATTTTTCCCCTTTGTTGTCGTTATCTATATGTCTTGTTGGTTTTTCCATGCTTTTATCCGTAATACTAGTTGGTGAAAGTAGAAGTTCATCTACTTATGACCTCCTGACCAACTTTAGCAGATCCATATCATTGACGTCAACATTGATCATATCTGGAAGTTTTGACTACTTAGCTCAGGTTAGAGCACCAAAGGAAAGATCAAACTGCATATATCTCTAGGAAATCAATTCAAATGAAAATGTTTTAGATTGAATGCATTCAGTTATCAGGAGGAATATATACCAGTATATTCAGTCAAGAACGAAGCCTAGGAAAAAAAATTAAATATTCTGTGAAAGGTCTCATCAAGGCACTGTGTCATAGTTGATCATTGATAAACTTTTTCAATTTCACCAAGTTTACGCATGCATGTCAATGCAGTGATCAGCAAGCATACTAGTCTTACTAGATGCTAGCATACCAGCTCTAATCTAGAGAGTCCGTTTGCTCTTTTTTCTGCATTCAAGAACTATTGTTTTTGGTCAGTTTGAACTTTGAAAGGCAGGGGGAGTGCAATCGTCTGACATGATTAGTGATTGAGGAGATTACAAATGCAACAGAAAAGATTATAATAGATGATATAATTCATCTAAAAATGCATAAAAAAGACATTCTTTGCACAAACAATGGAATATGTTTGTGAATGCAACAAAAGAAAAGGAAACATGCCAGATGAGATGATTGATTGAGAAGATTGCAATTGCAACAGAAAAAGAATGTGATGAATGATTGGATGAGCCTAAAAATGAAAACAGGAACATTTTTTCATGCAAATAAATTAATGTCCTTGTAAATGCAACAAAAGCAAATGAAAAGATAAGAAGCCAGGACAGGAGAAACTGAGAATAGTTGTTTCATATATTTTTTTCTCTTGTACTAATTCCTGTTCTGCACTATATCTAAGAAGAGATATGAGATGCAAAATTGAATTTTTTTATAGATGTATCTTAATGCTTGATTTTTTTTCAGGAAGGATGTTAGCCTCGTAAGAATAGATAAGTGTAGGAGTACTGTTCCAGGTCGCCATCTCCTTGCAGATGATAAAGGTACTGTTGGGTTGCATTCCATTGCAGGAATGTATGAACTCGGGTCTTCTCTTTCTTATCAAAGTGTAGGCATGTGAACAACCTTAGGTTGTAGGCTTGAATGGTTTTGGGTGAAGGCAATCGTGTAAACCCTACTGTTGACACTTATAACATTCCTTTCTTTTTCATTAGTTAAGACTAATTCATCATCTTACAGGTTTTGTTTGCACTGCTCTGTCAGTTAATCCATTATCTCACTGCTGTCCTGAAACAGCAGAAAAGTTTTCTTGTCGGTAAGCTTCCGACTAAAGAATACATCCTGTTAGTTATCAGTTGGAATTGAGTAAGAACTTACAAGCATGTGCTTTATCTTTCTTACCGGAGCAGAGGATGCAACCTTGTTTCGCAGTGCTGCAATTCCTATGAATTTTGTGTCTCCTGCTGCCTTAGTCCATCAAAGGTATAAAAATGAAATTTAACTCATGGGGTATCATTTAGCACAAAGATAGTTGTAGACTAACATGGACTTATTTTTTATAGACAACAGAAGAACTTGCTTTGAAGGTCAAGATAGCGAAGCCTAAAACAGCTGGTAATATGTCTAGGTTGCAGCTCACTTTCCTTTTTATGCTAATGGCTAATTCTTTAATTGTTAATGTTTTGTCTCTTATCTTGACAGGTAATTATGCTAGTGTCTTTGACTTCTGCCTTGGAAGATGTCGTCATAATTCTGCAAGTGTGGTACTTTATCTATCATGGATTTCATTTCTCTAGCGAGTAATGATCAGCTGTTGAATCATTTAAGCTGCAGCTTGGAATGATGCAGTTCTGCCTGTCCCGCTAGTTACTTATTTTTCTAAGATCAATACCTCATTGAAGCATGGGAAAAAGTGTTTTTCTTTGTTTTATTCAACTATAAGAATGCATACCTTAATTTATGGTTTTCATGGCAGGTTCATGAGAATGCTTATTCTAGTGATTTCCACCATTGTTATTCACTACCAATGAACTATTCTGGTGAGTCACGTTCTTTCAAATTGTGTGCTTGATTTAGCGTGACACCGATTGGATGACTTATTCATGTATCAGCATTTTCTTTAAGCTTGAGTTGCCCCTGCTGATGATGGATGTTGACTGTCCTCTGTTCCTTTTTTTTCTGCCCTCAGCAGACAGTCCTGCTTTGTTCTGTGTTCATGAATCATGGATGTTTATACTAGTTGGTTGCCAAGTCCTCCCCCCTCTTTTGGCTTGTATTTGATTGTTGATTCCTTGGTTTATTATTTGTGAAGATGTCTCAGAAGTACACTATGAAACGAGATTGGCGGGCGTCAATGTTGTCACCGGAAGGTGAGGCCTGTGCATTGTCTTAAGCTGCTGTTTTTCTTTCTTTTTTTTAATTTATGATTCATATGCTTGCAGTCAAGGGGAGTCCTGTGATTCAGCATGCAACTTGAAGGGGCAGTCATGTGTGCCAAACAAGCTTATGGTTCTGAATAAATGTGAATTGTAAGTCCTATAGTAACTCTTGTACCTTTTACTTTTTCATGTAGTCAAATTTCTAATGTTAAGACAGGATGATTTTTCAAATAAGAGCGGAAACATCATGCTTTCAGTTGCACAACCTTTGATAGTATGATAGCGTATGGAGAGAGCAATTTTGTGGGGGGGCAAGTGAGGCATAATGTATGGTAACCCCAATTCACTTAAAATATAGAAAGTGATTGGACCCTCTCCTTTCCCTGTCAATATGATTATTCAATTTCTGCATATGGAATAGATAATTACTATAACAAGAGAGGTTTAATGCTGTTTGGTGAGCTGTGTAGTTTACCTATCAGTGTCCTGTTTACAGGTTGTACACTATTCCCCGGGGTATGCATCTTCACCGGGAGTTTTTCTAAACCACTCTAGATTGTAGTTGTGAGTTGTCTGAGGTGGTACGGAAGTTAGGTTTTGTTGTATTTGAGAAAAAAACAGTAAATGCTTGCGAAGCCTCAAAATGATCATTGTCTTACTTGCTATCTAGACAGATAAAGAAATCAATTTGTCAACTTGAGTTTTTCATTTCATTTTATCCGCATGTTTTAAGGTCAAAGAAAATTTTTTGGAAGTGCTGATAGATCTGAAAGAGACTGGAAAACTTACATGGTATCAATCAAGGAATTCTAAACAGATCTCAGCATGATTATAGAAAGCTAAACAAAAGTGACCTTTGAGGTGGAAGGGGCGGGGACTGTAGTATGTCCTAATTAAATCATAGTATCTTAGAGATGATAAGTTAGGAATCAATAACAATCCAAACTCCCTCCTTGCCTTTCTCTTTCGTTTATTGTATCCCTCCTCTTCTACTATTTATTGTTTCTATTATTCAATCTCAATCAAGGATCGCGGGATCGGAATCGGTCCCTGGATCGGTGGGGTCCGATCCGATCCGGATCGGATTGGATCGGTCCGATACAGGCCGATTACCTGGAAGCCAAACCAATCCAGAATCGGTCTGGATCGGTCTTTTTTTTTTCCTTTTTGAGAAAATATGGAAAAATCACCAAAAAATCAGAAAAATACATAGAATTCAGGAAAAATGTGAAAATATGTAGGGAAGAAGAACATAAAGACATTGTTTGATTTTGGATCCATCTATCCTTCCAGATGGTTTTGAATCCATCTATCAATGAGGTCAACTCATCGACCTCCTCATCCAAGCCTGTCTCATATATGTACTTTGATGTGGGAGCTTTCAACCTCGGCTCAGCCTCACCAATGGCATCGACCATAGTCTGAAAATAAGGACTCGTGGCTGCATATGTCAGGACACCTACATAAACAAAAACAAAATAAGAAGACATCCTTGTTAATAGAAATGGCTAAGTCATTAAAAGACTATCAACATCTTCATCAAATCTTTACCTGCATGTAGAAAGAACTTCACCATATGCTTTAGGGAGGAGGAGCAGCTGAACCTCCTACTCCTCGTCTTCTTTCCTCATCCTCACGGGCCTGAGCCTTACTCTCGTGTACAGCTCTCCTGACCTGAGCCTCTTTTTCATCTGATGAAGATGAAGAATCAACTTGGACCCTTTCATGTACTGGTCTTTTCCCTTTCTTACTTTTTCCGGCCATAAGATCGATGTCTCTCCAACCTAGCAACTCATCATGTAGGTCTTGTCTTTGACCAATTCTCACATCCCTCTGTTATGTTACTTCTAGTTAAATAACCCCTCATCTCCTCCCTAAGCTCATCCCGCATTTTATCGTACTTCTTTACATTGCCATCCGTCCCAGCTATATGTTGCTTTAACCGATACATACCTCCATTCATATCTTTCTGACACCACTTGCATCTAACTCTTTTCTTCTCTGAATCAAGGAGATGGCCATGTTGCCATCTAATGTCGCGAAATTCTGCGGGGCCGGTGCCATGTTCCTCGTCCGATATCTTATCTACACCACATAAAATCATACACAAAATTAACACAATGAAATCCACCCCCCAATGAGAAATTAAACAACCCCCTATTGAAGGGGGATTATCATTATCCTAAACTGTTCATCACCCCCGAAGGGGTGATTAGCACCCCTTTGGCGGTGCAATTGAACCCCCATTAGGGGGGGATTAAATAACCCACCCCTCCCCTGCCGAATGGGGGGATCGAAGGGGTGATTACCACCCCTTTGGGGGTGCAATTGAACCCCCAATGGGGAATTAAATAACCCACCCCCTGCCGAAGGGTGAGTGTTCATCACCCCCAAAAGGGTGATTACCACCCCTTCAGGGGTGCAATTGAACCCCCCTCCATGGGGGAGGGGGGACTCCGGGGTGGGAACCCTGCAACCTACAGGGCCGGGGGAGGGGGAAGGAGGACCCCCTGTAGCTTGCAGGGGTGTCGAGGAGGGGGGAGGAGGAGGGGGAAGGGGGGATCGGAGGTCCCCCCTTACTTACCTGCTGTAGGGGTGTATTGACCCCAAAAATACTGGACCGGCTTTCAAACAGGAGGATCGCCGGGGTGGGAGCCCTAGATCTCCCAAGGGGAGGGAGAGGATTTGGGGGAGATCGGCCCTTAAAAAGGTCTGGAATCGATTCTGGATTCGATTCTGGAATTGGATTGATTTGAAATTTCCAGTTTTTCGGGGATCGACCGATTCCCGGATCGATCCAGATGGATCGGTCCGGGATCGACCGATCCAGTCGATTCCAACTGATCCAACTGGGGTTCAGGCTAGATCGGTAATTTGGTGAGGAATCTAATCGGTACTCACCGATCCGATCCAAGAATCAGCCGATTCCGATTCGGATCGACCGATTCTGCGAACCATGTGCCATTGATGGCATTCATGGAATTCCGGTCGCGACCCGGGCCTGACCTGGTCAGATTCTCCCCCGATCGGCCCAGTCGCAACCTGATTGGGCTGACCCTGCCGATCGGGTCTCGCCGGGTCGCGGAGTCGTGCAACCCGACGACTGGGGCTATTTAAATCCTTCCTCCTCACCTCTTGTTCTCACTCTCATTGCTCTCTTTACTCTCAATTTTTGCTCAAAATATTGTGTTCTTTTCTTCTTAATTTACTTAATTATTTCATTAACTATTTTATTAGTTCATTAAGTATACTTACTTAATACTTGCTTCATTTATTGGTTACTCAATTAATTTATTCTTTTTAATACTTATTTACTTAAATAGTTAGTTAGCTAGATATTTAGTTCAGTTTGCTCGGTAACTACAACTAGGCTATTATTGCCTGTAACAAGATGTATGATTACAGAATGTAGACATTTCACTTTGGAACGGGTATAGTGGAACAATATGTGATGCTACTTAGTCCTGGTATGTAGCATTATTTTTCATCAATTACTTAGTTAACCAAAATGTATGATATAATAATGTAACACATTCAATTTATACAACTAATTGGTGGATGGGTATCATGGTCCGAGGACTTGGCGGATGTAGCCATAAGGGTCCTAACCCAAACCACTTTGGCTTCAGGTTGTGAGAGAAATTGGTCTACATTTAGCTTGATTCACGCGAATCAAAAGAATAGGTTGTCATCAAATAGACTCGAAGACCTCGTATATTGTTACTACAATATGAGTTTAAAGTGGAAGAATTTGGAGAGAATGAAATAGAACCAAATGGAACAAAAGAGCTGAATATCATAGACGGTGGGACGTCAGGTTAAGAAGCCATCAATTGAAGAGGACATCAATTTTGATCAAATCTTCTATAGAACTCTTTGGAAGCTTGGGTCAACAACCGAGAAGGGTTGGGAGAACCGGAGTTCAACCCGAAAGACCGACAAGGGTTGAAGAAGTGCTCGACGATGTCCCTTTAGTCGAAGAATTCTAGATCCCTCCCTCCCTAGCAAAGTGATAGAGGACCGAAGAATGAACCAGTCAAGGTACGCAAAGTAAAATAAAAGTTAATCAAGTTATGACTGATCCTTTTGATATTGCAGATGCCGATACAGTTGAAGATGATCGAGAAGGCACGCCAGAGCCAAACATTCGAGTGCAATACCAAACTTCTCAAGATTCTTCGTCAAAGAGTAGCAGCGACAGTAGAGTTGGATACGAGGGCGCCATCACTTCACAAATACAAGGGACCCCAGATCATCCTATATCTTTTACGTCTTTACGCTTTACCGGCGAGGAGCAATGCACCCATGTGACCCAAGATGTTGATCATGGTACAAGACTGCAATGTGGAGGAGCTCACCATACCTATGGAGCTAAAGGACAATACCACAATGTCTCAAGCTATGCATATGATTCATCGTAAGGCTCTTTGTTTCCTACATATGGCTAAGAGCATTATAGAATGAATTATGTGGAATCATCAGACATTTTGATTCAATCGACCTATGGTTACAATAACTATTGTGACTCCTTTAGATCAAGTGTTGGGATGGTATCCTGAAAGAATGACGAATATGATCATTATGTATACATGTATCAAATTTTATGCTCAACTTAAATGGTATGGGGAGAGTACATAAGTCACATTAGAATAAAGTTAATAAATTATTTGTTTAAATCATGTCATTTATTTTTTTATTTTTTGTATTTTTAGGTACTTTTAGCTTTTTTGATTTTTTGAATTTTCAAAAAAAAAGAAAAAAAGGAGTCGCAACCTGGTCAGACCAGATCGATATAGGAGCCGACCAACTCAGTCACGACCTCCGCCCCTCTCTCCTTGATGGCATTAACTAGCTCATCAATAGTCGAGCATAGTTGTTGTCGCGAGTGGACAACGTAGCTTGTCGAGTTCAATGTCCTGCACAATGCCTTCGGGAAGGTGAAGGGCATGTAACAGTCACGCATTGTAATCCTGTAGTGAAGGTGTATTGACAGCCCTGTAACAGTAGAACATGGAGAATTTTTCTCATCTACCTTAAGAGCCCGTATGGACAACGACGAAGAGGGAAGGAGGATGGATAGAAGAGGGAGAAAGGGAGACATGCAAGAAAAAGGGAGGGAAGTTAAGGCTTACGTGGGGCGGTCGTCGTCTCCTCCTCGCAACTTTGTCACTGTCGTCCCTTTTTACCGCATAGGCGAGCCCCTCCTCTATGCGTAGTCATTGTCCCCGTCTCCCCTCCTTGTTTACTTAGCCATCACAGTTGCCTACCCTTCCTCCCTTTTCCTCATCACCTTTTCTCTCTCGCACAGTCGCCGTCAACAGAGTCCGGTCTCCCCCTTGCCCGCTGCCGCAAGTCGCCCTCGCCATAGCCCTTAGCCGCACCCCTTTGCCACTGTCTCCCCTCACAACGTCACCCTCTCTCCTTGTCCACCACCATAAGGCCCTCCTTTGTATCCCTAAGGCACCAATCGTAATCTCTAGACCAACCATACGAGCCCGTGACCTAGCAAGCCTTAAGTTCTCGCCGCCGCCCTTGTTTGATTGTCTTTCGGGTCCTTGCCCTCGCCGGGTCCTTTCTGCATCGTCCCCCTTCCCATCGCCACGGTCACCACCTCCTCTCTTGGTGGCATGCACAAAACTCATAGCTGCCTCACCAACTTCCCCTTAGCCATTCACGCGCTGCCACTATGAGCACTAGCCCCCTTTACTACAAATGCCTCGCCCTCACCTTGCTTCCTTGCCGTGTGCGCGAGCCTTCCCTTCTTTGTGTCGCCACGCTTGCCAGCTCCTCTGTTCGCCACGCATGCGATGTCCGCCCCCCTCAAGCCAGCTTCGATCGCCCTCGCTTCCTTCCCGTCTATGCGCTTGAGGACTTGGCCCGCCGTAGCCCCTCTGTCGCAAGCCTTCTGTCCATCGCGGTCGCCGCTTCTCCCTCAACCCGTAAGGGCCTCCTCTCCATGGTCCGCCATCGTTGCGAGCCCCTTTTCTCCATTCGCCGCGATCGTCGCCTCCCCCGAACCTTCAAACACTAACCACGACCACAAACCTAGCTGATTAAGCCCCTTTCTTGTCTGTTCGCGCGGGCATGCGTGAGCCTCGACTTTCCCGTCTGCACACGCCCCCGCGACCAAGCCCCTTGAGTCAGCTTTTGTCAAGCCCCCCACAAGCTCACTTAGTTGCGCCTAAATGGTCTTGTGATCGGGCGGGACCAAGGATTGCCGTCTTGGATCTTGGATTCATGTCGGAAGGGTGAAAGAGAAGAGATCTCGTGAGATTCTTGAAAAAAATCTCGGGAGATCAGATCTCGGATTTCCTTTATGTAGGGTATACCTTATCCAAGGATTGTCATGTTGTATCTATATTTTATCTCATGGAGACTAAAAAGAACAGATCTCGAAAATTTTTTGAGAGATTGGATCTCATAAATAGCAATCAATGTGCATATTTAAGTGTAAAATGTCATGTTATCTTTTCAAAAAGGACAAGGGAACTCATTTTAAACATCAAAATAAGTTGAAAGAGAATTAAAAACTTAATGCAGAGAGGATGAACTATTGTTAATAGAAGACATATAGAGAATCTTATGTTAGATTAAGGCTTGTTCTTAAATAATATGGATAGGTGATTGGTGATTGGGCCAATTGTACATAAATAGTCATAAAAATATTAAGTTATAAAATTTTATCAAACAATAATGTTTAGATGAATATTTGGATGAATTCCATAATAAAATTGACAATATATGAAGCAAATTTAACAAGGCTATCTAACAAGTTAGGAATAGTAATAGGTGGAGTATATCAAGGTACAAGAGGTATTATATATATATATTCTCATTTCGGTGATCTTGTTTCTCGGACACGTGGAGAGAGAGATTCTTGGGAGATCTCGAGTGATTCTCGGGAGATCGCATTCCATGAACGGGATTGTGTTTTTTTATTTACTCTTTCTTTTAAAAAATGGGAAAATATTAGGTGGCATGTGACAAGATGAGGAGGGAGAGGGATGGCAACAGATACTTTAGTAATCAGTGGTGTCTATTGGACCAAGATGGCTCATATTAATTTTAATGTTAATTTAAATCAAATAAATTTATAATCAACTTAACTTGAGACTAATTGGGGGTCGGTCCAATAGGGCACTCTCTATGTCTCAAGTTTAAACATCAATAACAATACGATCCAAGACTAATTAGGGGCCGGTCCATTAGGGTATGCTCTACGTCTTTGGAAAATTAATCAAACAATCAAGGCTAATTGGGGGTCGGACTTTTGGCATGCTTTACGCTTCGACGTAACCTAAAAGAATCAAAAAAATAAATGATCGGTTAGCATATAAAGGTCAAAATGACCCCAATGCTATACTATTTTTTTCTATCAAGGGATAAGTACCTATCGATTTATGTAATGGTTAAGTGCATATATACATGCATGCATGCCGAATCATAAAGTTGATATGGGAAAATAAATTATATTGATGGGAAAGCACTCATAAACCTTAAGCAAGGTTAGTGTGCTATATCCTATATTAATATGATTAATTCCATAATGCTTCTCAAAGGTTCAATAGAATTAAATCAAAATCGATCCAATTTATTGAGATTATGACGTTCATCCCTCCCGCATTTGTAATCTATACAAGTATTTCAATCAATGAAAATTATATGTTGCATATTCCTTTTATGTCAAGAAGAGCTAAAAAATAGCTCCATAAACTTGAATGGATTGCAAATAAAAAGAATAATTTAAAACATCAAAATAATAACCAAAGAGAAGAGAGAGAAAATAAATAATTAAATAATTCAAAGATACTAAAACTAATTAAAATAGGTAGAATGTAATTAAGATTAATTTTTTAAAAGTGAAATACCAATTAAAGAATAAATAAATAAAAATAAATTCAATGACAAAATAATAGTCAAATAAACCTAAAAACATCCCAAAAATATACTTAATCAAATAAAAATTAATTTTACCATGTGAAATTAATTTTTTAGATAATTAAAATATTAAAAATGAAATCTTCTAAGTCAAAAGATCAATCAATTAAGTAATGAATTCAATAATAAAAAAATAATAAATTAATTAATTTATAATAATAATAATAATAATAAACACATTTTTAACTCTTAAAATAATGTTCAAATAAATCAAACTTTTAAATCAAATCTCTTTAACCAATTAAATAACATTTGAATTAAATAAATCTAACAAATTTAAAAGCAATTAAACATTCAAAGAATAAATAAATAATAAAATATTAAATCTAAATCAATTTAAATCCAAACTCTTAATCAAAGTTTAAATAAAAAAGATGTAAAAGACATTAAGTTACAAACTAAGTGAACCAAATTTAAAAAATCAAATCAAATCAAATTTTAAACACAATGTTTGCATTGTATCAAATTTACGGAGTCGTTGCTCCTAGTATGTTCATTTTATTTGTGGATAGATGTTATCGTTTCAAAATTGTTGTGGCGGTGAATCAAGGGTGTTCGAATATTCTCTATATAATTAACGTCGGGTCTTCGCACCACCCGATGCGAATATGTCAAATTGAATTTTAAAGAACCCAATCTCGAACTTATAATTTTATGTATATCGTTGAAATATTCATACTTTTATAGAATATCGATAGTTTTTTAGTTATAAAATTAAATTCGATGAATAAAATTTTTGAGAAAACTTTTGAAAACTGTCCTTTTATACCGTTAGAAAATTTTCAAATCTTTAACAAGTTTAAGTCCAAATAAAAAAACGAATTTTTGAACTTTTCAAAAATACCAATTTAAAAAATCAAATTTGAAATTTTTATGTACAAATTTTAAAAATACAAGTATATAAAAAATTCAAAATTCAAAATTTTTTATTTGAATTTTTCGAGGTTTCATAGTAGATGAGGATATGTTTGGAGGGAAAACAATTTTTGAAAGGAACTTTGTTAGCTATAAAACCATTAATGTATCTTTATTGTATTTTGATGAAGAAATATAAACTTGAAGTATGTGCTATCTTTAATTTTCATCTCTTCTATGCTATGAGAGACAAGCTTGTGAGGATTACCCAATCGCCCGGTATTGGGAACTTGTGAGGAGCATCATTTTCATCAAGGATCTAGATCGGTTGATGTTATTGCGAACTTGATGTCCCTAAAGAAGGTGACGTTGCCCCTCCCCTTTCCCTTGTCAGCATTGCTTATAGGCTCCAAAGTTGAGTCGTTGCCTTTTTCCATCCACCTAAGCAATCCCGACGCATCATCAACATTTGTCCATCGTCAACCGAGGAGCTATCACCCCAAGTCTTGGTAACAGATGCCCAATGATCTTGTAGGCCTCTCCCGGATCGAACAATAAGTCAAGTAATTGGTTTGATCGATATCTGTCAACTTGAATAGTCCCAAGAATGTGTTGTATGTAGCCTACTGTTACGTGCGAGGTAAACATATTGATAATCTTGTACACTTATTTTTGGACTGTACTTCTTGAGATGCGTGTCAACTTGGTCCCTCTCCTTTGTTGCAAGCGTGGAGATATTTTTTGATCTTCTTTCCAATTATTTATTTTGCTCATTTCATATGTCATCGAGAATGTTTGTATCGGATCCGAGTTAGATCTACTCTGTCTAAGTATTGTTCCACCAAATCTTTGTTAAGTAGGTACCGTAACTTGTGCAGGACAGAAAATTAATTTTCATCTTGGTATGAAAATAAATGGACTCACCAACTAAAGATGATCAATTTTACTATAATCTAAGCTGTCATTGTCACTGTCACTGTCACTATCACTTTGGCGGCTGAAATCAACTAACGGTATCTATTTGATCAACTAAACTTGTTGAATTATCACTTTATCTAAGTAAACCTAATTGCCAATAATCTTTTCAAACCGGTGCTTTGTTGACCGATTCCACATACTGGATGAACGTGGAGAATTGCTATCAATTAACCTTAAGAGAGTTGAATGAGCACTATTTGGTCAGCATCAGATAGGCTGCAATCCCGGTTTAGTTGGCGACCCTCTTGGTGCGGCAATGCTTTTTGGCTGAGAAGGTTGCAGTCATTATTTGGCTGGTGTTGGTGTAGTTGTAGTTGGCTCCTTATTGTGCAAGGTTGACATTGGAGAGGGTTGTGGAGGCCCTAGTAGTGACCGATGGTATTCTTATGCTGGAGAATAGTCACCTGGATGAGGAGGGGGTATGGAGGTACCCAAAAGCCCCAAGCTCCTATTGCTGGCGAAGGAGTTCACGGAATCCCCAAGGTGGCTCTGAGCTGAAGAGGAGGTGAGGGGAGTTGTGGCATGACTCTGGTGCCGGCTGGTGGGTGAAGGCCTAGACCACCATAAACCCGATGAGCCAGCTGGCGCAAGGCCCATGGGGGCTGTGGCAGCCCTAGACAACTACCGACCTAAGAGGGGAATTGTGGTAGATGGACGATGCTCGAGAGCTGCTTCGATCGACATTGTAGCTCTAGTAAGAAGCTTTGACATCCTTCTTTGTGCCCTACCATAGCTCAGCAAAATAGGGGAGGATAGGGGTGAAGCCATGTGAGCTCTTGATGGGGAGATGGACCAACGATGGTTTGAGGGGGGTGGAAGTTGGTGAAGGATTTGTGGGTCATGGCACACATGTCGGGGGGGTGATGGGGAGTCGTCGGGAAAGGGGAAAGGTACTCAGAGTAGCTGGAACATGGGAAGACGAGGTGGGATAGTTGAGGAGTTCTTGTGGGGGGATAGGTTGACTCAACGGTGGAGGGGACTACTCGTATGGTGGTACTGGGTTCCCAGGGTACCATAGCTGATTGGAAGTTGACTGGATTATGGAAACAAATGATCAGGGACTTCAAAGGAGCTCTGGATCCACTAGATGGGAATGGAGGCAAACGGGAGGGGAGGTGGTAGTTGGGTGGAGGGTATGGCAGAGAGGGGGATTGGGATCACTCTTGGTGAGGTTTAGCCAGGGACTGATCAGGTGGTGCACAGATAGAAGGTCGATCGGTGACGGCAATGATGACTGGGTGTCAGGGAATGTCGACAGTGAGGGACGAAGGTTGAAATTAAAGAACCTGTTTCCGGAAGGGAGAAGGGAGGAGTGAATGGCACAGAGGTCATTAGGAGGTGGGAGGGAGATGTTAGAACCCGCCATTGCTGGGGGTGGAGAGCAAGCCGGTCTCCCTACCGGAGATGAAGGTGAACATTGAAGCCATATCCAAACATTGGACCCTGTTGGGACACCATCATTGCCACCAGATTCTAGGGTGCCACTGTCGAGCGCTTTCTCTAGAGGATGGCCTAGCAAAGAGATTGGAAAGGGAGCCAAGAGGGTGTATGTGACTATCCAAAATTCATTTCCATTCCATCATCACCTCGGATGTACATAATGAGGGCCTTAAATACACCAAGGAAAATAACAAAAAAATCCAAGAAGACTTTATGTCCCTTATTACCCAACACTTCGTAAAATATATGAACTAAGTAAAATATGTGACTCACCTATACTCAAAAAAAACCTTGAGAGTATACAAGGAAACGTGAGAATTGTAGAATAGAATTTAGACCCGGCAAATTATTTAACAAAAAAGTCTCAACATTTCCAAATTTAAATGACAACGTCCTTGATCTTTTTATCTATCAGATTCGATCTGGCCCTCATCACTCTAATCCTATTGTAGTTCTCTAACTGCACTGGTCCCTTATTCTCAAGATTGACTCACCTATCTTTTAGATAGTCAATCCAGTCCATTCCGCATCATAATGCCTAGGGAAGCATGATTAGGGGAGATGAAAGCTGATGCGGGATGAGGACAAATTATTCATCATTTACATGTATAACAAACCCAAGTATGTCACCCAGTAGCTGCCACAACCTTGACCGAAGCAAAATAGAATAAGCTGAGCCTGAAACAGTTCAAAAATCTACTGAACCGGGCAGAAATGCCATGAACTGGGCCTGAATCAGGTCAAATGCCTTGTACCAGGCCTGAAGGGTGTTGAATTGTTCAAAAACCCACCGAACCTGCCTTGGATCTGCCTGAACCAGTATGAACTGGCCCTAAATCACTTGAGCCAGCCGGTCTAGGCTTTGAATTGGCCTAAACCAGTGGAAAACCTGGTTGAATTGGTCAGGCCAGCCGGCTGAGCCACTGGCCAGCTGGACCAGGTGGAACTTGTACCCTGGTGGGGGTCATGGCTGCCCAGCGTGAAACCCTGGTGGGAGGGGTTGTAGAAGCAAGAGGACACACACCTGATGGCTCATGAAGAGGCCTCCATTGCCCGGCAAAATAGTCGGGTGGGCCTCCTTTTTCATCTTTGTTTGTTGCCTTCATTACCTTCGTCTTCATCGTTGTGCGGGTGTGATGATGGAGGCGACGACAACAGGGTGATCGGCCATCAGTCGAGGCATCCTCCCATGACTGTAGTCAGCAGAGATGAAGAGGTGGATCCGGAGGAACCAGAATAGGGAGGGCAGTAGAGGTGGCCGGAGCATCCCCACCGCTGGAGGATGTTGGGGAAGGAGAAGGGGAGATCCGGAGGGCAACAGAGATGGGGGAGGGGAGCAGTGGTGGCGGAGGGACATCACAGGGTCCTTGGTGTTGTCTGGAAACAAGAATTGTGGACAGGGAAGAAGGATAGGGCAGAAGGGAGTGATGGAGGGGGTGTAGGTTTCTGGCCAATACAGAGATGGATGGAGCTTCTGATAGGGCTCCAGAAGGTGGTGGGGTTTCTGGTGGAATCACGAGGATGACAGGCAAAGGGGAAGGAATGGGGAGCTGTTGATGACGAATGGGGGGCATCAGTGTGGAAGTTCTGTACTGCCCTGGGGATCACCAGAGGGTGACGTGCTGTGGGAGGGGGCTTGCTGGATGTTGACCTCAGCTCAAGGTCTCTGTTGTATTGTCGTCGATGCTAGAATCAGTTAGAACAACCAGAAGATGATGGACCGCTGCACAGTTCAGCATGTGATGGGGCTTCAGGTGACGATGGAAGCACCGGAGGTGACTTCTATAACCGTTTGGGGATCGCCATATAGAACTCTGAAGCTGATGAAGATGGCGTTGATGTTAAGGTGCTGAAGATGGATGGAGGCAATGACAATGGAGCAAGGTGATATCAGACTGAGGACCTGCGTGGGAAAGAGATGGGAATGGCATGGAAGCTGAATGGAGGGAGGATAGTACACTTGGAATTGGTTTCCTGCCAGGGTTGAATCGGAGCTGGCCTCTTGCTGGAGGTGAGAAAGAAGGACCTCTCGATGGAGGGGGTGAAGGATACCTTATGGGGCCAACCCCCCTACCAGAACCAATGGGGCCAACCCCCCTACCAGAACCAATGCCCACTACGCTTCTCCAAAAATTCATTCATTGCTTTGTTCTTTCCATTCATGTATGGCTGTTATATAGAGTTTAGTAAAGAACTATTTACAAGTATGTCCTCTAAGGAATGAAGGCAAAGAAAATGACTCAAAATAAATTTTAAATATCAAAAGGAGGAACAAGAAATTGACTCTAACACTATTAAATAAGAAAAATAAATATGGTATATTCTTAAAACTCTTTATGACACCATCTCCAAATTTTCAATAATCCGGATCTGATCCCGTCCTCATCAAAAGCAATTTGTTTTTGTGGCACATTGGAGATATTTGAATCATATCCGTGTATTATGTGATGCGAGTGTCACTACTACTGTTTGGAAAGTTTCTTTTTCCAGACCTAAGGGGGACTAAATAGTCTCAACTGCGTTTTGCTCATAAATGATGGTTCTTTATCCCGTCTTTGAACATGCCAAAATTAATCAAGGCATTTTGGGTTGTTTGTTTACCAGCAGCTTGATAGGCAATCTAGTTGGCATGAAATGATTGCAAGTTTGACCAGAAGTTATTCTTTGGCTGATATCATAATGATGCCTTTTAACTTCATCAGGAGTTGAAATTTTACCGATCATTAAATTCTATAATATTTATAGGGTGTTTGGTTGCTATTTCATGATTTAGATAGTTTTATTTTTGAAAAAAGTATCAGTTTTTTATTTAGTTTTAAATTTAAATTTACATAAATATAAACTTCACGTGTTTTACAAAATTGATACCATTTTTAAAAATTGTAGAGTAGTGTTTGGCAACGTTTTTAAATTAAAAATGTACTATTTGGAAATTTCTAACATGTCCAAGAAGAATAGAAACTATTTCAACAGTTTGTACATGAAGTAGAAAAATTATATATACACAGATAAATATGTGTGTACATGTTATACAAGTTTTGTGAAATTGCTGTGTTTAAATAAAAATTATTAAAAATAAATTATTAGTGATAGCTACTATAATCGTTGTCAGTATTTTTTAGTAGCCGTCACTAATAAATATTAATAAAATAAATGTATTAACTTGTATGATATATAAAATTACATAGAAATAATTTTATTGTGTGATGTACATAATTGTACACATATTATGTACACGTTATATATTATATATTGGTTCCTACTTCTTTTAAAATTTTAATAAAATAAAAATTTTAATTTTAAGATTCAAGAAAAATAATGTTAACATGCCTTATTATTAAAATTCCTTTCTTTACTCCTGAAATAACATAACAATTGCCATGATAAAAAATAATGGTGATAAAAACAGATAACATGGAGGAAGCAAAAGGCAAAGCAGATTTTGATGCACTCCTGGAATTCGATGGCTGCACCCATGATCCTCCCATCCGAAGAGAAACAAAAAGCTCAAGTTTTTTTTATCACCAGAGAGGTTACGGCTTAAGGATGGGGTACTCCCAAAAAATAGGGGAGTGGTTCCAAACACAGACGACCTTATATTGCACTCTTAATTTTTATTTTAAGAGAGAACAACTTGATAAAAACGTAACCAAACACCCTGTTAAACTTTTTTATGATTTTTTTTGTTATAACAGTGTGTATACACTGGAATGATAAGTTTGGGTTGTTTTCTTTTTTTCTACTATCATCCTGGAAGTTGTCTTTCTTGTTGTTTCTTGTTTTTCATCTTTTTGATTCATTGGAATCATAACTCACAAGTATGGGTTAGCGGAAGTAGGAAGACCACAAGTGTTCATTACAACGATATTGAAGAAGCAAGTGTACTTGATGCAAAATAGTTCCAAGCATGGTTCTTTTATCAAATGAAAAAGAGTAAATAATTTCTAAGAGGTAATTAGTGTAGCTTCTAGATTTAGGTTCTTTGTCAGAAGTAGTTCACGAGGTTTCAACTTAATCAGGTACTTAATCTGCCACTCTTCGTGGGGATTTAAGGATCTAGGCATTCCTTATTTTCTTTTAGGTTTCTTCTAGAACTTAATCTTTCACTCTACCACGATTCTTCCATGATTAAAAAATTTTGGCCCATGATGTATAGAATTGGCTCTTAGTTTCACCCGTGTTTAGTTTATACGTACATAATTTTGCATTCTTTTTCTCATTTTTCTCACGTTATTTTTTATTTGACTTAGCCGACAATGAATCTTTTACAAAGCATTCTGTGGGCATTTTGTTCTGTATCTTGCTTTGAGTATCTCTTCTGGCATTTGGTTTTTATTTGTCTCTTGTTTGCCTTTTGAAGCCTAGCTTGGGTGGTGTTGGTTTTTCAGTTGTTCAATGTGTAATTTGTTGCTTTCTTATGAATCATAAGTTTGATGCCAATGATTAAATTACCTTCTGGGTGAATGCTATTTTGTTTTTCTCGGACATGCATTTGAAAGCACAAGAAGTACTTTCTTTTTCTTATGCAGTTTTACATGTTTAAAATTTTGGATCTAGGCTTCAGAAGCACATGAAATGCCAGGGTGGATGCTTTTCTAGTATGGGTCCTGATCAACCTGCAGAAGTTGTTGATGATGCCCCAAAGCAGTTGGTATACCCCCTTTTTCTAACATTTGAATGTAGCTCGATACTTATTTCCTTCCAGTGCGATCTTCTGCTATGCATTGTGATGTTAGAGTTTTAATCAAAGACGTTATTGGATGCCAGAACTCAATTCTATTTTTATAACTCACATATAAAGTCTCAGAAATCAATTCTACTGTGGCATTAGAACCCACGATTGTGGGGGCTGATAAAACTTCACATTTATTTTGAAGCCTTGGACTGCTAGCCTACCGACTTCTTCTGGGTTTTTTTTAGAAATTCCAATTTTTCATTTCTAATGTTTGAGGCATTTTGAATAAATTATAATCAATTATAAAATTTCTAAAATTCCATTTACATTTTTTGAGATTTATACCGAAATTATCAGGTTTTTACACTGTGGATAGGAAAACATGATCATGCCATCAAGGGCAGTCTGAGTTGGCAAACCTTCTTAAAAGGCCGAGAAATTGAGCCCATGGGCTTATTTGGGTCTATTTTTGGCCACGGGCTGATCATTCGTCCTCGGCCATCCACTTTCTGCTTTAGAGACGGATCGAATCAGAAAATCACCTGATCCATGGGGAGGAAAACCAATCTGGAATCGGTTCTTCAAAAAAAAAAATAGAAAAAACAACAAAATAAGAGTCTAGATCGGATTCTGCTCTAGTGTAGCCTCTTTGGGGCCGAAATTGGATCCAAAACAGGCTGAAAATGGCCTAGCAATGTCGTGAAGTAGACAACCTTACCAGGATCCACCGTATTGGGTCCTGTGGACCGGATATTGCTGTCCATGCCTCACCGGGACCAGGCTGCGGCTGCTGATGGGATGATTTCGGCGATGAATCACTGGAATTGGCTTATTCGATGGACTTTGGTCCTTGTCTAGGCCTTTTCAACCAATTTTGGTTGATTTCAGAGGGAGATCGTCTTGGATTTTGGGACTGTGGAGCAAAATTGGATCAACAGGTGCTGATCCGATCAGGAAATTGGCCAATTCTGATCTGGATCAGCTAATTTTGCAATCAATACTTATAGTTGAGGCCAAAAATTTTAATTGCTCTTCTCTGTTAATTACTTGATTAGGTCAAACTTGCAGTTTGGTCAATGGACCCCAACAAATCATTTGGCCTTAATGGTTTATCGGCAGACTTCTACCAACATTTATGGGAGTTGTAAGTGATACCATGACAGTATTTAAGGAATTCAAAACATACCCAAAGGCTATCTGATCTGGTGTTGTTACCAAAAAAGAACAATGCGGTTGACATCAAGGATTACCAGCCTATGGTCTTTTCAATTGTTGGTACAACATTGTCACAAAAGTCTTAGCAAATAGATTAAGAGGGGCCATAGCCAAAGTCGTGAGCTTGAATCAGTCAAACATTCATTCTAGGAAGATTCATCCCTGACAACTATATGGTTGCATCATAATTTATTCGTGACCAACATATCATAAAGATGGAGAGTATGGTCTTAAAGTGGGGTTTCAAAAAACTTACGGTAGAGTGAATTGGGTATGTTTGTAGAGAGCTATGCAATTAATGGGTTTCAGGCCAAAATGGATTGGTTGGATTGGTCAATGTATGAGGTCAGCCTGGTTCTCAATTCTCCTGAACAAAGGCATATGGATTATTTTGAAGCTCTAGGGGCTTTCGCCATGGAGATGCCATTTCTCCTATACTCTTCAATTAGATAGGTCAAGTCATGAGTGTAATGTGGAATCTGGCGCATAATGAAGATGTTCTGGGGGGGATTGAAGTGGGTAGGAAGTGTCAAAATTCTTCTTCTTCAATTTGCCGAAGTGATTCATTTGAAAATATTCGTTAAGTTGTTTGAATGTGTCTCGCCCTTAGGTTTGAAAATAAATACAGACAACTGTGATCACCTTGGCATCAATTTGTTTGAACGCTAGAAGATCACAGTCCCCCCGATTTCTAATAAGCATTGGCAAAGTTTTCTTATTAAGTATCATGGGCTCCTAGTTACCCGTGGAAGAATCAAATGTAAAGACTAGGAGCCAGTAAATGATTCCCGTGAAAAAGCAAATTGCATGACTGGAAGAGGAAGATTCTTTTTGCAAGGAATATATGGATTTTATCCAAATGTGTGCTTCAAAGTTTGCCTTCATGCTAATCCATTTTGAATCTTTTTAAAAGTGTGTCCCACAGGTTGGAGAGCATCAGGGCTTATTTTTTATGGAAAAAATTTATTGAGAAACCAAGGTTGCACCTCATTGCGGGGAAAAAATTTGTAGGGGAAGGAAGGAGGAAGGTGCTGGTTTGATACGTTTTGAGGTCGTAACCAAATATCTTCTGACAAAATGAATATGGAGATTTTTAAGGGGACTAATGGGCTCTGGAGGGATATAAAATCGAAAGACTTTTCAGGTGGATTTATTCATGGAATACCGGGTTGGTGACCCGGTCGGTTTCTGGGCCGACCGGCCCGAAAATGTCCCAGCCGGGCCGACTACAAGCTGACCCGAAGCCGGTCTCACCGGGGACCCAATGCACTTAGTGGGGGGGGGGGCTTTTTTCCCCACTTAAGAGTAAGTGGGGTGGGTGAGTCACCCCACTAACCCAGCCCCCCAAATTTACAAATATACCCTCCCCTTGGGGGCTATAAGGCTTCTTTTCCACACCACATTTGACCACGGTCAAGCTCGGTCTCCCCCTCTCATTGATCACTCTTTCGATGCTCACTAGTCAACGGCTCATCTCTCCACCTAGTTCTCACCCCTCTACAAGCTCCGAATTATTTTCTCCAGCAAGGTGTTTGACACTATCAAAGTCGTGATACTTCCCGCTGCACCCGGATACTTCCCGCTCCACTCGGTGTCTTTCACACTCTCAGAGCGTTGTTGTTGACACTCTCAAAGCGGTGTCTTTGCCACTCTTAATTTTACTTCATGTTATTTATATTGTGGATTACTTTTCTAACATGCCTTCTCCAAGCTGTGAGACTTCCCGCTCCACCCGGAATGACCCAACATGACTCCATTGCATGTTCGTGTCAATGGAGCAAAGAAAAGTAAAATGTAAGTATTGTGACAAAGTTGTATACGGTAGAACTTACCGATTAAAGCATCATCTTGCTGGTATCAAGGGGGATGTTGCACTGTGCACATGGACTTCACTTGAGGTAAGAGCCCAGTTTAGACAGCATCTTCAAGCCTTGGAAAGATCCAAAGGAGCTTCAAAGAGGCATCAGGACACTGTGCGTGAAGAAATTGCGGAACCCGCAAGACGTTCGTTACATATATACGGCACTGGACAAGAGCGACCGGAAAGAAGTCAATACCAAGAATTTGATGAAGGTACGTAATATTTTATATTTTATATTTCACAATAATATATGTATTTAACATAGCAAACATATGACTTAGCAAGAGCCATGGAGGCAAGCCGGAGGTCCTTCGCCGACGAAGACATGTGTCGGCATATCGGGTGGTTTATGGGTCAAGGTTCTGGCAGTGGGAGTAGACGAAAAAGCGAAAGCGGAAGAGGATCAAATCCTAACCCTGAACAACATATTCACGATCTCACCCGAGATGATGACAGATGACCCGACAGTTGGCCCTTTAGATTCGGTCATCACGCGACCGCGCCAAAAGCAAACCACCATCAACATAAGATTAAAGATTTTGAAGTTGTGCAAGGAGAAGATCGGGCGGGCAACTTCCGGATGGTTCTTTCACAGTAGCATACCGGCTAACATTGCAAAAGGGCCTTACTATGAGTCCATGATTGACACAATAGTAGACGTCGATCAGGGGGTGCCGGGACCAACTCCCAGGGAGATCTATAACACATATCTTCCATTGGAGGTAGTTAACATTAAAGAATATTTCAAGACGTTCAAACGTATCTGCGACGAACGTGAATGCACACTCATGACCGACAGTTGGATAGGTTAGTCCCTTTGAGCAGACCATTATGATACAAATCTTTATGAATTTTAAGTTTAGATATAACATTTTATCCTTTTAATGGGTATTACTAAGAAAACAATGATCAACTTTCTCGTTTACTATCAAGTTTGGACCGTCTTTTAGAAGTCGGTGGATGCATCTGGATAGGTAAAGAATGCAACTTACCTATTTGATTTAATTGATGGTGTTGTCGAGGAGATCGGTGAGGATCGAGTTGTCCAATTAGTGACGGATAACACAACTGTCTACAAAGCTGCCAGCCAAATGTTGATGGCCAAGAGATAGAAGTTATATTGGGCACCATGCTCTACCAATTCCATAGATTTAATGCTAGAGGATATTTGCAAAGATCCTCAAATTGATTGGGTTGTCAAGGCTGCCCAATATATTGTATCATTCATCTACAACCACAATTTCATCCTAACCGTGATGAGAGAACATACAAAGGGTTGAGAGCTCCTACGACCCAGGGCTAAACGGTTTGCATCACACTGCATATCTTTGGAGAGCCTATTTGAACATAGGCATTGTGTGACCCAAATGATACTGATGGGGGACAAAGATCTAGACTAGGGAATTTATAGAATTAAATGAAAACCACATTTCATTTAGAAATTATGTCATCAATAAGTAAAGGAATTGAAGTATCCTTCATGGGAATCAAACTGTTACCATTAGAAATCAGTCCGACTTGCCTTTCCAAATATTAGAACAAGACAATTTTAAACTATGCTAATGACCAGATTTTAGCTAGCCACACAATCAAATTAGTAAACAATTAACTATTTCAAATATGAAGATAACAAGTGTAAGGCAACTTAAGATGAAAATAGTTACCAACAACACTAATGTAGTAGCTAGATCCTAATCCATAGTGAGCATGGCATTTATGAAATGTATAATAAGCAAACAGGAAGTCACATCAAGGAGAGGGAAAAACAGGAGTACCTTAGCACCTTAGGTTCAATTTTGTTTCCAATTAATTTCTCCGACAGGAGTAAAATTTCCAGAAGTCCACTTAATCTGGATTCTACACAATCTGAAACAATCAACAATTAACAGACCAAAACAAGTCAAGTGTGACCTTAAGAGATAGGCTCAGTAAACATCACAGCCTTGGATTCAGTTGAGCCAATTTTCAATCAGTAAAGACCACTGCCATTAGTGGACTGCTGTCAAGAATGTTGGTCATCGGCATCTTGAGTAGATCAAGTCACCAGGAAGACCAGCTTTGGCTCAATCATCATATTCATCGATGAAGAGTTGCCATCAACCAACAGAACGAGGCATAATCGATTTCATATCTTATGGAAATCAGAATAAATTTGGTACTTTTGCTTAACCAGATAGTTTCAGAAGATCATCATCTATTTGAAAACCAGAATGCGTGTAGCAGTAGTCAGAACCAACTTCAAAATCCAACCAGCAGGACAACAAACTTCAAGCCTTGACTATAATCAAGACCAGTCTAAACGGAACAGCTCACTGACTGGAGGAGGACCAGTCTAGCATCATCATCCGGCTGTACTAGCCTCAGATATCAAAACCAGCAAGAGGAAACTTCAAATGAGGCTACCGTTGGTGTAAACCAAGGCAACATCTCACGAAATCCGAGACAATATTCAGATTCATACTTGATCATAAGGAACTTAGCTGGAACTAGCTCAAAATGCGTCCATCCAATCTATACATCCGGTTCAGAGAGTAGAACATCGGTGTAGATATAGGTAGTTTAGGGTTTTACCATCCTTCAGCTCAAAACGCACTAACCAGGAGGAGGAAATGACTTTGCCAAGACTGAAATCCACTGAAGACAACAGATCCGGAGCCCACAATACTGATAGTACCAGCATCGAACAGATCCGACGCCAAATGTCGAGCCACCAAGGTATCCGCTCACGGAAACGAGATTTCCAAGTTGGAAATACATCTCCTGGTGGAGCAAATGAAGTCGAGAAGTAAATCTGAGGAAGATCTCGTTGCACTCTAGGAGACAGTGTAGAGAAACCCCCACTAAGAACAGTCCGATGGAGATCAGACAGAAGAGAAAATAGTAGATCTGAAGCCGAGGAAGACTTTTCTCAACAAGAACCAACGCTAGAAACCATTGGAGAGTGGAGATCGGGACAGAGAAGGAGAGGGTTTAGGGTTTCGCCATCGTCGGAGGGAGAGAGAAGACAACATCGACCGTCGGGACCGAATGAAAAGAGAGAGGACATCGCTTCGTTAAGTCGTGAAGACCGTAGGGCAATTTGGGAAGTCGAGAAGCTTCCCAAAATCAGACTGAAGAGCAGAGAAGGGCAAAAATGGAATTCAGAGCATCAATTTTTAATTTCATTCAACCATCGACCATCTGTTACATGAAGGGCTCCTATTTATAGGAGAAAAAGCAGAGTAAATGATGTAAGTGCTCAGAAAATGGAAAAAACACCTAGCAATTACCGAAAAATGCCAAAATACAGGACATGGTTCAGAAAAATTAAAAAAAATACTATGATATCAGTAAATGCCTAAAAAATGGTTAAAGTCTTCCAAATTTCAGAAAATTTATAAAATGCTCCTGTAGAATATTCTGAACATCATTTAGCCTCAAAAAAATAATCTCCCAGCCAAATTGACCCCAGCGGTCTACACCGATAGACCTTGCCGAAATATTCTTTGCCTCGGGTGTCCTCACCAAATACTTTCTCCGGGATGGGCTAATTGGATTGCTAGAGCTAATCCATCAAACAAACAAAAAGGGAGGAAGGTGGAACATACATTGGAGAGTGGATACTTTTGACGGCTCGTAAAGAAGATATTAGATATTGTCGGTCCATTAATCAAAGTCTTCCGAATAGTCGATGAAGATAAGAAGGCGGACATGGGGTACCTTTATGATGCACTTGAGCGGGCAAAAGAAGATATTTCGAAAAAGATATCGGATTTTACCATGTGGTGGGACATCATTGACTGTCGATTGGAGAGAACATTGTACCATCCTATACATGCAACCGGTATGTTCTTTACAATTTAGTCAAATAAAATTTCTTATTTAAATTGTTAGCTTTTTTGTCGATGCTGGCAATGAACTTTTCCATGCTCAATTATCATGTCATTTTTTCAACCTAAGATATTGCTACAGTACAATCTTCAAGCCTATCAATGAACTATTGGACAACGTAAAAGAAGTCATTCGGAGAATGCTCGAGGACGATGATCGTTCAATTATTGCAACAAATAAGATGCATGATTATAGGATGATGTTATTTCATTTCAAGACAGTAAGGGTGCAATGAACAGTTATTCTTCTTAGTTCCGGTATGTACAATTAAATAAAGTCAACTTTATATTTACATAATTAACTTATTAATATCATTATGTACTAAGGCATAATGATAATGTGCAGTTGACTGGTGGATGGATCATGGAAGGGCACCGGGATATGAAGATTTGGCTAGTGTTGCAATCCGAGTACTGAGCCAAACCATGTCCACTTCTGGTTGCGAAAGAAATTGGTCAACGTTTAGCCTTATTCATATGAAACAAAAGAATAATCTAACATCACAAAGACTTGAGCAGCTAGTTTACTGTCACTATAACATGAGTTTGAAGCTAAAAAATTTAGAGAAGATAAGAGGGAACTAGAGGGAGGAGCAAAGGTGGGTACAACAAGCAAATGAAAGACGAATTAAGGTGCCCATTGTATAAGAACTAGAGATTGACTTGGAGGACATATTTCAATAGAAAAATCCTCTAGAAGCTTGGGTCAACGAATGTGAGGGGTTGGATGAATCAAAGTTCAACCCGATGATCGGGAATGAGCTCAAGGAGAACTTGACAATGTTTCTCTCTCTGAGGAATTTCTGGATCCCTCCTCCTGTGGCGAAAAGGCAAAAAATCGGACAATCTTCTCATCAAAGTAGGCAATTAAAGGGCAAAGGTAAACAAGTTGCAACTGACCCTTTTAATATTGCTTATCTCGACATAATTGATGAGACACAGGAAGATCGGAGCCTAACATCCAATTGCAGTATCAGACATCAGATGATTCTTCTTCAAAGAGTAGTAGTGACGGAGATGAGAACACGTATGGCAGAGGAAGCCCACCGGCACCACTTCTGGTCAAGGGAGAACCAATTCGGAGACACCCCCTCCACAGCAACAGTCGCACTTTACGGAAGAGGAGCACTATACCCATGCAACACAAGATGCTGACCACAGAGTAAGACAACATAGGTATGGTGCAGAGTTAAAACTATCACAAGATTTTTGGTGTCCATCATATCAAGGACAGAATTATGAGATGATGCAGCCTTCATTTGATAGTTCTAGTACGTACTCATATGATAGCTACGGTGGTTCATTTTCATCTTATCGTAGGATAATTGCATAAGGCACTGCCGAGTATAATCAGGTTGTTTATATATTTAATACGTCGTACTTTTCTTCAATGTCATGAGCAGAGTACATACATTATGTAGAAGAACAATTTAATGTCATTTTTGAATGAATGTTGAATGAATCATGTTGAATCATATCTGTTATTTTTCTTTAATTTGTGGATATTTTTCCTGATTTTTTCTTTTTTCAACAAATTTTTCAAAAAATAAAAATAAAAAAACCGATCCGGTTGGACCGGGTCGGCGACCCAGCCCGACCAGGCCGGGTTGGGGGCCGGCCGACCCCCGACTCATCCTTCCTTGGGTTTATCTATGACCAGTTTCGAGGATTGGGATACCACAAAATGTCTCTCATCTGGAAAGGTATTGTGCTGAATTGTAGTTTTCTTCAATCTCAACTTCAGTGACGGTAGGCAGAGGCAACTTAATTAGATTTTGGGAGGATAAAATGAGTGATTTTGCTTCTCTATCTCACAGTTTACGAGTCTTTACAGTTTCCGCTGTGATAGAATTCTTACAATGGAGCAGGTGTGGCAATTGAATGGGGGCAAAGACACTGTGGAATCTCTCATTCAAATGAAACCTAAGAAAGTACAATTAATGAATTTTTGTTTTCCTTTGTAAAATCAGTGGGTACAATTTCAACTCTACAGAAGAGGATAATATTCGGTGGAATCTAGAAGAAAGGAAGGTTTTGTCTACCAGATTGGCATGCATAAGACTCATCTTTGGTTGATGTGAGGTTCAGTGGTGGGCCAATGTTTGGGATTCAATTTTCCCCGTCAAGATAAGAATCTTCCATTGGGAAGTTAATGTGGAGGAGACTGGTGCATAGGTTTTTGTGTCTTCCGTGGATGGTTCAATGAAGATATTAATCAAAAGGAAACAAAGGCCATGGGTTAGTTGCGGCACAGTTTGACTGGGTATTTTTTACTATCAAAAATGTAAAAAAGTTTATAAAAATGATAAACATTGCAAAAAATAGAAATATGATTATAAAAATGTTTTATTTATTTCTATTCTAATCTTACATATTGTTCTTCCCACTTCTGATTTCCTTTTTGAAAATTGCACTGGTGGATAGGTTTTTGTGTCTTTTGTGGATGCTTCAATGAAGATATTAATCATAAAGAAACCCGATTCATGGGTCAGGGCCGGGTTAGCTTGGCCCAAACCATATCCAGTTTGATTGGGTATTTTTTAATATTAAAAATATAAATGCAAAAATCTGAAAAATTAGAAATACAACTATAAAAATATTTTATTTATTTATATTCAAATGAATACATTGTACACAAGTCATTTGGGAACAATACATGTGGTTGTAAGTGGATAAATGAGCATACCACTTTTCACTCCCGTTTACGATCACTCTAGGATAATATCTCTAAGATCCGTGTCATAGATGCAATGTATGAAAGTGTTCAATGAGAATCTATAATTAGGTTGAATTATTTCATAACTCTATTGGTGATTTTAGGAAACTAATAGTCTTAAGATGACTTAAGCCCCCAATATGGCAATGTATAGTGTTTACGTCCACCTCGTTGCGTGTATTCTTCTCCTTGTGTATGCGCACCATGATTTTCATCTTGTATGGCGCACTTGTAATGTTCTTCTATGAACTGCATTTGTTGAGGTTGTGATTCTATCTCAGTATTATACGTGCTTAGGACAGTTGCTTCTTCGTCATCGAATCCTCCACTACTACTCTTTAACGTCAAATCATGTTTGGTATTGAATTCAGATATTCGGCTCAGGCGTATTTTATCGTACCTCATCAACTACTTATTGATCTATAAGATTCAAAGGATTAGTTACAACATGTTTATCTTTACCTATAAATTTCTTATATTGATAAGAAGATTGTTCGGTTTTTTGTTTCTTTGCAACTGAAGGAGGAATATAGCATTCTTTAGCCAGAGGTATGTCGTCGAGTTTCCTTAAGCTCATTCTTGATCTTCTTGGTTGAACTTATGTTTGGCTATTTTTTTTATCGTTCATCCAAGCTTGCAACACATTTTACTCATCGAAGATCTCGTCCAAATTGATATCATCTTCTATGGTCATCATCTCACTTCGTCGTCTCATCTCTTCTTCTTTTTACATTTGTTTCTCCTTCTAGTTGTGTCTCATCCTCGACAAATTTTTTAGTTTCAACCTCATGTTATAATGACAATATACCAATTGATTCATTCTTCTTGATTTCAACCTATTTCTCTGGTTGTATGAATTAAGTTGAATGTTGACTAATTTCTTTCACATCCTAAAGCCGATGAGGCTTGATTTGTGACTCTTCTTTCAACATCCATTTAGTCATATCTTGGTGCCATGTCATAGCTCATCCAGCAGTAAGTTGCATGACATTAATAAATGTTAGAAGATAATTGGAATATGTTAATGATATGAGTTGCAAATAATGTATCTGATGATATATATAAGGATTTAGGAGTATAACGGCTTATACTTTTGATGTCCTAAAGTGGAATGCACTCTATCTATAGATATCTATAGATATGCATCTTGTCACATACTATGATTTATTGATCGTCACCTCGAGCATTCTATGGATGATTGACTTCGAACTATTTACAAGTTTATTAATTGGCTTGAACGAAGGATTATAACAATATTTATGATTTAAAAAGTGACATGGCAACATATTCATGTAAGTACAAAGTATAACAATACATAGGAGATGCATGAATTGACTTAATGACAAAGCAAGTATCTACTACATGTATTAGATGGTATAATGTTCGCTCTTACAGACGGTCGATAATATCGCATCACTTATTGAAGTTTGACACCATCTTTGCAATTTCGTTCTTCACTCACTCCAATGCATTATATAGATAACCCATGTTGGCCTTTCTATCCCCCTCTACTACTTTAAGAACTTTGGTTGACAGTTGTACTATGTGAAACATATTAAACATCTTCTTTACCACTCGTCATAAATCTCCACTATCTCCACATTTCTCCATTTCCTCTTATCCGAAATAGTAGCCTTAGCAATCCAACTTAACCATTCCGGTGAAATCATCATTTGGGTATGACATGGTTTGCAGAATCGGCCGATCCGGATCGGGATCGGCCGATTCTTGGATCGAATCGGTGAGTACCGATCCAATTCCTCACTAAATTACCGATCCAGCCGGGAGTCCCGGCTGGATCGGTTGATCTCGGACCGATCCATCTGGATCGATCCAGACCGATTCCCCGAAAAATTGGAAGTTTCGGAATCGATCCAATTCCGGAATTGATTTTGAACCTTTTTAAGGGCCAATCTCCCCCAAATTGGGGGATATCGGACCGATCCAGTGCCCCTTTGCCCCCTTCAACCCTCCTCCTCCTCCCCTTGGGAGTTCTAGGGCTCCCACCCCGGCGATCCTCCTATTTGAAGGCCGATCTAGCATTTTTGGTGCCGATCCACCCCTACAACAGGTAAGTAAGGGGAGGACCTCCGATCCCCCCTTCCCCCTCCCCTTTCTCCCTCCTCGGCACCCTTGCAAGGCCTACAGGGGGTCCCTCTTCCCCCCTTCCCCCTCCCCCTCCCCCGGCCCTGCAGGTTATAGGCTACAGGGGAGCTCCCACCCCGGACTCCCCCCTCCCCCTTCCCCCTTGGGGGGGGGGAGTTCAATTGCACCCTCGGAGGGGTGCAAATCACCCATTCGGGGGTAATGAATGTGGTGACTGTTAAGGTAATCCCCCCTTCAATAGGGGGATGGGTTATTTAATTTCTCATTGGGGGGTCCCCCAATGGAGTTCAATTGCACCCCCGAACGGGTGCTAATCATGCCTTCGGGGGTGATGAACAGTCAACCCCTTCAACAGGGGTGACTATTTAGGATTATCATAATCCCCCCTTTAGCAGGGGGGTTGTTTAATTCCCCATTGGGGGTGGATTTCATTGAGTTAATTTTGTGTATGACTTTATGTGGTACAGATAAGATGTTGGACGGGGAGCATGGCACCAGCCCCACGGAATTTCATGACATTGAATGGCAACATGGCCTTCTCCTTGATTTAGAGAAGAAAATGGTTAGATGCAAGTTGTGTCAGAAAGATATGAATGGAAGTGTGTATCGGCTAAAGCAATATATAACCAGGACGGGTGGCAATGTAAAGAAGTGCGATAAAGTGCTAGTTGAGCTTAGGGAGGAGATGATAGGTTATTTAATTGGAAGGGCATCACAGAGGGAGGTGAGAATTGGTTAGAGACAAGACTTACATGACGAGTTGCTAGGTCGGAGAGACGCCGATCTTATAGCCGGAAAGAGTAAGAAAGGGAAAGGACCAATACATGAAAGGGTCCAAGTTGATTTTTCATCTTCACCAGATGAAGAAGAGGCTCAGGTCAGGAGAGCTGTACATGAGAGTAAAGCTCAGGACCATGAGGATGAGGAAGGAAGACAATGAGTAGGAGGTTCAACTGCCCCTCCTCCTGCTAGACATTTTGATGTGGGGGCAGGCACACGCCCTATTCGAGAACTTGAATTCCGGAGGACACATTCTGTTCGGTCGATGGGAGACACCGCCATGTATAGGGAGAGTGGCAGAGGTCAAAGGGGTATAAAACAAGCATTTAAAGGAGTGAAGGCCTCGACTGGGGTTGCGAAGAAAGCCATAAAGTATATGGTGAAGTTCTTTCTACATACAGGTAAAGATATGATGAAGATGTTGATGGTCTTTTAATGACTTAGACATTTCTATTAATAAAGATGTCTTCTTCTATTGTTTGTGTTTATGTAGGTGTCCCGCCACATGCAGCCACGAGTCCTTATTTTCAGACTATGGTCAATGCCATTGGTGAGGCTAAGCCGGGGTTGAAAGTTCCCACATCAAAGTACATATATGAGACATGCTTAGATGAGGAGGACGATGAGTTGATCTCATGGATAGATGGATTCAAAATCATTTGGAAGAAGAGGGGATGCACGGTAATGTGTGATGGGTGGATTGGAATCACAAAGAGGTCACTTATAAACTTCCTTGTGTATTGTTTTGAGGGTACCGTATTCCTGAAATATGTTGATGCATCAGTTTAGGTGAAGAATGTGAACTACCTATTTGGTTTGATGAACAGTGTGGTTGACGAGATAAAGGAAGACAACATTGTGCAGTTTGTCACAGACAATGAGGCATCATATAAGGCTGTAGGAAAGAAGCTCATGGAGGCTCGACCACACTTATTTTGGTTGCCCTGTGCGGCACATTCCATTGATTCGATGTTGGAAGACATTGGTAGGGATCCTAATGTCAAGTCTTTGGTCAACCAAGGACAACTGATCACCTCCTTTATCTATGGCCATCCACGACTGTTACATATCATGAGACAACACACCGATGGTCATGATTTGATTAGACTGGGTCCCACCAGATTTGCCACCCAATTTATTGCATTAGAGAGCCTTTACAGGTACAAGGCTTGTTTGAAAAGGTTCATCCTCTCCACTGCTTATCAAGACTACATGGATACCTACAGGAGTTCCTTGGATCAATATGAAGTACTACTAAAGATGGAGCAGCTGATAGAGGACAACAGGTGGTGGGAGAAAGTGCAATACTACCTGTCTGTCATAGAACCTTTGGTACAGGTACTTAGGTTGGTAGATTCCATAGTTGTCAAGGCGACAAGGCGCCCAAGGCGTTGAAGGGTACCGATTCCGCTTAGGCGACAAGGCGTCCGCTTAGGCGTCGCCTAGGCGGTCAAGGCGGTATTCAAGGAAGGCTGAGTCGGGAGGTTGTTATATATAAACAAAACATAAATATAATTATTTTTGTTATGTTATAATTGAATATGAGTGTTTTATCAATGCACATAAGTAAATATGATGTGTGTGCGAAAGAGAAGTTAAATAAATTTTTATAAAATTTAAGTATATAACTCATTTATGATTATAAAATTTATATATGTGCAATAGTATAAGTGCTGGTAAAATATTGTTATAATATTATTAAATGGGGGGAGCGCAGAGTATGTAATAGTATAAGTGAGACAGAGAGAGAGAAGAAAGAGCTGAAAAAGAACATAATTAAGTATATAATATATGTTTATAATCATAAATCTTAAATATATATGATAGTATAAGTGATAATACAATATATTAATATATTCAAACTATCATTAAATAAGTGTCCCTTGTGAGGGGTATCAAGGGAGAAAAACCCCTCAAAAACTTTTTTTAATGATGTAAAAATACCCAAGGCGCCTTGCTTGGGCGCCTTGGCGGGCGCCTTAGGCGCCTTTTTGGCCCCAGACAAGGCGCCCTGGCAAGGCGCCCTTGGAAAGGCGCCTTGTCGCCTAGGCGGCGCCTAGGCGCCTCCTAGGCGGGCGCCTTGACAACTATGGTAGATTCAAATGATAAAAATCAGATGAGCTACTTGTATGATGCTATGGATAAAGATAGTTGAAGATTAATGAAAAGCATCCCAAGGGTTATCAAAAGTGGTGAAAAGTGATAAGCAACAGATGTGACAAAACACTACACCACGCTGTTTATGCTGCAAGTATTATTTGGTAGTGTAATTTATTGTGTATTACAACTTGTATTCTGAGTATTAGCTTTATTCTTTCACAGTAAGGGAGTCTTAATGCTGTTACAGGGTACTTCCTAAACCCAAGGATACAATATAGTGGCCAAGTATGCAATGATGCTGAGATATTATCAGGCACACTATCTGTAATTAAGCGTTTTTGTAAGACTCAGGAGGACATAACCTATGCTAAGGTTAAAGTGAAAAGTACTAGTACTACCTTGTTGTAACCTTTGAACTTTATCCTAAGCAATGAACTTAACTGCTTAATTTTGGATTTTTAAATGACTTCATACAGACACAAGATTGAGGTGTACAGGGATCCTGATTTGCAGTACTCACATGATAGAGTCCCTCTTGGTAATTTGCTTACCCGAATTTAAGTGTGTTTGCTTACCCAAATTTTTTAATAAGTTACTAATTCATGTATTTCTTGTCTTCTTTATAGCTGAGTGGTGGATTATGTTGACCAACAGGACTAGCTAGAATCCACTGGCATCCGTTGTAATTCGGGTGCTAAGTCAGAGCACTTTTTCATCCTAGTGCGAGAGAAATTGTAGCACCTTCAACTTTATTCACACAAAGAGAAGAAATAGGTTGAAGATAGAAAGATTGGAGAAGCTTGTCTACTGTGATTATAATATGAGATTGAGGATCAAGAACATTAAAGATAGGCAGAAGACATCCGAGCAAAGATTTGCACAATTTGCAGGTGGATTGTACTAAGAAAGAGCCCAAGCCCATGCTACTCAAGGCTTGTCCCAAGGGGAAGTAGACTTGGAATACCTATTCCAAGAAGAACATGCACTTCTAGCATGAGTGAAAGAAAAGGACGCTGAGGGAGAGCCAGAATTCGACCCGAAAGATAGATCATGGGCCGAAAGCGAGCTTAACAACATTGTTGGCGAGGATGAAGAAATGCAGGAAGGACAAGAAACTCAAGTTCCGTGCACAGCTCCACTTCCTGATCTACATCTACCCCGGACTATAGCTTCTCCAGAGCGACATCCAGCTCCCGCTACAACTCCAGTTCGGATTCCAATTGCGGGTCCATCTACCACCACCACCACCAAGAAGAATGGTGGCTTATTCAGGGCTTTAAAGAAAGTTTACTTGTCTTTACAACAAAGTAGTCAAGGAGATGCTACATCGAAGAGGAAGAAGCTATGTATCAAACGTTGACATCATCTCTTTGATACCGAGACCACTCAATCACCTTCATCAGATGAGGATGAGGAAGATTTTGTTCCACCTACACAACAACAGCGTATGAGGGGGGTGGAGGTGGAGGTGGAGGTGGAGGTGGGGATGGCAGCATAGGCATAGGTGGAGGCGAAGTCTCAGGTGAGGGTGGCTCTACTAGTAGTGCATGCACAAGTGGAGCAGGACCAGATGATCTGAGTGACAAAAGACATTCATGTTCGAGTGGAAGGGGTAGCGGACGTTGGACGAGGGTGAATATTTTCGACGAGTTCGTATCTTCCTATCCAGAGCCTGCTGCAGACACTGAGTCTTACTATCCACCTCCACCATCTTTTCCAGTTCCACCTCTGACTGAGGATGGACCTTATGAGTTTAGTCAGATGACCCAATCTTTAGTTTTCTATGGATACAGGCCAATTATGACTGACCCAACTCAATGGAGATTTCAAGACAATCAGGATGAACAGGACAGACATCCAGATCCAGGACAATACCATAGTTGGTGGTGATGGCAATTGTTTTTGTTTTTTTATTTAACGAAATGTAATATGAGTGTTAAGAACACCATGTATTGTGTGATTGAGTATGATTGATTGTATGATACCAATGTGTTTCTGATTTGATGTATGATGTATCTCATTTAGTCAATGTTATTGAAATGTCCAAGATCGATCAATGTCTTTATGTTCTTTTCCCTACATATTTTCATATTTCCCTGAATTCTATGTTTTTTTTATTTTTTGGCTATTTTTCCATATTTTTTCAGAAAGAAAAAAAAAAGACCGATTCAAACTGATTCTAGATCGGTCTAGCTTTCAGAGAATCGGCCTAGATCGGGCCGATCCAATCCGATCCGGATCGGATCGGACCCCAGTGATCCAAGGACCGATTCCGATCCCGCGATCCTTAGGGTACGAAGTCACATTTGCTATATTAAACTCTTCAAGAAAATGTAATGAGAGATAAACATAGTTGCACCGGGCCGTAGGAGCTTTTAACTTGTCGTATACTCCCTTATTAGGTTTAGGATATAGCTATGAATCTTATGATTGCAAATCAAAGGTGATACATATTGGGCTACCTTAACTACTCGGACAATTTAGGGATCCTTGCATATATTTTCTAGCATCATAGGTAATAGGTGGAGCATGGTGTCCAATACAAATGTGATCTCTTGACCATCGATATTGCTTCAGTTGCTTTGTATGCAGTTGCATTGTCTATTACTATTTAGACAAGTCGATCATCTCCTTTCTCTTAGACTACGTGGTTTATTAATTCAAGCAAATAGTTTGCATCCTTTACCTTTCAAATATGTCCGTGGACTTCTAGAAGATGGTTCTGTCTTTTGATAGTATATTAAAAAGTTGATCATTGTCTTCATAGTTATACATATTAAGAAGAAGGTCATGTATAAGTTTTAAATTTTAAAGTTTAAAAAGATCAGTATATAATAAGTTTGAACAATGAAGGTTACTAATCTGCCCAACCATTCGTCATTAAAGTGCATTCTTTTTATTGTCAAATATGTTCGTATGAATTGATATATTTCTTAGTATCTTCCACCTCCATTGAAAGATAAATATTGTATATTTCTTTCGTAGTTGGTTTAAGCACTCCCTTACCAACGTTAGCTATAGTGTCAATCATGGACTCGTAATACAACCCTTTTGCATCGATCTCTGATGTACGACTATAGAAGAACCATCTTGATGTCACATGCCCAATCTGTGATGGTAGTTTGTCTTTGTCATGGATGTATAATGACGGGTCCGTGAGACCTACTTCTAGGTTGTCATATCTTGTGAGATTGTGAATCTCCTCTTTTTTCTCATCATTTGATCCTCTTACTCTTTTGTGCCCGCTCTCACTTTTGGATCTTGACCCATGAATCGGCCGATATATCGATACATGCCTGCATTTGCAAATGATTTGCCGCTTACCTCTATCGCATCTATCATGTCTTTTATTTTTAAGAATAATGAATAAATATCAATGTTATAAAGATCAAGGTCGTAGGGGTCAGGGGTCACGACTGGGTTGGCTTGGCCTTAGACCTACCCTGTCTAGTTGGATCGCTACCTATTTTTTATTTTTTTGAAGAAAATAAAAATGTTAAAAATGACAAAAAAACTAGAAAAATAAGTAACATGGTTTGAAAAACATAATTGATTCATTTATTCCAATTTTACATGATCTGCATTTTCTATATAATTTATGTACTCTCCCATGTTATTTGAGTTGAGTACATAGTATGGTACAAATATACTTAATGATTATACTCGTCACTTTCTTGAGCAATTATCTTAACATTAGATCCCCAAGAATCGCTATAGTTGTCATAGTCATAGGTGGATTAGATCTAAGTGTCTGATGAATCAACATAATTTATTTTATAATGTTCTTGATCATATGTAGGAAATCAAGAGTTTTGGGATGAATCAAAAGTATAACTGGAGACATCGTGGTATTGACCTCCAGCTTGTTGGGTGTGTTCAACTCCTCCACCTTGCGACATTGCACCATGATTTATGTCTTAGGTCACATGAGTGTAATATTCTTCACCAGTGAAGCATTCAACCATTTTAGAAGTTCTCTTTATGTCCGGGGACCTTTGTGTGCATGAAGCAATGCCTCTCTTGTGTCCCACTCCATCGTCGCTGTTGCTTTTCTATATTTACATTGCAATTTTCTCTCCGCCATAGAGAGTAAGTGATGCGGGACAAACCGGCTAATCCGGGCTAAACCGACCGGAAACGAAGTAAACCGGCGCTAATCGCCCTAAACAGACCTAAACGAACCCAAAATAGGCCTAAAATCATCCCGAACCGGTCGAAACAGACCGAACCAGCCCCAAACCGGGCTTGAGATGGTCTGAACCGGGTTAAACCGGCTCAGAACACCCTGAACCGGGCTGAACCGGCCGGTTTAGGCACTGAACCGGGGTGAACCGGCCCGAACCGGATCAGAAACCGGTCGAACCGGCCGGGATCCGAACAAACCGGCTGAACCGCCGGGCCGGGCCGCGAACCGGCGACCGGGCGAGCCGGCGCCGGCCGCGGGCGTCGCCCGCTCTCGCCGGCGCGAGCATCGGGGGGGGGTCGGGGCGCATTCCGGGGCTCTCCCGCTTGGTCGCGTGGCCGCATGACGGCCGTCGCCTTCCGTCGCCGTGGGACATCTCCGGAGGCCCGCGGGCGCGAGCCGCGACAAAAGGGGGTGGAGGCAGCGCGGGCGTCGTCTCTCTCGTCCGGACGCGGCCTCGCGGGTTGAGCAGCGGGGCAGGCGACGTCCTCGCGGGGGCTTCGCGACGCCGTCGTCCGGTGGAGGGAGCCGCAGGGACGCGGAGCAGGGGGAGGGGCAGGCGAAGGTTCCCGCAGCCTTGGCGTTGTCCGGCCGCCTCCGGCGACGGCGGCGGAGCAAGGGGGGGGGAAAGCTGACGCCGCACGGGAGGGAAGAGATCCGGGGATCGCCGGATCTCCCCTCCCGCAATCTCCATCGCCTCCTTCTTCTTCGTCGTTGCCACTCGGATGAGCGGGGGATCGCCGGATCATCCTTCTCCTCTTCTCCGTCTTCTCCTCTGCGCCGTCGACAAGGGGGCCCTCGGGGACCTGTCCGCCGTACGGGAGGAGGCCGCAGGGGTGGGTGGGGGTTTAGACCCGGCTATGGCTGCCAGGTAGAGATGGCGCGGGAGACGGAGGTCGAGGGCTGGGCTGGTGTCGAACCGAGAAGGGGAAGAGAGGGGAACGGCGCGGAGGCCGGAGGATGAGGAGAGGGGAGAAGAACGGCGCACCTCGCCGGTTGGAAGGTGGAAGGGAGACCGGGAGTCCTCCCCGGAGGTGAAGAGGAGCCGGCCTCATGCCGGAGGTGGGGGAGAATGGGGCCGCAGCCCCTTGCACCGGGAGAACACCACCCGAAGGCTCCAAAATCACTTGTATTCACTTGTTGAACTCAGATGACTCCTCCTTATAAAGGAGTGGGAAATTTTAATAAAAGACCCCTAAATTCCCTATTTACAGACGTGTCCACGTATGGACATAAAAATAAAAAGAAAAACCCAAAATACTCAAAAATGTCCCCATCATTCTCTCCGACCGGGAGAAAACTCGACCTCGAGTTTTTAAACCGGTTCGGACGTACCCAAGACTCGACTCGTGAGAACGAGTCGATTCCGGGCTCTGATACCAAATTGATGCGGGACAAACCGGCTAATCCGGGCTAAACCGACCGGAAACGAAGTAAACCGGCGCTAATCGCCCTAAACAGACCTAAACGAACCCAAAATAGGCCTAAAATCATCCCGAACCGGTCGAAACAGACCGAACCAGCCCCAAACCGGGCTTGAGATGGTCTGAACCGGGTTAAACCGGCTCAGAACACCCTGAACCGGGGTGAACCGGCCCGAACCGGATCAGAAACCGGTCGAACCGGCCGGGATCCGAACAAACCGGCTGAACCGCCGGCTGGGCCGCGAACCGGCGACCGGGCGAGCCGGCGCCGTCCGGGCGTCGCCCGCTCTCGCCGGCGCGAGCATCGGGGGTCGTGGCGCATTCCGGGGCTCTCCCGCTTGGTCGCGTGGCCGCGTGGCCGGCCGTCGCCTTCCGTCGCCGTGGGACATCTCGGAGGCCCGCGGGCGCGGCCGCGCAAAAGGGGGTGGAGGCAGCGCGGGCGTCGTCTCTCTCGTCCGGACGCGGCCTCGCGGGTGGAGCACGGGGCAGCGCGTCCTCGCGGGGCTCGCGACGCCGTCGTCCGGTGGAGGGAGCCGCGAGGGACGCGGGAGCGGGGGAGGGGCAGGCGAAGGTTCCCGCAGCCTTGGCGTTGTCCGGCCGCCTCCGGCGACGGCGGCGGAGCAAGGGGGGGGGGGGGAGCTGGCGCCGCGCGGGGGGGGAGGGGTCCGGGGGTCGCCGGGTCTCCCCTCCCGCAATCTCCATCGCCTCCTTCTTCTTCGTCGTTGCCACTCGGATGAGCGGGGGATCGCCGGATCATCCTTCTCCTCTTCTCCGTCTTCTCCTCTGCGCCGTCGACAAGGGGTCCCTCAGGACCTGTCCGCCATGGGAGGAGGCCGCAGGGGTGGGTGGGGGTTTAGACCCGGCTATGGCTGCCAGGTAGAGATGGCGCGGGAGACGGAGGTCGAGGGCTGGGCTGGTGTCGAACCGAGAAGGGAAGAGAGGGGAACGGCGGGGAGGCCGGAGGATGAGGAGAGGGGAGAAGAACGGCGCACCTCGCCGGTTGGAAGGTGGAAGGGAGACCGGGAGTCCTCCCCGGAGGTGAAGAGGAGCCGGCCTCATGCCGGAGGTGGGGGAGAATGGGGCCGCAGCCCCCTTGCACGGGAGAACACCACCCGAAGGCTCCAAAAATCACTTGTATTCACTTGTTGAACTCTGTACATGACTCCTCCTTATAAAGGAGTGGGAAATTTTAATAAAAGACCCCTAAATTCCCTATTTACAGACGTGTCCACGTATGGACATAAAAATAAAAAGAAAAACCCAAAATACTCAAAAATGTCCCCATCAGTAAGCCACAACGTACCTAAATCAGATTATTTCGGGTCGCATTGAAAATTTGGGTTATGTAGTTTGGAGAAGATATCTTTGATTAAAGTAAACAAATATGTAATTAAGACGTAAAAATTATTACACTAAGTAAATACAAAGATACTAACTAATTACAACAAGAAAATAATTAAACTAATGAACTAATTAAGACAAATAAACTTAATGAAGTTTAATACTTTGACTGATTAATTAAAAAATAATTGAACTCATTAAATAATTAAACTAATAAACTAATTAAATAACTAACGAATTAATTAAATAATTAAACTACAATGAATTCATAAACTAATTGAATAACTAATGAACAAATTAACTAAACTTAAAAGTTTATAAAATGAAATAATTAAATAAAAATACTTAAAGAGTGAGAGCACAAGTGTAAGAGTACAAGGTGGGGACTACAAGAGGTGATGAGAATGAGCCACTTTGGGCCTTAAATAATCCTCCAAAGCGGGGAGAGGGGGGGCTTCTTTGAAGCCCCCTGTTGGCAACAGTCATCTTGCAAGGTCGGGTTGCGCGACCTGGTCGTCCGACCCTCGACCCGACGAAAGGGTTGGCTTGATCACGAGCTAAACTGACCTGGTCGGGCCCAGGTCCCGACCTAGGTCCCGACTCGGTGAACCATGATAGAGATATTGGTATCACTTATTAAACGTTAATGGTTTACTGTCATTGAAACCTCCATCCCAAGGAGTCTCCGTGTGATCCTATTCAGTCTTGTATATATGAACTCCATGGCTTTACATTAACAAATTTCTTTTCGGACGGTTTACTTATGTCGCTTTGAATCTTTCTTCGCTTGTTCCATTACTTGTAATCAAGGAAGGATAACTCGGGGGTCGGCCGCGGGTCGGCCGGCCCCCAACCCGGCCCGGTCGGGCCGGGTCGCCGACCCGGTCGCGACCCGGCCCGACCGGGTCGGTTTTTTTATTTTTTTTTGAAAAAAAACAAAAAAAAACATGAAAAAATCAGAAAAAATACCCAAAATTTAGAAAAAAATCATAAAAAATACCCAATTTTTTTTAAGAATAAGAGATGTGATTCAACAAGATTCATTCAACATTCATTCAAACATTACATTAAATTGTTCTTCTACATAATGTATGTACTCCGCCTACGACATATCGAGGAAGAGTACGACGCATTAAACATAGACAAACCGATTATACTCTTTACCGCCTCGTACAATTGTCCTACGATAATTCGAAAATGAACCACCATAACTATCATACGAATACGTACTAACTATCTAATGAAGGTCGCATCATCCCATAATCCCTGTCGATAAGACGGGCACCAAGAACCCCGCGATGGTTCTAACTCGCACCATACCCTACGTTGTCTTGCCCCGTGGTCACAATCTTGTGTTGCGTGGGTAAACCGCTCCTCTTCCGTAAAGTCGCGGCCGCGCGGGGGGTGTCCGCGGATTGGTTCTCCCCGACTCGAAGTGGTGCCGGCGTGCTTCCTCTCGCTCGCCGTACGTGTTGTCATCTCCGTCACTACTACTAAGTTGAATCATCCGACGTCCGATATTGCACTCGGATGTTAGGCTCCGGTGTATCTTCCTCATTGTCTCGTCCGCGTCCAGATCGGCAATATCGCAGGGTTAGTTGCAACTGCTTACCTTTGCCCTTTCGATTGCCTACTTCGACGGAAGATTGTCCAGCTTTTTGCCTTTTCGCCACGAAGGAGGGATCCGAAATTCTCGGGAAGAGGAACATTGTCAAGTTCCCGAGCCCATTCCCGATCATCGGGTTGAACTCCGGCTCACCCAACCCTCACGCCGTTCGACCGAGTTTCTGTGAGGAAGCCTCTGTTGAAATATCTCATCTAAGTCAATCTCTGGTTCTTGTACAGTGGGCACCTCAATTCGTCTTCCACTTGCTTGTTGTACCCATCTTTGCTCCTCCCTCTGGTTCTCTCTTATCTTCTCCAAATTTCTTAGCTTCAACCTCATGTTATAGTGACAGTAGACTATGATGCGGGACGGGACTGGGGGTCCCATGGATACCAGATAAACCAGATGATATCACCCAACATATATAATGCCAAACAGAAAATAACAGGAACCAGCAGTCTGACCAAAACTCAAAGATATGAACCAGCAGATAAATTGCCAAAACAAGAACAGACTTCCAGCGATAATTCCAAAATACCAACAGGTGTTAAAACTAACAGGTATCAGCAGTATTTGTTCCCAATAAACTCAAATTGCTGAAATTCAGGAAAATTATGCAATTCAACAAATGCAGCAGCAATATGGTAACTTTTGGGTGGGACAAGTGGCCTGCAAATACATAGTATGAGTCATCATAGCCACTCAACTCAATCTCAGATATGAACTCATCCCCATCGAGTTTATTGATACGTCGATCCGGAATTACGGATCTTACTCCGTCATCTACAACCGGATCCGATCGGCACAAGACGCTTTTCGTAAAACTATAACCAACCGAAAATCCAACAAGTTTCAAAGAATATCCATAGGATTAAACAATCCAATCACAGACAAATTGAGAACCAATTTTACAGGACCAATGATGGTATGTAAACAAGGACCTATCACCCTCTTAAATCTAGCCGAGCTCATTTCCAAACCGAATGTCCAAGAAGACCTGAGACCTGATCCATAATATCAAATATACTCATCATCATATAAACTCGCCGGAATAAGAGAAAGTAAAATTCAACCATCAAGTAATCGGGTCAATAATCGGAGACGGACCTCACGATATGTATCATCAATCGAGTAATGCAATTTGACGAGATAAACTATAAGCTCCTTCAGAATATTCGAAAATATGATATCCATGGAAAAGAAACTCGAGGCTACCAAACGGAACACAAATCCGGGCAACACTCTTAGAGCTATCAATTTTTAACCGAAAGTTGATGTAAACTCACAAACAAGAACTGTAAAGAAGCTCGGTTCGGATCTCGGATCCTCGTATCCGTTGTTTCAAAACCGATTCAAGCATCGTAGATAGGGTTACCAAATAGAGTTGAGAAATAGTTCAAACTAGTTTAATAACACCTCATACGAGCGTATCGGGACTTCTACAGACGAGCGACATCGGAGACACTGGAAGAAGATCCGCCTTGGATCGACTGTCGGGATGACGTAATCCGATCAACACCTTCCGAATGTAGGAATTTACGCTACCAAATCCAAACTCGTACAGAGACGAGTCAAGAGGAAGAAGATCCAGCCTTGGAGGACGAAAGAACAAGAATACGGATACTCGGGACCCTCTTCAATCTTGCTCGAACGCACGTTCGAGAGAGGGGAAACGTAGATCGTGAGGAGGGGAACATATTTCTCCAAAGGAAAGCCCTGATTCGAGCACCGAAGAGAGAGAACGGAGCTTCTGGGGAATGTAGAAGACACCATCGCTGTGGTTACGCCATCGCGAGGAGAGGAGCGCCGAACCGATGTCGGGGAGAGACCCGCGTCGCTCTGGAGGGGGGGAAAAAAACGAGAGAGAGAGAGGGGTAAACTTGGAAACCGAACTTAACAAGGCAAATCAAATTGTATTCATCATATCCTATCTCATGTATGCATAAAGCGGGTCCTATTTATGTGGATAAAATTCAGGAAAAAGTCCTAAAATGTTAAGAAAATTGAAAAATGCTCAAACAAATCAACTAAAAATCCTAAAAATTAGGAAAATACCTAAATGGACCCATTATTGACCTAAAAATCAAAATTACATGAGATTTGCAAATCAATAATCGGTTCTTGCATCCCGATTCAATTATTAACATGAATCGGTTATTGACCCTCGATTTGATTCCCATCAGACTAGCTGCTCAAGTCTTTGTGATGTTAGCCTATTTCTTTGCTTGGTTGTACGAATGTACAAACGTCGACCAATTTCTTTCACAACGTGAAGCACGTAGTTTGGCTTAGTACTCGCATTGCAACACTAGCCAAGTCTTCGTATCCCGGTTGCCCTTCCATGATCCATCCACCGCCCGATCGCACATTATCATTATGTCTTAGTACATAATGCTATTAATAAGTTAATTACTTAATTAAAAAGTTGACTTAATTTAACTATACATACCCGACTAAGAAGATAACCGCTCGTTGCACCCTCGTCGTCCCGAAACGAAATAACCTCATCCCCTATAATCACGCATCTTATTTCGTTGCACAATTGAACGGTCATCGTCCCCAAGCATTCTCCGAATGACTTCCTTTACGCTGTCCAAGCTCACTGATAGGCTTGAAGATCGGATCGTAGCAATATCTTGGGTTGAAAAAATGACTCGGTAATTGACTACGGAAAAGTTTCGCTATCGCATCGACCAAAAGGTAACAATTTGATTAAGAAATTTCATTTCCGATTAAGTTGTAAAAAACATACCAAATGCATACGTATAGGATGGTACAATGTTCTCTCCCACCGACGTCAATGATATCCCACCACATGCTAAAATTGACACCCTTTTCGAAATTTCTTCTTTTCGCTCCCGCCTCGAAGCATCGTAAAGGCATCCATTGTCCGCCTTCTTATCTCCATCGACTATGCGAAGGACTTCGACTAATGGACCAACAATATCCATTACTTCTTTACGAGCCGCCAAAAGTCTCCACTCGTAATGCTTTGTTCCACCTTCCTTCCCTTTCGTTCGTCCGATGGACGGGCTCTGCAATCCGCCAGCCCACCCCGGAGAAAGTATCATTTGGGTTACAGGCAACGCCATGTTGAAATAGGCTCTCCCAAAGATATGTAGTCATGACGCAAACCGTGTAGCCGTCGAGTCGTAAGAGTTCTCGACCCTTTTGTGCTCTCTCATAGTTCGTAATGAAATTATGGTTATAGATGAAGGATACGCAATATATTGTCCGGCCTAACAACCCGATCACCTTTGAGGATCTTTCGCAAATATCCTCTGGAAGATTAAATCTACGGAATGGGCGGAGCATGGTGCCCAATATAACTTTCTCTCGTCATCAACATTTCGGCGGCATTGTAGGAAAGGGTTACGTTGTCCGTCACCACTGGACAACTCGATCCTCACCAATCTCCTCGATAATACCATCAATTAAATCAAACAGTATGTTGCATTTTTTACCTGTCCGATGCATCCACCGACTTCCAAAAGACGGTCCCACTTGACAAGAAACGAGAAAGTTTGATCATTTGTCTTCCCGGTAATACCTATTAAGAGGATAAAATGATATATCTAAGCTTAAAATTCATAAAGATTTCAGTATCGCAATTTTACGCTCAAAAGGACTAACTCGTCCAACCATCGTCATCACAGTACCACGTTCGTCCCGTATACGTTCGAACGTCTTCGACATATTCTCTAATGTCGGCTACCTCCAACGAAGATATGTGTTGTATATCTCCTTTCGTGAGTTGGTCCCCGCACCCCCCGACCAACGCCGCTATTCATCAATCACGGACTCATAGTAAGGCCCCTTCGGCGTCGCTACCGGTATACTACTATGAAAGAACCATCCGGAAGTTGCTCGCCCGATCTTCTCCTCGCACAATTTCAAGTTCTTTAATGCCGTGTTGATGGCTCGCTTTGACGCGTGGCGATGACCGGATCTATAGGCCAACTCCCCGGGTCGTCATCCCGGTGAGATCGCGGACATGTTCGTCGGGGTCGGGATTTCGATCCTCTCCCGCTCACTTGCACGTCCACTCCCACTGCCAGAACCTTGTCCCATAAACCGCCCGGCACGTCGACACATGTCTTCGTCGGCGAACGACCCTCGGCTTGCCTTCATGGCTCTCGTTAAGTCATCCGTTTGCTATGTTAAATACGTATAATTTTGAAAAATATTAAATACTAATTATTACATATCTTCGTCGATATCTTGGTATTCACTTCTTCTCGGTCTCTCTTGTCCGGTGCCGTATACGTGTAGCGAACGTCTTGCGGGTTCCGTAATTTCTTCACGCACATGTCCCGATGCCTCTTTGAAGCTCCTTCGATCTTTCTACGATTGAAGATGCGCCTAAATCGCTCTTACCTCAAAGCGGAGTCCGCGCGCACGGTGCAACATCTCCTTAATACCGGCAAGATGATGCTTTAAACTTGTGAAGTTCCACCGTATAGAACTTTGTCGCAATACTTCGCATTTTACTTTCTTTGCTCCATCGACACGACCGTGCAACGGAGCTAGTGCCGTCATTCCGGTGGAGCGAGAAGTCTCGCGGCTTGGGGAAGACATGTTAGAAAAATAATCCACAAAATAAATAACACGAAATAAAATTTAGAATGGCGAAAACCACTTTCGACAAAGTTGTCAAAAATAACGCTTTGGGGTGCGAACGACACTAGGTGGAGTGGAAACCATCCGAGCGAGGGGTGAGAACCGGAGTGGAGGGACAAGCCGTCGACCGTGACGACCGAAAGAGTGATCGCGAGGAGGGGGAGACCGAAAAAGTGATCGAGGGAGGAGAAGAAGACCGAAAGAGTGATCAACCGCAGCCGGGAGGAGGTGAGGTGTGGAGTCGAGACTTGGAGTGAGTTGAACCCTCCCCCTCGGGGGCCCCTATTTATAGCCCCCTGCGGGGGAACAGCCCCGGCGGGGGGGCAATTTAGTAAATGGTGAAGGGTGAGTGGGGGGGAAAGTCCCCCCCCCACCACTCTCTTAAACGGGGGGAAAAGCCCCCCCCCACTAACCCCCCCCACTAAGCCGTTAAGTGGGGGGGGCGGCCAAAAGAGCCGCGCGACCCGGTCAGCCGGGTCGCCGACCGGGTCGCGCGACCCCCTGCCGGGCCGGCTTGGAGTCGGCCCGGCAGGGTCGATTCCGGGCCGGTCGGCCCGGAATCCGGCCGGGTCGGGCGACCGGGTCGCCGACCCGGCATACCATGCTTGTAATGGAGTCCATATGTATAGGACAACATTATCATTCATCCAAGTGAAGTGATACTTCAACCGAAAAATCTCCCATACATTATTTTTTCACAATACTTGCATTGAATTTTTTTTTCGCCATGAATATCAAATTATAATGTAGCCAAGTCAAATTGTTCCGGGGTCGCCCCGGAAATTTAAGTAATAGCTTAGAGAAGACAGGGTGAAGAAAACTTAAAAAATAAGGATAACACTTAAAATAGGGGTTAATAACAATTAAACAAAAATTGATCTCTAGGAAGCTTTGAAACAAATTGAAAAATGAGCACTCTTGAAACGTTTTAGAAAGAGAAATAACACTATTGAGAGAGAGAGTTTTAGAGTGAGAAAGAAGTTTTGAGAAAGTGGGGGAGAGGTCTCTTAGGAGCCTATTAAATGCCCCCAAGGGGCCTTGCAGGCATTAAAACTTGGCTGTTGGCAACCTGACCCGGGTCTGACCTCTGACACCAGGTGGGGAACTTGGTGTTGTTGTTGGGCCGATCGGCCGACCGGGCAACCCGACCCAACCCGACCCCTGGCATACCATGTTAATCATCTCTTCCTATGATGTGGCATCATTCGATCTTTCTTGTCTTCAATTTTGATGCATGGGTCTAGGAGTGATAGAGCATACTAATATCTGGGAGTCGCACCACTATTGGGCATCCCTCCGTCCGTGGAGAATGGACGTTGAGTTATGGAAACTCTTCCTTCCGATGTCATTTTGGTTCATTTGGAAGGAAAGGACAAATTCAGGCGTCAGTGCTATCCTTTCGATGCCTGTAGTTTTGTCAAACAATGGCTTTTTGCATGATCTGGTTACCATCCTGACGGTTCTCTTTGCCACAAGATCACTAACTTGGAGATCTTTTTTCAGATAGCTTCTTATTTTTAAGTGTGTTTTTCTTTACTACCTTAGTAGAGAAGTCTTGTCTTGTCTATCATACTTCTTATTCTCTCTTCTTTGTACTTATCTTTGCATACTCTTTTTAAGCAATAAATGATTGTGGCAATTGCCACCTTCAAAAAGATGATGCTCCCTGATGTGACTTTTTTGCTTCTCTTTTTTTTAAATTTCTTTGAATTATACTCTTGTTTCTTTTAATTCTATCTTCTGTATAGATTCTCAGTTCATTTTTTTAATTTTTTTGTACCTTTTCTTCTGTTTTCAAGTTTTCAATGAAATGAGACTATATTTTTAGTAATTCAAATGAATATACACGTGTACCGAGAATGTTGTGTAACTCTTCTGCATCCACATGTCATCAGGGTCTTAACGTGTTTTATCTATTCATGGTATAATGGATGCTGTCCAAGCACTTTTTTATTTGTTGTTGTGCTTGTATTTAAGTACATAAAAGCTATATTCTTGTGTATTATGGTCACATGTGACGCCACGTTGTCCAATTGTTGAATCTTCCAAGTGGGGCTTGGAGGTCCAGATTCCAGTGGATAATGGGCAGTTCACTAGTCACCACAACTCAACTTCGATCGGGACCACTTCATGTTTTACCAAGTGCTTGGAGATCCGGACTTCCATGTTCTCCTCTTCTCATCCTGCTTCTACATTGAGCTCTGCTTATGTTCTTTAATTTGCAACCTGTGACAGGCCATAGCACATTAACACTAGTTCCAGAAAATATTCGGTTTAAGCTCTTTTAAGAACATTCATTATATATATGAAAAAGAAGTTTTGCTGTTAATTTCATGTTGAGGGGTCAATCACATGCCTTTCTAATTGTGCGTGGAATCTACATCACCACCAGCGTTCAAATTTTTTTATATACATAATTGTCTATTTTATCTTGTTTTAGGCTTTCTTCTTTCATTATTTAATTCCATTGCGCTGTTCCCCAATACCTGCTTTCTCGAGAAAAGTCTTAGTTCCATTCTATTGAAGGAATTTGGCGCTGTGGCCTATTTATTATTGGAAACGTTAACTAGTGATTTTGTCTATATCTTTTCCACTTTGCATGCAAAATAGTTTTGAACATTTTGGTGATGACTAGGAAATTATGAAGGCAATTTTCTTTGGAAATACAAATTTACACCTAGATCATTTTAATCTTCTGTTCCAGAATCCAGGAGCATGCCTATTCACCCGCCTTGAATCCATGCTTGCATGCGATGGTTCGCATCCACATACCAAAAGGTTGTGTCCTTGTGCATGACGGTGGATGCCAAGAATCTTATATTGCTTGAGGTGTAGTATCTTTTTCCTTCGATCTGGTGAGTGATTCGATTCTGTTCGTCCTTTGTATTTGGCATGTTAAATGGCATTCTCAGACGGCAAAACTCTTTTTCTTTCCCAGTTGCTTTAACCAAGAGACTTGGCGATTTATTTAATCATGGAGGATATGGTCCGACTGGCTTGTACCTCCACCACGCTGAAGGGTAAGGAAATTTCTGGTTATTTCCTTGAATGCAAATATTGATTTTAAGGTGCTGCCCCAGGTTTGAGATGTTTCACTTTCATGCAGCAATCTCAGGTATGTAGTATCTTTAGCCCTGATCTGAAGGTCTACCTATCAATACTTCCATAGCGCACCCAATTTTTTGATCCATGTCAAGATCAATGAGGGGAATATTTATGTACCACGGCATGTAAAACTTGTACAACTCGCTCTCCCTACTGCCAGCTTGCTTATCTATAAAAGCTAGCGGATTTTCTCGGTAGGTGAGTGGGTGATCATCATGTTCGTTGGTGTGTGTAGTATGTGGTTTTAGAGAAACTTAGTTGCACTTTCCAGCTGCTAAGCTGCCCGATCAAGTTAAATTCGACCTTGTCTGGTCTGGTATCTTAGATGTTGTCGTTATTTTATCCTACTCAAGACCGACTTGTTAATACAACTCAACTGGGCAGTCGATATGTAACACTCGAACCAGGCACAGAAGTAAACGCATCAACTCATTTCCATAATGAGAAAAAACATTTAGCATATCTATACATGGGTTTTGTATGTATAACACACTTTTTTTAAAAAAAGTTAAAGGTAACACATTAAAGTTTTAAATTGCAAGAATAGCATTGTTTTGGTGAAGGTTCGACTTTCATCCAAATTGTGAAAGTCACACCTTTTTAAGTCCGACCTCTACGCAAAATCCTGTAGTCGGCCCTTCTTGAGTGAGACTTTCAGCCGAAATATCAAATGCGTACTCTATGAATTCTGACTCTTCACTTTCTATTTGTCCTTTTAAGCAAAGTTGGAGTATATATCTCCGACTTTAACGTTACAGCGGGATTTTTTGAACCCAATTAAGATCAATATTTCGGATGATGGTCGGACTCAAAAATCTCAAGAATCTGACTTCATAAATTTGGGTGAAGATCCAATTTTGTATGTCCAACTTCCGTATCTTGTGTGTCCCACTTTAACCGAATAATGGTATTCATCCTATTTAGAATTTAGCGTGTTATTTTTAAGGCTTTGAAAATAAATGCATGTATACGCATGTGCATTCGTGTATATGCGACTGGAAGCATGGTAGCCTCCTCGTTTACTCTTTGCCACTTTGTTCAGGGCGACGCGTGGACGATTGAAGAGGTGGTGACATATCAAACGTCCTGATCGCTCAGCACGCTCATTCAAGTTCAAGATTACGCGAAAAGAGTGGAGATCAAAATTCGGTGAGGGTAGCATCATCCCTGACTCTTCGTTGATCTACTAATTCTTGCAATCTATGGCATCACTTTTATTAGAAATAGTAAGTGCATCACTTGTTGGGTACCTTTGTATAATTTGTTCATCAAAACTTTGAGCGGGTCATGCTATTAAATAAAGTTAAATTAGTGGATATATATATATGTGTGTTGGAGAGTCCAAGTTTCATTTAAACTGGGAAAAGGTCATTTTCAACTGATGTTCATGGTTCAGTTTGATTTAATTTTTAAATATTTTTTAAACCAAATCAAATTATCTCTCAAATTAAGTTAACTAAATTGATTCGATTTAAATTAGTTTAACATGATTCAAATCACATCTTATTACGACATAATAAATATATCAACACAAACTTTTATTTTATTTGTTTTAATCTATTTTATTTATACATTATATCAATTTTACTTTAAAAATCCTTAAATCGAATTTATTTTTATAGAAAAATACTTATAAATGTTATATCATAAAAAATTTAAAATAAATTATTCAATCCAATTTGAATTGCTTAATTTATCGATCTGATTCGAAAGATCTTAAAAATTAAATTAAATCGATCGGTGGCTTGAATCAAATCAAACCGATTCAAATTGCTGATTTGAGTTGATTTTTCGGATCGTAGTGAACACAGCCCTACCCACCACCTGCGCCTGCCTTCCCTTCCCTTGGGAAAACAAGAACAAAAAACAAACAAAAAAAATTTGCGGAAGAGGTTCGGAAGAATTTCTTGTCTAGGAAGATCTCTAGAAATTGTGCTGCAAGAAGAGGTGCTCCTGGGGGGAGGCAGGCCCAATCTCCTCCTCCTCCTCCTCCGGGCAGAGCTGCTGCTGCTGGTGCTGCTGGTTCCTGATCGCCTCCGTTGTGAGGTTGTTGGTGGCGGCGGTGGTGGTCTTGGGGTCGGCGTCGGCTTCCGACACCGAGGACTTCCTCCTCTGGGAGGAGGTGACGCTGGGGAACGTAATCCACGACGGCGCCCGGAACTCGAACCTCTGGTCCTCCGACTCCGCCATCTCCGTCGTCTCCGAGCACGACGGGTTGGACCTCTGGGAGCCCTTGTTGTGCAGCCGGCTGCTGCCCAGCACCACCTCCGTCGGCAGGATGGGCTGCTGCTGCTGCTGCTCGTTGCAGGAGGGGCTGCCCATGAGCAGCAGCGCCAGCGCCCGCTCCAGCGCCGTCGTCACCCGGTCCATGGACGGCCGCTCCTTGCCCCGCATCCTCACGCACTTGCACGCCGTCGCCGCGATCCTCCGCAGGGCCTCCGCCCCCCCCGCCCCCGCCGGCGGCCCCAGCGCCGGGTCCAGCACCGCCGCCACGTCCCCCGCCCTGATCAGGGGCACCGCCCACTCCACGATGTTGCCCTCCTCGTACCCCATGTCGATGGCCTTGCGCCCGCTCAGTATCTCCAGCAGCAGCACCCCGAAGCTGTAGACGTCGGACTTGGTGGTGAGGTAGTGCAGCCGGTAGTACTCAGGGTCCAGGTAGCCGAGCGTGCCGGCGGGGAGCTCCGACAGCGGCGCGCTGCTGTCCGCCGGCCCCAGCAGCGACAGCCCGAAGTCCGCCACCCGGGCGTTGTGCTCCTCGTCGATCAGGATGTTGGACGACTTGATGTCCCGGTGGATCACCGGCGGGCAGGCGTAGCCGTGGAGGTACTCGATCCCCCGGGCCGCCTGCACGGCGATGGTCGCCCGCCGGACCCAGCCCAGCCGCTCCGCCCTCGCCCCCTTCCCGTGGAGGTGCTGGTGCAGGGAGCCGTGCGCCATGAACTCGTACACCAGCAGCCTCTCGCCGCCCTCCTCGCAGAAGCCCAGCAGGTTGAGCAGGTGCGCGTGGTTGAGCCGCGAGAGGAGGTCCAGCTCCGTGCGGAACTCCTTGGAGTTCTTCGTCGTCTTCGGGTCCGGCGCCGCCGCCACCGCCCGCTTCACCGCCACCACCGTGCCGTCCCCCAGCACCCCCTTGAAGACGCAGGAGAAGCTCCCCTTCCCCACCTGCGACTCCTCGCTGAAGCCCCCCGTCGCCCGCTCCAGCTCCTCGTACGAGAACATCCGCAGCCGCCGGATCCTGAGCCCCTCGTCCACAAGGTCCCGGCGGCAGCGGCGGGCCTTGACGGCGGCGTCCCCACCCTTGCTGGGGTGGAGGGAGGAGTACGCTACGTCCTCGGGCTCCGCCGCCGCGGAGCAGCGGCTTCGCCGGAGTTTATGCCGGACGTAGAGGCACGCGGCCAGGGAGACGGCCGCCACCAAGACGGCGGCGGCGGCGACCAGCTCGCCGACGAAGATGGGCATCTGGAGGGAGGAGCGGGGTCCCCGCAGGTCCCCGGCCGGCACGGGCTGCGAGGAGCAGAAGGCGGAGCACTCCGGGGAGGCGCAGCCGGCCGAGCAGTTGTACTCACACCGCCGGTCGGATCTCGGGCTGCAGGAGCTGAACTGGTAGGTGCCGTCGGGGCAGCCGCCGCTGCAGGGCAGGCAGACCCTCGAGTCCGGCGACCGGCAAAGCTCGATTTCCTCGCGGGTGAACTCGTAGAATCCGGCGCCGCAGGGGCTGGGGCTGCAGATCCCCGGCGAGACCGCCATGGGAATCGACATGGGGAAGCCCGTCCCCCAGCAGAGGGACTTCAGGGAGCCGATCTCCGCCAGGACGCCGCAGGTGAAGTAGTCGCCGGCGGCGATCTCGTACACCCGGACGCCCGCCGGCGGGGGCACGCTGCTGGCGAGGCGGAAGCCCCAGCACACGACCGCCCGGTCGGTGCTCCGGATGCCGCAGGCGTGGAACCTCCCGCCGGCGACGGAGATCATGGCGTCCGCCGGCGCCGAGATGATCACCGCCCCGTCCCCCGAGCCCTCCGGCGAGATCCTCTCCATGTCCAGGCTCTTCCCCCAGCAGGAGACGCGGGAGCTCTCGAGGACTCCGCAGACGTGAAACCCGCCGGCGGCGATCGTCCGGAACTTGAGGGATCCGGGGGCCCAGGTTATCACATTGCTCCCGGTCTCGTCTCCCCAGCAGGTGGCCGTCCGGTTGGGGGCGAACAGAGCGCAGTTGAAGGAGGAGCCCGCCGTGAGCGCCCGGACGCCGCCGGGGAACGCGTGGGACGCCGTCATGTTGTAGCCCCAGCAGTCCACGAGGGAGGTGTTGCAGGCGGCGGCGGCGCCGGGCCGCCGGAGGCCGCAGAGGTGGTGGTCGCCGGCGCTGATCTCGGAGTAGGAGACGCCCTCCACCATCGGCTGCGGGACCCCCATGTTGACGTAGATGTTGTTCCCCCAGCAATACGGCTGGCGCGTGTCCGTCAGGAGGCCGCACACGAAGCCGTCGCCGGCGGTGATGCCCAGGAACGGCAGCCGGGAGGGTGCTCCGTAGACGATGGAGGCGTCCGCCCCGTAGCAGGTGACCTGGTGAGACCCCCCCGGGGAGAGGCCGCAGAAGACGGGGCCGTTCTCGCCGTAGGAGACGGCGATGGCGGACATGGAGCCGAGGCCCGAGACCGCCCACATTGTCGAGGAGCCGGCGAGCAGCACCAAGACGGCGGCTCGGAGCAGCAGATCGGCACCTCTCCCCGCGTCCATGGTGAAGACCCGGACGGCGGAGACGGCGGTGGCGCTTCGATAATCTTCGATCCTGGTGGAAGATGGCCGGGATTTACGGATAACAGACCAGTCGAGAGCTCTTCTTCGCTACCGTTCATGCCTCGGGACGGCTAGAAGGACCGGACAGACGCGAAGAAGCCGGCGGCGGCTCTCCTGGAACGCACATCGAACAACATATAAGCCAAAATCCTTTCTTCTTCTTCTTTTTTGTAAAACCTCCACACAAACAACACCGGCAAATGCAGGCAGATAGAAGAAGAAGAAGAAGAAGAAGAAGAAGAAGCAGCAGCAGCTTACATCATGGAGACCCAGGCGGAGAAACCAGGCCGACCGGCTTCCTTCTCCGCGGGAGGCAGACAGGTAGGGGGCTAGAAGGGATCTCCTCCATTATGCGACGCCGGTGCTCGGACGCTTCAAAGATCGCTCCTTTCAGGCACAAGCCTCACCGGAGGCTCCAGCGCGCTCCGCCGCCGCGGATCCGGGGGAGACGGGCCGGAGCAGCGCCCCGCGCGGTGCCGGGATGCCCGGGAAAGGGAGAGCAGCGGTGGGGGGTGGCGGCCCGGCGACGGGGAGGGGAGGAGGAGGAGGAGGAGGAGGAAAAGGGGGTGGGTGGGGGGTTGCGCGGGGGGGAGGGGGAGAGCATTGAATGGGGATTAACGGAGAGGCTCCCGAGCGCGCCGGCGAGCGTAGGTGGAGAGCGTTAAATGCAGAGCTTTAATGCGGTGCCTCGATCTCTGAACACCTGTCTGTCCACCCGCCGCTTGAATTCTGCTCTTTGATTTACTCTCCGCCCCCCCCCGCCCCCTCCGATTGGCGATCTTCCTCTCCCTCCTGCGTCACCTGACGCGCCTCGTCTTCTACCTCCGCCGCCGCCGCCGCCGCCGCGGTTCTTTAGCTGGTCTCCTCCACTCCGGCGAGATGCGCCCGAGCGTAGCGTGTGCTGCTCTGCGCTGTGCTCGCGAGAGCATTCGGATCCGAAAAAGATCTGGCCTTTTCGGGCATCCTCCATGGCTCGACGGCTGGTTTTTACTGCCGCCAGTTGGAGCCTCTCGCCCTCGACGACCGGTGAACGGGTGGCTATGAAACCTACGAGGAAGTAATATTTTTACCTTGCTCGATCAGGAAGCGTGTGAAGAATGAGGTAGAGGTTATATATATCTACATATATATATTTGTTAGTTGGCTCTGATTATTTAACATCGATATTGCCACCTGAAGATGATTCTTCATCTACTTGCGGGTTTTAAACACTTGCCCTTGTTTTCCTAACCCCTTCTAAATATCTGCTCACCCGTTTAGAAGGAAATCAACTTATACTTATTTGATTAATGATCGACCTATTGTTATTATTATTTTACAAAATGACTTACCTCAAGTGAATTCACCCTAAACGTGCCCTTGACCTGCAAAGTTCCCTAAGTTGTGGCTCTAACCACTGTGATATCCTTCAAAAGAAAATCTTGCCGGGTGCTTGGTTGCATGATAAATTTTTATGATAAAAAATTATATTGAAATAAAAAGTGATCCGGTTAATAGTATAATAGGGTGTTTGGTTATGATTTTTTCTCTTTTTTTAACATAAATTTTAAAAATAAAAGAGATCAAGTGTTTGGTTACGTTTTTGAAATTCTTATTTTTTTTAAAAGTACTGTACTTCTTCTCTTGCAGCTCTTCTAGATTCAAAACAAGTACCGACCTGTTTTGTTTTTGGGATAGACACGGAGCCGCTACCCACGTCCAGTCCAATGCGAATGCTACTGTAGTACATGGATATTTTTTAGTCATCATCGTTGAAATAAATCCAAAGGGCAGCGCTACTGATCCAGCGCTGATCCTGGGATCTTGGACTTTGATATGTGATAGATCTTTCTCTCTCGGGTCCATTGATAGTGATTTGCGGAAGCTATTGTTAATTTTATGATAATTTACATAGTTAGTTAATTCATCCATAAATATGTACTGATTAATCTGTCCGTTTAAAATATACAAGTGTGCATCCATGTACGTTAGAGTCATTACAAAATAACAATGTACTAAAACGAGTGAACAATAATAACAATTTTATATTTTTAAAAATATTTTCTTTTCTTACAAAAAAGAGTAAAAGTCTATTTTTTATTTAGTGGTTATTCACACTTTCACTCTTCTTTCTGTTATCACATCTCTTCAAATATGTATAACATGTTTAATAAAAATTTTGATTTTAAAATCATTGTCAAACACCACTGTATAAAATTTGAAAATAATGATAGTTTTGCCAAACATTTTACTTGTGTTTTTTTAATTTTAAAATTAAAAATAAAATTGATGTGTAAGGTTCATTATTCATACATGTTACTTGACATTATATATAATACGGAGGTTATGAGATATTACGTTGATGTGTACTGTGTGTCATAGGAGTTCTTTTGATTTTAAAGTCATAATCAAACACTATTGTCTAATTTTTAAAAATTGTGTCAGTTTTGCCAAACACAAAATAGTTAGACTATTTTGATTTTAAAAACAAAATTGAGAAGTCAAGTAATCTTGATTTCAAAAATGAGGTTGTCTTAAAATTAAAAGTGCTACCAAACACCCTATAAAATTGTTATATTTGGAGAGATATGATAACTAAAAAAAAGGTGTGTACCATGTATGATCGAACAAAGTGGGAGATCACAAGGTAAAAAAGAGACGTGAGATTATCTTTTTGTCTAAGAAAGAAATCACTTCAAAAATATACATTGGTAATGGTTGTCGTACGTCACTTTTAAAAAATATTATCTCGAAAATATAAAATTATAACAAAACTTAATTTATCTTTGGAATCAAACACTCCCCGTTGACCTGTAAATGTGTATATGGGTTATGCATGATGGTAAGATGGGTGGCCACATTTCAACTGATGAAAAAAGAAAGGAAATAAACTTCCAAGAGCACGGCCACGTACATTAAATTTTTTCCCATCTCATGTTCTTGGTCTAGGTTCGGATTTGGACTTGATTGATTGCATTTGAATTTGAGTACGTCGGTTTTTACATCCCCATAATCATGTGGGTCTCTTAGAGATAATACCATACCATCAACTCTCTCTCTCTCTCTCTCTCTCTCTCTCTCTCTCTCTCTCTCTCTCTCTCTCTCTCTCTCTCTCTCTCTCTTAAAAACCACCCAAGGAAGCATTTCATTGCCCAGAGTTCACGGAACCGTGGAATGTCCCCACCCCCATCCTTTTTCAGTACAGAGCGCTCTCTCTTTCTCTCTCTCTTCTCGGATCGGATTAGATGGATTCATTAGCAATTAGCACACCTAAATGTGTGCCTTGCAAGAAGCACTCGGTGGAGTGGGTCCCACAGGGAAGAGAGCACGTCCCTTGCTTTTATCTTAGGCGACCAATTTTGTGGGCCTGTGTGTCTCGGGCGTCGGCCCAGTATAGAAAAGAGACGAAAGAAAAACAAAAGGAATGGTGGGCCTCGGGCAAGTTGAACAGGCAAGACATGTCTCTCAAGCAAAAGGAAATTTGCAAAAGGCTGAGAACCTGTTATACTCCTGCCCTCTTTGCCATCATCTTTCTTTCTTCTTCTTCTTCTTCTTCTTCTTCTTGGGTAATGAGTGTTTCTAAGTATCCTAGAGCTGCTGAGCAGTGCTCCCCTCTTTCCATATCTAAACATATTTGCAGCCAGTACATGGCTATATGTAACTTGCTTGTAGGTGCCTAATGCTGTTGGGGCCATCTACATCATGGTATCATTTAAGGTTTTCACTTCATCTTTCTTTTAAGAATGAGAGGCTTCAAAGATGAAGATGAATATTTTAACCAGGTGGTGTCCCCAGGACCATCTTGCTCTGCAGGTGGTGGGTCAGGGTCAGCAGACCAAAGGGGATGGATATTCAGAAACTGTCCAGGTTAGAGATGAGTGTGACAAGGATGAATATGCATGAGAGCCATGGCAATAATGAATATTTATACATACAATAAACATATGTGTGTGTGTGGGTGCACATGTATGGAAGAAAAATGGCTCTTAATTTCAAGTTACTTCACTTGTGGTAGCTTTCCTGGCTCCAGATACATATAAATAAATACTTCGTAAGACTCCATCTAGGGTGGATTCCTTTGCAGTTATGCTGATGATAGATGTGACAACCTTATTACTTGTTAAACAAGCTTAATTGTAAATATTTTTTTCATAAATTCAAAATTTAAGATATGATCTACTTATGGAAAATGGCATTAATTAATCGGTGATTTAATTAAATTTAGCGTTTTATTCACATATGGGAATGTGAGACTAAGACTTGAGTCACCTTCATCTCGGAAAACATCTAAACCCTTAATTTTTCCTTACAATCTCATACTTTGTGGTAAAACAATACTTAATTTGACTGAGATATTTGCTTGTTTCCCAAGATGTTGTTTGGTAAAAACCACAATACCTGCATACATATTTGCCTGATGATATCAGGCCTGGGCAATAGAAGAGCTGAAACTTATGGCTTGATTTAGGAATTTCAAGACAAAAGAGGAGCTCATTTTCACTTAAAGATAAATTGTCAGATAATCAGGACGCCCCCAAACTCCGACCAAGATAGCGGAAAAGGGGTCAGAGAAGTTTGTGAAACAGTGCCACCGAATATTCTCTTGGTTGAGTTCGGTGAGGGTTTGACCCACTCGATCATTATTTGGCAAAGTTTTCTTATAACTAGGATATTATTTCATTTTTTATTCTGTGTTACAGAAAATATTTTTTATTTTCCGAAAATTTTCTTTTATTGCCCCCCTATTGTCATAGTCTAAATCATTTGGGCATTGTTCTTTGGTAGGGGGCACAAACGAACCGAGTAGTGATATGGTGTTCAAGTTCAACTTGTTTCTTTTACGCAAATTCGAGTCGAGTTCGAGCTTTTACAAGGACGTTGAACCCTTATTCAAATTTGGTTCATCAATTAATCGATTCGAACATAAAATTTAGGTAGACTCGAGTTCAAGTCCGAGCTCAATAGGAACTTATTTATAAAACTTAAAATCAGTTAAAAATATTAGTGAAACTCTAACTTTAACTCGAAACTTAATCTAGATTTAAATTTAAATAAAATTTTGTTTTAATTTTCTAAAATAAATATTTAATCAAGTGAATGTGAATCTATTCGGTTCAACTCGTTTAATGAGTTGAATTTTATTTTGTTGTTCAAATTTATATATTTAACTTCAAAAACAAGCCAAGTCTAATTTTCATCTAACCGAGTTTTGAATTAGTTGTTGAATGTATTGGCTCTCTTAGACCCCTATCCTTTAGACGGATGACGTCATCGATTAGGTATCATCCTCTCATTTGGAAAGAAGAAAGAAAAGGATATGGCCAAGGTGATGAAAGAACGATGATCTAGGAAAATTTTATCTAAAAAAATCGAAATTTTCTTCCAAGAAATGATTGTTTTGTATTCTGAATTCTCTTTGAGCAAACTTATTTGCGCAACATAATTAGGAAGCTTCTTAGACTACATCTATTTTTCTCTAATATTCTTAGCGTATTTCGGATTTAACTCTTATTTTGGGCTTATTAAAGATATGCCCATGCATAAATGTTTTAACTACCTAGGTTTTTAAATATCACTTTTGTGATTTATCTCAAATTTGAATATATCCCTCTACCTTCTCAGAGAATTATTTTATTTTTTTAAAATCTCAATTCACTTTTATTACAATATCTGTGATTTATTTAATCATGTTAAGTTGAACACATTGATTTTATTATTAACTTATTAAAATTATAAAATTAACACGTGGCATCATAGCATAGATTGAATCTAGTTTAACTCATAATTTTACTAAAATATTGACATAGGCATTTTAGAACGAAGCAAGAGTTCGATTTTTTGTTCAGTTTAAAAATCTAGGAATATTTAGAATTGAGATAAATTATAGGGATCGAAAATGTAAAAGAAAAATGTTTGCATGAGTTTCAAACGTCTTGACGTATATATCTTTAAAGGCCAAAGCATTCTGCTAGAGTTAGCATCAATATCATTTAGGTGTGCAAATGAAAGGGCAGAGACTTCAAAATTCTGATTAAATTTTGATAAATTTTAAGCCTATTAACCCATTTTACAAGTTATCATAACCAAAATAAAAAATTCTAAAAGCTTATCAAAATTATCACAGGTCAACTTCATGCTTATTTTCAGATTTCAATCAAAGATTATCATCTCAATCTAAGCATTAATATTGTAAAAAATAAAAAAATAGTAAATTAAAAAAATATGGTACATAATGTAATAAGAAAAGAAAAGAATAAATTGTTTGGAACGATTTTTAATAGCTATTCGATATTTATTGGCTCGTTTCAAATAAAATTAACAAATAACATATATTTCAAAATTGTCAAATTTGATTCTGATTCCACTCCTGATAACAAAACAAAAACCAAATCAAAATAAAATACAACAGTTCCAATAAATAAAAGTCAACTAAAATATCTTAACCCTCATATGATTCCACTATCAAGTCCAACATGTTTGCTACCCTAACTTTATTACTCAGTTATCTTTAAAACATATAATATCCTGGTGAAAAGATAGACTATGGGGGTATGGACTATGGAGAAGAGTGGTTCTTACTTTCTGTGCCCAGGTTCTTTTCTGAGTTTCCTAGGATGCCTCCATAGTCCATCGTATACATATACATTTTCTTTCTAATATCTAAACGTTGTGGTACTGACCACTTTCAGAAAAAGATCACAAGATATATCTTTGGATCCTGTTATATATATCTTTTGCAGATTGAAAAGCACTGAATACAAATCTTTTACATATCTCTGGTTTTTCCATCAAGCTCCTAATAAGGTAACTTCTCGACTAGCATAAAATTGATTTGGCCGGTGGGGATAGTTGAAAGTAAAAATCTAGCTTAATCTTTTGAAAACCCTATAGTGCTAGAGAAAAGTAAACCATAAACAAACAGGAGGTTCTCGCAAAACACCATGCCCCTATTGAGACAGATTTGAGCATTCAATAACTTATGCCCTGTTTGGTTAGAGTTTCATTTTTGGTACTATATCAATATTGATATTAATATTTTCAAATGTTAGAGTATCAATATCAAAAGTAATACAAGTTGACACTTGTATTACATAATATACTTTGTTTACATTACACATTTTAAAATTGATACAATTAACCAAACACCTCTTAAAAGTTCCTATCAATATCAATTTTAAAATTGATAGTGATAGAGGTACCTAATAGTGTTACCAAACAGGGCATTAAGTAACATGAAGGCTAGAAAAAAAATTACAGACTGAAACTTACCATCATATAAAACACACACCCAAGGAGCTGGTTTCCCTGCAACTACTATATTTACCTGAATTGCACTTTGAACAAAGTTTGGGATGAGGATACCGTTGAAATGGGAACAGTCCATAGCCATTAATCTATTCCGAGTGCTTCTAAACCCGCTTTAAGATTTGAAGGATTCAAATTCTTCTCAATCACTTATTTCCAAATGTTACTTACTATTATGCAGCATCTACACTCGAGGGCAAATTTTATAGCCGTTTCTCTCCTCCCATACATAACCCACCATGTCAAGGAGTGCAAGAAAAATTAGTACCCTTCTTTAAGTTTACGGAATGGGGAACATCTTATTTGCCTAAAAATATGCTCTTCCAACAGCCAATTATATTATCACCATCACCCTGGATCAAAGAAAACAATAACTAATATCAAATGGCTTTTTTAAGAGAATGTTTGATAGGATAGGAGAGTGATGTTGAAGAACAAAAAAGTTTTCAAGCTTTCTTTGGTAGAGATTTTAGGTTTGCCAACACAAAAGATACACTGTAAGAAAATTATAATAGTATCACGAAAAAATGGAGATTACCTTGAAACCCATAGTTGTTCTACCGTTTATCAGGGGTTTGTTTCTCTTTCAAGTTGTGTCAAGATTTCTTCAAGAACTTGTGTCCTTCAAGATTTTACCTACATCACACTATTGACATCCTGTGATAAAAATGATTATTCAGAGACAGCAGCAAAGAGAACAGACTAGCACGTGGCAGGAAGAACTGAAAAATGGCCCAACACAATCAGGTAAATCAAGCAGGTAAATTATCTGAACCATTATTGGATTACTAATATTTTTGCACTGACGAAATAATTGTCAGAAATGAACTATTAAAAAATATTTTGTCCCCTTTTGTCAACAGACGTTTCCATCCTTACAGTAGTACATAGCCTTTGTTCTCTCAAGAAAGATAATTCACCAAAACAAGTTACTCTTTTGTCGTTCAAATAAGCTCACAAAGTATTGTTTTGCAGAATTGCCGTTCTGGTTTCAGGATATATCATCTCTCAAGGTATGAAACTAATCTCAGGCCAACTTCAGCCGGAATCATACAGAATTAGCCTGGTTCTTCTGATTGTGCACCTAGATCAGCTGATTGGTCTTGGGATAGGGAGGCCAAAATGATCCATATCATCTTCTTCTTATCTCTAACATTTGCATTTGAGCTAGCCAATTATTGCAAGTCATCTCAATGGCATCGTTCAACGGAGGCACATTTGCATTTGAGCTAGCCAATTCTTGCAAGTCATTCCTGCCTTTCTCAAACTCGGTGGCACCTTCAGGGCCTTCTCCAATACAAGCTTCCATCGCATCTGACGAAGAATCAAAAAAGTCAAAGAATCAGTAAGTGGATCTCGCCAATCGACCACCTTTCTTCCTCGTCGGAGCTAGTGAGTCAGAGTTAACAAGTAGCTTGTTTGCACTAGCATGTGATTGTAGGTCAAGTTGGAGTGTACAGATGCACCACCTCCGTCAACTTCTTCGCAACAGCCAATATGTTCTACCTGCCTACAGTGAACAACAAGCACATGACAAAGTTGGTAAGAGAAATGGCCACCAACATGCTGGGTGTTGAAGAGTTCTCTTTCTACAAGCAGGTGGTGCACACCGCCTTCTACTATATGAAATTCATGCTTTTCATATTTCCAAAGGAAATGAAAATTTTATTTTAAGATGTTACCAAACAAGTTATTGTCATTTTTAAAATTTAATTTTTTTGCCAAACATGATAATTTCATAGTTTTTACTTTTAAAATTTATCATATTGTGCTTGTAATATAATTTTTTGTTGTGAAATCATATAAAAATAAAATTCAACCAAATATCCCATAAAATTCATTAAAAACGGTCCCCATCACTGTGACTTCTATATTTCTACCAAAAGTATCATTAACCTTCACTTGATGAGTTTACTTGTGTTTTTCTAGCCCAAGTCCGGATAAATGAAGAGAGTTGTTGTAGGTGACAGCAAACGTAAAAATATTATCACATCACATTATGTAAATTCAAATAATATAAATGTTGTGGCATTCTCTTTCTAAAACTCAAACCAAGTGGGAAATGAAATACCCCAGACATAACATTTTAGCTCTTGCAACATTTCCCCTCAAAATTAATGAAACCTAGTAATCAAGGGTGTTTTGATTTGTATAAACTAAAAATATTATCAAATTCTAATATATGCAAAAGCAAAGACATGTGTTGGTTCTGACCTCATCATTCTGACCTCATCAACTTGAATGGAAAATGGAAAGACCCAGAGGTTACAAGGAAACTCTTCCAGCAATAACGTGCTTATGTTTGTCCACCAACAACCTAAAAAATAAGTAGTAGTTGCCTTAGGTAAAACCTTAAGTAGCGAAAATATGTAAAAGGTACATTCAAATGTTAGCACACCAACCAACTATGTGTTCAGTTAGAAGCAACAAACAATAAAAATGCAACAGTTGCCCCTGATATCCACTACGATGAGCATATTGCCAGTGCCAGATATGATGAATATACTAAAAATAAGCCTTGCCTTGAAAATGATCAGATGCTTTCGTCAGCAAGAGTTGAGTACAGTCCTCCTTGCAAGAACTTTTGTTCTCACACTGCAGCTTGATCTATTGCTTTTGTTGCCAAATCAATATTTCCTAGCTCTTTACATGCTGCAACAAATGCACGCCACATTCTAGAATCTGGTTTCATAGGCATATTTACAAGAAACTCAAAAGCCTCATTTACCAATCCATTTCTACATAGCATGTCCACCATACATCCATAATGCTCCATCCAGGGAGTCATCTTGTGCTCCTCTATCATGGATTTGAAGCACTGCTTTCCTTCTTCAACCATGTTCGAATGGTTGCATGCACTTAAAATGCCTAAAAAGCATATTTCATCTGGTAAATGTCCTGCCCTCTGTACTTGAGTAAACCGAATAAGGGCTTCCAAACCACGTCCATGGATCGCTAAACCTTGTATGATCGTAGTCCAGGACACTATTGTTCTTATCTCCATATGGTCAAAGATTTGACAAGATCTCCTTATATTTCCACATTTGGCATGCATAAGCATCAGGGCATTCATAATGCGTGTACTATCTCCAAATCCTTTCTCTTGCACATACTTGTCAACCGTCTCACTTGCCTGAACTTTTTCCAACTTTCCGCACATGGAGATCACACCTAGCATGGTAACTTCATCAGGCAGGATTCCCTCAGCCACCATGTCCTCAAAAAGAGCCAATGCTTCAAGTGGGCAGTCATGTTCTGAGTATCCACTGATCATAGTAGTCCAAGAAACCACATCTTTGCTTGGCATAAGGTCGAAGAGGCATCGAGCACTCTGCAAGCACCCACATTTGGCATACATATCAATGAGTGCACTCAGCATGTGTGTGTCGAATACCAGAACATTCTTCATCATATAGCCATGAACAACTTTCCCATTCTTCAAGTTCCTCGGAGAAGAAAATGCCGAGAGGATGCTAGTACCAGTCACTTCATTCAGCCTCACACCCTCTCGCCCCATCGCACGCACAACCTGGATTGCTTCCTCCGTAAATCCTCGCCGGGTGTACGCCGTAAGCATGGCATTCCACATTGGCAGATCTCTCCGAGGAGTTTCGTCAAACATCCTACGTGCCAGACAAACGTCCCCAAATAGACTGTACATATTGAGCAACGCCGTCTGCACGACCAGTTCTGAATCAAAACCCATCCTGAGTATGCTGCAGTGCACCTGCTGCCCTTCCCAGCCACCCACTATTCCGCAGCACCCCTTGACTACAAACCCGACCGTGTGGCTGTCAGCGGGGACACCTGCCCGCCTCATGAGGACATACTCCAAGATGGCTCCTTTCGAGTTGCCCCCTCCGAGGCGGCCTCTAATTGCCAAGTTCCAAGCGTATGTGTCGTCGCGGCTTCGTACAAGGATATGTAGAGGGGACGCCGCGGAGTTGCTTCCGTTGGAAGGTGGGGAGGACCGGAGAGCAATGTCGGAGCAGGAAAGCGATGTAGAGTGGAAGAAGCCGAAAGCGGTGGAGGTGTCGACGGCATAGGCGAGCAGAGAACAAGTTACATGTGGGCGGGACCTGGCCAGAGCTTGTCTCAGCATCCCCAGCCCGAGCAAGCCGCCGGCAGCAGAGGAAGGAGAACGCGCTGGAGAAGATGGCGGACGGTGAAAGGGAGCCCCGAGCTTGTGAAGGAGCCGAAATGGAGAGAAGAAGGCGGGAGCGCCATACGCGGTCTGTTTAACCCTAATTCTATTGTCAATAAAAACCGAATCAAATAAATTTAATTAAACTTGATTTGAAATCGTAACTAAATTAATAATATATTTTTATAACAAAATTTATTCAAAAACTATTTGATATTTATTATAATAAATTTTTATATTTTTAAAATATAACTATGAGATACTTTTTTCTTATGATCGTTCTCTATTCGTAAATATACTTATTCTTTCTTCTTTTTTATGACCGTATCTTATGTCTTCGGTAATTTTATCCAAAAAAAAATATACGCAAAAAATATAATTTTATAATGATTATCGAACATTATTTTAAACTAGTGTTTGTTATAAAATTTATATTTTGTAACAAAAAAGTTAATTTATCATAAAAAATGAACACCCAATAAAATTAATTTTTATTTAACCTTGATGAAAGATCACATTTTAAAAAAATTTGTAAAAAAATAATAATTTCTACTGTCTCAAAGTTTAGGATCTGTTTAGTTAACACACTATTTGATAACACTAATAGGTACTTCTATCACTATCAATTTTAAAATTAATATTGATAGAAATTATTAAAAAGTGATTGGTTAATTGTATTAATTTTAAAATTTATAATATAAACAAAATATATTATGTGATATAAGTGTCAACTTGTGTTACTTTTGATATTGATACTTTAATATTTAAAAATATTAATATCAATATTGATATAGTATCAAAAATAAAACTGCAACTAAACATGGCATAAAGTGTTAAAAATGATACTATATTAATGTTGATATTGATATTTTAAAAGTTAGAATATTAATGATAAAATTGAGACTTATATTACAAGGAACATTTTTGTTGTCCGGTAAATTTCAAAATTAAAACTCTTAACTGAACATCTTATCATTAAAATTGATATTGATGTAAATGTTTAATAGAGTTACCCCTGGATGTTGAGAAATGAAAAATGTATGAATACTTAAAATTTTAAACTTTAAATAATTTCTTTTTCTTTCATATAGCATCGAATTTAAAAACAAAAATATCAAATGCATGCGGTTATCATAATCTATAGTTTCTAAGATTTTAAAGGACACCTTTTTAAAATAAATGTTTGAAAGTGACCCATGAATATGCAGATTTGGAGATCATTTATGCCCTGTTTGGTTAGAGTTTCACTTTTAGTACTATATCAATATTGATATTAATATTTTCAAATGTTGGAGTATCAATATCAAAAGTAATACAAGTTGACACTTGTATTACATAATATGTTTTGTTTATACTGCAAATTTTAAAATTGATACAATTAATCAAACACCTCTTAATGGTTCTTATCAATATCAATTTTAAAGTTGACAGTGATAGATGTACCTAATAGTGTTACCAAACAGGGCATTAACTAGTATTCATGCGGATATAATTATAAAATATTATAAAAGGTAAAGGTTGCGGTGAACACATCTTTCTGACGAATTTTGTTCTCCCAACCAAAAAAAAACACAAATAGATTTTTTTGCTCCTCAAAATTTAGATTTATCGTGCCAACCAAGCATTCCATTAGTTTATTTTTTAAAAAAAATAAAAAGAATTGTTTTCTTTGTTTAGGCCGGTTCAAAAGTGTTTCCTCGAATCGTCAAGTTTTTTTTTAACTAACACATTTTTTATTTTTAAAACTAACACACTGAAATTTTATATTGCAAATCTTACACACTTTGGTCAAAGTCGAGTTTTCGCATCTCGATTTTGACCAAAAACACTAACAACGTAAGTTAATTACTGATTAAGTTAGTTAAAGTCAATTTATTAAAACTTGACTTTTAAAAATCAGGTTGTAATGACTCGACTTTTGACTAATCGCGGGGACCACATTATATTTAAAAGTTGAGTTTCCAAAACTCGACTTTCATTTTTTACCAGGATCCGAGGAAAGTCAACTTTCATGGAGAACTTGAAAAACCCATGTTTTATGGGAAAGTTTTGTGGGAAGGTCGGTCTGTGAAAACTCAACTTTCCCACAGAACTTGATCCGGAAAGTTGAGTTTTGGAAACTCGACTTATGAAGAAAATTCGAATCAAAGTCGAGTTTCCAAAACTCGACTTTTATGTAGAAACTGTAGAAAAAAGAGCTGTCGACCACAGCTTAAAAACTGAAATTCAACTTATAAATTGGGTTTCAAAACACTCTTCTAAACACAATGAACTTATAAATTTCACATATAAACAATCTAACAAACTATATACAAAGATATTGAGCCAAAATTTCATTCCAACCATGCTAAAATCATCCATTTCACACACTTGTCCATACATAACACAAAAACACAACTCTATTCCATTCCAACACAAACACAACTTCTTCCACACACAGTGAAATCTATACCAAACACATTCCAAATATACACACACACACACACTTGTTAATACATACACACGCACTTGTTAATACATACACACACACTTGTCAATACATACACATTCGATACCATATAACATTTTGAATAAATTGAAAGAAAAGAACACATTTCATAAAAGTGCTACATATTAATCACAATAAAACATAAGTTTAAAAGTTTTATATCTCCATATGAGAAGAAAATAAAATTACACATTCTATCCTCTCCTTCCTCTCCATGGACGAGACTTTTTCCTAACAAGTCTTTGTTCCTCCTCCTCCTCAAGATAAGTTGAGTCTAATCTTTGTGGTTCAACATGGGCCATTATATTTTCTTCATGTCTACTCGGGCGGACCGGTGCTGATGGGGTCATGTCATCAATGACAATGGATTGTTGCATTCCTTGTGCTTCTATCGGGGTCATCATAGAGGGATTACGTGGTCACCTCTGCCTATATGTCGATGGTCCCACACTCGAAAGGCCCAATGCGTGAGAAGAAGGTCCAGCTTTATACGTAGATGGTTCGGCTTCGTATGTAGATCGTTCGGCTCCATACGAAAATGGTCCGGCCATGTCCATAGAGGGTCCGACTCTTGCGACTTCAAAACTCGACATTGAAATACGTAGTCTGTCATGCATTTGACGTTGAAGCTCTAAAATATCATGCCATGTTTGTTTAAATTGGGAGCCATGGTTGTAAACTAGCATTCGTTGAATTTTGTGGTGCGTGCGAAGCTATAATAAAGACAATAAGTAACACCATAAATATTTTAATGTAGATAAATAAAAAATATTATTTGATAATAAGTAAACGTAATCTTACCATATCTCGTTTAACCGGACCCCTTGGATAATACTGTTCGGGAGCTTCCAGGGTATCCTGAACAAGATATGGAATGGTGTGTTCTGTATACCATTGTTTATACTGTTGAGTGATGCGAATCGGTCCAATCAAATTGGTGCAGCGAAAAATATTCGATTCCTTGTATATCATTGTCTTGATCTCGATTGGAACTGAACGACATCGCTAAAATCGATATTCGAAACGGTTTCGAACACGTACCTTTGCAGGATTCAAATAATCCTTAAAGACCGGAGAAGATCGAACGTTCTCACGCTCGTTCAGCCACTCAAGTGTGTGGCCTCTAGTCGTATCCACACGAGCCACCTCCATAGTCGGATTCTCCTTCGCATCGGACCTTTTGACTCACCCCGAATGAAGTCCCATTGACTCTCGACGACCTTCAGCATAGGAAAATGTGAAGGAGAGAGGTAGGGACGAATTTTGCAGCCTTGGCTTGTGGGGCTCATGCTCGATATATTTACACCCTTACCCCCAAACTTTTGAATTAGCCCTTATGTGTATGACCTACTAGGCTTAATAGCTCATTTGGTTAAAGTCTAATTAAAATAACAACTTTTTTAAATTAAATATAAGGTACCTCGTATGATCTCAAACAACTTTGGGGATAAACTCCTCTCCAAAGAGTATTTCCATCATCAGTTACCACGCGACTATAAAACTTCATCCATCCAATGTCCTAGTCGGATAGGAGTACGGCATTGACTGTCAACTCCTAAATATACCAACGCTATGGAATCTTGTACTCGTAATTAGATCAATTGAAAAACTCTTTTCTAATTATCCTATCTATCTTGGTCAAGGATTTAAAGTGCTATTCATAGGACATTCTCTTTCTCTTACTGAAAGTGGACGATCCCCTGTTGTCTGCTCAATTGCCTTCACTAGGTTTCCCATATACCCAATTCATTAACTATACAAGATCACAATATTAAGTGATCTATAAGTCAATAGTCAAAGTACACGGTATACTTGACAAGATATCTTTGGCAACTCATGTCAAAGATCCAACAGTGCAACCGTGATGATAGAATACCCTGATCGACAGTTCGGTAAGATACCATTCAGGGATTCTATACTGGTCAGTTCAGTGAACTCATTTCTCTAATGAGCACCTGTACATGTATCTCAGTGTCCCCACACTAATGACTAATGAGAACGGTCATTCTCATCATACGAGAAGATATCATATACACTAATCTTACTAGATCCTTAATGTCCCGTCTCAAGAATCCTACGACTAGGAACATTTAGAGTACATGCTTCTAAATGATTAATCTCATGATCATGATTTCATCACGATTTAATTATCATTGCATGCAACTTAGGACTTCATTATGATAGACGCATCTAGATAGTGCAAGTAATGAAGATTATGCCATTTGTACTAACTAAGATATTACAAGAAATGTAAAATCATATCACATATGATTGGCTTGTAGAGCATACATTTCTATCACTGAGTTTGCGAATATTAAGTTGCTACTGGGGAGGTTCATATATATATTCGTTCCAATGATTCCAATCTATCCCTCACCGATCACGTCCATCTTGACGCTTGTATTGTTTTCTATCACATGGTTTTCTTTGGACAAGTCTGAATTTCCTAAGTACTCATTCTGGTGCATGGATCTCCATGACCGAACAACAAATCAGAGGTACCGAAGCTAGCCAGAGTGTAGTATTTTAAAATGACAACTCATGTACCGATTCCAAAATATTTTGTGTGTACAGTTACCATGTAATCTACAAGGAAAATAATTGTTTAGGTATAGAACATGCATTTTAATTTACAATTGAACATATCATTGAAAATTTACCTGACTAGCTTCCTCGGTATCTAGTTCATTTCTATAAAATAAAAATGTAAACTTGTGCTATGATCGAGTGCATTGTGGGTTCCACCTGTTCAAAAGAAAGTACATTAATTGGAGATAACCAACATATTTTAAACTGGGCCAATTTAACAAAAAATTACCAGTATCCAAGCAACCGTCGTTCTCCACTAATCTCAAACGGTATAGACAAATGTGGTCGATCGACATGAATATGTTCTCACGACCATATCTAAGTAAAAAAGAGTATATGTCAATACATCATTTAAGACAATAACAAATTAAATACAAAATGTAACGTATGAATACATACTTGTAATAAATATAGACATCCACCAACCCAGTTACATTTGGCCACCATAGCTGCACATAATTGGCAGTATAAAAATGCAAGTACCGCCCCACCTCACGATAATTGACCACATTCTTCAATATCCTCCATAAAAAAAGTACTGCATATGGACTTCCATCCCAGAAGTATTCGACATCAAAAGAGTGCCGATGTACATAAGCATGAGAGCCCGTGTATGATATAGACATACCAAATGAGACTCCTCATCATCATCCGTAGGTAAGTCCTCCATCCTCTGGCCAAATGTATGATATAGCCATGCCTACCTCAACGTGAAAGGACTCTGACCATAAGGTTCGACCTCACCTCCCTCCTCCGGTCAGATACCTAAATAGCATTCACATACATTTTTCCAACTCTCAAAGTCCCTAGAAGGAACACGAGGAGAGGAAATGATCGGGGGCCCATCTATCCTAAGAACCATAATAATAGACACATCTTGAAGGGTCACTGTCATCTCTCCCCCAGGAAAAAAAAAGTAGACGTCTCAGGATGCCATCGTTCCGCAAGAGTGGTGATTAATTGTCTATCTAGAGTAATGACACGTAAATGACACAAATGAATAAAATCTACTACCTCCAAATACCCTAAGACTATGGGATTGTCAATTTCCCACGAGGACATTTGACGGAAATGCGAGACCAAAAATAGTGTAGAACCCTCCCGAAAAATTGAGTGCAATACGAATTAGACTTTAACAATACAAATTGAAGTACAATAAATTGCTTAAACTTAACTACACATGTGTAAATCAAAATCCATAACAAGTGCATGTAATGAAAGTAGTGTTAATACCTTAGGATTCGCCGAACGATGCTGATGCTGCTCACGTAGCAGCGATGCATCATGAGGGCCTCGTCGATCCATGTCTACATATCATTAGTTAATAGAATTAACAAAAAAAATCATTGCATAATCAACAGAAAAATAATTTTAACAAAAAAATTTATTATTCTAAAATGAAATGAATTAACAGAAAAAGTACTGTGGATTCTAAAAATAACTATAATACTTTTTTGGTAATATTACGCACCGTGAATTCCCACAGAAGTTGATCGGTTGTGTCCTCGTTATTTACAAATGATACATGCATTTTGTTGTTTGTTCGGGTCACGAATCACCATTGGGTAACGTTTATTTCACGGTCTTCTATTCTTCCAGATATTAAAGGGAGGTAGCAACGAAATTATGCTTCTTCCTGCATCAAATGATGGCCAATAGCGTGCATCCAGAACGGTGCAAAATTTATTTTCATAACTTTCACGATAATAAGTACTGGTGTATCACTCTGATGCATATGCATATGGATCCCAGTTAACTAAATCGAGAGCAGTTAAAACATGCTTACACGGAAAGTGTCTAAGCATAGGCTCACAACAAGTTCATGTAATTGACTCACGGTTAATATCAACTCGAAATACTCGTCTATGTGCATTGTTCAAATCCCACTCACCAACATTGACTCGGTTTTGAATGATGATCTCACGACTTTTTTCTTTCAGGTCAAGCAATTTCTTCTTAAATTTAGTGGTTAGTTGTGTTTCCATGTTCAAGTCACATGCACGACATTGAAAAAACTTAAGTATAAGCCGATGATATGTCATGTGTACTACAGCATGTATAGGCAAACCTCTTGTAATTTTCAAAACACTGTTAAAATAGTTTGAATAATTAGTTGTTATTATTCCAAATCTTTGACCATCAGTATCAAATGTCAAAGCCCAGTATTCTAGATTCACTTGTAGCAACCAATCATATGCATCAAGACACCTCAATTGTATGTCCTCCATTCGCTTGTTAAATTCCAGACTGTTAGAAACCATGCCTGCATTGTACATCATTCTAAATAGATCTTTCCCAGTGAAATGTGTTTGAAAATTTTGTCTATAGTGTTGAAAACAATAACGGTAGGCTGTTAAAGAAATCCATCTTTCAATTGCATTCTTGATGCTCACATGTCTATCAGAAATGATACATACTTCATGCTTTCGTTCAGTTATAGATGGAATATAAGACAACATCTGTTGAAAGAACCACGACCATGATCGATCGTTCTCACTACTTACAATTGCAAATGCAATTGGAAACAAGTCTTGATCAGCGTTCACACCGCACGCAACTAGAAGTGTACCACAGTATTTCCCGTGAAGGAATGTACCATCTACACTTATAACTAGGTGGCAAGAGTGCCACCCTTCAATACATGGCGTGAAACTCCAGAAGAAGAATAATAATTTTTTGTTATCACTGTCACACAAATAAGTATATATTGTTCCTAGCAAGGAAGGTGGGGTCGGGAGTCGGGACCGGGTCGGTTTGGGGCCAAACCGACCTGGGTCGGCCGGGGTCGCGACCCGGGTCGGGACGGGGTCGGCCCGGGTCGCAAAAAATAATAATAAAAAAATCAAAATGGGGTCGGGGTCTTGGGGTCGCGACCGGGTCGGTCGGCCCCAAAACCGACCCGGTCGGGTCCGGGTCGCGACCCGGGTCGCGACCCGGCGAACCATGGTTCCTAGCATAGTCATCCTAACCACTTCCCTGTATCTCAATAGATATGTGTAAGAACTCTCACAATCACCAAACAACTTCTTGAAGGCTTTTTTTCGAGCATTCCAAGCCTTGTAATAGGAAGGTCTTAGAGAATACATCACTTGAACCATATCCATGATGTCCCTTGGTCAGATATCTAAGCGAGATCGAACAATAGGCATGATTAAGTGACAAATTGTCATGCATGTCAATTGCCTATGAGCTATGTTGCAAATAGGAGCGGAATAAATATGATTATTTTCAAAACTCATAATTTTCCATAACCCTCCGACCCGAGTACTGACAGATGCATGTAGTCTCCACTTACACCTTTCACCTCTTGATGGACAAATTAAAATAAGCTTGAATCTTGTTGATCTATTTGGACGTTCCACTTCAATACCCAAGTAGCAACTGCCTATATGACATCTTCTTTATATTTGAAAACATCTCCAACTAAAAGGTCATCAACATTTTCTCCTTCACCTCTTACTACAATTGTTTCTTCTCCTCCAGCGTCCTCATCATCACTCTCTATGTAAACATTGCTTACGACAGCGTTATTGATCTAAGTGATATCTTCGCCATCATGAAATGCATCGACTGCCATGATACTATTCACCATCTCATTCGGTAGTTCTTCGTTGTTACTTTCCGAATCATCACTATCACACTGTCCATCTTACTTGTCTTGTACCTCGTATTGCTCATTCAAACTACTTTCGTTATTCTAACAACGTACCACATTTTATTAACTAATATTGCTTTCAACTTGAGATAACAACTGACCCATTGTTGGTTGATTATATGTTTGTGGATTCCAAGTACTACATCCAGCTTGATTTGTAGTGTCTCGACATTCTTTTACGATGTAAAGTATAATATCAAGTACTTTAACACATCTCGTTAATAGTGTTTGAGTGGTACTATCATCAAGAACCTCATTCACACCATCAAAATAATTATAGAGTAATCTCAAATTTATTGTTTCCGAGTTACAACCAATTACATCAAATATAAAGCTCTTCAAGTCTTCGTGACTACATCCTTGAAATATCTTCATATTCCGTTCATATCCACCATAGTAAGAGACATAATTGTTACTTATGAAAATCATTCGATCAAACATTATACGGACGTTGATTACCCTCGATGTCATATCTTTAATTATTTCACACTAACCTGAAATTAACAAGTTGTTAGAATCTATACCCTTAATCAAATGAAAATGATTGTTACCGATAACTGGGACTGATTTCGGGACAAATTGGCCCAGATCGATCCTAGATCGATCGATTACGGAGGATTGGATCGGAATCCGCTAGATCCATAAAAATAAGAATCAGGTCCGATTTCGAACCAATTCATCCCCCATCCTAAGTTTGCTCCCGATTCCGAACCAATCCGAACTAAACTAGATCAGAATCCGCTAGATCCAGAAAAATAGGAATCAGGTCCGATTCCAAACCAATTCACCCCCTCATCCCAAGTTTGCTCCCGATTACGAACCAAGTTGGTAATCAAATACATGGTGAATAAAGCAATATATATAAGGTCATAATGGGTAAGTTCATAAATATATATATTGTATATGTAAAATGTAAAGGGCCGGACATATATACAAAAAATGTCCATCATTCTACAATTAGATTCGTGACTATGTAAGAATATTTTCTGATCCATAATGTACCAAATACACAAGTACGTGTGCATATATAGATCAACCCATATCAATACGAAGAATTCATCAATAAATGTGGAGGAATTATCTGAGTATTTATATAATCTTATATAGATTCATTTAAGTAGATTAATGAAATTCACGAACATCAAATAAAAATTGAAATCTAGAATGAAACATCCTTTATATGTTTACCCCGCCTCCGTTGCAACCGCCGTTCGCCGCAGTCTACCGCATCGGAGATTTGCCGCCGTCGAGACGAGAGTTGCCACAGTGAAGGTGCAGGGTAGGATGGGGGGGAGTGAATTTGTTGAGTTTTCAAAACTCGAATTTTAAAGTCGAGATTTGGAAACTCGACATTCAACTAAACCTCCCGAAGTGGGTGTGCCCCCTCCGTAAAGCCGAGGTGGTTAAATCGTTTTTGGTTAAAATCGAGTTACGAAACTTCGGACTTTGACTAAAGTGGGTTAGATTTGCAATATGAAATTTTAGTGCGATAGTTTAAAAAAAAATGTATGTCCGTTTAAAAAAAAACTCCCGTAACGTCTTCCTCCTCTCTGCCCCGCCGGTGGACGGGCCGGCCTCACCGCGTTCCGCGGGCGGCCTGCGCGCAGGCGTCGGAGGGGGAGGGAAGGCCACTTCGGGCGGTGGCGAGCGAGCCCATCGCCGGCTTGGCCGGCGGCCACCGCGATGGCGGGGGTCTCCTCTATTCCTGGCCTCGCCGGCTCCCCCCCTCCCTCTTTTCCACCCCGCGCGCGCCTCGGGAGCACGCCCCTACCCTAGGGTTCCGCCGCCGGCGAAGAAGAAGGAGAAGAAGAGGAGGAGGAGGAGGAAGATCTCCGCCCATCCCGGCCCACCCGCGATGGACGCGGCGGAGCTGAGGCGAGTGTTCCAGATGTTCGACCGGAACGGCGACGGGCGGATCACGAAGAAGGAGCTCAGCGACTCGCTGGAGAACCTCGGCATCCTGATCAGCGACGAGGACCTGGTGGCCATGATCGAGAAGATCGACGTCAATGGCGACGGGTGCGTGGACATGGACGAGTTCGGCGCCCTGTACCAGAGCATCATGGACGAGCGGGACGAGGAGGAGGACATGCGGGAGGCCTTCAACGTCTTCGACCAGAACGGCGACGGCTTCATCACCGTGGAGGAGCTGCGGTCCGTGCTCGCCTCCCTCGGCCTCAAGCAGGGCCGCACCATCGAGGACTGCCGGAGGATGATCCGGAAGGTCGACGTCGACGGCGACGGCAAGGTCAACTACAAGGAGTTCAAGCAGATGATGAGAGGGGGAGGCTTCGCCGCCCTCAGCGGCTGACGGCCGCCGCCCGCCCGGCGGCGGGGAGCGCGATCTCTGGTGTGTTGTAGGCATGCAGGCAGGGAGGAAGAAGCTGAAAGAACGCCCAGATTAATCATCTTAACGTAATTAATTTATTTCTCTCTTGATTTGTTTTCTCAGATCGGATTTTTTTTAAATTTTTTTATCTCCCTTTTTTCCCTCGAAAGTCAAAATGAAAAGATCGAACGCCGCGGGCAGCATATTTTTCTCTCTCGTTATAATATATAAATTAAAATACAGATAAGAGGTCTATCTATATATTTATTTATTTATTTAGGCAGCTGGATGCATGATCTCGGACCGGATTTTCTCTTCTTTTTTTCATTATGTATGATGAATAAATTAAAATATACAAATAAAATATTGGTCAACGGAGACTTGATCCTGACCACCCGAGAGACATTAATTCTATGACCTGATTTATTCTTTAAAAAAAGTTATCCCTAATGGGGTGTTTGGTTGCATGATAATTTTTTGTACACTTTCATGATAAAAAATTGTATTAAAATAAAAAGTGAACCAACTCATGACATAAAATTATCATGTTTGGAGGGGATGTGATTACAAAAAAGTGTAACCACCGCACATGATCAAATAAAGTGGGGGGACCACAAGAAAAAAGAAAGAGGTGAGACCCTCTTTTTTTGTTTAAGAAGAAAATCACTTTCAAAACATAAAATTGTCATGGTTGTCAAACACCTCTTTTAACAAGTTTTCTTACAATTTTTAAAAATTAAAATAAAAACCTCAATTATCATGCAACCAAACACCCCATAAGTTGAATTCTCGTGAAATGGATAGAATGTGTCTTTGATGTTCAAAATATGAATTTTTAACACGGTGTTTGATGTTGGCTTGTTTAAGTGTGTTTATATATATATATATTTATATATCATGCTGTTTGGTTGCATAAGAAACTTAATTCTGCTAATATATATATATATTTACAATAAAGTTGTTTAAAATGGGTGTTTGATGGCTTTGATAAAATATGTTTTACAGAAATTTTTGTCACCAGAAATTTAAGTGTCTCTCTCTCTCTCTCTCTTAAATATATATTTCAATAAACTTGTTTAAAAGATGTTTGATAGTTTTGATAACATACGTTTTGAGAAATTTTTTTACAAGTCTCTCTCTCTCTCCATGTGCATATATATACACCTATATATTATATATTGTTCGACTACCCTAACAACTATACTAATTAGTAGCTAGCATTATAGAGAGATTACTTATCTTGAAACTACTTTTAACAAAATATCCTTAATTTTGGAGTCTTTTCAACTAACTTTAGAAAAATAGTTAATCAAAATTGTTGATAACCCGTTGATTTAATCTTTTAACATATTTCTTAACCTGAGATGTAACAATCAATCCTCTTAAAATTTTGACATCTACTTTGGGATCACATATATCACATATCACATGCAAAAGCAAGTTACAAGACATTCCACCTGAGTCATGAATTTGATATCATATTTACTGAATCAACGAGTTGACTAGTCCAATAATTATGTTTATTAACAAATTTATTAAGAAGTCACCTATTGTTGGATTGCTCCTAATAAAACATACTTAAATTCCAAAAAAAATATTTGAATTTAAAAAACAATTGACTAGAAATTTTTTTTGTAATTCTCTAATTTTATCTCTTAACATATTCTTAAATTAGGATGTTACAATTAAGCCATCCCCTTTAAAAACTTGATGTTCACATCACATCTCATGTACTTAAGCATGTGATCATAATTGATCACTTTTTGCCTGGATCATAACTTTGATACCACATGTAATAAATGGCTAAAAATCAATTAACTGACCCAACGACTATGTTAATTAGTAATCATTCTAAAAAATCACTCCTATCGAGACTATTCTCGACAAACACACACTTAACTTTATTTTTTTAAATTTAATCTCTAAAAAACAATTAATAAGAGTTGTTAACTATCGACTAATTTAATCTCTTTCACATATTCTCAAACCCAATCTATACTTCTATACTATCTATTAGAAGCGTGAGTATGCTTTTTGTCGACAAGCACCTGGTCGTGCCTTAGTCTACATTCATCGCTCTCTTTACAATCGTTCGATCAGCAACGGAGTCCTCCCTTCTCATTTTTCAACCGTTTGATCCGGAAGCATCCCGCTCGGTTGTCCCGCCTTCTGCGCAGCAATCAGCCCTTGCCTACCCTCTTGATTGGCAACTCTCTCTCTCTCTCTCTCATATTTGCACTCGCATATGTCGTCCCTCTCTGCTCTATGCCTCCATGGTGCCTCGCCTTGCCAACCTCGCCACAACATCCTTGCCGTCTTATTCCCTGACCTCTACACAACGTCTCCTTCTCCGTCTCGTGCCCCGTAGACACCACCGCAAAACCCGCTACCATCAAACCCCTGCAGTCGCACCTACGGCTCCCACTTTTCTCTTCTCTCTGTTGTCCGCATTCCCCCTCCCTTCGCCCTTCTCGTGTCTGCCCCAACCGGCCCCATTGCCCACCTCCCCCGCGATCCGCCCAGACGCCCCTCTAATTTTCTCTCTCCCACCGGCGATCTCGCTCCTGATCTACAACTTTTTCTTGTCCCCCCGCGCGGCAGCAAACACTCGCACCACCTTGTCTGAACAACAATCTCCCTCCTTGCAGCCTTGTACTAAGAAGTAAGAATCTCACTTTTTCGTCACCGTTCTCCTCTCTTGTACGCCAAAAATTGTCCCCTCACATCGTTTTCATACCTGCCTCTTCAACTATTCCTATCACACATCTCCAAAGAACTGCCGCGCTAAGCACCTCTCCATAGAGCCTTGTTGCAGCTTCTTTTCCCACCGCCAACCCATCCGCACCTTTGGCCACTGTCGCCCCCATCTTGCAAGTGCAACTGACATCATGCCACTCCTTCGATCCAACTATCGTCTGTAGTTGCTCTAGCCACCGGCTTCCCCTTTTTCTAGGCGTACATCACCCCTTGTTATTGGAGATAACTAATTCAACTGCGATGGCCTCCATTACCTTGCCACATCCATGCTACCGAATAACTTGAGGCTCGTCAGAGGTGCTTTCACCGATGGCATTACATAAGAGGAGAGGCAGTGCTCTATGTTGAAATCAATCTTCTACAAGTATGGGGAATGTCAAATTGGGCAATTCCAACAGAAGGGTCGAGATGGCAATACTCACCACCGAAGATATGTTCACCGCAGGAGCAAGATTGGCGGTATCTAAGTCTGTAGATTACAATCAATCTGACGGACAAGGTGATCCTAACCCATTCTCTTGTTCAGCGACCGTTTCGCCAGTTTGACCCATCAGCCCACTGTTGTTGATAGAGGCAAGCAAGTCCTCCTACGAGCACGTCCTACACAAATTTATTAGGTGTAAAGTTGGGCTTCCGACTATGGACAAAATTGAACTTGGTGATCCATTCTCTTGCCCATAAACTATGTGATTCATTATGCTCCATCTTATATCGTACATCAAGTTGGCAAGCTCCTATGCATATGCAAGTTTCCAATACATGTATGTTCATTTTATTCTTCAAGGTCATAACTGCTGTATGATTCACCATCCCAATGTCTTCCATTCCTTATGCTTACTTATTTTTACTCATGCAGAGGCACTTTTGTTTTCAGTTATAATTATGTGCCCAATTTGAATAACGTGTCTCGCTGCTTCTTTTTTTCTTGATTTCTATGCGAAAGTTATGCCTGCATATTGTTTATTCTTTTCTTTTGTTTATTTGTTTATATTATCTCCAAAGCCACTACACTATGCCTCTTTAAGTTGCTTTTCAACTTTTTAACTGAAAATGATTTTATATAATAATCAATTTTCTCTCTCTTCTTTTGTTTCCCTTAGAAATCCAGAAAGGCATCTAAGGCCTAAAAGATGTAGCAAGCGAATGGTTCATAATAGTCACACATTTAAGAAATTTGATTCTCTTAGATCATCCATAAATCACCATGGATCAAAAAGAAATTTGCCTTGCAGCTCACCAATTACATTAAGGTGCAGATCCTCTGGGGTAACTTAAAGCCTAAATGCAGGTAATATGCATGGAAAGAGATTCTTGAAAGAATCACAACCTTCAGTTGCCGCAAATGACGATGGCATATTAGAGAAAATGCCACTTCCTAGCTTTGGACGATCACCAAGAGCTCAGTATACTACCCCTTCTTCACCAACTCAGAGCAAAGAAGACCTCAAATTTCATTCACTTAGAGAAGTAAAAGGAATCAACAACAATTTCACATTGGACTACCTGGTAGATGAGTTCATATTTTTATCACCAAAGCGATATTCAAAAAACTTCATTCAAAATCAATCATTAGCATTTTGTGGAAAAGCTAAGATGAAAAGCTTGGATAATGAATCCCAACCATCAACTATTGTTGAAGATATTTATAAGGATTTGCCAAATGATGTGCATAAATGCACTATCAGGGCATATTCATCCTGATGTTATGTTGAGTATTGCCCAGAAGATTCTCTTGATTTCAACAAGCAGACTCCATTTCTACAAGATGCATCGCTGAGCATCAGACATGAAACTTGTCTATCTTTAGACCAACAGGATGAGAATGTCAATGCAAGGTTAATAAGGAGACTAAAAGAGGTTCAAGAGCAGAGCAAAGTATAGCCAGAACTAGATAATGATTTTGACAAGCTTTTAAAAGCAGATTTTGTTCATATGGTTGATACATATAATTAGAGATGTGATGTAAGAAAGGAAAAACTTGGCATCTGAGTTGTCTTCTCAAATATATGCCAGGATATTTGAGAGATCAACGATGATGGAAGCTCTTAAGCAAGCAAGGGTTGATCTAGATACTTAGACAAGGAGGCTCGGAAAGCATCAACTATAAAATCAATAGATACTTTCCATTCAAAGCATCTTGACTTATTTTAGCTTTTTATTCTTGGAATGGAGGTACCTACGTTAATATAATTTCATTTTGAAACAGAAATGTTGCAGGCTATCAATCTAGATGATTAAACTACTACAAATTCAACAGGTTTCATCTTTCACATAAGGTCAATAATAACTTGTTTGTGATATTTATTTAACCTTCCTCTGCTTGGAATGGAGGTACATATGTTGTATTTTTATAAAATTTAAATATTATGTCATTTTTTACCAGAAATGTTGCAGGATTTCTATTTAGATTGTTATACTACTATAAATTGCTCTGGTCTCATCTTTGATATAAGATAAGTAATAACTTGGCTGTGATATTTAAAATGTCTATGTTCTTCTTAATTTCCTACCCCGTAAATAACCACAATAACCTCACCTCTTCTATAGTTTATTGTTTAAAACCTATAGAAATTTTCTCACTGAAGAAGTTATTAGAGCTATGTTTCATTCTTTAGAAATTACAAGTTATGTTTCATTCTCCATGCAATTTACAACAATAACTTTCTTATCGTCCAAAACTCATTGTTAAAAAATTTCTTGAAGAACCTCATTTAAGAGTGTTGACTATATATGTCTTGATGCACTTGTAAATCTTGTATTGACTTTTCTTGCCTTACGAACTTTTGCCTTCCCAACCCACCTTTTGCATTTGCTTCAATAGACAAGTCTTCACTTACCTTGACTTGTTACCTCTCAATAATCTTAATTCAAGCATCTCATTCATTGGGAAATTCTTTCAATACATGTACATTCCAATCACCAACTTATGCTTGAGTCCTAACAAAAGAAACATAACCTTTTCTAATTGAATCGTGTATTTTTGAAGTTAACAACATTAACAATACATGATTAAAGTTTGTTTTACTATAATATTCCTTTATCTACTTCTATATATCTTTTTTTCCTCCTATCCTTGATGTTGATCTTCGTCATAATGGTTCTACTGGAGGGCAAATACCACATGTTGGTTGTGAAACCTTTGAGATGGTCTATCATGTATGATTTTGATTTCTTGGATGTGGGTGTTGGAACAAAAAGATGCCACCTATTAGGAATATACAATCGATAAAGTGCGTGGACGATAGAGCAATTTCTATCTGGTGTTAAAATATGTGCCTCCACAACACATATGAACTATTCTTTTTTCAAAGACATACTTCATTAAAGCTCCTCACAATAGTTGATGCTCGTTGCTTGTTCCATTTTGGTGGATGACCAGTATGTTTGGTGATTCATACTATTCCAGTCATGATAATAAAATCAAAATATCTTGATTCTAATCAAAATGGCATGATCTCTTAGAAAAAAACCAATTCCGCCGATTTACAGCCCAGCCTAGTGTTCATAGTTATTTTTACATGCCAGGATCTGCAATAGCTTTAGTTTATCACCCATGGGACTATAATCACATTACTTTTAAGGGTTCATTTGCCATGAATTTAATTTAGAAATAAATATAATTTATTTTTAAAATTTTGAAGATTTTGAGGATGAATCACATTTATCTCAAGATTAAATATAATACCAAACAGGCTTATGAGTCATTGGAAGCACGCACTTTAATAAAGTTTATAATATACATATTATGTTTATAATTTATAATATTTTGAAATTAGTTCAATTTTTAAGATGGTATAAAGAATAGGCCTGTTTTTTTACCAATTGTTCAAATATAACAAGCCCACCTCTAGTCCATTGGCAATATTCCTATTATTACTTCTTAAAGTACCATCATCTATTCCTATCATTATTTCTTTTAAGTATCGACATCAGATGTATGAGATGCCATGATTTGTAATTTGTTCCAAGAAATATAAGCAAGTAAACAGAGCATTATAAGTTAAATTAAGGAATCTTCTAAATAACCTGTTATACCGCTGAACCATGCATTTAGGAACCTCTCCATCGGCCGCCCCCTCACCTGACAGATGTGTTGTATGGATTCACGTTCCCCCTCCCCACCCTTGGCCGCAAGGGATTCTCTGAAGCCGCCCCTCACCTGACAATGCCTCCAGATAAGAGTAAGGAGATTGATCCAGCTGCCTGAGGTAAGATCAAAGATAATGCCTTCAAATCTTAAACTTAGTCAAAATAGAAGATTCACATTCATCCTCTTTTGCATAACATCAATTTCCTTCATCCCATCCCTTCTTAACATGATCGAAGAGTGCTCACTATATGAAGACTACAAGTGTCACCTGAGCCGCACTTCTGTAACTGAACGTCTCCTCAAAGCTAGACCTTCCATATCCGGACATCTTTTGCCTCCAACCATCATTGTGCACCTTGGAGTTCCTTTGATTGGCACCGAAATAACATTAGTTGACTTGATAGAAGCATTGCGGGCAAGGTTCATCTACTATCTATTTTGTATTTTCACGTCTCAATTGCCATATCCTAATGTCAAATAAATCCCCCATCTTCAATACCTTCATTCATTAGAAAATCTTCGTCTTGATTTTGCTGTATGTGGACTTCTCCTCCCCACACTGTCAGAATCGGACCGTTGAGCTTCTTGGATTGCCATCGAAGGAAGGGCGTTGCTTGAGACTTGAATTGATAGAAGCATTGAAAAGAAGGTTAGTTTACTGCCTATTTTCTTTTGTGTTCCCACGTGTCAATTGCCACCTATATCAATCAGTTGTTGATACTATATAGCCTTTTTTGTTTTGTATTATCACGTCTCAATTGCCACCTATATCAATCATTTGTTGATACTATATCAATCAGTTATTGAGAAAATTGATAATGATTTCCTGTAAATTTTGTCTTGTATTATTTATTGTTCTCTTCTGCCAAGAAGTAATAATAAACAATTTGGGTATAACTTTTTGTATTAATGGACATTTTTTAATGTTTATTGACTTTATTCCCATATGTTTCCAACATCTTCAGTATAATTCCCAGATTTTGAACTTTCATAGTTTTTGTTTTCAAAATTCTTAGATTTCTCTGATTTTTAAAGATGCTTCTCAAATTTCCTAGATGCCCAATCTTTTGGAGTTTACAAAATATCTTTTAACACGTGCTATAGAATTTGGGTGATCCCACAAATAAGGAATAAATGGTCTTGGTATTCCTAATACCTGATAGTAGAGTTAAAACATAATTATGTGAAGCACACTACAAAGGTAGCCACTGTCCATTCTTTCATAAACATGCACACCTAAAAGAAGACAGCCTATATGAGTATAATTCCCTTCAAAAGGCCTTATGTTCTTGGTTAGTCATCTACTCCACAAAAACACAGTCATAAAGAATTTGACTGCTGCACAAAAATACACTTATTCCTGTATGTCTAAATTGCCCAAAGAACTACAAGAAACATTAGCTTCCAGAATGTCTTATCAATTCCTGATGGATTGAGTTGCTTCCATGCACTAAATAGCTACCAAATATCTCTATTCATCATACCTCCTCACAACATAGCTCTCTCTTCTCTTATTTCCCTCTTCGAATATGCCAGCACCCTTGGTCAGGTTGATCATCCTTTCATCATCGTTTATGACACCCACCGAGCGTAGACGTTTCTGCAAATTTACATTTCCAGTGTGCATTTTTATTCTACATCTTCCTCATCTTTTCGTCTAAATTGGACAGGCCATCTAACGCTTCTCCAATCTACGATTTTGTCAAAACCTTGGTCTCAATACAACTGTTACATACTTTCTTTTTCTTACTTGGCTTTCACTGTGTATTTGCATATCCAATGTCTGTGCTTCCGATGTCTTTGATGGATGACACAAGGATAAATAAAATAGGTATGTGGTATGTTGTATAACTTTGCTTTCTGGCTTCTTCCCCTCGTCTTTTTCTTTATTGGCCACCGTTGTGCCCCGCTGCTAAGCTATTTTTCCTGCTAAGGAAAATGCAGTTTCCAAGAATTTTTCCATTGTCATTTGCTGATAATGGCCTTCCTGGCTAGCATGCACTATTGGACCTTGTTCATGTTGTATTGAATATATTTTACCAATTGTTAGTTGCTTAACGTGAAATTTAAAAAAGAGTTATGTAATTTTTTGTAAAACTTACTTTTTTATAGTCTAACTAACCTTACTTTACATGTAGATCCTCACTTTCCTTGGGGACAATGGAATAACATACATTCATTTTTGGCTATTCTTCTACGAAGAAGGTAACGTATGATACAATTCATTTCAATTTATAATGTTGATTTATATGATGCCTTTGTCGAAATGTGATTTTAATAATGTTTTATGGCCTCACGTGGGCAGAATCTACTTATATCCTAACATTAAACTTGTGACAATATGACAATTTGTTACACTTGACATCTGTCAACCCTTAAACCAATATAACAACTTATCTTTTTATGTGACTTCCAATTTCTTGGGCATATAGAAATGAAGAAATTTTCTAGGTGCTCTACGGACGTTTGCCTACTTCATGGATCATGACTTATATGTAGCTCTCAATCTTTATTTTTTTTAAAATTTGATGTGTATTTTTATACTTGGTGGAAAGTATTGGTGTATTCTTATTTTTATTACCTTTAGGATTCCTCTTTCAGAGGTTTTATAGTTTCATAGTCATTAGAAAAATTTTAATTTGAAGTTTTGGTGTATTCACACTTTTTGTAAAGATTTTTACATTCATAAGTTTTGATATTTGTAACAAGTTTAAGGTGTCCATTCTTTGTTGTCCTTGAGATAAGTGGAATGCCTTTGCATAATTATTTTGTTAGTGGGGAGTCAATTATCTTTTTTTGTTTTGTTGAGGCTGGTTGAACTTTCATCCTTCTTTTGAGGGAAACTATCCTTTTTGTATTTATCTTCTTTTTTATTCTTCTCATCAGTTATCAATGGATTGTAATTCTTTTTTTAAGCTACCTTCAAACAAAATAACCAAACCTATGAACTAGAAAAACCCTTCAGTTAGATCGACTCTTAGAGGATGACCTCTATAGCAACACCAAAATTCTAAAAACAGAACTCTGAGCACTTTTGAAACTTTATGTCATTTTGTGCAAATAATCTGGGGATCTGTTCCATAGGAATATTTAAAGAAACTGATACAAATTTTATAGGAAAATGATTGAAAAGGAAAATTAAAGGTTGCATTTTTTGCATATATCATATAATAGGTCATAAATATCAGATAATGACGCAAACAAGAAATATCCTTTTACATAACTCATGTTGTTTCATGCATTGCAGCCAACATAATCAAATAGTAGCCACAGATATATACACCATTAATATAACACAGATGGTCAAATAGCATGTTGAAGCCAATGTGCCCCACTACTAAAATCTATGCTAGGTTTTAAAAAAATAATTCTCTTGTAGGATTTACAAAAGTGGCATCGAAGGACTCTTGGTATCAAGGGAAGAAATGTTGAGAGCAAGCCTATGTTAAATCAAGAGTTTCAAGAAGTGAAAGAAAGATAAATGATAATTATGTCAGATTTGAAAATTTCATTAATTGAATTATAAGTTGTAAGACAAAGCAATTTTGTTTCAGGGCCTCTAGGTTTAAAAAAAAATTAAGTGCCTAGAAGAGGATTTACAAAAATGGCACCAAAGGACCAATGGTATCAATGGAAGAAATTTCAATAGCAAACCTATGTTAAATCAGGAGTTGCAAGAAGTCAAAGAGAGATAAATGATAATTATGTCAACATTGAAGATTCCATTGATTGAATTATCAGTTGTAAGACAAAGCAACTTATGCCCTGTTTGGTTAGAGTATCAAAATTAATATTATATCAATTTTGATATTGATATTTCAAGATGATAAAATATCAATATCAAAATGGATAGTATCAACTTTCTTTAAGTGTTTGGTAATTATATATCAATATTAAAAGAGACATTAGATGTTTGGTAATACAATATCAATATCACATTTTCACTACTAAAACTACTTTTTATGGAAGTGTAGCCTCCCTAGCAAATGACTTCTACGAGGTGCATTACAATGATTGAGATAAAAAAGCGAGAAAGAAAAGTTTGATGAAATAAAAGTGAGAAATAAAAATAAAACAAATATATCAGGAGCTAATAAGTCGGCACCAAAACCTGTTATTCAATTAAGATATGCATTAAAGCCTCCCTGCTCATGACCCATGGTACTTTCCAATTGGGACACAACTTTTTTTGACTTTAATGTAAAAATCAACTAGTGACATCTCAATCAAAAAGATGATATTATTGCAAATCATATTAAGCTTGGTACATATTACTACTACAGACCATTGCTACATAGTTTTCCTTTTCAATCACTAGTGGTGAGTTGAACTTCGTAATACTTTCCTTTTCAACTATTGACCTGAAATGTACCTACAATGAAGCACCTAATCACAGAAGCACTTCTACAACTGTAACTATCTTAAAATATCAGAGCTCTTATTACACATGACCAGAGCTCTTATTACACACTTAGTTCCATGGCATGAAGCTGGGCTGCCAGCACTTGCGGCTACTACTAATGTAGGGTTGACAGGAACAGTAGCTCGGACGAGCTTGTCTATTTGGATTCCTTGCACCTATCCATGAGAAAACTACCAACTATGAGATGCTTAAGCACATTCGACAACGATGGTTCAGAATTTCAGCCATGGAATATGAACAAATAAGGCATCAGGGATGAGAAATTGAAAGCCGTGGAATATGTCAAAGAAGTTCACAATTCATGGTTTACTTTACTGGTAACAATTTTACTGTCATGACAAAATAATGGACAACAGGGTCCTCCAACAACCTCAAAATTGTCGTTGAGAATAACCTGCCTGAAGTGCTTCTGTTCGATTAATTGGGAGTAAAAGTCTTGGCCCAAGTCAGTTCATATATATATATATATAAAGATATTCCCCCATGTGTTATAGAAGTGAAAGGTTTTGTCTATATTACATCAATCTTCTATATGTCTACCTTTATCAATATTTGTCTAGTTACCTGTGATCTCTCTCTCTCTCTCAATATATATATATATGAACATATATGTATGTAAATTATATAGATGGGTGGGCGGCGGCGGCGTTAGTCCTAGCTAGCTTCTTCATATATATATATAAATATATTCAAGGGTAGCTATATATATAGGTAGACAAACATATTAATTGCTGCTTCCTTTGGGTGCAGGTGGAGGTGCTCATGAATCATTATAATTAATAATTAATCATGGTAACAAATGCACAAGACATGATTACATATTTATATTGTTTGTGGGTGGTTTAAATTAAAATTTCTATAACCATGTACATCAGTACATGAAGCAAATTAACAAAAAATTAAGAAGCAATTCCTCAGGGATTAGTTATACCTGCATGTTAAAATATATGTTTGGTTGCCATGACAGTAGTTATTTTACATCTAAGCATTATTTTTTCATAGTTCTAATACAAATGAAAACACAAATAGTAAGACTGTAAGAGTACACCATGGAAAAAACAACTACGTACACAAGATTTAGTATGACCACATCCTCATACTAGCCTACCATTCAACAGAGAAAATAAAAGGGCCCTTATCTATAGGCATCTTAATAAAGATAACTACGTACGTGATGATGACAACAAACAAAAATACCGATTAATAGGCCGAATACATAATCAGATACTTGAGCAACATTAATCTGTCATGTCACTTGTAGCTATATGATACACATACGATTGAAAGACAGACTGGAGAACTGAAAGTCACATCATTCTTGAATGATACCTGTCAATACAATTGTTGGTAGATGTTGAAAGTCACAACCAACATCACACATGAGATATACACAATCATCTAATGCAAGCATAGCATAAAATTTTCCAGTCACACAATTCATCTGTCCTACATAGTTTGAAGGCAAAATTGCAGTTACCATATTTGTCCCAAGTGACACAATATGCATGTGAACATCCAGCTCGTAAGGATGGTAGGGAACCCCAGTTGCTTGTGCTTACAATCTTGTATGGCAAAAAACAAATAGTTGCATATACCAAATGCAAAGTCATAATTATAGCCAACTGGATGTTATTTGTACTCGAGCTCTGCTTCTGATAAGAAAAAAAATAGGAATGTCCTCCTATCAAGGATAACCGGCACCATGGTAGGAAATGGAACCAATGAGAAGTAAGCTAGGAAAAGGAGATTTCGTCAGCATAACACCAATGCAAAAAGAATGTGATTTATGCCTCATGTCAAGAAAGATTAAACACTACGGCGCATCCTTAGGACCCACCCAATGTTCGTTTGACGCCATGTATGGATCACGAGACGTACAAACCATTTTTCAACCTTATAGAGAAATATTGGGACATGAAAGGCACCTTGGCGACATCAAGAGGATTCACGAGGAATGCAGAGATAATAGCAGCCCCCACAGCGGCCACTGCCCTCTCCCCACAGTCCATCACAGCATTGGCAGACCTCTGGCTTGTAGATGAAGAGGATGAGAGGCCTGTAGCGTGGTGGATTGAGCAAGCACTCCACTATCATTGCGAAAGGCTCTCACCTCGGTGCTTATTGCCCAAAAGAACCCCTTTCACACACTGCTGTTGTTCCCCTCCCGGCCCCCTTCCCCGCATGAACAACCAACCAAAAAAGTGAAGAAATATGCGCACAATTTCAAAAGAGGGGTGGAGAAGGACCAAAGAGGGAGGTATTCCGTCCTAAATAACAGAAGATACATGCCGTCTTCATTAGCCTCCGATCCCTACTTTCTATTTCTTGTGTGCACGATCACGGAGCTGTGGAGCAATCGTTGCCTTGTAGATAGGGAGAGAGAGAGGAGGAAGATAGGGGGAAGGGGAGGGGGGAAACTTAGCCCGATATCTCTCTCTACCTTCCCCGGTGAAGCCCCATCGAGGAGCCGCCGTGGGGAGGAGTCGCCGCGAGCAAAGAGGAAATGCGAGACGACAACCTAGGGAGGACTCGGGACCAGATAATATCAATTTTAATACAGGTGTATACCTGTATTGATTTTGAGTGATCTTTTCGCTATTAATTTTAAAATTAAAAGTGTTATCCAAACACTTAATAACACACTGTATTAATATTAGTTTTGAAAGTAATAATGATACAAGTACTTAATACAATTATCAAACAGGCCGTTAAGTACTAATTTCATACAAGATTCTGGAAAGCAAACTTATAAAAACATGTCAGGCCAAGCTTCTTCATCTAAAGTAATGAGATAGAAACAAAATTAGTTCTTAGGTTGTTGAGTTGATAACAAAAATCTTAACTACAACAATTATTACAAGTGAACTATAGAGGTCAAAAAAAAATTCAGTAACTACAATAGCTATTACACTTGGACCTGTTCTATGTATCAATTTTTTTTAAATATGTGGTGATAACAAAATTATACTGTTTGACTTGAGCATACCATCATTTGGTGGAAGGAAGAAGCACACTTGACTATGGTTACTGTTTTATGTGTATATTAAAAAAGTAAAATATAATATTTATAATCTAACTTATTTTTTATAATATACTTATTATATATAGCATAAGAATTTATCTCAACTACTCTACTAATTTATATCTAATCATTATACAATATATTACTCGTATATGTACGATGATTTGACTAGTGTTACGTGTAAACGCACACAAATACTCTCCTTTTATGTGCTGTTTGGATATTTCACTTCTTCATGCACGGTAGTTACATTTGCATGTTTTTATTTAAGAATACATTGTTTTGTATCACTCAGGAATTGAAGAAAATATATTAAAACTCAATTAATTATGACCATTTGTAATGTTTTATAATATACCAAACAACACCAGAGAGGGGAACATAATTTTAGTAGTGTTGGCTGTGGGTGCCATATATTTTTCAGGACATGCATATTTGATGCTCCATGGGACAAATGCCACATAGCTAGAATTAACACTCTTTAATTAGGACATAAATATAAAACTTAGGTGGTCGAAATAAAAATATTTTTGATACAGAAAATTAGTTATAAGTATCTATGTATCTTAGAAAAAAAATATAAACAACCTTTTTTTCTAGAACCTTTATATCCAAATTTTATATGCGTTATTTTTGCTTTCCATTTACCATTTTACAAAACTTTTTTAAAATTTTTAACCAGATTTCTCGAATCTATAATAATTTAAAATTTTGTCTTTATAAGAAATACTTCATTCAGGAGACCACTAATGGGCCAACAGCGTTTAATTGGACCAAGCTCGACCATCTTACACCAGGATCCGACAACCGAGTCGCCACGAGTCACGACTCACTCAGTTGTTCTCCTACGACGGATCCCCGTTCTTCTCGCTTCCTCCCATCCCCGTGCGCGAAGTTACGGTCGGATGAAAATGGCGACGACGCGATTCCTCCTCCGTCACCGCCGGCTCCTGGAGAGGGCTCAAGCTGTACATCTTCTATCTCGTATTGGCCAGGCTCGCCCCGTCTTCGCTCCTCTTCGGCCTCTGCTTCCCGCTCCCAGGTATTGTTGCTTGCAAAAAGCCACTCTTGCCCCCGAGGTTTGCGTTTTGTGCCAGCTTCAGATGGCCTCTGTAATCTCCCAGGTACCTTCTATCTAGGTCGGCGAACCCTGGGGATTGCAGAAGCGTGAGCTACGGATCAGTGAACCTCGTCATATCCGATGGCAAGCCCAAATTCGAGGTACAGGAGATCGAGCCTCCAAAGAAGGATAGATACCGCACGAAGAAGCGGCTGAAGCTGCAGAGGAAGAGAGAGAAGAGAAAGAGAAAGGAGGGCAACAGGAGGGATCCTCGGTGTATCCGGGTGAAGGGCAAGAAGAAGCCGAGGTTTTCTGACCCGGAATCTCGGCTGAAGTACAAGATCGAGAAGGTATTTGCCGCCATATCTAGATTTTGGGCTCGATGTTCCGCGTTCTCGGAATGTGACCTCTGTGGAACAAGCGTTACTTGTCTGTTATAAAAAGTGTATTATTCCTACTCTAGTGGATTACGGTAGCATTTGTTTGCTTTTATTGATTCTTCTAGCGGACTTGTCTTCTGCATTTGCTTATTTCTGCACAGAAGTATATTACATATCTGTATGAGGCGTTGTTGATATTTGGCACTGGCATTGATTTTTAAAGAGCACAGCATCCACCGGATTGGACCATAAGTTACTATCCTGTTAAATATGTTTGGATCTTATGCACGTATAAGGGAAGACCTGAAGTATATCTGCCCACGTTATGCACTCTCCCCTTATATATATACCATGTATTGTGCTTCTGAGTTATCTAGCATGCTGTGCGAATAGCTTTCATCAGCAATCCTTTCACCGAAATCTTGTCTAAGGTTTCCAGTCCTCTGCTTGATGCATGCTCTTTTGTTATGTACTGGTTTCAGTTTCCTAGGTCTCACATAGTTATTTGTCTAAAGTTTTTCTGCATTTAACATCTTTAAATGGAAAGAAGAAATTTTCTTTACCAAAGCACACCATAGTAAAAATAGTCTTCCCATAGTTATATACAAGTCACATATCTCATGGGCTGGAACTAAATCTTAACCGTCGATAAAAGAGGAAGAAAGATAAATCTTGATGGGTCATGAAGGATCAATTCTTTTTGCAGAAATAAAAGCTGTCTTCATTTCAGAAAATTGCTATCCTTAGTGAAAAAAAGACTTTGTAAGATATTTTATTCTTAAATCTCTACTTGGGAAATGAGATTTCATCCAAAAATTCAACTTCTTTCTTTTGTTTTCTAGAACACAAACTTCTCATAATATATATTACAGCAAACCACCCTGTTTCATGGGATTGGCACTTTATAAACTTCTCCCCATTGTACTTTTATATTTTGACAACGATATGCAATACAATCAATATTTGCACTAAAGAAATACTTGTCCCCATTTGGATGCTAAGATATACTATTTTGCATTCCATTCTTAATTGCTTATATTATATGTTCTCTAGTCCTTTCCTGTCTTGGTATTTGGAAAGGAGTTTAAAATTTTCAGTTCCTGGCAGTATCTTCGGTTTAAGATTATATTCTGTTTCTTATCTCAGAATCAGGATGATGAAATTTTCTTCAAATCTTTGCAAATACTTTAACATCCTTTCAAGAATCTTTATACAAGTCTGGTTCTTTGTTCACACAGAGTTGTGCATCATGTGCAGGCCAAAATCAAGGAAGCATTACTGGTTGAAAAGCTAAAGAAGTATGAAGTGTCTAAAACACAAGGCCCAACACTTAAACCAGAAGAGCTCACAGGTGAAGAGCGCTTTTTCCTGAAAAAGATGGCCCAGAAAGGTTCCAATTACGTACCTCTTGGTCGGCGTGGTGTGTTTGGGGGGGTGATACTAAATATGCATTTACATTGGAAAAAGCATGAGACAGTTAAGGTTATCTGTAAACCATGCAAACCAAGTCAAGTTCATGAATATGCCAGAGAACTAGCAAGGCTCAGTGGTGGCACACCAATCCAAATAATTGGCAATGACACGATTGTGTTTTATAGAGGAAAGAATTATGTCCAACCTGAAGTTATGTCACCAATTGATACACTTTCTAAAAAAAGGGTATATCTTTTCTTGTTTGGAACTTGGTCAAATATCATACTGCATTATTTTTTCTCTGCATAATCTTTAAAAAGAATAAGATAACTTTGGTGATTCAACTCCTGTTTCTGAATCTTCATTTCCTTCTTCCAGGCACTTGAAAAATCAAAGTACGAACAATCTCTTGATACAGTGAGGCATTTTATTGCAGTGTCTGAGAAGGAACTGGAACTTTACTATCAACATATTGCATTATATAGTGATCCAAGACATCTTAAATCAGATTCTGCCTTTATTGGTCAGTCAAATGAATGTGAAGCTCAAATATCTGATGCAAATGGCAAAGTAAACTTTTATCAGATTGATATACCAACTGATCTATCCGAGTCAGAGTATGATACTGATAATGAAGATTTACTAGATAACCTAATTAATTATGATAGTGACCAATGCCCAAGCACCAAAATTTGTTTGGAAGATGAAACTACGTACTAGAAGCAGTTTGTTGAGATTCAGTATCCATTCAGTTTCTTTTTGGTTGTACCCTGGTCGTCAATCACATCCTATCATGGTCTCATTTGCGGTTGTGGATAACATCCCTTGTCTTATTTATTGTTGCCTGCTTGGGTTTCTTTTCTTAATAATTCCAACACATGTTAAACAAGATGAGGCTGTCAATGCATCTAAACTACTCACGATGGATGTATACAATTCTACTGGGACAGTTATCAATTTAGTGATCTTGGAAAATTTGCAGCTAAACAACAATTCTGACTCAGAAAAAAAACTGAAAGCCAGCATGGCTTAAAGCGGATGGAGTATAGATGACAATGGAACATAGTTGAACTCGTCCTCTCACATTTTCTCACTTGGATAAGACAGGGTTGTCCACTATGTCACTTTATGGTTGGTACTACTGACCTCAATTTTCTAGGGAACGGGTTCCTACTTGTTTTCTGGGATCTAAAGACAGTTATTCCACATTATGCCAACACTAGCGCCGTGCTTGTTTTGAAATTGAGGATACATTTGGCTTGAAGAAACCTCAGATGCAGAATGACGACATGCTACGTGAAGTTTTACCTTAGCCATATTTGATTGAATTTTGTTTATGATATGTGCATCTGTACTCTGTATATCCCGTGCAACCTCAAGCTGCAAGTTAATGGAAATTGGAAGTATTTCTGGGAATCAGAAATTAGGCTACCTTTGCAATCCGCAAGTTACTAAAAGCAAAATTTAAAGGTCAGGATGATCTTGGTCTGAGTATCTTAGCTCTGTTGACTTCGACTGTCATTGCAAATAACCTAGTGGGCACGAGGGTTTCCCCTCTATCAGGTATGCCAACGGCCAACAATGCATGCCATGTCCTATTTTTGGTGACAAACCTGATTACGGACCCCAAACTGTTCTCCGTTTTGTAATGGAGCTCTCTCTCTAGGTCAAGGTTGTTTTGATGTGAATGCATAAGGTATGTTCACTGACAATAAGCTCATTGATGCATCTGCGTGGACATCGGAATCAAAATTTGTCACCGTAGGACATGTTATAATAACTGTTCGAACTTAAAAGGTGGTGTACTGTCATTATCAAATTGTGGCACATCTTGCTGGAGTAAAAGCCTTTAGGATTGGCGTATGCAGACATTTTTACGACAAGCTTCGCAACTTGTTTTCAGCCTGAAAAAGATTACCTCTACAAACAGGAGCAGTTTGTGAGCTCTTTTCATTGACTGTGCTCTTTTGGGGTCAGTTTTACAGTCTGTGGTTCCGTACTTGTTTTGTTTCTGACCTGTTTTGATACCATATTTGGTTCAGAAAGGATCGGATACTCTTGTAAGTTTGGTGTCTGAGTGGTCTTGAACTATGATTTGGTGAATGTTTTGGGCACCAAATGCCCGTTGTCCTTGAACCCCACGCCAGATTCAGTCTTTTGTGTGAATTTTCAGCTCCCCGTGCCTCTTCAAACACTCATGTCCATCAGTTTCAGAATCGCTATCTATTCCAGACTCTTCGGGCAAGAAGACTACACTGAACTCCATGGGAGCTGCCTCACCTTCCAAGCAGAGTGCTCATGCAATTTCTGACATAACATAAAACCCTTGTGTGGAGATCGACTCATGTGAATTCTCCAGCATTTACTCAAGCCCAGGCAGATCTCGATCAACCTGGTTAAACCTTAAATGCAGCCCGACCTTGTTCGAATCATCAAACCTGAGGACCTCCTTTGTGATGATTTCGTCGGTAAACCCTTGTTGCGTAACCGGGTTGGTTTGTAATTCTGACCCTTCCCATCTGGTCCTGGGTAGAAGAAAAATTCCAAACTGGTGCTTGAGATCCAAACGTCAGTACCTTCTGAACAAAGTTCCTGATTATTTCTTCCCTTATTCGAGAAGGCACGGATTCTTGTTGCGCTTGACCAAACCAAGGCCGTGGGATCATGGTTATTTAATCAGCCTAATCTTTGGTTAGAACTGTGACGTGTATGTATCCCCTTAATTCTATCTTCGAATAAAGAGATGAGATCTGAAAGATCAAATATGAAGCCTGAAAGATAAACTGGTTTCAAACATAGTTTATCCGAAAGAGATGGTTAATGCCCTGTTTGTTTGGTGACATTATTAGGTACATCTATCATTATCAATTTTAAAATTGATATCGATAGGAACTATTAAGAGGTGTTTGGTTAATTGTATCAATTTTAAAATTTATAGTACAAACAAAGCATATTATGTAATACAAGTGTCAACTTATATTACTTTTGATATTGATACTCCAACATTTGAAAATATTAATACCAACATTGATATGGTACCAAAAATGAAAGTCTAACCAAACAGGGCATAAAGGTACAAGTGATCAAGTAAGATGTTAATAGGATGCTATGCAATGGGGGCGTTTGCTTGCATGATAAAGTGAGTTTTTGTCGGAAAAAATATGTCGTGTAGCAAAACATGCTAGAAAGGGTGTTTGACACTTATCATGAGAAAATATTTCTATAGAGGATCTCTGTTTATGTTTAGATAAAAAATAGGTGAGTTTTTTTTCTTGTGAAATTTCACCTTTTTCTTTAGTTATACGTGATTCCACTATTATTTTTTTATTATCATATCTCGTTAGACATGATGATTTTATGTTTCCTCTATCTTATATTTTATTCTAATATATGCTAAAATAGTTTACAACCAAACACCCAATAGATTTTGTTTGTTTGCACTGAATTTAAGTCTGACCTAGAGAGTTTCGATTGTTTGATTATTAAATTCATAACATGTATTTTGATCAATATATTAAAATCAAGTCATAAATTTTAACCTTTTAATTTTCATAATTAACATCATTGCTTTTAATTATAACTAACTAAGATACAAATACCTAATGCCTTGGCAAACAAATGTGTTAATTGATATTTGATAATAAATATATTACGTATTCTTTATAAGAAAAGATACGAGATTAGAGATGAAATCAAAAGTTTAATTTAAATCCTTATGGGGTGTTTGGTTGCATGATAATTTTTTGTACACTTTCATGATAAAAAATTATATTAAAATAAAAAGTGAAGCAACTCATGACATAAAATTATCATGTTTGGAGGGATGTGATTACAAAAAAGAGTAACCACCGCACATGACCAAATAAAGTGGGGGACCACAAGAAAAAAGAAAGAGGTGAGACCCTCTTTTTTTGTTTAAGAAGAAAATCACTTTTAAAATATAAAATTGTCATGGTTACCAAACACCTCTTTTAACAAGTTTTCTTACAATTTTTAAAAATTAAAACAAAAACCTTCATTATCATGCAACCAAACACCCCATTAAATAAAACTAAAACAAATGTCACTTTAGCTTGATTTATGAATATATCATCGTAAACATGATGTCTCTAAATTTTTTTGTCATTGAGAAACAAGCCCCTACCACCTAAAGATTGAAATCATGCAAATTAAATATTTTTAAAATTTTTACTCTCTCTTTCTTCTCTCACCTACATGTTATCTTTTCATCTAAAAAAGGAGAGAGCATCTTGAGTAATGATGTTTTTTTTTTTTGGAATTTTCATATGGTGGCAACTACGTTTCAACCACACCGGGGGTTTAAATATTTTTATGATTTAAAATTTTTCTAGGATAGAAATGCAAATAATTATGGGAACAAATATACATGAATCCCTTCTACATTTTACACGTCATTGCTGAATAGGGCTTGAAAGCCATCTTTAACCGTTAAGCAGATATCAGGATAAAATATAAAATATAATATTTCCATGTTTTCAGAGACCCAAAAATAACGAGGTAAAGAGAGAGAAGCGCTCCTCCGATAAACCGGATCGGTCGTGACCGAGTCAAATCGGATCCGATCCGAGTCGACCGTTACGGCCCCACCGCGGGCGGGACTCGGCGACTCGGCGACTCGGCGACTCGGCGAACCGTTTTTAAATCGTTCCCGCACGCGAGCGAGGGAAAGGGGAGGGCGGATGACGTGGATCTGACTCGGACTCGGCTGGTCGGCGCCCGGCGGGTGATAGTTGACGTCAGGCTATACACGTGGCGTGACGAAGGAATTTTTCAAATATCCCTTAAAACCGATCAAAGCGATTAAATTAATATCTACAATGCCAACTGTTGTTATTTCCGTAAAAACCACCGGAACGACCTTTATTTTCGTTGTACCACAAATAGCTAAATATTTGGCATTTTCGTAAACCAAAAAATATTATGATTGTGCCCCTAAAGAGTTGAAGATCGTTATTCTGTATCATCGATTATGCTCTCTTATTGTTTGAGTTCGAGCCGACAGCAATAGATTCAGAATATATTTTTATATCTTATAAGTCATCAGATTAAATGTTCCGATAACTGATCAAAGTTGAAATTGAAAACGGTCAGTTCCCAGCTTGTCTATCCATAAAAAATTAATTAATATATACGTAAAATCAATGCTACAATAAATAAAGGTATGTGTGCTATCGAAACTACCAAAACCGAAACATGCAATACCGCTGTCGAGTTCCATGAATAACTGGCTGAGCATGGCTCAATTGGCGCCATCCGGGAGCAGGGCGGAGGTTCGAGCTTCTCGGCGGTTTGCATCCGGGTGCCCCGGGATGGGGTAACATGTGGAGATCGAGTTTCCGCTCAATCCCTCGCCTCCTGGGTGCACGGCAGGCATTGGGCCAACGCGATTAGTGACAAAAAAAAGTTCCATGAATATTCATTCATCGGTCCCCATCGTTATTCCGAAGTTTATATATAAGAAAAATTACGTCAATTTAGTTGCGAGAAAAAAATGAAGAAAATATAAGAGGATGGAGCAGAGCATCCGGATTCGGATCCGGATCCGGATCCGGACCCAACCGTTTCGGCAGGCGGATCACCGGACCGCCGCCCGGGTCTCCGATCGGATTCAGAGAACGGAGGGCCGCCGGCGGAATGAGACCGCCGCCGGACTATGCTGACGTTTTCTCTGCGCCTAAAAAGACATAGGACTTTAATCGGATATATTTAAAAACATTCTTAATCTTGAATTATATATAAATCTGTGCTCTCTTCGAAGGATATCGTAATTAATTTACTTTTTAAGTAAGGCTGCGCATGGGTCGGTAACAACATTATTATTATTATTATTTTGATTACTTTATATATATTTTTTAAATTCTTAAACAATTTCGAACGCGATCGGGTCAGAATCGCGGCGGTATTTTGATTGCGGCCTGAGAATTAAACTAGTTTAATGATTTTTAAAATCTATAATATTTGTGTATAGATCTTATTATTATTATTACTCGAAGTTTATGCTTAAATTTTTACTTTCTCTCTTTTCAACGTATGCATCGTCCGGTCTTTAATTTGTTCATCTTTAGTTATTGCAACAGTACTAGCTTGTACATTAACTTTCTATTAAGATTAGACGATGAAATGATGCGGAATCGATTATTTCCGATTATATCATCAGAATATCAGATTTCGATTCGGACGGATACAGAAATGTACAAATTATTGGATTTTACGAGGATCTATTTAAAATATTTGAATCATCGCTCTCCCCGATTCCGACGCCTACGTCATGCGTACGTAAGGAGGCAGCCGGAGTGCCACCGGCCTTCCTTTTTCTCCTTTTTTTTTTCTTCTTTCATTCCTGTTTTATTTTTATTTTTATCATTCTCCCCTTGCTTCGTAGAACCAGAATTCCCACCATTTTAAAATAAAAAACAGGTCTCTGTGCCGCAAAATTACATTTTCGAACTTTCTGATCATCTCATGAGATTTAAGAGCACCCATGACACAGTGTGTTATTACGGGCGTATGCACAGCTCGATTCGGTTCGCATCGATCCGAGTCGAGACCGGATAAAATACTCGGAGATAGCTGATAATCTTTTACACATATACATCAATTTTTAAACCATGCACACATATCACTTTTACTAATAATATCATAGCCTTTTAATACTGATAATATAAATTTTTTTAATAATATCTTATTCAATTTGACTACCTCAGGAGACTTTTTCACAATTTGGAAAAATCTTGATCCAGCTCATGGTCTAGATCTTGAAATTGACCCAAGGAAGATGGCTTGAGCATGCCCAAGATGTCTCCTCAGTTTTCTTGTCCATTGCAATATTTGTGCCCCCATGTGTATATATGCACAAAAATTGGTGATGTTTGGTAGGAAAAAAAAATACTTGCATTTATATCCCCGGATCTCAGGGATGCCAACCTTATCCGATTAGTCGAGGAAGTTAACGAACAGTTGTTATATGATAATTTGACGGGTCTCCAAAAATTTAACAATGTTGAAAATGCTTAATCCACTAATTAATGTGATGGATACAGAAAAAAAAAGATATATTTCAAGTCAAATTTATTACATCCGTTGATTCATCAAAGTGAATCATGATCGATGTCCTGTCTATATCAAAGATGAAAAGGTGACAGCGACATTATCATTGTTTTAAGTTAAAGAATTTCTTGATGGAGAGGCCATTTAAAACTATCTTATAATTTTCTCGAGTACTCTTTTGGATATTTTTAATACATATTCTCTTTCATATCTTAGTTACTGTAACTTTAAATTATTTTACCTTTAGTTTTAGTATCCTTGATCATTAATAATCGTCTGCTAACCGATTATTAACTATTTCTTAAAAGATATAAACACAGAGTACTTACTCTTGAATGTTATCTAGGGATGTCAACTTTATGGGGTGTTTGGTTGCATGATAATTTTTTGTACACTTTCATGATAAAAAATTGTATTAAAATAAAAAGTGAACCAACTCATGACATAAAATTATCATGTTTGGAGGGATGTGATTACAAAAAACAGTAACCACCGCACATGACCAAATAAAGTGGGGGACCACAAGAAAAAAAGAAAGAGGTGATACCCTCTTTTTTTGTTTAAGAAGAAAATCACTTTCAAAACATAAAATTGTCATGGTTGTCAAACACCTCTTTTAACAAGTTTTCTTACAATTTTTAAAAATTAAAATAAAAACCTCAATTATCATGCAACCAAACACCTCATTAACATATTTTTATCCGACAAGTTTGCTAACTTAACGGAGAGTTATAGGGAAGTCCGTCAATTTCCAATGGCTCGAGGATATGGATAACAAATAGTATACTAATGTAAGAGATACCAATTCAAAGTTTTAGTTTCGAATGATTGGAGCAGGGACTTTTAGTTTCAAATGATTAGAGTCGACTACGTAGATTCGTATTTTCAATTCTTCGTGTCCTTTCGTTAACTCCTCAGGTACGTCTAGTTCATCCAAGTTGTACCGGAGATATCTATACCAAGTTAACTTGGGCCTACCACTCCGTCTCTTCTGTATCTATAACGTCAGGGTCTCGACTTGTTTGACATGCGCCTTGAGAGGGCAGTACTTGATATATCTAAACTAACAAAGTCTTTCATCTTTTGTAATATTCTCGTTTCTTGCAACTCTCATTTCATCTCTAATACACTCATTGAGAATTTTATCTACTCATGTGTGGTCACACAGTCATTGTAGCATCCACATTTCAGGTTTTGATAGTATGCTTCTTTTTAGTTGTTCAACATTCACTACAGTAAAGTATGACGGGTATTATAGCTGTGTGATTACATTTTCCCTTCAATTTTTTGGGAGATTTTACAGTTGCACAATCTCTGTTACTTGTCTTCATTTCAACCATCCCATTTTAAGTATATGGTTGATATCTTCATCACATTCTTTGTCCATATATAAGATTGAACTCAAATATTTAAATTGGGTACTAGTGCAAGAACCTTTCTGTCCAATGTTACTTCGACATCTTCAACTTTACGGTTTCGCTAAATTTGAAGTGCATACATTCAGTCTTCGTCTTGTTAATTTCAAGCCCCTTAACTTCTAACATGATTCTTCATCGTTCAAATTTCTTGTTAATATTTTTTCGAGTCTCATCAATTAGAACAATATCATTTGCGAACATCATATAATATCAAGATGAACTCTCTTGTACATTCTTAGTTATTTCATTTATGACAAAGACAAAAAGATATAAGCCTACCGTAGATCCTTAGTGTAGTCTGATTGACATTGAAAAGGGTCTTGACTCCCCTATCGGAAAGGAAATTTGGGCGATCATACTCTTGTACATATTTATGATGACGTTAATAAATCCACTAGGTACTACTTTCTTTCTTATATATATATATATATATATATATATTCTAAGATAACCCAACACTTAACATTCAATTTCTATCAAAAATGAGAATTTAATATTAGTATTATTTTTTCATGTTAAGTGAATTTTTTTACAACGAAAAGTGACTTGAAACTATCCTATATTTTTATGAATATTCTTGTGAACATTTCTAATGCATAGCTTTTCAAGTTTAAATTTTCATCCCTTTAATTGCTTTTACCTTTAATTTAATATACTAGATCATTACATGTATATTAGCATTCTATCCGTTAAACGTCTGCGACCAACTACTAATTGATTCTTAGCGTATAACATAAATCATTTTTCATTAATTATTTCTAAGAATCAAGAGAGATATATATATATAGTAATAAGGAAATTATTTTTTTTTACGGATAATATCCGGATCCGTTAGACGTCCCTACTCGATCCGAACACGTGCGGGCGTCGCGGGTAGGATCACGTGGATGTCCGGTAACCGTAAACATCCGAATCAGCGGCGGGGACTTACCCGTTCAGCACGTTAACGGCGGTCAGTGACGCCAGCTCATCACCGGCGGTGGCCACGCGGTCAAATCCCAGGGACAGCCCCCGCCGCCAGACTTTTGCACGATAGCCCTTCGCTGCCTTTTTATATGCTCGCCTGACCCCCTTCTCCTATAAAAGGAGAAACGCCCGGCCTCTCTTCTCGATATCTCAGCTCTGTACGCCGCCCCTCCTCGTTCTGCTTCCCCGTTGCTTCCTCCCGGCCACCCCCAGCAGCAGCAGCGACCATGGCCGCGGAGAACGGTGCCGACGGCGCGCTAGTGCTGAGCTTCGGCGAGATGCTCATCGACTTTGTTCCCACCGTCTCCGGCGTGTCCCTGGCGGAGGCGCCGGGGTTCCTCAAGGCCCCCGGCGGCGCGCCGGCCAACGTGGCGATCGCCGTGGCCCGCCTGGGCGGCCGCGCCGCCTTCGTGGGGAAGCTCGGAGACGACGAGTTTGGGCACATGCTGGCCAACATCCTCCGGGAGAACGGCGTCGCCGACGCCGGGATCTGCTTCGACACCGGCGCCCGCACGGCGCTGGCCTTCGTCACGCTGCGGGCCGACGGCGAGCGCGAGTTCATGTTCTACCGTAACCCTAGCGCCGACATGCTCCTCACGGAGGCCGAGCTCAACCTCGATCTCATCCGAAAGGTGCCCTGCTCCTTCTCCCCGCTCCCATCCGATCCGATCGCTTCGTTCGTCGTCTCCTCCTCTTCCCCGAATCAACCGACGCCAACACATCAGCTTCCCAGTTTCTGTTTTCTTCATCCGTGGTAACCTTCTTGACGCCCGATGCCACCGGTTAGATCTGCAATCTGACATAGTATAAACCTGATTTCTCCTTAAATAATTTGGTAGATATTTGTCTCCCTCTGTAGATCTTCGTTTCCCCCCCAATCACTCCCTCCTCAGCTTCGATTGGCGGTCAAAGATGCCGATCGAACAGAGTGATTTCCAGTCGCTTCCGCAAGAAATTGTCTCAGAAAGCACTCAATTTGGCACTGGTCGCCGCGGTAGCCAGTAGCCGAGCCCCCCGCGGCGGCCCCCCCTTCAATTCCACTCTGGACGCCTCTTTTGGCTGCTTCCGCCTCCTCCGTCCAATCAATTCCAGTTCTTTCTCCCTCGCAGCAAGTACGAAGATTCCAAAAGAAGCCCTAGCTTGATTTGCGGGCAAGACGTCCGCTGAGTTATCTACTAGACTGTGGAATATTCCCAATCGCGCTCTTCGATCTGCGCGGAATTCGCCGGGGGATCTAACAAGTTTCACGATTTCCTCACCCCTTGATCCGCTGATTTTGATCTTGCTTCTCAACCGCTCGTTCTTGTTCTCACACGAATGTCGCGTGTGGCCGGTTTGGCGTGCAGGCCAAGATCTTCCATTACGGATCGATAAGCCTGATCACGGAGCCGTGCAGGTCGGCTCACCTGAGGGCCATGGAAGCGGCCAAGGAGGCGGGGTCGCTGCTGTCGTACGACCCGAACCTCCGGCTGCCGCTCTGGCCGTCGCCGGAGGAGGCGAAGAAGCAGATCATGAGCATCTGGGACAAGGCGGACGTCATCAAGGTCAGCGACGTGGAGTTCGAGTTCCTCACGGGTAAGGGCACCATCGAGGACGACGTCGCCATGTCCCTGTGGCACCCGGAGCTCAGGCTCTTCCTCATCACGCTCGGGGAGAAGGGGTGCAAGTACTACACCAAGGTACCCCCGCCGGAGGGGAAACTCCCGCCCCCTCCCGGTCTCCCCCGTCGCCCCCCTCCGACGGCCGCCGCTCATCTTTGTACCCCTGTCTCCGGATCTGCAGGACTTCCGCGGCGCCGTGGAGGGCATTGCGGTGGAGGCGGTGGACACGACGGGGGCGGGCGACGCCTTCGTGGGCGCGGTGCTGAGCAAGCTCGCGGAGGACCAGTCGACGCTGCAGGTGAGGCCCGGATCTCTGGTTGCTCCTCCGCATCCGAACGCTCCCGCCGGCGAGCCGTCGCGCCACGGCACGTAGCCGCCGCGGGCCCCCGTAGAGGTCCGGTGCCGGCTGCTTCCGGATTCCAGAACGGAAACGTCCAACTTTAATTTTATTATTTTTATCTATTTTTGTCATGTTATGTCTTATCATGCATAGATTTTACTAAAAAAATAATAATACGGAAAGAGGGTACACCGGCTTTATTCACAAGAGGGGATGACTATTTTTCTTTTCTGAGACCAAGTAGTACAGCCGAACCAAAATGAACCGGTTCGACCCTCTTTGAGACAAAATTAATTAAATATTTAAGGTAATTAAATAAACTATTTACATGTATATTCCATTTTAGTTGTAAATTATTAAAATAAATAAATTTAATTTTTTGAATTGTATGATGTTATATATATATATATATTTTCTTAAAAAAATCATCTTGAATCGGCCGTGTCGTGAGCACACGTCTTTGCCATCTCTGTTATATATTATTATCTTGAGCCCCCGGGGATTACATATTTAAAGTAATTAATTATCTTTGGATACGTTATATTTTAGTTTTAAAATATTAAAATAAATATTTTCGTATCATAAAAAATAATTTTTATAAATTATAATTTTTTATTAATAACATAATATCATTTTCAATTTTTATTTTAAAAATCAGAGAAAACCGTCTAAAATGAAACAAGATCAAATCTGTTTCCAAAAAAAAAAATAACATGAACACACTTGCTATCTGATATATATATATACATAGATATGTATATATATAAAGCTGAGAACTTTGTGCAGGACGAAGCAAAGCTGAGGGAGGCGCTGAGGTACGCCAACGCATGCGGAGCGATCACGACCACCAAGAAGGGAGCGATCCCGGCGTTGCCGACGGTGGCGGAAGCCGCGGAGCTTCTGAACAAAGGCGTGAGGGAGATGCCTTGATCTTCCCGCCCTCTCTGCAGTACCGGGTAAGTAGGAAGACGCGGATGATCCTGCCGCAGTGCCCCCGCCTGAGATCATCCTCTCTCTCTCTCCCCCCCTCAAGAGCATTTTGAGCCCGACGGCAATAAGAGTACCATCGATCAAGCATGCACACCGATGTACTACCACCGTCAGCAACATTCTTCTTGGTTGGGCAGACCAGTCTCTCTCTCTCTCTCTCTCTTAAAAATTTGAAAGTTCAGTTATGTTCCGTCATTTTCCTAGCAGAAGGATTTAGTGGAGTTTGTTTTGGTTTTCTGTTTGATCCATATCCACGTCCATCCGGCGCAGAAGAAGATTAAGGTGGCGTTTCATTTGATGCTTCAACATTTTAATTCCATCCCCGATCCGTCTCCTAAAACACAAAATCCTAATCATCCATCCCTTAAAAAATAGAAATCCCAGTGGATTCTCGAAGTAGTTATCATTATATATATTGGCATGTTTTACCAAGGATGTAATGGGTGTCTAATATTTGGTACTGCTTTCGAGGTTAGATATCGGTTGAGGTAAATTAAACAAGGGTTGCTATGTAGTTTATTGCATTCATGAAGACCTCCTCTTTAAGACTGTGAACAGATTTTTGGATTTGAGAATGTATTATTCTCTCAATCCGGTTGAAAAAAAAAAGATGAATGCACGCTATAATATCTTCTATTCTTTATGCACTCAATATCAAGATATGTTTTTTGTTTTACTTTTACCGAGAGTTCTAGTTTTTAATAAATTCATAATTTCTATCCTTATTGGGTATTTCACTCGTTAGTCAAAAGGGTGGGAAAGGAAAGCAGGAGGAGATGGAACGGAGGAGGATAAATAATTTGTTCGAGGAAGTCATTCCGAAGCATGAAGACCACCAACCAACAAAACGAAGTTTTTATTTTTTATTTTTTTTTAAAAAAAAGGACTACAAAAGTTCCAAAGGATCGTGCTCGAGAACACCTTTGAATGTTATTATCCCAGCGCGTATTTAAAACATTCTTAAAGTGTACGCGAGACGAGACCATCATTATGTTTACATGTTATGTTATTAATCTTCTTTTTTTCCCTTTCTACCGGTACACAACGCAAAATTTTGTTCTCTTATCCTTGCACAACACGCGCCACATTAAATATATAACATTTTAAAAAATTTACACAGACATCTAATACACATAAATAATCAAATAGCTGAATAAAATTTAGAGTGGATCTAAATGGTGATGCACCTAAGATAAAATACGATATCCGACATCAAAAATGTTTTAAATTGTCGCAAACAACTTATGTGACATTAGGGGTGTAAATGAAATTTGATATTCTGAAATTTTGATAAAATTTAATTGATTTGAAAATTATTTTTGTATCCTATAAACTATCAAAATTGGAATCAAATATTTTGGTAGTTTATCAAAAAAATTTTGTGATTCTGTTTCCATCTCCGTTTATCTAATTTCGATAAAAATATATATATGAGTAAAAATAATTAAAATAAAATCTAATAAATTATAAATTATAAAATATAAATTTATAAAAAGATTATATCAAAATTTGTTAATTATATGTAAATTATTAATTTATTTTTAAATAAAAAATGAATATTTAATATTAAAATAAAAATTATTAGATTCAATTTCGATTTCAATAACCGAATCGGAATCACATCGAAATCAGAACATAATGATTCCAAAATTATCAGAATCGAAATCGAAACACCTTTACGTTTATCAGAATTAGAATCTAATTCTTTGATTCCGCTGCCGAAACCAACCTGTTTACACCCCTACGTAGCACTACAAAATGGAATTATTTATCTGTCACTGTTAATTTTGAAATTCATATTAATATCTATCATCGAGAGATATTTGATTAACGGTAAACAAAATAACTTGGGTGTATATTTATATTAATTTTAATATCGATGCTCTATCCTCTTAAAATATTTATATCAAAATGGATACATACCCTAACCAAACATGCCATTGGACAACCACCCACAAAGTAGGATGTTACTTTGGAAACGAAGCACATCAATCAGACCTTCATGGTAATTACTCAACGTTCGACATCATGACATCAATGACAAAAGTCATCATGACTACCAAAACTCTAAGAAATCTAAAAGGATGCAATCACTACTCTGAACGATCGATGATAATCAATTTATTCACCTTGAAAACTAGTTACCTAACAATAAGCAGATGATGGAAAGGTCACTCATTTCTAAAAATCATCTGACTTTAGGTTGTCCCCCCCCCCACCCCCCTAGTGGGATGGGCTTCTCAAAATCACAAAAGTCAGGGCAAGAGACCCAATGTGACTCAATAAGCTTTTTAGTCCCTTCTCTTGTCAATCAAACATGGAAAGCTACAAGCCTACAACGTCATGTCTCATGTGATGTACATATATAGAGAGACACTAAATATCACATTAATCACAATTCCCCAACACATACCTGTTAAACATTTTAAAGCCTTCTAAAAGTGTACATAAAGGAGAGCTAGGCTGCCACCAGATGATCACATGCCATCAATGAGCCCTTTCTTTATACATGCACACATTGCAAGGATTTGTTGTTTTGCCATCAACACAATATATGTTGTATCGCATATATAAGCTTCCACAAAACTTGTACTAGACATAATATATATATATATATATGATACGTACACAAAATATAAAGTATATCTAGGTAGTGCTACATCTACGATAAATTACGATGTCTGAGATTGATAAATGTTTCAAACTGTTCTAATCCTCTATTGTGTCCATGGGCATAACTAACTAATTTATTTTGACATTATCCATACCAATATTCGAAAGTACCACGTGCTCATTTCTCGTCTGGGTCCTTTAGGCCCACAAATACATCATACATTTTAGAATATAGTGCATGATCACAATGCATGTAATGGTAATTTAATTAACTAAACAAAGAGTCTAAGTGGGTAAATCGAATGCATAACTCCCTTACATGATGCCCATTCTCTAATTTGCATGCATAAACCATTCTAAAATTAACCAGGAAGGATTACTTAAGTAAATTAAAATATTTAACACATGCTTACTCTTCAATAATGTTAGTTTTCTCGTATGAAACCATTTATATGATTTAACCACAAATTTTCATAGAAGTTCAACACATTCCCGTCACTATCTAAGCACAATATGATTTTGGGTAAAACAGATGTTGATTAAAAATAAAATATCTTAACCAACGAAACATTTTTTTATCAAAAAGTAAGGATCATATAAAAATAAGCCTTTACATATCGAACCAAAAAGAATGTCACCTGTGTCCGGTGCATCATTCGAATTGAAGCATAGAAATAACGTTTCAAAGGAAATGAAATTAAGAGTTTATATTATCAAATTAACCCAAATGAATGTTATCTAACGAGGTATTTGGTTGCCAAAAAAATTTAAGATTTTGTTAAAAATATATATTTTTGTAACAAAACTTGTTAAAAAAGTGGGAGACCCCAAGGATCTTTTTTGTTTACAAAAAGAAAATAGCTCAAAAAAATATATTTTTGTAATGATTACCAAACGCTCCTATGGGGTGTCACGGAACAAAACACCCCATAGGAGCAAGTAACTTTTAGCATCTGCTTCCACGAACGTGCATAAACAAGTTTGGCGGGAGCAATTTTTACATGAGAAAAGTCGGAAAAAGAAACCTCTCTCGGTTATTCAGGATTAATGTTCAGCTCTTCTTCATAATCAAAATTCATGCGTGAAGCCACATACCTTTCGGATGATACTCTGATCTCATGGCAGTGTGTACGATGCTCGGACAGACGAGTGCCCTCTTCAGTGCTTGTATAATGGTGATCTAATTCTCATCCAAAAGATAGAGAGACAGATACATAGATGGATTCTCACATGAATTTTGATTCTACCAGGTAATATAAACATATGAGGCCAAATTAATCTCACATTTCTTGTACTAAATAGGTATATTGTTCGAGCAGCGATCTGGTCGATGACGTACACCCTATCATTCGTCCATGTAGAACAATGCCTGATTGATTCCACAAGCTTCGATGGTGTGAATGCTGGCAGCACTGGTGGCACCTCATCAGGAGATGGGGCTGCATGGCCACGGCGGAGAGCTCTGAAAAGGGGAGACATGGAAGTGTTGGAGCCGGAGCCTAGAAGTGTAGAGGGCTACGCGTCTTCAGACATCTCTCCTGCGACACCACCACTGGCTGCTCGAGAAAATCCACATCCTCAATGTCCGCACTTCGGATCCATCGCTCGATCAGCGATGGCATTGCTTTGCTCCTCGAATTTTCCCTTATGGCCTCCTTATGCCCTCCTTTCCGGCAGCGGTAGGGGCGGCGGCAATCACTTTAATTATGAATCTCCTACCTATTTTTGAGAGAATTTTCTGATACAAACACCTTATCTATAATTTTCTTTGCACTATTCAAAATCTCTTCTCTCCTTTTGTGACACGGAATCTTTTAAGTGACTATGTTTTGGTTGGGATTATGAGTTGTAGAGATTTCTGACGAGAATCTCTCCCATAAAATCTGTACTAAACACGACCTTAGATTTGTAAAGATGTGTTCAACTAATGGCATCATAATCCTCAGTTTATGATCCCTAATAAATATATCTGCTAGAGTGGATCATCTCAATTACCGGGTGAAAAAATTAGGCAGTCAACAATTGGAAAGTAAATTCATGGAATGCAGAGTCACGACCCGGGTCGCGATCCCGCCCCAACCCGGTCGGTTTTGGGGCCAACCGACCCCAAGACCCTGACCTTATAATTAATATTTTATTATTATTTTTGATGACCCCGACCAACCCGAGTTGGTTTGGGGCCAAACCGACCAGGTCTTGACTCCCGACCCCACCTTTCTTGAGTAAATTAAGTGGGGGGAAAGATTAGTTGGTAGCTGCAAGACTGCTTTTTCACCAAAGAATTTAGGTGATCCGCACTCCTTGAATATGAGCTTTTACCCTATCATGGGGCGGTGTGAAAAAAGCTCTCTTCTAGTGGAGGAGATTCTTTTCTCAGTGTTCATAAAATGATGTATCCGTAAGTCCAACCCGCTATCCGTTTAAAATATTTTTAACATAATTTTGTTTTCTTGGACTGAAAAAAGGAGAAAGTGAGCCTGCTTTTGTGGTCCCTCATAATTTTTTAGTTATATGTCATTCCTTGTTATCCTATCTCACCAAACATGAAAACTTTATATATTTAATTATATTTTATTTTATTTTAACACAAAACTGTTGGATTCGTCCATTGGGTTGGGGGTTTAGATCAGCCAGGGTAACAAAGGAGACCCAAATTCAAACATGAAGTACTCTATTCCTACATGATCCCACGACTAGGGTGAGTTCGCTTGGGATTAAAAAAGAAAAGAAAAAAAAATAATATTTATCCTTCCTCATTATAAAATTTAGGTCATTACAATCTAACGTCAAAAGAACTTTATATATGTTTTGGATGGGATTATGTGATGTTAAAAATTTAAATGATTAAAATCTATTTTATAATCCCAACCAAACACACCCTTTGAACATGAAGTTTGGATCATTAGATCTTATATACTCATGCCTGTTTGTTATGTACAGATTTTCAACTGAACCTACAAACATCTATAAATATATATTTGCCTGCTTTATTGGTAGAAAATGCAGAGACATGTCAACCCTTACACATCTATACACTATACTAGACCTACAAACATGCCAGCCCTCTCCATGAGGTCAAGTAGTCGACAACATGTCATGTTACGAAGCAAGTGTTTTGTATCAGTGAGAAACATGCCCTAATTCAGGAGGTTCCATGTTCTTTGATGCACAATCAAAGATGAAGTTGAGAACATGTGAGACAGAGAGATCATCAATTGTTACAAAGTATGTATTTTGTAACAGTAAGAAACATGCCTAATTCAAAAGTTTTGGAGTTTCTAGATGGTTGGATTCTTCATCTGCAATGTTTCTGTATAAGTTATGATTTTTAAAAGAGAGAGTCAAATGTTGCAAAGAGATGAATCAAATCAATGGTCACACTGAAGATCTAGCTAGTTGATACCGGTGATCAAAAGCGTCATCTATTTCATTATAAAAAGAGCAGCTTACCCGATATGATAGAAAGAGCCAGAAAACTGGCATCTGGAGCTTGGGAGATCATAGCAGCATCTGACCAGACAGTAGTCATAGCGAACTCCAACTGATGTGAGCCTCATTTATCTTGGGTGTCTTGGACGTCTCAGCAGACGATAACCAATGTGCTTTATGGATTGATGGATCCATTGTTTGATCATAAACATCAGCAAGTAGCTCTATCAAGCAGTCCCTCTCCTTGCTCCCCCTCGTAGAAGAATCAGAGTATGCAACCAATTAATTATTACCTAGAACAGAGCATGATCAGCGTGTGCTGGGTACAGATAGAAGGAAAACTTCACAATCAACTGTAAACTAGCAAGTTACGTCATGTCTCCTAACTCTGCTGACAGAATTAGGACAGGATGGTTTTTTAAAACATGATAGCTAACATTGGACATCTGTAAAGACAAACTTCAATGGGAGGGTCAATGGGGCAATTCCCACATTGCGCACAGAACTACATCCATGAAAGATGAAAATAATAGTAATGACTAGAGTTTCTCTCCAACAAGATAACCCAAACAGAAGATAGGCACGTACTTCAATTATGATAATCCACATCGAGACTTCAGAGATGCAGTAGAAAAGTACGACAGATGGAAAGGCATATTTAACCACAAAATTTTCAAAAACAATCTCTCATAGTGTGCCAACGACACAACAAGAAACAAAAAGATGGAGGCGAGTTTCCATAGTACGTGCAGAATAAGCAAGTGGCTGTTTTGTGGATAGAGCACAGAATCAGTGTCTTGCAGAATACGTGTACCGCACTAGTATGTTTGAATCTGACCCAATCAAACCATGGCACCAACCAAAAGCCTCTGTGCGTATGCCCTTACAGTAGCCCATAACCTTCATAGCCCCTTAAAATCCCCTGTTTGGGGACCGATCAAATCACCTGCCAACAGCCCCAAATGGCCTTCTTTTCTGCTGTTAGATTGACCCTTAAAAACAGGTCACAGACCAGTCCCCACAGGACCCCTAAACAGACCCCTGTTCGACCCTTATTCAAACCCCTGTTTGGCCTCCCAAATCACCCCAATTTCAGACCCTAATTGACCCATAAAGACCCCTCAAAGGTCATAAACCCATCTGGTCGGACCCTTAAATGTGTCCCAAACCTGGTCCAAACAGACCCTCTTCAGCCTTCCCAAACCAGACTCCATTGCAGACCCTACTTGGACCTAAACAGATCCCTGACCAAACCCCATTCCAGACCTTGTTTGACCCCCTGTACTGCCCTCAAACAGACACAGTTACAGTCCCCTAAACAGATCCCATCTAGTCCCTGCGCTGCACCCAAAACCAGTCCTTAAAACAGTCCTGAAGACAGCCCCTTGTGCGGTCTCCTTGGTCAACCAAAAGAGCCCCAAACAGGACCTGTTTCAGACCACAAAACAGAACGTAATTTCTCTCTTCCTCACTTCCTTTTGGAGTTTAAGGTGAAGGTCGATGCTTTGAGATTCTCGGAATCTGTTGGACAGGCTGAGCCTACTCGGGTGAGCCCTCAATTTTCTACCTGAGACAGTGAACACAAAGTGGAGTTCAAAGGACAAACAAGCCAACCAGGCCCAAGGAAACACAAGCCAGGCCAGCCGAACCCACAAGGACAAGAAGTCAACCAACCGGGTTGTGAATGACATGAACCAACCCAATAGCCCTTGGACCAAAAAAATGAACATTAATTAAATTCAGAACACTAAATAAAAATTAAATCAAAGAGTTAGTTCATCACTAGATGCTCCACCTTGGACGGCTAGCTTGGGCCCGCTCCAATATGTCGCATCCTAGACGTAGACTTGGGCTGGTTTCTATTTTTGATGGATCCTTCCCCGATGTGGTGAGTCAAAAGACATAACCTATAAAGAAGGTAAATCTCATTCGAACAAGGATGGAACGTGCATGTCATCATGCCGACTCCTTTACTTGGATGTTATGAAGATAAACCCGAAAAAAGGAATTCTGCTGTCATGTCCGTCCGGACCAACATCATCATATTCATGTCCATGGCGCGCATGCTGTGCACCAATATACTCAAGTTGAACATCGATGAAATGAATTACACGTGCCGACACCAATGTGGATCTTGGGCATTCGAGTGCTAGTCCAATAGACTTGATGCATTGATTGCAGAATCGGCGGAATCGGTCCGATTCCGACCGATTCTGGAATCGGATCGGTGGAGCGGAAGGACCGATTCCGGGAAGAATCCCGCGGAATCGGTCAGAATCGCCTGGAATCGGTCGGAATCGATCCCGATTCCAACCGATTCCATGTGGAATCGGTCGATCCGACCGATTCTTCGGAAGGCCGGGTTGACCCGGCCCCGGTTCGATTCCCGGTTCACTCTGGACCGGGAATCGAACCGATTCCGGCCCTAAAAGGGCCGAAATCGACCCCGCAGCTTCAACCTGGCCGATCCCACACGGCGGAAGGAGGAAGCGCAGCGATTCCGGCGCGATTCCGGCGATTCCCGTTGATTCCGTCGATCCACCGTCGATTCCGGCCGATTCCGGCGATCCAGGTCGATTCCGGCCCGATTCCACCGATTCCGGCGATTCCAGGGCGATTCGTGCGATTCCGGCGATTCCAAGCTCGTTCTTCAAAGGATTCCGCCGATTCAAGCTCGGATCGGCATCGAATCAACCTCAGCTTCGATCTTTGTAAGGTTTTGCAAGATTTCTTCGCCAAAACTTCGTACGTCCATTCTTACGCGTTTCCGACGAGTTTCGAGTGTCGTTAAACTTTACGATTTCTCGTCCGAACAAGTCCGTTTAAGTTTTCAACTATCCGGATATGTCCATTTTGCACGGGAAAAATTCCGGATATCCCGTACGCCTATTTTTACACGTTTCCGACGACTCCGAGTAGAGTTAAACTCGGTGATTTGTGATCGAATAACTCCGCTCAAGTTGCTCAACATCGATCGATGTTTTTCGTACGGGAAAAATTTCTCGGATACCCCGTACATTGATTTCCGGCAAGTACGTAACCCTTTAAACATACCGAATGGTGCGTTTTCGGGTTGTCTCACACCCGAACAACGTCTAAAACAATTTCATGTTATCTAATCATCTTTAAGTGCATTGTTTACCATTTTCGCAGATTTAAGCAATGGCCGATCAAGGTGACGCAGACCAAGACGTGCTTCCGACGCGGGTCGGGAACACGGCATACGGTAGACCTAGTCGGAAGAGGGTACAAGGCAAGTGGCGCGGGAAGGAGATGAACGGGGGTGTTCCCGCCGAAACAACATATCGCCGAACAAAGTGGGAATGTAAAGAAAACGCGACAAGGTGCCTAGGAGAAGAGCGAGGAGACGAGAGGATACACGATGTGCAGAGCCTCTCAACGGGCTATTCGGATCGAGCAGAGGGAGGAGTTGCGCAGACGAGCTACCGAGAGGAGGAGGGACCGCGATTTCGCCTACCTTCAAAGTGGGAAAGGCAGGAAGCAAGCAGCCTCACCGCCGGGAGCCGAGAGCGAGGACGAGTCCACTCGACTCCGAGCCGAGACGTACTAGCACGCCAGCAGCGTGCGCTGCCGAGGAGGAGGACGTGAGGAGGGGAGCAGTGGAGGGTCCGGGTCCGTAGTTGACCCACTGGGCCGATCGTCGGCTCGCCCGACCTCGGGCCGGGGACCGAGAGCCCGACCCCAAGAGACAGGAGCCATACCGCCGTTCCACCCTACCCGCACTCGATTTACACCGAGTGACGAGTTTTTATTTAGAAACAAAGTGCCGGCGTACGGGGATAAAGCAGCAATGAAAGGGTGAAAGGCTACGCGGAACGGCCGCAAAGAGAGCCGTTCGCCACATCAAAATGGTTTTTACACGCAGTATCACTTTTTAAATTAAAATTGACATTATGCCCGTTTTATTTACTAAAACTTAATTTTACCCCGATCCCATTTTTTTTTAACTTCGACGTAGGCATCCCGCGCATGCACCACTCGGCCCTACTTCCGTACGACGGTGGATGCCGGCGAGGCCGGGACCGGGCTCGCAAGCCCCGGCGCGTACACACACGGCGCCGGCCCTGACGAGGAGGTCCAGAGTCGAGGGGAGTGGACGGACGGGTTCAAGTTGGCGAAGGAGAGGGGTTGCACAATCACGTGCGACGTGCAGATATCACCAGAGGGAGTATGATAAACTTCGGTGCATGTTTCCGAGGGGACTACATTCTCGAAGTCGGTAGATGCTTCCCGGGAAGATAAAAAATGCCGACTTCATCTTTTCTCCGATGGACGGGGTGGAGGAGATCGGAGGACAATGCGGGTTCAAAGCTGTCACCGACAACGAACCATCATATAAGGCGGCCGGTAGGAAGTTGACGGAGAAGATAAGCACATCTTCTCGGGTGCCCCGTGCGCACATTCCATAGATCTCATTTTAGAGGATATAGCGATGGAGGAGGGTGTATCTACACTCGTCGGTGCAGTACGTACGATAACATCTTTTATTTATTCGCATCCCCACCTCCTACATATCATGAGATCTCACACAGAGGGCACGATCTTGTCGTGCCCGGTCCGACACGATTTCGCTACGAACTTCATCATGAGAGTTTACACCGGCACAGTACGCATTGGTTAGGTTCACATGTCCGAGGAGTATTACAACTATACGGTGGACAACCCGTACGACAAAAAAAGAGCAAGAGATTCTTCACGTCCGAGAAGCGATCACCGACAGAGAGGTTTTGGGAGGATTGCCTACTACTGCAATCATCGAGCCACCGGTAGTTGCTCCGAGGTTGGTAGACTCGCATTTACTGTGGACCGTACGGGCACACCGTATTTACGCGCGGACCGGGCAAAGCCGAAAATTAAAGAAAAAAATCCCGCAGGTTACAAAAGCGGTGGAAGATCATCGATGACCGATGGGACAAGACTCGCACCACGATGTCCACGCTCGGCAGTAACTTACTCGGGTTAAAAAAGTTATTTCGCCGTATAATTGTTTTATACGCACAAAATTGTTAACTAATAAAATCTGCAGATATTTTTTAACCCCCGCATCCAATACATGGAGGACAAAGTGGTGAACGACAACGAGGTGATGCGGGGTACATCATAGCTATCCAACAGTGCCGATCTCAAAGCAGGACAGATGTAGGCCGAGATGTAAGTGTTGTAGTTCATTAAATACCTGACTAGCGCACTGTGCAACTAATTTTTTTATTTATATGTTTCGTATTTGTAGTACAAGACGAGGGTCGGTGCATACTCGTATGTCGACACTGAATATTCGCCGACAAAGTGTCACCTCGGTATAGTAATAGCTCGATCTTTTATTTCTTTTCTTTTCATACAAGTTATTCTTTACGACGGGCTAATTGTTTTCCTTTTCTCTTCTTGTGTTTTTCTGCACCGAGCGGTGGGTTCGTGTGAACACCAGAGTGGACGGAATCCACTTCTGCGTCATCGGGTATCGTGACCGAGCCGTAGCACCAGCCTTCCTCCCACCGCGAGAGGAATCGGGAGCACATTCAACCTCGATACATACCAAAAGGAGGAACAAAGTCGACCTCGTACCGGCCGAGAAGCCGGTCTTCCGTCATTATATACGCAGGCCGCGCATAAAGACCATCGGCGATCGGCGAAGATCGCCGAGGAGCGATTTCCGCACGGTTCGCAGGTGGCCCGTACGAGGCGCAGGCATTCCTCCGCCACACCACCTCCCGAGGAGGTGGACACGATCCGCATTTTCCGTGAGGAGCATGCACTTGCCTCCCTGATGAGTGAGAGGGAAGCCAGGATCATGCAGCCGAGTTTCGATCCCGATGACCGTGCACGGGCGTGCTGAGAGTCGGACGGTATCGAAGCCGAGGAGGATGCTCCAGCCTCCACCTCCATCTACCCACAGCTCGGGGCAGGCCTTTTCTCGCTCAGCCAGCCTGAGGGCCGACTCAGCTTTTTAGCCCCTCCTAGCTCTGGGCCCCCAGAAATTGGCTACTCCCATTCGGGCACCGGGAGAACGAAAACAAAGGTGACGATCGCACCGGAGAATGGGGAGGATTTGGCAAAGTTGAAAAAACTTTCGTGTTCCCGGACTTTCTCGTAGTTCGCAGATGGCCGAAGAGGTAAAGAGAAGGAAGTTATAGGTCGGGCGTCCGTCGTCACCCCGTACGACAAAGACGTTGTGCTCCTTCTCACTCCTCGTGTGACGACGAGGAGCGTATACCGCCGACGCAAGAACATCGCAGCGTATCGAGTCACCCGATTCACGGTTTCCGAAGCCGTATTACACGCCGGGATGAGCAGTACACCGCATTCTTATACACGGAGCCACAAGATTCAAAGATTCGGCCAGTCGACCACAGCTGATTACACCACCGGGCCCACCATCCTCTCGCTTACGTCCCGGTCGTCCCGCAGTCCGATCCATACGACTCGACGGCATGGCATCGGCATTATTTTCATACGGATACGGTCCCGGACAAGATACAAGACCGAGCACGAGGGAGGAGCGTCACGAGTGGCGAAGGGAGAGGAGGACGACCCACATCTTTATCCTAGATATCGGGTAGTAGATTGATACGATGTAATTTTTTTTCAGATGATGTATCAACTCTTCGATATTTCGAATCAATGGAATTGGAATATGTACTTAACTTCAAGTCTTCAAGTCTTCAATTGGTGTTCATTAGTATTTCGTATGATGCGGTCTTGTGGATATCATGCATCGGTTATTTTTTAAAATGATTCTAACTCATTTCCTATTTTTTTAGAATTTTTTCCGGAATTTTTTGAATTTTTTCGACGAAAAAAAAACCAAAAAAAAAAAAACGATTCCGGACCGATCCGGAATCGATTCCCTTCCCAGGAATCGGCCGATTCCGGCTGATTCCTGGAATCGGAATCGGAATCGGTCCCAACCGATTCCGATTCCGATTCCGATTCCGGAATCCTTGACTTGATGAGATACAATATGAACTAAATAAACAATATAAAATAAACACAAAAGACATTTCTTTAAATATAAAAATACCTTAAAACAAACCCTTCAAAAATCTGAAATTTTCATCATTAAAGTCATCTAAACTTTGAGACTGAATCATTGACAAATAATGATTTAATCAGCTTAAATAAAACACTTGAAATACTTGAAAACGTCAAAAACAGTTTCTTAATACAGAAAAAAAATCAGATCATAAACACCATAAAATTAAATTAAACACATCTTAAACACTTGAACCAAAATCTAAAATCGAACCAAAACCGAAATCAAACATGAAAACCGACACACATTATAAGAAAGACAATCAAAATATCATAAAATCTGAAACATTTAAAATTTAAAGCATCTCAATAACAATCAATTAACTTAATTTTAAAACACTCATCAAATCCAAAATCGAAATAAATAATTCAAACTAAAATTCAAATTGAAAACAAATAGAACATAAATTCAAACCTAAAAACAAAGTCACATACAACCAACATCAAATCTGAAAACAAAGTCAAACTAAATTATAATCAACATCAACCACATATTAAATCAACATGGTTTCATCTCATTGAGCCCACGGGGCTATCACCCATTGTGTGTTTATTTTATGGGGATGTACGTCTTCTACCGAGCAGGTTGTCATGGCAGTTGATCAAGGGTCTTCAAGTCGTTGCTCAATATAACTAACATCAGATATTCGCACCATCCGATGGAGAGATGTCAAAAATCAAATTTTCACAAAACCCGATAACCTCAGTTCTATACTTTTACACATATCACCCGGACTAGTTAGTACTATTAATGGGATATCACCTAATTTTCTAAGTAGTTCAGGACAAATTAAATTGCAAACAAAATTTAGAAAATCGAAGTTTCACAGTAAATACCTCCACTGAATCAAAAGTTAACATAACAGTAGCCCAATATTCGTGGCAAAGGCTACGAGGAACAAATTCCCATCTTATTTCCAAATCTAGTACAGACATTAAGCAAAACACTTACAACCACTGTTTATTAAATAAAAGAAGTGCATTCCTGTTATTTCCGAACCTAGTACAGAAAATGGATTGTCTATTTTTACAAAATTATTCTACCCTGAACAATAAGACTGGGAGTATTGAGCATATACTATTCTATGCTATAATGATGTCCACACAATTAACATGACATCTGTCACGCTTTCATCCATTCTGATCAAAATGGTCACAAGCTTATTTATTGAGAAAACATCAATTTCACAGTTGCAACATAGAACTGCCTAGCAAAAAGACATGACAACCAAAATATCATAGAAGCCGAGAAGACAGAATGGTTTAAAAAAATGTACATTTGACCAATGATCTGACACAGTATATATAACAAGTTTCTATCAGAAATCTGAACCATTATATTTCTTTCACCACCAGAAGAAAAAAACAGTACATGACAGCCATCCAAACAATAATCACTATATTCACCAATGACACAAAATCAGGACTAAAGCACATCTACTACAAAATTCAAATATAAGCACATGGTTATACCTTTGCAGCAGTTCATTTAATAAGTTTCTGCCTTCCATCAAAACATTTTCAGGAACAACTTCTTCAGCCCACAGATGTCTTGTCAATTTTTCAGGAAACTCAATGCCCAAAAGCATCTCTTCTGACAAAGGTAGTTCATTCCAGTTCAGCATGTAGCCAGTCACGTTCTATTGATTGAGAATAACAGTTTCTTGGTTAGTAATTAAGGTATCACAAGAAAGATTTATGATGCAAGGAGAAACAAGCATCAAATCTGAGATCAATGCCTTCTATTAACATATATACTATTTCCAAAAAAACAGATATATGGTACATTCACATCATGAAACGTTATCATGGGAAACAAAATGCTTATCTAAGTAGGCAATAGAAGCTTACCATGTTTGGCCCATCCTGTGCATTCAGTGTGATACGGCGGAGAACATCCTCCTCCAAAGTGGACAAAATTTTGTCTGAATCAACAGTGCATGTTGTATCCGGAAAAGATGGGTCACATTTCACTCCATAATTTCTTACAATGATTCTTCGATGTTTTATTAGCATCTTTGTCAGAAAACAGCCCATGGTTTCCAACTTTTGCTTCTTACCTCCCAGCCTCAATGTCCCATGACTACTGATGGAGGTTTGAGCAGCAGTTTCCTGAATTTGTAGTAACATTTCTGCTCTGTCACCATCTGCCCAGCAGCAGCATGAGGATGAACCATCATCTAACAAATTAAAGTCATCAATGAATAACATACCACTATGGATATTTCCTAACAGCCCACTATCTGCCCAGCAGCCCACTACAAATGTATATTTTCTAATATTCCTATATATTCTGACATGGCATCAAAAGAAACATACCCAATATAAAACCTGAAAGTGGAATCCTTATAGCTGGAACAGAATGAAAGTTCCTAATTTTACCAACTTGGTCTTCCATAACTAGAACAAACACCCCAGTTACCTGAGAAATAGGCATGAGCTTAAAGAATTAGAGGTAATATAAATAAAATTAAAAGTCATATTTCCGGGCAGACAGCAGATGAGAGTCACATAGTAATCTTCTTACCCTGCAGAGAAAGTGCACTTTTCTAATAAAAGAACAGTTAATATACTCTGATATTAATCCCGAGGATGCAACAGGCAGAGACCCATTATGAGTATGTAACTTGAATGGAGACATGTAACTTTGAGGAAAAGATGAACAGTTTCTGGATTGATTAAGGACATCCCACTCAATATAATTAACCACAATGAACGAAACAGGAATCAACCTTAATTCGTATTGCATTAAAGAGTTCCTGTAAAATAAGATTTGGTGAGAGTTTTTACATAAAATTTTCAGGTAGCATGTCACTTGAAATAGCCCCTTGTAAACTTCTGGAGGCTAAACAACAATAGCAAGTATTACACAAGCATATAAAGAAAGAATTGACACAAAAAGATTCATAAATGATTAAAACAAACTAGCTGTCAGCGCTAACAAGTATGACAGGAATAGGATAAATGATCTTCTCTTACAAATGAACTTATTATATGCATGGATATTTCAGTTAGCGTCATGAGCCTCCAACCAAACAACTGCAACAATGAGATGTACAATTCAAGGCAGTCGACCAATTCTGAAAAGCCTTCAGTCCTGAATCTTATGAGTTCATCAACCACGCTAATCTTCCAGTATCCCAAGTCCACAATGTTGAATCATAATACTTGATTTAATATTTAGCCGCAATTTGTCACATAGACTAAATGGCTCTGTAATTTGAAAAAAGATGTGCATCTATCTGGCGAGGAACAAGGCCTATGACTTTTGCCTTTTGCTGGACTCCATGGCCTCGAAAGGTTTGTATTATCACCATCTCTTATTTCCTACTTTTTTCCAATCTTTTAGAAGAAAATAGTCATGCTATTGGTGAGGACAATAGAGCAAGGGACGAATTTGAAAAGGTTTATCGGCATAGGCGACATCGACTGGAGTCTATTTGGCTGGGCAATATTAAATTTTAATCCATTTTATGGACAAAACATGTTTCAGAATTATTTTGTGAATTTTCTAGAATTTCAGGGGTCTTAGTATTTTTTTAGTCATTTACTAAGTCCTAAAGGGTTTTCTTTAAAGTTCTGGGTATTTTCTGCATTTCTGGGCATTTTACAATATTTTTTGTGAGGTCTTTTTCAATTATGAACATTTTTCAGCATTTACAGGTTCCCCCCTATAAATAGGGCATCCGACTACTCCACATGCATAAAAATTTGAAATAAAATTGGTTTACTATTCACATTCCCCTTTTGCCCTGGGCATTCCGTCTGGTGATTGTTTCAAGCAGCACTATTTCCGGTACCTGCAGCCTCGTGAGGTGTAAGGTGGGGTTCACTCTCTCTCCCTTAGTCATTCGGCTCATTTCGACCGCGGTGTCCTCTCTCCCTCTCGCGATGGCAAAACACTAGCACACCTTCTCCAGCTCTGATCTCCTTCTCTGGTGGTCCTCTCCAATATCTCCTTTGGAGGAAACGATCTCCGACCTCCGATCTACCCTTCTCTTTTGGCTGAGCTCCATCAGACGTCTTCAACCAAATTTTCTGACAACGAAAGTAGATGTTGGCGCGGATTTCTTCCTCGAATCTCCTCTCTGCTTCGTTCCTCCCCTTCTGTAGAGTTATTCAACAGCTGGGGATAGTATTATCGAGGTTTGTTGCATGAAAAATCACCTTACAACGACGGATTTGTAAGTTAAACCTTATTTTGGAGGTTGCTGAAGCCGGATCTGTACATTCCTTGTTCGTTCCAACTTCTGCAAGAGGTTTTCCTTTCTGGTTGGTCTATTTCTGATGGTGAACGATGAACCCTAACTCACAATGCCATCTCCGAACTTATGGTTCATAGGAAACCAACGTTAGTTTTCCAATTGATTTTGAGGTATTCCGTGCTCCTAAGTAAACTAGACATAGCCTTGATTGAAGGTTGTCCGGAATTGTCATTTCGACGGTAACTTCAACATTTTAGTTTCAGTTTGGACATGTTTATTTACTGTTTGAAAATGCTTATAACAACATGATGTAACCTCAAAATTCTAAAGGATTTCTTGTTTCGGAAATTTATTTTCCATTTGAATTTGAATTTGATTTGATTAGACCTTAGCATTGACTTCTTAGGAAGATAGATGGTATTCCATAAAAGTACTAACTAGGGTCAAAATTATATGTTGAGGTTGTTAGGTTCTTTGAAAATTGATTTTGACCTCTTCCCGTCAGATGGTGCGAAGATCCGACGTTAATTACATCGAGATTACTCGAGAACCCTTGATTATCGTCATAGCAATCCATTGGAAGTAGAAGACATGCATCCACAAAAATAAACATTCACACATACGGACATAGGAAAACAATCCCATAAGTTTGATAGAATGCAAGCACTTAATTTTAGTTTGAATTTGATTTGAATTGAATTGGTTTAATTAAATTTGTTGGTTTGAATTTTGATTTGATTGGTTAATTTGAATCTGTTTGAGTTGAATTTAATTTGTTGATTGCTTTTAGTTTGGGTTGGAGTTTGATTTGTTCATTTTTTGAGTTGCTTATTGATTTAAGTTTGGTTCAATTTGAATTTGCTTGTTGATTTAAACTTGGTTTAAATTTGAGTCAGCAAATTGATTTGTTTAATTAAAATTTGAGTTTGTTTTCTTGGTTGATATTTGGATTTGATGTGTGAGTTTTGATTTGATTTGAATTGATTGATTTGTTTGAAATGGATTTTATTGGGGTTAGTTTGATTAAAATTGATTTGAACTTGATTTGGAAAATCTGATCTTAGTTGAATTGACTGGAATTCAGTTTGAATTGTTTATGGATTGATTTAATTTGTTTTAGATTTATTTGGTTAAAGTTAATTTGTTTTAAGGTTTGATTTAAGAGATTGATTGATTTGTTTGAAATGGATTTTATTCGGGTTAGTTTGATTAAAATTGATTTGAACTTGATTTGGAAAATCTGATCTTAGTTGAATTGACTGGAATTCAGTTTGAATTGTTTATGGATTGATTTAATTTGTTTTAGATTTATTTGGTTAAAGTTAATTTGTTTTAAGGTTTGATTTAAGAGAATGATTTGGATTGAGTGAAATTGATTAAAATTGAGTTTGATTTGAGTTTAATTTTGGCTTGGTTTGTTTAATCTGAGTTTGTTTGAGTTGGTTCAAATCAAGTTGAATTTGTTTGACTTGGATTGAAAATTGAATTGTTTTGAATTGGGTTGATTTGGATTGAATGGGCTTTATCTGATGGGTTTAAATTAGATTTCAGTTAAATCCGGAAATTTTTAATTTCACGAATTTGACAGAAGGCTAGGTTCTCTTTTAGAGTTCAGTTATCTTGATTTTGTGTATGGATTGTTTATTAGTTCAGTTTGTTTGTTTCAAACTTAACATGTTTGGTTAGAGTTTGGTTAAAAATTTTTACTTATGAAATCGGATTGTTTTTAAGTCCAGGTTAGAACATGAGTTGTTGGAACTTGACTTAAATTCTGTTTACTGATCTAATTGAGCTTGAAGTTTGATTGAACTTGAGTTATGTAAAGTTCATTTGGAATTTGATTTTTCATTTGCAGATTCGGCTGAATTGAAGTTGAATAGGATCTGTTTTAGTTTAAACAGGTTGGGATTTCACAATTTTCAGTTTCAATTCTGATTCCAGAGATTCTTACATTTTTATTTGTTATCTTTGTTTGTTGATCCTCTTAGAATGACATTCAGATTTTAGATCTTTGAAGTTCGGATTCTTGGAGTTCAGATTCCAGATTTCTTACAGACTCCTGAAATTCTGATCTTGTACAGATCACAGATTTTCAGATTTCGGATCTTTTACAGTTCCATATTTGCCGATTTCAGATTTCAGATTTTAAATTCTGCATATGTTACAGCCTTCGGTTCCTTGCAAAGTTCAGATTTTTTTGATCTTTTCAAATTCCAGACTCCAGATTTCTTGCAGATTCTGCATTTTAATTGATTTCCAGATTGCAGGTCTTTAAACGGGTTTCTGCACCAATTCAAATTTCATATTTTCAGATCTTCAATTTTCAGGGTTTCAATTGCAGATTTTTTTTTAGTTTGGATCCCCTGCAGATTACATATCTTGCTGCAGATTCTGCACCTCCCATCTTCAGATTTCAGATTTTTAAATGAGTTAAGTTCAGATTTTAATCTTTGAATTTCAGAGGTGATTTCAGATTTCAGAAAATTTCAGTTTCAAATCTGATTTTTGGTTTGCGATTTTACAGATTGACAGATTTCGGATTAAGTTCAGAATTTTCAGATTCAACTTGGATCAGTTCTGATTTGGGTCAGATTTGTTTTCTGATTTTCGTTGATGGATTAGATTTTGGGAAAACTTGATCTCTGGCGGTTAAGCTTGCTGCAAAGCTTACCTTCAGATGATTAAACTTGAGATTTAATTTTCTTTGATCGGACGGCAGGTCCTCAGCATTTCATTCTTAACATGATTTTCAGATTTCTTAAATGTCTTGTTTTTTTTTGAAATTTCAGATTTATGTTCAGTTTTCAATGTGCTTGCATTCATTCATTCCAGCAGGGACTGTTTTCTCCTTGCATTGAACATTGAATTCTTCATTGTTTGAGGTTCACACAAGTCCTCCTGCTTCTTCTCTTTTACAAGAAACAAACTGTGACATCCCCTGAATTTGGGATCAAGTATGTGCCAATCTTGAATGTATCCTTGAACACATTCCAGCCTTTGATAGGCATCTGGAAACCTGTCTTGTCATTTCAGAAGTTTGAACATGGTCCTGCCTTTGATAGGCAAATGAAGTCTTCTCCCAACCGGTTCAAGGTTGAGCATACCCGGCTTTTGATAAGCTTGTGGGTACTCATCCCATGGTTGGTCTTCCTCATTAGCCTATGGTTTGGGCATATTGGCATGTTGATCATGCACAGCCTCCCCATGGCATAATGGGCAAAACAACTCCCTCTTGGGGCATGGTAAGACATTGTGGTCTCTAAACTAGACCTTTGTATGTCCACCTTAAAGGGTCAAGGGGCGTGCTTAAAGTCGGCCCATTGCTTTCCCTATTTTGTTTTGAATTCTTTTAAATTAAGCCAAGACCATGAGGCGGGTTTTTAGCCGGCCGGATGCTCGTCTCGGTTTGTTGATTAATTAAGTAGATTGTTATTTAATTTATGTTTATTGTTTGTTTTATTTTATTTTATTTTGAATTATGAGTCAAGAGACGTGCTTAAAGCCGGCCTATTGTTTTTCCATTTATTTTCATTCTTTTAAGTTATGCCAAGACAATGAGGCGGGTTTTTAGCCGGCCGGATGCTCGCCTCGGTTTGTTTAATTAATTAAGTGCATTTTTATTTAATTTCCATCAAGATATCTTTTAAGAAAAATTAATTTTCATCAAGCCTTCTTCGGACCCCTGCATCACCAAGGCCTGGTGGGCCTTGCTGTCTCCCGCGGCCTTGTTTGAGCCCTCTTCTTTCTTTCTTTCTTTTTAACAGCTCCTTTTGGGTGGGCCCCACCTGCATTTTGACCCGCGGGTCAAAAGTTCTCCCACGGCCGCCCCCACGCGCGGCTTCTGGCCGCAGCCGCGGCCTTTTTTTTTTCTTGCTTCCTTTTTCTGGGTGGGCCCAGCCATATTTTGACCTGCGGGTCAAAATAGGACTCCACCTCACCGCGCGCGGCACCTCCTCCCAATATATGCCAGCATGGACGTAAGTGGGAGAAAAATAAAACCCCCGGCGGGCTTCTCTTCCTCCCGACCAGGCGACGGCCTCGGCGGCACCCGGAGGCACTTCCGGCGACCATGGTTCGCCGGGTCGGCGACCCGGTCGGCCGGGTCGGCCGGGTCGCCCGACCCGGTCGCTTTTTGGGCCGACCGACCACGACCCGGTTATTATTTTAAAATGAATTTTTTATTATTTTTTGTCCCGACCCCGACCCGACCCGGGTCGCGACCCCAACCGACCCGGGTCAGTTTTGGGGCCGACCGACCCGGAGCCGACCCCCGACTATTCCTTCCTTGCCGGCGACGGCGAAGCTGCTCCTGCGGCCTCCGACGTCGACTCCAGAGGGGGAACAAGCTTCCAACGGAAAGTCCAGAGAGGAAGGGGACCCGACAAACCTTGTTGGCTGCGGCTTCCAAGTTTGTGACGCTCGCGGCTCCTGCAGAGGGGTTTCTGGCGGGTGCGGCTTCAGCCTTCAGTAGGCTTCCAGACGGAGAAAGTTGAAGGAGCTTCGAGTGACGGCGTGGGGAAGGCGACTCCGGTAAGCCCTCTTTCTCTTCTCCTTCTCTCGGTCTCTCGATGGCTCTCCTTGGGGGTCTGTTTACGCAGGGCTCTTCTCTCTCTGTCCCGCCTCTCCTTGGGGTGTATTAACGCGCCTTTCAGCCGGCGGATGCTGGGTTGTTTTTATAGGCCTCGGTGGTGTCCTTCCACCGGGAAAACCTCTCGTAATAGGGGTTGCGGCTCCGAGAAGGACTCAGGGCTATCCCGAAGCAGACGGGATCGATCCCCCTTCCTCCTTATCTGCCTATTGCCTTCTTACGGCAGTTCCTTGCCGTCGTTAGCAGAGGTGTAGAGTCCGACGGGGAGTAGGCCTTCTCTGCTCCGACAGTTTCTCCCCATTCATTTTTTTTTCTCTTTTTTTTTTTTGAAATCCTCTTGAACCGGCCAGTCAAAAGAGATGGGCATAAATAGGCCAGCATTGGGTTAAATCCGTGGATGGCTAGTTTTATTGGGCCATCTCCGCCAGCTTAAGTCTTAGCCGTGACTCCCCAGCTCCTCTCTTTTCTTCTCTTCTTTTTTTTTTCCAGCTCCCCTGCGCATTAAGACCCAGCAGCCGAAACAAACCGTCTTCTACAGACGTCCTGCCGATTAAGTTTCAGACTCGGAAAGTTCCTTTGTGTTTAGTTCTTCTAGAGTCGGTCCTATTGGCTAAGGACTCACTGCCCTCAATTTTCAGGTACGTGGCTGACCCTTAACTTTGCTTGTATAACTTTTATGAATATTTGAGGTGCCAACACAACATCAAGCTCAGTTCTAATTCAGAATGCTCGTTTTAACATAAAGACTAGTCCATCTCCAGTCTGGTGCCTGTTAGAACTTCAGACCTGAAGTTTTTAAGTCTGTTGAACCTTTCAGTTAGTTGAGACATCTTATTTGATACAGTTCGAAAATGAAATCTTGAAGTTTCAGTTCTTAGTGGGGAAAAACTGAAAGTGCAACTGAGAGCAAGTGTTGTTGCCGGATTGGTCTATACTCCAATTCATTTCGATAATTGAATTTGTTTGAAATCGTATCATGGTTCAGTTTTAATGAAGCATGTTCTGAAATGTGTATTGAATTCTTTCCTCTGATTGTTTGAATCATTCTGTCCGTTTGCTGGATAAACAGGATGGTTGTTGTGATTAAAAATTTGAGCAGCATGAAATCTCAATTGAGATAGTTCTTCCTATACTATTGATGATACAAAATGAATGCCAGCCCTATCTGGTTAATGTTGGAAATGAAGAGTTTACGAAAAATGATGATGGAATTCCCTATCGAAGTGTCTTGGTGACTTGGCTTAAAGGTCAAGATGCCGATGCTTCATGGCATGGAATGTCATCTCGCCGAGATCTCGATCTCGGTCTCGCCAAGGGGGCTGAGAAACGAGATCGCCAAGATCTCACCCCATGTAGCATGGTCTGTGTTGGTACCTCAAAATTTCACAAAAAAAAATTGAATGGACATCTGTAGAAGGCGGTTTGTTTCAGCTGCTGGGTCTTAATGCACAGAGAGCTAAAGAAAAAAGAGAGAGAGAGAGAAGAGAAGAAAAGAGAGGAGGGAGCTGGGTAGTCACGACCAAGATGGCCCAATGAAGCTAGCTATTCACAGATGGCCCAAATGCTGGCCCATTTGTGCTCATCTCTTATGACAGGCCCGTTCAAGAGAAATCCACGTCAAAAAAAATAATAAATAAATGAAGAGGAGCAGTCGGAGTAGGGAAGGAAATCGACTCCCCATCGGACTCTACCCCGGAGCCAATGCTAGCAACGGCAAGGAGCTGCCGTAAGGAGGTAGTGGAGGATAAGAAGGGAAGAAGAATCGATCCCGCCTGCTTCGGGATGGTCCCGAGTCCTTCTCGGAGCCGCAACCCCGATTTTGGGAGGTTTCCGGCGGAGGAAGGACAGTGCCGAGCCTATAAGAGAACCTAGCCTTCTCCTCGGCTAGACCCTGCGTGAATACCCCCCGTGCGTGACCAGCCCCCCCCCCCCGAGAGAGAACTATCGAGAGACCGAGAAAAGGAGGAGAGACGGAAGGCTTACCGGAGTCGTCGCCCCCCACGCCAGGCTCGAAGCTCCCTCAATCCGTCTGTCCGGAAGCCACCAAGCCCGCAGGTCCGTCCGGAAGCCTCTACGGAAGCTGCCTTCGCCGCGAGCCTCGCCGGAAGCTGCCGTCGTCGTCGCTGGACCTCTCCCAGGAAGCCCCCGTCGCGGAAGCTCCTACCGTAAGAACCCCTCGCCGGAAGAACCTTTTCCCTTCCTTCCACTGCCGTCGAGGGGACAGAGGGTGTGCCGTCGAGCCTTTCCCCTTCCTTCGCTGCCGCCGAAGGAGACGGGAACCACTGCCGCCTGCAAGTTCGTCCGCTGCCGTCGACTGGTCGGGAGGAGGAAAGGGAGCGCCGGAGGTATTTTTTGCCAAACTTATGTCCAGCTGGCGTATATCAGGGGAGGAGGAGGCGCGCGAGCAGGCTGCGGGTCCGATTTTGACCCGCAGGTCAAAATTGGAGCGGGGCCCACCAAAGGAAAAGGAGTTAAAAAAAAAGGAAATGGCGCAGCGGCCAAGCCGCGCGCACGCGGGAGCAGCCGCGGGGGAAGAGGGTTGACCCGCAGGTCAACCTATGGTGGGGCCCACCTTATGAAGAGGTTTAAAAAAAAAGAAGAAAAGAAGGGGAAGAAGAAGATGGGCTGCGTGAAGGCCCATAACCACCCGATAAACAGGATCCAAAGAGGGCCCAACAAAATTAATTTTTTTTTCTTAAAAAACATCCTTGATGGAAATTAAATAAAAATGCACCTAATTAATTAAACAAACCGAGGCGAGCATCCGGCCGGCTAAAAACCCGCCTCATGGTCTCGGCATAACTTAAAAGAATCAAAACAAATGGGAAAGCAATAGGCCGGCTTCAAGCACGCCTCTTGACCCATAATTCAAAATTGAAATAAAACAAACAATAAACAAAAATTAAATAACAATCTACTTAATTAATCAACAAACCGAGACGAGCATCCGGCCGGCTAAAAACCCGCCTCATGGTCTTGGCTTAATTTAAAAGAATTCAAAACAAATAGAGAAAGCAATGGGCCGGCTTTAAGCACGCCCCTTGACCCTTTAAGGTGGACATACAAAGGTCTAGTTGAAAAGACCCCAATGTCTTACCATGCCCCAAGAGAGAGTTACTTACCCATTATGCCAAGGGAAGGCTGTGCATGATCAACATGCCAATATGCCAAACTATGAGCTAATGAGGTTCAGAGATTATGAGATGAGTCCCCACATGCCTATCAAAGGCCGGGACATGCTCAATCTCAAGTCAGTGAGAGGAATGCCCACAAGTCTATCAAAGACCGGGTGTTTTCCATCTCAAATTGATCAAACAAGTTCCATGTTCATCAAGAACTCAAGAGACCGGATTGTTGGTCATGATTGTAAATCATGTCTCATGTTGAGAGAAAATAAATGAGAATTTATGCTCGGTGCACAGATTTATGTTACAAGGAGAGAACCGCTGCATGAAGTTTTGGAAGGCAAGACAACAAGAAGAAAAACCTGAAAGTCTGAAACATTTAAAAAATCTGAAAGCTGGACTTAAAACATACAAGTCTGAAAATCCAAAATCTGCAAGTTTGAACTTCACATTTAAAATGAGATCGAAACCTGTAAAATTGCAGAATCCACAATCTGGTCAAATTTAAGAATCTGCAGAATGTGAAATCTAAAGTCTGCCAAGTCTGAAGTCAGATCATTTAAATCTGAAACTTAAAATCTGAAGATAATCCACTGAACCCTCAAGCCAAATTCAAAACAGAACTCAAATCAAATAATTGAATAAGTCAAATCCTAAATCCACACAATCCATACAGGTCCGAAATCTGCAAGCTTCAAGAAATCGGAATGTACCAACTCAGATTAAATCAAGGTTGGGACCAGTTTTGGCCAAACTCAGCTCCAACTAAATTAAAAAGTGAAATCTACTGCAAACTAAATCCGAGTCAAAACCAACCTTGTCGGATCCAATCTTAAAAATAAAGCAAGCCCAATAAATTCAAATCAACAAAACAAGTCACCAAATACATTCCATTAAATTTAAAATAAATCAAATTCTGAACAAATTCATCAAAACTCAAATTTAAATCATTGTCAACTTAAGCCAATTCAAGACAGTAAAAAAATCAATTCACATGAACCATCAATAAAAATCTCAGTCGGAATCTTAATCCAAATCTCAAACAGAATCTGAAGAATAAGATAATTTAAAGGCCAATCTAATCCAAACCAAATCTCCCCAGTAAAATCAATTTCACTCAATCCAAGCCAATTTCTCAAGTCAAACATAAAAATAGATTAACTTTAAATCAACAAATTCAAAATAAACCAAACTCAAATCAAACCAATAAACAACTGTCTCAAATTCAAATCAAATTTAAGTCGACTAACAAATCCAGACTGAATCAAACTTAAAATAAATTCAATTAAAATGAACAAATTCAAACTCAAACCCAAATCATTTTAAAAGTCTGAAATTTGCATGAAACCACAAAACGTCAAATTCACCCAAAACAAATTCAACTCAAATCAATTTTAACCAAAATCAAACTGAAATTTAAATAATTCAATTCCAACAAAATCCATTTCAAACAAAATCAAATCAGCTTCAACCCAAACTAAAAGCAATTCAACCAATTAAGTTCAACTCAAACTAAACTCAAACTAAATTAACCAATCAAATCGAAATTCAAACCAACAAATTTAATTAAACCAATTCAATTCAAATAAATTTCAAAACCAAATTAAGTGCTTGCCTTCCATCAAATTCATGGGGTTGTTTTCTCCTATGTGTGAATGCTTATTTTTGTGGATGCATGTTTTCTATTTTCATGGATTGCTATGACGATAATCAAGGGTATTCGAGTAATCTCGATGTAGTTAACGTCGGATCTTCGCACCATCCGACGGGGAGAGGTCAAAACAAATTTTCAAAGAACCTAACAACCTCAACATATAATTTTGACCCTAGTTGGTACTTTTATGGAATACCATCTATTTTCCTAAGAAGTCAACGCTAAGGTCTAATCTAATTCAAATTCAAAAGGAAAATGAATTTCCAAAACCAAAACATAAAAATTTTTAAATTTGAGGTTACATCAGTTTGAAAAAAAATTTTCTTCGGGAGTTTTGCCCCCCTGATATCCCCCACAAGGACGCTACCCCCGCGACCTGACCGCGCAGGTCGATCCGTGACTACCTACTCCCCCCCTGTTTATGATAGTGTAAACATAATAATATATCTCATTATAACTTATACCATCACATAAAAAATGTGCTACAAGTTTAATACTATACTAGTATTTAAAAAAGATTGTATACAAGTTTAAATCTTTTAAAGACACGATCATCTTTTTGGTATTGAGAGTGCTTTTGTAATTGTTCATTCACACAATTGATGTATAAATGTATTATATATTTTTATACAAATTCATTGATGTACTCCTATCTTTATAAGATATTATGTTATGTTTTATACATATATACATTTTGATCTGAGAATCCAAGATCCGATCTTTCGAGATTTTTCCAAAATATCTCCGAGATCTTTTCTCTTTCACCCCCCGAGATGAAGTGATACGGGACGAGGAGGGACGGACCGGCAACGTGGCGTTGCAGCAGCCGTCAGGAGGCTCAAAAGACCTAAAAATGCAGGAAATAAGCAAAAACCGGACTTAAACATGTCAAAACGGGCCCAAAATATGTCGAACCATGCCTGAACCGCCCAAAATGGGCCTGAACCGGCCCCAAAATGTGCTGAACCGGCCTGAACCGGTCAAAAATGGCCTGAACCGGCCGGTTTAAGGACTGAACCAGCCTCTAGAGTGTTGAACCAGCCTAAACTGGGCTGAACCGGGTCAAACCGGGCCCAAAACCGGTCTGGAGGCGAACTAGTGCCGGCTTGAGCTGATCGGGCGGGCAAACGCACGTGAGCCGGTGCATAGGCCGGCCAGGAGGAGGCGAACTGGCACCCGAGACGGTCGCGTGGGCAACGCCACTTAACGTGGCCGCCCGTGGTTGGCCGCGGGGGCGGGAGACGCGGCCAGCTCACTGGCCGCCGTGTAACCCTGTCAAGAAGCGCCCGCGAACGCGCTCGGGCGTGTTGTCTTCCGCCCATCTTTGGCCGTGTGAGGTAGGGGTGGGCACGGTTCGGTTCGGTCCGATCTAGACCATTTTTTTTTCAAACCGAACCAAACCGAATCACCCTCTCAAACCGAATCGAACCAAACCGAATCAATTAGGTTTGATTCGGTTTAAATCTAAAATAAATAAAATATTTAAATTAATTATTTTTTACATATATATACTAATTTTTAAGTTAAAAATAATGAAAATAAATATTATTTTATTATAAAATTTATAAAAGTATCATTTTATTAATATTACAATAGTTTTTTTATATTTTTTGATTAAATCGGCTTAAACGGTTTGGTTTGGTTCAAATCAGTTTGGAGATTTTACAAACCGAACCAAATCGAAAGGGGGCCCAGACCGAACCAAACCGAACCGAATGGACTGGTTCGGTTTGGTTTCTCGGTTTGAACCGTTTTGTGCCCACCCCTAGCGCGAGGGCTCCGCTCGAGGGGCTTCGCGGCATCGATGGTGCCTCCGCGCGAAAGGGGGGGTAGCAGGCGAGCACGCCGCCGTTGCCATCGTGGTCAGGCTTCGTCGACGCCACTAGGGTGGTCAGAGATGCCGCGACTGCGGGAGGAGGAGGCCGGAGGCCCCAATGGACGTCGTGACGCCTGCGTGCGAGAAGGGGGAATCGATGGAAGCCGGTGGGAACCAGAGCCTGCAGACCTCTCCTCCCTTGTGCAACGGGATGTTTTACAGCCGGAGAGAGGGAAGGGGATTGGGGTGTGTTACCACAGCTACCGGAGCCCTAGCAGGGGGGTACGCATGGACAAGACAACCGATGCAGCTCTTCCTCCTTCTTCTTCTCCATCTGATAAGGGTCCGAGAGGGGACTTCCAGTACTGGGGTGGTTGGATGTAGGTACTCCAGGGATCGCCGGAGGTGGGGGTGGAAGGGCGAAGATGGTCGACGTCGTCGGAGATGTCGAAACGGACAAAGACGGAGGTGAACGGTGTTGATAAGGTTCAAGCTTGAACAGGTGAAGGGGGAAGGGGCAAGAATGGCTCGGAGGCCGCTGGACGGAGGAGGGGGAAGAAGACGCCCACGTCGGAAGGTTGCGAAGGAGACCGGTCTTCACCGGAGGTGGAGCTGGATGACCTTCATCGAGGAGGGGGTGAAGGGGAAAGGGGCAGCACCCTTGCACAAGAGACCAGCCCCTTAGGGTTCCAAAAATTCCACTAACTTCTCTCTCTTCATTCCAACAAGTGAGACCTCTTAAATAGAGGAGCTCATTACAAATAAGACATCCTAAATGACTATTTACATACATGTCCTCGTAATGACCCAAATTAAAAGAAAAGAGTAAAAACGGACTTCAAATATTTACAATGAAGTCCAAGAGGACATAAACGTAAATAAACTCCAAAATGGACCGGACCGGGTCCCCATCACGAAGTTGAGATCCGAGACAACAATCCTTGGTTCATGGATAGTCATTACTGATTGAATTCTTATTTGATGAATTCTGAAGAAAGAAGAAAAAGGGAACTCCCTGATTCCAAAGGCCATGATGAGATCTGAGCTTACTCAATTGAGAAACAATACTTTGTGAATTGTTCCTGTTTATTTTTGTTTGTTGGCTGCTATATTCTTTCCTCAGATTACTACCAGGTTGTTCGGCAATTGGCATAGCAGATAATTATTAATATAATTTCAGAAGCGGACTTGTGTTTCTTATTCCTTCCTAACAGCGTAAAAGTACTTCTGAAAACTTTCTCTGTCCTAAATTGTGCTTCTTGTTCTTTTATTGTACCAATTCTAACTGCCATGCTCTTGAGTGCTGATAGGCTCTAGCCATGTATAATAATGTTGTTGGTTACATCTTGTAACTGTTTGAGTTGCCTAACTTGAGTTACATAAATCTATTTTGTTATTGGTTGGATCTTTCCAGTTTAGTGTAAATAATTCATTAACAAACCTTGGCATGGTTTAAAATTCTTTGATGTCATCTTGATTGATACAGCTACTTGGTCCAATTTCTAGTCATAACAACTACTACTTGCTTGCTGATCCTTCTATTTTCTTAATGAAGTGAGGATTAATTTTATGATGTGTATTAAAAACTGAAAATTCACTAAGTCTAGATCCTTGTCCCCCCATCAGCTATGCTTGAAGTGATGTCCCCATGTGGTGTGTGAACTGTGAAGAGGCATGCAAGGAGAACATTGGACCAGATAGTATTGAAGAACATCCATCCCACCGCACTCTAACCACTGATCATAAAGCTGCACATTCACCACAACATGAAGAAAAGGACAAAGGGACATAAAACGACAACTGCCACAAAATGCAGAGTGAAATCAGAACATAGGCCGGTAATTGAGCATTGTTGTGATATCATATACTAGAGTACTAAGATCAGCATAAAAATCACGCTAAAGAGTAAAGGCACCACCAAAACCTGGTTAAAGATTATAAATCACTGGACACCAGGAGAATTGAGAGTTTGAAACCATATATGAATGTCACGTGTACCCTAGATCAATATACAGATTATCGATAGTTTGTACTTTGTATTAGTTACCTACTAACTCGGAGAAGACCCTGTTACCATGAACCAGATTATTTGTTGTTCACATGCAGCATCTTATTGGTGCAAAAAGAGAAAATGCTTCATCATCATTTCTCATTTCCCACCTCTCAACAACAACATAACCTATGAAAGCTCATGATGGGGGACAAGGACCTAATTTTAGAGAATTTTTAGTTTTCAATACACATTATAGAATTTAAACTTTCTTCATTCAGAAAAGACGAAATACAATGTCGGACCAAAAAAATCTCTCAAGTAAAAAAAAAGGAAGAAGAAGAAACGGAACGGGGGGGGGGGGAGCCGAAGGAAGAGCAAAAGCTCCTTGTCACCACCTTCATACACTGCTATCAATGTCGGTAGAAGGGCCTAAGGCCACCAATGTAGTCGTTGTTGCCCTCCTATGCATCCGTCAAGTCCATCGGGAGCGGGAGAAGCCGCCGTCGCCGCCGCAAAAGCCCTGTGATGCTTCAGTCGTGAGGGAACAAAATCGGCGGAAGAAGAAGGCCCTGCCATCGTCGCGGCCACCTCCTCCCTTCGCTGCCACCGCCATCGTCGGAGTCCATCGGAGCCACCGCGAGCCCTAGCAGGCTCTTACTTCTGTCGAGGAGAGAGAACAGAAGGGGGGATAAAAGCCCCCAGTGCAAGCGCCATCAAGCCCTTCCCCATCGCCGTCACCGCCGGAGCTCACCGTCGTCGCCACAGTTCGCCTCCGCGGGTGTCTCCTGTCGCAAGAGAGAACCGAGCGTCAGGGAGAGAGGGCCGAGGGGGACCGGTTCACGGTCAAACCGCGGTCCAAAAAAAGAAGAAAAAGGATCCCGAGAGGGTGATCGTGGCCCACGCGCGCTCGCGCGTGGGGGGGCATTCAAATGGGACCTGGTCAAAACTGGGATCCAGTCACCGCCAGTTACCCTACCATCTGGGTTGACCGCTGTGTGAACCTCTTTTTTACGTCGTCTGTTCTTTAGAAAGAAAGACATCTCCAGGCTTTTCTAGGAAAATATGTGATATCCTAGAAATATTAGGTAGTCTGGTGATAGTTTTAAAAATATTAGAACCGAGGTTCGGGTTCTTTGAAAATTTCATTTTTTGACCCTTCTCCGCCGGATGGTGCGAGTACCCGGCGTTAACTTACATCGAGCAACGGCTCGAACACCTTTGATTAACCGTCGCAGCAACCTGCTTTTGGAGACATGCACATCCACAAAATAAAGTAAAGAAACTCAAAAGGGCAGCGGCCTTTTGGGTCCGATCAGATGCAAACCGATTTGTTCAAATTTGTTTTATTTGTTTGCTGGTTGACTTTAAAAGTCGATTTTGAGGGGCTTGATTTGGGATTCCGCCGAGCCACAAAGGGGCCGGAGTGAATGGATTAAGGTGGGCCGAAATGGGCCTGCACAGAGGGCTGATTTGGGATCGGTTCTAAGACCTGAACATGGACTGAACGAGGGCAGCTTCGGGCCTGCTTAAGGGGTCTGTTCAGATGGCTTTGAATGGACCGATTGGGGCCTGTGTAGGGGTATTCTGGACGGGACTGCAGAGGGGCTGTTTACTGCAGGTTTTTAGGAGCAGGTTCTGGGTCTGCTTAGCGGGCCCGCAGGTGGGTTGAATTGGGTCTCAAAGGGACCTGTTATGGGCCTGGATAAAGACCAGGAAATGGGCCTGTTTGGGGGCCCAGTTTAGGACTGCTCCCGGACCGGTTGTGGGCCTGAACAGGGGGGGTCTTTTTGGCTCTGCAGGTTGGCTGGGATGGAGGTCGATTGAGGCCAGACATGGGCCTGAATTGGGTTCTGTTATTGGGCCGAACTGGACTCTGGTTGATGGACCGGGCGAGGGCCAGCAGATGGGCCGAACAGGGGCTGTTCATGGTCATGTTTAAAGGTAATTCGGTGGGCCAGTTGCAAAGGAGCCGAAGTGGGCCTGGATTGGGATAATTGCAGGTGGTTTAAATCGGGTCAGATAGGGACCGGATATGGGCTTATCCTGGGCCTGCACATGGACGGTCATGGGCCTGACGGTAGGTCTGGGAATGGGCCTGTTTGTGGGCCTAATTGTAAGCTGAACTCAGACCGGTTGTAGGATGCCTGCAGATGGACCGAGCGGGCCTGTTTTGGGGGCCTGAGCAGGGGAATGTTTGATGCCTGCAGGTGGGCCTACTGGGGTTTGTTAGCGGGTCTGAAATGGGGACCGAACAGGACCTGTGCAGAGCTCTGGAGTGGGACCGGGTGAGGTCTGCACACGGGTCTGGTTTGGAGACTGGACAGGGCCTGCTGGGGTCTGATTTTGGAGGCGTTTCAGGGCCTGAATGAGTGCTGAACAGGGGTCCGATTTGGGGTGAGAAAAAGGGCTACGTGGAGGTCTGTGAGTGTAGCAGGGGAATCCCATTTCAGAACCTGATTTGTTGTTGTTTTTTATTTCCAGATTGCTTGCAATCGATTTTTGTTTGTTTTAGGTTTATTTTTAATTCTGATTTTTTTTAATGTTTTCTGTTGAGTTTTCAGGTTTAATTTCTCTGTTTTAATTTTCTGGTTCGGTGGTTTGCATCGCTTCCGACCCGTCGGGCTGCAAATCGATGCCCGGAACTCATGCATCACAAGTCGACATCGGAATCGCTTCATTTCATTGAAGGTGAAGTACATCGGAGTACAATGAGTGGTGATCCTTCCCCCAACTTAGGTTCTTCACCGACTTAGAAAAATTTCGACATTACGACGGCATGCCGACAAGTTTCTAACTTGGCAAAGTTTACCCATCCAATAAGGCTAGTCGGTGACTTAGCCAAATCGGGGGAAGGATCATCGGCTACGGGAGCATGCCCGCGCCGACATCCGGATCGACATCCCAGGACGTACCCGGGGGAGCCGTCCATTTCTTTTTAGTTTATGTTTTTATTATTTTAAAAGGCCACTCGGGCCGGTCTTGAGTTTCATCGGCGTTCAAAGCCGGTCTTCGGTCTTTGTTGGGCCGGAAGGGCCTGTCTTGGACTGTTCTTGTGCCGGAAGGGGCCTGGGCTTGGACTGTTGCGCCTCCCTCCGTCTTGATGGTAGGGCAAGGACCCGTCCGGACAAAACAATCGGCCCGTCATACGGATTCGGAGAGGGTTCGGGACATCGCCCCTACCCACCATTGCTGAAAATGGCAGACTTGTGTAGCTTGGCCGGCTGCTGCAGACCTGCTTCTCTCTTGGAGCTTCATGTGTTGGTGTCTTCTCCGGAAGGCCACAAGGGGGCTGCTGGAAGGGGGACTCCGGACTCCTTTCTTTTGAAACAAGCAGGACCTGTTGGAGGCTCTTGGGCTGGCAGGACCTATCTTGGGCTTGTGCGCCTCCCTCCGTCTTGGTGGTAGGGTAAGGACCCGCCCGGACAAAACAATCGGCCCGTCGTACGGATTCCGAGAGGGTCCGGGACATCGCCCCTACCCACCATTGCTGAAGATGGCAGCCTTTGTAGCTTGACCTGCTGCTGCTTGCCTTCTTTTTGGTATGCCGCAAAGGGGCTGGAAATTGACCACTTGGGGGGCTGCTGGATGGGCCGGCCAGAGGGAGAGAAAGACCAGGGGAGGGGTGCCCTTAGAGGGCTACATATTTATAGAGTATTGACCCACCTGTTCTTCTTCTTCTCTTCTTCTTCTACTGGCAGGTATGCACGTGGGCAGGAGGAGAGCAGCAGCTCTCTTCTTCTCCTTCTCTTGGCTGCTGGCAGGTGCAGACGTACAGCAGCAGGCAAGTCTTGAAGCAGGCGCACAAGGGAGCAGCAGCTGTCTTCTTCTGGCCGCTGGCAGATGCTGGAGAGTAGGTGTGCGCAGGAGGGGCAGCAGAGGGACAGCAGCAGGAAGAGGTGGCATCAGTAGCAGCAGGGGGCAGTAGAGCTCCCAGCAGCCTGTCGGCCTCTCTCCTCTCTTCCTCTTCTTCTCCTTGGTCGCAGGCAGCAGCAGGGGCAGCAGGATGGAGCAGCAGCCTGTCGGCGTCCAAAGGCAGTCCTCCTCTCTTTGGCGCGCCCTCCTCTTCTTATAGGAGATGGGGGGAGATCAAGGGTCATCTTGAACCCAACGTGGGATGGCTCTTGAGCTCGCCCATGTTGCTTTAATGGCCTGACCCCTTGGATATCCCCCTGGCTTCAATTCTTTGACTGCCTGGGCTTCCCCACGCCATTAACCAGTCAAGGGTGTGACCTGGCAGGTGCGCAGGTGGTTGCTGAGGTGGCAGGAGGGCCAGTGTGGCATGTTCACACTAGGCAGCAGGTGGGCTTAGAGATGGGCTGCGCACAGGCCTTTTTACATGGGCCAATTGGGCCAGCTGGAGACTGCGGCCCAGCCCCTGCTGTGGGCTGCGCAGGGCATGGATTCAGGATGGAATTTGCCCAATTTTAAGATGGGATCGAAGGCTTCTGATTGGACAGACATGGGCCTGAATTGGGCCCAATCCAGCTGAACCTTGGGGCTGTCCGGACTGGTCCTAGGCCTGCCCCATTGTCTCCCTTTTTTGTAAAAAATTGGACGCCAACAACCGCCAGTCAAACAGGGATTTAAAAGAAGGAGAAAAGAGGTTTAATCTCACCCTGGATCCGGTCACCTCCCACTCCCACGAAAATGGGTTTAGTGGGGACCTGCCAAGTGACCAATATACCCTTCCAGAAACCTCTATAAATGGCCTTGAAGAGCCATACGCACGAAGGGTTGGGCATTTTGTGAAAAAGAGATAGTTGAGAAGAGAAAGAAGCTCTGAGTTCTCACTTCTTAGAAGGTAAGAAATACCTTAGTTTTGTGCTACATTTCCATAAAAAGGGGCTGATTTTGTACTACATTTCCATAAAAGGGGTCTAAAATAGTGAACTATTTTGGAAAGAAAAAAGCTAACCCAACTTCGGTTTAGCCGAAATGCTGCTAAAATTAAATAGTTTTGCGCTACCTTTCCATTAAAAGGGGCTCAATATAGCTTGCTATTTCGGATAGAAATAGAAAACCCAAATCGGTAAAGCTGAAATGTCGGTCAAACCGAATGAGAATTCAAATAGAAAATCCAAATCGGTAAAGCCGGAATGTTGGTCAAACTGAACGGGAATTCAAATAGAAAACTCAAATCGGTAAAACCGAAATACCGGTCAAACCGAACGAAAATCCTAATAGAAAACCCAAATCGGTAAAGCCGAAATGCCGGTCAAACCGAACGGGAATTCTAAATGAAAACCCAAATCGGTAAAGTCAAAATGCTGATCAAACCGAATGGGAATTCTAAAAGAAAACGCAGATCGGTAAAGCCGTAATGCTGGCTAAACTGAACTTAACTTTGACATGTATTGAGAAGAAAGACTTGAATACCTTCTCATTTGTTGTACTTCTATGTACTCAGATCAACATGAAATAAAATTCAAGTTCAACTGATGTGTTATGTTACTCCAAAAAGTGACATCAAATCCCCAAGGACTCCAAAAGATGGATAAAACTAAATAAGTTATTTAAATAATTTTTCAACTTAATCAAATAATCAAATTTGATTAAATCAAATCAAATAATTACTTATTTATTAACAAAAATGCTATCATAATCAAATTAAATCTGTCATAAAATCATACATAAAAAATGACCACAAACGGTTACAAAACATGTTAAGTTTGAATCCGACTTAACCAAAAAAAATTAAATCAAACCAAATAGATAATGATACTTAAATAAATAAGTGTGCATAACAAAATCTAAATCAAATAAATGATTAAAATGTTACTAAAATATCAACATAATCCAACCAAAATTATATCATTAAATAATACATAAAAAATGTCAACCAATGGCTACAAAAACAAGTTATGTTAGATTAAAATCAACCATGAAAAATCAAGGTGGTTAATATTATTAAGAACAAATCTTAATAACAATAAGAAATTCACTTAAATCAAGCAAAAATATGCTAACAAACACACTAAAAAATGAAAATCAATTCCAACAAACAAATAAAAAATGATATCAACTCAAAATTGTCTAAGTCAACAAATGACCAAAGACATAAACAAATCAAATCAATCAAATCTTAAACCAAGAAGAAAATCAATGAACCCAAACTAAAAAGTTTGAATTTAAGTTCAACCAAATTCCATCTCATAAGGCTATGAGGATATGTCTTCCAGCTTTGTATTTATGTGGATGAATGACTTCTGCTTAATATATTGTTGTGACATAGGGCTGTAAACAGATACAGATAAAATTCGGATTCGCTCCGAATTCGTATCCATTTAGGCAGATAATATCCGATTTTCGATATCCGTCGGAGCGAATATCCGGATATGGATATTATCCGAATGTTAATCGGAGTGAACACGGAAATGCCCTCTCCGCTCCGTTTAAGATCCGCTCCGAATCCATCTTTGATAATATATACATAATATATATAATTATATATTTAAAATCATTATATTTACAAATATGATTAAGTATTCTTTATTATATATTAATATACTAAGTTAATGTTGATAAATATATGATAAATTTTATATTTTATATTTTTATTTTTATGTATTTATATATTATTAAATATATTAATTAAATAATATTTAATTAACATTCTGAAGCGGATATTATCCATATCCGCTCCGAATCTGAAGATTATCCGACTTATAATATCTGATCCGTATTCGTATCCGATTCGGACCGGATACGGATTATCCGAATAGCTAAACGGAGCGAATACGAAAACGTCATATCCGCTCCGTATCCGCTCCGTTTACAGCCCTATGTGACAGTCAATCAAAGGTGTTCGAGTGTTCGCTCGATGTAATTAACACCGGAATATCACAAGTCCGGTGGAGAAATGTCAAATTTTATTTTCAAAGAACTCAAAAAACCTCATAAATTAAGTTGTGGTTCAGATCATCTAAGTGGTGGGTGATACCCATGTCGACACTTAACAAATCTGTGGAATCATCGGTGTTCCTATAAAATAATACTACATTAAATTAGTTAATACTTTTATGAATACCACATATTTTTATAGTAGTCAATGCTAGCCCAAAAGAAGGAAAAGAATTTCAAAAAGGAATTCTAATCCCAACAAAATTTCTTCTTCTTTTGAAAGAGATGAGAAAAATGAGGTTTCAACAAATGGTACGCCCGGTGGGATCTCTCTCTCCCTTCATCTTTCCGTCATAGCAATGTAGTGAAGTCATAAATCCACCAACTTCTTTTAAAAACCTTTACATCCTCTTAGTCGATCTTTGCCCTTTCAGGAAAGCAAGAAAGCAATCGACACCAAGCAATGGAAGGGCACGAGTCACCTTTTCGGAGGGCTACATCATCGGCTGCGTCAAGGGGTATCTTGATTCACCCATGACGTTCGGTGCCTTTCCTTCGGTCATTCAGCGACCGGAGCGTCTCGGGGTTGAGCTTGCCATCCCAACAACTAAGGACTCAACCTTGAGCCCTTACCAAACAATCATCACTACCACCAAGGCGATGAAGCCTTTGCACCACCAAGACACCAAAACTGACGCGGTGACCGTTTCGGTGCCGCTTGTTATGAATCAAGTTTCGGTTGTTACTGCACAACCGAAAGCTAAGAACTTTCGTAAGGCACGGACTTCTACTCTTTTCTGCTTACGCCGATCCTTCATGGTCGGCCAGATGCGCATCTACTGGGATGGGCGCCCGGCAACCTATGTTAGGAGCCCTGTTGAACACCGCACTCGCAAGGCCACCCTTGTTAGGCGCGTTCCTTTACCTCTCTCCAACAGATTTGCCCTATTAGGGAGAAACAATGAAGTTGGATCTGTCAACGGGTCCCATATCACTGTTACTCTTCGGGCAAGGGAGAACTCCTTGGCCATCAAAAAGATCAAGGCAGACTTGACACGATGCCAACCGGCTAGGGCAGAGAGGGAATCTCTTGCCAACAATGTTGTTTCAACGGGTCTATCACAGGCCCATTCTGCGAGGATGACTCAACAAGGGAACTACTTCCTAAAGATGAAGACCGGTTGATTTCCGAATCGACCAAAGTCATTGAGGAGAGTATCGAGAAGAGCTCTCCGGTGTCACGAACTATTTTTCTGACTGGGGGCAAATCCTTTGCCCAGTGGGCACCAAGCTGCTTAAGGGGGAACCACTCCCCAAAATTCAAACAAGTCTGGGTTCCCGAAACCCAAGTGCATCATGCTGGTGTAGATGCACCTCAATCAATAAAGGGTCAGGAACTGTTTCGATCCTGAAATCAACCATCTCGGCGTAGGGGTCGAAGAATCACTTCTCCAAACCTACCACTGCCACAAAAGAACCAAAATAACCCTAGGGGATGTCAGTTTTTAAACGGCTCTCCTTTCCAAGAACCTCTGCTGCAAGAAATGCCACACGAGGGGCACGTGGCAAGATGACAATCTTCACGTGCTATACATCAAGTTCCAATAATCGGTCTGATGATGTCGGGGAAGCTTCTAGACAGCCAACTCGAACAGGCTCGGTTACACGGCAGCAGACGGCTATGACACAGCAAAGTCTTCCGTTTAATCCTCTCCAACAGGAGGAGCAGGGGGAAATACGTCGTCAAGACCCCCCATGGAAGTTGAAACCGCACCTCCCATGCTCAGTTTGGCTGAGCTGTGGAAAGAAAATCAAGAGCTTAAGACTCTTGTGATAAGTTTGAAAGGGTTGCAACCCCAACCTGCATCTCAACCCGCACCTCAACCTGGGTTAGCTGAGGCATGTGAGGTTGCCCAAGGGAGACGTCCGGAGCAACCGACACTCCCTCGACCAAACCAACAACCAGCTCTTTGGTTACAAAATGAGCTGGAAGGCAATGTCAACATCCAAGAGCAAGGCACATTGGCAGACCACCCTGCGGTTGCCCACAAAATGATGATTGAACAAATTGTGGATGCCAAACTGGCGGAGCGTGATGATAGTCTAACAACCATGGATTTGTATCGGGTTCCCTATCCCGATCACCACCAGTCCAAACGACTGCCATCAGAGGTGACTAAAGTCCCAAAATGTCCTCGATTCAATGGAAGGGGGTCACCTAAAGAACATTTAGCGATGTATGTGACTCATATGGGTGAGTTGACTCTAGAGGAGTCCTACTTACTTCGCTACTTTGCTACCACTCTCACAGGTTCTACCTTTGAGTGGTATTCCAAGTTGAAACCCAACTCAGTCGCGGGTTGGGAAGACATACAGCGCAAGTTTATCGAGCGCTTCAAGTTAACTGAGAGGCCAGTAACTCTGGTAGAATTGACCTCTCTTCGTCAACATAGGGATGAGACTGCTGTTGACTTCATTAAGAGATGGCGGAATCTCATCATGAGATGCCCTAATCCGCCAACAAATGATGAAGCTAATGGGCTATGCAAGAGGGGCTTACGTCTGAAAATTCTTGAGAAACTTTTGATAGCCAACATTCGGACATTTGATGAGTTGAACTGAGTCGTGTCCGAATTGGAAATGTTCTATGCCGACAACCCTACCATGCCAGTTGCCAAGCCAAGGCAACAAAAGAGAAAGCCTCCACATCCTTACATAAGGATGTTCATGTCATTGATTTCACACCGAGGGCAAGCAGTAGTCGCAATGGGGGAAAGAAGGAGACCCCCGCCCCCTTCGTCGCCAAGAAGCCCGCTCAGTAAAAGAACCTCCCTCTGGCTGAGCGAATGAAGATGCCTTACTCCTTTGCCCGAGAGTACACTAGAAGACTTTTTGATGTCTGCATCAAGGAAAGTCTAATCAGCCTGCCTCAACCAAAGTGGCCGGCTAAAGTCAATAAATATAATGACTCGAATTTTTGTGTGTATCACCGTAAGTTGGGTCATCCCGTTGAAGACTGCTATTTGTTCAAGGACATAGCAGAGAATTTGATCAAAGAATGTGCAATTGATATGGGACAACACGTAGTCAATCCTCCACAGTCACATTTCAAGCCAAGGCGGCAACAAAATTTCACAGTTAATGTGATTAGTGGTCAAGCTCTCCCTACGGGACGTCTGTCTCGACCCGGATTTTTAACATGCACAGCGGAAGATAATCCGGCGACGTAACGGGAAAAAATATCGGTTTGGAACTAAATAAGACTAAATTCACAATCCAAAATCACAAGTCCAAACATTAGAACCCATTAACACTATGAAGTTATAATCTAAATAATACCAACATTGAACAAGTACTCCACTAGTTCCTCGGATTCCCAAAACACCACTACGCTTCTGCTGCGCTAAACCTGCAATCCTGAAAATATTAACAACGGAAGGGGTGAGTCACCACAGACTCAGTAGGACTTACACCCAAACTACCCTACTATAATAATGATTTCTATTGATATTAAAGATATATTAAGCCTAAAAATCAGATTATAATACATAGGATTTAAGCTAATTATATATCTTCAATTAAGTGATTACAATATCTTTCTACTACCTCATATGATAACATGACTCTATATGCACTAAAACCAACATATCCTGCACATTAAACTACTCTAGGTATGCTCATAACACATACACCTGACATAAAACCAAAAGACAACTAAATCACTAATATCTATGCCAAAATGCACAATTAAACACCTGTCTGAGTAAATATCATGCTTCATTTGAATAATGTAGCCACATCACAAAACTAGCACCAGATTTACCATATAGTAGGAAGTAACATATAGTAATTAAATCTCATAGTACCCCTAGGCAGGGGAGTACTTAGGATAAACCGCGGTATCCGGGATCGAAGGATGCTCCGGATTCAACTAATCTCCGCTGCCCACGGGCCACTAACATAGTCTGGTGAAGTACATTTCCATCATAATGCAGCTCACTGCATTAATCACATTTCACACAATGCAAGCATATAAATAACTCAGACAGTAACCATGAATATAAAATTGACAATCCAAACATGAAATACATAGATGAACACACATGGTTCTATGCACCACATATTTGCATACCACACCACAATCTAGCACAAGCTAGAGTCATTCAATCATAAGATGCATATGAATAGGATCATGAAAGCTACAACATAAACATCTCAATCACATACTTAGACAGAACTATCTATTGCATAAAAGAAAATAAACTAAACTCTACAATCACTATGCTTAAACCTTACATCGGCTTTTTATCGAATCAGGATATATATGTTAAAGATCACCGCAATGCAAGCAGGTTAAACTAACTAGACTTAACCATACTAAAACCTAACAAGCCAATTAACATACATGGATGATTAAATCAACCTAAACATACATGATTAAACAAGTTAATCTAAGTTAATCTAACTCTATCTAATCATGCCAATATGCCAGAAATAACCCCCTAATTATACCATACTAATCATGATGATCTAAACAGGTTTTTACGATTTAATCAAACATATAGGAGTGCTAAGAATAGCCGAGACGCCTACCTTTACGGCAACGACGAACGGCGCACGGAATTGCAAGGGAATCAAACCGGACGACGAGTGCACTGCCGCGGTCACGACGGCGATGAAAAATCGATCCGGATGATATCTTGACAAACTGTTAGATTAAAGAGATAATAGAATAACATAGAAGAAATAGAGAATAAGGTGATCGGATAGGGGAGAGAGAGAGAGAGAGAGAAAGAGAGAGAGAACGCTAGGGGAGAGAGAGAGTACTGCGAAAGGGGGGGCTGGCACACCGGCGGTGCACTGGCGAGGAGGGGAGCGCAGGTGGTGCTGGACATGGCGCACGGGACAGTGGCTGACGACGGGGTGGGCGGCGGCTCGCGCGGCTGCTGCTGGTGGGCGTCGGCGGCGGCTGCCGCACGCGGCTGAACACGGTGGGGCGGGTGAAGGTGGTGGGTGGTGAACGGCTCGCGTGCGGCCAGACGAGTCAACGGGGGGGGGGGGGGGGGGGTGAAAGCGCGCATGGGCGCGGGTGGCCGGGAGGCGGCGGCGATCGCGCACTCGCACGGGGCTGACGCGCGGCGGGCGGGGGACGGCGACGGTTGCCGTGGGCCGGGCGGCCATGAGGTCAACGGGGGAAAGGGGGTCGTGCCGTGGGCGGCGTTGCCGCGAGCGGGCGCGACGACGAGGGGAGGGCGGCGGCGGCCGAGGCGGCGGCGCGCGGCAACGCCCGGGGGGACGAGATGTCGGTACGGTTGTTGGCCGCGGGTGCGCGCTGGTGTAGAGGGTGGCGGGACAGCGGCCTGAACGGGCAGGCGCGTGGCGACGCCGGGGGGGGGGTCGACGGGCTCTCGGCTGGGCGGGAGCGCGCGACGGCGGTCTCGGCGATGGCGCAACAGCGGCTGAGAGGAAAAAGAAAATAAGGCTACGGGAGAGGAAAAGAATCGGCGCGGCTTCGGTGGGGAGGGGGTAACCGAAGGGGAGATAAATAGGAGGGATAAGGAATAAATAGTAATAACAAATATATTAACTAATATTTTTTTTAAGAAAAATGGTAACGTTACAACGTCGAGGACCACAGGCAGTTGAAAACCTCCCCCGTATCAATCTAAATCAGATGGCTGCGAGAGTCGCAAATGTGTTAGAGACATTTCGTCAAAGGTTTCTCTCACTCGAGCGCGATATGCAAGATACGATCGTCCACATAGAGAACATCATAAGGGGAGATTTCGATGTATTCGACTACTTTGCAGAGTCAGGGGGGATTCCAAGACATCTGGAGAGCCTCACAGCTTGCCCCATGGCTTGCCCCAGGAAGATTTATTCTCGAATGGTTCCGCTAGTGTTGAAATGTCAGTAGAGCAACAAGTACCGGTTATCAACGTCTCCAGTTCTAACATTGAAATGGCTGAATTTCTAGGGAGAGCAGCAACCCTCCACACTGATGAGTCAGCCTCAAATACACACCTTCCAATCGAAAAACAGCATGTTGCTTAACTACAGAGGTACTCTTTTCCACAACACCAAACAGAAAGGCTGTACGAATACTGCATCCAAGTGGAGCTCCTACCACCTCTAATACAGCCTGAATGAGGGAGAATATACTCCTACGGGGGATTTATGGTATTGTGATTACCATGATACCCGCAATCACCTCCTCTCCGAGTGCACCGAAGTTAAAGACATGATAGAATGTCTTATCCGGAACGGAGTCATCAGATTGAACGAAAGACTCTTGCAATCACCACAGCTGCATTCATCCACCAGATCGCACTTCTCCGTCAATGTTGTGCATGTTCGAGGAAGGGTTCAAACCCAGCCTCAACCCAACAATCGGGAGGGGGGGCAACTTCTTCCAGATCATACACGTCTGGGCAGCAACTTCCCCCCAAAATTGTACAACAGATCATCCAAGCAAATGCTAAGTTCAATTTTGCTAAAGAAGCACAAGAAACCGAGGAGCCTGAACAAGAATGGCAGGTTGTGCCAACCAAAGAAGACAAGATGGAAGCTAGGGCTGAAGCAGCCTGAAAACGTGAAGCCAAACAAAGGGAAGCCCAAAAGGCTGCCCTGAAAGCCCTTTAAGAATGAAAGCAATGCGCCAAGCCCGGCTGCAAGCAATGCGCCGGATGGCCAGAAAGATCGACCGAATCCTGCCTCAAGGAATGAAATGTCCGAGGCGGCCCAAAGGAGGAGGCGATTGAAGAATTGGCGAAAAACCTTAAAAAGGAAAGAAAGATGACAGGAGAAACTACTCCAAGAAATGGAGGCAGAGTATTAACAACCCACACCCCTCCAAAAGCTTCAAGCCCTCATCGACTAGCTGGAGGAGTATGAGCCCAAACAGCCATCTGGGCTACCAATTTTAGACCAATATATCCCTTAGGATATGTTGGCCGCCAAGAATCGCATTGAGCGACTGCTTGAAGAATGGGCACAAAAAGTCAAAATTGACCCCACTTATGTGCCAATTGAAATTCGAGATATTTGGCATGAGGATGGTCAAATACCTTCCTTTGAAGATATTGTCGCCCATTTTGACAAGTTATATTGCAACGTGGTCAGTGTACCACCGCCGGAGAGATTGTATCCCAATGGCACAGGAGGCCGAGGCGCAAGGAATCAATCCTCTCGACCACTTACCACATATCAACGCCGAAACCCTCGGAAGAAATCAAATGGCTCGAAATGCAACAAAGCAAATGATCGAGTCATTTACCTGCAAGGAGAACAAAGCAAGCGTATACCACCTCTCATGGTTAGGTAACATCTCAAGAAGACTGATCAATTTTGCCAATCTGAGGGAGTTAAGGTTGAACACCTTGCACCTCAAGATAACTCTGGAAACCCCTCTGCTCAGGCCACAAAGGAAGGAGTGATAACAGATTTGTTGCAGGAGCATCTATAAATCGCCGATAAGCACGAAGCTAGAGAATCGGCTGAAGGTGCTCAGAAAGAGGACCAACCACAACACACGACGACTGACGATGTCCAAGTGGTCGTCTCATCTCTTCAGGAAGCAAAGGAATGAGTTGACCAAAAGGTCCTCCATCAAATAAGAAGATTGCCTGCTCCCTTAGCATATGGGAAGCTATATCCCTAAGCCAGGAGCTGCGACAGACTTTGATCTCGATGCTACAGGACCCGGAAGCCTATGTGGCTCATACCGTGGATTTACCGAGCTATGAGGCTTATGCAACCTCAATTTCCTTGTATGATGAAGACATGATGTTACAGACAGCTTTTCATAACCGGCCTCTGTATATGAAGGGACACTTAAATGGACATGAGATGAACTGCATCCTGGTAGATGTCGGTGCCGCCGTCAACATCCATCCATTAAAGACATACAGGTCTTTGTATCTCATACCCCACCTTAAAAAGGTGTTAGGTGTATGCATATCTGACTTCCATCAGAATTCTGAGGAAGCCTTGGGAAAGGTCAAGCTTGAGCTCACTTTTGATAGTTTCAAAACTCGAGCGACATTTTATGTCATCGACATGGATAGTACCTACAAGGTCCTCCTTGGGAGGCCCTGGTTACATGAAAATTGGGTTGTGCCATCCACACTCCACCAATGCATAAAATATGCCAAGGATGGAAGACAATACAAGATAGATGCAAATCGTGCCCCTTTCGAAGTTTGTGAATGTCACCTGGCAGATGCCCAGCTATACTTCGAGACAGGTCCCTCCAAATATGACAAAACTAAGGAAAAGCAAAAAGTAGGGGAAGAAACTCCGAACTTGAAATTGTCATAGATGAAGCAAAGGCAAAAATCTATCGGCGCATCATGAAATCAAAGAGGCCAAATGTACGAGTGGGCAAATCAGAATGGCGCCCTGTCCAATTGCAACAATCGCTGACGGTTGGCCTAGCTAACAACGCCCAATAGAGCTTAAACTGAAGAGATGGAGAAGATGATGGAGAGCATTTTTCTCCAAAGAAGTTGCCGGAGAAGGCCACCAGGAAAGGAGATTCGAGGAGGAGAAGATGAGTTAGGGTTTCGCCATCGCAAAGGGAGAGAGGAAGTTGCGGTCGAATTGAACCGAGTGAGGGAGAGAGAGAGTAAACTTCACTTTTTTAACTGAGGCAGCGGGGTACCATGAACAGTGGAGGTTGGGGAAATCGCCAGACAGATGCTCGGGGATAAAAGGGGAATGACCGTAAAATGCTCAAATTTCATTAGCAATCATAATGAATGTACTGTAGTCGGATGCCCTATTTTTAGGGGAAACCAGAAAATACTGTAAAATGCCCAGATTTAAAAGAAGACCTCACGAAAAAATACTGTAAAATGCCCAGATATATAAAAGATGCCCATAACTTTAAAGAAAACCTCCTAGGACTTAGTAAATGACTAAAAAAATACTAAGACTCGTAAAATTCTATAAAATTCACAAAATAAATCTGAAACATGTTTTGGCCATAAAATGGATTAAAATTCAATATCGGCCAACCAAATGGACTCTAATCGATGTCGCCTACGCCGATAAACCTTTTCAAATATGTCCCTTGCTCTGGTGTCCTCACTAGTTCATGAAATAGGCACTTGAGAAAGATTGTCAAGATGAGAATGTTTGGGCAGTTTGTTAGACACACTAGAGCAAGGAATTAGTAAATGGATGTAACAAAGAGTAGAGTAATATCAAATGAGAACAAATGGAAAGAAAAGAGCTTGAGATAGTATTGACACATTTTAGGTTAGGACCAGGTAAGTTCCAGTTAAAAAATTGGAACACATTAAGATAGTGGTCCAAATTTAAGAAGAAAGAACACCATGAACTGAAATAAGATTATAGAAGGGAAAAAAGACTATGGTTTAGATTTTTTTTAAAAGGTTGGACAAAGACGAAGAGTGAACATAGAGAATACATATAGCAGACCTAAATTATGTGGGTCAAAGGGTTCATTTAAGTTAGAGGCAAGGATCGTGGGATCGGGATCGGAATCAGGATCGGTGGGTACCGATCCGATCTGGATTGGATCGGACCGATTCCAACCGATCCAATGGAAGAAAATCGATCCAAACTCAGTAAGCAAAAAAAAACCAATCCGATTCCGATTCCGGACCGATTTTGGCAAATCCTGATCGATCAGACTGGAATAGCAAAAAAAGAAAAAAATGATCTGATTCCGATCCCGACCCATTTGGCCAATTCCGATCCCGACCAATTTGGCCAATTCCGATTCCGGACCGAATCTGGCCAATCCTGATCAATCCGACTAAAATAGCAAAACAAGAAAAAAATGATCTAATTCCGATTCCGATCCCGACCGATTTGGCCGATCCGATTCCAACCGATCCGGCCGATCCCGACCGATTACGACCGATTATGCCGAAACTTTTTTCCGGATCGGTCCTTCGGCCAAGAATCAGATCGGCAATAGCCGATCCGATCTAGGAATCAGCCTATTCTGATCCGGATCGGCCGATTCCGCGATCTATGGTTAGAGGCATTCAAAAAGAATAGCTTGTAATTTTGAACATAACCTAAATAATGAAAGATACATGAGGACATTGTTTTGAAAAAAGGCTGCCTAGAACCTAGGAAATTTGGACAGGTAGACTGCCAAGAAGGTTTTTGACTCGCCCACTTATTGGTGGTTCCAATTTTATCAGCCTTTCTCATCTATGTAATATACAATTACACATGTACCCTTTGCAAATATCTTCCATGTGTTCTATCTCGACATGAGGAAGGAACTAAAATCATCCCAAAGATACTCGGGTAGTTACTTTATCCTTACAAACAATAAACGTGACAAAAGGGCATTTCTCTTATCCTTGAACTTTAATGTCAAGGATTCTTACACATAATAATAATAAAAGAATAATCCATAGTTTCATACTATAAAATTGAGATATTATTGTGTAAATTATGCTCAAAATGTACCTAAAATTTAATTTTACAGGTTTAACTATGAAATACAAAGAGCATCTGATTCTTGAAGTTTGAGAATGATGTATATTTATCCTGTTAAGAGATAATTGATCATCACCTCAAACTGAGAAACTTGATTTGTCACCTAGGCAGTCCGCCTAGTCAATAAGGGGCTCTGCCAATTCAAACCACCTAGGCAGTTTTAAAACAAATTCAGTTGCTTCAACAAAATAGATTAGCTGGCCATTGGAAGATTAACGACAATGCTACAATTGGTTAAGCATAAACTTATATAAGGCTAAACTACAAAAGTAACAGTAAAATCAACAGACATTACGTATTTTTTGGAAATACATACAATGTGACAAGAACACGATGGAAAGTTGCATTTGCACCAGCTCCCATTCCAAGAGGATAAACAAATTGATTAAATGCACCATGGACCTTAACCTGTAGGATGAATCACACTCAATTCAACCTCGCCAGACACATCAATGGCAAGTTATAAAAATACGGATACATGCTTACCATGTGATCACCTTCCTGTACATGAATACATAGGGTGCAGTCTCCATGCAATGTCTGGCTCTGATCTACTCTACAATTGCAGTTTTTATGATGGTAAAGATGCACACATAAAATGTTTCCTCTCAATGTTATTAAATTCCCTTCAGGCAAACAGCTTTGACAACTGACAGGTCCAGAATGCAGAAACAATACTGATGGCATGACTTGACCAAACAAAGATGCAGTTATTTCCTGCCTAGGTAATTTATAAACCTTGTTCACATAATCTTCTAATAACTTAATTTTCTCCTGCTCTGCATTACCGGATAGATGCAGATGGGCATCTGGATTATCATGATTCCAATTCGCACAATGGTGAATTAACTTTTCACTTTGGTATAAAATGCTCAAAGTGGAAATATCTGCTTTGAGCGCAAAAGCTTCAGTCGGACAATCTACTTGCCACATACATGGATGAAAATGTCTGCCTAATAAAAACTTAAAGCTCCAGAGACGAGTCTGAGAGTTGATAAGTGCTTTCTTACAATACAGAATGTCAACATTTTTTCCCATACCAAGCATAAGATCGTCTTTGGAAAGCTTAAATATGTAATATGTGCCGATACATAAACCCTGCATAGAAGCTCAAGTTTTTAATCATTTCAAAGGTATACGTTATAACAGGCAGGGGATAACAAAGAATGTTATTAAACAAAAAATTTGCAGGCAAGTATATAAATCAAGAATCTATAGATGCAGAAACTTTATGTTTAAAGAAAATAGAAAAAGAACAAGTCAGTGCACCTGATATTTGTTCATGCTGCCAGAATCAAATTCTAATAGAATCCTTGTCAGACCTTCCTCACCCATCAAAGTATGTGATGACATATTACAACGTATAAGACACCCATGATAAATAGCCTCAGTAAAAGTAATCAAACATGGAATATCATCGCCATGTTTGTGTTCTTCGAAAACTTTAGCATACTGAATATCTTGGTATTTCCCCTGAAGGACCAGTTTATAAGGCAAAAGTATGGCCTCAGCAAATGCACTTGATTTGTTTAGCGTACTTGAATATCCTGGAAGCTGAAGCAACAGGAAGTGGAAACGACTAAATGAATGAAATGCTTGAAATAGTAAATGCCTTGAGTAAAAACGTACATTTTGATTGTAAAAAAATTTGTGTGTCACCAACAGCAAGTGGAAATTTCTGCTGCTATGTCCCATAAAATTGTCAATTCGGACAACAGGAGTAAGTGGAGTTCTGATACACTTCAAGTTTCTTTTATAAAAATGGGCATAAATTATTAGGCCATGTAACTCTTCGGCTTTAAAAAACTGAAGAATACTTCTACATGCAAAGGGATCACTCTGCCTCGATACTACAGGACCATCTTGCATGAGAAAGCCAGATACAATAAGTGTGTAGTCTTTAACCTAGCATCCAAAAAATATATACATGGATCAGATATAATCATGCAGAATCCAAGATGATAAAATAATATAATATTCCAAAAGATAGTAAATTAGTTATAATCATGAACAGAGAAACATTGTAAAGATATTTGTAGAACCAAAGAAACATAAACAGAAGGCAATCAGTTACAAAGTCATATCCAAGGAAGGCAGAATCGGAATCAGCCACCAGATCGATGGGTGCCGATTCTATTTCCGATCCGGATAGAAAACTCGCCCAATCCAACAGGAGAAAAATGAAAGCCCAAAAAAACCAAAAAAAAAAAACACAAAATTGGTGTCTCAATCAGATTCCAGTCCAATCCAACCATTTTTTGGGCCGGAATCAGCTCCGAAATGAAGATGAAATGGCTGCCACCGCGGCAGGAAATGCTGCCGCATCAGCTGATTTGTCCTGATCAGACTGATCCCAACAGGAATTCGGCTGGGATCAAGATTCAGGATTCCTGGTTAAAATTGGATCTGTGGGTGCTGATCCAATCTAGGGATTGGCTGATTTCAAAATCCATGCTCATATCATTGTAGAGATATTGGATCTTGAAGAACCCAAGGAAGGTACAAACTCATAGATTCATACTTATGGATGGTGAGTGGTAGTGCGAAGGAAAGTTGATTAAGCATTGCTAGCTTTAAGAAAAAAAAACTACTATCCATTAAAGTTACATGACTATGTGATGGGGACCGATATGGACCGGATTGGCCAATTGTTTGGAGACGGCATCGCCTGGGTCCGAAGGAGACCACACCTTTATTTCTTGTATTTAGTAATTTTAGTTTTATTTTATTTTATTTAATGTATTTCTTTTGAGTATTTAAAATCTTTTGAGTCATTTTTCATTTTCGTCATTTAAAGGGCATATATGTAATTAAATCTCTTAGGGGTCCTTCTTGGAATGCTTAACTCTATTTATAGAGCCTCAATGTCAATAGAAAATAGATGGATATCTGAAGAAAAAGAAGAAGGCTCCTCCTGTTTCCTCCTTTCCCTCTTGATCTGTCTACCCCCCCTTCGATGTTGACGCCGTCCTCCCACCTCTGGGTGCTCCCGGTCCTCCCCTTCCCCTTCCGATGTTCCTCCCCACCTTCGAAGCTAAGCCCGGCATCCCTTCACCGATCCCGTTTAGTTTCTCCTTCACCTCCGACAAGCTCTGACAATAGCCGTCGAACCCCTCTCAAGTCCTCTGGACCTCCCACCTCACCCCTCACCATCCCCACACCACTATGGAACCTACCCCCTTATTGAAAGTTCCTTGAGTCCTCCCCCCTTTCGGTACCTCCTATAGCCACAACCTCCCACCCTATACATCCTCACCCCCCCCACCTAGACGACTCCCCTTTGCCGCATACCTCTCCCCACTACCTTGTTGACCCCTCACGAAATCCTCCCCCCCAGCCCCTCGGGTCGTCGTCCCCCATTCCCCCTTTCCATCTGCTTACCCCTTCCGGCAGACCCGACAACGACGAAGAAAGAAGAGGAAGGAGGGCGAGGGGGTGAGGTGAAGGGTTGTCGGAGACGACGAGAAGGACCTCTGGTCCCTCCCCCCTATGCAAGGGAGTCCGCACTGCCGAAGAGGGCGTCACCCCTCCGTCCACCTTCCACGGCCGCCATGACTGTCGGGACAAAGTTCCTGAGTGCAGCGGAAGCCTTATCTTCTTTAGCCATCAGAAGCACCAACAAGGCACCACGACCCCCCGCAGTGCTGTCCACAACATACAAGAGCCGCGGCCAACCTCCACAACCCCCCCAGGGCCAGTCACACAGCGCTGCCTTGGGCGACCATGACCCCCCGAGGGATTAAGCAACCCGGCCGACTAGAGCCGGTTCACCAGCCAGCTCAACGGGTCCCGATCAAACGCTCAGACTAGGTTCAAGCTTGGTTCAACTAAGTTTAGGGCCTAAACTGTCTGGTTTGGATAGGTTTAGGTCTCTAGAGACCGGTTCAAGGCCAATTTAGTGATCTAGGGGCCAGTTTAGGCCTGTCTAACCCTGGTTCAGAGGTTTTAAGACTGATTTAGCACTTGTAGACTTGGTTCAATGACTTTGAGGCTCAGTTCGGTAGATTTTCAACATAATTCAACAGTTTTCACTCCGGTTCAACTTGGTTCCAGTTCAGTTCAGTGCATATTCAATCATTTTAGGTCTATTTGACCGATTTAACCGATTTCGGGCTTGGTTCGGTGAGTTTCGACTTTCGTTGGTGGTTTTCAGCTCGGTGGGTCCACTTGGGGCCCAATTTGGTCGACCTTAGCCATCTTATAGACCTAGTTTGACACAGTTAGATAACACCTCCGTCCTTGTCCCGCATCACTGTGCGTGAAAGTTATCTAAAGGTAAACACCATCCATACCCTTGGGCGAGTTTGGAAGATGTTTGGAAGCAGCATCACATACCCTTGGACAAGATATTGTAGTCAAGGTAAAAACCAAGGGGTAATTTTTCTTGGATACCAATGTAAGTAATTATACCATAGCAATGGAAACATTCAATCTCTTGGATTTCATGATCATTATCTCAATCATAACTAAATAACATAGACAAAAATTACATGCGATCCAAATTGAAAATACTTTCGTGAGATTCAACAAATCCTTTAATACTAGAGAAGAACAAGCATTCTCACGTTCTTCAAACCATTCAAATGCACAACCTCTAACTGTATCCACATGAACCTCCTTCGTAGATGAGTTCTTTTGCATATCGGACCTTCCAACTCGTCCCGAACAAAGTTCCACCGGCCATCAACGACTTCCAGAGTGGGTGAACTTGTTGGATAAGACGGAGAACGAATTTGGAACCCTTGGTTTGATGGGGTTATGTCAAATTCATTACTATTTATAAAAAATAGAAATTTTTATAAAAATGTCTCAATTTCCATAAATTATGTCTATGCCCTCATACTTAAATATCAGTCCTTATGTGTGTGACCCACTAACATCAATAGTCTATTTAATTGAAGCTCAATTAAAATAACAACTTATTTTAAATTAAATATGTTATATAATAATAGATTTAATGACTTTATGATCATAAAGGATACAAGTCACATCACATGATTTCACTGACTTTGGGGATGATCTCATCTCCATTAAACCTCTCAATCATCAATTACCACATAGATATAAACCATCATCTATCTAATGTCCTGGTCGGATAGGAATACGACACAGACTATCAATCTCTTAATATACCAATACTTTGAGATTTTTGACTCAGAATCAAACTCATTTTCTAATTATCCTCTCTTCTCAAATCAAAGATTTAAAATACTATCCATAGGTAATCACTCTCATTTACCAAGAGTGAACAATCCCTTGTTATTTGCTTAATTACTTTCATTGAATTTCTCATGTACCCGATCCATTAAATGTATTGGACCATCAAATTGATAATACATAAGTAAATAATCAAAACATAAGATATGTCTGGTAAGACATTATTAACGACTTAGGTCAAAAGTCAAATTGTGCAATTGTGATAATAGAAAATCTTGATAGACAGTAAGGTAAGATATCATTCATGGTTTCTACATCAGTCAGTTAAGTGAACTCATTCTATTAATAATCACTTATATATGTATATCAGGATCTCCACAATAATAATCAATGAGATCAATCATCATCATCATATGAAAAGATATCACACATATTAGTTTATCCGGATTCTTAATATCTCATTTCAAAGATCCTATGACTATGAATATTTAGAACCAACACATATAGAAGATTGATCTTTTTATCATGATCTCACCATGCTATTATCATCAGTGCGATAAAAAACTTTATTATGATAAACACATCTAATAAAAACTAGTAATGAAAATATGTCAATTTAATTGGATGAGATATTTCAAGGAACGTCAAATCATATCAAATATGATCGGCTTATAGGACATACATTTCTATCAATCTTTCACTTATCCTAAAAATAATCACCTATCTATCTAATCTCTATCAACTCGATGTGACACTCAAACCCATTTTAAGTTACCGCCTCAATTTGTGGATCTATAATGTTATTAACATAAGATAGTTTATCCTACATTATATCTCTCTAAGTTGCAATCTTTTTAATCAAACAGTATTTGCCGTATAAGTATTTAAACTTGTGATAAGGCATTGGCTCTATTACATATGCAAAGGCCCATTGTTTTTCACAAACCAGTGGGACACGATAAGAGATAGAAGGGACAATCACATATCTGAGATGAACTTCTTAATCTATGTCCCTTCTTAAGCAGTGTTGCAACAAATATATAATTTACATCAATTGTAGAATTTGTAGTGCTCTCTTATACTTAGAACACTTCTAGCTCACTACACCATCATTCAAGATAAATGTGTACCATTGTGTTGTCTTACTATCAGATTTATCTCACAACGACCTTGAGTCTGTAAAACAACAAAATTTCAAGTCATCTCTTCCATATATTAGAAATACATATTTACTACTTCTTGAGTACTCAATGATACATTTTTAGATATCTAATGACTCTCATATGGATCTGCTAAGTGCTCGTAACATTTAAAATATGTGTCGTATCAGACTATGTATATGGCATAGCAAACATGATAGACCCTATTACACAAGCACAGGGACTCTACTCATGTACATTCTCCCTTAAGGAGTTTTCTAAAAGACATCTCTTTAAAGAGATTAACTTCATATCTCATAGATCAAGGAGTTTTACATGTCAAACACTTTAACTATGAAGTCTATGTATCAAGGTTTGCCATCTCGGATCTCGGCTTCGTCTCGGGAGGGTGAAAGAGAAGAGATCTCGGAGACATCTCGAAAAAATCTCGGGAGATCGGATCTCGGATTCTCGGATCAAAATGTATATATGTATGGAACATAACATAATATCTTATAAAGATAGGAGTACATCAATGAATTTACATGAAAATATATAACACATTTATACATCAATTGTGTGAATGAACAATTACAAAGTACTCTAAATACCAAAAAAATGATCTTTGTACTTTTAAAATATTTAATCTTGAATACAATCATATTTAAATACTAATATGATATTAAACTTGTAGCACATTTTTATCTACGATAGTATAAGTGACAATGAGATATATTAATATGTTTACACTATCATAAATGGGGGGCACAGAGTAGTTGCAGATCGACCTGTGCGGTCAGGTCGCGGGGGTCAAGGGGGCAGTGCCCCTTTGTGGGGGGTTGTCAGGGGGGCAAAGGCCCCGGAAGGAATTTTTTGATATTATGTATAAATTTTGGGGGACTTCCCAAAAGGCGCTGGTCAAGTAGTGCCTTGTCGCCTAGGCATCCGCCTTGACAACTATGGTATCAGGGAAGTAAAGCCTCCCAAAGAAAAAAAATTTTCGAACCAGGCTACTTGGGGCGAGATCTCGGCAATCTCGTTTCTCGGCCCCCTTGGCGAGACCAAGATCTTGCGAGATCTCGGCAAGATCTTGCGAGATGGTGTTCCATGCTATGTATATAAAATCAGTCAAGCCAAGCATCCTTTTAAATATATCTCCAAAGATCTTAACCCTAATTATTTAGGATGTATCCCTCAAATCAGTCACGGAAGAATAATTTGTTAGTCAAACTTTTACCAATGATAACATACCTACATCATTCTCATAAGTAATATGTTATCCACATAAAATTTCAAAAAAAATATATCACTCCCACTCATCTTTTTATACACAAATGACTCTTCTTTATTCTTAACGAATTTATAAAATTTAATCTCATAAAATCTTTTATTGTAACTATGAAAAGTTTGCTTCATTTAATGAATAGGTCTTACCAACCCGCACATTGTTTGAATGGTTCTTAAGACTCATATACCCATGGATTGCCATCTAGGATCTCGACTTCATCTCTAAAGAGGGAAAGAAAAGAGATCTCGTTAGATTCTCGAGAAAATCTCGAGAGATCGGATCTTGAATTTTATTTTTGTAGGGTACCCCATTGTGAAACCTCGAAAAATTATATAAAAATAAAGATATGGGCGATATAAAAATATGGGCGTGTATGTATTGTGTGACATGGTCTGAAAATTCATTTAACTTCCGTTCATTTGGGAAATAATCTCTCGTTATCTTATCTTTGGCTACTATGAAAGTATATGATATTCCATAGAAAATATTAGCCAAAATATGTGGTATGCATATAGAATATATATGTCGAGGTTAGGGTTCATAAAGTTTGTCTTTGGACCTCTCTCCATCAGAAGTTGCGAATTTCCGATGTTAATTACATCGAGATTCTCGAACACCCTTGATTAACTATCGTAGCAATTAGTACATGAAAGAAAACATTCATCCACAAAACACAACCACATGGGAATTATAACCCATAAAGTCAATGGAATGTAAACTCAATATCAACGCATAGTGACCATATAAGGTCAAATGGCAATGCAAAACTTAGTATCTAAGCTTGAATTATGAAACATGGGTAAAGATTCAAACCATATCTATATACTTTGCATGGGATTAGTCATTTCAACTTAAGGTCCTGTATTAAGACATATGTTGGATTATTAGGACTAATCTAGATTCGAACATATTCAGATCAAATTTTAAGTTGATTTCATATAAGTTCCTGTATATTTGAACAAGATGAAATCCGTCCATGGTCCAAGTCCTTTCTTTATTGGACTTACGTTATCCACATTTAAGTCTATTATCTTAGGCTTAGTGAAATAGCTTATGCGCCTCATTATTGTAAGTCTTCTCATTATAAGACTCTTCCACTTTATGTGCTTCTGATTTATGAATTCAGATATGCTTCAACCTGATTTTAGAATACTCAAGATCATGGCTAGAATCTAGGACTTATCTCTAGGGGCCTTCATTCTATCATACTGCTCAATTGGGTCGGAACCTGTCACACAGGACCCTTGTGCATACCAAGGGGTATCTATCTTAACCTCCTGCACAAGTCCCTCCAAAATCCGGTTACATTCAAGTCCAAGGCTATCTTAAACCTTCTCTTTAGAGCTCTATTTAAGCTAGGTCCTGCTCAAGGATGAAGACCCTATTTGATTTTTGGCATACACATCAACCTGAAACTGAACGGATAATTCCTAAGTCCCACCTAGACTCGGACCTATCTCTAACTCTGATATGGGTCTTAGACCGGCCATGATTCTATGTTAAACCATGCTTTAAGGTCTGTGACATAAGGCTTGTTTAAACCTACAACACCCACATTCTAAACCACTCTGACTTGGCCACACCTTCATATAAGACCTTTATATATATATACCTGTGAAATACTTATCTCGGCCTCCTCAATGATTAAAATATGTTCAGATCTGAAAATAGCTGAACACCCCTTCTTTCTGAACCAGGTGGCCTATGGCCGGGAGGTTCATGTTATCAAGGTCAAAGATATGATCTTCCGGGGTGGGGATTCTTACACCTTATTGCTAAAGCTGGAATTCCAAAGCCCAAGATGCCCTGGGGGGTCAAATTTGAAAGTCTATTTTGAGGGCTGACTCCCATGACTCCCCTCCTTCTCTTTGACCTGCAACCATTTAATTTCTTGCAGTCCCTAAATGTTTTAATTTTGAAAGCCCTCATTTGTATATGCTGATATACGCGCAATAAGTCATACATACTAACATGTTCCGGAGTCTTAATGCTCCGGCCTGTGATAGGTGAGGTCTGATTGAATCAGACTGTGCTTGGACCTGAATTAGGCATTGGAAACTTGATTCTGTTCAGCCTTAAGATTCAGGCTCTAGTTTAGGCTAGTACTCATATGTCCAGCCTCTCATTCATTATCAAATTTAAGAACAATCCTCTCCTATTTATTTTGAACAGGTAGATCAGAACCTAGACGTCTAGGTCCTAAAATCAAGTCTTCAATCTGTCTGAAACCCGAAGGCTAGAGTTCAGTCCAATCTATGGTTAGACTGTATATACATCTTGCTCTCTTATGTTCGGAATTAGTTCCCTCAATCAGATTCTTATAAATCATACATATATATAAGAGATGATCCTTGATCACCATCATGGGTGTCAATACATGTGTCTTATCCATGTCGTACATTGCAGAACATATCCTGATATGGTAGATTTAAATATGACCACAACTTTATCATGTCGAGGTCATCTCATCCTCCTTGGAAGTATATATCTCCATGCATGACAATGAATTATTTATCTCATAGGGACCTGCCCCGCAATTGGTCTTCTTCATTATAAGATGGACCAAAAGAGCTGCATATAATTTCAGTCCTATCCGGGACATATGCACTGAGCTAGGCCCGAAGCTAGCAGGTAATTTATTTACAACTTGCGCATGTTTTGTGCTCAGCCATCATGGAGTCTTCAAGGCCCAACTGTCCATTCTCCCCTCATGTTCATAGCTCTATCAGGGCTACCCGGGGGATCTTTGGTCCATCATGTGGGTTCCAAAGATGCCGGCTATAACCCCTCTCTACCTTGGTGATATAAAATGTCCTTCCACTTCTGTTGGAATGATAGGGCTCTGAGGGTTTGTATTTCAGAGATTCAAGGCCAAGGGAGGCTCTAAAGAGGGGGTCGAGAAAGGGGTCAAACCTGTCCATGTATGTATGAAGAAAGGCTTCATATATGGTGTTACTGAAGTCTACCCCGGGAGAGACAGAAATAGACTCAATTATGGGGCCCAATAGTGTACTCGGATATGGTTTATATCATATCTGGAGTGAGGTCTGTATATGCAATAAGATGATCATTAATTTGGTACTGTCATGAACAGACTAAATCAAACCAAGGACCTGCCCCTTGGCAGACCTCCTTGAAGCCCGGGAGAAGAGATATTCCTATAGGCCTGACTTCTTGGTTTATCCCTACTGAAATATGTGGGGAATGTGAGGGTGAATTTCAGGTTTGGAATTGTGAATCATATGGGCCCGCGGGATTCTAACACTGTCTGGAAATTTCTAGATCAAACAAGGTGATATCTTGGTGAAATTGGACAGGGATCCTGAGCATTGGGTTATTAATAGACATAACATTTGGAGAGGGACGGATGAAGAGATGGATACTAGGCTGCCAATGGATATGGTGTATAGGAAAGGATGGATGAAGTGATGGACACCATATCTCACCTCCTAGCCTTTGAGACTTGCCCTGAATTCTCTGCAAAACAGTGGCCGCAAGACCTCCCTTTTGGTTGCTTCTCTTTGCTTGGTGCTCCGGTGGTGGACTTGAGTATGACTGATGCCCTCCTTGCTGCTGAGATGACTTTGACAGAATCTCCACACCTCTCTTCTTGCTCTCCCCCCATCACAGGCCGCGGGCTGGCCTTTTTATAGTGATTGGAATCCTTCCCTTACTCCAATGATGGGGAAAGGATATGGGCGCATATCCGGAAGTGAGGGGAAATCTGGTGTATGATGTGCATTACTTCCGGAGCAAGTCTCCTTGGGATAGATCATGGGGGGACAGGTGGCAATCCCACCTCCAATATTCTCTCTCGCGAGAGGGCATCCAATGGGACATTTCTCATTAACTCCCGGCCCTCCATTGGATGGGGTCATTCAATCATAGCCCTCCATCCCTTAATTGGATATTAATTAAGGATCCGGTTGATCCATTGTGTCATACCGTTGAAGCTCCATGAGGATTATAATCCATTTGACTTGTTCAACATCCAACCCCAGCCTTTGAATATACATCCTTCCATCCTGCCCTTCCATTTGATGGATTCTCTCAAGTGTATGGCTCATCCGATGGATTGATGTTCTATTTAATCTTAGCCATTGATCCTTTTATTGGATATTAATCCTATTAAGGATCCGGGAGGACTTGACACCCGGTAATTAACTTTGCCCATGATTTGTCTACCGGATATCCCATTATGGTGGATCCATTGGATATTATCCCATTAAGGATCCACTTAGGCTATCTTAATGCACCGATGAGGATCCATGATCCAATTGACTTATTAATTAATCAATCTCGGCCATTGGATGATCTTGGCCTCCCTCTCTGATTTGTTTTGAATTCCATAGCTTGTTTTCCCCCCACGGATCATCCTCTCTAGCTTTCTGTTTAGTCTCCTAGCTGGAGACTAATTCCTCCATCCGCGATCTCTTTAACTGGCCCACTGCCTTCTTCTGTCGCATCCTCCCTCCTTGACAGGTTTTGCTGCAACTTGCTCTTGCCAAGGGGAGTCACTGGACCTGCTGTTTGAAGCTCTTGGGTGCCTCCTTCTCTCTTTTGAGGTCAGGCCGAGGAGGTGATTACCATCTTAGCTATCCCCGGGTGAGTAGAGTTTATGTATCTCTCTCTTCAGCTTAATGTATGGCAATTTTCTTCTTTTCTCTCCACCGATGCATTATATATGCTAGCTTCCTCTTCTATTTTCCGTCGGCAGCACCTCCATTGTCCATGCCATGCCTGTTTTCTTAGCCTGATTTATATGTAAGGGTGCGGCTCCTCCATACATCATCCTTGGTCGGGGTCTTTATCACATTCCCCTCTTTCCTCTTTTTTTGTTTTGTTTGATAGGAGTCTATTAGCTCCCGAATGTATATCTTACAAGCATGTATACCTTTGAAGGTATTGAGGACCCGGCTTCTTCATATGCCATTACCGGTTGGGACTTCATCCAATTTCTTCTCTGCCGGAGGGGACAATTGGAACAGGAACTTTTCATCTCCTGTTATGTCACTACCGGCCTTGCATTGTGCAGGTCTTTATCATCCTTAGTACATCCTTATATAGCTGAATGTATGTATTGGGTAAACATGTCTAGTTTTGCATATATTGTCACCGATTGGGGCTTTGATCCAATTCTTCTTTCCCCCTTCTTCCCCATTGCTCCCGGGGCAGCTGCTGGTCCCTTTTTGGTCGGCAGGGGCAGGAATACCTAGGGAAGTTCTTTTCTTTTGTTTCCTTGGTATATGCCTAATTGGATTGGGCTTTGAGTCCCCCTTGTATATTCACATCAATTATGCATCTCCAGCCTTAAACATATGTGTTTGACTCCTTCTTGATTCATATATCGATGGTATGCTATAGAGAATTAATTGTTTTTATTCCCTATAGCTCCACTTTACTCTCTTCCATCCTCTTATCTCATGGTGTCCGGGTGCTCCAGTTGGTGTTGGTTGTGGGCCTCTTTTGTGCTCACCACCCTCTGCCCTTGCTTGGGCATATATGTGCCAAATCTGACCGGGTATATAACCTCATTCTCTTCATGATTTCCCAATCCTTCCATTTATGGTTTCCTTCAAATTCTGCCTGCATACGTGCTGAATCACATATGTTTAAGTCCATCCTTTATCGGTCTCCCTTATTTTGCTCCATATAATGGTGGTGGGGGGCAAGGAATTCAATATTTCTAATTCCCTTTTGCTTCACTCTTAACATATGTCAATGTTTCATCTAAAATTTTAAGTGCCAACACCCATCGTTTCTTCGCTTATCTTCTTAGGCACCTTATCACATTTCTTAACAATGCCACCTACTCCAGCAATGTATTGTTTTAACCAAAATACACTCTCGTTCATTTCCTTTCCACACCATTTACATTTAACCCTCTTTTTGGACACATCTGCCATGTGTCCATAATCCCAACCGACATCAAATGGACGTGCCGGCACTACAACTTCGTTGTGATCAGTCATTGCTTACACCTGAAGTGTACATAAACAATTTATTACAGCTGTTAGACATGCATTAAATTAGTTTAGGAGCTGTTCAGGAAAAGAACAGCCCATTAAACGGGGTGGGTTTTCAGTATGCTAAAACCATTTCGGAGTTGTCGGAAACCCATAAAAATAAACGTATATGCATTCTAGCGCAAAAATCTCACCAAGAATATGAGAAAGCCGAAGAAACAACCTGATCGGAGCTGTTCGGTATGTTTAAACGATTATGGAATCGTTGAAAATGCGTAGAAATGAGTGTATGGGGATTTCGGCAAAGAAATCTTATCAAGAAGATTCAAAGGATGAAGGAACGGCTTAAATGGTGTTGTAATCGAGGGTTGGTTCGTTGGAATCCAACCTGGATCACCGAAATTGACTTTTGGATCACTAGAATCGTCCTGGAATCACCTAGATCGCCCTCAAAATCGACTGATTCCACCCTAAATCAACGGGATCAACGTTGCAACACCCTAAATCGACGTCGGAATCGTCTAGATCATTGCGCTTTGTCATGGAATCGACCTGCTAGGGCTGGAGACGGCCGAAATCAATCGATCCGGCCCTAAAATGGCCGAAATCGGATTGATACCGGATCTATATCGGGCCTGGTATCGATCCAATACCGAAACTTAAAAGCTTCAAGCAGAATCGATTAAATCGACCGAATTACCCTTAGAATCTGTGGAATTAGATCGATCCTGACCGATTCTACTAAACCGATTCTTCCAAAATTCCATGAGAAATCAGTCCTTCTGCCTGGAATCGAATCGAAATCAATTGATCCGATTCAGGAATCGGCCGTTTCTGATCCACTTCCATCAATTCCATAATCCATGTTCAACATGATCTTCCTTTTGTGAAGCTCTTCAAGTAAGGTACGCTTTCATGGCTTCATTGCTCTACCTGGGCACCTTGTCATATTTTTTAACATTTCCACCCAAACCTCCTATGTGCTACTTCGAACAGAATACTCCTCCATTCATCTATTTTTCACATCACCTACATTATACCATGTTCTTATCAAAATCCACAATATGGCCATGTTCCCACCCAATATCTCGAGAAGTAGGTGAATTAGTGCCTTCTTACTCGACCATTGCTACTTGAGTCTTTAGTCTACAACATCAAAAATTTAACACATTAAAAAATTTTAACTTCACCAATTAAATTGGGAACTTGAATTGGGGGGGGGGGGGTTGAACAACCCGTTTGGCCCTGTCAGGGGGTCCCTTAATTGGGATGTTCTGCCCTAACGGAGGTGACTGTCAGGGTTGAGGGGGCTGATTGAGGTTTGGGGGGAGGGTTGAATAGTCGGGGTCATTGTTTTAGTTCCACTAAGAGATAAGGGAGCGGGGAGGCAGAAGAGCCGCTTAAGAGAGAGGAATCACTAGAATCGCTTGGAATCAAGAGATGAAGGATAGGAATCGCCTAAAGATCATCAGAATGTGGAGGGATTGAAGCCAAATTACCGCCGGATTGCTAGAATCGCCACCAGATTGCTAGTGCTATACGTGCTTCAAGTGGAAGAAGAAAGAGGTGGGATTCTGGCTCGATATCACCCTAAATCGGTGATATCGGGTTGACATCAAGCCCGATTCGTTAACAGTCCAAGACTTAAGTTGTCCCACGGAAATCAGTTGAATCGGCAAATTCAATATCGACTCAAAAGAAATGGCTGATTCTCTACTTATTCAAATCGATTCCCTGACAGTCGCATCTGGATCGGTGCTCTAAGCCAAAATCAGATCGACATAGGCCAATCCGATTTATAAATCGGCCGATTTCAATCTGATCCAACCAATTCTGTAATCCATGGCCTGAACATGCAACAGGTAAGTAATACAATTTTCAGAATTCATAAATTAACCTTCTACTTACATAATTTGCATTTAAGTCTAAATTAAAAACATATATGATTTACGGAATCGAACAATCTGAACTGGAATCAACCGATTCCCAAATCGGATTGGCACCCACCAATCCAAGTTTGGCCAAGAGTCCGATCCAAATTTCCCATCAGAATCGGCCAAATTGACCTAGATCAGAACTGATTCAACTGAATCAGCAGATGTTGCTAACTCGCTAGCATAGATTGCAGAATCGGATGATCCAGTCAGGTAGAAGACTGCTCTGAAAAAAAGTCCCTGCAGAATCAGCCAGATCAATCAGCATCAGATATGGATCGAAATCAGATTAATCAGCATCAAACATAGATTTAGAATCAACTGGATCTGCCAACATCGATTGGGATCAGATCGGAATCGTTTTTATTATTTACTGGTTCTAGGTTGGTTTTTGTTCCGGTGAATCAGCTGGGATTGAACTGATCCAATTTGATCTGGATCGGTACCCATTGATCCCAACTCCAATTCCAATCTCGCACTCCCTGCTCACTAGAATCGGCCGCCACAACAATGTAGGGTCTTTTACGCCTAAAGAAGATGGTGGTTTTTACATATCCGATCCCATGGACCCGATATGTTATATCCACAAGGTGGTCGTAAGTCTTAACCATATCAAGCCTCATGGACCCAATATGAAGAATCTAGTGAAAGTCATCAGATCTAGGACTCCCATCTTCCCTACCCAAAAAGAGTTGGATCGGGTCAGAATCCGATTTAGGTGCCGATTTTGAAGGGGTTTTCAATTTTTATGAATTTTTGAAGAATCGGTTCCGGGTCGAAAATTCTTCTAGTTTTTCCAATCCGATCCGGATCAAAATCGTCATCCGCCCGATCCAATAGCCTGTTCCAATTCCCCTATCCTTGTTGACATGTAATAAGCTTCGAAAACAACGAAGATGAACCTTAAACCTTATGTACCAATGTGAATACACCTAGAGACCATTTGAGATGTGAAAATAATCAAAATAAGCCAAAACCAGAAATTTTGTAAATAAACTATGAAGAAATTATGACTTCTAAAATATGCAATTAAACAACTAAGGTTTTGTTTGTTTTGACTTAATAGACCTCCCACCTCTTATTCGGTTAGATTTTGATAAAAGGTCTGAATTAGTCTCTAAGAGTCTGTTTGGTACAAAATTAATTTGGGGATAAACTTAGTTAATCCCTTATCCTCAAATTTTAGGGGGTAAACCAAGTTTGTCCCTAAATAATCTAGCACCAAAGGAACCCTAAATTCCTCACTTATGTCTTAATAAACATCTTAAAAATAAGAGATATAGTTTAGTTTGTTATTTTCCAGATGTAATTAGAGGTGTTAAGTGTTCGGTTCAACCTGATGAACCAAACCGAACCAATTGATTTGGTTTGGTTCGGGTTGGACTACCTAATGGTTTGGTTCGGTTTCACAAAACAGTGAAACAGAACCAAACCACTAACCTAAATTAACCTAAAATAATTAAAAATAGATTTTTATATAGATAAATAGTGTTTTATTTATATATTTGTGAAACCTCGAAAAATTTATAATAAAAATATGTTAATATAAAAATATGTTGTATAAAAATATGTAGAATGGCATGGCATAGTTTGAAAATTCATTTAACTTTCATTAATTTGGGAAATGAACCTTCATTATCTCATCTTTGGCTACTATGAAAGTATGTGATATTTCATAGAAAATATTAGCCAAAATATGTGATACGCATAAAATACGTATGTCGAGGTTAGGGTTCATAAAGTTTGTCTTTGGACCTCTCTCCATCGGAAGTTGCGAATTTCCGATGTTAATTACATCGAGATTCTCGAACACCCTTGATTAACTGTCGTAGCAACTCGTATATGAAAGAAAACTTTCATCCACAAAACACAACCACATGGGAATTATAACCCATAAAATCAATGGAATGTAAACTCAGTATTTAAGTTCAACGCATAGTGACTATATAAAGTCAAATAGGAAATGCGAAAACTTAGTATCTAAGTTCGATTTTGCTCTTTGATTTATGTTTTATGGAGCATGGGTAAGGATTCCAACCATACCTTGCATGAGACTAGCTTTCCGACTTAATGTCTTTTATTAAGACATATGCTAAAGCTAATCTAGATCCGAGCATGTTCGGGTCAAATTTTATGTTGATTTCATATAAGTTGTTATATATATGAAATGAAATCTGATCACACACATACTGTTTAATGGTCTAAGTCCCTTCTTTATTGGACTTACGTTATCTTCACTTAAGTCCATCATTTTTGACCTAGTGATGAAAACAGGATTTTGTTTAAGTCCTTGTGCCTTGACTTAACATGTGCCTAAGAGAAATATATAAACAACTTGATTGGGATACATATGCTTGGATTCGGAAAAGGACCATGGTCCTTTCTTAAGTAGTTAGACACCCTCAAAATCCAAGTCTTAAAATTTTAGACTTGATGAAATGGTATATGCGCCTGATCATAGTGCAATCTGATTTAGATTGCTCATGGTTATGACCGAGATCTAGGACTTAGAAGTTCTTAACCCAAACATCTTATATGCTTATCCCCATTTGGCTCGGCCAAGGCATACTTAGAATATTGATCCTAAAAAAAGACATATTTCCAGGATGTCCCGGGTCTAAAATCTGGCTTATGATCCGGATTATCATATAGCTCTTATTATTGGAAGTTTTTCTAGTCTTTATGGGTGTGAACTCGGTCTGGGACTTGGTGGGCTGTGAAGGCATGATACTCAGATTATGCCCTCTCCATACTTATTAGATGTGAGATCCGTGAGGATATATAGACTTACATAACTAGACATTATTGAAACCCAAGTCTTACTATCTTAGACTTGGTTAAAACAGTTTGAATCTGATTATCTCTGTGATACCCGATCAAACATGCTCATGGTTAACCCCTTATTATCAAATACTTTAAGATTATCTTCTTCAAGACCCTGCTGATATCAGATCCAGAGAGGCACTTCTCCAGATATTCCATATTCATATTTACTACACTCCCTCCTTTTAAGCCTTATCATACTAAGGCTAAACCTTTCCCATTCTAAGTCTGGAGTTTGGATATGCTAAACTCAATACTCACCTTTCCCTGGACTTCCAAATATCACCTGGATTCAGGTTTACATCCGACTCTGATATTGGTCATGGGATTGTCATGGTTTTATGACTTAAGGTCTGTCCTTGATAGATATCCTGAGATACCAGATAATATAAGGTTCATTTGGACCCAATTAAACCCAACTGTACATGAATTCAAAGCCGGGATCTCCTCTACTCACCCTTCAATTTTAGCATCTGGACTTGACTATGGTCCAGCAGCATTCTGTCGAAAGCCAGGTCCTGTATATATATGGACCTTGACCTATCTCCTTGGGATCTTAGGTGCTCAGGGATAATGATCTCAAATAGCTTGGATCTGAACACTTAACTGCTAGGATTCGGACCCAGAATTGACCCTGAAACTGACATTAGACTGGTCACTAATCGACACTAAACCATGTATGAAGATCTGCCTAAGTAAGGCCCGAAATATTATGTAAAATAAGGCTTGTGTAAGCCTGAAATGTTTCACCTGAACCACCCAAGCTCGGCCCACAATTTTGCCATGTAAGACCTTTGTACATACCATGGGGTACTTATCTTAGCCTCTTCTATAATCTGATTATGTTCAGATCTAAGGACAGCCGAGGTGGCCTATGGCCGAGGGGCCCATGTTGCCAAGATCAGAAATCAGACCTTGAATCCCCAAGGTGCAGGTCTCCGGGGTGAAGACCTTCCAAGCCTATAATACTCTGGATGCTGCTGGGATTCAGACCCAAAGTTGGTCCTAAAATTGACCTTGGACCGGTCATCATCCAGCACTGATCCGTATATTAGGACCTGCCTCATGACAGGTGTTAGATCTACCTTTCATGGAGCCTGAATTCTCATGTAGAAAACTAGGCTTATATGAACCTGAAACATGTCATTTTAGACACCCAAGTTCGGTTATCATTCTGTCATATAAGACCATTGTATAGGCCATGGAGTATTCATCCTAACCTCCCGCATAGACTTCCAATTATCTGATTATGTTCAGATCAAAAGCCAGCTAAAAGAACTCTTTATCTGTCCCTCGGGCCAGCTAATACTAGGGTCAAAATTCAGGGAGCTGAAACAGATAGCCTATGAGAAGCTAAGGTCATCATATAAGTCAGAATTGTAATCCCCTGATTGGAACCTTGATGTGGGGGTTTCGGATTTGAGAAACTGCTTTGAGGGTGAGTCCTATGACTCCCCTCCTTCTTTTTGACCTGCAAACACTCATTTCCATGAAACCTAGATGACTGCCTTATTGTTTGGGACAGAAACTTGATTATTTTCATCCTTTAGACTCTATGTTTTTATTTAGGTTAGTAATCATAGTACTGAACCCTCTATTTACTTAGTTATAATAGGTAGACTAGAACCTGAATTAAATTCACAATGTGCCAACATGCTCCTTTTTGTCCTCCTATGTTCGGACTTAGTTTTTCAATCAGATTCTGGTAACTTGGATTCTACATTACATAGTATATGCAATGGTCCTTGACCACCATCATATGAATATCAACATATGTATTTGATTGAAAACATAGGGTATGTAACATATTCTTGTGTCGATGGAGTTGAATTCCAATTTCATCATATTGAGGTCATCTCACCCTCTTGGAAATACATTTAGGAAGGATCCATTTGTCTTATGGGGGTCTGTCCCGCAATTGGCCTTCTCTACTATGAGATGGACCAAGGGACTGCACATAATTTCAGTCCTATCCGGAACACATATACTGAGCTAGGCCCAAACTTAGGCCACATTCATGTCCTGCTATAGGTATGAACCTATCCATAGGCATCCTCGGCTTGCTGTTTTCATAGTCAATAGGTAATTCACTCATAACTTGTGCACTTTTCATGCTCAATTATCATGAAATCTTCAAGACCCGGGTGGCCATTCCCTCTTCATATCCACTGCTCTGTCAGGGCTACCCGGGGGTCTTTGGTCCATCATGTGGGTCCCAAAGAAGCCGGATATAACCCCTCTCTATCTTGGGGCTACCAAATGCCCTTTAACTTCTGCTGTAATGACAAGGTTCTGAGGCTTCATCTTCCAGAATTCCAAGGCCGAGGGAAGCTCTAGAGAGGGGGTCGAGAAGGGAATCAAACATATCCATGGTATTCACATATATATATAAAAAGACTCCATACATGGTGGTACAGAAATGCACCCGGGGGGAGGAAACAGAATGGACCCAATCATGAGGGCCAAACAGAAGGTTGGGATATGGCTTAGATGCATCCAGGACAGTGGCCATCAATTTGGTATTATCATAACCAAATGAATCCATCTAAGACTCTAGTCCTTAACTATTTCTTTGATGTCCGGGAGATGAGAATTTCCTATGGACCTGACCTCTTGGAATATATAGGAAGGTGAGGGTGGATTTCAGGTTAGAAATGGCAATCATATGGGCCCGCGGGACTCTAACATTTGTCTAAGCATTTCCGCCCCAACTAAGGTGATATCTTAACCATATTGGGAAGGGATCATGGGCATTGGGCAGTCAATGGACATAGTATTTGAATAGGGACGGATATGGTGATAAATGTTGAATTGTCGATGGGCATGGTGTTAGAGAAGGACGGATGGAGTGATGGCCATGGCACCCTACCTTATAACCTTCAAACCCTGCACTTATCCTGCTGCAGAACAGTGGCCGCAAGCCCTTCAATTGCTTCCCCTCTTTGATGCCTCGGAGATGCTCTTGAATTCCTTCCTGAAATAGCTCTAGCAGAACCTCCCCCTCTTCTCTTCCTGCTCCTCCTCTGACCCCCTCTCATGTGCGGGGACTGCCCCTTTTATAGCCTGCTGGATGGGTGTTGTTCACCCGAGAGAGATAGTGGGGTCGTGCAGTGTATGCATGGAGAAAATGGGGCCACTTTCTCCTGAACGTGGGGAAGGTGGGGCTTGACCAAGTCAGGGCCGGGAGATCAAAGAATCCTGGCCTTCGGTGGTCTACTGATCATTAGTGAGTTCATCTCACACTAAGTATAGATCCTGGCCCTTGATTAAATGCCCCAGATCTTCACTTGATAGCTCAATCCAAGCCTTCCATTTATCAGTCTTGTAGATGGCAGATTATGCCTCATCCATTGATTAATTAGAGCTAGGCCTTGTTGCCTACGTGAAGAGAATTAATCCATCTAATCAAATATCCAATTAAGGATGGATCCAGTGGGTATTATCCTACTAAAGATCCAATTAGGCCATCTCAATATACTGTCGGGGATCTAAAAATATTATGGACCCAATTAGCTTATCCGACAGCTAATCCTGGCCATTGGATGCATGTCTTTTCCATCCTAGCCCTCCATTGATTGTCTTGAATATGTGGTCCACCCGGTTGAGGGATATCTCATTTAATCCAAGCCATCGATCCTCTTATTGGATATTAATCCCATTAAGGATCCAGGAGGACTTGACACCCGGTAATTAACTTTGCCTATGGTTATCTACAGGATATCCCATTAGACAGGATCCATTGGATATTATCCTATTAAGGATCCAATAAGGCCATCTCAACGCACCGATGAGGATCCATGGATATTAGGATCCAATTGACTTATTAATTGGCCAATCTTGGCCATTGGATGTCCTCGGCCTCCCCCCCCCCTGGATCTCTTTTGAATTCCATAAGTTGTTTCCCCGTGGATCATCTTCTCTCCCTCTTTCTTTGCAGGTTCAGTTGAGTCTCCTAGCTGGAGACTAACTCCTCCACCCGCGAGCCTTCTTCTAGTTGGTCTTCTGCCTTCTTCTGTCGCAGCAGCCCTCTGTCCCTGCCAAGAGAAGCCACAGGGCCCTTGCTGTCGGAAATCCTTGGGTGTCTTCTTCTTCTTCTTGGTGTTGATCCGTGGAGGTGGACAATCAGCTTAGTCATATCCAGGTGAGCATACTTGGTGACTTTCTCTCTTTATTGGTAATTTTCTCCCCTTCTCTCCACCGGACATTGTGGTGCTATGCTTCTTCTTCTATCTTCTGTCGGCAGCACCTCAATTGCCCCATATCATGCCTTGCATTTTGCAAATATAGGTGTGGCCGGTCACATTGGGATGTCCTGATTTAAAAGGGCATGTTCATCATATGCGGGGGCTTGGCTTTTTCAAGGCCATCTAGTGGGGACACTAGGCAATGGCCCCGTTTCAGGCAAGTTTATGGTCGTCGAAGAAAATCGTTGGGTCCTATTTGGCTAGGGAGCATGGCTATTTGATTTCATTGATTTATTAATTGAGTCATTTACAATTTTTTTGAGTTTATTAGGACATCCTTAGAATTTTAGGCGTCCTAGGGTCTTCCTGCATTTTTTCACCTTTTTTGGGTATACATGTAAATATGGGTCTTGGTCCTATAAAGGGGGACCGAAACCTCCCTTTTGCGCATGTTGAAGATGAAATGAAAAGTTGATTTTCCCTCCGTCCCGTTGAGGTTTCTCTCCCGGTTTTGCCCCGATTTCGCGAAGCTTCCGTCTGTTGTCTTTTCTCCCTCCTTTTCACGTCGCCTCGGGACAGACGATGAGCAGGCGGCCTTTTCTCCCCTCGGTCGACGCCCTAGCGGGGAGACGGCCTCTTTCCTCCTGCTCGCGGTGGTGAGCTCCGCCATTGGCACCGGCCTTTTCTTCCTCCCGACGGCGAGGGTTTCTTCTCCCCCCCGGCTCGCGACCACCTCCAGGCAGCGGGGTCTTCTCCTTCCCCGGCTCGCGACCTCCACCCGACAACAGGGTCTTCTTCTTCCCCGGTTCGCGGCCTCCATCCGATAGCGGGGTCTTCATCTTCCCCCGCTCGCGACCTCCACCCGACAGCGGGGTCTTCTTCTTCCCCGGTTCGCGGCCTCCATCCGACAGCGGGGTCTCCTTCTTCCCCCGCTCGCGACCTCCACCCGACGACGGGTCTTCCCCTTCTCCAGCTCGCGATCTCCGCGATTTCCTCCAAACCACGGCGGACCCTCGTTTCTTCCTGCGGGCTCGCGGTCTCCTCCGGTTGGCGATGGCCTCTTGCTCCTTCCACCCTCTCTCCGCCGGATCTCTCTTTGAGCGGGGAACTGTCCCTCCTCCCGACAGCGACGCCTAGCTCAGGCGGTTCTTCCTCTTCTATCCCGTCCTGAGAAGCTCGTCGGTTGGTGGCTGATCGGACCCAGTCCCAGGCAGCCGAGATGGAGATGTCCTCCCCTTCTCCGTCTCGTTGTTGCTGGATCTGGCTCCTCTTCAGCGCCCTCCGCACATGATGGCTGCTATCTACGGACAATGTTCATCTGAGGCTTGGCCGATGACGAGGTATTTCGATTCCTTTCTCCACTAGTTGAAGTCCCCGTCAATGGATCTTCGTCCCTGCTAGACGCCCCAAATGAGTGCTTCCGAACTGGTTCGATTCACTGTGGCTCCCTCCTCAGCACTTTGTGTTCATATGGGATGTTCTTTACGGCTGTGATTGGCCTGCTCCGAGGTTTCCTGATTCTGTTTCGATAAGGGCTCTGTTGTGATCGATATGCAGTCTAGCCTCGGTATATGTTGATCGGTACAGTCTTCTTATATTGCTGTTCTTTCGGAATCCTGGTGATAGACTGGTCCTAATCCAGTCCCGCTCGTTGCTATCTGCTCATTATACTCTCATCTTCCGGATCCGGTTCTGGTTCGTGGGTGTTTTGGAGTTTCCGTGGCTGGTCCTCTTCCAGCCGACTCAAGGAGATGATATCTATTTCCTCCTGGTTCTCCTCTTAAACTCGTTTCGGCCGAGGCCTTGCTGTTGCTGAATTTTGGTCCTAAATCCAGTCGGATACGATTGATTATCAGTTTCTTCTGGTTTCTTGGTCTGAGTCATGCGCCACCATTATTGTCTCGGAGGTCCAAGACTGGTCCGTTCATACTCCAGTCTGAGTTAGTTCGGTTTGACATTGGAGGGTTACTGTTCGTGTGGTTATACTGTTCTGGTCGGAGCCTACAGAAACTGGCAGCCCATAGTTCGGTCTGCCTACAGTTGAGGGCCGGAAAATGATGAGGACCTCTACTCAGCGCTCACCTTGGTAGCCTTCGGGTTGCCGGTGTTTGCAGTCAGCAGAACCCTAAGGGTAGTGATACAGAGAGTCCCTGATTCCTCAAGTTGGGAAGGATCTTCCTCTGTTCCGGATTTGAACTGATTTCAGATATTGTTGATAAGGACGGTTGCTGCATATTTTATCTTGGTCAACCTGAAGATAGGCGTCCCCTCATTAATAGTGTAGACCCTTTACCACCCTGCGAGGTGTGGGTCATCTTTGTGGTACTGTACTTATGTGGTAAATAGTTGTAATTAAGGGGGGATACCTATCTCTCAGCCGAAGACAGTCTTCCCCACACCCAGTTGTGGAGGTACCTTCTGAATCTCTCCCCTTGCATGGTTTAATTTCTTGTTCATTTATTATCTCGTCGTGATGCCATGCCAAGTGCGTAGTAGGTCCTAGCTTCTTTCTTGATTGTTGTTGGTCTTGGCGAGATATATTTGAGTGAACCACCTCTCCAGATAAGCTAAAATCTGATTCGTTAGTTGTAGGACCGATTTCAAAATCTAAATCAGATTTTCAAAACGGCGTTCTCCTTCTTTCTCATCCCCCTTCTGATTCATTAAAAGAGAAAGCAACCCTAGGTAACAATTTCTTCACTAGATTACTCTAAAATTGGAACCCTAGAGCCTGATTAGGGAGTCAGATTCTTACTCACTGCGTATTGTTAGCTAGGTCCGAGGCTGTCCCCCATCACCATCCTTGGTCGGGGTCTTTATCAATTTCCCCTCTTCCTTTTTTTTTGTTAGACAGGATATATGTCTTACAAGCATATGTATATATGAATGTATTTAAGGGCCCGGCTTCTTCATGTGCTCGATAGGGTCTTCTTCCAATTTCCTGTTTTCCGGAGGGGTCTTTGTGTTGTTTGTTTTTTTTTGAACAGGAGCTCATCAGCTCCTGTTGCGTCATGACCGCCCCTCCTTCCTCTTTTATTTCTTCATCTATATTGCATCCTCCCCTCTATTTAGCTGTTACCGGTTGCACATGATCATCCTTCTATCTTGTACCATAGATATGCTTATGGATCCAGCTCTCTTTCTATCTTCTGCCAGTAGCATATTAATTGTCCCCCTACCGCAACAGCACATTCACTTCCCTATTTTTTTGATCTATATGCAAGGACCTAGCCGCTTCATATGCCACTATTGGTCGAGGCCATTGCCATTCCTTTTCTTTTAGAAGGGGAGCCTATCAGCTCCTGGATACCTGGACCCCTTGAGTTATATAGGAATTAAAGGGTGTATGTCATTCTTGGCCCCTCTTTTGCACCGGGGGGGCTGCTGGTCCCCTCTTGGCCAGTATGGGCTTTGAGTCTCCCTTGTGTACTTACACCCAATTGTGCATATCCGGCCTTAGATATATGAATTTGACCTCCTTCTTTGATTCATATACCGATGGTAAGCTATAGGGAATTAAGTATTTTTATTCCCTATGGCTTCACTTTACTCTCTTCCATCCTCTTATCTCATGGTGTCCGGGTGCTGCAGTTGGTGTTGGTTGTGGGCCTCTTTTGTGCTCACCACCCTCTGCCCTTGCTTGGGCATATATGTGCCAAATCTGACCGGGCATATAGCCTTATTCTCTTCATGATTTCTTAATCCTTCTATTTTCTGGATTCCTTCAAATTCTGCCCGCATTGCCCCATCTTATCCTAGTTTCTCTGAATATCCGGCCAATGCATATGTGCTGTATTTCTTTTAGTTCCTCTGTAGACCCTTTCTTGGTCGGTGGAGGTAAGACTGACCTTGAGCATATGTGCTGGATCAGTTGATCTTTTATGCAGGATTTCTATGTATCTATATGCTATCACCGATTGGGGTCTAGATCCAATTGTGTATATCTGTCCTTAATCATATGTGTTTGAGTCCATTCTTTATTGGTCTCCTTCACTTATTTTGCTCCATATAATGATGGTGGGGTGCAGGGAATTAAATATATCTAATTCCCTTTTGCCACACTTTTATCATATGTCAATGTTTTATCTAAAATTCTAAGTGCCAACAATATTCTATCATATAAATTAATATTTTTAAATATTTTAACTTATAAAATGCTAATTTAATTATATGTATAAAGTATTTTAAATAAAAAATATTTAAATATCGGTTTGAACCAACCAAAGCAAATTAAGATGGTTCGTTTAGGTTTGGGTTGAGAGAGTCATTCGGTTCAATTTGGGTTGGAAAATAAATACCCCCAATCCGAGAATGCACTTAGATGCAATACTCTATAAAGAATGGAACTAGCATATATAATATATCTTCGGCAGAACTATCGACCATCTCTAAAGTTTTGTTTATTGAGTGAAAGATACAGTGATCAGAGCCCGTTTGTGTACAATCATTGTTAAAAGGCTGGGCTAGCTTGAATCATTGGTATGCGGATTCCAAGTTATGGGGTTTTGTCTTACCAACAATGTTATAGGCCATTTTGCACACAAGGAATATGTGAGTTATTGAGGAGCACCTTGAGCACCCGCGGATTAATATTCACCGGATGTCTGAGTATGTGAGGGATTGGATTTTTGCTCACAATGGCAATCGCTTGGAGGAAGCAACTTTCAGAGACATCTTTCATATTGTCCTCTTGCTTTGTTTAACCACATCCCTATCTATCACCTCAGTAGTGAAGTGATTGGGTCTCCGTGATGTTGTTTTCTTCTCTTTCTCCTCTCTTTGTTACTATACTTTGCTTTGAATTAATAGAATTTTGTGGCCCGGACACTTATTAAAAAAAACTAAATTGATTAACTTGTAAACATCTTAATCAAATTAAGTACTTAATTTTACCACAAACTGAGTGGTTAGACATAAATTTAAGAGGTCATATTTTCAGATTAAGCCAAACAAACACCACCTAAAACTTGTAGAAATAATAAAATTTTATTTGTGGACAAAGGTCAAATAAGAACTGTATTTCTTATGTTTTCATTCAAACATTTTGCATGTATAGTTTCAGAACTTTTAATGGTTAATCATGGTGTTTTGTTCTGTAGATGATAGATATGGGCAGGACCCTTTTTGAAATAGGGCTCTTGTATAGGGTGTTTGGAGGAGCTGGCTCCTGGTATTACCATCCTGGTAGATCTAGCCCACCCTTTGGTATATCCATATACAGTGATATGTTGCTTCCTATTCTTAATGTCAACAATACTATCCAAACAAAGTGAGAGATCAATAAAGAAAATAACAAAGTAATGTTGACAAGTAGTTCCAACAGCTATTGGAGGTTGCCCATTATCTGAAACGAGAATTAAGATAAAACTAAAATGTTTTACTTCTAGCATGCTACTTTTAGGAATTGAAAAAAATTGTAAATATAATGTCATAAAATTTTCATGTTACTCTGCAACTTTCCATCGCAATACTGGTATTCATTTTAGGATGCATGTTACTTCTTAGACCCCACTAAAAAAGGAATTTTAAAAAAAAAATCAAATTTTGCTGACCAAATCAGAAGCAGTGAGAAACTTCTAGGGAATCAGGCACTTCAAGGTAAATTAACATAATGCCTTTCCAGGAAATCACGAGATGAATAAAAAGCACTAAGACATCTGATTATATCCATTTTTACTTCTCAGGTGACCATACAGGACACCATGTCTGTCTGTACGAAAGCCTTTAGAAATAGGATTATGGCTTTCTTGCCACAAAACAAGATGGTTCTGAATTTACCTCATATATAATGTGCTGATCAACATCGGGTGATAGATCTGGTACAACAATGTCTATATGCCCGGTAGAATCCACCATTTGTAACCTCCCAGTTGATGCAGAAACCTGGTAAATATAGTTGTGCAGAATGATATTCTAAATCTAATAATCCTTCCAAACTGACCAACTTGTGATGAAGGACTATGGAGATAAATATAAGAGCAAGGGTCATCTACTAGCTATTTCTTAAAAAGTGTACAAAGAGGTGCTCTGTCTGTTTAATTTCATATAATGCTACAAAAATTAGCAAGCACGAATAAGTGGCATAACTGCATAAGGCATTCTTCATGCCATCTTGATCATCTTTCAGTTGGAATTGATATTTAATTCTTATTTTCTAAAACATAAGGCATGGTGTCAAATAATTTATCACGATACAGGACTAATCATAGAACCAAGGCACATTACCCATTTTTTACTGCAGCCAAGCAGTTTCTTGAGAGTGGCCATCAAAGAATGCCAAAATTCATTCATTCAAAACAGAAATTACAAGACAAGAAACTACCAAGATGGTAGAGTAGAAAATAAAAAGAATAGAGGATAAAAAAAGTGGTAAAAAACTCCTGAAGGAAAATTACAAGAACAATTTGTTCCAAGATGGAAGAGAGACACCACCACCCTAAATCTAAAGGACAGGCAACTTTAACCGAGGAATATCAACCTCCAAAGAGCTTAAATGTTGGCAATAGAAGATAACTGCTGCTTGAAATGAAGGCCAAGCTGATAGTAGCTTACATAGATCGCTCTATAATTTCAGGACCTTAAAAGGTCTGGATAGGGATCTACGAATGGCTTCTGTGATGCTGATACCACAATAAACAAACAGTCAGCTCCATCTTTCACCAAAGAACAAAAACAAGAAGAAACTTTTTCTCCTCTACACAACCATTCTTTCAGAAGATGCCCAAAACAATGGGACACAATACACCGAAAGAAAGATAACAGCATATTACTAGAAGCGATCCTTAGAAGTTAAACCTACCAACATGATAGAGCCACAGAGATGATAAGGAGGAACAAACAGAAGAATGTAGATAAGACATCAAAGATAAAAGGTTTCAGTTAAAGATTATGCATAGATAAACAGAATTGAGGAAGACCAATCAAGGAAGCAAAAGAGCAATTTTCAATGGAAGTGCAGGGAAATGACAGTATGTCTCTGGGGGTTTAGAATCAATGTGGGCTGAAACCCTTCTACTTCTTTCTTTCCAATTGGACCAAACGGTTGCTGGAAAGCAAAACTGCCACAAGGATAGTTCGTCTTTCCAGCTTGATCCTATCAAGAAATAGTCCAAGTATCAGCACTCTTAAAAAAAATATCTGCATCATATCCACCAATGAGCAATGTAAGATAAGTGATCCATGGTCTCTTTGAAGGTTCCACAGAAAACAAAGATTGCCAATTATATTTGAATCACTGTATGAATCCTGGCACAGGCTATTTTCAAATAATAATAATCTGATTTTGATTAATAATTTCCTGTTGTACAGCATATTCTGACAGATCACTTGCCAGACATTTGCATACAGAATTGACTGAGGAAACACCAATGATATCCCACTTCGACCCTGTGTAGTTAGAGGCGGTCGCCTCACCCGCCTAGGCGGTGAGGCGAGGCGAGGCGGTTGAAAACCGCCTCGCGTTGTCTTTTTCCGCCTGAGGCGAGCGCCTCCGGCGCCTCAACCGCTGCAACGAGCGCCTCAGGCGCCCTACCCGCCTCGCCCGCCTCCCCCTGCGGTCCGGTAAGAACCGGATCCGGTAAGACCGGATCCGGGTAACTTAAACACCCCGTACTTCTCTCTCCCTCCCTCCCGAACCCTCGTACGCCCAAGACGTCGCCCCCGACGCTGCTCCCTCCTCCGGACGTAGCCGCCGCCTGCGGCTGGACCTGCCGCCGCCGCCGCCTGGAGCTGCACCTGCCGCCGCCGCCGCCGCTTTGGGAAGGGTCCGCGAGTACCGTCGCCGCTGCCAGAAGGCTCCGCCGCCGCCGGAGGCTGCCTCTGCCAGCTGCAGACCCGTCGTCGGAAGCCCCAGCCGCCGCCGCCGCCTGGAGCTGCACCTGCCGCCGCCGCTTTGGGAAGGGTCCGCGAGTGCCGTCGCCGCTGCCAGAAGGCTCCGCCGCCGCCGGAGGCTGCCTCTGCCAGCTGCAGACCCGTCGTCGGAAGCCCCAGCCGCCGCCGCCGCCTGGAGCTGCACCTATCGCCGCCGCCGCTTTGGGAAGACTCCGTGAGTGCCGTCGCCGCTGCCAGAAGCCTCCGCCAGCTGCAGAGCCGCCGTCGGAAACCCCAGCCGCCTGAGCCGCTGCTTCCTCTGCCGTCGGAAGCCCCAGAGGCCGCCGTTGGAAGTTGCTGCCGCCGCCTTCGCCACCTGCAGCTTCACTTGCGGCCACCGCCGCCTCCGCCAGCTGCAACTGCACCTGCGGCCGCCCACAAGGGGCGTAGGTATCTTTTTTGTTTTGTTTTTTTTATTCTCTTGGTTATTTCAAGCAAGCACCTAATTGATTACGTAGTTATGTTTATTGACATCGCTTTCATTCGTATAATCGTATTAGACGATATTTAACATTTGATGAGTACATTTTGTGAGTTGATTTTTAACATTATGCTTTGTTCTTTTGATTTATTATTTTGGTTCATTTTAGGTTAAATTTTATCATGTCTCAAGCACGTGAAGACCATGGATCAGGGACAGGTTCTAATAGTCAACCTTCTGCGCCCATGACTACAACTGAAGCATCCGGTTCCATATCAAGAGCACCTCCTAAATCCAAAGATGTTGGATGGAAATATGGGATTTTAGTAGATCCTCGGAACCGGGATCTTGTTAGGTGTCAATTTTGCCAAAAGGAGTGCAAAGGAGGCATCTATCGTTTGAAGCAACACATTGCAGGCTTGGGGACGAATGTGACTGCAAGCAAGAAAGCGAGCATAGAGACTAAGGAGGAGATCAAACTGTGTATGCAACAAGCAAAACAAACGAGAGTTGAAAAGGCAATGAATGTTAGAGAGATGGAAGGGAGGGACAACCTCCTTGGGCAAGGAGTACAACAAATGGAGACATCTTCACAAGATGCCTCACATAGTGTAGATGAGCTTTCACTCCAATTTCTTCCTCCACGAATGAAAGAACCTATGGATCGTTTTTGTGCACCTCCTGAGGAGTCCAAAGCAAAAACAATAAAGGACAAAAAACATTTGAAAGAGGAAAGAGAGAGATGTATCCAATACATCGCTAGATGGATGTACCAAGCGGGCATTTCTTTCAACACTGTCCGCCTTAATAGTTTTCAAACAATGCTGAGGCGGTTGGTCGATTTGGACCGGGCTTGAAAGGACCTAGTTATCACGAAGTAAGAGAGACTCTCTTGTCTAAAGAGATTGAGACCACCCGAAGTTGGTGGAGAAGGAGAAAGGCAGTTGGGTGAAATTTGGCTGTAGTATCATGTCTGATGCGTGGACAGATAGAAGGGGAAGATCATTAATTAACTTTTTGGTAAACACTCCTACTGGTACAGTTTTCTTAAGATTAGTTGATGCTTCATCAGAGGTCAAAGATGCCAGGTTACTAGCAGGTCTTCTTGATAAGGTTGTGGAGGAGGTTGGTCCAGAAAATGTCCTGCAGATTGTTACGGACAATGAGGCGAGCTATGTGGCTGCAGGCCGCATTTTGATGGACACACACCGCCATTTGTTTTGGACACCATGTGCTGTCCACTGCCTTGATTTAATGCTTGAAGATATTTCGAAGTTATCACCAATAAAGTCCACAATTCGACATGCAAAATATGTCACAAACTTCATTTATGGCCATACCAAGGTTCTAGCTCTTATGAGGAAATACACAAATGATAAGAACCTTGTTCGTGCAGCTGTAACTAGATTTGCAACTAACTATCTGAGTTTGGACAGCTTAAACACATGCAAGGATGATTTGCGACGTATGTTCACCTCGCAGGATTGGACAAACAACAACAATCGATGGAATAAAAAAGTTGAAGGAAAAAAGAGTTGTGAAATAGTTTTGAAGACTACATTCCGGAAAGAAGTGGCTTATGCTTTGAAGATCTTCAAGCCACTTGTCCTTGTATCAAGGCTAGTTGATGGTGAAAAGCCTGCAATGGGATATATATATGAAGCCATGGATCGTGCCAAGGAAGGAATAAAAAAGGTATTGGATGATAAAATAGATAAATATGGCCCGATTTGGGATATCATTGACAGAAGATGGGATTTTCGATTACATCGTCCGTTGCGTCTTGCAGTATTATCTAAATCCACAGTTTCACTATGCCAATCCCAATATTGAGAGCGACAACGAAATCAAGCGAGGGTTGTATGACTGTATTGAAAAGTTGGTACCTTTGCGTGCAGGTCAAGATCAAATCTTGAGGCAATCGGCAATGCATTGAGAGGCACAAGGTATGTTTGGTAGGGGCAGGGCTATCAGGCTTCGAAAGACATCTACTCCTGTATGATTATTTGCTTATTTATTTATAAACTTGTATCAATCACTCTAGTGTATTTTAATATCAATTTGTTCTTTTGTAGCAAATTGGTGGGTAGATTGGGGAAGCGCGACCCTCAATTACAAAAGTTGGCAATACGCATATTGAGCTTAACATGTAGTGCCTCTAGCTGTGAACGTAATTGGAGCACATTTGAGCAGGTAATATTCCTTAACACATTTCAAGGCATTTGAACTAATCCAATATCATTTATTTGATTAATAGAATCATATTTTCTTTTTTTTTGTTGTATAGATTCATACAAAAAAAGGAATAGATTGGAACAAAAGAAGTTGAATGATTTGGTATTCGTCCAATACAACCAAAGGCTTAGGGAAAGACATCTAATGTTGGAGAAATCGGGTCTAGACCCAATATCCTTAGATGACATTGATGAATCAAGTGAGTGGATTGCAAATGAAGATGAAGATCTTGTCCGAAGGCGAAGACTTGAGATGGAGAGATGTAGAACTTGTCTTGGAATGGATGAAGAGGAGGGGCCAAGTACGAGGTCGTATTTTAAACACTACATGTCTTATTTCTAGTTATTGAGTTTGGTTGTTTTTTTGTTCTAATTTTGATGTTATGATTTTACATGTTTGAAATGAATTTCTAAGTCTTCTAGGAAAAGAGTTTGTCTTTCTAATGAAGATTCGGACGATACCAGTAATGATGATCAGGAAGCTCCCACTAACCTTGATTCTGATAGTGATTGCTAGTGACTACTGACTAGTGAGTGATGTTTGTATTTGTATGGTTGTATTCGAATTAGACTTACTTTATGTATTATGTTTGGTTGTATGGTTGTATACTTTTCTTATTGCATGGTTGAATTTCTCTTTTTAATGTTATATTTAATTGTCACTCTTGTTAGTTAATGATTCCATGTGTTTTATGTATTTTTTCAATTATCTAATATCACATATATCATTATTAAAATAAATATTATTATAATATTCAAAACGCCTCAGGCGCCTCAGGCGCCGGCCTTAGGCGCCTGAGGCGAGGCGCCGGGTCCATCGCCTCAGGCGCCTCACGCCTCGAATAACATAGCTTCGACCAGATCTTACTGGCTCCTTGCAGAGGAGTAAGGTCCATGACAGAATAAAATGAAATTTTCTTTCTTCAGTTGATAATAAGTACCACAGCGGGAGAGGCTGGTTGAAGGTTAAGTCAACGTGACACACCTTGCAGCTGTGGTCTTATGTGCTCATAGTGATTTAGGGCCCTTACTAACAAAAATATCAATTCCCATGAAAGTGAGGATCCCATTAATGGTGTGATGGGAATAAATCAAAGTCACCAAACCAGCATGAAAACAGTATTTTTTGGCAGACTTCATGCAAGATAATCATATGAACTGACCTGGAGAGAACCAAGAAGAACAACACCCAATTCCTCACTAGATATGATTCGTTCTACCATCTGGTGATGATATTTTCCTTCACAATACAAAGTACTAGTATTGATCTTGCCATTTCTTGGAGGATAAACTTGCAATTTTGACAAGGACGTCACCCAAATTGCATTAGACTTGGCCACAAAATTAGACACTGGAACTACCTGAAGCAACAAAGAAGCAAGCTAAGACAATCATATGAAAAACAAAAAATTTTATGAAGTTGCTTACCAATTGCAGCGGAGGACAACTTAAGTTGCGTCGGCAACAGTGGAGGCCATGGTTGCAGAAATCCTCAAATACTCCTAGCTGCCAACAGAAATTCAAATAAAAATTTAACAGAATACTATGATGGAATGTCACTTAGATGATGAAATGAAATCAACCCAAATGTAAAAGAAAGGGTCAAGGTTCATTCAGTAATCAAAATGCCAATCTATTTCAAATGTTTCTTTCACATCTCCAACTGTTGTGCACCAAAACAGTCATGATAGATCAAAACTAACAAAATCATGTTTTAGTATACTTAATCTAGATCTATCTTCTCTATCTTTCCATTATCTTAATGCACTTCATTCTCCTAAATAAAGCATCCCTAGGTCTAGACCTAATGTGTCCAAAAACTGTCTCTCTTCTCTTACCTCAATCTTCAGTGGATTATAGCTCACATTTTTCCATAAAATAAACATTATAAATTTGAAATTCCACGTAGTCTATAATGTTCCATCCATATTGACATTATCATGTCAGTAATACTCATACAGAAAGCAAGTTACTCCTCTATTAACAGTCATTGCGGATGTAGGTCCATTGTTGTATGAAGAAATTTTTCTGTCTATTTCTGTAAAAACTTATGGACATATAAGAGTCCCTTAATTTTGCTTCAACCATTGTACTCTGATCTTATGATTGACGTTTTCTTTGCACCATCTATCTTTTTGGATGACATCTAGGATATCTATATATGTGAAACCTCGAAAATTTCTTAATGAATGAATTTGATTTGAAATTTTTTTTTGAATTGAATTGAAGTTTGAATTTTGAAAATTTGTACATGAAAATTTCGAAATTGATTTTTAAAATTGATTATTTCAAAAAGTTCAAAATTTTATTTTTTGATTTGGCCTTACTTGAAAAAGATTTTAAATTTTTCTAACTGTATAAAAGGACAACTTTTTTTTAATCTTTTTCAAAAAATTTATTCATCGAATTTAGTTTTACAACTAGAAAAATATCGGTATTCCATAGGAGTATAACTAATTCGACAATATACATAAAAATATAAGTTCAAGGTTGGGTTCTTTGAAAATTCGTTTTGACCTCTCCCCATCGGGTGGTGCGAAGACCCAATGTTAATTATATAGAGAACACTCGAATACCCTTAATTCACCGCCATAGCAATTTCGAAATAATAACATACATCCACAATAGAAATGAACACAATAGGAGCAACGACTCCATAAATTTGATGGAATGCAAATTTTTTTATGTTTAAAATTGAATTTGATTTGAGTTTGGTTTTAAAACTTTGATTTAATTGGTTTGTGACTTAATGTCTTTTAGTGTTTATTTAAAATTTGATTAATGGTTTGGATTTAAATTGATTTGGATTTATTCTTTATCATTTTTTATTCTTTGAATGTTTAATTGATTTTAAATTTGTTAGGTTTATTTCTTCTAAATGTTATTTAATTGGTTGAAGAGATTCGATTTAGAAGTTTGAACATTATTTTATGAGATGACAATGTGTTATTTAAATGTTTAAATATTATTTTATTAGATGACAATGTGTTATTTATAAGTTTGTTTGTTTTTTATTAAATTGATTTTTTTGTGTTGTTTTCTTATTAAATTTATTGATTGATTAATAGATCTTTTGACATAGGAGATTTCATCAATTTTTTTATTATCCAAAGAATTAGCTGAAGATTGTATAATTATTCTTTTACTTGGTTAAGTATATTTTGAATGGTTTTCAAATTGATTTTATAATTATTTTTTATTGAATTTATTTGATTTGTTTATTCTTTAATAAAATAAAAAAATTCTTGATGTCTAAAATTTTTCTTAAATTAATTTTAAGTCATAAAAATTATGCTTAACAGTTTTGATTAATTATAGTGTTTTTAGATTATTTAATTAACTTATTCTTTCTTTTTTTATTATTTTGATATGTTTTAAATTATTCTTTTTATTTGCATTTCATTTGAATTTATGGAGCTATTTTTAGCACTCATCGATATCAAAGAAATATGCAACATACAATTCCCATTAATTAGAAAATTTGTACAAATTACAAATGTGAGAGACATAAGAGTCATGATCACAATGAATTGAAGCAATTTTTTTTGAGTCCATTGAGCCTTTGATAGGCATTATAGAATCGATCATATCGATATAAGACATAGCACACCGACCTTTGGCTAAGGTTTGTGGGTGCTACCTATCAATATAATCACTATCATATCGACTTTATATTTTGGCATTCATGCATATATGTATATACATTTAGCCATTATATAAATCGATATAATCATCTCTTGATGGAAAAAATGATATAGCATTGGGGTCATTTTTGACCTTTATATGCTAACCAAATATTTATTTATTTTTTATTCTTTTAGGTTATGACGAAGCGTAGAGTGTGCCCGATTTGACCGGCCCCCAATTAGCTTCGATTGTTTGATTATTTTCCAAAGACGTAGAGCGTGCCCGATTGGACCGGCCTCCAATTAGTCTTGGATCGGATTATTATTTAGGTTTAAACTTGAGACGTAGAGCGTGCCTGATTGGACCGGCCCCCAATTAGTCTCAAATCGGTTGATTGTATATTTTATTTGATTAACACTAACATCAAACTTTGACTTAGCCATTATTGCCTTCATTGTGTCTTAGAGGCCCATTTGAGCTTCAATGAGGCCCAAGCGGACTTGAAACTTCCAGCAGAATATGGCCCTGGAGGTCTTGGAATTTTCTTGCAAAATCTGGCCCTGGTGGCCATGAAACTTCTTACAGAATATGGCCTTGACGGCCTTGGAATTTCTTGCAGAATCTGGCCCTGGCGGCCTTGGGACTTCTTGCAAAATCGGACCCTGGCGACCAGATTTTTATATACTTCTATGCTCCTTGTTTCTGCAACTTGCGTGTTGTCAGCCTTTCGATCTTCCCCAGTGTGGGACAGTTGTTGGGCTTGTACAAAGGTAGGGCAAGGCTTGTGTAAGGGTCATCAGAAGGGGATGACAGGAACTGAATTAGGAGGAATGTTTAGGGACAGTTTGGGGGGGTGTCCAAGTAAGCCTAGGTGACTGCCAAACAGGGGGACAATGAGACCCATTTTAGGACCTGTTTAGGGGTCCAATGATAGGGTCGAACCAAGGATTTTTCAAAGCTGATTGGGGTGCTGCATAGGAGACTGTGGCAGGCTAAGGGGAGGCTGAAAAGAAGCTTTAAGGTGGTCTAATTTCAGACCTCTTAGGAGTTCGAACAAGGGGCACACAAGAAGCAAAATAGAGGTCAAATGAGGGACATGCAATTAGGCTTTTACGCTCTGCTCGGGGGCCATCAGCAGGGGTGCAATCAGGTGCAGCGGTAGAAAGGGGGGAGGAAAATTGCAGCGTAGGCAGCAGGTAGGGCTGCTTCTTCCCTACTCTTCTCCTCTGCAGAACATAGAAGCCTTGGTGGAGGGGGCTTGACAGGATGGAGGTGCTGCAAATGACTGCTGGGATGCAGGGCGTGGACGGCTCTTCCTTCTGGCTGTCGGTTGCAGAAGGTGGAATGTTGCCTTGGCCTCTTCTTCTCTTGCTGGACGCTGGCAGGGGGTATCAAGGACTTCAATGATCTCTTCTCCTTCTCTAGAGGTTTGTAGTAGAGGCGCAGGGAGACTTGCAGCCATGGAGGAGAAAGAGATCGCCGCCACTCGGAGCCCCCTCCTCTCTTTTTCTTGATCTCCTTTTCCTTTTCGTTAGGTCTGCCCACCATTTTCTTAAGAAAAAGAAATGCCAGCCGCTCATAACTCCTCTCTCATTATGTACATCACGAGGAGATGGAGAGAGGCAGTTTTTTTTTAACGTAATGGGATTAACGAGGGGAACAACGTGGGGAGGTGGAAAAGTGGGAGCTGCGGGCACGGCAGTTTCTCCATTGGGCTGTGCGCACGTTAAATGGGGGTGCTTGGCCCTTTAAACTCAATCTCCATCAAAAATAGCTCCGATCCAAAGACCAGTATTAAATTTCAAATGAAATTAATTTAATTAACTCTGAAATTGACTGAAATAATTCAAAAGATATTCCCATGGCCGTAGATCTTGTACTCCATCATATCAGCAGTTGAGAATTCACAATTTGTCTATGGATCACGGATTCAGCAAATTTGTTCGATCTGCACAATCTTGGCTCTATGAAAATTCTGAAAATTGTATTTAAAATACAATTAAATATCTATGCATCAGAACCTTGATTTCCGTACATAGATCTAGCTGATCAGAATTTTTTGGACAGTTTTACCCCTGTTTGGAAGTGCGTGCCAACTTTGTAATTTTTTAAATTTTATCCATAACTTTCCGAATATGGCTTGAATTGAAGATACAACTCCGGTGTTGTTCATCTGGAAGTCAAGCGGACTTTTTGCTGGTGCCAGATATTAATGGGCCTATTTGAATTCGTCTAGGCCCAATAGGGGCAAAATGGTTATTTTTTTCGCCCGTAGTCGGATTCTGACATTCAAGGCACCGTTGTGAAACTCTCAATCGAGACAATACTGTTGACACACTAGTTTGGTCATTTGGGCCCACTAAGCCCAATAAAGACCGCTTGGAAGTCCACTTTCACTGTTTAGTCCACATCTTGCCGAATACAAGTCAGATTTCTGATCTGACTTTAATGTTGCTCAATAGGGAGCTGGACGGACTTAATGATGCACCAAGATATTATCGGGCCTATCCTGAATTGCCCAAACCTACCAATGGTGAAAGAGGTCATTTTACCGTTCGGGTACCATCCGAAATCAGATTCTGACATTCAAGGTACTGTTGCGAAGCATAGTTGTCAAGGCGCCCGCCTAGGCGGCGGCGCCGCGCGCGCGGCGGACGGCGGTGGCGGCTAGGGCAATCGCGTGGCACGGGCGGGCGGGAGCGGACGGAGGCGGTGGGCGCGGCGGCGTGGCGGCGCGTCGTCTGCGCGGCGGTTGACGCAACGGCGGAGGCACGGCAACGGGGAGACAGCGGTGGCCTGTGCGGCCGAAGGCGGCTGGCGAGCGCGGAGGACAGCGCCGCGCAGGGAGGGGTGGCCATGCAGTGGCGATGGTGACGCTCACGCGGACAAGGGGGAAGGTCAGTGTGAGGCCGTCTCCAGGTGGGTGACCGCGGGTGAAAGTGGCGACAAAGAGGAGGTGCTGCCGCAGAGCGAGCGATGGCGGGGCTGACGCGCGGCTGCAGCCGCGGGCGGACGGACACGCGCGGCGGTGGCGGCTTCGTCAATGCGTGGCAGTGGCTGGACACGCGGCGGCGACCGCGTGGCGCGCGGCGCAGGCGGGGCTGGCGTCGGCGTCGGCGCTGCTGCGCGGGACGGAGGCTGCAGGGCCGGGTCAGCGGGGTGAGGCCGCGGGAGGCGGCGGACGGCGGCGACGACCGCGCACTGACGCGGGCGGGCATGGGAACGACGAGGCAACGAGCAGCGAGGGGGGGGGGAGAGCGATCGAGGGAGGGAAATCGGCGATGAAAGGGGAGAAAGAAACGGTGATCGACGGTTTCGGTAGGGTAATCGGGAGGAGAGAAAAAGGAAGGGAGAGAGAGAGAGAAACGTAAATTAAACATAATTAATCGCATATTAATTATAATAACTATTATTTACATCATTAAAAAAAGTTTTTGAGGGGTTTTTCTCCCTTGATACCCCTCACAAGGGACACTTATTGTGCCCTATATATACATTCAGATTAATATTTAATAAATAATATACAATTTTTAATTTTTATTTTGTTAATTTTATTATTATATTTTTATTTTATATATTTCATAAAATAAAAATAATCTATGTACTTATTTTATGACAATATAAGTTTATCAAATATTTTAACTAATTTTATGTTCAATATTTTGATTTAATATTTTTAATAATATAAAAATATATTATTTTTATGTATTTAGATGTAATATAATAAAAAAGTGTGTTAACATTTAATTGAAACCGTACAGTCACCTTTGGTGATTTGAGCCTGCGTCCGTGCTCATCTTCGTAACTTGGGTCACCTTTTTGACGATTTGACGTGGAGCACAGCGAAACGGTGCCATTCTTGTAATTAAGTTTTCGATGGTGCTATTCGACGAATTTTTTTTAAAGCGTGCTACTTCCAAAAAAAACTTGAGATCAAAGAGGAGGCTGATGAAGACCTCTTCCCCTACCGCTAATGCTCACATGCTGCCACATCCGTTGCTGTCGTGCATGGTGGTGGAGGACGGTGCCCTGGTGATGCCAATGCTACCTTCCCCTTGGTGCCCATGGTGGTGGACAGGTATAGTTGGGTATGTCCTCATGTACCTGATCCGAGCAACATTTCCTAGTATGCACTCGGTTCTCTTGACCCATCCCATAGTATGAAGAGTATATAAACTTAACCCATCAGAAAAAATTCGCACTTTATCTAGAGTGAGGTCAATTATAGACCAAAACTCTAGTATTTGAGCGGAAAATTTCCTTGGGAGAAATTCATGTCTATATAAGGTAATGAATATTCTTAAAGGGATGGATAAGATGAAATGCTATGATACGATGGGATTATGGTTATATAAACCTCCTCATGTATTGATGTAATCCGATGTATCTCATACTTTTATGAATGATATTCATGTGGGAATTCCCTACCTTATGAATTGGGAGTATTATATAACCCACATTAGCTTATATGAAATGCAACCATAAGAAGTCAAACTTAAAATTTTAAATTTGAAATTAATGTTTTCAAGAACATAAAAATGGCAGTTTTCAGACTTAAATACAACTAACATTAAAAAAAACTTCAGATCTGGAATCTTAACCTGGTGGGATCCAAAATCAAGATGTTCTAAAGCTGATCGTGCATGTTTGAATAAGATCAGTCAGGAGTGCTCCATGGACGACCATACATGATCTGGTTGTTTCCTACCCCAAACTCCTACCATTTCCAGAATTGCTCCTAACATGAGTTAGTAGAAACATGTATTGAGATAGTGCCCAGCAATGTCTAGAGATCAAGCCCAATATTAGGTATGAGGTTATATGAATTTAGAAGTTGGAAGAATCCATGATTTGAGTAGCGTGATAAAAAAATTCAGTACACCTGATACCACCCTTCTAATTTTGCAAGATTAGATGGCCCACAGGTCTGGTTCTCAGCCTGCCTACTTGGAAAAGTCAAGGCACCAACTAAAGGTCAAATATGCTCAGAGCTGGAGGGTTGTTAAATAAAATCTGATCCCCGGTCTGAAGGTCACATGATCAAGCCATGAAGGGGAAGCTTTAAGTGATCCAGCCATGCCTGTTGAAAGGTGAAGGGAGTAAATATGAGTATGGATGGTCTGAGAACCCGCCAAGTCCTCTAGGCAGGATTCGAATGATTGAACAAGTTACAAAGGATGACTGTAAAGACTCCAAAGAACTCGTATGAAGTGGTTGAGATATGAACTTCAGATACTCAATCCCGAAAGGGTCCCTACCATGGATGAATAAAGGAATGTGGCTCGACTCTCGTAGGATCAGGTTTTTTACATGATTGATTTTGGATCCATAAAATTCTTAAGTTTAATGTTAAGACTTAAGACATGAAATCAAATGATAATGAATTCACCTTTTATCAAAAACCATAAAAATCTGATTTTGCATTAAATCCAAAAATGTTAGGCTTTAAAAACAAAAAAAAATGATTATAAGTGGTTAATGTTAAGACTTAGAAATAAAATCAATATAATTGAAATAATCATGAATCTCAATCTGATATCAAAAAAATTAGATTTAAACATATTTCATTAAGTCTAAGATGTTAAGACTTAACTGAAATCAACATGAAGCTTATAATAAAATTTGATCCGAATATGCTCAGATCCAAATTAACTCTAATAATTCAAAATACGTTTTAATAAAAGACATTGGATTAAAAGAGCTAAACCCATAAAAAATATGAATCCATTAAAGAACATAAACCTTAATGTTGGAATCCTTAAAACACACCTCATAAAAACATAAATCAAATTCAAATCAAACTTAAAACACTAAGTTTGCATTCCATTGAGTTTACGAGGTTATAACTCCTGTGTGATTGTGTTTTGTGGATGAATGTTTCCTTTTATGTACGAGTTGTTACGACGGTTAATCAAAGGTGTTCGAGAATCTCGATGTAATTAACATCGGGAATTCGAACCTTCTGACGGAGAGAGGTCCAAAGACAAATTCCATGAACCCTAACCTCAGCATATATATTTTATATGCATACCACGCATTTTGGCGAATATTTCTATAAAATATCATACATTTTCATAGTAGCCAAAGATAAAATAATGAAAGTTCATTTCTCAAATAAATAGAAGTCAAATGAATTTTCAAATCATGAGTCACATGTTATTATATCACATATTCTTTTATATTTAAAATTTTGAGGTTTCACAGTCTCTTTGCCACAAAAGGAGGGATCCGAAATTCCTTGGAGAGAAGAACATTGTCAAGTTCTCCTTGAGCCCATTCCCGATCATTGGAGTTGAACTCTGGCTCATCCATCCCCTCATGGTCATTGACCCAAGCTTCCAAAAGATTTTTCTCTTAAAATATCTCCTCCAAGTCAATATCCGGTTCTTGTATAGTGGGCGCCTCCATTTGTCTTCCACTTGCTTCTTGTACCCACCTTTGCTCCTCCCTTTGGTTCTCTCTCATCTTCTCCAAATTTTTCAACTTCAATCTCATGTTATAGTGACAGTAAACTAGCTACTCAAGTCTCTGTGATGTTAACATATCCCTCTGTTTCATATGCATAAGGCTAAATGTTGACCATTTTCTTTCACAGTAGCAAGCGGACGTGGTTTGGCTCAGGACTCGGATTGCAACACCAGCCAAGTCTTTATATCGCGGTGCCCTTCCATGATCCATCCACCAGTCAGCTGCACAATATCATTATATCTTAGTACATAATGATATTAATAAGTTAATTATGTAAATAAAAAAGTTTATTTTACTGGATTGTACATACCGGAACTAAGAAGGATAATTGTTCATTGCACGCTTGCTGTCCCGAAATGAAATAACCTCATCATATAATCATGCATCTTATTTATTGCTATAATTGCACAGTCATTATCCCCAATCATTTTGTGAATTTCTTCCTTTATGTTGTCCAACAGTTCATTAAAAGACTTAAAAATTGGACTGTAACAATATCTTGCGTTGAAAAAATGACCTGATAATTGACAATAGAAAGTTCATTGTCAACATCGACCATAAAACTAACATTTTAATTAACAAATATTATTTGACTAAATTGTAAAGAACATATCAACTGTATGTATAAGATGATACAATATTTTTTTCCCATCAACAGTCAATGATATCCCACCACATGCCAAAATCTAAGACCTCTTTGATATATCTTCTTTTGCCCGCTCAAATGCATCATACAGGTGGCTCATGTCCGCCTTTTTATCTCCATCGACTATTCAGAGGACCTTGACTAATGGACCGACAATATCATTTATCTTCTTTACGAGCTGCCAAAAATCTCCACTCTCCAATGTCTGTTCTACATTCCTCCATTTTCATTTGTCGGATGGATTAACCCTAGCAATCCAGTTAACCTATCCTAGAGAAAGTATCATTTGGCTCAGAGTCAAACTAGGGATGCAAACGAGCCAAGCCGAACCGAGTAGTATGGTGTTCAAGCTCGGCTTGTTTATTTTACACGTGTTCAAGTTCGAGCTTGAGTTTTAACGAGTATGTGAAATTCTTGTTCAAGCTTAGTTTGTTTATTAATCAAGCCGAGTCGAGCTCGAACTCGAGTAGTAGTTAGAATAAAATTCAATTCACAGTCAAGCATAAGTTATATACAAACTCGTTTATAAAACTCAAAATCAATGAAAAGTCATTTGTGAAACTCTAGATCTAGCTCATTTATGAAACTCAATCTAAGTTTAAACTCAATTTTTGAATTATTTGATATATTTAAGTGACAATATATAATTATTAATACTCATAATTTAATTTTTTAAAATAAATATATAATATAATACTTAATTGAGCTGCTCGCAAGCTTATCGAGCCGAGCAGGAGTCTGTTCAAGCTCGGCTCGTTTAATGAGTCGAGCTTTATATTTTGTTCAAGCTTGTTCATTTAACATAATAAACGAGCCGAGTCGAGTTTTTATCAAACCGAGCTTCAAGCTACTTGTCGAGTGTATTGGTTCATTTGCACCCCTAGGTCAAACAACGCATATGTTCAAATAAGCTCTCCAAAAATATGTAGTGTGATGCAAACCGTGTTGCCCCAAGTCGTAGGAGCTCTCGACCCTTTGTGTGCTCTCTCATCAAGGTCAGTATAAAATTGTGATTGTAGATGAATGATGCAATGTATTGGGCGGCCTTGACAACCCGATCTATTTGAGGATCCTTGCAAATATCCTCTAGCATTAAATCTATAGAATGGACTGAGCATGGTGCTGATATAACTTCCGTCTCTTGGCCATCAACAATTGACCGGTAGCTTTGTAGGCAACCGCTTTGCCTATCACTACTTAGACAACTCGAGCCTCACCAATCTCCTTGACAACACATCAATTAAACTACACAGGTAATTTGTATTCTTCACCTGTCCAGATGCGTCCACTGACTTTCAGAAGATGGTTCCAGCTTAACAATATACTAGAAAGTTGATCATTGTCTTCTTAGTTATACATGTTAAGAAGATAATATGTTATATCTAAATTTAAAATTAATAAAGACTTGTAGTAGAATTGTTGCGTTCAAAGGGACTAACCTATCCAACCATCCGTCATCAGTGTACATCTATGTTCGTCTCAGATACGTTCAAACGTCTTGACATATTCCTTAATGTCACGCACCTCCATTAGAAGATACGTGTTGTAGATCTCATTGGGAGTTGGTCCTGACATACCCCTACCAACATCTACTATAGTGTCAATCATGAACTCATAATAAGATCTCTTTGCAACGTTAGCTGATATACTACTGTGAAAAAACAATCTAGAAGTTGCATGCATGATCTTCTCCTTGCATAACTTCAAGTTCTTTAATGTCGTGTTGATGGTTGTTTGTCTTTGTCGCAGTGATGACTGGATCTATGGGACCGACTGTCAGGTCGTCATCTAGGATGAGATCATGGATATCTGCTTCAGGATCAGGATTTTATCCTCTTTTACTTCCACTTCCATGTCCACTCCCACTACCAGAACCTTGACCCATATATCTACCAGTACGCTGATACATGTCTTCGTCGACAAATGACCTCCAGCTTGCCTCCATGGCTCTTGCTAAGTCATCTGTTTGCTATGTTAAATGTGTATATTGTTGTGAAATATCAAATATTAAATATTGTATACCTTCGTCGAATTCTTGGTACTGACTTCTTTCTGGGCGCTCTTGTCCAGTGCCGTATGTATGTAATGAACGTCTTGCGGGTTCTGCGATCTCTTCACGGACAGTGTCATGATTAGGGGTGTTCACCTATCGGGTCAACCCGAGAAACCGAACCGGTCCAACCCGAAATTGTCGGGTTGGGTCGGGTTGACAAACTGCATCGGTTCATTCGGGTTCAAAATAGCATAAACCGAATAAACCCAACCCAAACCGCAAACCCGAAGCTCCCACGGATGTCACCATCAAACCTCTACTATGCCTGTAGCTTTTACGTACGTGGTGGAGAAGATACATATAAAGAAACTTACCACCTCTTGAATATTCGATGTGGGATTAACTTGCGGCCTTTGGCCTGACAGGTAACGTTGTATGCCAGGCTGTCACTGACCATCAATGACCTATTTAGTCCCATATCGCACAAGTGAAGATTCGGCGCTGGGAAAATAACTTTAAAACTGACTCTATGGCCAACGTTAGAAGTTGCTTGGTGACGTGCAAGGTCAAGTTTCAATGTTTTATTGATTAATGTCATTTAAACGTTGGATATGACTTGAAATAAAAAAGAATATTTAATTAATCATTAACAATTTAAGTAATCACGGGTTACTTCGGTTCAACCCGAACCAACCCGAAATACAATGGTTCGGTGCGGTTCGGGTTAAAAGATTCAATCGGTTTGGTTTGGATCAAAAAATTTTTGCTATGAACCGAACCGACCCGACCCGTGAACACCCCTAGTCATGATGTCTCTTTGAAGCTCTTTTGGACCTTTCCAAATTTTAAATATGCATCCTAAACTGGCATCTTACCTCGGGTGGAGTCCATGTGCATGGTGCAACATCTCCCTTGACCGGTAAGTTCCACCGTAAAGAACTTTGGCATAATACTTATACTTAACTTTTCTTTGCTCCATTGACACAACCGTGCAATGGAGCCAAACTAAGTCATTCCGAGAGGAGTGAGAAGTATCACAGCTTGGAAAAGACATGTTAACAAAATAATCCACAAAATAAATAACACCAACCAAAATTAGAGTGAAAGTTGGGAATGAAATAGAGTGAACGAGATTTGACAATGAGAGAGTGGGATTTGATAGACTAAGATGTTTGAGAGTGTCAGAGACACCACTAGAGAAAACAATTGGGAGTTAACAAAGGGGTGAGCCGTTGAGGGTTGAGGACTGAGAGTTGGATGGAGGGACGAGCCGTTGAGAGGTGAGGACTTGAGGCTAGGTGGAAGAACCTTGCCTTGAAGGCTGAAGATCGAAAGAGTAAGTTGGGGGGGGGGGGTGTGAGTGTGGGAGCTTGGGGTGGAAGGAGAAGGCTCCCCTTGAAGGCCTTCTATAGCCCCAAGGAGGGCATTAAGATAATGAGAGGGGGGCGGCCAAAAGGCCGCTGTCGACCCGGTCGGTCGGGTCGCACAACCCTAAGCCGGGCCGGCTTGGAGTCGGCCCGACGGGGTCATTTCCGGGCCGGTCGGCCGAAAAACCGACCAAGTTAGGCGACCCGGCGCACCATGATGAAACCAAATAAATTAGCCAACATTTTTTTATCTTACCCGATGCATCAATATTCAATACTTTTCAAGAATGTAGTGTCTTTAGAAGAATAGACAAGAAAGTTGATCATTCTTTTTGTGATTCATATCCATCCATCGCACATTATAATATAATCTCTTTCATTCCTTATTAACTTGAATTCATTTATGCACGAGGTTATCTCTTCAACCTCTGAATTCAACCTACCCACATAGATGTATTTTGAACTCGTAACTTTTAGTCTCAATTCAACCACAGTGATAGCATCGATCATTGTATGAAAATATGGACTCTTAGTTGCATTGGTTATTATACCTACATCAAAGGAAAAGAAAATAAACTTATTAATATTTATTTCAAAAAGATGTAAGGCACATTAAAAATAAGTCAAGTATTATATACATGTATGTAAAAAGCATTTGCAAATATATTTGACTACCTTATTTGTAGTCCCATGTCATAGTCTTAACTCTTTTTAAAACATACTTGATTGGCATTTGACATGTCACTCTGCCTATATATGGATATGCCTATCGGCCAAGCTAACTGCGACCGACAGTACTCACTATCTTGGCCTACTAGATGTGTAGGACGAGTGCCTTCCACATCCGACTGTCTAACAGTAGATCCTCCTGCCTCCTTATCTCTCCTCATCTTTATGGATCTGAGCCCTACTTACATGCATTGCTCTTCTTACTTGTGCCTCCTCTTCATCATATGAACTTGATAAAGACACCTCAATGTAAGCATGTGATTTTCCTTTTTTCTACTTTCGAACATAAGATTTATGTCTCGACGTTCAAGCAATTCTTCATGCAAGTCAGCTCTTTGCTCAATTCATATCTCCCTCCGTGCTACTTTCCCAGTTAAATATGTTCTTATCTCTTCTCTCAACTATGTTGGTACCCTGTCACACTTCTTGACACTCTCACTCACCCCATCAATGTGTTGTTTGATGCGATAAACACTTTCATTCATTTCTTTCTCACATCAGTTACACTTTTTCCTCTTCTTGTTAACATCTAACATGTCTACGTATTGTCATCCAATGTCACGATGTGCAAAGGCACCGCGCTCTTCATCTGACATTTTTCCAACATAGACAAAAAAATAAAGTTCATATTAAATAAATATATCCAGCAATGGGGACACAACCAGATGATCCAAACAAGGATCCGGTTTTAACTCCCAAGGACCAACAATAAGGAGGAAGAAACTGAACAAGTCACCCCTCAGGGTGACTGCACATTCACCTTCAGGTGACCCCTACATAGTCAACGCATGACATTCACCCCCTTGGGGTGACTAATTCCCCCCAAAGGGGGTGCTGCAGAGTTCCCCTAGGGGGGAACCAGGAAAATTATGCCCCCCCTAGGTTTAAGGTCAACTGGCTAGGGGGGAGGAGACTCCAGAGGGATAAGAGGGGAAAGGAAAAAACTCAATTTTGTGGGAGTGGGGGAATGACGCTTGTTAGAGGAGAGGCCAGAGGGGACTGCCCAAAGAAAGGAGAGCCCTAGATCGGGAGGGGGGCATGGGAGGGAGGGGAAATCTAGGGAGAGAATTGGCCAATTCTGATATTTCCGGATTCCCAGAGAATTGCCATGGATTGGCCAATTCTCAATTGGATCCAGGGTTGATTCTCTCGATCTAAGTCAATTCCTCCAGAAATCAATCTTGAATCGATTGTCCAGCATATGAATCAGTTGAGTTCACAAACTATGGCCTTTATTATATAGCAGTAGCTGATCAAGTGTCGGTCCCCCTTGCCCCCCCCCCCTTCAGTGCCATTCTCATTCTCACCACCACATCACTCCACCATCACCTTCCTTGATAGTTTCCGCTAAACTACTATGCACCACCTCCACTCCCGCAGCCCTGTTCAGTGCTCAAGGCCCTCTCTATCTGGCATCAACAGTTACTTCCACTGCATATAGGCTAGATTGTATGCAAAATCTATGTAGGCAGACGGTCAGAAGAATAAGGTACATGACGAAAGGGTGGATCATCTCACCTCAGGTGTGTCCAGTGCAATCATCTCAGATGGAGGCCATCAATCACTGGAGAAGGGGGGTGTTAGGAGATACTAGACATAGATCGAGGAGCAATGGGTTATGAGGTCCAAGCTGTCTCCCTTGTCAGACAGTGCTTCCACTCTCCATTCTCCAGCGAGCCATGAGGCCTAGGGGCTCCTTAGTACATGATGCTCGAAGCACTGAAGGCCAGTCTATCAATGGTAAAAGCAACTGAGGCATCATCCTCGATGACTTGGACCAAGCTGAGGCACCCAATGGGTGCACTGGCTCTCGCCCAAAACTTTGGGTGATCACCTTAATCACTTTTGATAACATAGGACGCAATAGCTTTCTGCCTCCAGTCTCTCTCCACTGACAACTTATCTCCCTTCCACCTCTCTTCTCTGACTCATCTTCTGACCCTGCAAAACCAAACCTTGCCACTCAAAATCATGCCAATCAACCAACCAATTTGCCTCATTCACCACCTTCCACTTAGCCGGATAATGCCAGATTACAAGATAGCACCCTGCTGCCATAGTCACGGCCTAGGGCTCCAGCAACCTTAGCACCAACAGGCAACAACTCCCTGTGGCAGGAAGATGCCGACTTCCAAAGCATACCACAGTTCCCATAGCTCCCGGGATCAAAGGCAGACAGTAGTCTCACACTCTCACTCTCTTCACCCCCCCCCCCCAATCCTCCCTTGCACACCCCCAATCTTACCACACAATGTTCTCTCTCATCCCACTCCTTGTCCCCCATTTCTCTTCATCCACTTTGTCAGTTCACTTCCTTTAACCCTTTGGGCCCTCTCTTACTTCTCTCCCTATCAGTATCCGTCCCTATCCTGCTCAGTTTTCTCTATACTGCTCTCCCCCCTCCCCCTCCAGCAAAAGCCACCATCTCTCTCCCTTTGCCTCTTTGTCATTTTTTCTTGGATCTCTTCCCATCTCTCCTTCCAGTTCAAGTTGAGTACAGTTGAGGGCCTTAGGCTTCCCATGAACAGCCAACTATAAACTTGCCTACAGGAACCAAGACAATTGCTTGATGAACAACCTGCAGGAACAAAGGACAGACAAGGTGTCTAAGTCAATAACCAAAAGTATTGCGAGTTGATGAGCAATGAACCGACAAGAGATGAAGGATCTTCATGAGGGTGCCTGAAGAATCAAGCATATTCTCGGAGGGCCGGGTGGGTTTTACCACATTTTGGCTCAGCTCAAGCACCCTGTGACACATCATTATGAATTCATTTAAAGTGGATTACTTGACAATGACATATATCCTTGTGCTCATGGACATGGAGTATGGACCCTTATTTCAGCCAAACTCAAACACTAAACCTCTTCCCAAAATTCGTTTTCCTGTCAACACAAAAAAATGAAAGTCTTGATATAAAAGAAACAAAAATAAAGAGAGCTGCTGCATGCAAATAAAATGTAATCCTTGAAATCAAGACAAGGTATACATTTACCTGGCATTCAAATGTGGTTGATTGTAAATATGGTTTGCAGTATGTTTGGACCAATCCTTCATTCTGATAATGCCTTGCAAGATATCAACATCAGTTGAATATGTCTAAAAACAAATTATTTAGAAAACAAGCCAAGAAGCAGATTTATGTAATGTATTCAGAACGATTAAGCTTGAAAGAAAAATAAAATAAAAAGATATACCAGGAAGATTACCTTTTTTGACCCCAAGATTTCTTTGTCAGATAAGATACCAAAAAACTTTTTCTGGAAAGATGAGGTTAAAAATAGTACCCTGAAAACCAATGAATCAACTGCTTAGAGAGATGATAAGAAAGACAATGTGAATGCAGAAAGGATGCTAATTCTTTCTTCTGGAACCCTACCAAAGTTTTGCAGAAAAGGGTAATGAATCAATGAAATCCCGTAGCAGACTTCGGCTACAATTAACAAAGTGACACCTGAAACAAAAACCAAAACTTTTAAACCAAAGAATACAAAACTATGTTCAATAGCTGGAGCATATCTAAGTAATCCTTACTGAACGTTATTGGGAGAAAATGACTTTATCTCAATGGTTGTTCGGACACAAGTTGCAAGCAAAAGAACTCTGATCCATGAGAATTTGGGACATACAAAGTGGACATTCTTCACAATGATCTACAAGAAAACAGGATATCAAGCATCCAATGTTGAACCAAGCAGAAAACTTAGAACCAAAGCTTACATCCTCAACTAAGCATTCAGCTAATCAGCTTTTCAGAGGAAGTACGAGTCTATGAAGATAAGCTCAAAACACGAGTACAATAAGCTTTTTCAACAAAATGTTCCCAAAAGTTAAATCCAGACCAGTGTTTCAAAAGACCAATCGCCTGAAGGCTGAACTAGTCGTTTTATGAACCACCTAAAAGCAGCAAGATCAAAACTTTCAGAGGGAAAAAGTAATGAATTCAGCAGAGTTTTACATGAGTTGTCCAAGAAAATCAGAAGATACAGGACCAAGTTGCAAAATATGGCACGCCATGAAAAACTCTTGCCAAAGATGGAGCATACCACTGCACCAGCTCGAAGAGAATGTGGACGACATTGTAAAGGGTAAGCAAAAAGTAGCCAAACGTCCTTTTTATCCAGCTCAAGAATCATTCCTTTCTTGAAAACACCAGTAACCACTCCGCAGTAGGTTCCCAGCTGACCCTCGCCCAGCTGAGTCCTTCTTCCAACAACCCCGCTGTCGACAGACTTTATATTCGTATAGAGAACTGCTTTCTCTGTTGCCGCGAAGACTACCAATTCTTCATCTCCTACAGAAACATGTTTCCTCTTCAAACCCGAAATTACCACTGCGCTTCCCACCAGCTTGGAAAGCATCGGCCTCCAGGAGGTTGATATCCCGCGGAAATAGACGAACACTTGTCCACAGCATTCATGAGCATTTCGACTTCGAAGGAAATGATGAAGATCTTCGACGGACCCAGCCTCTGAACAGCGATTGCACTTGCAGGTGCTCACTTCGGCTAAAAAGCCCACGGCATACGAACACCCCGTTGCTACTCCTTGATAATTCCTTTCGCAACCATTGTCTTTAACACTTACTGGGGCCGAAAAAACTGGACTCACCGAAACGAGCACCCCCCAAGCGCAGGATCGAGCCCTTGAATGATCTTCCATCTGAGGAAAATGCGGCAGGGTGGAAGGGGAAGGATATTTCCCCCCTCTCGTATCCGGGTTGGGAAGATTCCATTTGATAATCTCCAATAACCCGCCGCCCCGAGGGAGAGGTAGAAAATTCCAGGCAAGCACGCGGATCTCCTTGCGCAGAACGGTGATATCCAGGTCAAGAATGGCGCAGCAAACACTAGCGGTGTCGTCAAAGAAGGAGAAGCAGTGGTTTCGGGAGTTGCAGGCGCGTGCGGCGCCGTCACCCGGGAGCCCAAGCGTGCCCACTAGGACGGCGGGAAAGTTGAGGGAATAAAAGGTGGAGGAGGAAGTGGCGTGTTCTCCGTCGGGGAAAAGAGCGGCTCTCGCCGCCGAGTGTTTGTGCGGAGGCGAAGACGGGGAGGCCCGCCCGGAGGTTGGCTGGAGAGAGATGGAGGCAGCGCCGGTGAGGGGGCGTCCGAGCTGGAGGAGCTCTGAGATGGAAAGGAGCCTCGCGTCCTCCATGGTTCTCTCCCCCGCTGGCCTGGCAGCTGGTGCAACCTCGGCCGTCGGCGAGGTCGAACGGCGGACGGAGAGGAGCGGGCGCCGAGCGAGGCTTGCAGGAGAAGGAAGGAGCGCGGGGGGGAATTGAACGACGCGTATGAATCTTATAGCGGGTTCGGTTGGGCCCATTAAAATAACGGGTTTCGGATGTGCAAGTTTATCCGATAATAGGGGCCGTTGCCGGCAGCAATAAAAAATAGTTTTTTAATATTAGATAAACAACGGATGCACCTGAATTTTAGTACGTGAATTCGCTATTTTTGTACATATTTGAGCCGTTAAAATTTTTGGTCTGACTTGATAATTTTAGGACGTGTTGGGTACCATAAAATTTTGAGAATAAATTTAGGTTATTCTCTAAATTTTAGATATCATTCAAATTTATCTTCAAAAGTTATCTCGATACTAAACAAGCCTCTTATAATATCAATCTTAATTTTCCAAGTGATGTGTAGCTTCTTATGCCACCTCTGGTAACAGATCCTTATATTTCTAGCACAGCATGGGAAAACAAAATAAGCATCCACATATTTTAATTTGCGATTCATGGCGGTCTCACTTAACAATTGACAACTATCTTTACGATAGTTTTAACTTATAACATAAAAGTTGGTATAATATCATAAATAGACACCACAGTATCAAAACTCTAATATCAAGTTAAGCAGGGTCTTGGGTCGAGATCAGGTCAGCCAGACCAGGGCCAACTTAGGGTCTGTTTGCTTAGGTGTAAAAGGAAAAACAGTGAAACAGTTTTACATGGGATAACGTTTACGGGGAAAAAGAAAAACGTATGTTTTATTTGGCTCGTCTGAAAATGATTTCTAGTGAGTAATTTCTAATCTTTTAGTTACTTGTAAAAAATTTTCATAATATTTTAACATTCAATTTCTTGAAAACTCTTTGAAACTATTTCGAACATATGAAATCAAAACTTATAATAATTTCATATTATTAGATATTTAGGCTTGTAAAATTGATTTTATGTTGTTAATTATTATTCTTAAACTAGTTGGCACTTTAATACATTAAAAAAAATTAGCTTCCTTTAAATTGTTGAGATTTTACAAATCAAGAGCCATTAAAATTTGTATTTTATAAACACGTATTCAAAATTTTAAATTATTAAAAATAATTTGAATTTTAAAAAATACTTATTTCAATTTAATATATGCAAGTAAAATTATTTAAATATTTTTAAAAAATATTCTCAGTTTTTAAAGTGAAAAGAGGGATGTAAGAGAAATCAGAAAAAGATAATATTAAAAGGAGATATTTTGATCATACTAAAAATATTTAACTACAAAATTTATTAGGTTTTAAATTTTATATTGATATATTTAAAATTTTAATAAATGATATTGATCAATATATATAAACATGAAATTATAATATGCTCATATAATATTGATTGTCTACGATCTTAATGCAAACGCCCTCTGAAACAGCATGCGGAAAACGGCGTACGCCTCAAAATTTTGGGGGCCGAAATCCCTGTTTCAACTAGTCAATGTAAAAGGTTTTACATTGACCAATAAATTTACTAGCAACCAAATACAGCATATGAAAAAGATATCCGGAAAAGCTCATGCAAGCAGAGACTTTTACGGGGAATCAAACGGACCCTTAGGTTGGCAACCCAGGTCAACCTGGATTGAATTGGATAGTATCGAAATTGAAACTCAAAAAACAATCACAACATTTTTTAAAAATGAAGAATATAAAAATTCGAAAGATAGCCAAAATATTACAAAAATATTATTAATTTATTTGAATCTCACATTTCCATCTTGTTCTACATAACTTATACACTCACCCAAGATATTTGGGAAAAGTATATTACATTGAAAGTATATAGATGTTGGTTGTATTCTACATTTCCTCGATACATTCACCAAATTTCATCACCCTAATGTGAGAAGATATAACATTTCGAGGTGGTCACAATCTGCACATCATTACAAGTTGAAATTACATTTGATTGTGATGACATGTGTTAGAATTGTGGGGATAGTCCCATATTGACTATTTGAGACTTGATATAGTGCTTATATATCCTGGGCCCTTCTACCTCAATACCATGGTTTTGGGGTTTGTAAGATGGTATCAGAGCGGGCACTTATCGATCTTTAATACTTGATTATCTTGACTCTTATTCCCACTGCCCACTGTGGCAGTGAGGGGGAGCGTTAGAATTGTGGGGATAATCCCATATTGACTATTTGAGACTTGATATAGTGCTTATATATCCTGAGCCCTTCTACCTCAACACCATGGTTTTTGTAATACCAGGTCATATGTACACAGTCACATGGTGGACTTCTCGCAACCACCTAACCGATACAAGTTGTATATCCTCACTGTATGTTTGAATTCCCTCCTAATAATCCATTAGTATGAAAAACACATTATTGAGTTGCAAAGCACTCTAGATTCTTGCTCCTTATTCTTCGTATTGTTTCTGGTTATTCTTCACTTGGTATCATAGCTTTGATCCATGACGAATTTTGAAAATTCGTCGGTCGCTTCCCAAATCAACGACACGACGTCTTCTGAAGGAGCTGGTGATCCAATTTTTTCGCAACTTTCGGACGGCATCCCGGCGTCGTTCTTATCTCTCCCCTGTTTTTAAGAGGAGGTAATCACCTTACTCGGCAAAGGGCTATGATCATAACTCTTTACGCCAAGAACAAATTTAATTTCATTGATGGGAGTGATCAGTAGGTTGCAATCCTCAAGATATTCATCTTGATTCTCGGAGGAGAGTTAATAGTATGGTTTGATACATAATACGATAAAATAGTATATTTATGTTACATTTTTATAAAAAAAATTTATTTTTAATTTATAGTTTGAAGTAAAAAAATAAGTTAGTTTCGACAAAACTATTTAGACTTAAAAATACAAAATAAAATAATTTAGATGATTATAGCAATAATGCATTCGGTCGAGAACAAAACAAAAACAATAAAGTATTCTTTAGATAACTAATGTTAATAAAAATATATATATATAATATCACTTTTGATAAACATTATAATATTTTAAAAATATTTATAATTATTTGGTTGCTTGTAAAATATTTTTGGATCATTTCAACCTGTCAAATATTGTTGTGGTATATAAAGACCAGTGTCTCGTGACTCTAAACTTTATCGTTCATATATATGTATATATTAAAAGCTAATTTGTACATATTACATTAAAGTATATCATTTATCTTTTCATATTTTAATAGATATGATACAATTAAATATATCATTTTAATTAATAAATTTAGATTAACAATATTTATGACATGGACTTCATCCCCTTTGACTTTGAGCCACTCAGTGAAACAGGCATCTGGAGGATTTTTCTGGATGCCAAAATTCAAGTGATAGAGGAATCAATGGAGCATATTTTCCATTGACCATCCTTTTACTTGTATCCAAACGAAACAAAGGGGTGACCTTAGGGACAAATAGCCATGCAACCCGTTTGACAAGGATCCAAATGGACCTTATGGGGTGTTTGGGGTGTTTGGTTGCATGGTAATTATTTATACACCGATAAAAATTTTGTATTAAAATAAAAAATGAATCAACTCATGACCTAAAATTATCATGTTTGGAGAGATATGATAACAAAAAAAAGTAACTATCATACGTCACCAAACAAAGTGGAGGACCACAAGAAAAAAGAAAGAGGTGAGACTATCTTTTTTTGTTTAAGAAGAAAATCACTTTCAAAATATAAATTTGTCAAGGTTATCAAACACTTCTTTTAACGAGTTTTATTTCAAATTTTTAAAATAAAAAAAACCTTCATTGCAACCAAACACCCTCATTAAGTATTACACAATTCTTAAGTGGTTTTGGGACGAACTTGCTTAATTTGAGCTGGAAATGCCTATTGCTATACAAGGTCGCAAATAGTTAACATAATTCTTAATGGCGTTAAATGAAGCTTTCTCCCATGTGTGGAGTTAAAAGTCAAATTTCATTGACGAAGGTCAACCGACCTTTTACGTTATGGGCAATAAGATACTTCGGTGGTGTTTGATTAGACTTAATCTGAAAATCTTAACTCTTAATTTCACATCTAACCTCTTAATAAGTGGTGAAAAAGTGCTGAATTTGAGTAAGAGACAAGTGATTTATGTTGTTTGATAAAAAAAATCTGAATGGCATGGGCCGGCCGACGCAACAGATGGTATCCCCGGAGCTCCCTCCCCGGAGCTCCCCGCGGCGCCCCCTCCCGCGGACACCCCCCCTTCCCCCCGCTCCCCCTTCCTTCCCGAGCTCCCTCTGCGGAGCTCCCCCCGCGGCGCCCCCTTCCCCCCCTTCCCGGCGGTCCGCCCCCCCTCCCGCGGACACCCCCCTCCTCGGCGGACGCCCCCCCCCGTTCCCCCCGCTCCCCCGCCTCTGCGGCACCGCCCCCGCCCCCGCCCCCTCCTCGGCGGATTTCCCCCCGCGGCGCCCCCTTCACCCCCCTCCGCGCGGATTTCCCTCCGCGGAGCTCCCCGAGCTCCCTCCCCGGAGCTCCCCCCGCGGCGCCCCCTCCGCGGAGCTCGAGCTCCCTCCCTAGAGCTCCCCCCCGCGCCGCCCCCCTTCACCCCCCCCCCCCTCCGCGCGGATTTCCCTCCGCGGAGCTCCCCCCTGGAGCTCCCCCCCGCGGCGCCCCCTCCGCGGAGCTCGAGCTCCCTCCCTAGAGCTCCCCCCCGCGGCGATGGTCACCCGCCACCATGGTCACCCGCCTCCCCGCCGGCTCCTCTGTGCGCTGCAGCAGCCTGCCACTTGCGCATGGTGCGGGGGAGCAACTGCGCGGACGGCGAGGATGAAGGGCAAGATGGCGTGAGGAGGCTGGGCAACGTCTGAACCTGAAAAAGCTAGATCACGGATCTGAATTGATCAGAGCATTTTAAGAGATCAGATCTTCGTTCAGACACCATTTCAGTCATTTTATCAAACACTGTCAAATACCTTATCTCTGACCGAATCAGAGATAAGTGGTTGATTAAGCCCTATCAAACAGGGCCTTCGTCTTCCGCAGCTAATAGGGTGTTTAGTTCCACTTTTATTTCTGATACTCTTATTTTTAAAATCAAGGTAATTTGTCATCTTAATTTTAATTTTAGAATTATAGAAACACACGTCTGGTGTGTTTGGTAAGACTGGTATAAATTTTAAATTTTATTGAGTATGTTTGGCAGCACACGTCTCACTAACCTCTCTCTCTCTCACCTGCAACTCTGATGTTGTCTTCTCTCTGGATCAATCTCTTCGGTCTTCTTTCGTTGGCTCACGGCGGTGGGATGGAGTCCCGTAGCAGTGTTGGGCCCTGTTCAGGGGTGCTGCTCTTGGCAGCACAAAGGGTTTAGCGTGATGGTCATCCAAGGCCATGGTCGCCGGCGTCGCTGTGCAGTGTCCTTTTTTCTCAACGAAGAAGAAGGCCGGTCGGCCAGATGGGGGGGTTGCGCATGTCCCTCCACTGTCGTCACCCACTGCGGCCCCGCAAAAGCCCCTCTCTAGCATCAATGCCACCCGCGGCACCGTCGGCAGTGCTGTTCTTGCTCGAGGTGGAAGACGACGGCTTCTCGGCCGACGAGGAGGATTTAACGAAGGAGACGCTGAGCGACCATATGGTCCATAGCATCCTCCTCTTTAGGCTCCCATGGGAGTAGAACGATTTCGGGGTGCCACTGTTGTCTCCCATTGCCGCCCCACAGAAGCCCTCTGTGGCGTCGACACCACCCGCAGTGCCGTCGGCGGTGCTGCTCTCGTTCGAGGTAGAAGACGACGGCTTCTCGATCAACGAGGAGGATTACGGAGGATGTGTGCACATCCCGCCTCCACTTCTCTCTCGAGAAAAAAAAAAACTCTTTTCTTATTTTTATCTTGGAGGAGATCAATTACTTCATTTTTAAAAAAAGAGAGAACTTATGAGGTGTTTGGTTGCATGATAATTTTTTGTACACTTTCATGATAAAAAATTGTATTAAAATAAAAAGTGAACCAACTCATGACATAAAATTATCATGTTTGGAGGGATGTGATTACAAGAAAGAGTAACCACCGCACATGACCAAACAAAGTGGGGGACCACAAGAAAAAAGAAAGAGGTGAGACCCTCTTTTTTTGTTTAAGAAGAAAATCACTTTCAAAACATAAAATTGTCATGGTTACCAAACACTTCTTTTAACAAGTTTTCTTACAATTTTTAAAAATTAAAACAAAAACCTTCATTATCATGCAACCAAACACCTCATTAAAGACGGCAACCAAATACTTTTCCTTTTTTATTTTTAAAATTTATGTTAAAAAGAGGGGGGGATGTAGCAAACACCCTGTATAAGGCGGTTGATAATTTTGTTATGGCAACTAAGATTGTTGATAGATTCAAGAAGCCAAAATCAAAAGGACAATGCTTTTAATGTCCTTTAGTTGAACATTCAAAGAAACAATGCTTCAAATTAATTGAGTGTCCACCGCGTTACAAAAATTTTCAAAAAAAATTATGGCAAAACTGTTGATAAAACTGATGAGAGGAACAATCAATCTTGACCAAAAGGGTTATACTTTTAGTCACACTCTAACAACTGAGTGATATGGACAACTTGTCAAGCTTCTAAGCCTACTAAGCTTACAAAACATCAATTTGACATGACAAGTAACTCCATTACTACATCTTGGATAATGGATTCGGATGACTCAGCACATGTTACTTCTTAATAATACAACTCTTACGATGGTTAGTACAAGTGATTTATCCATGACAAGAGACATTACATTAATACAACTCTTAAGATGGTTGTCAATTGTTCCATAACCTTTCTTTCGAGATCATTCTGTTATACAGGAGTTATTGACCAAGAAGATCATTAGGTGGGGCCTTGAAGGTGGACGATAGTTTTTCAAGCAACAAAGAGATGAAGCTTGTTGTCTTACTATAGTTCATGCGAAGAACGGTGAACTTTGGCTTGGGTGGTTGGGGCACTTTTCCGATGATCGCTTAACTAGTTTAAAAAAGTTTTTAATCGGAAAGTTCACTTCAAAATACAAGTGTATTGTTTGTCTTCTTGGCAAACATACTTGTTTAGCTTTTTCACTAAGCAATAGTTTCGAAAATTCTCCTTGTGAACTTTTACATATAGATGCATAGGGGTCTTATTATATTACTTCACATACTAGAGTCAGATTTTTCTTGAACATTGTGGACGACTTTACTTGTTTTACTTGGTTTCACTCGATCAAATGTTGATTATTCATTGTTTACATACTCAAATGATATTTTTTCATTGTCATATTACTGTATGTTTATGACATACTTATGTCAGAAATGATAACAAAACTATGGATCAACTTAAAAAAAAATTAGCAAAGAATTTTTCAGATCAAGTGTTTAAGAATTCCAAAATATTTCCTAGGACAGGAAATTGCTTGGTCAAAAACAAGAATTCATCTTGGTCACAAAAATATGTCATTGATAAATTGAAGGAAACTAGCTTAAATAGGGGCCAAACCAACTAAAACTCCATTGGAGCAAAGACATTCCCTCTACGGTCATAATTCTACTAAATTTTTTATTCGAGTGCATATGTTAATTGAAATTTTAGAAAATTAATTTACTTGGTTGTTTTAAGGTCGGGCAAAGCATATTTCTAAGTCGATTCATGTATGATCCGTGACAAGTAAATTGGCAGTTTGCAATAAGAGTTGTCAAATTCTTGAAAGGGTCACTTGGAAATGACATTTTCTTTCTATCAAACAACACATTTCAACTAAATATTTAGTTGATCGAGCGTAGCTCGTTTGGCACGATCCCTGCTCCTGGGGAGCAAGGACGGGGTTCGACTCCCGACTGCAGCCGGGTCACCCCCCGGAGGGTGGATCCCGTGGGAATCGAGCTCACCTCGCCGCGCACTGCGCTGTGTGCACCTCTGGCCATTGCGCCATGTGACTAAAAAAAAACTAAATATTTAGACATATGCCGATTGGATTGCTTGCCCAACAACGAGAAGATCTATTACTGGCTTTGTTATTTTTATAATAACAACTCAAATTTCATGAAAGACAAAAAAAAACAACAGTCTTTGGCTGAATTTGAGTATAGGTCATTAAGAATTAAAATACTGCAATTACGTAAATCATATCTGGGGACTTCAAGTGGCACGAAGTTATTTTTGAACAGCACAAGAACTAAAATACTGTAATTACGTAAATCATATTTGGCACTGTGCTGATTAACAAATAAGCAGATGAATTCCCCTATATGGTTTCGTGCCCATCATTTCAAGATGTTCGTTTGAACTTGTTCGACGGCGGGCCCGTTTCAACGGAACCCCTTTCGACGATAGGTCCGGTCAGAAACCCTAATGAATATCTGCATCATTTGAATAAATAAAATATTTTATTTAAAAATATACATTTGACATTTCGATGAACGTTTCATTTAAGATTTACAGCAGCACATAAAAAGGTTATTTTGATTAAATTTTGCAACTCACTGAAAAAATACAGGTGACTGACTGTTTGAAAACATTTTTAAAAAATTATGTTCACGTTATATCTTGAATAATAAATCACATGATGGAGATGTTCAAAAAAATTATTTACAAGTATTAATAGTAATCTTTCTAAGTAACTAAAGAAGTAGGAATAGGTTGAGAAGATTATTTTCAAGTGTACCAATGGAGGGATTTGTAAGTCGTTTTCCAATGGAAGATTATTTTCAAGTATTTTCATTTTTGCACGGATCCACGTGGACGGTTACGATATGTTTAGTTCCATGATAAATTGAATTTTTGTAAAAATTTTACATTTTTCTAATAAAACTTGTAAAAAAAGATGATCGATAATTATTACAAACTTATATTTTTTAAAAAAATCTAAACACTTTTTTTATCTGGTGGTCCTTCACTTTGTTTGATCTTACATGATATTCACTCTTCTTCTTCTTTTTGTTATCTCATTCTTTCAAATATGATAATTTTATGTCCTTGAATCCATATTTTATTTTAATGTAATTCTTTACTACGAAAATGTTAAAAGATTGTCGCGCAACCATATACCCTATTAACTTCGATAGTACTTTTATGAAAGTAACCGACGGTGCATTTGACAAATTAAATAAAATCCTTCTTAACGAAATACCTTCTTTCAAAAGATACTTCAATTATACAAACTTATCCTTCCGTCCTCTAACTTCCACGGGAAGGAAAAGTAAAGATGTTAATATAACCAAACGACATGGTAAAGATTGAAAGCACTCCAGGAAGGAGAAGTAAAACAAAAAAGTGCTTCTGACCGGTTCCCAAACGGACCATGACTATCCCGAAATATTCAATTTTAACACCGAACTTTGTAAAACAGTATCAAAGCAAAGCAAAACATTGACTTTATCATAATTTTTTGATTACTTTACCTCCCCATTAATCACTACCCACAAGTGTTGGAACTGTGCCATGGTCCCACATTGATGAATAAGATAAAGTTCCGTTGCTTAAATATCCTAAACCCTTCAACCCCAACCCTATGGTTTTAGGATCATCACGAATCCTCCTCACAAAGGAAAGGAGCCGGCCCACATCGTCAACAACCCTGCAGCGAAGACATAGTCTAGCTGCCACAGTAGTCATTTCCCAGAATGTATGAACCGACACTTCAAAGATTTCCAAAACAGCATATTTGACAACAGTCTTAAGAAAATAAGCAAAACACAGCAGGGAAAACCAGATCAATCCACCACAAAAAGAAACAGATGCTTGGCTGCGCGGGGACCGGGAAACAAGCATCATGATTCTGGACATGAAACTATTACACATGCTCAGAAGCCTAGATGGTCCTTGGGGACACTAGAGTAAATCCATGTGAACACAGGGTCGGCGACAGAAGTTTGGGTGGAGGAGCTATCCCAGATCAGGGACAGTGTGAAGTAGTCATCATCCTCAAAGATCTCAATTCGAGATCTCTTGAAGGGTGCAGTCTTTGCGGATCGAAGGAGGTTGGCATCCCTTGGTGGCCGCGAAATTGGGAGCTCGGGGACCTCAGCTGCCATGGCCTGCTTGGGCACCTGTTCCTGGAAGAGACCAATATCTGCAAACCAGTCCAGTTCTCCAAATCCATTTGGAGATTCTTTCTGCAATGTCCCAAAGAAATGGGCATGTTAGGATGCAACCTCCAGGTAAAAGAGAAAAATCCAAGTAATGGCCAGCACTCTTGCCTTGTCAGAGGGTTCAACAGACCAGGCAGAAGGAACAAGTGCTGAGGTAGTTTTCTGCATGCCTGGACTTTTCTGAACAACAGGCTGTGGTGTGTTGTTGGGCGGCTCAGTAAAGACCCCACCATTGCCCTTGTTGTTGCATGTGGAATTTAGGGCCACACGGATTCCAGTTGCCAAGAGGCGTTGGTGTTCACCGGTCAGACTACCCGGAACGTGAATCGGCTCGTCACAGTCGCCGCAGAAGAGGGCTCTATCCTCCACGCAGAAAATAAAGGCTGGTTTATCCTATTAAATAAAAAAAAATTGAAATGCAGAAAGTTGTTATTGTAATGAGAAAGGTGGCCAGATGGGAGAGTGCACATAACTTTTTTATAAGTTCTATAACAAACTTAAAAACAAATAAACATTATTAAAAAACATTGAAAGAATGATAAGAATAAGTGCTTAGACTATTGGATCCCTTGCCGAAAAACTAATAGAACTTGTTAATAGCATGAAAATGATACAATACTTTTGATAAAAAGAGTAGGAAATATAATTATCACGGTAAAAATGATTATAGAAAAAGAAATAATCAATATAGTTAATGTGTATGCTCCACAAGTTGAATTAAGTAGTTAGATTAAAGAAAATTTTTCGAAAGATATGGATGACCTTACGTAGAGTATACCAAATAAAGAAAATATATCTATTAGAGGAAATCTCAATGGACATGTTGGAAACAAATGTCACGAATATGGAAAAATGTTCAAAGATTTTGAATAAAATAAAGAAGAAAAAATATTTTAGATTTTACTATGACTTATGATTTTATTTTAATAAATACTCATTTTATTGAAATAAAATCTTATTTAATAATATTTAAAAGTGAACAAAATAAAAGTCAAATTGACTTTATTTTTACAAGAGAGACTAATCGTGCTATCATCAAAAATTGTTAAGTGATTCTGAGTGAAACTTTACCAATCTGACACAAGTTAATGATTTTAGATGATAAGATTAAAACATAAACAAATATATTTAAAATAAATATTTATCTTATAATAAAATGGTGAAAGTTAAAAGAGATGAAACAATAAACATTTAAGAATGAATTTAAGATATATGATTGAAAATCAAACGTAAATGTTAATGGGGTGTTTGGTTGCATGATAACGAAAGTTTTTGTTTTAATTTTTAAAAATTGTAAGAAAATTTGTTAAAAGAGGTGTTTATCAACCATGGTAATTTTATGTTTTGAAAGTGATTTTCTTCTTAAACAAAAAAGAGGGTCTCACCTCTTTCTTTTTTCTTATGGTCCCCCACTTTGTTTGGTCATGTGTGGTAGTTACTCTTTTTTGTAATCACATCCCTTCAAACATGATAATTTTATGTCATGAGTTGATTCACTTTTTATTTCAATACAATTTTTTATCATGTAAGTGTACAAAAAATTATCATGCAACCAAACACCCCATAAGTTATGTGACTGAACATGGTTATAAAAATTAGAAAAATTGCTGACAAAGTACTTGGACAATCTAAAAACTATTATAGATTAGTAAAGATAAAGGATAGAAAACCTCAAGATCTTAACAAAGTCAAATGTATTAAAAATAAAAATAAAAAATTGATCAAAGATAATGATATCAAAGAAAGATGAAAAAATATTTTGATAATATTTTTAATGACAATTTTACTAAAAACAAAAACGGCATAACGAAAGTGATAAAATTTAATATAACTTATACTAAAATAATTCAATTTCAAAAGTTAAAAAAATATTGAAGATAATAAAAATAAGTAAGCCATATGGTCTAGATAGTATTCATAGTGAAGTGTGAAAACGTTTAGGAGATTTAAGGGTGGAATGATTAATTCAATTTTTTAATAAAATTCTAATTTTAAAAGGAATACCAAACGAATAGAGAAATAGAATAGTTATACCTATTTTTAAAAAAGGAGATAAACAATGTACAAATTGTAGAGAGATCAAACTCATAAATCATACTATGTAATTATGAGAATGACTCAATGAGCGACAATTACATAATTGTACAAATACTTTTGCTAACCAATTTGGATTTATACCTAGTCAATTTATAATTGAAGCTAATTTTCTTATTCGAAACTTGATAGAGAAATATCAATACAAGAAAGATTTACATATGGTGTTTATTAACATGGAAAAGACTTATGGTAGAGTTTCAAGAGAGATTTTGTAACAAGTGTTGGAACGAAAGATGGTGTATGTTAGACATGTACAAATGATAACATATATGTATGATGAAGTAACAACTAACAAGATGTTAAATAATTGGAGGAGAAACAAAAGATTTTACTATTTCAGTTGGCTTACATTATGGGTCTACAATAAGTCATTATCTTTTAATATTAGTTATAGATTAATTAATAAATACTATACAAGATGTTATACTTTGGTGTATGATATTTATAAATAATATCGTATTGATTGATGAGACACAAGAAGTAGTGAATAAAAAGTTAGAATTGAAGGAAAATACTTTAAGGATTAAGAGTTTCAAGATAAGTAAAACTAAAACAAAATATATATTGTAACTTTAATAAAAACCAAAGACAAGTAGATGATGGTGTTAATTTGAATATAGTAAAATTATCTTAAATAATCTAATTCAACTGTCTTGGATCAATTATTCAAAAAGATGAAAATGTGATGAAGACATTAATCATATGATTAAAGTAACCTGCATGAAGTAGAGATGGGCCATAGGGGTTCTATGTGAACATAAGATTTCACTAAAGTTGAAATAAAAAATTTCATCGTACAAGTATAAGACTTGCAATGCTGCATGGTAGTGCATGTTAGACAATAAAAAAAACATATTTCTAAAATAAGTGTTGTTGAAATAATAATGTTAACATAGGTGAGTGGTTATGCTATATTAGATAAATTAAGAAATGAATATGTTAAAAAATGTACAAGTAGTAAAAATTGTAGACCAATTGAAAGAAAGGAGATTGAGATGGCTTGGGTACATTAAACATAAAACTAAGGAGGCTCAAGTTAGAAAAGTAAAAAAAAAAAAATCAAATAATAGAAACAAAAAAGGACTTGATAAACCTAGGGTGTCTTGGAGAGAAGGAATTAAATATGATTTATATGATTTAAATATCTTTAAAGAAATAACTCAAAATCAATATAAGTGGAGAAAGAGAATCTATATGTCTGATCCTAGATAATTGAGACTAAGACTCGAGTTGAGTTGAGGTTGCGAGGTTAACTGCTAACTCCAACTTCCAAGCAAAGAGACACAATGGGGAAAAGAAGAAAGGTAGGATGGTAAACAACTGTTGCAAAGAGACAACAAGGGAAATTGATAGAGAACCACAAACAAAGTGACAAAGAAAAAGGATTCACGCTTCTATAGATTAGTTATGGACTTCAATATATGCATGTATGTGTGCGTGCAGATAAATGTGTATGTGTAACCACGTATGTGTGTAAGTATTCATTTTTGAAAAAGATATGACTGATAGACTAAATAAGACGAAGAGAAAAGAAAGTTGACAGGGATAAGTATATATGTATAATTAAAATATTAAATTATAAAACAAGTATAGGTGACAGTGAAAGATTTCAATATAATTTCATTATCTTCAAATGGACATCTAAGATACATTATAGGCATGTGGTCACATGCAAATGAAGCTTCTCCTGACCTGCCCTCCCCAATAAAAAAAAGATATATATTGCTTGAGCTTACCTTACTACAAGTACAAACTGACCAAAAGTTTAACAAGTATAATTTATGAGAAACCTTGGGAATCTTAAACATAGAATAGCCAATTCATCCATAAAAACTAAAAGTTTTCAGGTTCACAAGAAATTTGAAACCATTCACTCCCATAATAAGAATTAGATTTAATGAGTAAAGATAATGATTAAATATGAAATAATAAAAAATGTAACTTAATGCCATTTCCTCAGATGACATCTAAAAGACTTACCCAATTTTCAAATGGAGATCAAATCAACATTAACTGAATTTGTAACATCTGTTACTTCTTTTTGATAGTGTACATATGATGTATGTCATGATTTCCGTGCTAAGTTCCCTTTCTTCCTCCATAATTCTCTCACACGGTTTAGGAATATCAGTCTCATTTCTTTTCAGATAATCACTGGGTGCCTCCAGGTCATGTATGTCTAGCGGCCCTGAGATCATCACTGGGGTTTTGAGGTTCATTTAGCTCCTTAAACATCATAATAGGCTAGATATTGTCATTTGCCTGAGTTGACCACATTGAATAACAACTGTTCCTTGCCCCCCTCAACATCTATAGGCATGCACACCTTAATACATACGTTTTGAACTTGAATTGGGCCCTTTAACAAGTAGCTAACAAACTGATGCGTAAATGGAGAACCATTAACCAAAAAAGCAATTGTTGCCACACACACACAAGAAGACATGGAGGATTTCTCTAAAAGAAGGACTTAGCGAGGCTTCTACACTAACAAGAGCAAGAAACAAGGAATAGTTAAGCAATCTGGCAATAGATTACAGAAACAACCCAGTTGGCAAAGGTGGGAGTTGAATCATTTTACTTAAATGTACTACAAACAGAGCTGCTGTTCATTTCCCTGAAAAAATAGCTTGTGACCAGACCTATAACCCATATAATTATGCATTGATTTAGAGACACCACCCTTGTTCATGCAATCCATACGACAGATGGATGGATGGGAGGAGCAACATGCCCATTAAATAAAAAAAAAACTGAGCTTACCTATTCCACCCTAGCTCACAACAAACTCTGAACCCCAGACCCCTCTTTGTTAGAGGATCATGCAAAACATAACACATCTAAGACCATGAATATGCTCAAAACATTGCTAATAAAACAGAACTTCTCGAAAGAAGGCTAAAGGAAAAGATAATATCATTAGATCAAGTTCTCCCGCCTCTTACCATACACCACAGAATACCTGGGATAACCCAGCACAAGTACAACCAGGATCAAGGGCTTACCAAGTGCTTTTAAGGTCAAAAGCAGATCAAAAGACACTCAGAAATAAGATATATTCTGGCATGGCTTTGGTAAAGAGGCCTACCCCCCCCCCCAGCAAATACGCGCACTTCCTTCAATTCCACGCTTTGTGAGGCATAAAACCCTCCCTGGCATCTTTTCCCGCCTGCCACACTATTCTGAAAATGTTGTTGGAGAGGCTGACCCCTCAGAGCTTGAGGGGAATTCTAACATTTTTCTGTCGGATTCTGATTAAATCCGGCTTGGTCCAGACCTCCCTGTTGGCCCTGCACTTCTTGCGACATCAATATTCCTAGAGACTTTGTGAAAGCCACATGAACATGCTCAACAGCCAAGCTTCCGCAAACTCGTTATGATCAAAGATCCATTCCAGTTTGGCGTAACAAAATTCAGGAGATCGGAGAGACCCATCTTCTTGAATCGAAGAGCCGTGCTCACAGAGTAGAGTAGATCCACAGGCAAATATAATGAAAAAGACGGGCGAAGGAGATGGATGGGGGGGGGCTCTACCTGGCAGATGTCGCAGCGAGGGAGCTTGTTGCTGAGGCACTGCAGAAGAAGCCTCTGGTGCTTGCCGGCGAGCTTGTTGGCCGCATGCACCTCCACATCGCACCGTGCGCAGAGCGCCGCCTCGTCGGCGCAGCATATGATCGTCGCCGGCGCCTTCTCGCACACGTCGCACCGGATCTTCATCTCTCCCCCTCTCTGTCCACCGCCCCTCTCACCGCTACCCTTCTCCTACGGGCCGAAGAGGATGAACCCGGCAACAGAAAGCTCAAATCTTGAAGAGCACCAACAGAGAAAATGCAGCATCACGCAAAGATGGATGCATTGGCGACACAGCCAGAGAGGATGAACGCGTAACGGAGGTATGGAGAGCCACCGCTCCCGCCCCATCAGCGGGGGTAGGGTGAGCTTGTGCAGTACGAGCTCCGGGAACTTGTGACTGTCGCCCGTCCGCGCTAGATGTGGCTGCGAGCGCGCCGCCCGCTTAAAATATTGTCTCCCGCCGCCGCATCGGCGCCGGCGCCGGCGGAGGTGGGGGGGTTGTCCGGCGGCGTTTCCACAGGAACCATCGAGCCTCGAGCTCGAGCCAGAGGCTGAATTACGGATTTGTCTCGAAGCGAGAAGGGGGGATTCCACCCCCACATGCTTGCGATTGGGACCGCACACTGCCATCATTTTCTGCAGGGATGCATCCCGAGGTGAGACTTTACGGCGGCGACCGTCCGCAAAGGTCAGGAAAAAACGATTTGTTTTCCTTGTTTCGATCCTCTCGCCGTCGTGTCGTAGCCACGGCAGGAGGAGGTCGGAGACATCTTCGAGAGCGTTCCTCGGCCCCGCAGGTTGCAGCTATTTTTTTGTTTTTCTTTTACATATCAGTTTCATGTATTCATTTAAATATAGTTGAAAGAGCCCAGATCATCATAAGAGATCGATCACACAACAAGGCTCCAAAATCAGGAGTACCGGAAGGAGAATTCAGTTCATGGGTCACACCAACATGATCCCTTAGGATTATAGCATCGATATATCAGATAGATAAGTTTTGAATCTCACATCCTCTGTTCTCCCGGATGTTTGGAATTTCATTCGGATGGACGAGAAGACATTGCTCGGTGTATGTCACTTTCAAAATAGCTGGTGCCTCCTGATTATGAGCCGTCTTCGACTATCACGTCTATAGCGCCATGCTTGGGACTTGCCATTTTGTCCACACATCTGTTTTTCGTGACGATAAAAGTGGAAGAATTGTATATACGGCGCCGCCCCACCCCCCCAGCCGCTACTCCTTCACTGTTCCCACCTCCGCGAGCAACCCCAGCCCCACCCAGTTCTCTCTCTCTCTCGTTCGTCCTCGCCAGCAGCCCCCGTTCCAGCACCTTGCTGCGTCACCGGCACCCCCGCGTGCATCGTTCTGCAGCCGCCTCCATGGAGCAGGAGCAGACAACACCGCCCACTCCGTCTTCGAGTCGACCACCGATGCCGCCGCTCGGTCACCGGCAGTCGGTGGCCCTCCCCCTGCGTTGTCGTCGTCGTCGTCGTCGACATCCAATGCCACCGCTCGGTCTGATTAAATCATTTATGTTAATCTGTAAGATATAAATTTACTTACGTGAACGTCAAAATAAATTTTCTGATAAAGAAAATATCTTTCATATAGTATTTTTCTTACGAACGAGTTAGAGAAATTTTTATATTTTAAAATGTCTCAAAAATAAAATTGTTACTTATATTTTCAAACACATCTTTCTCGACGCATATCACTGTACAATCATTCGTCTATTCATCACGTACTCAATTTCATAACTTATTCTTGATTTATGTCGTTGAAGAGAAAACCCTTTCAACACACGTTGGATCCACAGGTAAAAGTAAAGTCAACTTTACGAGCAAATATGTCATTAAATGCACTATGTTTTTTTTGTCTTCACCGATCTTCTTGCAAGTTCACCGATACAAAGTAAGTTGAAAAATCTTTCATCTAATCTCATATCATAAATATTTCTTCTTTTTCATTGCTTCTATTTTCTTGTAAGCATTTAAACATTCAAATCTTCTCCTTCTCGACAAATTTAATGCGCCAACATTTATTCAGAATCATTGGCACCTCTCCTTCATTCTGGTTCTGCCCGAAGTCTTCATTTAGCCACATATTTAACATTGTTTGACATTATATGTCCAAGTCATACTCACTACCTTTGTTTCACCGCCCGTCATCTTACCATCCCAAGTGCTTGTAGTCTAACAAACCCCTCCTCGCCCTTGGGTTAGTCATTGGCATCAATCAAGGTAGGTGTCTAAGCTACTTGTATCATTTCAATAATATTAATTAATATGTTAAAATATGATAAATTTAACCTTGTTAGTGAAATGAAATTAGCAGTCCCGTGTGGTTTAGAATGTGTGTAAGATGTTAATTAGATAATTGATATATTTTATCTATGCTTAGTTAAAACTAAAAATGCTATGTATGTTATTTTGTTCAAGTGGATGAGTGAGGTTTAATTTTAGCAAATTCGATTGTTAAATATTGTGATCTCTTATAATATTTTGAGTACTGTGTGAGTATCCCTAATGGTTGAGAGAAATTCATAATAGAATCCAAATTGGCTTAACACGTGTGAAATGAAATCAACTAATGTTAATAGTTTTGCATGTCTACATGTTAGTTCATTGCAGAATACTTGATTTTAGAGCATATACAACATTTTATGTATTTGTTGTTATGATATGGTTACTTATAGTTCTGAATACATGCATATGAGGTATATAGTGATTTGATTGAGTAAGATGCATATCGTTGTTCATGGTTTGAGTTAAGGGTGTCAACTGGACGGGCTGAGCCCGTTGGCCCGTCAAGAAGCCCTCGACGGGCTGAGCCCAGGCCCCTCAAAAGGTTAAATAAGCAATCAGCAGGCCCGTTTCTTACTCTATGTAAATCAGACAGGCCCGTCTATGTAAATCAGACAGGCCCGTCCATCTGGGGCCTGGGCTCAGCCAACCCGTCAGGTTCGTCTATGTAATCCGCCGACCGGGAGGGGGGGCGAAGGAAATCCGAGATGGACAGTCTTATAGACGCGTTGTTCACGAGAGATCAATTATATATTTTAATAAATAATTTAGCGCCATACAGGAGAAGTAAATAAGAAATCTTTGTGCGGCTGATTATTTATGATTATCTATTTAGATAAAATTGTAGAGCTGATACGCTGGTAAGGGAGGTTAAGCACCTTATTAGTACAATTATCGATGAAAAATTTTATTTATGATAGAGAAAATAAGCTGCATCATTTATTTTTTCTTAAACTGTTTAATTTTTTTTTACTTCATTAATGATGTAAAAATATGCGTTATATACTTTTCTACCATTAATTAAGACTACATATTATATATATATACTGACACTATATTTAAGAGCTAATAAAAAAATTATATCAAAGTATATGTTGTGCACTATAAACGATAAATTATACTTTCATCCTATCATACTAAATAAATATGTTTAAATTTTTTATATCATAATAGTAAGTGAATACCTTACTATTGTTTGCGCTCTATTTATATTATATCTGCATATTAGGGTTGTAAACGGGTCGAGTTCGGTAGTGAAATCACCAAAATCCGATTCCGAATCCAATAAGGGTTAAAGGGTTCGATTCTGATTCTGATAATTTCGAAATCACTATGTTCTGATTTTGATAACGAAATCGTTCGATCCGATTCTGATTTCATTATCGAAATTAGATTCGAATTTGATAATTTTCAAAATACATATTAAATATTAATTTTTATTCAAAACTGAGTTAATAAATCAATGTAATTACTAAAATTTGATATTATCAGTTTAAAACTTTATTTTTATTATTTTATCAATTTATATAATAAATTTTATAATTTATTTACCTTTGTTTTATTTAATTATATTTATATTTATTTGTTTTTTTATCAAAATTGGATTAATAGAAACGGAATCAACTAATTCTGATTTCGATTCCGATAAGCTACCGAAATATCCGATTCTGATAACTTATATGATACAATAACAAGTTCCAAACCCGTTAAGTTTTATTAGAATCGAATCGAAATATCGAAATATTGAATTCCGTTTATACTCCTACTGCATATGCATATATTTTATGATTATATTATGTTAATAATTTTATCGGATTTATTTGAATAGAATATTGTCCACTTATTTTATACATAATCGCTTGCCATGCAAACCAAATATCGACTAATGTGAGTACATGAAATTCTGAAATTTTACCAACATGAAATATATCTTGTCATCAGTAAAAAATATTTTTAGTGGTTTTTTTTAGATTTTATATTTTGCAAAATTATAGAATATAGTTTTTATATTCTATATAGAATATAAAATTCCATTTGCTGCGCCCGCAGCAGATGAAATTCGGAGACTGTTCGCATCATCCATGTATTATCCTGTCAAAGAAGATCATATATTTTTTGAATTTTGCGTACAAATCAAATCTTGACGCATTCTTCACGTATATCACCAAGAATGCAATTATGTGGACCGTAGAAAGATCATTGAAATAGTATTTTTGCACAAACATGATGAGCATTAGATTAAACTAGTTAACTTGTGCTTTTTTTTCATTTTTTCACATTTTAACTAAGTACCCTATATTTCGTCATTTTTGTGATCTCTCCTCTTGCAACCTACAACAATTCTCATATTTATGAATTTTCTTTTTTTCTATTTTTGTTTTATAGATTCTATATTTTGCATTATTATAGAATTTATAAATTTTATCAATTTTTTGATTTTAATAGAAATTTTCAATTTCGTACTATTTTACCTAACTAAAGTCCGTTGGGCTAATGGGCTATGACGGGCTTTGGAGGGCTAAAGCCCATTTAGGCAACTCAAACCCGTTGGGCCTTATACATGGGCTTGGGCTTGGGTTTTAAATATGTGGGCTGAAGTGGGCTTGGGCCGGGCCGGTCCAAGCCCGGCCCATTGACACTCCTAGTTTGAGTCTCAAATATATGGTTTGTATTTATCATTTTTGAATTGGCAAGTTAGTGTGTTAGAATAATAAATGTTGTAAGTTTGGGAAATATAATTGATGTAATGTGCTGCATTCTGTAATGTAATTATACTTTATCAAACTATGATTAATGACTCGTGGGCAATGATGAAATAGAACAATCTATAAGACTATAATATCATTTGATCTTGAATACTGTAGTTAATCGTAAGTGTACCCCTTCCTAAATGTACTGTGACATTTAACTTGCTATATATTACTTCTATGTATATATTTAGATACGGTGATAGTTATGTGACATAACTACAATGTCTAATTGAAATATATATTTTATTTGGACCAATGATTTAGTTTCACATCATGACATGTGAAATAAAGATATGTTAGAGGTGGTTCATCATTTCTTGTTAAAGTCCATGAGGTTTTTGCATATAGAGATATGATAGTTGTGTCATGATTTGAATTACATTTAGATTCTTGTTGGTCTTTTGGAATAATTTAAAAACATTTCAATTGATTTATGATGCATTGACAACTAGCTTTATATGTACATGTTATAATCTGAGTTTTGAAACTTGTCATATTGATTATCGGTTAGCAATTCTTAGTATTGTAGGGTAGTATGTGTGTAACTCATCTCAATCTTTAATATATTTTCAGAAAATTAGAATTAACACATCATAAGTGTAGTGTTCTTTTAAAATCCAAAAAGCTAATTAATTGGTTATTTCATATTGTACATTGCTATTTAATTTGTTTAGATATAGATTTTATTGTGCTATTTTAGATATAATTATAGGAATTATCAATTTAAAATTGTTATTAATTTTATCATTTCCCAAAAGAGATTAAAATTTTCGATTACATCGCGTTGGACTTTTCTACTGCGTATTTTCAGTCCGAGGCGTGACGATGAGGACCACTATTTTTTGTCATTGTCGCACACCGAACATTAATCTTATCTTTAACTAACTTAGTTTTTAGTTCAATACATTATTTTATCACAAAAGTGTACAAATTTTGTTGCAACCCCACAAGTTGTAAGAATTTGCCGGCTATTACAGTTGTTTGATGGATAAACGGACACATGGGGATGTAGAAAAAAAAGATGATTTTGTTAAAAAAAAACTCTTCTCCTCTTTGGGAAACTTCACCAAGATCAGACATGATCTAACATGGTCAACCACAGATCTAACATGATCATGCTGTACCCACTAACCTAGTTGCAACCATCTTGACCCACAAGACAACAGGTGTTCACTGAGGTCAAATTATAAATGTGTAAGTTATTGGTTCCTCCTGGAGCATGTCTTGAATATAAATATGTTTAAGTTAAAAAACAGGAGAAAATTTGCAGCCTTCTGGTATCTCATATGCCATGTGGAGAGACTATATATTTATGTGTGTGCCTGCATCATGTATAGAAAAGGCTATCCATGAAATAATAGTCAAATGGTTGATCCATCCCACCTAGGGGTGTCAATGGGCCGGGCCCGGCTCGGCCCAAGGTCGGCCCACTTAGGGCCCGGTCCAAAATATATTGACCCGGCCCAACTCGACCCGCACTGCATTGTTGCCCCGGCCCGACCCGACCCACAAAAATTATATACCCCATGTATATAATTTAGTTTTATACACCCTATGTATCCTAACCCAACATTATTTGAAATCAAAGGATCCACATTCTTAATATTACTGTTTTTTTGCCATCACAGCTGTTTCTAAGATCATGGCACATTTTGAGTGGACTTAACATGAGCAAATAACTAGTAGGGGTAGATGGGTTGCACAATAATTTTGTATACACACGACAAAAGTCGTGTATTGAAAGAAAAGTGTGCGTAAACTAATCAATGACATAAAATTGTCGTATTTGAAAAGATGCGAAAGCAAAAAAAAAAGGGAGTGTGAGCTGTGCATATATGACAAAAATAGGTGGTGGGAGGGAGATCCGTTGGATATAAAACACGGGCTCTGACTTACTTAACTTTTGTTTACAAAAGAAATCTCTTTAAAAATTTAAATTCATAATGATCGTTCAATACAATTTTTAACAAGTTTTATTATAAAAATTACAAAATTGTAACGAAAACTCAATTTACCGGTCTACCAAACACCCCCGTAAACTTCCTATGGTCACCATTTTGGGGTGAGTCGAGTTTGGTTGGGATCATAATATAAAAAATTGCAGAAAATATTATTTTTAAAATTTTAGATTTTGTAATAATTGATGATCTCTGTATTTCACCTGTTTTTAAAACAAAAAAGATAGTCCGCCTCCGTCTCTATCCTTCGCTAAACTCAATCACTACAATAAATATCAAAAGAAAATCATATACGTTTTAGATGAAATTAAGTTGTGCTATAAATACTTTAATGATTAAAATCTTGTTTATAATTCCAGCCAAAAACACATCCTTAGAATGTGCTTGGTTTATTTATAGACTTGTCTGCACTGTATGCTCAAGGTTATCCAAATTAAACTGAGCCATTTTCTTCACCCTGAACTGCACTGACTGACTTATTTATCTCAACTCATCTGTATTACAAGTTTTTAAATAAATAAAATAAATTGTGAATAAACATATGCATTTCTGTAGCAATATTAATACAAGCATTGTTGTCAATAATATAGCCTCATAACTTTTATTTTAAATTTAGGGTGCATTTCCTTTTTCAGATATCTTGTTCTTCCGGTTTCTTTCCGCAGCGGAGCTTGGGTGAAATATGTCATTATAAAAATAAAAATATTAATGATTTCCTAAAATCTGTTTTATCAAAGAATATCTGCCCTGTGCACCGTGTGATCGTCTTTAAAATAATATTAGTTAAATGATTTTAAAATTGTATGATAAAAATGCCTGTGGGCACTTTAATGATTTTAGCTGGAAATAATTATTTTTTAAAAATAAAAATATTTAAATAATTTTATAAAAAGATAAATGTTACGAATATATATTTAGAAATATAAGTAATCACAATTTAGGATATGCAAAATCTCTATACTTTAAAAGAAGCAAATTTAAGTTTTATGTATTAATGTGCCAAGTATTTTAAGAATAGTAAGTACGTAACAGCATCAATCAATTTCTATAAACTTAAATATACATGAAAGATGAAGGTTTTGCACTTTTTGAGTTCACACGTTCATAGTAACTTGAAAAGTCTTTTAAGAACTTGAGTATTATAATATTCTGAAATCATTTTTTTGGAAATCATTTTCAGATGAACCAAAGAAGAGTTGTAATTTTTTTTAATTGAAAGCTTAATCTCATGTAAAATATTTTCATTGATTTTATTTTAGATTTACCCAAATAGACCGTTAGTCATGCCCAAATCAAGGGAAGTTTTTTGGAGTATTGGAACATGAAACCCTTGGGCGTGCATAATTAAGGACCAGTTCCACTAAAAAAATTTAGTAAAAAAATAGCTATTTTTGTAGGGGCATATCCAAAATTATATGATTACTAGGAGCAATCAACCTCCTTTTATAGAGTAAATTTTTTTATAATCCTATCCAAACTGAAACTCAAAACATTAGTCCCAAATGATTGGAGTCAGCTACATAGATTCATCTTTTATGTTCTCTACGTTCTTCCACTAACTTCTCTCCTATGTCTAGTTCATCAAAGTCATATTGGATACACCTATGCAAGTTAACTTGGACTTATCTCTCTACCTCTTCAGCACTGACAACTTTAGGTGTTGTTTGGTATTGCGATAACTTGGAGATAAACTTGGTTTATCTTCAAAATTTAGTGGATAAACTAAGTTTATCCCCAAAATTTTATAGTGCCAAATCGGCCCTTAGGGTCTCTACTTGTCCGACATGTGCCTCAAGAGGGTGCTGCCAATATGTCTAAACCAATGGAGTCTTCTAACATTTACAATATCCTTGATTCACGCAACTTTCACTTTATCTTTAATGTGCTTGTTGCGAATTCTATCTACTTGTGTGTGGCCATACATCTACCATAACATCCGCATTTTGGGTACACTCAATTTGATAGTATTTTTTTCTTAGTTGTTTAACACTCACTATCATAGATCATGATAGGTCTTATAACTGTGCGATAAAATTTTTCTTTCGATTTTATGGTTGCGTAGAATTCTTGTAGATTGCCACTATTTCAGCCAATTCACTTTAATCTTATGGTCGACATCTTCATCACATTTCTTGTCCATATGTAAGATGAACCCCAATATTTAAATTGTGTACCTAGTGCAAGAACATTTCTGTCTAAGATAATTTCAATCTCTTCAACTCTTAGGGTTTTGCTAAATTTTAAGTGCATATATTCTGTCTTCGTTCTACTAATTTTGAACTCCCTGACTTCCAACACAATTCTCCACTGTTCAAGTTTTCTGTTAATACCTTCTTGAGTCTCGTCAATAAGGATGATCTCATCTACATCACATTCTCCATCCGTTCATGCTATCTACCATGTTAGTTACTTTCTAATCTTAAACCAAATTAGTTTTAACTCCTGCTCTATTTACATAGAATGTGGTAAAGTATAATTGTGGAAAATTCAAAATTTGAATTTGCCCACTTTTCTAGATTGTATGTTTTTGGCATTCTAGTAAGTTTTTTAAAATTGCCTTTGCATCGAAGTGCCTACTATTTATGAACTAAGTAGGAACCCCCTGACCTATATAGGAATATTGCTCGTAAAAGAAGAGACCATAATTCCCAAGTTCATATCCATGAATGCGGCATCTCAAGTGTATATTACGTAACACCCCACCTTTTTTAGGGTCACGAGATATTAATGATATGTCATTAGCTCTTAATGATGTGTGATTAAAATTTGATTAATACTTTGATATTGTGTCCTTCACATTACTAGTAAAAGTAAAAGGATTGTTTCAAGAATGTGATAGTCCAATGGGAGATTCTACTTCATGATTTAAAAAAAGGCAGGGGTATAACATTAGGCCCCCACATGGTACCCATAAACTCCTAGGGCTGACTAGTAGCGCTGTCAACTATTTGGTTCAACCCGAGAAACTAAAGCAAATAAGTAGTTTGGTTCAGTTTAATTTGGTTTGAACTACCAATTGATTTGGTTTGGTTTCTTGGACACTTCAAACCAAATTGCTAACCCAATAACCCGAATAACTCGAATTGGATTAAATATTTTATTGTGAGTTATGTATAATACAAATTTATGTGTCTTTTCTTATAAAAATAAACTTATTTCAAGAGTTTTTAAGACAAAATTAATAAAATGTATAAACAAATACACTAAAATTTAATAGAATGTGATTTAAAACAAATAAAATAAATTATATATTGACATATATACTATATCTTAATAAAATATGGTTTGAACCGGACCAAACCAAACCAAATCGAATTAATTTGATTTGGTTTGGTTTGGGAGATATTTTGGTTTGGTTTGGCTTGGTTTGAGAAAAAAAATACTCACAAATCAAACTAAACCAAACCATGAATACCCCCTACTGACTAGAGGCACATACTAAGTATCTAATGCATATAAATATATATTATGCCATGTTTGGTTAGAACATCAAAAATAATATTATATCAATTTTATTTTGAACTTTGTAGATGATGAAGTATCAGTATCAAAATCGAGACAAGTGGAAACTAAGTACTACATGTCATGCTTTGTTTGCATTAAGAGTTATAGTATTGCTATAGATAATTTCTGTCACTATTACTTTTAAAATTGACGGTGATAGAAATGTTCAATACAGTTACCAAAAATGGCCATAGATGTTAAGATTCCATATCCATGCATTTTGCAACAAAACAAGAACATGCTTAAAAGTAATACGGCATGTTGGCCAATGTTTTTTGGCATCACAATGGGGGTGTTCCCTATTAAGTTCAACCCGAAAAGTCAAACCAAATAAGTAGTTGGGTTCAATTTGATTTGATGTGAAAACTATTATGGTTTTGAAGACCTTTCAAATCAAAAACCCAATTTTTATTAAATCTCCTTAAGTTATATATATTAACACTATTTTATATGTCTTCACGTAAAAATTTGTTTTTTAGAGTTTTAAGGTAAAACAAATGATATGTTCAATTGTATCCAGAAAACTTAATAAAATATAATTTAAAATAAATTAAATAAAACTATACACTCCCATTTATGTTATATCTTAATAAAATATAATTTAAATAATTTCGGTTATTTTATTTAAACATAATTCTTTAAAATTTAAACCATTATGCAATCGATGACTTGACAACTCAAGAAACCAACATTGTTGACCATCCGGTTAAAAGTACAACATCTAATGTGATAGTGTTCATCAAGAAATGCACTACATCACCTCCAAACCCCTATAAATACAAGAGTGCGATGAATTTGTGCAAAGATGCCCGATTTCTAGAGCCATTGGATATGAGGAAAAAAAAGAAGTAAAAGTGAACTTTGAATGAGAATATTCGGCGACAAAAAATGGCTAAAAGTATCCAAACTAACCATTCCGGGACTAAAAAAAAACTTTGACAAATGTTGGGATCTAACAATGGATGGTATTTTTTTAGAATTATTTCACCTCCTTGTTTATGACCCATTTTTTTAGAGCATAAAAGAGATATCATATCAACTATGATATTGATATTTTCGTAAGAAGGAGTATCAATATCAAAATTGATATATGCGGACACTCGAATTACATATCATAGTTTGTTTACATTAGGAGTTTTAATATTGATGTTGATAGCCTAACCATGAACATCTAATAGTGTTACCAAACATGACATTAAGGATTCTAGTGCACTGGGGTTTAAAATAAAATAGTAACTAATATTTCTTCTCATGTGTTATCTGAATAAATACAGATGTTAAACCGTGATAAATCCTGTATGGTAGTGAATATTACACAATAAAATAAAATATACTTTTGAAATAAGTGTTATTGAAATAAAAATATAAGAGGGTAATGATAATCATAAATGAATCGAAAGAACGGTGATTAAAATAGTCTAGACATATAAAATCTGGACACGAGGGGGCCCTTAAAAAAATCCAAAATATCAAAATAATTAAAACGAAACAGAAGAGCCCGGCATATTCAAGTTAATCAGGAAGAGAATAATTCAAAACGATTTAAATAAATAATATATCTTTGAAAAATTAAGTAAAAATAATATAAATATATAAAAGATTATATTACCGACTTTAATTAATTAGACATCAAGATTCACATTGAATTTAGTACCCAAAAAACCTCGGCAAAGTACCGTCCGCCGAAGGGCGCTGTGCGCCGCGGTGCAGAGGCTCTGTAACATTGGCCCACCAGACGCAGGGGCCTACACGTACTCCCCCATGTGCACCCTCCCCAGGCGGAGCGCGACGTATCCGGCCTTTCCAGCCGTTGGACGGCTGTGATCCGAGTGCTCGTCCCCATCAACGGCTCACCGTGCACGTCCCGCTGGGTCCCACCTGGTGGGCCCCTCGGGCGCTCGCGTCTGACACCCTGGCTTCCGGCTGCCTTTAAACTGTCAAAATTATTTATTTCCGAAAATAATTAAAAAAGGCGGTGGGGTCGGGAAAAGAAACCATATTTTCCGCCGCAGCCGCGGCGGTGGCGTCGCCGCCTGCAACTCCCGGCGCTCCCCCCTCACTCCTGTTCCCCGAGGAATCTTAGTAGCAGAAGGCTGAGGGGCGGCGACGGAGGCGAGGCGGGGCGGGGCGGGGCGCGGGGGTTAGCTGCGGTGCCGGGGGAAGCAGACAAGACGACAGCGACAGAGGGCTCGTGGGCACGGGCACGGAAATCTGAGTGCGGATGCTGCCGCAGCCTTTTACGGCGTTCCGTCGAGCGCGCTTTTGCTCCGAAACCCGCCTGCCAAGGTTTCTTCTGGTGCTCTCTCACCTGATCTCGCTGTCCGCCCGCCCACGTTCCATCCTCCCCCGTTTCTATCCTTCCACCCGTCGTCCGTAGGCTCCAAGGCCTGACAATGTCGGTTCCGCCTTCCCGTTAAGTCGATTGTGGGTATCTCGTGGTATCCGAAGCCGATCTGGGTTTCGATGGAATTCGTCGTCTCCCGGGGACAGCTATGATTGATCTTTTCGGTGTTTCTGGATGTCTGGATTATACGCCAAGGAAGGTAGCTTATTCCTTCTTCCATTTCTATGATTGTGTCGAGGTCGATTCCTCCGAAAGTTGTTCCTTGTTCCAACTGTATGACTCGTCGAAGTTGTTTCCACTGGAGTGGTAGGCGTGAAATCTACGTGCCTGTCCCGGCGAGTTTGTGAAGCATATCATGTCCGGTCTCATCGCCACGCAGTTTAAATGGATTTATCGCATGAATCTTCCGGGTTTATCCGCAACTGGATCCATGCTTCGGTTCTTACTGCCATTCATTTATTTTTCCAGTGCACATTTTCACGGTCGTTGTATTTCGATTTTTTTTCTTGAAATCTTGTTTTCCTTGTGAGTTCTTGAGGAGAGAAAACAGATGAAGAATGACGATTTTTTATTTGTCTTTATTTTTCAGTTCGCTTATGGATCTTTGCTCGGTTTCCCACGTGAGGTGCCGTGACTTCAGTTTATCATTTTGTCTAGAACGGTCTGATTTTTTTCCCACTTAACATACCAATTACATGAAATTTTAGCTTCTGGGATGCACGTTGTTTAGTGGCGTACATTTTGCTGCAAGTGTTTCTCAGTCTATCTATGCGTTTTTATCTATTTAACATTTTTTGTGGTCCTTTCTGAATCATTTCCCCAGTCGCACTGAAACTTAAGCGGTCTCTCTGACTTCAGCTTGTGCTGTAGTATCGTTTTGTTGGGTCTTACTCTTCTGTTTTCACTTAGCCGAATTGCAGAATTGAAGTCATCAAACTCTGGGAAGTTGGAAATTCTAGTTACAATTTAACCTGAAGCCTGAAGGAGAACAATGGCAGCTGAACTTGTTAACTCTGCAACAAGTGAGAAGCTGAAGGAAATGGACTGGATGAAGAACATTGAAATATGTGAACTTGTTGCACGCGATCAGAGGTATAATTTTTGAGGCATGCAGTTATCGTTGTCGGTCTCCTCTCTTCACCAGATAGAATAATGCACCACTAGGTTCACCAAAGTCCAGGGTGTTCTTACTTGTCGATTCATGACAGCCCTTTAGTCTCAAATGCCGTTAGTGTGCTGGTCTAATTAGTTTGGAACCTTGAAATAATCGTTTCGAATGCTAGAATAGTCTGTTTATGTCATAGTGCTTTCTTGATGTATGGATGTTATCTCTTATTCTTTTTTAAAAGATCATACACATTGAAAACGAGTATCAATTTGGCATTTACAACTTCTCCACACCATTCAGCAATTACTTACAAAAGCAAGGCATCCCACGGGTTGTGCTACTAGCAGTACAACCTTGTTTTTTTAATTCTGCTTTATTTTATGGTGTATTTTTTCTCTTTTACCTGGAAGTATACAGCCAAAATCTGTTCTATTGATGTTTTCGTTGTGCTTTAACCAAGTCGCTCTTCTAACTTTGGTTCATATTTTTCTCAATCATCTAGAAGGTGGAATCTCATCTCTTGAGATTCCTAAATGAGAACCTTGGAATTCACAGTGATATCCTCTATCCTTCATTTTATTTATGCAATGCTTTGCTTGTGGTGACTGGCGAATACTGTGTGGATAATACTTTTTTTGGCTCCCCTTTTTTGTTTGTACCTACTAGTGTTGTATGGTCTTATGAAGTCTCTCCCCCTAAGTGGCTAGGTTGTTGAACTGTTTTGCATTTTTTTTTCTTCTTTGCATATTGGTAAAATCATCGTGTCATTATCACCATGAGAAGTATACTTAAGATGTCATGCCACTTTCCTAGTATTTTTGGAGATTGTAGGTCTTTTGACTTTTCTTTCTCTATTTTTCATAGTATAAAGCACCAAGAACTAGCTGCCATCATGGAATGTGATCTTTTGAGAGTCTCTCGAGATCTCCCGATAATTTCTTTCTCTCCATGCATATGAGAAACGAGATAGTCAAAACGATAATATCCATATAATACCTTTGGTACCTTGATCTCCTCCGCCTATTCTACCCGTAACTTGTTAAATGGCTTTGTTAAGTTTGTTTCATATATTTTCAATTTTATTATAAAATTCATACAAATATTCATCTAGACATTATTGTTTGATAAAATTTTATAACTTAATATTTTTATGACTACATATGTACAATTGACCCAAGATGTCATCAATCTCCTACCCACATTATTCAAGATGAAATTTTATTCTAACATAAGATCCCATATATGTCTCATGCTAACAATAGTCCATTCTCTTTGTATTACGTTTTTAATTATTTTATAATTTATTTTTATGTTTAACATGAGTTTTCTTGTCCTTTTTGGAAATATTATATGGCATTTTACACTTAAACATGTACACTGAATGGTATTTTCGAGATCTGATCTCTTTAGATTTTTTTGAGATCTCTTTTGTTTAATCTCTATGAGATAAAATCTAGATTCAAAATGACAATTTTTGAGTAAGACATACCATACATAAATGAAATTTGAGATCCAATCTTCCGAGATTTTCTCAAGAATCTCACGAGATCTCTTCTCTTTCACTATTCCGAGATAAAGTTAAGATCCAACTTCCAAGATGGCAATTATCGGCTATCATTGCTTGTCGTATACTGAATCTGGGACGTGATAAAGATTCAACAACCTATACTTACATATTTTATGCTGTTAGCTTTTGTTAATGATAACAGTCACTTGTGGGGCGTTCTTGTCCTTTATGCATAGTTGTCAAGGGACAAGGCTCAAGGCATTCGAGTGTCAATTTGTTTGTGGTAAAATATTATATGCTAATAACAATCTTTGTAAAGTTTCGAGGTGGTCTTGGGGCATTTTGTCAAAGTCTCGTGAGGTGCAAACCTTAAAACTTATTGAGGCGCATGCTTCAATTTAAGAAAAAAATATAATTTATGAATATTTAAATAAATAATCATGCAATCCTTGAATGATAAGTCTCATAACTTATTGAGAATAAAGCACCAATTTAAGAAAATATGTAATATATGAATATTTGAATAAATAATCATGTAGTCTTTGTAGTCTTTGAACTATTTAAACAGATAGCATCAACCAAAATATAATCAATTATTAATTGTTTAAATTTCCATGTTGTATGAATAAACAAAGTTTGATTAAAACTTCAGAATATAAAATGTGCAAAACTTTGCTTCAATAATATTTAAACCTAAGTAATGCATTTAGTACTTGTAATTTTTATACTTGTTATTTTTATTTTTATAAATATTGCTATTAAATAATTTTTATTTATTTTGAAAAAATGCTCATAAAAAATAAAGCCAAGGTGTGTTCTTGAGGAGGAAAAAGGTGCTATAAAAGTTTTTGTGGTGGAAAGATGAAATATTTTCTCTTTACATAAGTAAACGGTTCACAACTCTTTTTTCTTACTTTTTATTGAAACATTTTCAATCTTGAGGCTATTGTCTTTCTATGGTGAGGCGTTGAAGTAGTGAGATGTAAGCCTCACATGGAGAAAAGCGTAAGTCTTATGTTTTATCAACAAGACAAACCTCACTAAGGTGGTAAAAGAGTCACCTTGAGGCATAAGTCTCAGTCTCAAGGCGGAGTTTTTTTGAACAATGGTTAATACTACATATTTATTAATAAACTCAACTCAAACCTTATATATTAATAAACTCAAGTCAAACCTTATTCCCAAATTATTTGGGTCGGCCATATTGATTCCCTTTCTCCATTCACATTGATTTTGACTACATAGCTTTCTATCTTTATATTGTGTTTATATATATGTGTGTGTGTAATGCTACATTTATATACATAATATATATAGAGAGCTACGGAGTCAAAAGGCATGAGCCGGTTTAGGCATGGAACCTTTGCCCCCATTACCTCCAATGATGGAGGCGACTTACACCCCAATCTGTTGTCATACGTGTTTGAGCCAAAAAAAAAAAGAAGGGGAGAAGGAATTTGGGGGGGGTACAAACATCTTAAAAAAGCTACAGAGTATCCGGAACCATATCATTGCAGGAGTTGAAATCCATGTTGATGGGCCAGCTCTAGCCACGGTTTGGCGAGAAATCCTTTGGCAGTAAAGAAGGCAGTTTTAGGCAAGGTAAACCTGGTCAGGGGTTGGGACTGGGTCAGCCTAGTCCAACCCGACCTGAGTCATCCCAGATTAGAACCGGCTTTAATCGGACCAACGTGGATCTATGTTATTTGAGGCGCTCATCTTAGGCACCCAAGAGTGAGGCAGAGAGGCAGCAATGCTTGCTTCACCCGCCTCATTCGGATCTGGGCTTAGTAATGGCCAGATCCGGTAACTTAAAATTCTATCCCTCTCTTTGAAACCCTCAATGCCTAATCTTCCACCCCGAGGACTTGACATCCTTATACCCTGTAGGCTCTAGTAGTGAGTTTTTTTGTTTTTTATGTTCTTATTTAAAAGTTTTAATGTTATATACAATTATATATTATTAAGTATATTAAGATATATATACCTTGCCTTAGGTGCCTAAGCCGAGGTGACTCTCCCCTCACCTCGAGCACCTCACTTCTCATATAATATAGGTTTGGATCCAAACAATTGAAAAATATAAAAAATCAATAAAAATAAAAAAACTAAAATGTAAAAACAATTATTTCTATACAAACTTTACATTTTGATGACAAATTCCGTGTCTTTAACCTTGCGTCTTTCAGGATAACTAATCCAAATTTCATATATAAATTTGCATTTCTGGTACCACATTGTAATTTTATATATAAAACTTAATAAGTGATTTCCAGTGAAGATGTATAAATGTGATGACCCTGCTTTGACTCTCCTTAGCCACCCCATGGTCATTTCAAGATCTTTTGATCTGTGGAGTCTTCAAGTGTTTAATCACTGTAACATTCATTTGACAAAAGTTTTTTCATAACAAAAATAAGTAAACATACAGTTACCACTGAAAACTTTCAAAATTTATTGGATTAGAATTTAATTCTAATCCGATTCCTAATTGGTCCACAATGATTCAATTCTCAATTTGGCCTAATAATTGAAGCCCTCTTCAGTCATCACCCAATTCAATGTTTATTTGCAAATCCACCTTCATTACATCTAATGGGTTGTGCTTTGCCTCAAATCAGGTCTAATGAGTACCAATGTTGGCACAATCTTACCCTAGATATGCAGCCCCTTTCCCCTACCTATTGGGCTTTGTATTTCTCATGAGTGGGCCCATTGGCATAAGAGATGATGACAAGTGCATCATAGGCCCATTATAAATTCACCTGACCCATTCACTGACAGTTCAGGCCTACAATCTCTTATATGCAGCTGTCTTGGAGCCCACCATCATGGAAACATGTTATGGGCCTTACCTGGTAGGCCGGTCCTTCATATATATGTTGGGAGCATCGAAGGTGGATATTCACAAGGGGATGGCCCCGTGACAAAGGTTTGGAAGGAATCTTGATCACACCGGTGGTTACCTATCTATGGGCGATCCTACAAAGTCGGGAGGGCATCAGTCTTCTCTTCGACAAATGGAAAGCCTTTTGATGGCTACATAAGCACCATCAGAGGCCAAGGATCGCCGGATCGGGATCGGATCCTGGATCGGTCCGATCCGATCGGTTTTTTTTTTTGCTTTTCGAAAAAATATGGAAAAATCGCCAAAAAATCAATAAAAATACATAGGACTCAGGAAAAATGTGAAAAAAATATAGGGAACACTCATTCATATAACAAATTAACAATCAATCATATAGAACACATATCATATCCAATCACACAATAGAACACATCATGCATCATTCATCTCTTTTTGGCACCTCTTGCATCTAACTCTCTTCTTCTCTGAATCAAGGAGATGGCCATGTTGGCATCCAATGTCACGAAATTCTGCGGGTCCGGTGCCATGCTCCTCGTCCGACATCTTATCTACAACACAAAACCATACACAATATTAGGCCAAGCAATTCCCGGCCCCCCCGGGGGGGGGGACTGTAAAAAACAGTCACCCCTTCGGGGGTGACTGTTGAACACCCCCGAAGGGGTGCTAATCACCCCTTCGGGGGTGCAATTCCACCCCCCATTGGGGGTGAAATAATCCCCCCCAATGGGGGGATTTTATTCCAGCCCCCCCCTAGGGGGGGGACTGTAAAAAACAGTCACCCCGGGGGTGACTGTTCAACACCCCCGAAGGGGTGCTAATCACCCCTTCCGGGGTGCAATTCCACCCCCATTTGGGGGGAAAAAATCCCCCTCAATGGGGGGATTTTATGCTGCAGCCCCCCCCCCCCCCCCCCAGGGGGGGACTGTCAAAACGGTCACCCCCGAGGGGGTGACTGTTGAACACCCCCGAAGGGGTGCTAATCACCCCTTCGGGGGTGCAATTCCACCCCCATTGGGGGTGAAATAATCCCCCCCAATGGGGGGATTTTATGCTGCAGCCCCCCCCACCTAGGGGGGGGACTGTAAAAAACAGTCACCCCCTCGGGGGTGACTGTTCAACACCCCCGAAGGGGTGCTAATCACCCCTTCGGGGGTGCAATTCCACCCCCATTGGGGGGTGAAATAATTTCACCCCCCAATGGGGGATCCCATGTTGCAGGTTGCAGCCGGTCAGGGGCCAAGGCCCGGGGGGAGGGGAAAGGAGATCGAAACCCCCCACAAACCTTGTGCTGTTTAGGGTGGATCGCCCCTCCCCAAGGTGGATCGCCCCTCCCCGAGCCTTGAATAGGGCTGGATCGCCCCTCCAAATGCTTTGGATCGCCGGATGCGCACCCTAGATCTCCAAGGCGCCTTGGGGGAAGGAGAAGAAGCCGAAGGGGGCAAGTGGGGGGAGAATCGGTCTGATCGACCCCGAATAGGGGTGATCGGACCTTAAAACGAGACCGGATCGATCTCGGAATCGGTTCGATTCCGGGTCTTCCGGTTTTCCGGCGAATCGGTCCGGATCGACCGATTTTGGGATCGATCCGGGTGGATTGGTCCGGGATCGACCGATCCTATCGATTCCGGCCGATCCAGCCGGGACTCCCGGCTGGATCGCTAATTCCGATAGGAATCGGATCGGTAGGTACCGATCCGATCCAAGAATCGGTCGATCCCGATCCGGATCGACCGATTCTGCAATCCATGTCAGAGGCGGGAGGAAGTATTAAAAAGATTGGAAGGACTATTGATAGTCCTAAAATTTAGCAAGCAACGATGAAGTGGAGGAGCTGATAACTTTGCAAGCTCCGTAGGATCCTGTCAGTACCGTTGTTGTCGTTGGATAGCGCGATGTACACAAAATTGCCAAAGATAGCATCTTAATATCGCGGGACAATTGAGGGTAGTTGAGCGTCATTCTCGGCAAGCGAGACTTGCCTCTGATCCAGTTCGACCCCCGCTCAGACTTTCCTGATCAGAAGAAGCTGTTGCTGCAATCGGGGGGGATAATGGTCCCGGCTTTTTCAGAATAGCAAGGAGAGGCAACCGGGGGAGGATAGGGATCTTGCCATTCTAAAAAATAGGAGGTAATGATCCTACAGAGGATCCGACGGGGGTAGAAGTCCTTTATGAGATCGGAGAGGCTTCTTTGCCTATAAAACACCCCTCACTGCATCAACAAGCGGGAAGTGGGAGAGAAGGAGAGGAGCTCGAGTGTAGCTACACATAGAGGGAACATAGGGGAGGGGAGCTGATGTTGACTCCTCCCTGCCTCGTCTGTCACGGTCGCCAAAGCATCCCCTTGTTTTCCCTATTCTCACGGCAAGGCCATCAACATCATCTCCTACCGCCTCTAGGCCCCATCTTCTTCCTTGTCCAAAGAGCCATTGTTCTTCGTTGTCATTGCTTCTAGGATCATCTATTCTCCTTTGTTGCTACTGTCGACAATGACATCATCATCCTCTCTCACCAACCTTGCCATAGTCAAAGCCGTCTATCCTCCTCACCTCTTTCGTTGGAGCCGTCATCACCTTCCCACTATAACCATCCTTTGTCGTTGTTGAAACTGGAGGTGGGTCTCAAGAACATCTAGCTGCCGTCGGAGCAAGTGAACCCTTGTGAGGGCATCAATGAGGCCTACTAGTGTTGTTGAAGCCAAGAGCCCTTGCAAGCTCCCTTCTTGTCATCGAAGCCATCTGTTGACGACGCTAGGCCCATCTTTTTCTTCGGTTGTTGCCGTTGAAGTCCTTTGCAATCTTTCTTGTTGCTGTCGAAGTCAACCGCTTCCACCTCCAATGCCTACAAATCCATCTAGTCTCTTTTGGGATGTTGTCAGCATAATCTACCTCCCTAGATTCTATCGTCGGCCTAAAGAGGACTCAGTCGAGCCTTCTATTATTCTCATAATCACTGTCGACCCGAATTTCTATTGAGAGGCCCCCAAAAGCAAAGCCAACCACCCTTGCGGGCAGACATCGGCAAGTGCCGAAAGGTGAAGTCCACCGTGTGTGCCTCCCCCTGATCTGTTGTGGGTCCCACATGACCCAAAAGCTTAAAAAAAGAAGGGAGGGGAGGGTTCCTCACTGGATGCGGCTAGCGGAACACCTACAAAGGACTTTGTCCAAACCCATTAATAAGCTCGATGGGCCAGGGCTGTTCAAGATAGGCTGGATGGCTGCTAAAATCTTAAAATAAACAATCAACAAAGAATTAAATAAAAATCTATTAATTTAATCAAACAAATCAAGATAAGCTTGGGACTGGTCTTATGCTCATCCAATGGTCTTCGCTTAACTTAAAAGAATTTTCACATACGGTAAACTTGGGGTGGGTCTTGTGTCCGCCCCTTGGCTCTTAAGGAAAACTTACAAAGGTTAATTAAAGATCCTAATGTCATATTGTGCCCCGACGGGAGCAACATAACCATCAAGCTATGGGAAGGTCATGTGTGTTTAAACATGCTGATATGTTGAACTATGAGCTAATGAGGTGCTTGAAATTAGGGACGAGTCCCCATATCCCTATCAAGGGTTGGGATATGCTCGATCCTAAAATCATTAGGAAGAATCCCACATGTCTATTGAAAGCCGGGAGCATTCTATCGTAGACCAATCGGGATGAATTCTATAACACCTATTAAAGGTCTAAATGGATTTAATTCCAAATTCAATGGATTGTGGCTCCATACCATTCCATACATATATGTATTTCATGTTCAAGCAATAAAAGAGCTTATTATGTTCTGTGCACACATCGGTATTATGAGAAGTATGAACAGACTTATGAACTCAGAGGAATGCAAATAAAAAATGGGGAATAAGGAAGTTCTAAAAACCTGCAACACAATAAAATTTTTGCAGAACCAGAAATCTCAGAGTCTGAAATTTTAAGACTTGATTAAATCCGAACAGATCACAGGTTCTGCAATGGCCAGTTCAGCAGACAATAGAGGGCGCAGAAACCTGAAAATTAAAATAAAAAATAAAATAAAAAGAGAGTGAAGAAGGACTGAGCGTTTTGGAAACTGGAAGTCAGATTTCAAGGCTGAGATCGAGAATAAAAATTCCAAAGAAGAAAAAAGAAGGCTGAATTCACCAAATTGCATATCTGATGGACGGGAGCTTGAAGAAAGCCCAAGAATGCCACCAAGGGAATTTGAGAAAACAAAAAGGATGGAATCTCAGATCGAACCATTGTAACTGAAACATTAAAATATCAGAATGGAATCCCTTTAACTTAAACCATCAGATTTGCAACCTTGAAGTCTGAGTTGAAACTGAAATTCCAAAGTTCCCTCTTGAATTCAATCAAGAAATGGGAGACGCTGAGTTAAAAGAAGAAGAAAAAAAGAACAAATAAAAAATACCCAAATCCCAAAGATGATTCAAACCCCAAATACTCTCCAACTCAACTGGCCCATAATCCTTGCAATTTAAGTCTTAGATTCAAAATCTAAAATAAAAAAAGGATAATTTAAAATCTAAGAGCTGCCAGCTCAGCTAAAATCTGAAATTTGAAAAAGCTTAAGTCGCAAATCTAACCCATTGAATCTGAAAATTCAGATTACCAAATCAAAACTACACACTCAAACGAACCTTTTGAGTAATATTAAAAAATTCAAAATTAAACTCAAACAAAATTCAAGATAAGAATCAATCCCAATTAAATCCTCAAAAAAAAGAAAGAAAGAAAGAAAAAAAAGAAAGAGTGACATCAAGTCTTAAGAAATAACAAACCAAATCCAAATCTCTAAAAAATGAAAATTCAAATAAAACCCAAAACAAATTAAATCTTCAAACTCAATTCAAAATGCCAAGTGTTTACATTCTATCAAGTTCACGGAGTTGTCACTTGGATGTGTTTACTTTTTGGATGTATGCTTTTTGCGTATGAATTGCTATGGTCGTTAATCAAGAGTATTTGAGTCATTGCTTGATGCCGTTAGCATCGGCACTTTACAAGTTCGATGGGGAAGATGTGAAAAGTAAAACATTTTCAAATAACCCTCAAACCTCAGCATATATTTTATACATATCATTGAATTAGATAATATTTTTATGGAATACCACTTATTTTTTTAGTTGTTCAAAGTTAATTCAAAACAATTTTTTTTTCAAAAAGGAAAACTGTTATTTTTGAGGTTACATCACATACACAAACATACAAGTTAATATTTACATGATCTTTGTTTACAAGAGTAACTTTACATTATAATATATAACCAGAACTCCCAGTTTCAAAAGTCATTAACAAGAGACCTAATTCTTTGCAACTCCACTTGGTTCTCCAATTCTTCTTCTAGTAATGGTATGAGAACTGCCTTCTCTTGTTGGTACACTTGTTATTTGGTGTAAAACCAAACAACATAAGACACATGGAAAAATGACAATGAGCAATAGGCTCATATAAGATGTAATAAAACATCTGAATAATTTTATGATGCAACTCATATAAACTGTTAAAGAATATCATATAGCCATCGACTAAATTACCAAGAGCATATATGAAATAAATCTATCATAAATGATTCCATGTGGACATGTTTACCGGTTAATCTGGTTTTCAATGAATTCATTTCATTTTTATCATCATGGAGTGCTTGGAATATTTCTACATATTCAAAAACATGGTCCCTTGAGTGCGACCTAATCAAGGGTTATTAAGAGTTACACTATAGTACTGATCAAACCCCAGGGGTGACCATGGTTCGGCCAAGTGTGCATACAAGTGTTAACGCATTGTCCCCAAAAGGTATCAAAATGCCAAACCGGTACAATTGGTCTTTGCTCGGGCGGGGTTGATTATCCCCTAATGCACAACGTCCTGTATTCCCTTACATTCCTTTTTGGATAGGAATGGAGATTGACACCCAATAACATTACATAGAACATACACTCCATTTAATTTTTAGCATAAAATGTTTACATTCTATTTGTATCAGGAGCATATATAAAATATAAGCTTTCATATATGTGCATCAGTATAATATAAATCATTTCCATGAAGAAATCATGACTTAATTATATTATTAACCACATAAAAATGTGGCATATCAAAACAAGACAAATTCTGCTTGCTACAGAATTGCTCTTATATCACCATCAGAAAATAGATCAATAACACAATCAAAACAATGTAAAAATTCACAAAAGTTTTTACATGTGTAGTTTAATACCTAGCACATATTTTTCATGAAGAATTAGTGTAGTAAACAAGACTTTATGTAGCTCAAAATCTTCAACTTTTAACATATAGTTTTTGTAAAGTGTATTCTGCAGGCAGACAGTATAATGGATTTTGATTGTAATGTTAATATGACAAAATGACTTCATAATAATACCAAAATTTGCACACAAGTAGATCATACAATATAAAAATATTTCTTGAAGATACCAAAACCAGTGTGAACATAAAACAGATGGTGTATGCAATCTACATAATCTATCCCGAACGACTGAAGTTGCCAGAATCATAACACTACAACTAACACTTAAGATATATCAAACAATTGCCAGAATCATAACACTATAATAGGTAACACTTAACATATATTAAACAATTATTAAACTTCTCCAAATTTCATGATAAGATAGAATAATATGTTTGTAACAACTTTTTTGAAGATATAATTGACCTTATATGAGAGGTAATATGTATAAAAGTTCATGTATCAAAATCGTCTAGGTCAGGTTCACTTCTTGTTCTTCCTCACCTTTTCCTTCATCTTCTCCTTCTCCTGTTGGCGCAACAGCAAGGCAGAGCTGGGAGAGCCCTCCTCTTTCTCTTTCCTCTTCTTTTCTTTCCCTCCTTGGTCTTCTCTTCTTGATGCAGTAGCAGGGCAGGGCTGGGAGTCCCTTTCCTCCCCCTTCTTCTTTTCTTCCCCTCCTTGGCCTTCTCTTGTTGGTGTGGCAGCAGGGTCGGGCTGGGAGAGCCCTCCCTTTCTTTACTCCTCCTTTTCTTCTTCTTCTGGCCGGTTGGACCTCTGCAAGAGGTTCGGGCTTGCACAGCCTTCTTTTTTCCTTCTCCTGTCGGGGAGATTCTTCCCTCTTTTTACTGCCTGGGTGCAGTTTTTTTTGACCTCACCGAGCAAGGCCGCGAGCCTTCCTTCTTTTTAGCATCTTCTGGATGCGGAAGTGAGGTCCAGCGGTTCAAGAATGAGGAGGAAGTGGTCCGGCAGTTTTAGAAAGAGGAGTGGGGCCCGGCAGTTTTAGAATGAGGAGTGGGGTTCGGCCAAATGTGGAGTGCGCAAGGGCTGTTAGAGTAGGTTTTGATCTCTCATGAAAATAAAATTAATTGGTGGATAAATAGGAATGATTTCCTATTTATTTTTTAGGATTTCAAAGTATATTTTTATTTTTTAAATGGCAAACCGCACCTCCAGCTGTTTGAACGTGAAGAGATGTGCCCAAGGGCCTTTGGGAAATTTTATAAGAATGATCTGAATTTTTTGGAACTTTCTGGAATTTATCCACTCATTAATTGAAGTTTTCAATGAGAAAAATACCAAAAAATCTAGAAAAATATATTTTTGGGTCCACAAAACAGAAATTTCAAGAAATATTCAAAGGCTTTCAAGAATAATATTAAGCATGAAACATTATTTTTGACCCAATATTGGAGTTTTCGGAGAGAGAAAATAATTTTATGGGATTTTCTGGAAGAAAATTCTGAAAAATATGGAATTTTAGAAAACTGTTTTTTGAAGATTTTCTTAAATTTTTAATGAATGTTGGGACATTGATTGAATTTTTATTGAATTTTGAATATTCATCCGATTTTTTAAAATAAAAACAGGATAAATAAAAATTTTAGAAAAGTGGGCCCAATGGATTGAGATACCCAATTGAGCTCAAATGGTCATAAACATGAGGTTTTGTCTAGGAAAATAGTTAAGATTTGAATTTTAATTGAGATAAAAATATCCCAATTAACACAAAATATGAAAAATTTTCAAAAAATAATTTTTCCTCTTTTGTGAAAAATTTGGTGTCAACAGTATGCTTGGGTATATTTTTGGAGAAGAGATAATCCTGTTATGGTAAATGGGTAAACTAAGTGAGAGGGAGAGAAATTTATGATTTTTAAGTATATATTTATAATTAAAAATCTTAAACATATTTAACAATATACTTCAGGGTGAAAGATTTTAATATGATTGAACTACCATTAAATGGGCAATTGTGAATTGCAGTTAGGTTTTGCGTGGTCAAGGGGTAGCATCCCTTGTAAGGGGTATCCAGGTGGCATAGATATATTTTATTCATTTAGAAGGGCTTGGGCTGACTAGTCTGGTGCGTTGGTTGCTTTGGGCACCTTTTGAGCTCCTAGAATGGCGATCTGGGCTCTGGCACATACGGGTGCCTCTTGACAACTATGCCTTTCTCCAATCTTTCAGCAATCACCTTTTTTGGGAGAAAAGAAAGTCCTGTGCAAGATGGAAAGTGACACTAGGTTCGGTTTGGTGCAATTTGAGATAAATCGAGTAGCCAAGTATTTTTTTTTTCAAAATGTTGTTTTCATGGAATTGGTGAAACTTTTACACAAATGGGATTCAATTGTACACACCCAGCTTTCCATTACCTTATGACATCACTGGATCCTGTGGCTTCAGCTGACCCTCCATCTCACGGTCCACTGCTGCAGTGCAGTTCACCCTGTGAGAGCTGCTCTGGATGCCCTCTAACTCCTGCATTCTATGGCCCAAGTACTCCATTCATTTTCCCACTATTTGAGCCTGACAACCATGAACCAAGAAAATCATGATGGACATGAGGAGTTGAACGTGATACCTTTCCTTTATTGTGACGCAATTGGACTATGCCCACTGTTGCTCATCTCAGCCCATGATATTACCTGCAAAATGACATCGTTGTACTCCAAAAGTTCTTCTGACATCTGGAACAAATGCTTGGCAGTGATGGTGTTCCTGGACTTCCAGAAGCTTGTGGCAATAGTGCAAGAGCACAAGAGCTTCAGGAAGCTGGTTTGGCTGCTTGCCCGACCATATATTGCCCTTTGAGTAGCTTTATGTTCCAAACTGACCGACGTTTCTGAATGTCTGATTTTTTTTGTTTGCTTCTCCATTGTTTTGGGAATACATCTGTTTGTGGTTCCTTGTCTCTGGTATTCAATGATCTTATAAAGGTGTTTTTTCATTTGTTGATTAATCAGGCAAGCCAAAGATGTTATCAAGTCTATTAAGAAGCGGCTGGCTACGAAAAATGCAAATGTTCAGCTTTTTGCTGTACTGGTGAGTCCTGTTTCTTTTTTTGAAGGGGACATAAACATGTCACAATTCGTTATTATGAAGATGCAAGAACACTAAGAAAAAGGATACAAATAAAGATAAAACAAATGGCGGAAGAGAGAGACAGGCAGGCCATCCAACTGACTGCCAAAATGGTAGCATTCGGATTAGTGAGTCCTGGTTTCCTTTTAATTTTGTGAGAATTCAGTTTTAGTATGTACCTGCTATCTTATATTCATCTTATATTTTTATGAATCTTAGATACATCTGTATGACCTTTCCTGTTTGAGTTAGTGTATGAGTTAGGTGAAGCATTGTGTTACTCTATGTTTTTTATGTTTCTAGAAAAATTATCTTTAAGAGGATTATCAAATAATTTATCTACCTTTCTTTAGTGTCTTCATCTTTTATCAACAAATTTTGTTTATCATTCTTGATACATCTAACTTGGTTAAGACCATGAGATCTTATGTTTCTCATCCTTATTAATATATAAATATCTTTGTCTCCTTTAGTTCCAAGCTACTCATCTGTTGCTCATCTAACGGTTTTTTCTTTTGCTTCATTTTTTGCTATCTTATATTGTTTGGAAACCTTCTTCTTTGGTCACTTTCATAAAAAGGTATACAGATCTTTTGGATGAAGTAGAACTCTCTTACAATCTCGTGTAAAATACACTGTTCTTTTTTACTTCTGCTGTAGGTGTAAACGATAGAATAAAGTTTCTTGTTAGGGAAAGGAATTTCTCATGAATTCTTCCAAATGTACTTTTTAGACCACCTCCAAATTTGTGCATTAAAGTGAATTTATATGCATTTTTCTTTTATATTTTTTGGTGGTGATGCAGTTGTTAGAGATGCTTATGAATAACTGTGGGGAGCATATTCACAAGCTGGTCATAGAAAATGGACTTCTTCCTATACTTGTGAAGATAGTCAAGAAAAAGGTTGAACATGTTTCTGCTAAAAATTAGCAATTGATTGATAGGTAGCCATTATCTGATTCCTTTTCTTGTATGACTTCTTTTTCTGCTTCAGACAGATTTTCCAGTTCGTGAACGAATCTTTCTTCTTTTGGATGCAACACAAACTGCCCTTGGGGGTGCTTCTGGAAAGTTTCCTCAGTATTATTCTGCATACTATGACTTGGTGGTATGCATTATTTTGGCAAATGAGTTTCTACTAAATATTCACTTTTTATCTGCCCTGTTGCATTTTGAATGACATCATGACATGTGAAGAAAAAACACACCTTTTATACTATTGTGCTAACTTAGAATCTAGTTTTTAGTCTATTATTTTCAGCATGGTTGTCCAATTGATTTGTTCGTTCTCAGTTTCTTATTTCTTTATTGCTTTGTCTTAATTGTGCAAAATGAAGCATATGGTGTTGTTTAGTTTATTTCTGTTGAATAAAGCGTAATGGTTACGTACACATTTACTTCTTTTCAGTCTGCTAAGGTGCAGTTTCTTCAGCGTTCTCCTGCTTCTCAAAATCCTTCTCCTACGATCCCTGCTACTGATCTGCCCAAGCAAGAATCTGTTATTCCAAAAGATGAAGAAACTAAACAGCAGACTGCTGCACAGATAATTCCCGATTCAAGGTGTGACTAAATGAGCCTCTCTTACGCTTTTCTATTATAAACTGTAATGCTTGTTTCAATTCATGTAGTGATTGGCATCATTTTTGGCAGGTTAATAATATTTGTCAATCCAAAAATAATATATCTAGAAAACACTTTGACTTCTTATGCAGTTCACAAGATGTGGCATACATATAGGAATAAAAAGTTTCTTTATGTTCAATTGTCTTTTTTCTGTGTACTCACAGTTGCTATATTGCAGTATCATTCACAAGGCTGCTGGTGTTTTGGAAGTTTTGCAAGAGGTACTGGATGCTTTGGATTCTCAACATCCCGAGGTATGATTTGTTAAGTGCAAAGCTCCATGGTTCGTATGTGGTGGTGGCTTTTGATCTAACTCTTATCTGTTGGCCTGCATGCTGCCCACTTAACCGGCCAGCTTATGTACTCTCTTCTTTCTGGTGTAATTTTTTTTGATTCTGACAAGAGTTACTGCTATTTTATCTGCTTTCTGGTAACGAAGTTGTGGCACTATCAAGGGCTTTATCATAAAGTCTGTAGCAACTTGGACCAACATTAATCAAGTTTTGACATTCCTTTAAGAGGAATAGAACTGCTACGATATCTAGTCAGATGATAATATCTTTCTATTTTCCTGGAAAGGAAAGTAAAATGTTGTTTAGAACCAAGTATACGGCTGCCATCGAAGGTGTCAGATCAGTTCTGAGTGAAAGTTCCACTTTCCAGAAGTGGACTACCAGTAGGTGTAAGGGATGCGGCAGAAGGATAACATAACATGGTTAAATGTGTCTTCAATCACCCAAAGAAAACAGAGAAAGGGTCTGCAAATTGTACTCATTCTTAACCCGAACTTGGGGTGATATGGCATTATTAATTTTAAAAACATTAGCATGCTCTTAGTTGTTTAATTTTTTGAAATGCTAATATGCATAATGTGAACTGGAAGTAATGACCTCGTACTCGTAGGCTCATACTTCTTCACAAAGTCTAACTATTTGAAACCCTTTCTTATTAGACAACAGTTACTGTTATTAGAAACTATATTTGTTCATGTGCCTCGTGGGGAAAACATTTTTTTTTCTATCTTACGGAGTATGTTTCACTTGCTCATTTCATGGGCTCTCATCTTGAGAAGCAGTCCAACGTAGTTGTGTTTAACTTGTCCTCTGCTTGACCTGTTGAGTTTTCTTGTATACAACGAGTGAACTTGAGATTGGCGGTGCAGGGGAGGTCCTATTGGAGGTGAATAGGTGTGGGGGGTTAGTTCTGATTTCTAGATGGCTGGTCTCTGGTTGGCTGGCCATACGAGTGTAGGGGTTGAAATCAATGAGATGAGTCAATACACATGATAAGTAGCTCGAGACTCAGCTCAATAAAAGCTTGACTCGGCTTGCTTATTATGTTAAACGAGCAATTGGAAAAGAAAACAAAGTTCAACAAAGAGGTAAGCTTTGTCAAGAGCTCTTCAGAAAAGAGGAAGAAGGGAGACCTTTTGTCAATCTTATTCAATTTGGAAGTTGAATGAGGAAGGCTCTTTGATCTCACTTTGTTTTCTTAAGGAAGATGTTTGATTAGCTGTTTACAGTTTTTGGTTCTGGAAAAGAATCGATCCTAAGCTGAAAACGTTAAGGATTTAGTTCTACCTTTGTGGCAGGTCGTGGATGTATTCTTTAGAACAAAAAAGGAAAAAGTGATTCTGGTTGAAACTTAAGAAGGTGTTTGACAGTGATAGGAGTTTATGTTCTTAATGGGGTTCAATGGATGGACTAGTTTATATGATGCTGCCTTCAAACTGCTAGATTATCAGTTCTTATTAGCAGGTCCCTGGTTGGTATGTCTCTCGCTCTAGATGGTTGAGACAGGGTAGCTCTTTGTCTTTGAATCTTTTTTATGTTGGGGCAAATTATTTTTATGATATGCAATAGAGCATGGTTTGGGAATGGAAATGTTGAGGTTCTCTTACCTTCAAATTGTTATCTATACTACCTGCATTTTTTTTTGCAACTGAGTGGTAACAAAAGTGGATGAAATTCATTTGTTGCTATTGCAATACGAGTATTGAGCCAAATCACTAGTTCATTACAATGTGAGAGGAACTGGAGCACTTTTAGTCTGATACACAAAAAGGTACATGCTGAAAAGTGAGAGCTTAGACAAACTAGTGTTTTGCCATTATAATTTGCGGCTAAAAATCAAGAACATTAAGGATCGGAAAATTTTTTTAAAAAAAAGATTTTCAAGAGTTGCAGGTGGTTTTTATAAGTAAAGACACAATGCAGGTGGTCAGGGATTATCACTAGGAGATGTTGATTTGGAATGCCTCTTTCAAGAAGAACATCCATCCACTTTCAACATGGATGGGGGATCATGATACCGAACATGCTCTATAGTTTGACCCCAATGATTGAGTATGGGCCAAAGGAGAGCTTGGCATTGTAGTCGGTGAGGTTGAAGATGAAGAAATGCAGAAACAAGGAGATACTCAAGTTCCTTGTACAAACCAACCCAACATGATTCACCTTACCTCACAGCTTCAGAACCTCTAGCTATAACTTCATGTCCAGTTGTCTAGAAGAGTACACACAAGAAAGAAAGATTTGAAGGAGTCAAATCATTGAAGAAGGCATGCCAACGTAGTATTAGATAGGGAACGTAAGAAGAGAAAGCAAGAAAGAGGGAGAAACTAGTTGTAAGCAAGGATTGCCGTCTCGGATCTCGACTTCATCTCGGAAATGTGAAAGAGAAGAGATCTCGTGAGATTCTCGAAAAAATCTCGGGAGATCGTATCTCAGATTTCATTTACATAGGGTAAACATTACTCAAGAATTGTCATCTCAAATTTAGATTTTATCTCATGGAGACTTAATAGAAGAGATCTCAAAAAAATCTCGAAAGATTGAATCTTAGAAATACCAATTAACGTGCATGTTTAAGTGTAAAAATGTCATGTAATCTCTTTAAAAAGGATAAGAAAACTCATAAACATCAATATAAGCTATGAGAGAATTAAAAGCATAATAGAGAGAGGGTGAACTTTTGTTAACAGAAGACATACAAGAGATTTTATGTGTTAGACAAAAGCTTCATCTTGAACAATATGGATAGGAGATTGATGAAACAAGGCCATCTAGCAAGTTAGGGGTAGTAATAGCCTAATATGCAGAGGAGATCAAGATACCAAAAGTACTATATAGATAATCTCGTTTCGGCAATCTCGTTTCTCTGATGGATGAAAAAAAAGAGATTCTCGGGAGATCTCGAGAGATTCTCGGGAGATCGCATTCCATGGTTGTAAGGTGTAGACCTGTGAGTCTCACAGACAGTAATTAGACACCCTGCTCAGATGATGTTGAGGAAGTATTCCACCTACTCAACAATAAAATCAATGTGGTTCAGGTGGAGGAGGAGGAGGAGGAGAATGCGGTTCAAGATCCAACACCGCACGTAAGAGTGGAGCATGGCTTGATGATTTGGGTTAAAGACAACATTCAAGTGGAAGAAATCAATGCTGGAATCAGATGGGTTTCTTTGATGAGCACAGTAAATTATCTAGAATCCATTTTAGACTTCGAGTTATGTTATCTATCATCACCTTCACCTCTAACATTAGACAATGTCTATGATTTTAGTTAGATGGCCAAATCATTATTTTCATATGGATACGAGTTAATCATACTGACCAATCTTAATAGAGCATTCGAGAAAATCAGGAAATTGAAGATTATTAGGGTCAACACCTTAGATGGTGGTGATAGGATGATATCATTTTTATATGAATTATACAATTTTATTTTTTATTTGAATGAATATTAATGTTATTTTGTATTCACTTATTTTAATTTATCTCGTAGAGAATGATAGTCACTATTCTTATTTTTAAAAAATTTTAGGTGCTTGTATTTTGTTTGAGATTTATCATGATTTTTTTTTGATTTTTCGAGAAGGTTTTTTTTTTTAAAATCCCGATCCAGACCGATTTTAGATTGGGATTCCTCCTAGTGAGTCTTCCTGGATTGGCCTAATCCGATCCAGATTGGATGGTTGGCCGATCCTTAGACTTGATTCTGATCTGGCCATCTTTGGTCTGGATCAATGTTCCAAACTAAAATCGGATCAACGTCGGCTGATCTGATTCAGGAATAGGCCGATTCCAATCCAATTTATCTAATTCTGTAATCCATGGTAACTGTCCATGTAAAGAAAGTGAAATCATATTAAAATCTTTCACCATTATTTACTATTAAGTATGTTTAAGATTTTTAATTATAAATATATACTTCAAATTTATATGGTTCTCTCTCAACTCCCTTCCTCTTCCTCTTGGCTTGTTAATTGATGAATATTATTTTTTTAAAAAAATATTTACCCACACCTACGTGCGTACATAAAAACATTTACATGCAAACACACATAATACACATTCAATTATAATATAAAAATATGAATATGATTGTATGTAAAACTTTCTTATGCCTGAAGTCTACTCTATACTTTTTCTAGCTCTCTCTATATTATATATATTTATATATTGTACGCATATATATATATATTCATGCATATATATGCTGTATTAACATACAAATTTTTATTGCTTATGTCTAAGCAGCTGTCTTGTCGTCTAAGTGGAAATTTCACTATTGAACATTTTGGGCCCTTGTCGTCTTGACAACTATGGATTCAATTAAGATATGTCCTTCATGTTTTATCAAGCATTTTATCAGACATGTGGACAGGTTAAGGCACTAGATATCAGTCTTAGAAGGACTTAAAGAACCTTGTCTGGTAGTTTGATCGGAGACTGGATGATGATCTGTTTTCCTTGGATTATAATCGTGTTTTCATTCATCAATTAATTTGTGCAGGGAGCAAGTGATGAATTTACATTGGATCTTGTGGAACAATGCTCGTTTCAAAAGCAACGTGTGATGCACCTAGTAATGACATCAAGGTGAGCTTTGCCAGTCAGAATATCTTGTTGTTTTCGATTCAGGCATCACTTTAGGATGCTTTAAGAGAAGTCATAGCTTCACCGTGTTTGTTCTGTAACCTCATTTCTCAATCTTTTTTTTATTGTTCGTGAAAATTCTGCTTGACGATTAAGTTTTATTTGATCTTTTTGTCTGGGTTATTTTGTCTTTTTTTCTCTAACCATTTTAACTCTGGTATGATATTTTTCTTTTTCTTGTAAGTTACCTTTCTGACTTCAAATTAGAACAATTGATGTTATCAGAATACGAACAGAATGTTTGTCTATTGATTAAAGGCACTGTCTTTGCTTCTGTCACAGCATTTTATCACTTTCGATCCAGTACGCTCTTAAAAAATGCCGACATGAGGTTCACAGACTGCAGAATATTTTCTTCTCTAGCTTCTCATTCTTATGTTGTTAAGAGGAGGATATCAACCGCGCTAGGACAAAACCATTTTCCAGCCCACCACAACACAGCCACTTTTGATCGCCGCATGCCAGTTATAGGTTGAAATGGACCAATGAGCCCGTCAGGTCAAATTGCAAAGTAACGGGAGAGATGGCTGTGTGGGTGGGGTGTCTTGGCTGAAAGATTGTCCTGTATTGCAGCCTGGTCAACTACCCACCAGACGTCCACTTGAAACCCAACAAGCTTTGAACCCATTACTGCCTTCTATATTTTTGCTGTTCTGTTTTGTGGTTGGAAAATGTGTGATGCTTAGCTAGAAGGTAAATTTGTCTGATAGGTTTTTGATGCCACCCCAATATGCCTTTTGGAACTGGGGCATAAAACTTAAAAACTTAAAAACTTAAAATGAATAGTGGGTGCATTTGAGGAACAATTCTGCTGTCATCATGTTCTATCCTTGACATCTACCGCTACGCCTAGCTCGCCGGCGGCGGAAACCCGCTCAAGGACCGAGTGGTAGAGCTCCCAGGACTCCTCCAGGTCGAGAAGGCCGTCGCCGTTGGTATTCAGCCACCACCAAGACCGCCACCTCCTCTCTCGTAACGAGCTGGTGGAGCTTCCGCAGCGACTCCTCCAGCTCCGTCGCCGTGATGAATCCGTTGTCGTCAGTTCGGAACACTTCAGTCTCGGATGAAGTAAAAATTCTTAATTCTCCATAAAAAAGCCATAATATCAATCACTTAAATGATAGATAATGAGTTATTAAGATGTCGATAATAATTCAATCTTATCGATAACGAATTAATGAGTCAGTAATCGTTACTGAATTACTGTCGACGTCTTATAAATTTACTATCAAATTTAATACAATTCGTTACTAACGTAATAATTCAATTCTTTTCGATAATAATTCAATAAATTTATTGTTTAAACGGTAATTTAAATGATTTAAGATTGTGATCGACTTTTATTCAAAATTGAAGAGACTCAAGTACTACAAGGCCCCCATTTAACAAACACACGAAGAAAAAGAAAAGAGAAGAATATAATCATTTTTGAACTGGATAAACAGTAGAGTGTGATCTTCGTGGAAAAGCTCTTTGTAGGTCATAATATGAGGCTGGACCCCTTCTGTACAGTGATAAATTTGTTACTAGGTCCAACCTATACTTTTCACATCTATTTGTGGGCTTATAATCATCATTAGGATAGCTTAATCCTCATGCAGTGTGCTTAAGAGACATCTTTTTTTGTTGAAGGGCATCTCTTTGCGGAGTCTTAGGGAATCGTCTGAAGGGGTGACTACCCCCCCGGAAGGGGACTGACCCCTTTGGGGGTGACTGCAGATGGCCTGTGCCTTTGGCGGAGTCCCTAAGGGGTGGGGGAAGAGTGAAAAGGGGAAGGGGGAAAGGGAGGATCGGGGTGACCTGCGCCTTCGGCGGAGTCTCTAAGGGGTGGGGGAAGAGTGAAAAGGGGAAGGGGGAAAGGGAGGATCGGTGTGACCTGTGCCTTCGGCGGAGTCTCTAAGGGGTGGGGGAAGAGTGAAAAGGGGAAGGGGAAGGGGGAAAGGGAGGATCGGGGTGACCTGTGCCTTCGGCGGAGTCCCTAGGGGGTGGGGGAAGAGTGAAAAGGGGAAAGGGGAAAGGGAGGATCGGGTAAGGAGGAAAAACTTACTAAATGAGGGGGGATTACTGATGGGAAGAATAGCCAGAGGGAACGCAAGTGGGGTGGAGGGTGGGGAAGCTGGAATCGGGAGGGTGGGGGTGAATCGATCTGATCTCGGACCTGAATCAGGTTTGGAATCGATCCGATTCTGGACGTTTTCGGATTTTGGGGAATCAAGCGATTCCTGATTCAATCCATTGAGATTGGTCAATCTGGGACGGATCCTAACGATTTCAGCCGATCCGACTAGAAGTCTGGGTCGGTAATTTAGCTAGGAATTGGGTACCGATCTGATTCCAGAATCGGTCGATCCCGATCTGGATCGATTTATTATGCAATCTATACCTTGGGAGCTCAGTATGGGTTATGACTCATTAACAAAAAAACTAGATGCATTAAACCGGTTCACCCCCATGTGCGAAATACTGGTTAATGGATGAACAAGACTATTCAAGACCCATTGATCCGCCTCATCCTCATGTGAGAAATACGGGTTAATGGATGAACAAGACCATTCAAGGCCCATTTAACCGGTTCACCCCCATGTGGGAAATATTAGTCGATAGATGGAATCATCAATCATAGAAGTCTCATCAACTTGGTCACACTCAAGGTGAGCAAATATCGGTCGATGGATGACATCATCAATCATAGAAGGCTCATCAACTCGGTCATGCCCAAGGTGGATAAATATCGGTTGATGGATGACATCATCAATCATAGAAGTCCCATCGACTTGGTCACACTCAAAGTGGGCAAATACCAGTCAATGAATGACATCATCAATCATAGAAGTCCCATCGACTTGATCACGACCAAGGCGGTCAAATGCCGGTCGATGGACGGAATCATAAACCATTGAAACCCCATCAACTCGATCACACCTAAGGTAGACAAATACCGATCGAAGAAGCTCCAGCTCGATCACGCCCAAGGCGTACAAACACCGGTCGATAGATGACATCATCAATCGTTGAAGCGTCATCAACTCGATCATACCCAAGGCGGGCAAGCACCGATTGATGGATGAAATCATCAATCATTGAAGTGCTATCAACTGGACCACGCTCAAGGTGCATAGACATTGGTTAATGGATGAAAATCATGAAGGCCCACTATTCGGTTAACCTCGATTAGGGAATACCGATTAGTGGATGACAAAAAAATCAATCAAGAATATCAAGAAGGCCCACTATCTCGGTTAGACCTAGTTGGGGTGATACCGACACTGGATGCGAGAGGAAAATCAGGCCCAATAATGCCCAAGCAAAAGCAATTAGAAGACATCATCACACATCATGTCTCATTAATCGGTTCATGCCTCGACCGGGGAAATATCGAATAATGGATGAGGTTTGGCCCAAGAAATTCAAAGAAGACAAAAAATCAAGCAACCCGGTCATGTTAAGGCGCTATAAACACAAAAGAAATAAAGATCAAGCAAGTCGGGCCCAACCGGGCCTAAGACGTGTAAAAAGAGAAAAAGATTAGGCAATCTGGGTTCAATAAAGTCCAAAAAGCTTAAAGAAGTACATGAAAACCAAGCTGGCGGGTCTAATAAGGCCCAAAAAATTCAAAAAGAATGAAGATCACGCCAATTTAGCCCAAAAGGGCCCAAGAAGCTGGGCCTGTTAAGGCTCAACAAGTCTCTAAGAAGAAGAAGAAATGAAGAGAATGTCATTAAGGCCCATTAAATCGCTTATGCCCTAATTTGGGAAATACTGAGCAATGAATGAAAGTCGGTCCAGAAAAAATGAAACTCAAGCAACTAGACCCAATCAAGTCTAAGAACCAATCAAGTTCAAAGGATTTTCAAGTCTATTGGCATTTCATCAAGATCAAGCAAACCAGGCCCCATAAGGCCTTAGAAAAAAAACAAAAGAGAAAAATCAAGCAAGCCAAGCTCAACTCGGGACCAAGAAGTACAAAAAATCAAGTAAGTCTGGCCTAACTAGGCCCAAGAAGCTCAAAGAAGAAAAAAAACCAAGAAACCGAGCCCGATGAAGCCCATTGATGCACTGAGCAAATAAAATCAAATGAACAGGCCCATCTGAATATAGCAAAGGTGCATTAATGGGTTTAATCCTGAAATATCGATTAATGGATGAAGGTTAATTCCAAGATATGAAGATTAAGCAAATTAGGCCCAGTGAGGTCCAAAATTTCAAAGAAATGAAAATCAAGCAATCAAGCCTAGTCAAGTCTAGAAGCTTCAAGGAAGAACAAGCAATCAAATTCAAGAAATTTTTAAGTCCACTGATTTTATGAATATCAAGCAAAGCAAGTATGATAAGGTCTAAGAAATTTCAAGAAATGAAAATTAAGCAAACAAGTTTGATAGGTCCTCGAGTCAAATGAAGCCCTACTAATTCGGTTAAGCTCTGATTGGGAAATGCCGATTAGTAGATGATAAAGTAAATCGTTCAAATCATCTAAACAATGAAGCCTCACTAACTTAGCCAAGCCCCGATCGGGAAATGCCAGTTAGTGGATGATGAAGACAAATCATTCAAACCATGAAGCCCCACAAACTCGGTCTAGCCCTGAGTAGGAAATGCCGACTAGTGGATGATGAAAACCCATTGGGTTGATCAAGCTCCATTTTGGGGAAATGCCACCTAATGGATATCAAATCATGAAGCCTTGTTAAGTTCATCAAGTCCTATTTCGAGAAAATGCCACTTAACAGATGATAAAAACTCCTTAGGTCGATCAAGCCCTATTCCGGGGAATTGTTGCCTAATAGATATCAAATCTATCAAATTATGAAGCTTTGTCAAGTCATTCAAGTTCTATTTCTGGAAAATGCCACTTAATGGATAATGAAGACCTATGAGGTCGATCAAGTCCCATTTCGGAAAAATGTCGCATAATGGATATTGAATCTCTCAAATCATGAAACCTCGTTAAGTCGGTCAAGTGTCACTTCAGGAAAATGTTGTTTAATGGATAATGAAAATCCATTAGGTCGATCAAGCCCCATTTCGGAGAAGTGTCGCAAGGTGTTGAAGATTAGCATACACAACAGGGCGTAAGTCATTATTACGGGAAGTTTTATGGAGTTGATTTATGTCAGATTTTTGGTTTCCTTCGTATCACAAAGAAGATTATATGATGACTCAACATATATATGAATCCTCGTCGGACACTTCCATATATCTATATATGATAGTTATAGTGAATCATTTAGATTTTATTGTAGGATAATTGTACGAGAGAGTGACAATTATAATCAACATATAAATATTTTCAATGTTATGTATTCTTCTCAAATGTCATCATGAGAAGAGTATATGAACAACAAAAATATAAGATTTGAATATAAATAAATATTTTTTCTAGTTATATGTTCTATTTTTTTAGATTTTTTGACATTTTTTAATTTTTTTGCATTTTCCTGGATTTTACCCTGGTATTCTATTGGAGTCATGGCCACTAATGTCTCTGACGCTTCATAAGGTGTACAAGTAAGATTTGGTATTCGTAGTGTTGCCTCTTCTATCATATTACCAATATGTTCACGAATAATTATATTTTTTAATATTTAAAATTTAATGTTTCTACCTAGTAGGATCGGGTCCTGTTTGGGTTGGATCATAGTTGTCAAGGCGACAAGGCGCCCAAGGCGTTGAAGGGTACCGATTCCGCTTAGGCGACAAAGCGGCCGCTTAGGCGTCGCCTAGGCGGTCAAGGAGGTATTCAAGGAATGCTGAGTCGGGAGGTTGTTATATATAAAAAAACATAAATATAATTATATTTGTTATGTTATAATTGAATATGAGTGTTTTATCAATGCACATAAGTAAATATGATGTGCGTGTGAAAGAGAAGAAAGTTAAATAAATATTTATAAAATTTAAGTATATAACTCATTTATGATTATAAAATTTATTTATGATTATAAAATTTATATAACTCATTTATGATTATAAAATTTAAGTATAGAACTTAATTAAGTATATAATATATGTTTATAATCATAAATCTTAAATATGTATGATAGTATAAGTGATAATACAATATATTAATATATATTCAAACTATCATTAAATAAGTGTCCCTTGTGAGGGGTACCAAGGGAAAAAAATCCCTCAAAAACTTTTTTTAATGATGTAAAAATACCCAAGGCGCCTTGCGTGGGCGCCTTGGGCGCCTAGGCTGGCGCCTTGGGCGCCTTGGCGGGCGCCTTGGGCGCCTTTTTGGCCCCAGACAAGGCGCCCTGGCAAGGCGCCCTTGGAAAGGCGCCTTGCCGCCTAGGCGGCGCCTAGGCGCCGCCTAGGCGGGCGCCTTGACAACTATGGGTTGGATTGACTTGGTCCCAACCCGTGACCTTGGCTCCCTTGGATCCCACTATAATTTGATTATGCTTTTATAGCTCTTTTTTTTAAAGTGGGTATGATGATACAATTTATGTAGTTGATCCCAATTATTTAGAACTAAGACTTTCAATTTAAGTTTAAGTTTGATTATGATGATACTGTTGAATCTTTTGTTACTTCTATGTGGTAGGCTTTTTTTTGTTGCACTTAAGGATATTGGAGTCTAGTCTTTATCTCCTCACTAAGGATGTAGGAATTTGAATCATAATCGGTGGGGATCGATCCAATTTGAATTGGATTGATTTGACCAATTTAAAGGAGGTAAAACTGATTGAGAATTGGTCTAATTTTTTTTTTCAAAAAATCATAAAAATTAGAAAAATCTTAAAAATAGAAAAATCACCCAAAAATCTTAAAAAAAACAGAATGATTAGCATGTTTTCATTTCATAACATTGTAAGATACTTTCACTTAATATATATGACAATTAACAAGATGAAATTGAGTCGTTGACATAAAATGTAATTTGATATCTTTTCTTCAATTTATGAAATTGACTTTCATTCTCTTGCTCCTCCCGAGTCTCTTGGGTTTGGGTATTTCATTGTGATATCCTTATTATTATCGACCTGTATCCATATTAAAAAAATGAGTCGGCTATCTTATAAAAATCATATGTAGTGTCCTGCACATGTACTGGTGAAGTAGATGAAATGTATGACTCGAAATTATCATGAGAAGTTAGTTTTGGATATTGATATATTTCAAAGTCATTAAAAAAGTTGACTCATCATTCTTTGGCTCCCACTAGAATGTTGCGTCAATGTTAAATCATCTATATTTTCCCCACTAGATCAAACACTAATAGAAGAGCCGTTATCTCCTCCACTCTCTCCTCCACCTCCTCCACTTGGCTTGGTGGGTGGTATGAACTCCTCATCGTCATCCGAGGAGTGTGAGGGTGACTGCATAATATCTGTTAGACTCACAAGACCTCGCATGATATTCAACTTTCTTTTCTTGGCTTGTTTTACTGTGTCTTGTGATGAACTCCCAAGCCTAATGCTTTTCTTTAACTGTGTAAAACATCTTGTTTTTCTTACTGTTGTTTTTGTCTTTGTTTTCATTGGATTGGGATTTGGTTGTGTAACTGGGGGTGGGCTGTCGCTGGCGGTGGGGGTGGAGTAGCATCTAGGGCTACTGGGGTAGAAGATGATACTGGTCGAGGAGTTGCAGGAACTTTCTCTTTTATGCCCTCAACCTCAACATCATCCAATTCTCCTTCTGCCTATATATGATCCTTAGGATCAGACTCAGGTGGCTAGTCCCTGGCTTCCTTCTCCTCCATCCAAGCAACAAGTGAGTGTTCTTTCTGAAAAATGTAGTCAATGTCAACCTCCTCAGGTGGTTCTTGAGTTCTCTCTCTCTTCATATGCTCCACTTGCAAACCGTGCAAATCTCTCATCTGACAACTTTTGTTAGTCTTTAATACTCTTTATGCCTAGTCTCATGTTATAATGACAAAAAAATAGATTCTCTAACCTATTAGTTAACAACATGTTCCTCCTTTTGGTGTTTATATGGAAAATGATTGATCTTTGAGGTGAAGACTTCCAATCCCGAACATAACATATTAATATGAAATCTCATATTAAACATGCCAGGAGAAACTTGGTCAAAAGAGTATCTTAGATCTGGATCTAACTACACTTAAATTCTCATCCTCTAGTTTCACATTTGAAAATTGATAATATAAAATGATTAGTATTTTCAAATAATTTTAAAAATATTTACAAATAATAAAGATTCGTTTATCTCTAGCTCAGTCTTTGTTCTATCTTGTTGATATTTGGTGAAGTGTTGTATCACTGATAGAGCGCTCTGCAAGATTTCATTGTCATTAGACACTTGTCCTTTATATTAGATGCAAGAGTTTAAGAAATATATTGCAATTATTCAATCAAATGTCAATGTCATATATAATACTTAAATTAAAATACAATAAGCACAAACACACTAAAATATCTATTGCATTTACATCATGATGCAATGTCCTTTCACATCTGGCATCAATTATTTTCCACCATTTTTGAAGTCTTTGAGATTCTTCTCCTTGATCCTCAGTTTGCACTGTCTCTTGTATCGTAAAGAGTCTTCATTTGGTTCATGTCATCTAAGTCAACTAAACTCTAGACAATTACTAGTGGCTTATTAATGGACAAGTAGTAGGAAATCTTGTCACTAACTCTCTTGTCCATGATCAAATTCTCCATCTTTACCAGAATGTCCAATTGATCATTCTTGTTGTGTAGGCTGTCAACCTTGTAATTATAGTAATCTATGACATTTATGAACTTGACCAATGCATATTTATGCCGTTGCAAACTCTACAAGATAATAAACTTTATAGCAAATCTAGTAGGCCTAGGCTTGATCATGTCCCTCAGTATGCCCCCTCATGACATACAGTAAATAGGGGTGTGAATAGATAAAAGATGTGGTCACCTTGCCCTACTTGACTAGTGTAGATAATGAAGACTCCTTGGCTATGTTCTCCAATATGAGATTATGGAATCTTGAAATTCATTTTTTAATTAATTAATAATTTTTTATTTTTCATTTTGTGTTTTGATTTGACTTTTGACTTTGCACTGACTATTAGGAAAATGTGTGACATTCTATAAGAGTACTAGCCATGTCAATGATATGTATAGAAATATAGATTGAGATTGTTAAGTTCTTTGAAAATTTGTTTTGACATCTTTTCATTGGACTTGCGATGTACCGATGTTAATTACATCGAACAACCATTCGAATACACTTGATTATCTGCCATAGCAATTTGTGTGTAGGAGACATACACCCACAATGTAAACAATCGGAAGTAACATCCCCATGAACTTTATGGAATGCAAAATTTAACATTTTGGATTTAACTTGACTTGATTGAGTTTATATAGGGGATTCATTGGTTTTTGATTTGTGGCAAAGTGTCTTTTATTATTGGGGTTTATTTTAAATTTTATTTATTTATAAGTTTGGGACTTAATACCTTTTGATTTGGGGTGTTGTGATGTATTTTGGGACATCTTCATTCTTTTTTATTTTTTTATTATTCTTGATTGAAAATTTTGTTGTTTGAAAATTTTAAATCTTTTTAGCTGGATGTTTGAAGGTTGTTGTTTTGTTGTTGTTTTTTTTTCTTTTTTTGAGATTCTGATCCTTTGGTTTCATGTTTGAGGTTTTTTAATTTTGGTTACATAATTTAGATTTAGCATTTGAGCCCTTTAATTTTAGATTTTAGTTTTGTTTTTTTGTGGATAGGGATTTCAGATTTGAAACTTTCACATTTAAGATTTGATCTTTTTTTGGACTACATGTTCAAGCGTACAGATTTTTTGATTTGATCTTTTGATTCATCTCAATGATTGATATTAACGGCTTTTGTTTTTAAATGGCTCATTGATTTCAGATTAAATGAGATATGAACTTTTTTGTGGTTTAAATTTCTCTAAATGTTTTGCATCTCTTTATGTTTATTGGGCTGTTGGAGCTTCCTACCATGTTACAATCATTGAACATGAAAACTTTCATTGGTCAACATGTATTACACATCTTTGCAACAACGTATGCCCTAATGGGCCATAGAGGCAATTGGGCTTAGCAGACGGTTTGAAGCTTGTGGCACGGGAATCCATACTTGGTTTTTCCTCAACCCAGTAGGATGATTGTTGAGTTTAATTAAATTAGTCAAGGGTTTGTTGGCACGGTCAACATACATCACCCTCCACTAACCCAGTTAGAGTTGCTTTTATGATTTTTTGTTGTTGTTGTCACTGGGCTGTTCAAAGGCCGGTTATTGGGCCTCAAGGGCTTGCTGAAATTGGCTTGGCTCTGTCGGCATGTTGAGATGTCCTTGGGTTCATTGGCTTGTTGTCTTAGGGGCAGATGGCCTAGTGAAGTTATTCGGGCCCTCAATGGGCTTGTTGTCCTCCTCCATCTTGGGATCAAAATGGGCCAATTGGATCTTCATTTGGCCTGTTGGTGGGCCAACAGTCTTTTCCTGGTTCATGACCACGTACTGGGCTTGGCATGGGCCCCCACTTGATCCTTAATTATGGCTTGTCTGAGCCCTGTCTTTCTTTTGGGCCTGCCATGAGCCTGTGTATGGCCTGATATGGGTCTGTGCCTGGGCCAACTGTTAGCCATGATTTGGGCAAAGCACCTGCTGGTTCTATGTTTGCATTTTTTTTATTCTTGTCTGCATCCTCTACTCCTTATCTTTTCTACTCCTCTTGCTCTGGTGTGGTATAGCAATTGCCAGTTGATGAGTTTTGGTGTGTGTATTTTGACCATTTGTTTTTTTTGCTTTCCTGCTTCTTTTTTTATTTGGTTCTCCTCTTCAGCTGATTTTGGGCATAACACCTGTCGGTGCTAAGTCTTGTTGATGTAGAAGGCAATGAAGTAGCAAAATGGGCTCTCGATCATCCCCTCTTTCAAGCTTGATTGGGCACAGCTGCATGTTTTGTTTTCTTTTTTTCTTTTTTATTTCTTTTTGCTCTGATTTCACTTGACAGTAGCAGCAGTTGTTCCTTTCTCCTTCTACTTATTCTTCGTCTTCTTCTTCTTCTTCTTCTTTCTGCTGTCTGTACAGCAATAGCAACAGCTGTATGCGCTGCCACTGAGGTTGCTTCTTCCTCGGTCTTTTTCTTCTCTTGGTGCAAGAGGGGCAGACGGGGGTAGGAGATGGTGCAAGGTGCGAAGAGGGAAATGATAGCACCAATAGGTTTGGCACAAGGGGGGGGACACAATCAGCTTTTGGGCACAGCCAGCTGTAGCACTGCAATTCCTCTCCCTTGCTGCAAACGGCGTGGGGGGCTCAGCACTGGGGCAGGCAGACAACAAAAAAGGGGGGGGCTTCTGGTGGCCGGAAGAGGGAGGGAACCAAGGGGTTTTTTTGAGTGGTCCTGCTGGGGAAGAAGAAGAGAAATAGCGATGTACCAAGCAGGGGAAGAACTCTCTTTCTCCCTTCTTACCTTGGTGCAGCAACAGCAAGGTCACCACCAGTAGCAGTAGCAGGCAACAGGAGGGGGAGAACGATAGCAGCAGCCAAGTTCCCTTCCCCTCCTCTTTCTCTTCTTGGCCTTCCAAGTTGGGTGCGGCTAGGGTGGCAGCAGGCAGCAGAAAACCGGACCGCTTTTCAAATGGCTGGCACTCCTCTTTTATAGAAAAACAGCCAGCCTCCGTGCTGGAAAGTCCACATATATTTTTTAATAGGAGCTGGCAGACGATCTCACAAATAACAGGGAAATCTGGCAGACAATTTGGTCTGATAAACCTTCTGGCGCAGGCAGGAAATCTGGGTTGTCAAACCAAGAAATCTGGGGGGATTAATGGGTGTAGGCAGAAGATCTGGGGGCAGATTGACCCTGCAGTTTTTCATAAATGCAAGTGAGGTGTGCAGCTTTATCTACGAAGGGAAATTGATTGGGGGATAGATAGAGAAGTCTAGGGTGGCAGAGTAGAAAATCTGGGGCGGATTGCCCCCTCACCTTTCCAATAAATGCAGGTTGACCTGCATCTGCCACCAGCAGCTGACTCGTCTTCTCTCCCCTGCTGAGGTGGCAGCTCAAGGAGGCCATGTATGGGCCAGAATTGACAAAGTATTGGGCCTGTTTTGAGACAAGAGTGTAGCCCACTAATCATACGAAGAACGGGCTGTGAAAATAGGCCTCAATTAAAGTCAATTCTTCATGAATTAGAATGGAAATGGCTTCACTTAATGGGCTCAATATGAGAATTGATTACTCCTTAGCCAATTAAAGATTGGTTTGAATTAAATCTAAATCCAATCTTTCTAAAATTTTTTGGTGCCAACAAATGCCTCCCACGGGTAGTTTCCCAGAGACCAAAGTCATCGGGGAATTGCCCGTGCAAACTATAATTGACTTCATGCCTTCTTCTCTTTCCTTTTGGTTTCTTCTTCCCTCTGTTTTCTTCTTTTCTTCTCTTTTTTTCTTCTTTTTCTTTCTCTCTTTTTTATCTTCTTTCTTTTCTCTCTCTTTTTTCTTCTTTTCTCTCTTTCTTTTTTTCCGTTAGGGATTAGTGCTTCCTTCAAGTGATGGGGTTGTCTCAAATGGTGAATAATTGAGACTTCTTCTAGGCTATAGAGTTTTGGTTGATGAGGAATTGAGGCTTCCCGCCTTCTTCTGGGCCATAGAATTTGATGGCTTTGTGCCGGTGGAACCTGTAGACTTGTGAGTATGAAGATGTCACATTCGGTCTATAAGGTATAGAGTTTGGCTACAAGAATATTGTATTGGGCCATGAGACATGAATTTGAGGTGGCATGATACTGTTTGACTCGTAAACTTGTGAATGTGAGGAGATTACATTCGGTCCATAGGGTACAACATTAGGGTGGCTTTGTGCCGTACAAACCCATGGGACACTTGAGTATGAATTGATCACACTTGACCTATAGGATGTAAGTTTTGGGGTGACTTGATGCCACTACAACTTATAGGCATGTGAGTGGGAAAAGATCACACTCAACCCATTAGGTTTTGCGGCTTGATGCAAAAAGAACCTATAAGACGTGAATATAGAGGGGTCATACTCGGTTTGTTAGATATAAATTTGGTGGCTTGATGCCAAAAGGATATTGTGGCTTGATGTCAAAAGGATATGGTGGCTTGATGCCGGAAGGACATGGTGGCTTTGTGCCGAAAATGATATGGTGGGATGGCTTAATGTTGTTGAACTCGAAGACTTATGAATGCGAAGGGATCACAATTGGTCCAAAAAGATGAAATATGAGATGGCTTGTTGCCGTACGTATATGTGGGACATTCAAGTATGAAATGATCATGCTCATTCCGTGGGGTATGAATTTAGGATAAAAACCTAGGCTTGGAGGATCAAGGTTCAAGTTTTGCCTGTGGGACTTTGGCTTGTGAATGGTTCCATGCCTAGTCTTGGTGACACGAAATCTAAAAAGCATATAGACCAAAAAGATCATGATGGTGTGGGATTGGCGAAGGCCATATAGACCGGAAAGGTCACAATGGCACACACCTACGAGTATGAGGGGCTTTCAAACCAGAAGGGTCATCAACTTGTGATGCTGAGTATTTAGGATTCGTTTTTGGGTGACAAGGTTTCATCCCTTTCCCCTTTGGGATGGCGTGCAAGACTTCTCAAAAATTTTATAGGCGGGAGGTGATCTTCGTTGTCTCAGGTATAGTCTTCCCGACATATTTCTACTACTAGGTAAATGAGTTTTATGGGAGCCATTTCATTATCAGCAACTCGGATCTCCTCCCTACTAGGTAGATGCCCACCCATCACATATAACTGTACAATATCTCTCTCTCACCAACTTGAAGCCGTCTATCCATTTATTTACCTCCACCTCCTTCTCTAGGTCTCTAGCATAAAAAATTTTGCTACTTGGGATTTGTAATCTTGATCTGACTTCAATGATGGCATCAACCATAGTTTATAAAAGTATGGACTATTTAGGTAGATAGAAAAAAATATTATTGCTTTCACCCCCAATTATTTGTAATAAAAGGAAATAGAGAATAAATTTAACTATTTAAGATTCATACCTGCATGCAAACATCACTTCACCACATGCCTTAGATCTCTTTGCAACTGTTCATGTTACCTTTATCTTTTTCATTGCTTGAGTCCTCTGCGAGGCACTTTGTTTTTTAAACAAATACTTATCTCCTCTTCCTATTGTTGGAGCTGGGCGTCAGATTGACGATATACCCCCTCTCTTGCTCTCATACCCACACCCTCACTGGGTGTAGGTCGCGTCGAATGTGATCGACGAAAGGCATTGTCAACTCTAGACCATCCTGCTCCCCTCCTCCTCTCTTTATCGTCCATTTGCACATGCTTGTTTGCATGTCTAACTTTTCTATGGATGAGTTTTTACTCTCATGTTGAGCCTCAGCTCTTGCCTTCTCTTTCCCTTTAGAGGTTGGCACATCTTCTATCATCCTCTCTAGAAGTTCATTATGCAAATCCTCTCTTTGCTTGATCCTAATCTCCCTCTGTGAGGTTCTTCTTGTGAGATAGTCTCTAATGTCTTCACTAATCTCCCTGAGCACCTTATCACATTTTTTAATATTGTCATCAACCCCAACAATGTGTTGTTTTAGTCAGTACACTTTTCCATTCATCTCCTTCTCACACCACTTGAATTTCATCTTTTCTTGGTTATATTCACCGTATGTCCATGCTCCCCACCCAAGGATTCCGGAATTGAAATCAGAATTGGAATTGGTCAGTATCGATCCGATTCAAATCGGATTGGATCGGTCCGATTCCGACCGATTCTCAAGAAGAGAAACTGATCTAGAATCGGATTTTTTTTTAAAAAAATTTAAACATTCCGATTTCGATTCAGATTCGTACTGATTCCATTCGATTCAGGTCGATTCGGCCTGAATCTTTTTAAACAAAATCTAAAAAAAACAGAATTCTTATTCTGATTTCGATTCTGATTTTGATCCGATTCAACCGATTCAAGATCGATTTGTGACCGATTCCGACATAATTCAGGTCAGAATCGGTCCTTCAAGCAGGAATCAGATCGAAATTGGCCGATTTGATTCTGGAATCGGCCGATTCCGATCCGATTCGATCGATTCCGCGATCTATGCTTCCACTTAATATCACACATTACGGGTGTTTCACCTTTGTCATGGTTAGCCATTGCTAGTAACTACAAGCAAAGAAAAATTAATTAAACCATTAAAAACTAAGTTAAATAAGACAATAATTAAATTAGGATGGAATACAGATGGTTTAGGAGGGCTAGGAAGAAAACAATCTCTGTTCAGATTGTTTAGGGAGTCAACAAAAACTGAATAGCTGTTCGGCTTGTTTAGGGAGTCAACGAAAACTGAATAGCCCCTTAACACAATTTCAAGGTGTTTGAGGGAAGAAAACTCACAAACGACTTGAAACAATAGATCGTCGAGGAAAATCGCTGTCAAACAAAGCCCGGATGGCTGGAATCACCGGAATCGTCAGAATCGTTTGGTTCGATGCTGGAATTAATTGGATCGCTGCTGGAATCGCCTGTTCACCGTTGGTATTGCATTGTTGCTGCCAGAATTGCCAATATCGAGAGCCCTAAGCACTTTAGAAGCACAAATTGGTCCTTTGGGGCCGATATCACCCCTAAATCAAATCACTATTGGGTGTGGATTGGACCCTATATTGATCCGTCATCGGGATTTAAGTTATCCCTACAAAATCGGTCGGATCGATGGATTCTAAGTTAGAATCGGATCGATTCAGGCCGATTCAACTGATTCCAACCGATTCCAATCCGATTTTGGCAATTCTGCAATCCATGTTCCTCACCCTGACCTCACCACCTAAGCTTTCATGGACTCTTTGTTCACTTTGTTGCCTTGACAATACCAACCCCAATCTGTATTGGATGGGCTTATTCAAGCCAATCAAAAGGAATAAAATCTGATCCAAAACGACCCAAATCGACTCTTCCAAAACTAGATTTTTTTTATTATTTGTGGAGGAAGAGAGGTCCATTGTTTCCTGTCCGATCCAACTCCTCTAAGGGTCAGTTTGGTTTTGTAATTGGTGCCACCGCCCTTGCAACTTTCTCAGCCGACATATTTGGTTCATACGTCCCGATACAATGGGGATATCAGGGCTGACAGACCTGTTACAAGTGTCTTCCCCACCTGTTAGGTCAGGGAAGATGCAGGCCTGTCACCCTGCTGCTAATTCTCGATTTCACCAAAATCGATGTTAGATCTGCCGATCTGGAGCTATTTGGGCCAAATCCGGCAGATTCAACAGAAAATCTGATCTTGCATCAGACCCTCCCTTGAATTGGGTTGCATATGCCATTCTCTATCATTGGCCAATTCGGCTATTCATGCTTGACAACTATGTATTTCTATGCAAAAATGCATTCAGACACATGTAACCCAAGCCCTTTATCGCGTGAAAGTGTTTCTTAGCTGTTCTAAAGGGCAGTAAAAATGTCAATGATTTTCTTCAAAACATTTTTTTGTTCATTCTCAACTGACACCATTTCTCACTGATGACAGTCTCTGATTGTGGTATAGGAACTTGGTTTTTGATGACATTTAGTACTCTTGTTTTGTTAGCATATCACTTTCTCCCGTTTCCACAATCATAACAGCCTGCAGTAAAAAGTTAATTCCTTACCTACGTATTAACATTTGATGCCAATTCTTACAAAACCTTTCAGGGATGAGAAGGTGGTATCCCGAGCTATTGAGCTGAATGAGCAGCTGCACAAGGTACTGACCAAACATGATGCACTTCTCTCAGGAGTTACCTCTACTGCAAACTCTTTTGACCACGAGCAAGTGGAAGAAGAGGAAGATGCAGATTGTCTTCTCCGCAGGTATTTTTTTTGTTGGTCTTTAATTTTTGCTCGAAGCAAATTTGCCTCAGTATTTTTTTCATCGAGAGCTTGTGTCTCCTGGAAATGCTCTCTTTCTTGTTTGAATCTTCACTCTGCATTTTCTTCCAGAATTCGGAAAGGGAAAGCGTGTGTGGATGGTCTTTCAGAATCTTCGTCTGGTTCATTTGGCTCTCATCACGGGGAAAAGTTGCGCTCCACGGCTCGTCCCCTCTGCATAGAACCATGGGATTCCAACGGTGCTCTAAACTCAGTCTCCATTCCTCCCCCACCATCAAAACATGTAGAGAGGGAAAAGTATTTCAAGGAGAAAAAGGTGGAGGTTCCAACATTGCCCGGACACATGAGAGGCCTCTCACTGCATAGTCGTAATGGCAGCAGTTCCGGCAGCACAGACTTCGGCGAAAGAGAGAATTTTCGTTGCACTGATGGTAACCAGCTCTGAGATGTGAGCATCAGAAAAGACTGGTCCGATATATTAGGTTTTGCAGTTGATTTGTTCCTGTTCCTGACTCAGAAGGTTTGCTCCCAGAATGTTTTCCGCTGGGGGAGGGATGTCTGAATCTGAACTACAGGGGCCCATGGTGCTGCCTGGTGCAGTGATTCGGGCTTGTTTTTATTTTTTTATAGAAGTGAGCTGAGATTACCATCTTGAACATTTGTGGTCACTTTATCGGCCTTCATCTTGGTGAACATCAGGGCATAACTTCCATGGCATTCTGATTAGGAACCTGTATCTTGATCGTGTTGGGTTTGTAAATAAATCTAAAACGTGCTTCAGAATAGTATGTGTTATTTGTTGATTCTTCTGCTGTGCGGTGCAGACTGAGATTCTGTTTCTTGGAGTTACTGATTATGAGGATGGTAATCATTTCTTACGACGAAATGTATCCACTGTAGGGCCAAGGCTGTTATAGGTTAACTTACGCATTATAATTTATGTTGGTCTTCGTTGCTATATCGGAAATTTAGGCGTAAATACATATGCCAGAGTGTTTGGAGGCTTGGAGCTCTTACAAACACTACTGACAGTAGGGCTGTAAACGGGTTGAATTTGGTAGCGGATTCATCAGAATTCGATTCCGATTCTGATAAGGGTTAAGGGGTTCCGATTCCGATTCTGATAATTTCAGAATTACTATGTTCCGATTTCGATTCGATTCCGATTCTGTTATTGAAATCGGAACCGAATCCGATAAAATTTGAAATGCATATTAAATATTAATTTTTATTCAAAAGTGAGTCAATAATTTACATATAATTATTAAAATTTGATATAATCTTCTTAAAATTTATTTTTATTATTTTATTATTTTATATTTTATATTTTATATTTTATAATTTATTTAACGTCATTTTATTTTATTTTATTTATATATAATTATTTTTTATTGAAATCGGATTAACGGAAATGAAATCAACTGATTCCGATTCTGATTCCGATAAGTTACCGAAATATCCGATTCTGATTCCGATAGCTTATAGGATACAAAAACAAATTCTAAACCCGTTAATTTTTATCAAAATTGAATCGGAATATCGGAATCTGTTTACAGCCCTAACCGACAGACTCTTAACAGTAATCATAACGGATGCCATACGTTCTTCAAAGGACATGCTAGAATACTTAGGTTTTGTAGTGATTGTATTCCTCTGTTACGATAGATGCTACATTTTATTACAACACTCATGTTGGTGATTGCCTCTTCAATTTACCTTCGCATGGAATATATTTTGATCTTTTAACACAATAAAAAATCAGTCAAATATTGATGTTGGCCTAAGACATGATACTGGTTATAAATGTAGCATGATAATGCGTTTAACGTCATATAAAATATGGAACTATACGTATGTAAGTCTCAACGAAACGTTCATGGTACCAAAATAACCACTAGTCATATTCAAGACATTGCTCTCATCTATCGCACAATTCATCATATATAAAACAAGTAATTGATTTTGCCTACATAGAAAATAAAAGTCTGATCATCATTAAAAATAAAACAAGATGACGGGCTGAAGAGTGATTTGTGCCCACCGGAAGATGACGAAATGAGGGAATGAACAAAAAGATCGCACGGCCAATTGGCCTTAACTTTGGCCAAAATAAAAAAGAGGAGGCATTCTTAACACGTTTTATATGCGAAATTGCCAACCATGAACCGAAAGAGAGAGCTTTTTCTTTTACAAATAACACATTTTCTTTTTTCTTTTTTGCTTTCAAACCAACATGGTAAAAATTAAAATTAGCATGATACACTCAAAGTCATGCCATTTATCTCTCTCTCTCTCTCTCTGGGATGAGCAGCTACGTCGTCAAGATGTCGGGTATAGTGGTGCTGTGCGCTCCCAGGACCTTGCCGCCGACGTCCGGGAAGCACTCGTTTCCCGGCAACGGCCCGACGACTCCGTCTCTCTCCACCTGAACGGGATATTTCATCAGATGCCCGGTCATGACCTCTTTGGCTTCCTCGCCGACGTACGCCTGCCAGTTGCCCTCTGCTAGTTGGTTCACACGGCGAACGCATTCGACGGCCTCCGGCTTGCGGAAGACATCTTCCGGAGCGCCCAGGTGTTCCGACCACAGAGACATCCGATACCCAAACACCTGCGGAAGCAGAGAAGGAAAATCAGTTGCCAAATGCACAGGTCAGAAGCTCTTTGTTTCTTTTTTTTCTTTTCTTCTTCGCTCTTGGTTTGCCAAAAACAAGACATCAGATCTGATCTTATAATCAGTTGCCAAATGCAGGTCAGAAGCTCTTGCAGAGAAGGAAAATCAGTGGCCAGATGCAGGTCAGAAGCTCTTTTTCTTTCTTTCTTTCCTTTGTCACTCTCCATTTGCCAGAAACAAAGACATCAGATCTGATGGACACTGCCTGATCTTATAATCCGGAGCGAGTTGTTGCGAAAAGCTGAAAGAAATTCATTTCTTGACTGAGGCATACATAAACGAACTCCGAGAAAGAGATCGTTTTCTAATGGTACCCCAGCTAATTCATCTTCCCCTGTGATGTGAGCAACCTCCCGTATCTGCATCCAGAACGGAAGGAAAAGTAAAGTCCCGAGTCGGTCCGAGTCGGTCCATGAACCCTAAACCCTAGAGTTGGCCAGTTGAGACAAGCATCTTACTATGCCTTGTCTCCTTCAGTCAGTGTCTGGCATCTTACTATTTAAGATGCCATGTCACTTTTATGTCAGAGTCGGTCGAGTCAAGACAAGCATCTTATCATTCAAGATGCCTCGTCTCTTTCGGTCAGTGTTAGGCATCTTACTATTGAAGATGCTCCGTCACCTTTCTGTTTGTCCATGTCAGGCATCTTAAAGATGCCGTGTCACCTTCAGGTGTCAAGTCGGGCATCTTACTATTTAAGATGCCCAAGTCATTGTCGGTAAGTGCCTCCCCCCTCCTATAAAAGGAGAGGCATCCCCTTCATTGTAAAGACACCTCCTAGCACCGTTGTCTCCCTTCCACCAAGTGTGCCTTCAAGTGTCTCCACCTCCCTCAGAGAGCAAGGTCACCTCCTTCGTGAGTCATCCCTCGCTCCCGGTCCTTAGGTCTTGGAGTAGCCAGAGATCCTCCAACGAGAATCGCTTGGCGAGACCCTTAGGTCATTTAGAGATCCTCCAGCGAGAACTGCTTGGCGAGACCCCCAGGTCATCCGATCTCCGGAACCCTTAGGTCACCCGATCTCCCGACTCCCCGAGTCCTCCCGGTATCAGAGCTGAGTTTGGTGAGAACCTTACATATCCTTGATGAGATTTTTATGTTAGGAGTGTCAATATTGTGTTGTTTCTAAGTTTGGTATATGAAAAGCTGTTGATCCGAGCTTCAGGTTTAGCCTGTTGCAAAGGTATTCACCTTGCGAAAGGATCACCTCCGCCGAGTACCACTTATAAAATAGAGTTTATCAAGCATCCAGCGTTTACTGTCGAGTATTGTAAACTTTCAGTATTTGGTAAATATCAGTGGAGTATTCTGTGCATCTGCATACTTCGGCTTGCGGAAATCTTTTATTTGCGACAAGTTCATCTCGTTTCTGGCTAAGTACTACTGCGATCGAGGTATTTTTACTTAAGTTTTTGGTAAGTCTTATCATCTTTAGTTCGATTGCAAAAAGTCTTTCTTCATAAGCTATTCTTAGGGATTGTTAGATTCGGGCCCTAAGCAAAAGAATCGGTGCCGGTCAGTAATACAATCAGAGCTGAGTTTGGTGAGAACCTTACATATCCTTGATGAGATTTTTATGTTAGGAGTGTCAATATTGTGTCGTTTCTAAGTTTGGTGTATGAAAAGCTGTTGATCCGAGCTTCAGGTTTAGCCTGTTGCAAAGGTATTCACCTTGCGAGAGGATCACCTCCGCCGAGTACCACTTAGAAAATAGAGTTTATCAAGCGTCCAGCGTTCACTGTCGAGTATTGTAAACTTTCAGTATTTGGTAAATATCAATGGAGTATCCTGTGCATCTGCATACTTCGGCTTGCGGAAATCTTTTATTTGCGACAAGTTCATCTCGTTTCTGGCTAAGTACTACTGCGATCGAGGTATTTTTACTTAAGTTTTTGGTAAGTCTTATCATCCTTAGTTCGATTGCAAAAAGTCTTTCTTCATAAGCTATTCTTAGGGATTGTTAGATTCGGGCCCTAAGCAAAAGAATCGGTGCCGGTCAGTAATACAATCAGAGCTGAGTTTGGTGAGAACCTTACATATCCTTGATGAGATTTTTATGTTAGGAGTGTCAATATTGTGTCGTTTCTAAATTTGGTGTATGAAAAGCTGTTGATCCGAGCTTCAGGTTTAGTCTGTTGCAAAGGTATTCACCTTGCGAGAGGATCACCTCCGCCGAGTACCACTTAGAAAATAGAGTTTATCAAGCATCCAGCGTCCACTGTCGAGTATTGTAAACTTCCAGTATTTGGTAAATATCAGTGGAGTATTCTGTGCATCTGCATACTTCGGCTTGCGGAAATCTTTTATTTGCGACAAGTTCATCTCATTTCTGGCCAAGTACTACTGCGATCGAGGTATTTTTTCTTAAGTTTTTGGTAAGTCTTATCATCCTTAATTCGATTGCAAAAAGTCTTTCTTCATAAGCTATTCTTAGGGATTGTTAGATTCGGGCCCTAAGCAAAAGAATCGGTGCCGATCAGTAATACATAAGACCCAAGAAAGGCAGCAAAGAACCTCCGATTCGGTGTGAGCAGAAGGCTCAGTAAAATAATAAACCCCTAAGATAGTTATTGATAAAAGACTTGAACAATTAATTAAGGAAGGATAGGATAAATCAAGAATTTAAGCTTGAAATTTCTTGATTTAGCATAAGTATCTGAAACTAATACGAGTAAGTTTTAGCATAAATATTTCTGCAAGATTATTTAGCCCATTTATTTCGCACAATTTTACCATGGATCACTTGGTCAATGCTGGCATAAGAGCATTTCCCATATATGAAACATAGGGAAGTGATTTGAGATGGGACATGGAAGAAGAATATGAACCTGAATCAGAGTGGTTGAGTGAATCAGATGATGAGTTAAGTTGGATGCCATATGAAGATCATATAAAAGCAAAAGAATGGATAAAGAGTAAACCAGTTATTCCCAAACAACCGGTTGTTACCATACGAGAAACAAATGAAATTGCCAAGGAAGTCCCAACAGAAGTTAGAGATGAAAGCATCACTCACCCACAGGAAGAACCTAGCAATATTATTGTAGAAACATTATCCCCGAATCAGAAAAAAGAAACAAAATTATCAAAAAAATTAGGGATATTAAATTTTGCAAAGACACTTCTGTGGAAAGAGGCATGGAAAGATGCGTGGGAACAAAAGTTCCGGGATTGGACTAGGCAATTGTTAACAAAACTTCTTTTAAAGGAGGCATGGAAAATAGCCTATAAAAGAAAAATTTAGGGCTCGTATGAAACCATTTTTATGATGGGAACAGAAAATTCGGGATGGAGACAGAAGATCAAGATTCCTGATGAGCAACTAAATTGTACACATATTTGACAGGAAAACCAGAAGATACTTCCCGAGCATAAAGTGTACACTTTGTAAGCTGATTACAGTAAAGAGAGTCAGACTGCATTGTACGCAATGCAGAATCATCACTTGTTTAACATGTTCTCGGGTTTATCTGAACAAAGAAATCAGAATTGATCCCCCCCACCAGTTGTTTTTCAAGAACAAACACTGGTAAGAGAATTGTCTCTCTATATAGACCATTTACATAGAGAAAATGATAGGTTGAAACAAGAAAATACAAAGTTAATAGAAGAATTAATGCAGAAAGAAGCAGCAGAGTTAGAACTTGAAGATCTGGAGTTAGAATATGAAACAAGAAGGAAAGAAAAAGGAAAAGAAGTCATGGAAGAAACAACTAGGATGCTGAATGAGGAATGTGTCCTAAGTCAGAAAGAAAATAGCCAACCCAGAAAAATGATAAACAAACTTTTCAACATGACGGTACAAATTGAAATACCCAATGTTGAAATTTTCAAAGTTAGAGCTATTTTGGACACAGGGATGACTACTTGTTGTATTGATTCAAATTCAATATCATAAGAAGCAGTAGAAGAAAACTGTACAATGGGATCAACTCCAGACAAGCTGCAAATAAGAGACTGAAAAATGGGACTATGATGATATGAGAAAATAAATTTAGAATCACATTCACATACAGTTTCAATATGACCTTGGGTGATGGCATCCAGATGATAATCGGATGTAACTTCATAAGGTCAATGCAAGGTGGCGTGAGGATAGAAGGAAATACTATAGTATTCTACAAAAACCCCATTGTCATTAACACTAGACCAGAAACTGAGATAAAGGCTATCATCAGAGGGGAAGAATTAGAAGAAAATGAATACTTAAACCTCCAAGAATTAGTCTTCTACAATTTGGGAAAAACAAGCATCACCCTTCAAGAAAGATTCAACCTGATTTTCAAAAGGCTGGAAGAGGCAGGCTATATTGGGGAAGACCCACTAAAACATTGGTCCGAGAATGGAGTTATTTGTAAACTGGACATAATAAATCCAAATATATCCATCCAGGACAAACCATTGAAACAGGTAATCCTGACAATGGAAGCCTCATTTGAAAGACACATTCAAGCTTTAATAGAAATTGGAGTAATCAGGTCAAGCAAAAGTAGGCACAGAACAATGACCATGATAGTCAACTCTCGAACAACAATTGACCCTATCACAGGGAAGGAACAGAAAGGAAAGGAAATATTAGTCTTTAATTACAAATCCCTAAATGACAACACATACAAAGACTAGTACTCCTTGCCAGGAATCAACATAATTCTAAAAAAAGTCAGAAATAGCAAGATTTATTCCAAATTCGACCTCGAGTGGATTCCACCAAGTTACAATGGATCTGGAGAGCATTGAATAGACAACCTTCATAGTTCCTCGAGGACTATATGAATGGCTAGTAATGCCATTCGGACTCAAAAATGCCCCGTCCGTTTTTCAAAGAAAGATGGATAATTGCTTCAAAGGGGCGGAGCAGTTTATAGCTGTATACATTGACGATATCCTAGTCTTTTCAGCATCAGAGAAAGAACATGCTCAGCACCTGGAAAAACTGTTACAAATTTGTGAATAAAATGGGTTGGTACTATCGCCAAGCAAGATGAAAATTGCAGTACCCGAGATAGAATTTCTCAGAGCAATACTAGGCAATAGAAATTGGAGTAATCAGGTCAAGCAAAAATAGGCACAGAACAATGACCATGATAGTCAACTCTCGAACAACAATTGACCCTATCACAGGGAAGGAACAGAAAGGAAAGGAAAGATTGGTCTTTAATTACAAATCCCTAAATGACAACACATACAAAGACCAGTACTCCTTGCCAGGAATCAACATAATTCTAAAAAAAGTCGGAAATAGCAAGATTTATTCCAAATTCGACCTCGAGTGGATTCCACCAAGTTACAATGGATCCATAGAGCATTGAATAGACGACCTTCATAGTTCCTCGAGGACTATATGAATGGCTAGTAATGCCATTCGGACTCAAAAATGCCCCGTCTATTTTTCAAAGAAAGATGGATAATTGCTTCAAAGGGGCGGAGCAGTTTATAGCTGTATACATTGACGATATCCTGGTCTTTTCAGCATCAGAGAAAGAACATGCTCAGCACCTGGAAAAACTGTTACAAATTTGTGAATAAAATGGGTTGGTACTATCGCCAAGCAAGATGAAAATTGTAGTACCCGAGATAGAATTTCTCAGAGCAATACTAGGCAATAGAAGAATAAAACTCCAACCACATATTATGAAAAAGATTGTGGAGGTAAAAGAAGAACAATTGAAAAGCAAAACAGGATTGAAGTCATGGCTGGGATTACTCAATTATGCAAGGTCTTACATTCCAAAACTAGGTGTTTTACTAGGACCCTTGTACGAGAAAACAAGCCTCTATGGGGATAAAAGGATGAAGCCCGAAGATTGGAAGATAGTCCAGCAAATTAAGAATTTGGTACAAAAGCTACCAGACCTCGAAATTGCACCCGAGGGTAGCTACATCATCATAGAAACAGATGGTTGTATGGAAGGATGGGGAGGAGTCTACAAATGGAAGAACAAAAAATATGATTCCAGGAACACTGAAAGGATACGTGCATATGCCAGCGAAAAATTCCCCACAATAAAATCAACCATTGATGCATAAATATATGCATGTACAAAAACCCTAAAGGCAATGAAAATACATTATCTGGATAGGAAAGAGATTACTCTTAGAACGGACTGTCAAGCAATTAGCTCTTTCTTTAACAAATCAAGTTAGAACAAACCATCAAGAGTCAGATGGATTGAGTTTACAAACTATAAAACTGGCACAGGAGTTCAAATTAATTTTGAACATATTAATGGTAAAAAGATTCAACTGGCTGATGCATTATCTAGACTTGTTTGTTTCTGTATAGAATGAAAGGAGTGGGATCTGCCCAGTCTTCAATCCCTGGAGAAAATACTGAAGGAGGAACGTCACGAACAAGCAACAACACTAATGATCGCGCTCAACTCCCAGCAGAGGAGTACAACAAGTTCCTCCAGAAAACTAGGCAATACCCTATCCACATCGATCAGGTATGGGAATACGAAAATGAAGCCAGAAGAATCCATGACAGCGTCGCTGTAGAACTAGAAGCCATCATGGAACAATACACAACCATACTACAGTATAAAGCAGCCTACTGCCAAAGCCTATCAACAGTTGGACGAGATGGCAACTTCTGGTCAGATTGGCTTCCTTTCGCACTCTACTATAAAAAGCTGGCAAAACAGATAAATGACATGATATCAGACCTCATCCGTCAGTCCAAGCTCGTTCGCATCTAAAGGGACTTCAGCATAAGGAAGCGTAAACAAGAAGCAACCGCCTCAAGCGAAGTCTGTATCGAGTCTGTAAAGTCTGTACAGAGTCCATCGAGTCTGTAATAAAGACAAAAGCATCTTACTGTTCCCAGATGCCAGTCTTAGGTCCTAGCTACCTTTAGGTCATAGTCAGGCATCTTACTGTCAGAGATGCCCTCTTTATGTCCAGTCGGCCATCACGTCGATTGAAAAATGATGCACCTTGAACAGTGTGTTGGGAAAGCACTGAAAGGCCACCGTCCATGTGCGGTACTGTTCAGTCACGGACATTCATTTTCCGCGAAAGCGTGGTGGAAAAGTAAAGTCCCAAGTTAGTCCATGAACCCTAAACCCTAGGGTTGGCCAGTCAAGTCAAGACAAGCATCTTACTATTCAAGATGCCTTGTCTCCTTCAGCTAGTGTCAGTCATCTTACTATTGAAGATGCCCCGTCACCTTTTTGTCAGTCCATGTCAGGCATCTTACTATTAAAGATGACGTGTCACCTTCAGGTGTCAAGTCGGGCATCTTACTATTCAAGATGCCCAAGTCGCTGTCTGTAAGTGCCTCCCCCCTCCTATAAAAGGAGAGGCACCCCTTCATTGTAAATACACCTCCTAGCACCGTTGCCTCCCAGAACCACCAAGTGTGCCTTCACCCCTGAGAGCAAGGTCATCTCTATGTGAGTCACCCCTCGCTCCCAGTCCTTAGGTCTTGGAGTAGCTAGAGATCCTCCAGCGAGAACCGCTTGGCGAAACCCCTAGGTCACCCGATCTCCCGAGTCCCCTCTGGTATCAGAGTTGAGTTTGGTGAGGACCTTACATATCCTTGATGAGATTTTTATGTTAGGAGTGTCAATATTGTGTCGTTTCTAAGTTTGGTATATGAAAAGCTGTTGATCTGAGCTTCAGGTTCAGCATGTTGCAAAGGTCTTCACCTTGCGAGAGGATCACCTCCGCCGAGTACCACTTAGAAAATAGAGTTTGTCAAGCGTCCAGTGTCCACTGTCGAGCATTGTAAACTTTCAATATTTAGTAAATATCAGTGGAGTATTTTGTGCAACTGCATACTTCGGTTTGCGGAAATCTTTTATTACGACAAGTTCATCTCGTTTCTGGCTAAGTACTACTGCAATCGAGGTATTTTTGTTTAAGTTTTTGGTAAGTCTTATCATCCTTAGTTCGATTGCAAAAAGTCTTTATTCGTAGTTATTCTTAGAGATTGTTAGATTCGGGCCTAAAGCAAAAGAATCGGTGCCGGTCAGTAATGCATAAGACCCAAGAGAGGCAGCAAAGAACCTCCGACTCAGTGTGAGTAGAAGGCCCAGCAAAATAGTAAACCCCTGAGATAGTTATTGATAAAAGACTTGAGCAATTAATTAAGGATAAGATAAAGCAAGAATTTAAGTTTGAAATCCTTTGATTTAGGAGAAGTATCTGAAACTAGTACGAGTGACTTTAGCATAATTCTTCTGCAATTTCTGAAGTGTGTTTACCTTGCATTCGTACCTTATGGATCACTACTACTCCACGGGTGGTCCAATTAACAACGAATACTGGAACTATAAGGAGAACCATTCAAGTAATGGTTCGAGATGGGACTTGCTTGGACAAGATTCAGGGAAATACAATTGCTATGATAGATATGACCCCCCTGAATGTACCACTACTGATAGAAACCCAACGGGATAGGAAACAAAAGATGAGGATGAATATGATTTTGAATATTCAAGTAAACACGAGAATAGAACAAGCTGGGTACCATATGATGAGACAAAGGAGATATTGGCAAGGGCAAATTTCCAGCAAAGGTAAGCATGGCCAGATGATAATCTGAGCTGGACATCATATGAAAGTTTTAGAAGAATGAATGGATTGACAAACAACCGGTCAACACACAACCGGCTGTTATAGCAAAAGAAAATCAAGAAAGAAAAAGCAGACTCGAGGAAATTAGGAATACAAAGAATAAACAACAAATTGCTTCCAAACAACCAGTTGTTTATGATCCTCTAAACTTCTTAAAGGGGAAAACCGAAAGTACAAGTACACAACCAGTTGCCCCCGAACAACCTGTTGTTACCAAATCAGATTCCCTAAATATTGTTAAGAAAGAAGGTGAGATTGCACCCAAGCAATCAGTTGTTACTTACAAATGGGATCCATTAAATCTAGCCAAAAGGGAAGGAGCAAGCATGAGCAAACAATCAATTGCTCCCAGGCAATCTGTTCCAGACTTCCGAAAAGAGGAAGAATGGTTGAAAAGCAAAAGTGAGGAACAACTTGTTGCTCCAAAACAACTTGTTGTTTTCAGAGATAAACCAAACAAGAGTCCTGCAGTTAAAGAAGTAAGTGAAAGTAACATCACTTACCCAGAACCACAAGTTGAGAAGGATAAAGCTATTAAAAGCGGTGTGCAAAGTAGTGAAAAACTGCTAGAAGGGGAAGGACAGATTGCTAAGAACAATTCAATTATTGAATCCCTAGACCTTAGCAATAGAAGGAACAACACCTGTCCAGAATAACAAGATGGAGAGCGATCTCCTATTGAGGCTGAAAATAAAAGTGAAAGTACCATCCTCTCAAACATAAAAACCCATGTCATTACGAAATCTCAAGAAGCAGAAATGACAAAAGAGGACATAACAATATTGGATGAGATAACATGGGATGTAGAGGATTCGGAAAGATGGGATGAACAAAATTTGGGAGGATACAACTCCTATGAGAATATTACAACAGAGATCATCTCGAAGAACTCCCCAGTTCAGGAAACAACTCAAATAGGAATGATTCCCTTGAATGAAACACTACATGAACAGGAAAGTAAGGAATCAGAAAAGCAAGAAAATAAGAAGTTAATGATAAAGGAAGCAGCAGAGTTGGAACTTGCATATGACCAGAAAAGAAAAGAAAAAGGTAAGCAGGTCATGGAAGAAATAGCCGTATTACAGAATGAAACAAGCAGCAGAAGAAATGAATACATAGATGCAACTCTTTTTCATATAAACGTAAGGATTGACATTCCTAATGTCAAAATGTTTATGGTAAGAGCCATCTTAGATACAGGTGCCACAACCTGTTGCATTGACACAAAAGCTGCACCACCAGAAACACTTGAAGATAGTTTGTTTACAGCCTACCTCAATGGTATAAACTCAAAAGGAGCTACAGACAAAATTTTAAAGAATGGCACAATGATAATTGGAGGAAGTGACTTCCCAATCCCCTTTACCTACAGCATCAACTTAAAATTGGAAAGAGGGATCCAAATGATAATTGGCTGCAACTTCATAAGAACAATACAAGGAGGAATAAGGATAATGCAAAACTGCATAGTGTTCTATGACTATCTCACAATTATTGATCTTGAACCAGAATATCAAGAGTCAGAAGGACCAGAACATCCTCCAGAAGGTTGGGCGCCACATTATGGGCCGACTATCAACAGGCACAACTTCTTCATATTGCCATTGCTGCTCGGCATTCGACCCATGGCTATTCGTAACAGGCTTCTTGTATTTGGACGAGCTGTTGTTGGGCATGTGTTTTTGCCTCTCCTAAATTTTTTGTTGTAGCCTTGTACATGGGAAAATGGAATTTGCAATATTATCAAGATAAAATTTACAATTTCCCTCTCCTTCCCATTCCGTTGGGTTTCTATCAGTAGTGGTACATTCAGGGGGGTCATATCTATCATAGCAATTGTATTTCCCTGAATCTTGTCCAAGCGCATCCCATCTCGAACTATCATTTGGATAGTCCTCCTCATAGTTCTAGTATTTGTTGTTAATTGGACATCCCGTGGAGTAGTAGTAATCCATAGGGTAGGAATACTAAATATGCAAAAGACTTCCGAATTTGCAAAAGTATTATGCAAAAAGCTACTCGTACTAGTTTCAGATACTTTTGCTAAATCAAGAGATTTCAAGCTTAAATTTTGATTTATCCTACTCTTAATTGATTGTTTAAATCTCTCTATCAATAACTATCTTAGGGGTTCACTATTTTACTAAGCCTTTTGTTCACACCGAGTCGGAGGTTCTTTGCTGCCTCTCTTGGGTCTTATCAATTACTGACTGGCACCGATTCTTTTGCTTAGGACCTGAATCTAGCAATCCCTAAGAATAGCTTATGAAGAAAGACTTTTTACAATCGAAGTAAAGATGATAAGACTTACCAAAAACTTAAGCAAAAATATCTCGATTGCAGTAGTACTTAGCTAGAGACGAGATAAACTTGTCGCAAATAAAGATTTCCGCAAGCTGAAGTATGCGATTTCTTGCAGTTGTACAAAATACTCCACTGATATTTACTAAATATTGAAAGCTTACAACACTCGATAGTGGACGCTGGATATTGAAAGCTTACAACACTCGACAATGAACGCTGGACGCTTGACAAACTCTATTTTCTAAGTGGTACTCGGCGGCGGTGATCCTCGACGCTAGGTGAAGACCTTTGTAACAGGCTGAACCTGAAGCTCGGATCAACAGCTTTTCATATACCAAACTTAGAAACGACACAATATTGACACTCCTAACATAAAAATCTCATCAAGGATATGTAAGGTTCTCACCAAACTCCGCTCTGATACCAGGTGGGACTCGGGAAGTCGGGAAATTGGGTGACCTAGGGGTTTTGCCAAGCGGTTCTCGCTGGAGGATCTCTGGCTACTCCAAGACTTAAGGACCGGGAGCGAGGGGTGAGTCACACAGAGATGACCTTGCTCTCAGGGGTGAAGACACACTTGGTGGTTCTGGGAGGCAACGGTGCATATTTTTACTCGGGGGGCATAAATCTGCATTTTTTTGTACATCATTATTCCGAAGATAACAATTAACAGGTCCTATCTGCTCTTGCATGTTTTTATGGAAAATATATTTGATAAAATTGTGTTGTTTGGGTGATTTTGATTAGCGTTACCCAACTACTGAGGATCAAATTTTTTTAAGTTCGTCTTAGAGTTTTTTTTAAGTCAGTCTAACCTAGAAATTTCTGTGTAAGACCAAGTTGTTTAAGATAAAGGTAGCGTTTGATTTGGCTTAATCTGAAAATATGAAATCTTAATTTCATATCTAACCTCAGCTTGTGGTAAATTTTAGTACTTAATTGGATTAAGATGTTAACATCATGATTGAACAATTCCACTCAAAACGCATGGAGACATGCTTACGCTCTCAATGTCTAATTAGAAAAAGCTATTTCTATTCACTTATTTTTAAGAGGTGTTTTCAGATTTAAGACTTATGTTTAGATAATATTTAAGTGATTTTGTCAAACACATAACTTCTGATGTCTGACCGAGTCAGGCATAAGATGTTCACTAAGTTGGATCAAACACAACCTAAAAGTGCAAATGCCATAATAATCAAAGTGAAAAATTAAACAACTGCAAGACATCCCTTCTCAGTTCTCAGTGTAGCGGAGTCCAAATGAGCACTATGCCACTATCTAGTATTCACGTACGGTAACAGGAAGATAATTTTATTTTTGTGTGGATCACACCATGGAATGCGATCTCCCGAGAATCTCTTGAGATCTTCCGAGAATCTCTTTCTCTCAGTGTCTGAGAAACGAGATTGCCGAAACGAGAATATATGTAGTACCTCTAGTACCTAGATCTTCTTCGCCTATTACTACCCTTAACTTGTTAGATGGTTGTTGGAACCTCAATTTTTTGAGAATGTATCGAAAATTCATTTTCCGTTTGATTTGATTTTGACTTAGCCTTAACTAAGAAAATATGTGGTATTTCATAACAGCATTAGCTAGGTCAGTGGTATGCATAAAAATGTACGTTGAGGTTATCAGGTTCTTTAAAAATTTGTTTTGACCTCTCCCCATTGGATGATACAAAAAATCCAATGTTAATTACATCGAGCAACGACTCGATTACCCTTGATTAACTGCCATAGTAATGAATAGAAGACATACAAACATAAAGACAAACACATTGGGAACAACAACCCCATGAGCTCGAGAGAATGCAAATATCTAGAAGTGTTTCAGATTTAGTTTGAATTGATTTGAAGTTACTTTAAATTCATTGATCCTAGTTTTGGAAATTGATTTGGTAGTTTTCATTTATATGAGAATTTAGATTCCAGTTTTCTTGAGTTTTGATGTATATTTCATATTTAGTGGATTAATTGAAATTTGTTGATTTTTTCTAATTAGAGAATTTGACTTGGACTTTAATTGGAAATTTCAGGTGTTCGTTTGAATTTTGATTTGGGTGAGATATGATTGGGATTGAATTTAAGAAAATGAATTTCTTATGAAGGGACCCCTATTCTTGAGATTGGTCTAAACCATCAATCAAATTCTATTCCTTTTTTTTGATCTTCTATATTCTGTTGTGATTTTGTTTAGAATGACATTTGAATGGGGTTTAGTGTCGGTTGGGATTTATTGAAGTCATTTCTTTCGTCCTTCAGAAATTTGTTTGAATATGTCAAGGTTTATCATGTAGGATAAATTATATTTGAAATCATCATAAATGTAAATGGATTAAGTTTTATTGGAACATTCAACTGAATCTCTTTTTTTTACAGCTTCTGTTGGATTTAATTTTGACATTTCTGATTAGCAATTTGGATTGATTGAGGTTTAAATTTTTTTTTTGATTGCTTGTTTTGATTAATGCCTTCTTAATTATCTTAGACTTGATCAATTAATGGTCATGTATTTGGCTTATGTTTATGTTTATTTGACTTGATCTTTTGGTTTTTCTTCTTTTTTTTTTAGACTTGGATTTAAGATACCTCCGACCTCACTTCAATCTGGGCGCTCAGTCTTGGCAGATTATTACAATTGCATTATTACATTTTTTTTATTCCTCAATCTGCATTTCTTTCAACTCATTGGGCTGTGGTTGCTCCCTTACGTACATGCACCATTGAGGGACTTCAAATTGCCTTCACTTTGTTTATTTGAATAAGAAATACATCTACGTTGGATATGCTCCCTTAACCCTTGATGGGTTTGGAATTGTTACCCTTCCTCGGTATATTTCACTCAATTCAAGGGGATTTGTTCCCATTTGAAATTGATGAAATTTACCATCCTTTGTAGATAGAGTATGATACTCTCTACATAGGTGGAAGGTCTGGTGGAATATGGGAGACTTGCCCATTTCCCCAGCCGGAACTAAGCACATCGGGAGCATGCTCGAGTGCCCGCCCTATGAGGTGCCTATGGAGGTAGGCTAGCCTCAATTTTAAAGTTTTTTTTTTTACACTCGTATGCTTTCGGATCATGTCTTTCAGGCCCTGTTGGCCTTAATTCTCCATTGTTGGTCAAGCAAGGGCCCGGTTGGCCTATCGACTCCCATGACAGAAGGTGCATTTGGTAGTTTCTGGTCCTCTCGGCTGAAACCAGAACCCTCCATGTTTGATCATTCAGTACGGCAGTGGCCCAGTTGGCCTACTCCAATTTTGATTGGAGAAATGCCCCCTTCAAACAGCAAGCATGGCCCGGTTGGCCTCTGAATTCTTGATTGGTACAAGTCTCGGTGACCATGACAGAGCTCGGACTTTCCGCACTGCAGAAATACTTGACAAAGATGACCGGAGACCATCTAGACTTCTACCGGGAGGTGTTGGATGACAAGTTTTTCTTTGAACAGATTTTTGTGTAGAAGAAATAGAGGTCCGAGCAGGAACATATGACCATTTTTCCCTGATAGTTTCTAATGAAAAATCAGAATCTGGATAGGGATCCTATTATGAGGAAGGTTACGTTGATATCATAGGGTTTTGACACAAACTCTCTTTGACCTCTCTTGATTGATCTTTCTAGAAAGGAGGGACAATTTTAACTATAGAAGCTGAAGAATGATGTCAAAGGAGGGGGGTTAAGCAGTAAGGTCTAATGAGCTTCGTATGAGACTTTGAGAGAGGTTTGTCTTTTGAGGAGAGAAAGGAGATAAACGAAGAATACACTTGAATTTTACCTTACTTCCTTTCCTTTTTTTCCCTGTTCTTTCTCTTTTTCTATCGATCCTTCTTCAAACTTTCTTCAAATGACCAGCTTCTTATCGCTCTGCGAGCACTAGAACTTTTGCGGATGCAATCGCACCTTTCCTTGATCCTCCCTTTCGTCGGGAACCCGTGCTAGCAAGCTGAGCAAGTCCTCTTCTTGTACTAGAAGTGTCTGGCGGTTTCCCTCTGTCGTGATGTAAGTGGAGTGGTGGGCCCGATAACCACCATCCACTATCTCCACTTCCGAGGAGACCTAGCATGACTTGGTCTAAGGAGAAAGGCCGCATGGTTGTCCTCTACGTTATTTGGGCCTAATTTATTTGTCGACCAAGCAAAATAGGAATTCTCCTCGTAGATATGTCAAATAAGTACTTCATTGAGAGAAGAGTGGACCATTCATCATAACAGTGGGTTACGATGGTCTGCGTATAGGAAGTCCACCGTAATCTTCTTTAATTCAATTGGACCAATCATAATCGAGAGGGATCCATAACCAATAAGACCCAATAACGGCGGATCCGAAGATCTTAAGTGAAACAACAGCTAACCACAGCCCTTGGATTAAAGCCATCTCATCTTTAATGCGATGATGCAATCTCGACCGTGTATTAATTCTGGATCCAATATCACCAAGGACCCATTAAGACGGGATCCGTGACTTAAAGATACTACCAATCTCGGCCCTCGAGGATCTATCGTACGATCCTGTCACCCTTCTTATAAAATCAAATATATCTCTCCTCAAGGGTTTTCACCATGAGAGAGAACCATCAAGCCCTCTGCTACTTCTCATTTTCTTCAACGCCAACCTGGTCGCCGTCGAGGGGCTCTCCAGCAGGTGGACTACCTGCCACCTGGTGGTGGTGCTGCAGTCATCCTCTCCCTCGATCAGGTCTCCAGCTGGTGCTGCTGTAGGGAAGGCTTTCAACAGGTGGTGTCCCGTCTGTGGGCTTTCTCCTAATTATTTGCTTGTGTCGGACACATCTTCCTCCACTGCTGCTGTCATTGGGAGAAGGTCTTGCTGTTCTCCCTGCTGTTATTCTTTGTCAGACTAGTCTGCAGGGGCAGCCCTTGGAGACGTTTGTAAGAGTTTTAGCTTCTTTGACAAAGACTTGTCATTTATTTATTTATTTTTAACCATCAACTGGTACTGGTGTTACCAAGTCTCCCCTCTTAACTACCAGATTGGTCTACCACCAACAATACTTGCTGTTGCTATCAGAGGGACCTCCAGCTGAGAAGATTATCGTTGCCGGCCACTGCTACTGCTGTCTGGAGTTATCTTTTTTTTAGCAAAGGTATTCTTTGACCATCCATATTCATGTATGTTTTAGCTATCTTAACTACATGTTATTTTGTCTCCATCTCTTAACAGTCCTCATCTTCTTCTCTTCATATAATTGGCATCCTATGGGGGAATTCACCTCTTTAGGATCATTTAACCTATATGAACTCACCCCAACAGCAAATTTGGGGATCGGCTTGAAAGTTAATAGGGTCTCCTCTCCCCCTTTTTTTGTAAAACCTGATAACCGGCCTGCTATGTGGAATGCTGGAACAGGACACAAATGTGGGGAATGCTGTCCCTCCTCCTTTTTTTTTTGAGTGCTCCATTTTTTTTTAATCCTTTGTGAAAGAAATTGGGTGTCAACAATGGTCTTGTTAAATTTGCTTCATATATTGTCAATTTTATTATAAAATCTATCTAAATATTCATCTAAACATTATTGCTTGATAAAATTTCATAACTTAATATTTTTATGACTATATATGTATTGATCCAAGTGTTATCAATCTCCTATTCATATTATTCAAGATGAAGCTTTGGTTTGACATAAGATCCTTTGTATGTCTCCTATTAACAATAATTCACCATCTCTGTATTATGCTTTTAATTCTTTCACAACTTATTTTGATGTTTAATGAGTTCCCTTGTCCTTTTTGAAGAGATTACACGACAATTTACACTTAAACATACACATTGATTGATATTTTCAAGATCCAATCTCTCAAAATTTTTTCGAGATCTTTTCTTTTAGTCTCAATGAGATAAAATCTACATACAAGATGTCAGTTTTTAGTAAGGTATACCCTACATAAATGAAATTTGAGATCCCATCTCCCGATATTTTTTCGAGAATTTCACGAGATCTCTTCTCTTTCACCCTTTTGAGACAAAGCTGAGATCCAAGATGACAACCCTTGGATCACACCTTCTCCGACGTATTTTACAAGTTTATTTTAATCAAGTTAAGCACCCAGGTAGCCCTTAAGGACCAAGTAGATAATACCTCCTAAAAAGAGGACTGCAGCAATAATGAGACCATATCCAAATGCAAATGTCAGCTAAAGCGCAAAAAACAGTACCTGTCCATGTGATTGTCTCATCTCTCCACAGTCGCTACTAAGTGGTTGATATGCACCCATTGCAATTTCAGTGTCCCTTGAGCCGTCTAATGATCTTTGGTTAATGTTGGCAGATCCAATGATTACATATTCATCGTCTATTATCATTCCCTTGGCATGAACATAAATCATGAATCGCCGATACTTTGGACTCAGGCACTGCAAGAAGGGAAAATAATAACAGTAAGGCACCGATAACTGACATGCAATCAAACAAGGTCTGAGTTTTATGAGTTCAAAATATTGAAGTGATATGTAAAATTGATAAACCCAAACACAGTTTTGTCGTGAAGTTCAATTTGAGAGAAATCATGGTATATCAGACCAATTGTAGAGGAATATGATATTACAAATATTGAGATATTGGAGTCCATTTGTCCCAAGTACAAATTAGATTTCTTCTCTAACCTATGTTATACCATGGACATAGTTGTCAAAGACAACAAAGCAATCAAAGTGACTAAATGTCTTTTTACAGCTTAAGCGACAAGGTGCCCGCTTAATCGGAGCTTAAGCGGTAACTAGTAAGAATAATTGGGTGAGCCATCGGTCTATCAAATATAACACAACATCCTAGCAATGAGATATATATATATACACAAAATTTATATATAAATAGAAAAAAATAAAATGACTTACAAAATATTTTTGACATCCTTCTTTAATGAAATATGCAAATCATTTATCCACAATGTACAACATACAATTCATTTTTGCCAATGCCAAAGATACAGCAAGAAAATAACAATGATAAAAAACACATTCAATAGTACATAGAAATATAAAATGTAGAACTAATACAAAATAACTAAACAAGCCTAACAAAATATACTCAATAAAAAATATCGGGATCCATCTCATGCGGACTGCATTAACTCATGTGGCCCAAAGCAGGTGCTTTATTGACTTAGAAAAAAGATGTTGCTTTGACAACACTGACCATGAACCTACCTCCAGGTTGAACCACATGTTTACCTACTTAATTTAAAACATTTCAACCTCACCAATGAGGACTTTCAAATAAATAGATCATCTCAAAATCGGCACTAGCCAATTCTGTCTCTAATTTCAATTCTGCTTTCCTTAGTTTAAAGTTTAAACCCATAAGGCAAACAAATAAAAAAATTAATGAAACTAAATTAATCTAAATCTTTCAATTTGATCTATGGACAGTAGTCTTCTCTATGCACAAAGCCTGAGGCAACTAAACTTCCATAAACAAAAAACCATTTTCTCATAATTTCATTCTTTAGAATAGCCAGTTACTTAATGCACATGTTTCAAGACTCCACTTGAAATCTGAGAATAAAATGCAACTGACATACTGAAGTGCTTTCGCCAGGTTGGTCAGTTGCACTTTTCCCTACAGGTGCAGGTTCATGTTTCCCCAGACAGTAAAAATTCAAGTAGTCTTGTGGATGGCTGCCTGACTGTGCTTCCTCAAGTGCGTTTGCCACTATCCTGTACATCATCTTCATTGTTTGCCCCTGTCATCGGAAAGGAAATTCCTGTCTTCAGTTCACATCCCTAATAGTCAGTACCACATAAGAAAAATAATGAGAAACGAGGAACTGTCAGTCAAACAGCAGTCTTGTGTATCTTAAGGAGCAAATTGTCAAAAAGTGGCAGACATCTGATGCTGTCCATGAGCTTATCCATTCTTTTACTCTTTCCATCAAATACAGTGGATGTAAATGTACACTTCTGTTAATAGACAAATATTGTGAAAATCCAAAGCTCAAAAGAAACAGATAATTCAGAGATAAAAGAGAGCAAAGAAGTCATTGTTTCTCCTTATGGATACGTTATTGTTCTGAATATTATTTCAAGATCTTGGTAAGGAAATGAATATTATTTCAAGATCTTGGTAAGGAAATAAGAGCTATCTACTTCACACATGCATTATATAATTTAGATGCCTTATTGCTTTTTCTAGTCTGGATTAGGGTACTTCAGTCCGCCACTATTGATCACCAAAGAAAATCTAAATGATATAACATGTAGAAAGCGTGGAAAGGTGAATAATGTACTAAGGTTTGTATGATTTATGTGTTTTCACACACCATGTGCACAAAATTTTGTGTAATTATGTTTTCTAGAGGCTGAATCCTACATTGGAATTACCATCCAGGGATCAGACTGAAAGATTGTACTTTCAGGAGATTTCAAAAGTCTATATACCATTGTGAAGTTGGTTCCATTCCTTGTTTGAGTTCATGTCTATCTCCAATCACTTCTGTTTAGGCTATCTGCATCCGATTCATATTGTCGTGTGTGTGTGTGTGATTGTGTTTTTTTTGGGGGGGGGATAACATCATATAAGCAATGGCATTCAAGGTCACAAAGTGTAGTTCCTTCTCCAAATACTGTTAAAAGTAAAAAGATTAATGCTTTATCAAGTGTTTAGTTAAACATTTTGATGGAGAACCAATTCAAGAATTTTAGGGTTTTTTACGTCTTTTGTGTTTCGGTCCTTAGAAGGACTCATTTGTAAATATTTTAAGTTCTTTCAAGTATTTTCTTGCAATTTTGTCTATAGGAGGACAAGTTTGTAAATATTGACTTTAGAGGTCTATTGCAAAAAATGGCTCCTCTTTATAAAAAGGCCATTGCATGGAATAGAGACAGAAGAATTTTTGGGAGCATGTTGTGGCTTTGGTTCTTGCAAGGGGGACTTGCCTCGGTAGCTTCTTCACCCCCTCCATGATGGAGGCTTTCTCTCTTCACCTACTTCACCGGCCGGTGTCCTACCCTGACAATAGGTCAGCTCCCAACGTCTCTCCCCCCTTACCTCCAATCGGCCTTCATGCCCTTCCCCTTGCCTTCCCCCTTCACCAGCTACGTAGGGTCGATCAACTCCTTGTCAATTCACTTCACCAGCTCAGCCATCGTCGTCTTCTCTTCCATTCAAGTTTGGCGTCCAAGCTCCATCAGATTCCACCACCTGGCAAGGAGTGCAGTGATCCAACAACCTGTTCAATAAGGGTCTGGCAATCCCCATACCCCTCTGAGCACCATATCGGCCTAATCGCCTATGGAGCCACCATCATCCCCCATTTCGCACTCGGCCACCTCTGTCATCCTCCCTCCTCCCTGCCATGGGATGGTGATGGTGAAAAATAGAAGGATAAAGAATAAGGAAATGAACGATTGGGGCATTGGCTGACACTGGGAGAGGTCAACATTCTTCTCAGCTCCTTCTGATCACGTGCCTCCATGTCTGCCATTGCTGCTATGCACACCCTTGCTCTCTCTGTCATCCAGACAACAACGCGACAACGAAGAAACCATGATGATGAAGCCGTTGCCCTGCTTGCCTGCATCTGCTTGACACCCTCTACCATCCAGAAGAAGCTGGTGACGAGGACGACAATATCAAAGCTTCTTGAGGATGAAATGAGCCCTTATCCAGAATTGTCGGGAGACTTGGGACATTGGGGCCTCATCATGCATTCGGCCGGTCGTGTGGGTTCTGCCTGGAAGTGCTAGGAACCTGTTGGCACTCAAAATTTTTACATGAAACATAGACATATGTAAAAGGGAGTCATGTTCATACATCCAAGGCCGGATATGCATAATTGGGTGTGTATACACAAAGCCCATCCTGGCCAGAGAAAGACCAGCAGCTGCCCCCCCCCCCCCGGTACAAAAGAGAGGGGGACAAGGAGGCCGAGAATGAGACATGTCCTGCCCCCTTGAATTCTTAATATAAATTCAAAGGGGTTTAGACATCCGGGAGCTCATAGACTCCTGTCCAAGCAGTAAAAGGCCCGGTCAGTGTAGCCTATGAAGAGGCTAGGTCCTTGCATATAGATCAAAAGAAAGAAAAGGGAAGTGAATGTGCTGTTCCAATGAGAATACCTCATTACATACGATTTCATGTATATTTGAGACATGGCATATGATCAGAGGCATACTGCCAATGGAAATTTGGAAGGGGAAAGGCCGGAGATAATCTGCAGAAGCCAAGTTAGCTCCTGTTTGAAGGCCTCGGGTATGTTCAGCCGAACATATACTTGTAAGGAATAGGGAGACAGGCTGCCAATTGGTTGCTTCCAGCTAGATACATGTAAAGATGAAGTATAACTGAAGCAATAGAAGAAGAAAAAAGAGGACAGCCAATAGACCCATTCAAAAGGATCCAGTCCAGCATAGGAAGAGGCCGGGTCCTCAAAGACATTCATATATGCATATGCTTGAGAAATATAAACAGAAGGGAAACTGGTAAAAAGACCCGACCAGGGGTAGCATATGAAGGAGCCAGGCCCCCCCCGCACATGATAAATATGCCCTCTTAAATCAGGACCTCCCAATACAACCGGCCGCACATGTATTTGTAAAATGCAAGCATAACATGGGACAATGAAGGTGCTGCCGATAGAAAATAGAAGAGGAAGCTAGCATATATGATGCACCGGTGGAGAGAAAAGAAGAAAACTACCATACATGGAGTTGAAGAAATAAGCGCATAGACTTTACTCACCCGGATGAAACTAAGAGGAGGTCCACCTTCACGGATTAATACCAAGAAGAAGAAGAGGGCACCCGGGAGCTCCAATCAGCAGGTGCGATGGCTTCCCTTGTCAATACCCAAGCTGCAGCAAAGCCTGTTAGATGAGAAGGGTGCGACAGAAGAAATGAGAAGGCCAGCTAGAAGAAGGCTCGCAGGAGAAAGAAGCTGTCTCCCGATGGGAGACTTAACAGAACCTGCAGCAAAAAGGGGGAGAGAAGGTTGATCCGCGGGGGAAACAGTCTAGGGAATTCAAAATAGATTCGAGAGGTAAGCCAAGGCCATCCAATGGCCGGGATTGGCTAATCAACAAGTTAAGTGGAGCATGGATCCTCATCGGTTCATTAAGTTGAATCTTATTGGATCCTTAATGGGATAATATCCAATGGATCCAGCATGATGGGTATCCGATAGATAATCCTTGGGCAAGGCTAATTACCGGGTGTCAAGGCCTTCCCGGATCCTTAATAGGATTAATATCCAATAAGGGATCAATGGTTTGGATTAAATGGAGAGATACATGCTCAAGGGCCAGGATTAAGTGTTGAACAAGTCAAATGGATCAGAATCCTCATGGATCCCCAACGGTATGACACAATGGATCAACCGGATCCTTAATGAGATTAATGTCCAATTAAGGAATGGAAGGCCATGATTGGATCTAGCACCTGTCGATCAAAGGATGCCCATCAAATGGAGGGCCGGGAGTTAAGAAGCAATAATTCATTGGATGCACCCTCGCAAGAGGGAATATAGGAGATGGGGACTGCCACCTGTCCCCCCATGATCTCCCACTCTCCCCACTTCCAATCATGCGCGCATAACTCTCCCCCACTACCGGAGCAAGGGGGATTTTATGTCCTATAAAAAGCCAGCCCGCGGCAAAGCAAGAGAGAGGGACAGGGAGAAAGGGAAGAAGATTCTGCCAGAGCCATTTCTGCATAGAGAAAGAAGGAGATTGTTGTCAAGGTGAGCTCAGTAGCAAGTGGTCACCGGAGCATCAAAGGATCAAGGGACAGAATTTGAAGGCTACAAGGTGAGATATTGTGTCCATCATCCGTCCCTCCTCCAAACCCCCATGACCATCAATTGACCAAATGCTATCACCTCATCCATCCCCCTCCAAAAAAAATTTATGTCTTTTGACTGCTCAATATCCACAAATCTTCTCTAATATTGGCAAATACCACCTTGCTAGGCCAAAGATTTTCGGACAGGTTATTAGAATCCCTCGGGTTCATTTGGCCTAGAATCTATCATCATATTCCCATGCATTTCAATAGTCTATATCAAGAGGTCAAGTTTATAGAAATACCTTATTCCCCGGACTTCAATGAAATCAGTCCAGAGGCAAGTCCTTGGGGTGATTTCATGATGATCATCTCATTGGATATGTAGGCCTCATTTGAGTCCATTCCTGTCTTCCCCCCGAGTATAGTTCTATAATGCCATATATGAAGCCTGTTTTAACACATGCATGGACAGGTTTGACCTTCTCCCTGACCCCTTCTTTAGGGCCCTCCTCGGCCTCAAGAACCTGAAGAAAGGACCCTCAGAACTTCACCATCCCTGCAGGAATTCAGAGATGTTTTATATCATCAAAGGAGAAGCAAAGTTATACCCGGCCTCTTTGGAACCCACATGATGGATCAAAGATCCCCCGGGTAGCCTTAGATAAAGCAAAAGACATGGGAAGAAGATGGCCAATCGGGCCTTGAAGAGGTCAGGATATCCGACCATAGCAATGCACAAGTTATGATGAATCACCCTCTGATTATAAAATCAGGAGGCTGTGAATGCCTATGGACAGGCCCACGCCCACAGCAGGACATGATTGGAGCCTAATATTGGGCCTAGTTCCATGAGCATGTCCCGGACAGGACTGTAATTATATATGTGGTCCTTTTGGTCCATCTTGTAATGGAGAAGACCAATTGTGGGGCAGACCCCTGTGATATAAATGACTCATCTTCATATGTACTCCCTAGAGGGGTGAAATAGCCTCGACATGATGAGGCTGTGGTTGTATGTATATCCCACCATACAAGGATATGTTAATATGCCATATGGCATGATTGAGGCATATGTGTTGATGATCATGTAATGATATACCGGTTATAAGAACCATATGCAGTACAGAATTTAGGCCACAGGACTGATTTATGCCCATAACAGGTCTGATGTCGGGCCTGGTTCAATATACATATGTTCCGGGCAAGATTGGAGTATTGTGTGCAGTCTTCAGGCCCATCTCATAATAAAGAAGGGTAACTGCAGACAGATGTACTCAGGATGAGATGGCCTCAATATGATGAAATTGGAGTTCAACTCCATCGACACAAGAATGTGTTACATACCCTATGATCTTAATCATATATATGCTGATATGGATCTGATGGTGATCAAGGGCCATCTCTTATATATATACTATTAAGAATCTGATTGAAGGAGTTGATTCCGAAAATAAGAAGGCAAGAAGTGCGCAAGGTCTAACTATAGATTAGGCTGAATTCTGAGTTGTCAGGTTTCAGACAGTTTAGAAATCTGATTTTTGGACCTAGATGTCTAGGACCTGATCTACTTATGCAAAATAAATAGGAAAGAAAGGCCGGACATATGAATACCAGCCCAAAACTAAAAATAAAATCCCAGGACTAAACAGGATGATAAGTTCCTAGACTTCCAATATCTACTTCAAATCTGAAGTAAATTTATAGTCCAAACATAATTCAGGCTAACTCCATCAGATATATGAGCCCGGCATAGGCAGTATCTCCTTATACAATCTAGTATTTGGAGATAAAATCTGTTAAGAATAACCAGTCAATTGGACTTCAGAGCAATGATGGTCAATATATCATTTTACATACATACACGCATCACATAGTTTGGAGACCAAGGCCGGCAAAGGCACCCTATGGCCTGTATAAAAGTTCAGATTGCCGGGGGGATAAGGTGATCATTCCATGACCCTTAGGAGGATCCTACATGATAGGTCTATGGCCGGACTAGAAATATTTCAGGCCCTATACTATCTGATAAAGCAGACCTTGAGACATGGTTTAGCATAGGATCTCAGCCAGTTTAAGACCCATATCAGGATCAGATATAAACTTAAGTCCGGATGGGACTTAGGAGTCAGCTGTTCAGGGTCTTCATCCTTGATGTCGGTCAAGGTTCAGAATTTGTGGGGCCAAGCTCAAAATAGAACTCTGATAAGCCTCCCAGGCATATGAAAAGGAAGTTGTCAGATGGCCTTGTATCTGAGCATAATCAGATTACTAAGAGCCTATGGAAGAGGATAGAATGGATATTCCATGGCCTATACCAAGGTCTTATATGGCAGAAGGTTAGCAAGGACATGCAAGCCTGATTTCTTGTGAGATTTCAGGTTCCATGAAGGGTGAATCTGATATCTGTCGTAAGGCAGATTTTAACCCATGGTCTAGTGCCGGATGATGACCTGCCTAAGGTCAATTCCAGCATTCAGATTTGAGTCTGAATCCCAGTGATACCCAGGGCATCTTGGACACTGGAGTTCCAGCTTTGACCACGGAGAAGAGGTTCGGCTGTCCTTATACCTGAGCATAATCAGATTATGGAAGAGGTCAAGATGGATATCCTATAATATGCATAAAGGTCTTATATGGCAAATTTATGGGCCAAGTTTGGATATTCCAGGCTTACACAAGCCTTATTTCACATAATATTTCAAACCTTGCTTAGGCAGATCCTCATATATGGTTTAACCCCGATTAGTGACCAGTCTAAGGTTAGTTTCGGGGTTAATTCTAGGAGATAGACGCTCAGCTCTAGGTTATTTGGGATCATCATCTCAAACACCTAAGATCCCAAGGAGATAGGCAGAGGTCCATATGTGTATGGGACCTGACTTTCGGCAGAATGTTGACGGACTACAGTCAAGTCCAGGTGCTGAATTTGAAGGAGGGTCTGCCCGGCCTTGATCATTGAAGGCCGAGAGAGGGATTTTTATGACCTATCTACAGGTCTTGTATGACAGCCGGGGTGTAGTGGACTTTGAGAACAGGAATTAGGGATTCTTCCCACCCCGGAAGCCTCCACCTTTGGGACTTTAATTCCGATCCAGTGCCATAGATTTTGACCTCAGGTCCAATTCATCCGAGAGGTGAGCAAAGAAGGGAATTCGGCTAGCTAGGTCTGAACACAATCAGGCCAGTAAGAGGCCTGTGCAGGAGGTCAAGGTGAGTTTTTTTTTTATATAAGGGGTTTAGATAGCAAGCCTGTGGCTGGACTCCAATGGCTTAGGTGGTAGATAGTCCGAGGTCATAAAGGACTTGATACCTATCATAGGGCAGGTTTAATATTTATCATAAGATGGATCCTAATACCGGATTCAAGGCAGGATAATGACCAATCTAGGGCCAGCCTGAAATGGAGATTTTGGTCTCTAAAGAGGAACTAATTTGTGAGTCTAAAATCAAAATTCAGAATCTGAAATGATGATGGGGGTACCCGGGGAACATATCTCCTGTTATACTTGGAATCTAATGTCAATATCCCCAGCAGACCCATCCCCGGCTGGGTTAGGATAGAACTTAGAGGGAGAGGGAGTGATATAAAATATTTGATGAACTTGCTTTATAGCATGCCAAGTCCTAGGCCCGGTCTCATGTACATAAAGACTAGGAGCTTTCAATAGTGAGGACTATGTAAAAATCTGGATCATAGGCCAGATTTTAGACCCGGGACATCCTGATAAGCATATAAGGTGTTTGGTTTAAGGACTTCTAAGTCCTAGATTTTCTGTCGCAACCAAGAGCCATCTGAACCAGGCGCATATGCCATTTTACTAAGTCTAAGATGTTAAGACTTGAAATTAGAGAGTGACCAATTACCTAAGCCTAGGATATCCTCATGAACCCCACGGTTAGGTAAGACATGAAAGAAGACCATGGCCCTTTCCTAAATCCAAGCATATGCATTATAATTAAGTCAAGGCATAAAGACTTGCGCAAATGCCTGACTTCATCCTTAAGTCTAGGATGATAGACTTTAATGAGTCCATTCATAAATTGGTATGTGGGATCTGATTTCATGTTGTTCAACATATAAGAATTTATAAGAAATCGACATAGAATTTGATCTGAATATGCTAGGATCTTGTTTAGCTTTAACAATCCAACATATGTCTTAATATAAGACATTAGGTTGAGAGAATAATCTCTTGCAAGGTATGGTTGGAATCCTTGCCCATATTCTCAAACTTAGATACCAAGTTTTGCATCATCATTTGACCTTGTATGGTCACTATGTGTTGGACTCAAATGTTAAGTATGCATACTATTAATTTTATGGGCTATAATTCCCATGTGTTAATGTTTCGTGGATGAATGTTTTTCCTTTCGTATACAAGTTGCTACGACAGTTAATCAAGGGTGTTCGAGAATCTCGATGTAATTAACATCGGAAATTCGCAACTTCCGATGGAGAGAGGTCCAAAGACAAACTCTATGAACCCTAACCTCGACATATATATTTTATATGCATACCGCATATTTTGGCTAATATTTTCTATGAAATATCACATACTTTCATAGTAGCCAAATGTAAGATAACGAAAGTTCATTTCCCAAATAAATGGAAGTCAAATGAATTTTCAAACCATACTAAACCATGACACACACACATATTTTTATATCGCCATATTTCTTATATTTCTCTTCGAGGTTTCACAGAACCCCACCGGGTTCTGTCAAGAGGAAACCATGACACCATCAACCATCCAGGGGGGCACCACTGTGCAATGCCATGACCCATGCCAGGGGGTGTCGTCACACACAATCGGAAGCAGCTCAGAGGCCAACATGACCTTGTCAGCCTGGATGCCCTTCACGCTGTGATGATGCCCCCACCGGGGCCTTGCCTCCTCGTGCACAAGCACAATGCAGGACCGCCACCACCCCTCCTTAACACGCTGTCATGTGCGGCTGCCCCAGAGTGCCATGGCACCCCGGCGCCACTCCCAACTCCACCACGCACCCACTGGGGTTCAGCCCAGGGATTCAGCTGGAGCTGATCCAACCAGCAGCTGGTCTGGCCAGCCGGTCCTTCCGGATCCGGACCTGGTTTGGCTTGGTTCACACAGGTTCAGGCCAGTTTAGATCAGTTCAGCCCGGATTGAGGTCCGTTCACTGTTCCCAGAGCCGGTTCGGGCCTATTTTGACTGGTTTAAGCCCATTTCAGCGACACTTTGACCGGTTTTGGCCAGTTTCTTTCATTTCAGTCTGTTTTAGTTCTTTTTTAGCATTCTAACGTTGTTTTCGCAGCATTTCAGCTTGGTTCACTGTGCCATTCCACATCACTTTTCAAGGATATTGCAACAGTAAACATTGGGATTGTTAATGAAGGAAATGATGTCTACAAGGAAGGAATATCATAAAAAAGAAACCTGCCAAAACAAAATTTCTTGCACAACTGGATTTGATGGAACTCCTTCAGGCCACATTGGGATGACAATATACACAGAGAAGCGTTCCTTTGCTTTGATTTTGCTAGCAATCTTCAGAGCAAGTTCCATAGGTACCAAATTATCTGCACCTGGTAATCATACAGTGGTTCAAAACAATAAGGTCCATAAATAAAATGACGTGAAGTAGGTTAGCAGAAAAAGGTAGCCGATATAACTATGATGAGCAAGTAACTATTTCCTGAGGCTTCCCACTTGTTTATAGAAAGTTTGAGGCAGGTCATTTAAAATTAAGGTAAAAGCACTGTTATATTTTTTTACACTTTTGTTATCCTTGAGATAGAGATCAGGAGATCTGTTTTGGTTCTCGTCATGATATCATCTGATTTGTACACCACTTGAGCGTTAAACACAGAGACCAGGTTTTTTTTTTGCTGCTCCCAATGCCCTTATATTAGCTACAATAGGGTGAATTCTCATTTTCCCTCTACTGATATGTATCTATATCTGGTTACATACAGTGTTAATACACAATTTGACATCCAAAATTGGCATAAAAAATATCACTATGTTTGCTTGCATCCAAGAATTGAAGGATATGGTGGCACTTGAGGACTAGATGTGATCATCCAAGATCAGCTTGGAATTGGCCTATTCCAGATAAATACAAGCTGATGATCCTAGTTTTTACATGAATACTTTGAATCTGATGATCACGGTACCAAAGGCAATGATAATGATGACAACTGAAGATGAATATGGTGGTGGTGGTTAAAAGGAAAAGATGATAAGTCACCAAATGATTTCACATCAACCAATTAGACTATTTATCAATCTACAAAGAAACTATGACCATTAGATGCAGGCAGATTGTCAAAGTCTCAAGAGATCTTTCTCATACTTCTCCTCAATTGGCCCTTATTTTGAAATAGTGTATACTTATGAAGCAAACCAAGAATCTAATATTATGGATATTGATGAGACTAGCTAGAATGCTAGATACACAATAGAATAATGATAAACATTGATATTCATATCCATAGTTGTCAAGGCGCCCGCCTAGGCGGCAAGGCACTTTTCCAAGGGTGCTTTGCCAGGGCGCCTTGTCTGGGGCCAAAAAGGCGCCCAAGGTGCCCGCCTAGGCGTCCAAGGCGCCCAGGCAAGGTGCCTTGAGTATTTTTACATCGTTAAAAAAATAATTTTGAGAAGTTTTTCCCTCTTGATACCCCTCACAAGGAACACTTATTTAATGATGGTTTGAATATATTAATATATTGCACTATCACTTATACTATCATACATATTTAAGATTTATGATTATAAACATATATTATATACTTAATTAAGTTTCTTTTCAACTCTTTCTTCACTCTCTCTCTCTCTCTCACTTATACTATTACATACTTTTTTGGGTTCGGGGGGCTTCGCCCCCTGACAACCGCCCCCCCACAAGAGGTGCTGCCCCCTTGACCCCCGCAACTTGACCGCGCAGGTCAATCCGCGACTACTCTGCGTTCCCCCCATTTAATAATATTATAACAATATTTTACCATCACTTATACTATTATACATATATAAATTTTATAATCATAAATGAGTTATATACTTAAATTTTATAAAAATCTATTTAACTTTTTTATCTTTCACACACATCATATTTACTTATGTGCATTGATAAAACACTCATATTCAATTATAACATAAAAAATATAATTACATTTATGCTTATTTTTATATATAACAACCTCCCGACTCAGCCTTCCTTGATTACCGCCTTGACCGCCTAGGCGACGCCTAAGCGGCCGCCTTGTCGCTTAAGTGGAATCGGTACCCTTCAATGCCTTGGACGCCTTGTCGCCTTGACAACTATGTTCATATCTAAATAGTTCTTGTAGACATGGAAATGCAACACAACAAAATTCCTAAGTATGTCTCATGTTTATGAATATGTATCTTCTGCACATGAAGAGAGAAATACCTTACATGAAGGGCCATTGCACATAGGCAATGATATTTCAGAATTAGTTTAACCAAAATAATTATATATATTTTCAAACCCTCCAGATTATACTTAGAATAAATGGAGTTATTTTTTTATTACACCAAAGTAGCTTGGTTATATAAAATTTAGATTACAAGGAAAAGAAGATAAGATTGGAAATTGGATAAACCAATGATGATTCTGACCCACAGATAAAATAAAAATTGGCAGGACTGGCCAAGAATCGGTTTGAGTTGGGCCATAGTTGACCTATTGCAAGTTGGGATGGAAAGATTTGAGCTCAAGATGGGAATGATGTCAGCCTGGCTGAGCCAATTCATCTGGATCGGCTGATTCAACCTAGGATTGGGGACAATGTTGGCTAGCAGAGCTGGTTCATCTAGATTGTTCTAGAATGGTCGATACCAGAATGGAATCAGCCGATCCTGACTGATAACTGTTGATCCTAGCTGATCCAGCCAATTCTAGCTGGAATCATAGTTGTCAAGGCGACAAGGCGCCCAAGGCGTTGAAGGGTACCGATTCCGCTTAGGCGACAAGGCGGCCGCTTAAGCGTCGCCTAGGCGGTCAAGGCGGTATTCAAGGAAGGCTGAGTCGGGAGGTTGTTATATATAAAAAAAACATAAATATAATTATATTTGTTATGTTATAATTGAATATGAGTGTTTTATCAATGCACATAAGTAAATATGATGTGTGTGTGAAAGAGAAGAAAGTTAAATAAATATTTATAAAATTTAAGTATATAACTCATTTATGATTATAAAATTTATATATGTGCAATAGTATAAGTGATGGTAAAATATTGTTATAATATTATTAAATGGGGGGGCGCATAGTAGTCGCGGATCCGCAGAGAAGCCCCCCGAACCCAAAAAAGTACGTAATAGTATAAGTGAGACAAAGAGAGAGATAGAGAGGAAAGAGTTGAAAAAGAACTTAATTAAGTATATAATATATGTTTATAATCATAAATCTTAAATATGTATGATAGTATAAGTGATAATACAATATATTAATATATTGAAACTATCATTAAATAAGTGTCCCTTGTGAGGGGTATCAAGGAGAAAAATCCCTCAAAAACTTTTTTTAATGATGTAAAAATACCCAAGGCGCCTTGCTTGGGCGCCTTGGGCGCCTAGGCTGGCGCCTTGGGCGCCTTGGCGGGCGCCTTGGGCGCCTTGGCGGGCGCCTTGGGCGTCTTTTTGGCCCCAGACAAGGCGCCCTGGCAAGGCGCCCTTGGAAAGGCGCCTTGCCGCCTAGGCGAGCGCCTTGACAACTATGGCTGGAATCCACGAACCTGTAAAGGATCAGCCCATTAAGGCTGAATCAGGATTGGACATAACGGTTTTCAATCCAGATTGACTGATCTGGCTCATGGAATGCGGGATCGCGACCCAGACCCGACCCGGTCGGTTTTTGGGCCGACTGACCCGGTCCCGACCCCACGACCCTGAAACAATGTATGTTTTAAAATTATTATTTTTTTATTTTTTTATTGCGACCCCGGCCGACTCTGATCCTACCCGGGTCTTGACCCCGGCTGACCCGGGTAGGTTTGGGCCCAACCGACCCGGTACCGACCCCCGACCCCACCTACCTTGATTTTATATTTTGGCTAACTATGATCGAATTGTTGTGAAATATATATGTGAAGAGGACCATGTTACCTCTATTGGCGGTTGATTATTGTTTACTGTAATTAGTAAATATGGACCTTATCTAGGTAAAATTGGCAGTAAATAGTTAACTGGTATTACCATCCATACATTTTCAACAAATTGCTTATATCAGAATAGAAGTATAGTTATATTAGAACATTAATCATAATTAGGTTTATTCTTAAGATGTTACACCATAAGCATAGTATATCCGTTCCTTTAATGAAAAACTAAGGTAATATTCGACTACCACATCATGGCAAGAATTTGTGATAGTTACGTATTACATATTTTCTACTTTTTTGAAAAAAAAATTCTACGAGAAACTGTTGCGATAAAAATGACAATCTTATCATTTTGTATTTTTAGTTACATTAATTTTTGTTGATTTATTATAATCAAATATTACACAGATAACACCTTTTAATAAAAACACAATCACTAAATTAGAGCTATCTATACATACCTAATAGCCTGTTCAATAATAGTATCAAACGCCTCTATCATATTAGTTTTAAAATTGATATTGATTTAAATCGTTACAATGTGTTTGACTATTAATATCAATTTTGAAATTTGCAGTATAAACAATGCATGAATTGTAAAGCAAGCGTCCACATGCAACAACTTTGTTATTGATACTGTATCATCTAGAAATAACAATATCAAAATTGACACTGTATCTTTTAATACCCTAAGTCCCTAACCAAAAAGGGCATAAACAAATCAAATTACTTTGTTACAATAAATTCATTATAGAGCTTTGAATAATGATTAAACTTCTTAACAATTTAATCTAACTAAAGTGATTTAAATTTTAAACAGTGAATAATAAAAAAAGATCCATTTCAGGCTGCATGGATCCAATGTGGACCAACAATCCAACCCTCTCTTAAGTGAGAAATCCAGAATTGAGTCACAGGATCTCGTTGGGTCATATGATCAATCCCAATAGAGTGGTTTCCACTGCCATGCCAATTGCCAGGTTGAAACTTAGCAACCACCGGTCACAGCCATGCTGTGCTCCTGTCATATACATTGCCTATGGTTTCCCTGCCCATCATAGAAGGCTTCTCCAATAAAGGCAACCCTCTTCTGGCTGGGGTTGACTGGTGACTAGGGTGAAAAGTTGAGGGGATTTGAGCCCACCCTGGATTAGGGCTGTTCATGGTTCGGTTCGGTTCGGTTTGAGACTGATTTTTTACAAACTGAACCAAACCGATAAGATGAACCAAACCGAACTGAACTGGTTTGCTCAAAAGCCAAACCGAAATTGAACCAAACCAAACCGAACCGAACAGTTCGGTTTGGTTCGGTTCATTGGTTCATGCTTGGCAGCCACCATCAGCTCCTCGCATACGGGACACCCAGTTCCCTGACGACTGCGAGGTGCGCTGGGTGGACGGTGTATGTCGCGAGGTCTGCTTCCGTGCGGAGACGATAGTGAAGGACGTGGGTGAAGGGAGAGAGGCCATCGGACAAATGGGGGCAGCGGAGGATGTAGGCATGGTGGCAAAGTGGGTGACGCACTAAAATTTGGAAGCAGAGTACCACCTGCCTAGATCAAGGCCGCAGAAGAGAGGGCAACCGCCGTGCCCTGCATCTTCTTCTCTCCGCAGCAAAGATCGCAGGTAGAGAGAGGGAATAGCGAGAGACACAGGCGGCGTGAGTGGATAGAGGGAGTGGAGTGGAGGTGCTCACTGGAGGGAGGAGCTCTTTCTAGGTAGGTGGCAAGTTTCAATGTGCCGGAGGATAGGCATAGCGGCAAGGTGGGTGACCCATTGAGACTTGAACCGGAAATTTTAAAACTTGGAAGTAGAAATCAACGCCGCCGTGATCTTGCTGTCAGCGTCGGAGCTCAGTCCAGCAAGGTCGTCGAACCACCAAGCCTGGCGGTGGGAATTCAACTTGGTGCTGGTCGTGCGTTTCTTGCCGCACAAGAACCAGAAGCCAGAGCTTTCGGGTCATCAGGTGAAGACTTTGGTGGGCTACTGGCGTAGTTGATGGTGGTGACAATCCTTCCTGCGAGCAAATCCAGCACCACCTCCAGGACGGCGCTGGCGCTGGAGCCAAAGTTCACTGCCATGGGGGAGAAAGTCCAAGCATTGACATTGAGAAGCTCCGGCTGGCAGCCAGGACCAGAAGGGGACTCCTTCGAAGGCCTTCCGCGACTGTTCGATACTTCGATCAGACTAGGGCAGGACGGGGTGCCTTCGTGCATCTCCATGAAGAGGGCGGTGCAGTGGAGGAGGCAGGCGTTGCTGGGGGTTTAATGGATCATCTTTCCATGGCTGTAGCAGAACCTTGTCACCGGCTTGAACGCCTCTGCTCCGCTGGGCAGGCTGTGGAATATGACTCTCAGCATCCCAGGGGGGAGGGAAAGCAACGCCGCCGCAGCGTAGAGAGTAGTGTCGACTCGGTTATTCCAGAGCGAAAGCAACGCCGCCGTGCCGTCTACCGCCTGGCGCCTACGGATGTTCCCGAGTCCTGGACTCCCGACTCCTGCAGGCAGCGGCTGCAGCTGCTGCTGTGACTGCGAAAGAATGGGGGACAGTGGCTGTGAGGTAGGGTTAGCGGCTTAGCGAGGGAGGATATTTTGGTTCAAACGGGTCATCGGGTCGTTCGGTTTCTGAACGATCCAAAACTGAACCGAACCAACAGTCTGTTACCGACTCAGTTTGGTTCAAAAATCTGATTTTTTTTACAACCTGAACCGAACTGAACGGTTCGGTTCTGTTCAGTCCAGTTTTCCGGTTCAAGATGAACAGTCCTACCCTGGATCCACATCAAAATATCTTGGATCCATATTTTAGATCCATAAAATGAGACAGGAAAGCACTCGTGATTATTTAAGTATAAATGAGTGTAAGTGTGAGCATTCTTTTTATATGGAGAAATATGAGAGCCCAAGTACCATTCTGAAAACATGATGTGGATGGGAAAGAAAATGAGTAGGTCCACCCATTTTGCAGTTTGCACCAGTTGACACAAGGTCGTTAAAGATGGCAAGAGAAAATATGAGATTAGCATTCTATAATTGATATTCATAGCTTGAGCTTGAATGATCAATGGCACCAGCACAAGTGGATTTTCTAATTCTTGCTCCTGAATCAAATAACTCAAATATCTGGTTATTAAGGTGCAGGAAAATATGTGCAAGCTTACTTTGTTAATGAACAAACTATTATCGTGACGAGGTAAATGCCTGTACAAGGCATTAGAGGAAAAGAAAGAATCAGATTAACCATTTCTCAATTTCCATTAGGATCAGGTGACTGTGGTGACGTGGTGTGGTTGGCAATAGGTGCTGGCTTATGCCCCGATGTCTTATGCTTCATGTCCACCGAGGTAACCATGACTATGTATCCAAAAGGTTCAAATTTCTTAGAGAAGGCATGGGAATGCATGGGGATCAGCCAGGGCTGATCTTGATCTGTATCAGGATTGGACTGGTCATCTAGAGGCCCAGACCTCACCACCCAGTTCAAGTCGGCCATGACTTTACCTGACTCAGCTGAGTCTCAGTCCAAGTCAGCGAGAATCAGGCTCATGATAGGATTGGCCAATCTGGGCCGATCTCAGCCCGGTTGAGCCAGTTCCATTGGATCAACTTAAATCCAACACCGATCAGCCGATCTCCCTCTAGAATCAGCTGATCCAGAAAAATTCTGGCTGATCTGATTGGATCCAGGCTGAAGCTCAGACTGGCATTTGCCTAGGAACTTCACATCATGCGGTTGACAGCCATTGATAAAACCCCATCAATAATTCATAACCCGAGTGAATATTGAAGTAGTCTGAAGAGTGTTTCCCCATTGCAAAAAGAGTATCCTCGAATTCTTTTGTTTCTTTGCAAATGATAAATAAATGGAGTCCTATGCTTGTAGAAAATTTTATTTATCCAGGATACCGCAACCATTTTATTAAAGGTCTTGTATAGGTCATGTTGACACCAAAAAAATTTCCTAAGCACCCAAATATGACAAGTTTTGGGCAAAAGTATAAGGAAGAAAAAAATGAACAGATAAGTGGGATCCACTTTCTATCACATTTGGGACCAATAAACCGAACAAACCTGATAAGTCTTATGGGCTCAACTAACTGGACGACGGCTCGATAATGATCAGACATCACCATCTGGTCTGTTCACCTCAAACTTGAGTAATGCCGAAGTTGGATCAGAAATCTACCTTATATTCGGCAAGTTACGAGCGAAATAGTGAAAATAGACTTTCAACTGGTCTTTGGTAAACTTAATGGATCCAAATGACAAAACAAGAGAGTCCATGATACTGTACTAATCAAGACCCTTGCAGCAGTGTCTTGAATGCAAAATCCGGTTCTAGGTGGCAAAATGATTGTTTTGCCCCTATTAAGTCCGAGTGACTGAGCATCAGCCGAGCAATGATCGGATATCACCATCAGGTTTGTCTAGCTCAATGTTGAGCAATACCAGAATTGGATCGAAGATCTAGCTCATATTTGGAATGTTATGAGAAAAACACTAAAAGTCGACCCGAAAGATAAAACAAGTGGGTCAACAGTACTGTACCAGTTGAGATCTTCACAACGATACTTTCAATGTCAGAATCCAATTTTGAACAAAATTCAAACGATAAAATGAACTCGGTCACCTTTGATGAGTCTGGACAATTTGGGATAGACCCAATCACATATTAGCATATCATTGGGCCCCCCCCAGCTCCATCTTGAGCAATGCTAGAGTCACATCGAAAATCTAACTCATATTTGACAAGTTTTAGGTCAAAACACCCAAGGAGGGTACAAATGACCAAAATGCCCCTCCTCGGTCACATTGGGTTTGAAAGGCCTAGACTTGGCCCATTGACAAATTTGTGAGTCCATATGATGCAGGAAGTTAGTACATGTAGAAAATTGGTTCGGATCGAAAATCCAACTTATATTCGAAAAGTTATGAGCAAAAAATCAAAATTTGTGTTTCTCGCCAACACACCAGGTTAGGGGCAAAATCATCTTAGTGATTAAAGAATGACCTAAATGAGCCAGAATTGAAGATAGATACCAGATATATTGATCAAAAAATTCTCGAGCCAAAAATGATATTTTTGTACTTCTCCCCATGTATAAAAATGGAGAATAAGAGCAAAATTTATTAATTGGGATTATTTGGGACAAATTATGTTGTTTCCATTATGATCATGATACAATTAATGAGTTCAAGATGATAGATCGAGAAGATACATGAAATCGAGCCCGATCAGAGATCGGTTATGTCTTATATCATATTTATTTGGATATTTATATGATATGGAAATCATATAAAATGAAATAACAAATATGATCATCGGATTGGCAATCAAGATGATGATGAAGATGGAACATCAATCCAAAGGTCTGGCTGCATATTTATTAAGTGATAGATCATCTCATATTGGATCTTTAATGACAATGGATCCTCTTAAGTAAGGATTAATATGAGCCATTAGATATATGGAAGATGATGAGGTATTAGGTCAAAGGAGAAGCCTACGATCCTATCTCCCATAGCTGCATGGACCAGGTCAAAGGTTGTCATCGAATGCCACAAAGGAGAAGTTAAAAAAAAATGTTGTATGCCACTTCCTACTTTCTCCCCACGTACACCACATCTCCCACTACCTCCTGCCTTCACACGTAAACAATCCACCTCCTTCCATGATCTCCTCGATGTTGCTGCCCCCCTCTTACTATGCACAGGTAAAGGAGGTTGGAGATCATCGGGTTGTTCTCCCACTGCTGCCCATCTCTCCTCCTCTGGATGCTGCCGAGGATGGAAGAAGCTTCGAGGGAAGCCTCCCCAGCCGCTGCCCTTCTCTCCTCTGTCCCCATGTTGCTGCCTGCGACCATAAGTTGCTTTGCTTGTGCCCCGTTGAAGTTGATGCACGTGCTTGATGCTGCTAATGAGCCTATTGGTGCCTATATCTACCCCTGCTGCTGGCAAGCCCCATCAAGGCCAGATGGGCATGTGGCTGTTGCCAACAGGTGAAGATGGTACTGCCGTTGAACCCTTGGTTAATGTCACTGCCATGCATCACTGCTGCAGCCTAATAAGAAGAATGATGATGATCTTTAGAGTTAATGTCACTGCCATGCATCACTGCTGCAGCCTAATAAGAAGAATGATGATGATCTTTAGAAGTTCCCTTTACTTGTCAATGCCTCCTACACAAGCACCCCTGCACACGGTCCTATACCAACCCCCTGTTCGACACTATATTAGGTCATATACCCAATCCCATACTTAGCCCATACTGTCTTGAGCATGACCTTTACCGCTGGCGGCCCATCATATGCCCATGTTCGAGGACTGTTTTTCCCACCGAAGCAGTCCCCTATTCAGCCATATACATGATCCTAGATTCCTAAATCAGCCCACATGCAGGGTGTATACCTATTCGCATACCCACATCTGGTGACCATATACCCATGTAAACAGTCCCCTTTTGCTCCGTGTATATGGCCAACCCGACCCCATAAAAGGCCATCATATACCAATCCCCTTTTGACCACATATCAAGCCACATATAGCTTTTCTATCCAACTCATAAACAGGTCATATATCCAGCCTATATTGACCCATACACAGGTCATACAACATCTCTATCCGACCCATGAACAGGTTATATATCCAGCCTATATTGACCCATATACAAGTCGCATAGCCTTCCTATCCAACCCATATACAAGTCATCTACCATCTCCCATATCGACCCCATAGCAGGTCACTTTTTCAGCAACATATTAAAACCCCCACCGGTCATGAAACAGCTCCAGATGTGAAGCACCATATGCTCCTCGAAGTGGCGATGAAAAAAGGATATATCCGATCCCCTTGGAACCCATACAATGGACCAAGGGCCCCCCAGATAGCCTCAACGAAGCCGAAGATACTATGAAGTTGAAGACAAGAAAAATGGAAGCTGATGAAGCTTGGCCACCCAGATCAAGATATGATGATGACATGATGGAAAGGCCAAATGTGGCCCAAATGACATAAAAATGATAAATCTTAAATATTTTGACAAAAAAAAAATAAGATGCATAACATGAGCCTATACCTAAGCAATTTTCATGATACTTGGACAAGTATTATCGAGTATGTCCAGAAATGCTTGATCCAGACGAGGGATCCAAGCATGCACTCGGTGTCCTCCAAGCATGCTTGAGTATATAAACTCAACCCACTAGGAAAATTTTCTACTTTATCTAGAGTGAGGTCAATTATAAATCAAAACTCTATGATTTGAGTGGAAAATTTCCTTGGGAGAAATCTATGCCTACATAGGGGAATGAATATTCTTAAATGGGATGGATGCAATAATATGATTACACTTTGTGTAATGAAATATAATCCCGATCATATGAATGACACATGCATTGAATGTCTCCATGTTATGATTTGGAAAATATTAATATAACTCATATACATTACGGAATGCAAACACAACAAGATAAAAAAGGTATTATTAAATCTGAAACTGGCTATAAGAATATGATCTTAAAGATAAAAAGATCAACGTTCATATTTAGTATAACCAACATTTAAATATACGAGGACCGCAACATGATAATAGGATCTTAATCAAGTTGAGTCCAAAATCAAAGATTTTATGATCTAATGGACTGAAGGTGGTCCAAATCTGAATGAATATGAATATTTATTGGGATCCATTTTAGCATGAACAGGTCTGAAATGTATAAATCAAATTATGTGCAGATTGAGCCCATGCACGCACATGAGGATAGATTAAGATTGGAAAAGGGAATGTCCATCTTCTAAACCTGAACAAGCATTCAGATTTCTGAGAGACTGGGATTAGGCAAAAGCAAAGTCTCAATGGATGATTAATTTGAACGTGACAAGTTTAATGTTTGAAATGTGTTAAATTTAGATGCAGATCTCAACGAATGGTCAATATATGAGCCAGAACTAAGCATGAATCCAGAATGCCAATTTCAGAGCTGGCTATGAATATGTGATCTCAAGAATATTGGACGTTCGATCACGAGTGAACTCCAATCAGTTGATCATAAAATGAGCTTTGTCAAAAAAGGAATATGAACTCCATTCTGACTGAACCAAAGATCTAGGAAGAGAGGAAAATGGACCGGATGATGATGCTTATTCTTAACTAAATAAAATTAGACTTCTTTACCTTGGATCTAGGTGGTCCTGAGTTGAAGGTAAGTGAAGACCTTGCAAAAAATATATATATATATATAAATTAAAGGTTTTGAATGTTAATCATGCTCATTAAGGGAATTTTGTTAAGTCTCATGTCAAACCTAGTCGTGTTTATTTTGGACCCATAAAATTCTCAAGTTTAATTTTAAGACTTAAAACATGAAATCAAATAATAATGAATTCACCTTCAAACAGATATCATAAAAATCTGATTTTTATCAAGTCTAAAATACTAGGCTTTAAAATGAAGAAAAGATTATTCTAAGTACTTAATGTTAAGATTTAAAATGAAAATCAATATAATTGAAATAATCATGAACGTGCTCAATCCGATATCATAAAAATCAGATGTAAGCATATTTCATTAAGTCTAAGATGTTAAGACTCAACTAAAATCGACATGAATTTCATAATAAAACTTGATCCTGGAATCCTAATTGGCTCTAATAATTCAAGATATGTCTCAATGAAAGACCTTGAATTAAAAGAGTTGATCCTAGACAAATAATGTCAAACACACATTTAAGAATCCACTAAGAAACATAAATTTTAAGGTGCTGGAATCTTAAAAATTGCCTTCTTTAAAACATAAGAGCAAAAATCAAATCAAACTTAAAATCACTAAGTTTGCTTTCCATTGAATTTATGGAGTTATAATTCCCATATGATTGTGTTTTTTGGAAGAATATTTCCTTTTATATGAGTTGCTAGGACGGTTAATCAAGGGCGTTCAAGAATCTCAATGTAATTAATGTCGGAAATTTGCATCTTCCGGCAGAGAGAGGTGTAAAGACAAATTTTATGAACGGTAACCTCAACATATATATTCTATGTGCATACCACGTATTTTGGTTAATATTTCTATGGAATATCATATATTTTCATGGTAGTCAAAGGTAAGATAATAGAAGTTCATTGTCCAAATAAGTGGGGTGTTAAATGAATTTTCAAATCATACCTGCTATATATTTTTATATTTTCAATTTCAAGGTTTCACAGGTCAATGACACTAAGTTTTACAATTGCCATCACCTTCTGTTAGATGGGCAAAATCCATGATAGAGTTCAACTCTGCTGATTTGCTGTCATATGGAAGCTACTTCCCAAAATCCTAACTTCCATATGAGTGGCTTTCTTTCTCTATGGTTTTTAAACTGCTTTCCCGACGTTGGAATGATGCCAAGGTTTTGCAAAGCTAGATGATACTCTTATGCATATACTGGTATGAAGCTATTTTTAGGGACCATATAATGCATTTCATAAGTGAATATCATGTATGTCACCGCTTAGACAAGGAAACAGGTAGTAAAAATTTGTGCAATGGAACTAGCTCTAAAATTCCTCTAGCTGCCTCTTTCTTACACTCAGAAGCTCTTGAAAGCTTGAGTTATTTGAGTAAGGAGGATGCCATCTTTTCCTAAGGAAGTTTTAAGTAGAATAGCTAGAAAGATGCCACAGATGAGTATAAAAAAGTTATACTTGGCAATTGCAGAAAGTAAGTAGAAGATTTTGGATCAAGCTGAATGATGACAACATTTGAAGTCATACTATTGGTGAGCTAATAGCAACAATATTAAACACAGAAGACCACCATTCGATACCAAAACCTGCTTTCTCATATGATGTCCACCCATAAGAAGATCCAATAAAATATTGATTTTCAATGTATACAAAATGCTTTGCAGATCGTATTGCTTCAACATAAGCTGTGTGTATGCTCTTGTCTATCTTCAAGTTCTTTGCACAAATAAGATTCTGTAAAACAAGAAAGAGTGAGAAGATCCCTTCTACATACCAAAAACTCTAAAATAGAATATCTAATTAAATACTGAAAGAAAATCATTGAAATTGGTCCTGGATATAGAAAGATGTAGACACGGAAAAATTTCTTGTGGTAAGTATCTATCCTGACCTTCGCTACGGCCTCCTGAATTGTCTTGGGGAATCCCTTTACCGATCCAGAATCGATTGACCTAAAAATCTATCAACACAAGAAATTGTTTTCTTATTAGATTTTATTTCCTTGTCAGTCCAATTCAGAATAAAAACTAAATTGTAGTTATTCCTCACCTGCACATGCCATTGTTCAGTATATTCTCTATTGGAAGGACTCTCAGGGGTAACTAAGCCAGGAATCTGGTCAAGCTTTACTAATGCATCATCATGCCAGTGAGTGACTCTACTAACATTAAGATCATGCCACTTTGTAGCCTTTCGCCATCTTTGTTCAAAGTTTGTGAGTACATCATAGGCAGCTGGACCCTCAATTCTACAGTGTAGGTCATGCCAAGGTTGTCGTGGGCCCTGAGTTTGACGCTACAAAAGAACCAAACAAAACAATGAGCACAAAAGTAAACTGCCTTATTTTGACACTTCAAAATAAGAAACAAGATAAATTTAACTGTCCCGCGGCAGTGCCGCAATGGACATCCATCCTCCCACAGGGGAGACAGGGCAGGTTCGAACCCATGGCTCACCCTTTGGGGTTTTTTGCCACAACCGATGTGGCACTAGACCAAAAAAAGGCAAAATTTAACCAGCCTTTGTAAGAAAGAAGCGTCGCATACCAAAGAATTGTATGTGCTTCTCATAAAATCACATGATTAAGTAGTTTAGAAAAATATAGAGAGGAGACATATCTATAATGTAGTCTAAGCTCTTACGGGGTATGTAGGGTTGTAAAAATCATTTTTGAATACGCTATCAAAGTCAGGGAAGAGCCTGTGTTCGGGTGTATCATAACGACCATTGCATAAATCCAAGCCACCAATAAAAGCTGTGATCGTCCTTTTATCACCAGCAGCTTTGGTGTCAACAATCACACACTTCTGATGGTGTGAAAACATAGTGCCCACAACCTGAATAAAATATAAATGAATAAGAATCATCAACTAGTACTTATGAAGACAACATTAAATGCTTCTTTCTATTATCATCACAATAAACTATCTGAAGAAAACCATAAGCTCCAACAGCTGAAGCTCTCATAATTATGTTCCATGCAATGTGTTAAGTGAGGCAAAAAGAATGCCAGATTAGATCACATGATCATACTTATAAACATGAAGTTAAATGTCTGTTTATTGTGTTATCATGAGCACCCAAGTAGTGGAAGAAATGAGCTGCAGTAACTGAATAGAACTTCCTTGATCTATCTACATATATGACACCATACGTTGTGGCAATTTTGCTTTATAAAAGGATTTTTAGGTATACACATGCAAATGCTAATTGCATGTATACTAAGAATTCTTGTGGTTATATGCTAATGGACAAAAACTAACGATATTTACATAATATTTCTAAAATTACTCATATTTACATCTATAACTTCATAGATATCATATTTTTTGTATAGCCTCTGAATCACAAAAATGTTGCTGTAATTTAAAGCCATCGGCCCTAGTTGTCACTAATTTGGTACTGCACCAAAGAAAAGGAAAAAATTTATTGAATACAAGCTTTCCTACTAGAGAGATAAATAATATGATTTTACCTTTTGTTTAAAGATGCTAAGTTTATTGCTCGCATAACGTGGAGCCAGGACACAGTGAACACGAGAGTGTTTAAAAAATTTCCTTGTTTTTTCATCATGAGTCCCCATAACTCCATCCTGTATAAAAGCCAGGAATGAGCATTCAGATTTACTTATCAACAAAAACTGTTGTGGAAAAGTAGTCATGTATCTAAATATTAGACGAGCAAACCGAATCCGAGATTCCGATAATCCAATTTGATTTCAATAATAGTTAACAGATTTGAAACATTCTTTTGTATCATATAAGCTATTGGAATTGGAAACAGTAAATTTTGCATACATTCTCCTGATTTGATAAAAATCAAAAATATATTTAAAAATAATATAATATATAATATATAATGATTAAACCTATAATATACAAAGAATAAAAATAAAAAATAAAATTTCGAAATATTAGACCAAATTTTAGTAATACTATGAGATTCATTAGTGTGTTTTAATACAAATTAATATAAAATAATTTGGAAATTATGGGATTGTTCTGTTTCCAATAATGGAATCCAAATCGGAATATCATGATTCCGATTTAATTGGAGTCGGATTTGGAATGAAATAACCTTATCAGAATTAAAATTGAGAACAAGCAAATCCACTACTGAATCCAACCCATTTGCAGCCCTACTAAATATGTTATTTTATGCTGAGAAAGAATCTAAATGGAAAAAAGTTAGATCTGATGTGTTACGATTCACATATGCTCAACAACTTCATTTAAAGAGGCAAAGCGCTTATTGACAGTTCTTGTCAATATTTGCATGCATCCAGGGAATGATATCTAGCTAGATAAAAGAAGGAAGACAACTAAGTGCTCATGACATCATTGTGCTTTTACTTCACACGCATGAAAACATGATATGTTCAAATGTGTTACATAAGTTTTTCGGTAACAAGCAATGAAGTACCAAAAATTATATGGATAAGATGTGAAGAAAGGTTACCATTTTAAAAAGAAGTTTATCATGTGAAGTTTTATCGTCCCAGACCAGCATTAGAACACAGACATCTTGACTTTTGTGCTTTAGCAATTCTCCAAGGGAGGGATGCCCTCCATCTTCTGCTACCTTTCCAGGTACTCTTATAAGCTTTACTGGGTGAAAGACTGACCATCCAGTAATATAAATAAAATGTTGTGCATCCTGTATGGCATGGAAAATATCTTCCCAACACCTACCTTGTTCAAAAAGCTTGTTTTTGCCATCTAGGTGGATCTTATGTACATCATCACCAGAAACATGTGCATCTTGATAAAGGGTGACACTTCCTTCTTTATGGAGTGGAAAGTATGTTCTGTGAACACCAGAGAATGTGGACCCTGGACCAACTCTACATAGAGGTGCATCTATTGATTCAAACTTAAGCCGTAAATATAGCTTAGGAAAGGGTTCCTCATAGCGCCCAACAACATGGAACCAGTCTTCAATCATACTTCCTGATAGCACTTTGTCTACTGGTATCGAGGCAGTCCCAATAAGTTCTGCACCACAGATGTCATTGTCCTTGACCAGAAATTCCACTGCTGTAACAGGGTGAGCAACAGGCACATAAAAGTATTCATTCCACCGAGGATTCTCGGAGTTTGGGATCACTTGGGTTTGAGCTACTGTTGCACCCGCAAGACAAACTGAAACATATGGATCACTGGTTATAATGTTGTGTCCCATGGTTTTCTTTCTCCCTTTTTGACATGGTGATGCACAAGGACCAAAGATAGAAAAACATTTTGTCACATTCCCAACAATCAAATCCATATTTGGGAGTGATTTTGCTTCATAAATCCACAGGTCTAAGTAGCCATGCAAAAATTTGACTTCTCTAGGATTTCCAGTCTCCATATAGTCACTTCTGTCGGTATTGGCCATGGAACTAAATAAAAGCAGTTTTCCCAATAACTAATAGCGAGTCAGAGGAATAGCAGAAGTGTTTAGGCTTTATCTCATCCCTTCAACATTTTGATTTTTGAAAACTAAAGTCGTATTCTTGAACACGACTAGATACTCTTCTAATGATATCCAATGATAAATATCAAAGAATGAACATCTCATGGGTTACATGAATTCTGTTTCATGCTTATAAACAGCTATATCCAAGAATCTTGGTCCTATCTGAAGCTTAACTCTCACCAAACTTGTTTTTATACTCAACATCATATAAAAATAATCAGGAGATACTTCCAGAATAAAAGGAAGAGCCAATTTTTGATCCAACCTAGGTCCTTGTACAAATATTTAATCAATAATCTTGGGTTGAATCGATGTTGTAGCAACATACCACCATTGGTTGAAACTGAATTTAAGTAGTAAAGAAGCTCTTTAAAGGCATGGTATATGAAAAAGCTGATTTCCTTTAAGCTGTCTTCTGTTTTCCAGCCAATAATATCCCATAAAGTGTAGAATGCCTTCCGTTCCTTAGTTCAACAGATTCTTGTTGCATTACTCAATTCATGATGGCCCATATGTGGGACATCACATACGTAACAATGGGATAATATTTATCTCAGTTCCACCGAATATTTAGGTCTTCTCTTAAGAAGGATCCACTGAAGAACTTGGTACAGAACACACAAGAACTATTGCATGTGAAGTAGTCGACCTATTACCGGGAGGGAAGAATTACTGAGCCTGACATATTGTTTCAGTTAGCATATGTGACTCCAAGCATTTCACCTGACCTTCAACAACTTATAAATGTTTACTAGTAGACTGTCTCACACTCTAAGCAAAGCATGCCATAGCCATCGTTACGTATGATAATCCACATTCAGGATTCAGACTCCTCAACCTACAAGCAAAATGGCGGCCTGAAAATTTTTTTCGTGCTAGGCTGAAGTTAAACTTATCATGACAATGTTAATCATAAATAATGATATACTTAAACAGACCAGATAGGGTTTCTTGCCAGTTTTCTCAGCTAGACTAATCTAACATCTGGTGTATAGTACAAAATGGCCTTTGATAAACATTTTTTGCATATCTGAGACCTTGACATTTTAATTTTTTTACTTCTGCTGTTTTTGTACCAAGGTTAAATAGATGATCCAAGTATACAAGTTCTGCAGAGTTCACACATAAACAATGTATCAAAGGTGATAAAACCTGTAATAGTTGGAGGAGAATTGAAAATGGTCAGTTAAAAAAAGAGTGTTTAAACCACATTTTCAGACAGTCAATGAAAGTCTTCGGAATTAAAAGATGGCACTCCTATTGCCAGAGCCACAGGAAGGTTCCAGGAGCATTATTTACTGGAATGGAAGCATGTATGCCAGATTGGTTGGATCAGCTGAGAATAGGATATGGTGGAAGCCGATTTGCTTCTGCGACAGATCAACGATCCCACATGGGGACATGGGCAGAGAGGCTGTTGCGGTAGGATCTGTTGCTCTGGCCGCAACAGCCCCCAGATCGGCCCAAAATACATTGATCCAATATTCCTTCTTATTTCTTGTTTTAATATTTTCTTAGTTTTAATAAAATATAAAAAATATATTCTTAAAGTATAAATCACTCATATTTTTAGAAGATGCTATAAGATAAGATAAAATCAGCTAAATTAAGATAAAACTAGCCGTTGTTCACTCTATCTCCTATCAAACTGTGTAAATGTAAAATAATTTTCTCACTCTATCGTATAGATATTACATAACCTATACCATTTTAACCTTGTTGTTTAGAAATGATAATAAATCAGTTTACTATTTTTTATTTTTTCATGTTAAGATGACTTATTAAAAATGGGATCCAGTCTCAGTACGTGTCAGACCCATATCAGACTTGTATCAGCTAATATCAGTCGAGAGCAAACCAATCCGCTTCTGGTACTGATGCTTCCTTCCTTGACTGAAAGTATTGGAAGCAAGAATTTGCCCAAAAAGCTGGAAGGCAAAACCACATGAAGCATATCCACATTCATCTGGCCACTAATTAGAAGAGTCTGAACTGATAGAAGAGCAAGTAGCAAGAGAGGTTTGACTGTTAGACCAACGACAACAAACATGATATAGAAGAAGCTGATGCTAGCTTGTAGGCTAACTTTGTACCAATACCAGAGGTGTAAGATAGCACATAATCGACCGACTTATAATTGTCATAAATAATTGGTTCAGGCGGTAAAGGGACGACGACCATCGCACCAAAATGGTCCATATAATAGAATAGAACCAAAAGAAAAGGTTAATCTGGTTCATCATTTTGATTTTAACCCGATTTTCAAACATACAACATGGAAAACCTTCAAGTTGGCGAAACGAATAAGAAAATCTGCAGTGAGGCGGATTGAAGCAAGTAACTATATACGCACAAATCCCGGTCTCAAATAAAAGGGCCTGACCAGAACTGCCGCGGAAGGTCCTCATTTTTCCGTAGCAACCGTCATTCCGGACAGTGGAGTGGAACAAGAGAACAAGCGAATGAACACACAAAGGGGGTAACAACAAAATGCAGGACGTATGGGACGCCCATACCCTACAGGCACGCAAGGAATGTGCAAAGCAGCGGCAAATCCCTCCGATGTCCGCGTTTCCTTTATTCTCACTCAGAATATTTGTTCTTTATTCCCCCTGCCTGCAGGCAAAGAGATGGAAAAGAAAAATGCAGCAGCGTTCGTTCTCACCTGACGCAACCGATGATCCAAGAGAGGCAGGTGAGAAGCGAGAACCAGACCCCTCCACGACGGGCCAAGGGGGCTCTTTCCCCCTCTCTCTCCTCCTCCTCCTCGCCCTCCCTCGGCCGGGGGATGGCAAGAGGCCCTGGTAACGGACGGGAACGGCTCGAGGCTCGTTCATGGCGGGCAACGAGCGAGGGTTCTCCCCTCCGAACATCTCGTGCTGCCGCTGCCAGGGAGCGATGGAGCAGAAAGCGAACGTGCGGGTGGCCGGCCGGCCTCGTGGGGCCCACCCGGCCACGTGGCGGCCTGGTGGGCTTCGTTCTTGCCGGCTCGACCGTATGGCCGGCCCGGTCGGACCGCTCTCGGGCTCCATCTCCGGTTCAGAATGCCGAAATTGTGGGGGCACCGGTCAAAGTCAACCCAAGACATAGTTGGATTTATTTTTAATATTATTCTTTAGGGCCGGCCGGCCGGGGTCAACTTTCTGTTATTCCTGACTCTCCCTCAAGACCTTTTGGATACTTATTTAATTTAACATAGATTTAGTTTATCCACGAACTTTTTGTGGTGAAACAAGGTTATTCCCAAATCAAAATTGTAACCAACCAGTCCAAAGAGTCAATTCAGTAGGGGGTTAAATTTTCAAGATAATCTTAATCTATCCTTAATGCCCTGTTTGGTAACTCTATTAAGAGGTAGTATTAATATTAGGCTTGATATTGATACTAAAAGGGGTCACTGTGAAACCTCGAAATCAAAAACATATATCTATAAAAGTATGGGTGGAGTATGATCTGAAAATTTATTTAATGTTTATTTATTTGATAAATAAATTCTTATTATCTTATCGGTGGTTACTAACATATTTTATAAAAATATTAGCCAAAATATGTGATATGCATATAAAATATGCATGTCGAGGTTAGGATTCATAAAATTTGTCTTTAGACCTCTCTTTGTTGGAAGTTGCAAATTTTTGATGTTAATTATATTGAGATTCTCAAACACCTTTGATTGACTGTTGTAATAACTCATATAAAAGACATATTCATCCCCAAAATACAAACACATGAGAGCTATAATCCATACTCTCACTAGAATGCAAACTCAATATTTTATGGGGTGTTTGGTTGCATGATAATTTTTTGTACACTTTCATGATAAAAAATTGTATTAAAATAAAAAGTGAACCAACTCATGACATAAAATTATCATGTTTGGAAGGATGTGATTACAAAAAAGAGTAACTACCACACATGACCAAACAAAGTGGGGGACCACAAGAAAAAAAGAAAGAGGTGAGACCCTCTTTTTTTCTTCAAGAAGAAAATCACTTTTAAAATATAAAATTGTCATGGTTACCAAACACCTCTTTTAACAAGTTTTCTTACAATTTTTAAAAATTAAAACAAAAACCTTCATTATCATGCAACCAAACACCCCATTAAGTTTGGCTTGAGTTTTGGCATACGTTTTTATGAGGTACAATTCCAAGATTTTATTCATTAAGTTTTTATATTTATGCTATCTTCATTAAAATTTGGCATGTTGGTCTTAATGAGAAAAATGGACTTTTATGATATTTGTTGGAGTATGCTCATCATCACTATTATATTCCAAGCCTTGCCATTATTAGACATAGGATTCATTCTTTTTGCATTTATGTTAAGTCTTGACATTGTGTCTCTAACTTATAAGTGTAGACTTTAGAAGATTTGGAAGAAGCATATCAAAATTTGATTTGAAAATATATATAGCTATGATCAAGGTCTAGGACTTAGTATATATGGAAGTCCTCAATTTGGGTATCTCTTATTCTTGGCCTCAAATTCTTTATGGGCTACTAGGTCTGAATCCGTCATGTCAAAAGAAATCTAGCCTAAAGCCGGATTGTGTCATATAACTCCCACTACTGATATATTCCAGACCTAAGGTCAATCATAAATAATACTAACCTACTTAGGCCCTAGACATTTATGTATCTAGGTTATTTTAGATTTTTTTCGACTCTCCGGGACACCTTATTTTGGAAAATGACATCCCCAAATCATGCTCTAATACAAGAGATGCACTCATAGGCTTGGAAGGATATCCACCTAGATCTGAAAATTTCAGATCCAAGTAGTTAAAATATTCAACACATTTCATACTTATGATTTTCGGATTTGATTTTGCTTGGTATTCTTCGGAACATTATAGTTGATTATTGTTCATTTATCTTCATATTTGTATTTCATATGCTTTACGTGAGCTATATAGTGCTCTCAAATCATAAGGTGATACATCCCGACATGGATATATTCGGTTACATCAATATGTGAGGGTCTCATATAACTATGATCCCATCGAATCACCATCCTTAGAAATATCCATTGCTTTTCATAGACACAGATTTCTCTGATCAATTCTCTACTAAGAATTGACCCAAGTGGATTGAGTGTGCTCACACCTAGGTTTCTATGATACCTGATTGAAGATGAAAACCTATTTGCAAATCTATTTTATACTTTACCACTTATAAGCACCATTATTACTTTGTTATGTTAAGTCTTAATATGGCAGATATTCTCATTGCACTCTTCAAGATTTTAAATACTTCTGGATGGTGATTATTTGTCAACATTGATTTGCTTTGACTCTGGGAATACATTCATATTCCTTGGCTTCATAATCTAGAATTTGATATTCTATGCTCTGATTGTTAATGCCTTGTTTGGTAACACTATTAGGTACCTCTATCACTATCAATTTTAAAATTGATATTGATAAGAACCATTAAGAGGTGTTTGATTAATTGTATCAATTTTAAAATTTGTAGTGCAAACAAAGCATATTATGTAATACAATTGTCCACTTGTATTACTTTTGATATTGATACTCCAACATTTGAAATATTAATATCAATATTGATATAGTACCAAAAATGAAACTCTAACCAAATAGGGCATAAAGCATTCTCTAACTTTAAATTTTCACTGGATAAGGTTAGGACCTAATGTCCAAAATGCCCTTGATGCATTTTTTTTCCTTACTGAGGCCTTGTTATTTGGTTTCAAGGTATCTAATAACCTGCTTGATGTTTGGAGAGTGTCCACATTTCTCAACTCATTTCCCATTCTTGTGCTTTTGAAAGCATACCCAGACCTTTGGATATTTTGGATTTGGGATTTTGCTCTCAGTTTATGACATCTATAGAATGGCCACAGACACAACCTGTACAAACATCCATTTAACCCCGAGAGCAATCTTCAACCTCTTCAGTTTTCTAAAATGGGAATCAAATATAGAAAATATTGTGGATTTGCATATCATGTTAACAAGTGTTACCCTCTATCAGTTTCAAATACTCTGTATGTTTCCTTTTTGTTGTTACTTGCTGGGAACTATTTTTATTATATTTCGAGCCTGCTATCTCAGGTTTTGACTTTCTTCTTAAGTACTGGCTATATGTGTATGCATATATATATTGTGTTTGCAATCCTTAACAAATGGGTTACATAAAATCTTTTTGGATCATCATAATAGAGGCATTTGATATGTACATGTCATTCAAATGACCGAGAATACATCATATCGAAGGCAATGTCATATAATGACCTTATATAGGTAGAAAATTTCCATTCAACTCATAGAGCTTTAGTTTATCATTGACCTTACTCTATGTGAGATGGTGATTTTTCCTAGTGGGTTAAGTCTATAAACTCTTTCACTGTGGGATGGATCAAGGAAACTGGGTGCATGCCCAAGCTCCTTATCCGGATCAAGTATCTTGGGGCATACCCAAAGATACCTATTCACAAGAATGTCATTTGTATGCCTAAGTGTAGGCATGAATGTCTTCATGCAGATTTATTGAATGCCCAGGCTGTAAGGAATCGTCTATTAAAATTTGGTGCAGCGGAAGCGACGATTCCTATGGGTTCCTTTAGAATCCGTCTCAATCAGAACCGAACGACGAAAACCGAAAACCGATCAAATCGGGTTCGAATATACCTGATAGGGATTCATATAATCCCATGGAGAGGAAGGAGATGAGCTTCTTAAGCTATAAAAACCATTCAAGCGTCCGGTCTCCAGCAGTATCCACACGAACTTCATCCACAGCAGGTTCTCCCTTCGCGCCGGCCTCGAGAACTCTTCCCGAACGGAGCTCCATCGACCATGGACACCTTCTAGAGAGAGGAGGAGGTAGGGAGGAGACTTGGGATGTGGTTTTTCACCCTTGGCTTGATTGGGTTTGGCTGAAACCATTAGTATTTATAGAGAATTATGGAATTTTTCATTAAAAACCCAAAATCTCTATAAATTATGTCCTTGCCCCTGTACTTGTGGATAAGTCCTTTTGTGTGTGACCCACTAGGCCCAATAGCCTATTTGGTTGAGGCCTAAATAAAATAGAACAATTCTATTTAATTTAATTAAATCCGTTATCCGATAACAGATTAATCGGCCTACCGATCATGAAGGGTACAAGCCACATCCCATGATCCCAAATGGCTATGGGGATAATATCATCTCCATTGAGCCTTTCCATCATCAGTTACCACATGGATATAATCCCTCATCCATCCAATGTCCCGGTCGGAAAGGAGTACGGCATCGACTGTCAACTCCTTAGTGTACCGACTCTATAGGATCCTGTACTCGGAATTGGATCAATTGGAAAACTCCTTTTCCAATTATCCTATCTACCCCGGCCAGGGATTTAGAGTACTATCCCATAGGACATTCACTCTCACTTACCGAGAGTGGATGATCCCTTGTTGTCCGCTCAATTGCCTCCATCGGATTTTCCTTGTACCCGATCCATCGCTATATAGGACCATCTAAATTGTGATCCATAAGTCAATGGTCAAAGTACAAGTTCCACCCAACAAGGCATCTTTGGCGACTCAGGTCAAAGGTCCAACCATGCAACCGTGATGATAGAAAACCCCGATGCATTCGGTAAGATACCATTCAGGGTTTCTAATTCGGTCAGTTAAGTGAACTCATTCAACTAATGAGCACATGTATGTGTATCTCAGTGTCTCCACACTAATGACCAATGATATCGGTCGTCCTCATCACATGAGAAGACATCACATACACTAGTCTATACGGATCCTTGATGTCCCGTCTCAAGTATCCTATGACTAGGAACATTTAGATCAAATACATCTAGATGATCAATGTCATTATCATGATCTCATCATGATTTAATCATCATTGCATTTGATCAAGGACTTCATTATTATATTCGCATCTAATAAGAGCTTATAATGAAGATTTGCCTAATTAATTGAATGAGATATTTCTAGAAATGTTGAATCATATCATATATGATTGGCTTGTAGGGTATACATTTCTATCAATCTCCCACTTGCACTAAAGTCAATCACCCATCTAGCTGATCTCTATCAGCTCGTGGTGAAGCTCAAACACTCTTTGAGTAATTGCTTCAGTTAGTGGATCTGCAATGTTATTAATTGTAAATACTCTATCTTTAATTATATCTCTATAAGTTGCAATCTCTTTGATTATTTGGTATTGCCAGAAGTTTTAAACTTCTGATGAGACATCGACTCTACCCTATTGTTTTCTCAAAACAATGATACACTTTCAGAGAAAATTGAGACAATCCCATATCATATATGTAGATGAAAAATTTCATCTAGACTACTTCTCAAGTAGTGTGCAACCACTATGTAAACTTGTTTACATATGTTGTAGAACTTACAGTGTTCTATCACATAGAACTCTTTCAACTCACTGCACCACCATTATTCTGACTTAATATCAAACTTATTTGATTAGAAGCTTGTGTTTGTAAAACTACAAGACTTCAAGTCTTATCCTCCACTGTATAGAGATAGATTCTCAGTGCTTCTCGAAATGAATATATATCTCTAAACTATCCAGTGACTCTCACTTGGATCTGCCTGATGAATGCTCATAACACTTAGAGCATTGATTACATCATGTACGTAGCATCATATAAATAATAGACCTTATAACAAAGGCATAAGGGCTCTATTTATGTGATCTCTTTATCTTTCAAGAAGTCTACAAAGACAACACTTTACAGAGATCAACTCCACACCACATAGGTAAGAAACCTATCTTGGAGTTTATCATGTCAAACCCTTTGACTATGGTGACTATGTACATTAACTGGGTATTGATTTTAGATCTATCTCCATAGATCTCAAAACCCAAATTGTGTTTGGAGGATCAATTTGATAGCTAGGTTCACTTATGATAACACACCTACTTCATTCTCAATGAGTAGTATGTTATCAACATAAAATGTCAAGAAAGTAACTACACTCCCTCTTATCTTGTTGAATACACAAGGCTCCTCTTCGTTCTTAACGAAGTTATAAGATTTAATCTCATTAAACCTTATATATGATCTATGGGAAATTTTACTTTAGTCCATAAATGAACTTAATACACACTCTTCTTGGATGTTGTTGGGATTTGATTCCCCATAGTTGTATCATATACACCTATTCCTCAAAATACTTTAGAGGAACTCTATCTTAACATGCAATTAGCTTATCTCATAATCATGAGTGTTACAATCAAAATCCGAATGGATTAATCAATGGAATAGGTAAAAGATCTCATCATAGTCAACCATTTGACTTCAATGATATCCTTTTCAACTATTCTCACCTTTGAAGGTATCTACCTTCTAATCCACTCCAATCTATTCTTTAGTGATCCATTTATTCCTTATGAATACTATATCCTTAGGTGGATCTATCAAGTTCTAAACTTGATTAGAATAGATAAAGTTTATATCAGATTTTATTGCCTCTTCCCATTAATGAATCAATATCTCATATTGGTTCTATATAGATCCTAGTATCAATATCCTTATTATCTTATGCCTCATTTCATCTATCAGAGATACGTCTCACATATCTCTTAGGTAGAATGGACACAAGTAAAGACCTATCATTAGTTCTTGTGTACCTTGCTCCCACTATCTTTCTTAAGAAGGAACTTTTCCTTTAGAAATATAGTAAGCTGAGCAACACATACCCTTATATATAAGGGTCGTATATTTAATATCCAAAAGTTTCCTTAGGATATCCCACAAGCTACACTTCATAGTCTTATATTCCAACTTGTTAGAGTTATACTTCTTCACCAGGTCGGACATTCCGAAACCTTAACTTGCTTAAGGTCAAGTTTTAACCCCTTTTCCATATCCTATATGGAATAGTCAGAACAGATTTAGAAGGTACCTATTAAGAACAAGTGGTTATAACGAGTACTTAACCAAAATTAGACAAAGAGGAAATTTGCAAAGCTTGTCATTGTTCATATTATGTCTTACATAATATGACTTCTCATTTTAGCTACTCAATTAAGCTAAAATGTGTAAAGAGGTGTCCTTTAAAATTAGATTCTATTATCCTTCAAATATGTAAATTATGTACTTGAGTATTCCCCTCATTGATCTCATCAAAGAGTTCTAATACTCTTTCCATTAGTATCTCTACTTCATTCTTAATCTCAGATAATTTCTCAAAGGTCTTAGTTTTGTACTTCATAAAGTACATGTTTCCAAACCTAGAGACATCATCTTTGAAATAATGAAGTAGAAATATTCTTCTTTAGCCTTACTAGATATGGGCTAACATACATCTAGATGTACGAGTTCTAATAACTCACTAACCCATTCTCCATGTCTATATAAAGCTAAAGTGTAGATTGATCTAAATCAACCCATTTCCTCTTAAAAGGAATATTCACACACAACACGAGAGCTAACATATCAAATATGATTAAACAATTCATTAAGCTCCCACTGGCAAACACTTTGCCATTCAATCTATTAGAACATCTATCAATTCCATAGCTTAGAATAAATCAACATTTATTCAAGTAGGAAATCATATAATGTTCTTGTAGAAGGATATAATAGCAATATTAATTATTAAGACATCTCCATAAGGCTATTAAAGAATTGCACCTCCCACTAATAATGATGCAACTTTTGCACCATTTCATATGTAGGTCAATATCTTCTTTATTAAGCCTTCATTTACTTGTCATCATCTACAACTCCTTGTAGATATAAGATGCATATCAGGTATCTCATACCATTAGATGCATCCATAGTATCTAATATTATGATATACACATAGTATCTAATACTATTAAGTGTATATTTAAAACAAGTAAGTGTCAATAACTTGGATACATGAAGCTTCTCAAGCTCCACCTTTGCATTATATACAAAACACTTTGTACTTTCTCTTCCACTTATCATCATCATGTGATGTGTAAGAATCATGTCTTATTCGGCTTTATTATCTTGACCACCTTCTTCTTTTACTATTAACTCTCTCATATTTCTATCTAATGATTTTACTTCTTACTATTGGTCTCACCAACAAGAAGTAATTAAGATGTATTGTTGATCTAAGTTGCCCTTTAGTTAGCTCATCACTATGAGCCATGATGGATCTCATATCCATCTATCCATGTTGCCTCTATAATTCTGTCTCATAGAGACTAACATCTAACATCTAATTTAAGGCAAACAATGCATCTTGTTTATGAGATAAGATCTTATCTTTCTTTCATATCACTAGATAATTTAGGAAACACCTACTTCTCAAGTAGAATAGTTAATTGATCAACTATGAGAACAATTCTCTTAGTTAAACCAAAGAAGTGTGATCCATTAAGCTATATGGCATCTAATATGCCATACTAATGGTGGTTTATTATCGTATTCTACAACAGAGATATAATTTTATCAATATAACATTGCAAACATTCATTAAAATTAAGATATGGTCTTTTATCCTAATTTATGCTCCCACTAATTTTCGAAGAATTTGCATAACCCTCATTATGCAAAGACGGGATATCACGATGAAATCCTAGTGGGGACTAAGACCCTATTAACTTTATGGTGATGACCTTGTGGTAGCACAACAAATCACCCCATACTTAATAGGTAGGCAACTATTGCTTGCAACTCTTGCAACTCTTAGTCATTTAGCCTCTAGAGTTATGACCTTGTGGTAGCACAACAAGCCATATACTCTAGTTAGGTCAAACCCGCTTGTTACGTTATGAGAATGGATTCTTCACACAGCCCTTGTGGTAGCACAACAAAGCCATGCAAATGGTCCATCCCAAGGTTCGGAAAATGCCTTAGCCATGATCACCAATCCCTTGCTGAATGAGTCTTGTGGTAACACAACAAACCCATCCAATCTAAGATTGGCTCATCAAGACCATAACAACGGAAGGCTACGTGAGTCATTCTTAATGTCACACGTTTATCAACCTAATTATGACAAGGAGGGATTTTATTTTAGTCTCATCAATAATATGTGCTAAGTATATATAATACCTTTGGAATATCATATATCTAAGGTATAACCGTAGCACACATCCACATATCAAATATGCACAAAATCGGGGTGATCATGGACTTAACTCTAAGCATGCACCTAAGGCACCCCTATAGGTGCAAATCCTTGCTTCAGATGCTTGAGTTGGCATGCTCCCACTTAAGGGTGCTTCTCCAAGTGGTCCCCACTCTCCAACCTTCCACGAACCAGCTTCTAACTCTTACAAGCGCTTAAGGGTATACGGACCCCACAAATGTACATAACTCAATAAGAAACCTTGGTTTTAACCAAGGGAGTACATTAATGGAGGGAGGTAGAGTGTACAATCAGGATTGTATAGAGAGAGAGGAGGCACCACGCAGGCCCCATTTAATAACATAACCAACATAATTAAAAGCAATCACAAGCCAAGCACAATTAAGTCCATGATCACCTCCATACACACACTAACATTCATCACATGAACATAGAGCGCATACGTGATATTTATATGAGATATATCATATATATCAGCATAAAATTATATAATTTATTTTGAAATTCTCAATTTCATGCATGTCGAATTTTCATGAAATAAATAACATGAAAATAACATGACAACAACATATAAACAATTTATATGAAATGAACATACAAAACTAAACTATTTAGAACATTCATGCATTCCCAATACCGTGCAAGGTCAGAAATTAATGTCCCAATTTATATCATGTAAAATCTCATTTTACAGAATTAATTAAGACACTAATAATTTAAGTTAAACCTTTAAAACAATTTTAAAGTTTAACCATGAGTGAATCTATGTAAATAGAACTAAACATCATCTAACATGTCATTAAACACTTTAAAACATGTTACATAATATTATAGATTTTTTCAGAAATTTTATGGAATTTTCTGGCAATTTTTCGGATTTTACTATGATTTAAACAATTTAAAATTATTAAATAAATAATGTGGCGCATTGCGCCGCGGGCGGCAGCGCACTGCGCCCGTCCGGCGTGCGCCGCATGCGCCGCAGAGTGCGCCGGGCTCAAGAGACGCGTGGCCAGCCTCCGTGCGCCGGTCGCCTCCCCGAGCAGGTACTGTTCATTCGGAGGAGAGTTAATCTCATTAACTCGGGCATATCTCCCTATACCGGACTCCGAAAAATCTGGAAAAATATGCGTTGGAATCCTTATCAAATAAGGAATCCAAAACAGTCAGCCTCATATCCAGGAAAAACCCCAATCGTCCGGAAAATGAGGAAGAAGAGGCGGCGGTCACCCAAATTTCGTAGCAGAAATCTCTATTTTGCAACCAGGATAACTCCTTATCCAGGAAGCCAAATATTCTCAAAAAATACAATTTAGAATCCTCATCATATGAAGTTTCCAAATATGTATATATCCCTTCAGATAAAAATTCTCTATCAACGGGAAATCAGGAAGAAACAAGTCGGCGCCGCCAGATTCCGCAGAACCCTAGTTCGTCGGAAAACTCAAAAATTCTCATCCTCCGCCGTCTTTCAAAGCTGGATATCAAAGTTAAAGGCTAGGTAATCATATTACTCATCTCCTAAACCCTTTACAAGCCTCAATTTCTTCTATGGACGGAGATTTCACAAAATCCCCAAATCCGGGTGTCGGTTCGGGCATGACAGAAACACCAACTTTTGAGGCTTCTCCCGAACACTAAAGAGATCCAAACTTCAAACGGTTTGCGGCGTTGGAAAGCCCTATATCACGATATTCTACCAAGACTAACCAATATATTATCTGAGTCATACACAGAATATGGTGGCCTCGTCAAAACAGACGTTTGCACAGATTCGGGAACACATAAATAACATGAAATAATGTCGATTCTACGTCGGTTTCGACCGAGACTTGAACCGGGCTTTGATACCACTGTAAGGAATCGTCTATTAAAATTTGGTGCAGCGGAAGCGACGATTCCTATGGGTTCCTTTAGAATCCGTCTCAATCAGAACCGAACGACGAAAACCGAAAACCGATCAAATCGGGTTCGAATATACCTGATAGGGATTCATATAATCCCATGGAGAGGAAGGAGATGAGCTTATTAAGCTATAAAAACCGTTCAAGCGTCCGGTCTCCAGCAGTATCCACACGAACTTCATCCACAGCAGGTTCTCCCTTCGCGCCGGCCTCGAAAACTCTTCCCGAACGGAGCTCCATCGACCATGGACACCTTCTGGAGAGAGGAGGAGGTAGGGAGGAGACTTGGGACGTGGTTTTCACCCTTGGCTTGATTGGGTTTGGCTGAAACCATTAGTATTTATAGAGAATTATGGAATTTTTCATTAAAACCCAAAATCTCTATAAATTATGTCCTTGCCCCTGTACTTGTGGATAAGTCCTTTTGTGTGTGACCCACTAGGCCCAATAGCCTATTTGGTTGAGGTCTAAATAAAATAGAACAATTCTATTTAATTTAATTAAATCCGTTATCCGATAACAGATTAATCGGCCTACCAATCATGAAGGGTACAAGCCACATCCCATGATCCCAAATGGCTATGGGGATAATATCATCTCCATTGAGCCTTTCCATCATCGCTGTACATGGATATAATCCTCATCCATCCAATGTCCCGGTCGGAAGGAGTACGGCATCGATCGTCAACTCCTTAGTGTACCGAGCTTATGATCCCCTGTACTCGGAATTGGATCAATTGGAAAACTCCTTTTCCAATTATCCTATCTACCCTGGCCAGGGATTTAGAGTACTATTCCATAGGACATTCACTCTCACTTACCGAGAGTGGATGATCCCTTGTTGTCCGCTCAATTGCCTCCATCGGATTTTCCTTGTACCCGATCCATCGCTATATAGGACCATCTAAATTGTGATCCATAAGTCAATGGTCAAAGTACAAGTTCCACCCAACAAGGCATCTTTGGCGACTCAGGTCAAAGGTCCAACCATGCAACCGTGATGATAGAAAACCCTGATAGACAGTTCGGTAAGATACCATTCAGGGTTTCTAATTCGGTCAGTTAAGTGAACTCATTCAACTAATGAGCACCTGTATGTGTATCTCAGTGTCTCCACACTAATGACCAATGAGATCGGTCGTCCTCATCACATGAGAAGACATCACATACACTAGTCTATACGGATCCTTGATGTCCCGTCTCAAGTATCCTATGACTAGGAACATTTAGATCAAATACATCTAGATGATCAATGTCATTATCATGATCTCATCATGATTTAATCATCATTGCATTTGATCAAGGACTTCATTATTATATTCGCATCTAATAAGAGCTTATAATGAAGATTTGCCTAATTAATTGAATGAGATATTTCTTGAAATGTCGAATCATATCATATATGATTGGCTCGTAGGGCATACATTTCTATCACAGGCTTCATCATCGTCAAATTAATTAGACCACATGTTGCCCCTTATATATCATCATAGCTTCATCTCGGTTGTTATGATCAAATGTTTGAAATCTTCGACACCCGGATGGCCATTTCATCATAAACTTCCTTTCTACTTCATTTGAGACTACCTAGGGAAATCTTTGGTACATCATATGGGTTCCAAAGATACTAGGTATAACCTTAACTTGTACCCTTTCATGTAGTACCTATGTCGGCCTTATGTCCCGGGCTCTGAAGGGATGACATGGATTTGATCTAAAGGGCTGCCTGGTGGTTTTAAGAATGAAACAAGTGGAGGCTAAACAAATGATCTATATCGGATGTCATATGAGCTAGATATCTAATTCATTATGAGCCAACATGGGTCAATTGTATAGTTGGCTATGAGGTTTATATATATATATATATATATATATATATATGAAGAGATGTCATGCATGCAGGTCAGTGAAGGACCAATGAATGAAAGAAGTAATAAAAGGGGATCATCAAGGAGTCCTCATATAGGACAAAACAATGGCACATAAAAAAGGGTACCCTTGTGACAATATAAATGAGTTGATATGGGGCTATATGTTGGCCTGCGTGAGGATTTCTTCAAAATAAGTGCATTATGAACTGTGTGAGAACTAAATGAGGTCATATGTTTTGGTGAAGAACCTGGTTATGAATAGGTTCCCAATAGGCGTATTATATGGGCTTGCTAAAGCATAAGTTGATAAGGATGCGATTGGAATTTTAGATAAGAAGGAAGAATGAGATAGATCCTATAAAGCTTACCTTCTTCTTGCTGTTGCTTGCTTAGCCTCCCCTTGCTTCTCCCTGTCGTGATTTCTTCTTGACAGAATCTCCTTCCTGAGAAGCTGCTGAGTGTAAGACTACCCATTGAGAGGGCTTTGTACATGCAGTTCATGCATGAATGATAGTGGGGCCATATTCTTTTAAACGTAGGAACTATTTGTAAGGATTCATCTTACAAAATTTGGTACAGCAGAAGCAACGATTCCTATTGGTTCATTTATAATCTGTCTCAATCAGAACCGAACGATGAAAACCGAAAACTGATCAAATCATGTTTGAACATACCTAATTGGGATTCATCTAATCTCATGGAGAGGAAGGAGATAAGCTTTTAAAGCTTTTCAAAGCGTTCAAATGTCCGGTCTCTAGTAATATCCACATAAACTTCATCCATAGTAGGTTCTTCCTTTGTGTCGACCTCGAGAACTATTCTCGAACGGAGCTTCATCACTCACAATCGCCTTCTAAAGAGAGAAGAAGGTAGGGAGGAGGCCAAGAACGTGGTTTTCATCTTTGGCTTGATAGGGTTTGACTGAAACCATCAGTATTTATAGAAAAGTTTTAGAATTTTTCATAAAAATCCAAAATCTTCATAAATTACATCCTTGCCCCTATACTTATAGATAAGTCCTTATGTGTGTGACCTACTAGGCCAAATAACCTATTTGGTTGAGTCCTAACTAAAGTAGAATAATTCTATTTAATTTAACTAAATCTCTTATCCGATAATAGATTAATCAGCCTACCATTCATGAAGGGTACAAGTCACATCTCATGATCTCAAATGGCTATGGGAATAATCTTATCTTCATTGAGCCTTTTCATCATCAATTACCGCATGGATATAAACCCTCGTCCATCCAATGTCCTAGTCGGAAAGGAGTACAGCATCGACTGTCAACTCCTTAGTATACCGACTCTATAGGATCATGTACTTGAAATTGAATCAATTGAAAAACTCTTTTTCCAATTATATTATCTACCTTGGTCAAGGATTTGGAGTACCATCTCATAGGATATTCATTCTCACTTACCGAGAGTGGACGATCCTTTGTTATCCACTCAATTGCCTCTATTAAGTTTTCCTTGTACTCGATCCATCACTATACTGGACCATCTAAATGGTGATCCATAAGTCAATGGTCAAAGCACAAGTTCCACGCAACAAGGCATCTTTGGCGACTCAGGTTAAAGGTCCAACCATGCAATCGTGATGATAGAAATCTTGATTGACATTCGGTAAGATACCATTTATGGTTTCTAATTCGGTTAGTTCAGCGAACTCATTCAACTGATGAGCACTTGTATATGTATCTTATTGTCTTCACACTAATGACCAATGATATCGGTCATCATCATCACATGAGAAAACATCACATACATTAGTCTATCTGGATCCTTGATGTTCCGTCTCAAGTATTCTTTGACTGTAAACATTTAGATTAAATACCTCTAGATGATCAATCTCATTATCATGATCTCATCATAATTTAATCATCATTACATTTGATCAAGAAATTCATTATGATATTCGCATCTAATAAGAGCATGTAACGAAGAATTTGTCTAATTATTTAAATTAGATATTTCTATAAATGTATAATCATATCATATATGATTGACTTGTAGGGTATTCATTTCTATCACTATTGCTTTGATCGACCAAGGCCCACGAGGAGACATGGCATACAGATTATTTCTCCTGGTTTCTATCTTTATTATTTCTTTCTTTTAAGTGAAAACAAAAAGGGATCCCAATTTGTCGATCAATTTTTTTAGGCACGTATCATGTCCCTTCTTTTCTTGAACTCACCTAGCTATGGGTCCATTGTATGATAAGTACACATTCCAGTGCTTGATTAAATATGCCTTGATCTCTATTTGATGAAGTGATCTGAGCTTTTCATCTGGGAATCCACCATTCAATAAGTATGTATCTCATCTCTTGGTTGGGTACATCTTGATCTTTATTGAAGGGATGAGATTCAATCTTATTGACATCTTATAATTGTAGGTCCACCATATAGTAAGTACGGATATCATCCATTGATCAGATGTGTCTCTTGATCCTGACCTCTCTTTTACTATGTAGACTTTATTAGTCTAATGTGGAGAAGAATTATCAGCCTTATCAAATACTCTATAGGACTAGATCTATTTAACTTATCAATTGATTAAGCCTAAATGTTGGCTAATTTTAAACCCTAATCAATATTTATTGAGAGGCTTACGAGTGGCTGCCTCCTTATGATATCTCCCAGCTGGGTCTTATTTGGTCTCCTCATTGGGGATAACCTCTTCTGCGCACAGTGGTCTCCTTCGGCTGGCTTTCCTTTCCTTTCCATCGCGACTTCTCTTTTCTCTGTTGGTGGTGCTCTGGTTGGTTACTGCTAGAGGGAGCTACCGAATCTTGTTGTTGGGTGTTTAAGGTAACTCCATTCTCCTGTTGGTGCTGGATTAAAAGAAGACAGCTTCATTTTCCATCAAGACCATTAGATGTGAGAAATTTGTATATATATATATATTGTTCTCCTTCTTTTTCTCTTCCTTTGAGTGTCCCCCTTTTCTTTTTAACTTCATCTTCACCTCCTTCTGTATTCCAGTAATTGCACGTAGTCATTTTTCCTTCTCCTTTGTTTTGTCATGATTTCTTCTCCTTTCTTTTGAAAGCATACGTACAGCTAAATGTATTGAGACATTCAAACCTAAGAAACATACATCTTCTTTGTTAACTACAATGCTCATCATGTTTATATGGTACGTACCGTAAGGAAGGGCACACTCATTTCCTTGTTCATCTTTCCCAACTAACCTATTAGCCACGTATGTATGATTCTTGCCTTCACTTATCATGGCATGTCAAGGTCTTGGTCAATTTTCTCTCCTCCCTCCTGTTTTGAAATTGTTTAGTGGATAACTCCTTTTTCATGCATATTTGTCTCCAAGTACATGTATTTGGCTTCCTTTTCATTAGACCCTTTTATTTTAGTTTGCGCATGGGTGATAGGGTATAGGGTATACGACCTATTCTGATTTCTTCTTCTTTTCTACTGTTATATGTTAGAAGTCCCCTCTCTAGCTGCGGCTATATGTTGATTAGTGCTGCTAGCTCTCCTAAGCATATGTTTGTCCTTCATTCAATATTTTAGGTGCCAATAAATCTCCCCCACGGGTAATTTTCCAAAGGCACCAACCGTTAGGAGATTTCCCATGCCTCAATCGCTATGACTTTACTCATCCTATTTATGGTTGATCTCTTGATCTTTTTTTAGCAGGTGACATATGGCTGATAGAGGAACTCCTGGGTCTTCTTCTAGGGCCAAGGCACATTCACTGGGGAGACTTATAGCTAGAGGTGTGACTCCCCTCTTGATAGTCAATTGAAGAAGGTATTTACACCAAAGCCAAACCGCCTAATTCGATCTCAATATGGCCAGTTTCAGTTCCACTTGGCAGCCAAAGAACCCATAGGTTCTCTGGTCAACAGAGGTCATGTTGAGATAAATAGGATCTGCTGCATTGGAGGCTGTTATCAGTATGATAGTTCGGGTGATTACCTGGCATACTTTCTATCTGATGAGGAGCTATTGCAGTTTATTCGACTTCCACGTCCTCAAGGAGATGCTGAAGATGCAACCATGTCACCTCGAGATTGACATTATCTCAAATACGCAATACTTCAAGGCAAGGACTCATTGATGGGAATTATTGCCTCTTCACATCCTTCATTTCCATTAGGTGCTGCTCTTCACTAACAACTTCCCTCCTAGCATTCTTTGGGATTGATAGGAGACGTGGTTGGTGATTGTATTGCTACCTGTGACTTTTAACCAGGTATATGGCGACTGAATCATCAGTGTGGTTATATATCATCATCCCATCATTAAAGATTATTACTAGAGCCGTATCATTCTCGTTACAGTGGGGAGAACTATGGTGGTCGATGTATCCTGGATGATATCTTGTCTTGTAATGTCAATAGTTGGTATGGCAAACTATCAGTATCAATCCCTCACCATCCTATGCTTGGAGCTTGCGAATGGCTAGAATATGTTCTAGCTAAGTTTTCAGTTCATCTGGAATGTGTGGGGCTAAAATCAGCTATAAGGGCAACATTATATGGATATCCAAACCATGAGAGATATATTTAGGCTCTGGCAGAAAGATTAACCGTCATTGGAACACTTTCGTGACTACTGAAGGTGAGACTACACTAGATCTCTGGAGCTTTCACATGCTGTTAGGATTGCCTATCCACAGGTATCCATATGAGGAGGTGGTATTAGATGACCTACATCGATGCTAGACTACTGGGCAAGACAAGTATTGTTTGTCTTATTGTCACATATTTTGGGTGAAAGTATGACGCGATTTATCATTAGCCAATATATTTGATTCCTCTGATGCTCCTTACAAGGTTAGTTGTCAGACTTGGCTTCGATATTTTTATGGAGGCCCGTTTTGCTACAAATATGTGTTTGCTTAGTTAGGTAAAGAAGGGACCAGACTTCTGTGGCTACAAAGGCCTCATCCTGATCAAAGACTTAGTTCTCTGGAAGGCCCTACCAAAGTTGAAGATTGTTGGGAACTTGGCGAGATTACCCATTTAGCAACATATCTTGCTTATTGGCTGGCCACATTTGGTATTCCATTTGGTGATGTAGACTTTATTAAGGCCAGTGTTATATATCCTGCTTACAGGTTGGCATGCGGGAAGTGACTAGCCATTGCTCCTGCTACCTTAGCTGTCATTTACCATTCTTTAGGTGCCCTCTACACTCATCCTTATCCACAGGACTACAAAGTTGTTATGGCCACACATTATAAGGCATATGGGTAGCCTTTCTTTTTGATGGTGTTCCTTCCCCAAAAGACAACATTGATCAATTTTAGGCCTTGATGCTGAGATCAACAGAGCGACATGCTGGATGTCCACTGAACGAGCTTGTTATTGGAAGGCATGCCTTGACTTTATTACCTAAATAAAATTCTCCTAGCTTAAAATTTGATCATAGTTGTAAAGGCTTCAAGCCACATTCTGCAATAAGAGGTGATGGAGGCTTCCAATGGGTTAGTTCTCTTTCAGGCAGGCATTCAGAATGGGCTTGTTGGGAATGGTTTCTTAACATATGTCTGAGCGTACTGGTGTTGCATCAGGAAAACCAGGTTATAATGGTGCCGTATTTTCCCACCGTTTTGCCATAAACATTAACTTTGATCAAGGTGTGCCTTATAATGCTGATTTTGACATTCTTTGTCATGCATATTGTGTACCATATCATCATCTAGTGGCCGCTAAATGGTGGAATTACTTTTTGAGGTCCTATAAAGGAGCTGACATTGTAATCCCTCCATTGGGGGGTTGCTGGTTCTACATTCTTTATGGCAATTGGTGGCTTCATCGTAGTCATAATTAATGGGAGTTTCCAATTGTCATTTCAAAAGTAGAATTTACCAGGCTAAAGTAGAAAGATTATGCCCCTTTAGACATTGACAAAATCCACATGGATGATATTATTGATATTTAAAAGGGAAACTTCTAGCATGTTATCAAAAGTGGGACATATCAAGTCTTCTTCCAGCACCGTTCTTGGAGCCTTACTATGGGCTTATAGATTCTTTATCTGAACCTCTCTAGCCTCCCACCGAGCACGTCAGCTAGCCACTCTAGGTGTCATAGATCGGTATGGACAGATGGTTTTTTATTGCACTAATCACCGAAAGATTCCTTCCAAGGAGCCTCTAAAGCCTCATGACCATTCCATTGTATGGTGAAGGCATCTTGATGCGCTGGGCTATGTTTGGGGACCACTTAAGCATGCATTTATCATTGAATAAGTTGCCAATTTTGATAAAGTTCAACTTGTTATTCTACAGGCAGCATGGCAAGTAGGCCGAGATACAGGCTTCCTGGTCACTTTACCATTGGACGTGTTATCTTCAGATATCCATGTGTATATATGATGGTTTTGACAAATGTCTATTCCCTACCTGCTGTTGGACCTTTAATTTGCAAGTGTTTATGAAGTGAATACTTCAAAAAGTACCTTGAAATGGCTAGAATCATTTATTGATTCATCTTGTCCCAAAAAATGAAACCATGGGGAAAAGGGTAATCTCTAATCCTGGCATTCATAAGGCATTGATATTTTTATAGGAATATAAGAAAATTCTTCTTAGACAGATTTCTTTTTTTCTGCTGCTAAGGGGGGCCTTTCTGTGGAATTCATTTGAGCCAAACCAAATGTATCTATATCTGATGGAACTGAGGTGGCAGCACCTACTAATGAATAAATACCCCTGTTGGTTACTTCTCCTACATCCCGATCTCTTTCCCCTATGCATTGTTATGGAGAGATGGAAGCTCAGACTTGTGCAATTCAAACTGAAGGTAAGTTATTCTCAGGTGTTGACCATTGAAGTTCTCTCTCTTATATCATATTTCAATTATATGAAAATGATAGACTGACTTTTATGCATGACATATTACTTTAAACGATGAGGATTCCATAAGGCCAGCTAATGTCGACTTTCATCTTTGCCAGTTAGCTGTCCCCATGGAAATTGGGGTTGATATGCTATGGGTTGTTACTAGTGAAGGGATAACAACCATTGGTACAGGAGACCCTGCCTTGGCTATAGAATATATTGTGCCTGCTACAAGTGGCTCCTCAAGTGTGCCATGTTCTATTGACCATTTTTTTGAAGGCTGAACATACTTTGGCTGACAAGAATGGCATCTCTCAGCCTTTAGGGTATGCTATTGGTATTCTGGATGCAAGGGGTACTATCGACTAGCCTATTAATGACACCATGATGTCTAGTTTGGCTAAAAATATCATAGAACATGATGACCATGCTCCATCTCTCACCGATTCTTGCGCTGACCTTCTAGATATATGCATCGAACTTATTGATTCATGGCAGGGACAAACTGAATTGCTACAATTTTCATAATATTTAAAGTCTTTAGCTGAAGGATTGATAAAGCTGGCCAATACAAACTTAGTCTCTGAATGAGTATCTCTCCTTATCGCGATCGTATTCTTTGTTCTTCTAGCAATGTCCTAAATTTTTTTCCTACTTATATGTGCTATACATGCCTTTTTTGTGTTTGCTTAACTGCAAGTTCACTTCCCAAAGATATCTCGGAAAGATGTTGAACACATTGTTCTAGACGTGACCCCTCTAGCCGGTATATTTCCCTTTTTTTCTCTTTTCTTTTAACTTGCTTCATATGTATATGTTATGTCTTGACATGTCTCTTTCACCCTTGTGTAGTAGATATCCTAGTCGATACCAGACACTTGGACTTGGGCATATCATGGCCCACCTCCAATTCCCCAGTATCCAGGATGGGTGCTAGCAACGGGGAAAGCATGATTCGTTCTTTGGATAACCTATTGGATCCACTCTTATCCATAAAATAAATGCACAAGGAACTACATCACTCGACCATGTGCTATCATACTTTGGGTGGGGACATGCAGCTTTGAATTCCCACAGTGGAGACAGTTTGGAGCTGCTTCTCCAAGCTTATTCTAGAAAAAGGGGTGTGCACTGCTTGGGACAACTTACACCACCCTAAGGTTAAAGAAAAAAATGCAAAAGTTACGAAGCCTATGCCTAGTGAAGGAAACCGTTGAGAAGCATTGGGACGAAGCATTTACCATGCGTGCTAAGGCTTGGTAATAGGCCAGTCATCTTCGAGAAGCTATCAACCAAGCCAGTCTCAAATGTACCCGTCTATCAAAAATAATAGATGGGTTTTTGACCAAATTAGAGTAGATGGAAGATGCGAAGCAGCGCTTGGTGGTCGATCTAGATGCACTGGATCAGTTCTATCCTTCATGTCGCTCTCCCTCACGGTTTTAGGGACATTTTGTTGAGCCTATGGTCACATTGGCTCATTTTGCTCCTATTCCTCTCTTTAGAAATCTGTTCATAAAAGTGTCCATGGTTGAATCAATGTCCTGTTTGTAGAATCTTGTGCAAAGGTCTGTCTCTTTTGTTTTTCTTGGTCCAAACATTTTGTCAAGTTTGGCTCTATTTCAGGGCTTATTTAGAACAACATGAATGGTTTTATAGTAGAAAGGTTGTTGTCCCTTTGTGTATGCTTTCTTATTGCCATCTATATTCTCTTCTTTCTCAGACATTGTGTGCTTTTCGTCCATGCATCATATAATTTTATTTGAATATTGTATATTCATAGCTAAAGGGAAATATGGATATGCATATATGTGTATGGTAAAGAGATGATATAAGCTATGTATGAGATTGGCCATAGATTCACATACATATTTCATAAATGGGATTGATGGAAGGGGCTAAACAAAGGACTTGTTATATTGTCAATGTATGCAAGATATATGGCCAGCTACGGGGGTAGAAGAGTATCTGGTAATATAAATTAAAACTGTGACCGGATATGATAATAGTGGATGGCAAAAGGAAATGATCTATATATGGGTTAAAAGGGGTCTGCTGCATAGGACATGTGCAAGCCGGAAAGAGGGACTTGGAGACCATTTTCATGACCTATATGGGGTTTAAGCAAGAGATTTAAGTAGTCCTATATGAAACTGATCAGTTGGTGCATAAGGAACTATTATAAGGTCTTGTAAGGGATTTTAAAAGGGAGGCTATAAAAAATATTTGAATGGAATGAACGTGACACTATTGGGTAGTAAATGTTTGTGAACATGATAGTTTAGACTATGAGGAAAATAATGTTCTTCATCCTTTACTCTTCTTGGTCATTCTTCCCATGACAAGATCAAGATATATATGACATGTATAACATATGTAGGGTAGACTAGCAATCTCATTCTCTTGCTTTCTTTATGTATGCTGCAATATGGTATGTGCAGCCTGATCTTTAAATCATCTTGTGCCTAGTTGGCCCATCATCCTCATGTCTTCAAATTCCATGGGTTGTCATTATCGATCTTGGAACTACAAGCCTGCTGCCTCTCAACTTCGAGGCATGTTGTTTTGCTGTCCAGTGCCCCTCATGCACATGTACAACCGCTGCCATATCACTTCCAAACTATAGACTTGTTGTCACAAGGTTTAGGCCTTGAAGGGGCTGTCTAAGATAGCTGGAATAGGGTGTTTTGGAACTGTATGTGGTTGCCAAAACAGTGGATATAAGGTCCTATTTTGGGGGTATAGGAGGTAAGCTTGCTATGGGCTATGAAGAGATGGGTATAGGTGGGCTGTAAGGCATGGAAATGGGCTGATATGAGTCTGTTTTGGGGTCAAAACAAATTGAAACAAGTCCGTTTTGAAGGGCTATGGGGTAGGCATGATATAAACCATGGAGAGATAGGTGTAGTTGTGAGGTGTAAGGAGACCGGGCATCCTTGAGCTTGATGGGTTTTAGAGGGAGCTATTTATAGATCTAAGTATGTTGGTTTTAAATGCTCATCATGGTTGAGGGGTATAGGATTAGCCATGGGTGTATGTAGGCTAAGGGGTATGGCTTATGGGTAGATAAACTCACTAAAGGGAGATGTGATCCTCCTCATTCCCCTCCTTCTCATCATCTTGTTGTATGGACGTCAACACCCTAGTATGACCAGCGGCTTGTTCTGTTTGTAGGTTCATGTATGCAATCAGCAAAGCACCTTCTTTAGTAGCATCTTTATTGTCAGCAGGGGGGTCTCCTTCATTTACTGTTCATGATCATCAACAGCAATAGCAACAGGATGCGTGATATGCATACCATATATGAGATATATTAGTGATACTAGTAGATCTTCATTTCTCCCGCTCTCTTTCGCATACTGTAACATAGTATCGACAGCATAAAAGTAGCAAGATGACAGCCTTATAGGGTGGTGCTATCCTTATTTCTCCCTTGAACATCGGTGACAGCAGGTGGCTTCCGCTGAAAGCGATGCTGTTTAGGCCAGTAAGTTAATATTTTTATTGTATAAATGATATCCTTAGCAGAGGAACACCTCCATCTGTTCTATCGATGCCGTTAGGATGATTTTTTATTTGCCGCATGTGACGGCGGATATTTTATTATCTCGCCATGAATTCGGGCTAACCTGGAGACCATTAGTGACCTTCATAATGGCCCATCCATGCTGGGTTCCTAGCTAACCGGAGGATATATATCATGCATAACATCCATCATGACGAATATGTCTTGCCTAAAGTAATGTGATGATGGGTGGGTTGTGATGAGATGACCGATGGAAGTGTCGATAAGGCAACCAATTGGTGGATATCATTTATGATTTTCTGGTTGATGACCATTGCCACAACTCCTCTCTTTAATGTTGAGACCCATATATATCTCTTCTTTCCTCTTTTTTTTATCACGAGCCAACATGGCAAACCTTCTCCCTAGGGTGGGGCCATCTGATCCTTGTAAGTTTGATTCTATGTTGCATATATTTTGTTTTACCTTCTTCAAGGACTTATATATGTTATCTATGACATAGGGCCACGAGAGATATTCCGCTCTCTTGAACTAGGTATGATTTGGCCTATCCCATGGCCGGTTGGACAAGCACTTTCTCTCTTGCTGGCAAGACCTTGATCAACATACTAAAGGCACTGTCGGATCCCTTACCATCAGTACAAGACCTACGTGGTAACTTGGTGCGAATGACTGCCTTTTACCATGAAACTAGCTACGTTATGGATCCTTGGGTTGCTGCGGTTGAGGCCTTATGGGGCCGCTTTTGTGATGCCTTGAAGGAGAAGCATATCCACGATTGGTGGGACGCAATATATCTTCCTCAGATAGATAAGAAGTTGCTTGAAATCGAGCAGAATGCTAAAGAATTACACTGCACAAAAGTGTGTCTGGGGAAGCTCAAAAATCTAGTGTATGAAGCAAAAGTCCATGTCGATCTTTCGAGGGAAGAGTTTGCCACTGCTCGTCTTCATCATACTCAACTAACATAAGAAAGGGCAAATGTTGAATCTATTTGTTTCACTTGGTCTGATGCCATGAAACGTTTATGGGATGAGCTCGAAGAACTGAAGAGATTGTGTCCATTGACTCTCTCTTGACTTTTTATGCCTCAGGCGAGGTTCATGACCCGAGTCCTCTTATTTCGCAAATTGTGTATTATTTTATTTGTTTACTGCCATTAAACTCTTGAGGTTGTACTTCCTACAAAAATAACAACTATTCATATACATAAATCTCGTAAAGGTGTCATGCAAAACTTTAAATCAATAACACCCATAAACTTCAGTTTTTTTTAAGAAAACTCTGACAAAATTGAAGAAATGATTAATTGACAATACAAGCTAAAAGCTTGAATCATGAAATAGGGAAATCATGGTGGCACCATAAACCTGGCCCAACCGGTATGCGGTCATACTAATAGAATATGTATGCCCCCATATCGGGGACAACAATACTTGGCATAAGGGTACATGGGTGCAAAGTGGTTTTTGAGTATATATATATATACACACACACACACACACACTTAAAGACATGGCGCGGATGTAGATCTTGGCATGGGTATGAATGTATTATTGAGGGACAACGGATATGTAAATAGATCATATGGGTGCTGCTATAGACATAGGCTTATTATGTATGTTGAAATGTTCCTATCTCAAGATGGGATGGTTTACGAAATATACTATGATGGGGAGCATTGGGATCTGATGTTGTGCCACTGCTATCCCCCTAATTAGGGGGGCACATGGAAATACTCCGATTACTTATGAAGGAAGTGAGGAATGAGACTTCTTTATTGCCTCAGGTGGGATTTATCATCATTGGCAACTCATACCCTTCTTTCTCAATTAAGGACTATATTGGTTCATCCTTCAGGGTGTCTTCCTTACTAATGATTCAGGAAGACTCATTATGGACATCTTATTTAAAGCACCTAGCCTTCTTCCCAAATGTTATGCACATGGATTTGGTCTTCATCATCGGGCCAACTTCTTCGGAACTCACGTTTTGGAGCATAGTATTGATATGTTTGCCATTCAAAGGAGGAAAGGAAACATTCCCTTTGTTATCGATGACTGTTTAAGCTCCACCATCAAACACTCAATCTATCATATAGGGGCCAAGCCAATTACGTTCCCCTTTTTTGAATTCCTTTGATACATATGATATTTGTGAGTTAGTGCTCAGTTAGTCATCCCACGAAGAATTCTTGTAGTTATTTTCAAGTTGGAGCCCGACAAGTTGTTTTTTCTATTTTCTTCCCCGAACAAAATGACCTTCAAATGCTCCATTCGCTTCTACAATAAAGTTGACCACGTCACATAAAAATATTTGATGTGCCCGTGAAAGGTAAAAGAGCGTGCAGTAATGGGCTTGTAATAGATAAATTGCTGATTAGTTAATTTGGTTTTGATTGTTGTGAAGTACAAAAGATAGATCTTGTAGTTGAATTATGTGAATAGAGCTAATTCCGTAAAAAAAAAAAACTTAACTATTTCGACAGTTTCTCATAAATTTTCCTTTATGTCCTTGTTGGACCTCTGATAACACCAGGCATATGAAGGGGAATAGCCTAACAGGAGACTTCATATATGTTGAAGCTTTCCTACAGTATTATGATCATCACCCAACTCGAAGGAAACATAAACTAAGATCAGTCAAAGAAAGATTCATAATAAACAAACATTGAATCACTATCTTTGAGTTGGCCTTATTTATTCTTTGCTACATCTCATATTCTTACTCTCACCCCATCATGCCCTTTAATCTTACATATAAATAATGTGGTATCTTTAGAGACCCACTATATATACCACATGATCGTTGCGTGATAAACGTGCAATTACTCATGAAAGAGGATAATTAATTCATAGGAGTACGGATGTTAGCTAACAATATTAATGCCAACTAGTATCAACATTAATCTAGATCTACTATGATCTTTTACAAAGTAGATGCAGGACTTAAACTTTGGCCTCACTTGTTTTGATTTAATTGATATCTGACTTTCGAATCGACCAAGCATTAGATGTCGAAACCGTTTGGTAAAATGTATGAATACAATAGTAACTTGACGATAAACCACTTAATTAGTTTTAAGTGATTCATCGTGATTTTTTTTTATTTTTAGAGATTGATAACTAAGATGTTAGGTTCCGTAATAAAGATTATAGTTGAAATTAAGACTTTAAGCATCTCATTAAGTCAAATCAAACATTCCAGGTGAGATTAGAAATGAAAATTAAGTTTATCCTTCTCTAATCTCTTTCGTGGAACAAAGAATCTTATGGGGTGTTTGGTTGCATGATAATTTTTTGTACACTTTCATGATAAAAAATTGTATTAAAATAAAAAGTGAACCAACTCATGACATAAAATTATCATGTTTGGAGGGATGTGATTACAAAAAAGAGTAACTACCACACATGACCAAACAAAGTGGGGGACCACAAGAAAAAAAGAAAGAGGTGAGATCCTCTTTTTTTGTTTAAGAAGAAAATCACTTTCAAAACATAAAATTATCATGGTTGTCAAACACCTCTTTTAACAAGTTTTCTTATAATTTTTAAAAATTAAAATAAAAATCTCAATTATCATGCAACCAAACACCCCATTAGTTATTCGCTTCCGAAAATAAAGACAATATTATAATGAACCAGTACAAGAATCAACTTAAGTGATTCACGAAGAAGTTACTGTTGTATTTAATTTTTTTCAACAAAGATGTTAGTATCTAATCTTAAACCGATTCAGAGATTAGGTATCAATTAAACCAAAACAAACAAGACCTTAGACACATCCACCTTTTAATACCTCATCTAATTCGTGTTTTGGCAAAATCAACAGGCTGCCAGTTTGGTTGCTAAATTACTTGATCGGATTGTGATCTTTATTCATTATTTACTTAAGATCATAATAATCGTATTTTGTCAATTTTATCATCAATAAATATAGGGTAAGAACATGCTCAGATACTACATAGGAGGCAGGCGCGCCAGATCCGTATCCGAGTTGCGCGGGTCCGTCCATCCGGATTGAGTCCGATCACCATCCGTATCCGATAACTGGATCCATCTTTATATAAACACACAAGAGAGAAGATAGATAAGAGAGACAGAGGGGATGGAGTGGTTTGGAGAAGGGAGTCTGAAGGGGGAGAAGGTCTTCGACGGGAAGGTCTTCCCCAGGACGTACCTCCCGGGCGATGAGGCGAAGGCGGCGGCGAGCGACCTGGCGGCGCTGGTGACGAGAGAGAGGGCGGCGCTGTGGGAGGCGCTGGATCGGCACGGTGCGCTCCTCTTCAGCGGTTTCCGGGTCGAGACGGCCGGGGACTTCTCCGCCGTGGTGGAGGCGTTTGGGTGGGAAGAGATGCCGCTGGAGAACCCCTACGGCCGCACAAAGAAGGCACATCGTGTTTTCACTGCCAGCGAGGATCCCCTCGACACGTTCATCAACTTCCACCACGAAATGTCTTTGGTAATGGTGCCCTCTTCTTCCCCCGTCTTCCTATTCGAGATCGATCCCTCCGTGCCGTGATCCGACCGCGATCTGTCAACGTATAGGCGGATAAATCGTGCTCGAAGATGTTCTTCTACTGCCAGCAGCCGCCGCCTCGGGATGGCCAGACGTCGATTGTGCTGAGCGACGTTGTGGCGAAGCAGATGGAAAGAGAGCTGCCGGCAGTTGTCAACAAGCTGGCGGAAGTGGGGATCAGGAAGGTTGTTCGCCAGAGGTATAAAATTTTCTTGTACTCTTTATATTGCAAAGAAGGCACAATATCAGCAAAAGATTGAGCTCTTCACCAATTCTACGCAGTACAAGAATACGTAGATTAGCATATAATCGGCTCCTAGTGGGACGATCTGGGTAGCCGGGGTTGATCTGAAGCAGCGTATAATCTTTAAAATTAGATGGTCATTTCTCAGGATCGACTGATCGGGGCGATTCTGGATTGAGTTAGACTGTTCTCCAACTGATCCAAGTAAATCATTCATGGTCTAGATGGGGGATTGCAGATTGAGATTGGATCAGATCCCAAAAATCAGGAGGGGTTGGTCCCATCAGATACAAAACATGATGAAACATGCAAAGATGTGCGGGAAAGAATACCGAGGGTTTTAGGAATAACGGAAAGACAGAATTTTGAAGAGAATTTTGGAGATATTGGGCTGACAGGATGTAGCCCATTTCGTATGAATAACAGAGGAGTTTGGAGATGCTTAATGGCCTTTCTAAATTTCATAGTGACGCATACCGTGTCTCTGGCATTGGAGGGAAGCCTTGAACATATATATATATATATATTCCCCATCATGTCAGTATATCCTATCCCTACCAGACTTCTCAAAGAGGGGGAGACATGAGTTGTTGTTGGACCCATAAAGCTCCGGGGTGTATATAGGTACCTCAATCATCTTCACATCGATTTATCGGACAGAAATCCTGTGTAAGCGAACCACTATTAGATTTGTTTTGATGCACCGCGCCCATCTTTCTAACGATGGTGCCTTTAAACATAAAGCAGAAATGTAATCTGTATCGTAATTCAGTTCTTATGAGAGAACATGTTCATCCTGTACTAGGTGTTTTTCATGCGAACATGCTCAAGATTGACGTTGATGCTAGTGTTTCTTCCCTCTCGCGAGTCGTAAAATACAATAAATCCTGAGACACGGACCAAAGTGGGCATTTTCTTTGCGTCTCGGACAAGAAGGACGCACCTTGTGATGAATCATCCACGCCTTCAATTTCTAGCGGGCGCGACCACCCTGCCAAGGTCGGCGACGAGGCGGCAGCCGACGCCGTGTACGGCCCGATGAACCCAACGAGGGAGCACGGCGGCCGGAAGGTCTGGTGGCACGCCATCTACGACTTCCACGGCGTCGACCGGAGCATCACGGTGGAGTGCGGCGACGGGAGCCCTCTGCCGGCGGCCCTGGTGGGGGCCTACGGCAGGGCCCTGGAGGAGAGCTGCGTGGACGTCAACTGGCGCCGGGGGGACGTCCTGCTGGTCGACAACCTGCGCGTCCAGCACGCCAGGAGGGCGGCGCCGCCCCCGCGCGTCGTGCTTGTGTCCGTGTGCAAGTAGTAAAAGCTGGAGCCGCCTCTCGGCTGCACCGCATGGTGTGCGGGTGGGGATGTAATGCCAGTGTCGTCGTCTTCGGAGGAGGTGTGTATTATGGAAGGAGACCGGATCCGCTCGGGAGGTCTCCGAGGGGTCCGGTCAGGCCACACACATATGTGTGATGTGACCGGTGATATGATGGGGTCATTAAATGTGATATGATAGTTGTCACATCACACATATGTGTGTACTTGAGCGGACTCCTCAGGAGATTTCCTGAGGGGATCCGGTCTCATTATGGAAGTTATCATATCACCTCAAAGGTCTCTGAGAGATTCGGTCAGGTCACTCATATTTTTCTTTATGTAACAGGTGATGCGATGACATTAAATATATGATATGATATCTGTCCCGTAAAAAAAATACGAGTGATCGGCTCTCATTCTAAAATACGCGACAAAATCTCAGATTTTGGAAGTGAGGCACCTTGGTTTTGCATTGTTTGTCACCCAAAGAAAAAAGAAAAGAGGAAAGTTTTGCATTGTGATAAGACAGGATAAGAGTTTTTTTTAATCCACAACACACTCTTTTTACAAAATTTTGAAGATAACACGCTAAAATTTTAAGAAGTTGGATATTTTGAGTCTGGCTTTTAACTGAAACGTCAAAGATAGACTTTTGAGTTCGATTTTAACTATAACACTTGCCCTCTTAGACAAAGTCTGGCTTTAAAGTTGCAGTCAAATTGTTTAAGTATAACTTTAATATTCCTGATCAAGGTCAACGGTTGAAAAATTCCGACTTTAAGATTTTCTGAAAGTCAGCATTTTTTTCGTATGTCCAACTTTCACCCAAGTGTGCCGTTATCACAATTTAAAATGTTGAAAGTATATTATTCCTGAGATTTTGTAAGAAAACTGTGTTATGTACGAAAGAATCTTAAGGTGTATGATCATCTTTTGGTAGAACAGGGAAGAGAGTGGATATGTGGAAGGATCTTTTACATGCTTCCACCGCGAGAGGCGAAGTTTCACGTATGGCCCCCGCCCCGTGGCGGAGTGAGCATCGCCGCCTTCTAGTGACAACCCCCCACCCCAAGGGTTCGATTCGAACCACGCCCGACCTGTCCAGCTGTGGAGGGTGGCCGATCAAAGCTTGCTCCGCGACCAAAGGAAGGAGAAAAGGAAAAATAAGTTTGTCACGTTTATTTATGATCTCTCGTAAATATCTCATATATATATATATATACATCTCAAACATATCATCAGTGTGCGGAGGAGGGGCCTCCTCCGCGGCACCATGGAGGGGATCGCTCTCTACAAGAAAAAGGGTCGTGTAGATAACGGCGAATCTTGGGCAGAGAGTAAGCAAGGTAGCTTGATCTTCCATAGAAGTACGTAGTTTATGGTGCAATTGCTGGTATGACGACAAGGCAATATTGAGCGATATTCTATGTGAGAATGACCGAAGCACGCCCTTCACAAGTTGCGCGCTGTGTGACGTTTCCATGAACGACGAAGAATGTTAAATTATCAACACTTACGTACGGTTGGGGGGCGGAGATCGCAAGATAGCTGATCTTGAAAATGACCTGATCTAACCATACAATTACGACAAGATAGATGTCGTCTGTCATTATTTTTGTACGCAGAACTTGGGGGGTGTCATGGTTTGGCTTGATTTGGAAATTATGGAATTAGATCGATTTGATCTGATTTAATTCGATCTCATTCGTATCGTATTTTATCGGAATATGATATGCGGGTTAATATATGATTTCATTTAATTTTTTTTTGAATTATATTCTATTGAAATTTAATACATATATATATGTTAACACACTTCGTTGATTCCGTCTTAAAAAGTCAGTTGAATAAATTTATTTTTATAAAAGATACATAAGTATTATATTATACATAATTTAAAATAAAATATTTGATTCGATTCAGACCATTCAATTTATCGATTTGATTTGATTCGAAAGATCTTAAAAATTTAAATAAATTGATCAATAACACAGATCAAATTAGATCGAATCGAATTGTCGGTTTGGTTCAAGTTTTTAGATTGTTTAGTTTTACTTTTTGGGTTGAACTAAATAGTGAACTACCTTAGATAACATTATGGTTAAGAATTGTTTAAAATTGATTCAAGGTTGGTTTGTTGGGGGCTCTGTCAAAGATTCCTTCCAAAATCTCCACAAGTTAGCGTCCACTTGAAGAATTTTTTCGAAATAGACTCTATGTCGATCTCCAATTCTCGAAATCTTTTCTCTACTTTTAAGTATTGATGTCAATGCGGATATATTACATTTGACTGAGATTTTGAGTTGTGGGAGATTTTTGACCAGGATCTCACCCCCGGAATCCCAACCAAACGCCATCTTAGCTCGACATGTTAGAGAGCATCGTTCTGCCTGGATTTCTGGTATGAATTTTTAGCACCCTTCGCGGACTACACTGACATCCAGTATGTGTCCTGAAAGATATCACAATGACCGATAAACATATATATATATATATACACACATATTTTCGTGTGTGCAGCTTGTCTTTTATTCTATATGGTCCGATACATATCTCCCAACGGCGGGCCATCGTCGTTGAGTGATTGAGGGGGTGTTTGGTTGCATGATAATTTTTTGTACACTTTCATGATAAAAAATTGTATTAAAATAAAAAGTGAACCAACTCATGACATAAAATTATCATGTTTGGAGGGATGTGATTACAAAAAAGAGTAACCACCGCACATGACCAAACAAAGTGGGGGGACCACAAGAAAAAAGAAAGAGGTGAGACCCTCTTTTTTTGTTTAAGAAGAAAATCACTTTCAAAACATAAAATTGTCATGGTTGTCAAACACCTCTTTTAACAAGCTTTCTTACAAATTTTAAAAATTAAAATAAAAACCTCAATTATCATGCAACCAAACACCCCATAAGTTTTTGTTAGAATTTTATGTTTTTGTAGAAAGAGATATTTGACAACCATCACAAATTAATATGTTCGGAAGAGATTACTTTTTTTAGACAAAAAATGAGTTGATACTCTCTTTTTTATCTAGTGATCTCCCCCACCACTTTTGGTCTCATATGATTCTCCACACTTTCTTTGTTAACACACCTCCCCAAACATGATAATTTTATGTCATTGTAGCTTACACTTTATTTTAATACAATTCTTTGCCACAAAATAAATAAAAAATTGTTGTTCCACCAAACACCTTGACAAATTTGAGAAGATCATCGTAGAAGCTTCCATGTCGCTCTCGGTGGCGATGTTGCTGGGCACTTAGAAAGACGACTTTTTCCTCCAATTCCAAAAAAAAAAAGGAGGAGGAAAATAAGGAAGACCTTTCTTTGTTTAGGTGGACCCACATTATACAGCATTTTTTTCTTAAATAATAATATCGAACAATAGTCAAATGGCATTCACAAAATCTCATTCGGCAAAACAACACCATTCAAGGGAAATTATGATTCCAAAACACCGTTTCAAGAATAAACCGTGATTTTCCTTTTGGATATATATAGCGTAGAAACCGTATTTTGAGATCGCAGTCCCCGAACAGGATCGAAATGTTACTATTTTGCTAAATAAATTTTTGTGGGTGCTATTTGATTAATTTGTTGGAAGCGTTGTTATTTTTAAAAAAAAGATATTATGTCCTGGTGTACAGTACTCTGTTTTCTTCGAATGCTTCTCTATGTCGTCGTTTATGGCAGGGTGAAGATAGAATGATGTGTCGTACTCCATCGGTGCCTGATATAATCATCAGAAAACCATTTTTAATATATATATATATATAAAAGGATGATTTCACCCAAAAAGATCAAGTGAATGTCGCATTAATAGTACAAAACGAAAATAGTGACCGTCCGAGATTACTTAAAAAAAATAGTCATGAATAAAATCTTAAGTATCTAACTAGGTGTCTTTGTCACCTTGACAGGCACGTCAATGCGTCCCAAGAAAAGAACCTATACAACTATAGTCAAGAACAACTCGATGACGGTTTCAATTAAACCATCGATGTACAAACGTTGAAATTCATATTTGCTTTTACGAGCAATAAAACTATGCGCTAGCTACAAATAAACATATGTCAAGAACGTAAAATGCAAATGCTCAATTCGCATAGTGATTATCACTGTTAATGTCGATACTACCATCATGCCAATTTAGTATGAAAATACACAGAATTCAAAACTAGTAGAATAAATTTGGATTACTCAACTACCGAAAGCAAAAGTACTCTGGATTTTCGCTGTCATAGTCACCACCGGAATGTTTTATATTTAGACGTCTGTGTAGATTTTTCAATAATTTAATCTTTTACAGGGTGATCTTAGCTTGCAGCTTGCACCCGGCAAATCTAGAATCCAAGCATATGACAGTGCACCTTGATCTTCATTCATTTCCGTGCAGGTGTCAGTGTAACGACCCCCCCCAAAAGAGCCACATCTGTGACATACGTATTACGCTCCAAGGCCTGTCTGTTTGTTTGATTGTAAAATTTCACAGAACAATGCACACATGCTCAATTGTTCCCAAAAGCAGAACATACTATGATTATAAAAATATTTTGTTTTCCATGTCGTCGACGGAGTTAACCGAACAACAACTCTACTCTAAAATTCAATAAGAATGTTGCTTCTACATAAGGGATTTGGAAACAAGCCCCACCAGTAATACCAACTAGCATCCCAGGTACAAGCCGAGGCTAATGACCCAGATAACCCCGACGTGAAAAAAAAAACTAATGGGGTGTTTAATTGCATGCTAATTTTTTTGTACATTTTTAGGATAAAAAATTTTATTAAAATAAAAAGTGAACTCATGGCATAAAATTATCATTTTTGGAAAGATGTGATAACAAAAAATAGTAACTACCATACATGACCAAACAAAATGGGGGACCACAAGAAAAAGAAAGAGGTGAGACCCTTTTTTTTGTTTATGCCCTGTATGGTTAGAGTTTCATTTTTGGTACTATATCAATATTGATATTAATATTTTCAAATGTTAGAGTATCAATATCAAAAGTAATACAAGTTGACACTTGTATTACTTAATATGCTTTGTTTGTACTACAAATTTTAAAATTGATACAATTAACCAAACACCTTTTAATGGTTTCTATCAATATCAATTTTAAAATTGATAGTGATCCAGGTACCTAATAGTGTTATCAAGCAGGGCGTTAAGAAGAAAGTCACTTTCAAAACATAAAATTGTCATAATTGTCAAACACCTCTTTTAACAAGTTTTCCTACAATTTTTAAAAATTAAAATAAAAAGCAACCAAGCACCCCATAATACAACTTGGCACGCGGTTCAGGGTCTCTTTTGAAAGAGAGGATATTCATTATTTGACTTCGCATCAGGAAGACATCAGATGGTTTTCGAGAGGAGGGATATAAAGAGCTTGGTTCAGCAGCATTACTGTCTCACAAACTGTGGCAAGAGGTAACCAAAAAAAAAGGGAAATGTAGAAGGCCGGACGAGGAAGGAAAAGCCATGATAACAGCCCTAAAAGTGATCATGCACCGGGGCTTTCACACAACCCAATTGGCGGCCCGTCACTCAATTTTTTCCTCCTGAAAAAAAAGGGAAAAGGGCAAAACATAGGAAATAACATCATTAACCATCTATATTTATGTAGACTTCGTTGATTTTCCGTCAACGTGAAGTATACTCATGATGGAGGTGTAAGAAATGACGGATTTGAAAGGCTTGCTAGATAATAGACTATCGGTATATCTAGAAATCATAGAATAGTTGACACTACAGGGGCACAAGTAAAAGTAATTTAAAAATATGAACCAAATAATGCCTTCAGTGTTTGAATCTTTCATCATGCAATGAAAATTCCATTCATTTTGTTTCAACACGTTTTACGCCAAAAGATACTCCCAAAAGTCTTCTCCATTCCTCTTTCGTAATCTAACATATTCCAACCAAAAGAAGAAACTAAACTACCTTAGGACCTCTTTGGATAGACTAGTTTTCAAACATATGTTTGGATATTGGGCACTTCGAAAACTAATGTTGATTAAATTAAAACTAGTACAATCTGTTTTTACAACGGCATCTGAGACATCAATAGCAAAATTTATAGTACCAAATTGCATACATGATGTTATTATAGGTGCTTAATAGTGTATCCAAGCATGGCCTTAGATTCCAAGAGTACCTATAAATTCAAAAGCCATGAAACTAATAAACAAAAATATATCAGATTAATAGACATACAACCTTTGATTTGGTCAGAGGTTGAGGTTTTCAGTGTGTTAGACATCATCTCAATTGGGCACTGAATTTATCTCTGACATCTGAACTAAGCTCTTAAAGATTAAGATCTCCTAGTTAACCTTTTTTCATTCAAACCTAAAGACCAACAAAAGAAAAGGCAATGAGTTATTATGTTGAATCAATATTAATAATTGTTTGCCTAAGTTAATATAATAATTAGGATCGTTGTGTTTAAAAATGTAAACTAGATTTTTCAAATCTTCTAAATAAGAGTTGATTCAGATCTTTTACTAAGCAAAGATAATCACTTATATCTTAATCAAATTAAGTACTTTTACCACAAATTAAGAGATTAGACACGAAATCAAAATTTCAGATTTACAGATTAAGACAAAGCAGATGCCACCTATAAGTCTAAAAAATGACGGGGAGGAGAGGAGGGGGAGGTGGTCAGGTATGTAGTAATCAAGCCATTGAACGATCATGGGCTCAATACTTCCAGGTGAACGAGTGGCAAGTAGTGCGTTATACTAGCCACTAGGTGTCTCCTCTCCAATTCACCACCTAAGTATATTTGACCTTGAGCTCCCATCGACACTCCACTGACTCAGTCAACACAAGGTCATGGTTGAGAAAATAGGTGATCATAAGGGGATGACCTTCGAGACTAGAAAAAAGTTCAGGAAACAAAAATCTTACAGAAGATGCAGTAGAAGCAACTGACGCTTTAGAAGGAAATTGCCTTGAAGAAGACCCTTCAAAAATATAGGAACACTCAGTGTAAGCTGACCCTAAGCCAACACCAGCTGCAAAAGCTACAGATGCCCATCGTGTCACTGGTGAGCCTGCATGTATAAAGTAGAAAAAGCACCACAGTAACGTCAGATCAAGACTACATTACAAAAACAATCCGATATATCTTGGAATTCAATCTTTGGAGTAGCGGGAGACCTAGCCAGTTCAAAATATTTCACGCCAAATTACTAGGCACTTTGTCAAAAGTTGAGTAACACGCAAACCACATCATCAGGTCAAATAATTCCCATACACAATCATAGAATTTAAAATAAAAAACAGAAAAAACAAGTACAGTAAGATCAATATAGAATATAGTAAAACAAGATTACAAAGAGATTCACCCAATGACAGAGGACACAGACTGTTGAATGTAGCAACCATAATGGCAAAAATGCCAATTATTAAGACTGCATTTGTAGGGGTGTCAACAGGTTGGGCTTGGATAGCAGTTCAGCAGCTTCAGCCCAGATAGATGAAGATTGGGCCAAGGCCTGATAGAACATTCAATGGGCCATCTTTTGAAAACCGACCTACAGCCTCAAAAGTCCATATCTAATAAACCTATTTATTTAACAAGAACAATTTCAAATATAAACATTTTCAGAAGAAGATGAGTTACCTTTTTTGGCAGAAAAAAGATCAAATTCAAATATATAACAATTTCAACTAACATCAAGTATCATCATAGTCACATCACATCAAGGACTCTAAGCCACTTCTATGAAGTACACCATCCGTTTGTATTTGCTGGGAGCTTCCGACTTCGGTAACTACAGTGGTTTTGCTATTTTATACTCTGGATTCATAGGCCAAATAGGCCCAAGCCCACCCAACCAACATAACAATTTGGGCTTCTATAGAGGGCTATTTATCAGCCTGCTAGGCCTGAACATTAAGCCCAGACCACCCATGGCAGGCCATAGAATGGGCTCATGCACCAGCCAGTTTCATTGGACATTGACACCCCTATGCATTTAGCTGGGATTCAATTGTATATATTGCATAGTTGTCGAGACTCCCACCTAGGCACTTAGCAACCCCTTTCTCCTCTCTCTCACTTAATTTATCAAGATTCTCTTTTCCAAAAATATATACCGACACATTGTTTTCAAGACATAGCCTAGGCAACAAGGCAGTGCCTAGGGGTTCACACGCCTAAGTGAGTGTCTAAGAACAGCGGGTGCCCAGCCTCCCTTAGTGATAGTCCAGCCGACCAGCCCTATGTTAAACCAGGATGTCTCAATAAATACAGGCTTCGACTCCTCAATGGACGATGCTTTGGCTTCAACTTCTCATCGGAGGGAGACAGATGCACTCTCCCGCCTGTTCGATGAGGCCGACCACAAGGAGGATGACAGGGCTCTTCGGCGACACAGCAATGGCAACGGAATAGCCCACTCTACTCTCTCGGTATGTAGTTTTCTCCTTGTTTTCTTCTTCCGTCTTTAATGCCCCAACGCAACGATGGCAGCGCCGTCTTCTCCTCTCCCAATGCCCCCTATGCGACAGCAACAGAATGTCGTATAAGTCTTCTCCTTCTCTTCCTGATGGCCCGAACAACAGCAATGTCGTCGTTGTCTTCTCCTTCTCCTTCTTCTCCTCCTCCTCCTCCTCCTCCTCCTCCTTCCAGATAACTCCGCAAGGCTTGCTACATCAGTACATCCAGGTGGCGCTGCTCTTTTGCAACACCTCTGTCTCCACCCTCAGGCCTTGCCTTGGTCCTTCTTCTATGTCTCTTGGTCTCCACCACGACGATACAGAAGCTTCATTTTCGGCACAGCAAGAGAAGTTGGTAACCTGCATAACAACTTAATATAGATATGCTCTGTTTTCCTCTGTTTTACTTCATGGCTTGCCTTTGGGGGCAATTGGGCATCGATCAGGTCCATCAAGACAGACCATAATGTTAGTCCTGTCGTCCTACTATACTAATATTGAGAATATGAAGTTTACACTATGGTCTTTAGTTTGTGTCATCAAGAATATTAATTTAGTTAATCTAAACTAACAACCTATGTTAGTTATTGATGTAAATCTAAATTTATTAAACTTAAGTTAAACAAATTTAATATTTTAATCTTCACTAACTATCTAAGTTAGTTATGATTGTTAATCTAAATTTTATTAACTTAATCTAGTTTACTTTTGGCCTACTATATTATGCAAGCATATATTATCAACAAACTTACAACTCTTAATTATGCAACTTAACCTTTATCTGTGAATTTTGTCTACATATAGACCAAGACGAACACTAGGTGTTATCCCCAGATAAAGAATATATTAGGTGTCTTAATAGACTTACAACTCTTGTGTCTACTGTGAAAAAAAGGTGTTGCCTAACGTCTCACCTTGTTGCCTAAGCAGTAAGGCGACAGGATGTAGCCTTGAAAACTATGCCCACACATGCATAACTACATACATAAAACAATTTACATGCATGCATGTATAGTACACATCCAACTATGATATACAAATATGCATTTAATTGTATGTAAAACTCTTTCTAATTTCCAAATCTTTTAACCCTACTCTATATTTTCTCTAGTTCTCTCTCTAGATAATACGTACATATATTTATGTGTATATAATATATATAGTATTAACATATAAATTAACCACCTTGTCACCTAAGTGGAAATGACACCCTTGAACACATTGCGAGCCTTGCTGCCTTGACAACTATGATTGTATGCGAAAGAGATTGTAAGATAATTTCCCCTCTCAAGTTTTGATAAAAGGTGGATTTATAATGTTCGATAATCTCCAAATTCGATATATTGGTAACTTTTGGAAGAGGAGATAGGGGAAAAAGATGCCTGTATGTCTATCTTCCCTAAAACTTGAGCTTAATTAATGTAACACAAGATCCAACAAGAGATGTGGTGCATTTGGATGGAATCATGTTCTATCAGAGTTCTTAATGATAAAATTCATCTTCACAATCCCAACCAAATATATGTTATTTGAGGCACAAGGTGAGACGAGGTTCGACTTGCCTCAAGTGCTGGGCAAGGAATATTTTTTAAAATATTAATGATATATAATTATATATAACATTGACTTTTAAAGAATAACATAAAAATAAAAAACTTCTAAGGCATGCTGGGCGTCAGGATGCTGGAACCTCAAAGTGGAAAATTGGGCATTGGGGGTTTCATGATTTAAGGGGGGGGGAGGATCTGGTCCTTGTCAAGTCCAGATCTAGAAGAGGTGGGCACAAACTACTTGCCTCATCTCGCCTCAGTGGCCCAGTGTTTGGGCACTCGAGGTGAACGCCTCTGATAACCAAATTCAACCAAAGCAAGGAAGCAATTTATCTAAAGATGTCAATGATAGGAATGTAGTTGTCGCTGAAGATTTGGTTTTTTTCTACAAAGCAAGATGTGAACAAGTTTCATATACATATTTTTAAATTTTCGAAGAATTAAGAATGGTCATTCACTCAGTCCGTAAACAAAACATTCAAATAACCCCATAAAGTTCCAAATACCACCAACAAGCATGAAGAATATTTTCAAATATTATCAGCAGCATGGTCCAGGTAAATATGTGTGAAACGGGATTCTTAAAGAATAACCCAAACTTATGTCCGTACTGATGATCTGACAGATGAAAATTCAAGGAAGGATAACTCGGGGGTCGGCCGCGGGTCGGCCGGCCCCCAACCCGGCCCAGTCGCGACCCTGCCCGACCGGGTCGGTTTTTTTATTTTTTTTGAAAAAAAACAAAAAAATGAAAAAATCAGAAAAAATACCCAAAAATTAAAAAAAATCAGAAAAAATACCCAAATTTTTTTTAAGAATAAGAGATGTGATTCAACAAGATTCATTCAACATTCATTCAAACATTACATTAAATTGTTCTTCTACACAATGTATGTACTCTGCCCATGACATTGAGGAAGAGTACGACGCATTAAACGTATAGACAAACTGATTATACTCTTTCTTGCCTCGTACAATTGTCCTACGATAATTCGAAAATGAACCACCATAACTATCGCTATGAATACGTACTAGAACTATCTCCTAATGAAGAGGCATCATCCAGCAATCACATCCTTGATAAGATGGGCACGCAAACCTGTGATGGTTCTAACTACGCACCGTACCCGTATTTGTCTTGCCCCGTGGTCATAATCTTGTGTTGCGTGGGTAAGCTGCTCCTCTTCGTAAAGTGCGGTTTATTCTTTGTGAAGGGGGTGTACGTGGATTGGTTCTCCACTGGGCCGAAGTGGTGCCGGCGGTGCTTCCCTACGCACCTCTGCTTTGTACGTGTTGTCATCTCCGTCGCTACTACTTTTTGAAGTTGAATCATCCGACATACGATATTGCACTCGGATGTTAGGCTCGGTGTATCTTCCCTTGTCTCGTCGGTGTGTCCCGGATCGTGATATCGAGAGGGTTAGTTGCGGTCTGTTTACCTTTGCCCTTTGATTGCCTACTTTGACGAGAAAGATTGTCCGATTTTTTGCCTTTTAGCCGTAGAAGGAGAGATCGAAATTCCTCGGAAAGAGGAACATTGTCAAGTTCCCCGCCAGGCCATTCCGATCATCGGGGTTGAACTACGATTCACTCGGCCCCTCGCGTTCGTTGACCCAGCTTAGAGGAAGCCTCTGTTGAAATATCTCATCTAAGTCAATCTCGGTTCTTGTACGGTGGGCACCTCAAGTCGTCTTCCACTTGTTTGTTGTACCCGTCTTTGCTCATCCTCTGCGGTTCTCTCTTATCTTCTCCAATTTCTTAGCTTCAACCTGTTGTTATAGTGACGGTAGACTAATTTGCTCGAGTCTTTGTGATGTTAGCCTATTCCTTTGCTTGGTATGAATAAGGGTAAATTTAACGTTGACATTCTTTAAACGTAGGAAGCGACGTAGTTTGGCTTAGTACTCGGATTGCGACACTAGCCAAGTCTTCATATCCCGGTGCCCTTCCATGATCCATCCGGTCGGTACACATTATCATTATGTCTTAGTACGTAATGCTTTATTAATAAGTTAATTACTTAATTAAAAAGTTGACTTAATTTAACTATACATACCTGGACTAAGAAGCGTAAGCGCTCGTTGCACCACTTCTTGTCCCGAAATGAAATAACCTCGTCCACATAATCATGCATCTTATTAGTTCGATAATTGAACGATTAAATGCGTCCACTAAGCATTCTCAGAATGACTTCCTTTCTGTTGTCAAACGATTCGTTGATAGGCTTGAAAGATCAGGGTATGGCAATATCTTGGGTTGAAAAAAATGACACTGGTAATTGACCGTGGAAAAGTTTGCTATCGGCATCGACCAAAAGGTAAGCAATTTGATTAAGAAATTTCATTTGATTAAGTTGTAAAAAACATACCATTGCGTGTATAGGATGGTACAATGTTCTCTCCCACCGACGATCGATGATATCCCACGTCTTTAAAAATGCGGCACCACTTTTCGAAATTTCTTCTTTTGCCCGCTCAAGTGCATCGTAAAGGTATCCATTGTCAGCACTTCTTATCTCATCGACTATGCGAAGGACTTTGACTAATGGACCAACGATATCCATTGTCTTACTTTTCGAGCACGCAAAGTCTCTCTCTAATGTTTGTTCCACCTTCCTTCCCTTTCGTTTGTACGATGGATTGGCTCTGCTTGATCCGGTTAGCCCCACCCGGAGAAAGTAACATTTGGGTTAGGCGACGCCTGTGTTTGAAATAGGCTCTCGAATATGTAGTGTGATGCGAGCCGTATATGGCGGCCGGGTCGTAAGAGTTCTCGACCCTTTGTGTGCTCTCTCGTTAGGTTCGGAATGAAATTATGGTTATAGATGAAGGATGCGATATATTGTCCGGCCTTAACGACCGTCGATTTGAGGATCTTTGCAAAATATCCTCACAACGTTAAATACATGGAATGGGCGGAGCATGGTGCCCGATATAACCCCACGTCTCTTGGCCGTAACATTTGGCGGCGGCTTTGTAGGCATTTGCGTTGTCCGTCACCAAGACAACTCGATCCTCGCAAATCTCCTCGATAATACCATCGATTAAATCGAACGGGTATGTTGCATTTTTACTGTCCGGATACGCATCCACCGACTTCGAAAAGACGGTCCCGGAAACGACGATGCGAAAGTTGATCGTGTCTTACTGGTAATACCTATTAAGAGGATAAAATGATATATCTAAGCTTAAAATTCATAAAGATTTATATCGCGATTTTATGCTCAAAGGACTAACTTTGTCCGACCATCGGTCGTCGGTGTGCGGCCACGTTCGTCCCGGATACGTTCGAACGTCTTGACATATTCTACAATGTGCATTCTCCCGATGGAAGATATGTGTTGTATATCTCCTTTGGAGTTGGTCCCTGGCACCCCGACCAACGTACGTCTGTGTGTGTCGATACGTGGACTCATAGTAAGGCCCCTTTGCGGCGTTAGGCGGTATACTACTATGAAAGAACCGTACGGAAGTTGCTCGTCAGATCTTCTCCTTGCTTGATTTCAAGTTCTTTAATGTTGTGTTGATGGTGGTTTGCCTTTGACGGTCGTGTGATGACCGGATCTATAGCCACATTTGGGTGGTCGTCCGGGTGAGATCGTGGACATGTTGTTCGGGGTCGGGGATTTGATCCTCTCGCTTTCACTTCCGCGTCCACTCATTGCCCGAGGAACCTTGACCCGCCAAACCGCCGAGTACGTCGATCACAATGTCTTCGTCGGCGAATGACCTTCGGCTTGCCTCCGTGGCTCTTGCTAAGTCATACATTTGCTATGTTAAATATGTATAATTTTGAAAAATATTAAATACGGTATTATTACATACCTTCGTCGATATCTTGGTATTCGCTTCTTTACAGTATCTCTTGTCCGGTGCCGTATATGTGTAGCGAACGTCTTGCGGGTTCCGCGATTTCTTCGCGCGGTGTCACTGATGCCTCTTTGAAGCTCCTTTGGATCTTTAAGGATTGAAGATCTTTGTCTAAATTGGGCTCTTACCTCGGTGAGTCCGTGTGCACGGTGCAACATCTCCCTTGATACCGGCAAGATGATGCTTTACTTAGGTAAGTTCACCGTATATAACTTTGTCGCAATACTTGCATTTTAGTTTCCTTTACTAAAATTGACACGGCCGTGCAATGGCCAAGCTGAGTCATTCGGGTGGAGCGGGAAGTCTCGCGGCTTAGGGAAGACATGTTAGAAAAATAATCCACTGAAATAAATAACATGAAATAAAATTTAGAATGGCGAAAAAACCGCTTTGACATTGTCGAAAATAACGCTTTAAGGGTGTGAACGACACTACGTGGAGCGGAAACTATCCGGCGAGGGTGAGAGCGAGTGGAGGGACGGCGTTGGCCGGTGATAGTGAAAGAGTGATCGGTGAGGAGGGGGAGACAGAAAAAGTGATCGATAGGAGAGGAAGAAGACCGAAAGAGTGATCGACGGGGCGGGGAGGAGGTGAGGTGTGGAGTTGGAGACTTGGAGTGAGTTGAACCCTCCCCCCAGGGGCCTATTTATAGCCCCGAAGAGAGGGGGCAATTTAGTAAATGGTGAAGGGTGAGTGGGGGGAAAGTCCCCCCCCCCATGGCTCTCTTAAATGGGGGAAAAAGCCCCCCCCACTGGCTCCCTCCACTAGGTTGTTAGTGGGGGGGGGGCGGCCAAAAAGAGCCGCGCGACCCGGTTGGCCGGGTCGCCGACCGGGTCGCCGGGTCGCGCGACCCCCTGCCGGGCCGGCTTGGAGTCGGGCGAGTCGGGCGACCGGGTCGCCGACCCGGCATACCATGGATGAAATCTTCCCCAAGCTATCATCCAAAAATACTTTTTTTTAACCGGAACTTGTTTGGGCCTGGCCCAAGACATTAAAATCAGTAGGAAACCATTAATCCAAATCCTTGGACCAAGGAACAGTAATGGCATCTACAGGTGTGAATTGTTCAGTTTGGTCAAGTTTTGGACCTTTTTTTTTCAAAATCGAAGCAAACCAAACCATGCTTCCAAACCGAACTGATTCAATTTGATTTGGTTCGATTTGAGACCAAAAACCAACTAAATATTAAAAAAAGTAATTAATTGTATGCGGCATACCATGGATGAAATCTTCCCCAAGCTATCATCCAAAAATACTTTTTTTAACAGGAACTTGTTTGGGCCTGGCCCAAGACATTAAAATCGGTAGGAAACCATTAATCCAAATCCTTGGACCAAGGAACAGTAATGGCATCTACAGGTGTGAATTGTTCAGTTTGGTCAAGTTTTGGACCTTTTTTTTCAAAATCGAAGCAAACCAAACCATGCTTCCAAACCGAACTGATTCAATTTGATTTGGCTCGATTTGAGACAAAAAACCAACTAAATATTAAAAAAAGTAATTAATTGTATGTACTATTTTAGTTATAAATAATTAATATAAATACTATTTAATCATAAAAACTGTATAAATATAATTTCATTAATAATATAGTAATATTTTATTGTGTTTGATTTAATTAGCTAAATCTGTTTGCTTTGGCTTGCTTTGGAATTACTCCAAAACCAAAGTAGTGGTTCAAACCAAACCGGTCGGTTTGGTTCGGTTTGAACCGTTTTATGCACACCCCTAATGGCATCTAGGAAATGGAAAATGAAATTGATCACCAAAAATATACCATTCAGCTCCCAACTTCAAATATGTCGCCCATAGTTGTCAAAGTGCTCAAGGGTATCATTTCCATTTAGGCATTTAGGCATCATCGAAGCATTAAAATTAGATGTTAATATTTAATATTATACATAAATATAGATGCACATAATAGAGAGAGTAGACTTTAAAAGGTCAGTATAAGAGAGAGTTTTACACATATTGATGTGGAACAACATGGTAGGAACGATAGACACTGCAAAACGAAAAACTAAAAGTGAATCGAATTTAAACCAGTCTAAAATGTTTGAACAGTTAAGGTCTGGCTTGAACTGGGCAGCACCGGCCCTAAACCAGTTCTAACCGGGTCTGAATGCGCTGAACCAAACTGGAAACTGGCTGAACCAGCATCAGACCAAGCTGGACCAAGTGGGCCTGTCCTACATACCATCGAGCTGACAGGGTGGCCTGAACGTGTTCACAAAGTGTACTTCTGGATCCATGGGAGGTTCGCTCATCAGGGTCATGGTGGCCACATGACCTGACAGAACCAAGTTCAGGTGAAGACCAAACAAGAGAGGCTTTTGGGACACTGTTCATCTTCTTCCTTGTCCGGAAAACAAAGGAGGGTGAGTGGAGGAAAAGAAGGAGAAGGCTAGGATGCTGGCAGAGGTTTCAGAAGTGATTGTGCAGTTCTGATATGGCCGAATTTGGACAGGGCATCAGAAAGATGAGGTGGTGCGACTGGGTTTGCATATTAATCAGGAAGAAGAAGTCTGGTGTTCAAAAAGACGGTTGAGGTCAGAGACCATCCCGGGGATTGTCGGAGGATCCTGATGGACAGAGAGGGTGGAGGCGGAGGGATTCCACAGGAAGTAGAAGATGCAGTGCTGAGACAACTTTGCTGCAAAAGACCAATGCGAAGATCGTGCAGCCAGGATCACCCGGACACCACTGGATTAGCTCAGTGGATTATATAAGCAGACTGCGATGTCGGACAATGAGGGACCCTGTGACCTCTGATCGGGATTGCCAATCGAACTATTTGGTTGCTGGAAGGTCTGTCCGCAAGGAGGGAGCTTGCCATGATGCCATCTCTCTCTCTCTCTCTATATATATATACCCCCCCCCCAGCCTATGCGGAGATCAGCACAAAGATTGCAAATCTGGGAATGTGCTGAGATAAATTCGCCGCAAAAGACAGATAGAACATCATGCAGCCAGGATCACCCAGACACCACTGGATTAGCTCTCAGTGGATGAGGGGCCCTGTGACCTCTGACTGGGGATCAGAATTGGACTATTTGGTTGCCGGAAGGTCCGTTCACAGGGAGGGAGCTTGCCGGATCTCTCTCTCTCTCTCCTATGTGGAGATCAGCATGAGGATTGCGGATCTAAAATGTCCTGCAAGCAGTGCTGGGTGAGCCAGAATCAATCAAATCTGAGAGGTGAACAAGATGACGGATCCGGAGAAAGTGAACTGTCGTACTATGATGAAGACGATCAAAAAACATGGAAGATGATGAAGAGATGGATACCAACCAAACCTGTAACCAATACGGTGAAGGGGGAGACAGAATGGCATAGAGGCGGACTAAGGTGAAGGAGTGAAGAAGGCTCCCAGCCAGAGGATGGAGATACTAGTAATGACTCTCGTCCGACAAAGGGGTGAAGGGATACTGGCACCAAACCCCCTACTGGAAACCAAACTCCCAAAGGCTTCTTTGCTCAAAAAATTCTCATTGTGTGTATTTTTCCATTTGGGAATATAAGTGCACTTTTATATAGAGAGCCAGATTTACAAAAAGAAACAATTAAAAGTTATACTTACAAGCATGTCCTCCAAAAACAAAAATGCAAAAAAAAACCGAAAATCTATTCTATTGAACTGGCTCCCCATCATATACATATTTGTATATTATAATTGAATGTGTATTATGTGTGCATGCATGTAAATTTGCGTGTAATGTAATTAATTATGTACGCATGTATACATTGTATGGAAACGAGAATCTTGATAAACTAAGCGAGGAAGAGAAAAAAGGGGAGCTGAGACACAACAACCCCATCTGGGAGGCAAAGCCATCTGGAAGAAAATATTTTTATTAGTCATGTAGAAGGGCTTGGGCTGCCTAAGTAGGTGCCTTGTGTGTCTTTTGGGCCCTCGAAAGTCGGAAAGGTGATCTAGCACCATCTATGTTATCTGAGGCGCTCGCCTCGCCTCGGCAGATCTCGCCTCGCCCGGGTGAGGACCTTGTGAAAGTCAAATTTGGTAACCTAAATTCTTCTTCCGCACCCCGAAACCCCCAATGCCCAATCTTCTACCTTGAGACTCCAATATCTTGATGCATTATAGGTCCTAGAAGTGATTTTTTTGTATTTTTTATGTTTTTCTTCAAAAGTTTCAATGTTATATGTATATTTTTTGAGAAGTTCTTCAATATAAAAAATGTCGCCTCGGGCGCCTGAGGCGCCCGCCTCAAGCGCCTGAGGCGAGGCGAGCCCACCCTCGCCTCGGTCGCCTCTCGCCTCTGACTACATAGAGCACCATAGATCACGGAATCGGCCGATCCGGAACGGAATCGGCCGATTCCTGGATCAGATTGGCCATCGTCGATCCGATTCTTGGACGAAGGACCGATCCAAAAAAAAGTTCTGGCAGAATCGGCCGGGATCGGCCGGATCGGTCAGAATCGGATCAGCCAAATCAGTCAAGATCAGAATCGGATCGGAATCGAATCGTTTTTTTCTTTTTTTGCTATTTCAGTCAGATCATCCATGATCAGCCAGAATCAGTCCGAATCGGCCAAAATCGGTCCGGAATTGGAATCGGATCAGTTTTTTTTCTTTTTTTTTGCTTGCCGATTCTGGATCGATTTTCTTCCATTGGATCGGACTGGTACCCACCGATCCCAATTCCGATTCCAATCCCACGATCCTTGTCTAGCACCTTGCGGCCTTGGTGCCTAGGCATAACTTTGACAACTATGTTGCAACCTAAATAAAAACATTGTGGAGCAGGAAAAATAATAAGTCTTTGCATTCCAAATTGCCAACACCAGCTCCCAGATAGCATTCTGCTTACTATGCTCCATGAGTCCCACAGTATTTTGTCATTTTTTTCATTCTTTTGAGAAGTATGAGTTCCAGAGTAATAGTATGTACCTTTTAGAGATTCACATGCTAGGTGACAGGGGAGTCTTGTCAATCTACATCAACCAAGAATCTAGGAGACTTTCATTGCCCACTAAAACAAGGTAAAATACCTGCAGCAATAGCAATCTTTTACTGAATCTATGTAACTTTAGTTACATGGCAACTTTTCCAACCCAATTGCCACCATTCGGAATTTTCCTGTTTCATAACGGAAGCCAATGGAGTTTGAAATTCCTTTCCAACCCTCTTGATTATTTTGAACAAAAGGCAGCAATTCAAAATGGAATAAAGCGCACTAGCTCATCTTTATTTTTTTTTCAGAAGTGGCAAAAGAGACAGTTTATTAATTATGCTGAAATGTAGAGTTTACAACGAGAAAGATGAAACCATTACCAAGTTGGTAATGGTCCTGAACAAAATTATAATAAAGTACTTCCAAATGAAATTTTTGTCCCTATAGGAATTCCAAACAGAAGACTAGTCAGAGTAAGCAAAAAGATTATCAAATGTATCTTTGAAGATTCTCTTATTTCCCGTGTGCTCCATAACAGTGCATTGCCGGGAGTGCCAGATTCCACAATCTCACATCTTCTCCCCAATTGTAGCATTTTCTCCAAATACTAATCAATGATTATCATCATGTCTAGCCCAATATAAGTTCAAACTTTTGAAAAGGTAGGTGCCAAAAAAAAGTCGATAATGCCACATCTTAGAAATAGATGGTTAATATCCTCTATAAAGAAGCTGTAGAAAACACACATTATGACTGGATATAAAATAATATCTGAATCAGAGACTCAATTGAAAAGCCTTCATTGGTAGATCTTCCACAAGCAAAGTCGGATATTGAATGGTAACCCGGACTTCCATACTGCTTTTCACCAACAAACCTCTATGCCTCTAGTGTTGAGTCTACCACTTGCCAATTGACTGAGAAGGTTTTCTTTATGCTAGACAACTATACCAACTTATCTTAATGAGACTACATTTTTTATTTTCAAGTAAGCTCATCATGCTAGTGAAGTCTATTATCTCCTCATCTGAGTCCTCTTCTGAACTGGACTGCACAAACCCTATTGACCGCCTAGGCAACGCCTAAGCGGCCGCCTTGTCGCCTAAGCGGAATTGGCACCCTTCAACGCCTTGGATGCCTTGTCGCCTTGTCAACTATGAAGGCACTTAAGAAAGCCGCTTAGGCAATGGAGTGAAGTGAAGCAATGTGGCCCTTTTCTCATCTTGCCTCCTTGGGCTGGTCACCTCAAGCACCTTTCACCTTTTCCACTTGAGAAGACTATAGGATTTTTCTTCACGCATTTAGAAGATTTCATATAATTTTATAATAATAAATTTATAAGACTAGTAATTTTCAGATGCATCATACCCTAATAATCTATCATATTTATCGATACAATTGCATTACTTAAACATAAATGATACATCTTACTCTTTTCAATAATAATAACATGATGGCCTTGGTTGAATACAATGGGATCAGGATATTGAAGTGAGGTAACAATCGTGGCTGAATGGGGCAATAAAAATTTTCCAGTACAATTATGATGTCTCCTAGACATGTATGCCCGCCAAAATAAAATTGTAGCTACAGCAACTATAAAATTCTGTAGGTGTTTTCTATACAGTCTCACAATTTTGAACTTAAGGTTCAAGAAATTTGTCTTGAATTTATAATTTCAACAAAATGAATAACCACATTCCCATGGTGTCTAGCATTCATCCCATTCCAGAGAACAATGGAAAGTTTGCTTTTGGACAGGTTGGGTCCCACCTTCCTATAGTCCCGACATGCTGTAACATCTTAGCATTACCCTCGCCCAACAGCCCAACATCGTAGATGACCTGTCGATATGTTCAAATATAGCTCAAATCTTAGATATATACGGAGCAGGCCGGACAGTGACGCAGTAGGCAGTCCAATCGAAGTTACACAAATAAAAACTAGGCAAATACGAATTTCACTCGTCAACTAAGGGTGGTGTGTTTGATTCGGATAGTGAGCACACCAGTTTGTCAAAATCCCTAAAAGCTCATAAAAATAAGCTTTGGGATTTTTTTTTCTAACACATTGTTAACGTGTCTAACTCTATATTTTCCAAAATCTTCTCTCTACTTTTCTGCGCGGAATCCCAATGTTACTTGGTGGATTTTGTTGGGCTGGAAATTTGTCAGAGACTTCTAACAATAATCCCCTCCCACTAGTCCAACCAAACTTCGCCTAAACATCATCACGACGGGCGCGAAATCGGTAGCACCAGACCATCCTGATAAACAATGTCACGATCAGAGGACGAAGGGAAAAAATAAATCCGTGCAACTCCGACACGCAGACCTAGAATCGGCCCGGAACCTAGACCACAGTAAGAAAGCAAGAGAAAGGAGGCCGAAAGGAAAGGATCGCGCGACTCGGCCATCAACAACAAGTCAGGTAACCGAAGCCGAAATGGAGCTCCGTCTGCACCAGGAAACCGCAAGATGAAAACAAAAGGGATGAGAGAGGGGGGCGCACTGACGGAAGAACAGAAGACCGCCGAAGGCGCCGGCCAGCGAGGAATAAACGAATCTGCGCAGAGAGAGGTCGAGGCACGCGTCCCATTTGGCATCGAGGTCGTACTTTCGCGGCACCTGCCTGTTCTCCTCCGCCATCGCAGAACACCGGGGGAGCACAGAAGAAGAGAACACTCCACTCCCTGCCTCTTCTCCCTGTTGTTTTTCCTTCGCTGCCTGTCTGGGTGACCTTGTCCGAGAAACCTGTCGAGAGGAGGCAAAGCCGGTTGAACTGATAAACGGTTCAGATCTGCCGTCTGTACCTGAATATTTCAGGATCGTTAGATTGTAGATAAACAGAAAAAATTCCAATAAAAAATTTAAAAAAGTAAAAGTTTCGTCGACAGCAGGATTCGAACCTGCGCAGGCAGAGCCCAACAGATTTCGAGTCTGTCTCCTTAACCACTCGGACATATCGACGGTTGTTCAACTTCTTAAGGCTATAAATTATTTGTGTTTTATTTTTTTTACAATCACGGCTTTTGTTTTATCTTAAATTGTATAAATTTTAAGTTAATTGCCAAGACTGATGTTGCTAGTATCGTTCACGGTCATGCACCTGTTTTAAAATTTCAACTTAATGCATGCTTTTTGGCCTAGCTTTAATTGAGCGAACCGATGACAATTTAATGTCGGGATCTTTTCTTTGGATGTATCAACAAAAAAAAAACTAAAAATTTGCTTTCGCAAGATCAATGCTGAAATAGACTGATGACTTTTTGTTTACTCTTATTTCAGGAGCCCAACTCAAGATCAAATTGTTTTATTTGTTACGGTGGTGGATCCGTGTGTCACAGACTGAGATCAGGAATGATTGTTGACGATATCCCAAAAGAAAAAAAAATTAAAGATATTTTCCACAGACTATTGACTATTCTTGTTGATGGTTGTCCATGTCCATTTACAACACCATTAGACTAGTAGATAACAGCACACGGTTGAAACGCTTCTTTTTTTTCACAAAATATTGGGTTTATGGGTGTGTTTAAATTTTGATTTTGTTTTCAATGACTTATTTACACAAATCCACTGAATGGTAGTCTACAAATCCATCTGTGCTAGTGGCCAACATAGGTGTCATATTAGAATCTAGAACATCAGTGTCTCTCTCTTCAAGAATAGTGTAATACAAGCATAAAATAAGCAAAACTGGCGAAAGCTTTTGAGAAAAAAAATTTTAAAAACTTTGCTTCAATGGTCGGCTTCAGTTGTATTTATGGAGCTTAATTTGCAACCAAGGCCCTTACCCTGTATCAAACAGGCTTGCATAAAAAACATTGCTAGAGCATGATAATACTTGTTACCATATCTCAAAGAACAAGAGGACTTTTGCACAAGTGCACTGCTTTTCTTCACAGTAATCTCGAACGTGATGAAAAAGTATTTATATGGGGGAAGATTCTTCCTCACACCATCCTGAACTCAAAGTGATTGGCATACAAGAATCACCAGGTCCCAGGAACTCTTGAGGAGGAAACTAAATCTTGTTTAAAGAGAACTGCTTACATCTTGTGCTTGACTGTCCAACTGCAAGTTCTCTTGGACTCGGACTTGAGGAGCATCCAGGTCCTGAGGAACCTGCAAGGTGGCTTCTGATTGAGCAGTTTGGGATACCGTGACCTGTGGAACCACTTCACTGACTTCTGACTGCATAGTTGAGGAGTCTGGGACCAGAGGAACCTCTGAACTGCCTTCTGACTTGGCAGTCAGGGAGCCCTGCACTTTTGATGGAACTGCGGCTTCTACAAAAGTCATAGACTTGAACCTGTTGATGTAGTAGCTCAGAGGTGGCCCGGAGTATGGGGTGGTCTGGACTGATGGGGCATTCTTGCCAAGTTGGACAAGGATTGATGAAGCAGCAGCAACAGAGATGAGGGCCACCCCAGCGGCAATAGTAGCAATTTTCTGTGACCCTTCTACAGAGGAGCCAGCAGCTCCAGAACTTAAGGCGCTATCTGCCACGTAAACTGCAGGCTGAGCGATAAAATGCACTTTTAAGAAAGAGGGTGGCATATACAACTGCTAACTACGAGAAGCAAACAACCAGTAGAAGCCTTTGAAGTGAGCATGATCTAATGTTCTGGGATTCTGTCAGAATTCAAGTTATAATTATTTGAATACTGATACAGCGAAGAAAATACAAAAGGGAGAAAGGTGAAATAGTCAATCAAATATCAACAAAATTTTTGCACAGAGAACTAGCGAGCTGAAACATTTGCATACGATATTCTCTTTCCACAGGAAAATGGCATCCATAAGAACGATGGCCAATGACCAGAAAATCCAATCAAACCTGCATTTCTTCTCACACGCCATTAGCATGAACGATCCATTTGCTCCAAAAACTTCTATACACAATCAGGGCACATAGGTTTTAGCAGATTAATGAACATGATTGAATTTCCTTGTGAAGTGAACAGCAGGGTGGTTAAATACTTCGCTAATCTGGAATGCCTCGAGGACTTCAGAATATAACTGGATGAGGATGCATCGTGACTGATGTATCTTCAAGTGAGGGTGTTCTCCGTATTTTTAGGGTGTTTTTTAGCTTTTTGTCTCATCGCAACCAGAAAGAACTTCAAGCTATATCTTGTCCCTATTGGGAATGGAAGAAAATCAAGCAACTACAATATAGATATACTTTAGAAAGCACCTACAGGAACTACTACTGCCTAAGGAAATTTTATATTCATGACGTACGAACTACAATGAAGAGGAGAGAAAACTTAGCTATATCTGTTATGAGTCAATAATACAGACCTCAACCGAGTAGATGTTTGTCTGTCCGGCAGTATCTTTCTCAACGTAGCCTGTCCAACTTCTATTCTTGGGAGGAAATGTTCCAAGAACTTTTGTCTTCTCTCCAGCTAACCATTCCCCGCTCAGTTTACCGACCTGAAACCCACCACCAATAGGTCCAGAATTCAATTCATCGGGCATAATAGCATGTTCCTGATGGTGCAGAAAGCTCCCAAATGAGATAGTTGAGATGACAAAAATCACGAAATGATGTTAACAAATTCACGTGGCCAAGAACCAGTTGATGGTACATGGTAGGGGGTCTTGGTGGCTGCAGAATTCTCCTCCTTCCTCTTGTAAGAGGATGGAATTGAATAAAAGTGGGAAGCTTACCAGCAGTCTGAAGATAGATATTTCCAGAAAATTGTAGATTCCGACAAAATAGCAGGGAAAGGAGTGAAAGAAGAGAAGAACCTAGGCATTAGTCAGGGATTACGTGCCCTATGTATGAGCGAGCGCGACTATGGTTACCAACAAGTACAATTCAACAATCACACAAGTAGCAATCCAGCAAATTAAAGAGTTTAGGAAAGCCATTTGGGAAGAAATCTAAATCTCGAAGAAGCGTAAGCAATTCACCTAGAAGTGGGGACGGAAACAGCACAAATTACTCAAAACTTCTTCAGAAGATACCCGGAGTTGCAATCGGTGCAAAAGAGATGCAATATAGACGCGCCTGTCGGCTCAGCCGAATCGAAAGCAAGCACGATGAACACAGCGAACCACAGGACCGTTCGATACGCGAAACTGCCAATTTTAGCGGGAAATTCAAACAAAGGGACGTCGGCATCCGCGTAGAGTTCATTCTAGATGGAAGATGAAGTACAAGGGGGTAGAAGTAGAACAGACGAAACGACTTCGCCAGACCTCCTTGTCGGGGGCGCACTCCTCCACATTGCAATCGTCCTCGGAGCCGGCGGCTAGGGCGAAGAGCCCGGCATCCCCTCTTGTCCTTCGCGACCGGTGGAGGGCCCTGCGGCGGTGGGACGGGAAGGCGCAGCTACCGGCGGACAGCACGGCCCGGGTGGCGCAGGCCATAGGCATTGGCGGGCGTCGGTGATGTGCGGACGCACTGCCCCGTCCTCCTGCTCTGCTACCGCAGCTGCGGGGGTGTGGAGGCTGCAGACCTTTCCGATGGGCGACCGCCGGCGCTCTTGCCCTTCTGAGGTGCTCGCCCTCGCCCTCGCCGTCTCTTCTTGGTTAGAACTTAGAAGGAAGCGGAGAGCGGAGAGCTCCACCGGCAGTCGAGTGGATGCGGCGGCGGCCACGTCTCCTTCTGCAGATTCTTCTGATCCAATCATCTACCGGGTTATCTTGCGTTCCGGCACCCACTAGAATTTTCTTCTTCTTCTTATAATTATTTATATCATTAAATATGGTCTCGTGTAAAATAAAAATATCAAAAAAAATTATTGTTTAAGAATAAAATCCTCTGTCACAAATCTCAAAATACCATTAATTATTTTTAAAATCTTCTGACCAGAATGTACTAGTTTGTTAACTTCATATCCTTTGTGCTTTTCTCTCCTGAGTTTTTTTAACCAACACACTTTTTTATTTTTAAAGTTAACACACTAAAATTTTTAATTAAAAATCTAACACACTTTGGTCAAAGTTGAGTTTTTGAAACTCGATTTTGATCAAAAACGGTTTAACCACGGTGACTAATGACGGTCGCGGCAGTTTAGTTAAAAGTCGAGTTTTGTTTACTTGACTTTTAAGGTTAAAAGTCGAGTTTTTAAAACCCGACTTTTGTTAGGTTTTACCCTGCAAAGTTCACCCCCCGATTCTATCCTGCACCTTCATCGCGGCTGCTCTCGGACGGTGGACGAACGGCGGCGGATCTCTGCTGCGGCGGGCGGCAGCTGACGGTGGCTCTCCTTGGCAGACGCTCTCCTTGGCAGATGGTGGCAGCGGATGGCGGCGCCAGACAATGGTGATTGGGTTGACGGGCGGAGAATTCTTCTTTGGCAGACGACGGGGGCTTTCCAACAGCGGACAACAGCGCCATTTGGTGGTGAGCGGCTGTTGAGGGCTTCCTTGGCGGACGGCAGACTTGGCTAGTCGGCTATTTGAGATTCGATTGGTCGACATTAGAGTAGATTTGTTTGAAAGGTATAAATTGAATTTTCTTTGATTAATGTATGTTAGATGATTTATGAGTTGAATATAAATATTTATTTCTTAGTTGTTAGGTAGAAAAAAAAATTTGAGTTAGATTGGACAAAAATGAAATATTGTGTATTATGGATTGGATCTTTACATTTTGAATTTAAATAGTTATTCCATGTTGTATTACATTGTTTATACGTTATTTTGTTTGGGTTGGGTCGGATCTTAGAATTTGTCTAGGTTCCGTGTAGATTGAATCGATTTAAGATATGTTGGAATGAGTTGGTTTTAGATAAAATATGATTGAATAACGATTTTACGGATGGTTTTAATCGGATTTCATTCCGATTGGACCAAATGCATTTAGAAATAAAATGTAAATATATTCTTTTAAGACTAAAATGAGGATTGAGTCAACATTCTTTACATTTTATTCGGATTTCAATCTGGCTACGATCATTTAGGTCTAAAATGGGAATTGGGTTACAATCGGTTAGATTTTGTTCCAATTGACCAAATTGGTTTACAATTGGATCGAATTGGTCTAAAATGGAATAAGACTAAAGAGTGGATTAATTCTAAATGTAATGTACATTAAGGGTCAAGATTTTGACAACTTCTTATTTTCAGGTTAGTGTGAAACAATTAAAGATATGACATCAAGGTAATCAACATCCGTATAATGTTTGATGGAATGATTTCCATAAGAAACGATTATATATCTTACTATGGTGGATATGAACGTAATATGAAGATATTACAAGGATGTAGTTACGAAGATTTGAAGAGTTTTATATTTGATGCAATTAGTTGTAACCCGAGAACAATAAGTTTGAGATTACTTTACAATTATTTTAATGATGTGAATGAGGTTCTTGATGATAGTACCACTCAAACACTATTGACGAGATGTGTTGAAGTACATAATATTGTACTTTACATCGTAAAAAATTGTCAAGACACCATAATTCAGGCTAGATGTAGTACTTGGAATCCACAAATATTTAATCAACTAACCATGGGTCAATTGTTGTCTCAAGTTGAAAGTAATATTAATCCATGGAATGTGGTAGGTTGGCAAAATACCGAAAGTAATTTGAATGAGCAATATGAGGTACAAGACGAACAAAATGAACAGTGTGATATTGAGGACTCGTAAAGTGACAATGAAGAACTACCAAATGAGATGGTGAATAGTATCATGGCAGTCGATGCATTTCATGACGGCGAATACATCACTTGGATTAAAATGCCGTCACAAGCAATGTTTACATAGAGAGTGATGATGAGGACGCTGGAGAAGAAGACACAATTGTATTAAGAGGTGAAAGAGAAAATGTTGATGACCTCTCAATTGAAGATATATGCAAATGTAAAGAAGATGTGATTCAGGAAGTTGCAACTTGTGCATTGAAACGTAACGTCCAACACCGAATAGATAGATCAACAAAGTCCAAGTTTAGTTTGATTTATCCATCAAGAGGTGAATGGTGTAAGTAGAGACTACATGCATCTATCAGTACTCGGGTCTGAGAGTTATGAAAAATTATGTGTTTTGAAAATAATCATACTTATTCCACTCCGATTTGTAACATGGCTCATAGGCAATCGACATGCATGATAATTTGTCACTTAATCATGCCAATTGTTCGATCTCGCTTAAATATCTGACCAAGGGACATCATGGATATGATTCAAGTCAAATATTCCTTAAGACCTTCCTATTACAAGTCTTGAAATGCTCGAAGAAAAGCTTTTAAGAAGTTGTTTGGTGATTGGAAGAGTTCTTACACACATCTTTTGAGATGCATGAAAGCGGTTAAGATAACTATGTCAGGGACAATATATACTTATTTGTGTGACAATGATAGCCAAAAAATATTCTTCTTCTTTTGGAGTTTCGTGCCATGTATTGAAGGATGATGCTCTTGCCGCCCAGTTATAAGTGTAGACGGTACATTCCTTCACGGGAAATATCATGGTACACTTCTAGTTGTGTGCGGTGTGGACGCTGATCAAGACTTATTTCCAATTCCATTTGCAATTGTAAATAATGGGAATGATCAATCATGATCGTGATTTTTTCAACAGATGTTGTGTTATATTCCATCTATAACCGAACGAAGGCATAAAGTATGCATCATTTTTTATAGACATGTGAGCATCAAGAATGCAATTGAAAGATAGTTTTCTTTAGCAGCCCACCGTTATTGTCTTCGACACTATCGACAAAATTTTCAAACACATTTCGCTAGGAAAGATCTATTTAGAATGATGAACAATGCATGCATGGCTTCTAACAATGTGGATTTTAACAAGCAAACGGAGGACATACAGTTGAGGTGTCTTGATACATACGATTGGTTGCTACAAGTAAAACCAGAATACTGGGCTCTGGCATTTGACACTGATGGTGAAAGATTTGGAATTATGATAACCAGTTATTCCAAATGTTTTAACAATATTTTTAAAATTGCAAAAGATTTGCCCATTCATGCTTTAGTACACATGACATATCATTGGCTTAGACTTATGTTTTTTGAACGTCGTGCATGTGGCTTGAATACGGAAACACAGTTAACCACTAAATTCGAGAAAAAATTGCTTGACTTGAAAGAAAAAAGTCATAAGATAATCATTCAAACCCAAGTCAATGTTGGTGAGTGAGATTTGAACGATGCACATGGCCATGTATTTCAAGTTGATATTAACTGAGTCAATTACATGCACTTGTTGTGAGCCTATGCTTAGACACTTTCCATGTAAGCATGTTTTAACTACTCTCAGTTCGATTAACTAGGATCTATATGCATACGCACCAGAGTGGTACAATACTACTTATTATCGTGAAAGCTATGAAAATGAATTTCATACTGTTCTAGATGCACGTTGTTGGCCATCATTTGACGCAGAAAGGAACATAATTCCGTTGTTACCTCCATCTAATATCCGGAAGACCGGAAGATCACGAAATAAACGTTACCTAATGGTGATGGATCATGACCGGAACATACAACAAAATGCATGTAGCATTTGTAAAGAACGAGGACACAATCGATCAACTTGCCGTAGGAATCCACGGTGCGTAATAGTTGATTTTTATTATTTATTTCAAGCTTTTTCTATTATATCATTTCATTTCAAAATAATAAATTTTTTTTGTTACAAGTCAATTACATGTTGTAGTTATCATTTCAATTGTTATATCTTCACTTGTCATAAAAAATTACATGTTAAACATTGATATGTATACATGGATCGACGAGGCCCTCGTGATGCATCACTGTTACGTGAGTAGCATCAGCATCGTTCGGCAAATTCGGAGGTATTAACACTAGTTTCACTTGTTTCACAACGTTAAGTATTTTGAAATATGCATGTGTAGTTAATTTTGAGTAGTTTGTTAAATATTTTGAAATATGCATGAAAAATTTTATTAAACCCTAATTTGTATTGTACTCAATTTGTATTTTTTACAAGAGGGTTCTACACTATTTTTAGTCTCACATTTTCATTAAATGTCCTCATGGGTAATTGATAATCCCATAGTCTTAGGATATTTGGAGGTAGCCGACTTTATTCATTTATGTCATCTACGTGCCTTTACTCTAGATAGACAGTTAATCACCGCTTTTGCTGAATGATGACGTCCCGAGACGTCTACTTTTTATTTTCCCCGAGGGGAGATGACAGTGACCCTTCAAGATGTATCTATAATTATGGGTCTTAGGATAGATGGGCTCCCGGTCATTTGCCCTCTCTGTGTTCCTTCTAGGGACTTTGAGAGTTGGGAAGAAGGATGTGAATGTTATTTAAGTATTCGACTGGATGAGGGAGATGAGGTCGAGCCTTATGGTCAAAGTCCTTCCACGTTGAGGTTAGTCTGGCTATATCATACATTTGGCTAGAGGACGGAGGACTTACCTACAGAGGAAGATGACGAGTCCCATTTAGTATGTCTATATCACACACGGGCTCTCATGCTTATGTACATCGGCACTCTTTTGATGCCAGATACTTTTGGAATGGAACTTCATATGTAGTACCTTTATTTTATAGAGGATATTGAAGAGTGTTGTCGATTATCGTGGGGTGGGGCGGTACTTACATTTCTATACCGCCAATTATGTGAGACTACGGTAGCGAAATGCAACCAAATTGGTGGATATCTACATTTATTGCAAGTATGTATTCATGTGTTACATTTTGTATTTAATTCATTTTAGTCTTAAATAATACATAAAGTTATACTCTTTTTTAATTAGATATGGCCGTGAGAACACATCCATGTTGGTCGACTGCATTTTTCTATATCGGTTGAGATTGGTGGGGAACGACGGCCGCTTGGATACTGGTAATTTTTTTGTTAAATTGGACGTGTTTAAACTATGTTGTTATCTCCAATTAATGTATGTTCTTTTGAACAGGTGGAACCTACAACACAATCGACTACAGCACAGGTTCACACTTTTATTTTATAGGAATGAACTAGATAACGAGGAAGCTAGTCAGGTAAATTTTATTTGATATGTTCAATTGTAGTTTAAATGCATGTTAGCTAATTTTTTCCTTGAAGATTACATGGAAACCTTACACACAACAGGTTTTGGAATCGGTACATGAGTTGTCGGTTGAAAATACCACACTCTGGCTAGCATCAGTACTATTGATTTGTTGTTCGATCATGAAGATCCATGCATAGAACGAGTACTTGGGCAATTCGGGCACGTCCAAACAAAACCACGTGATAGAAAACAATACAAGCGTCAAGATGGACGTGATCGTTGGGGGACTGACTAGACACAGGTATACGCATATTGCATTTATTGGTGGAATAATTGGGCCCAACATGTATATGAACCTCCCCAGAAGCAACTTGATATTTGAGAGTATGAACAATGGTATATGGAATGCACCATTCCGTATCTTGTTCAGAATACTTAGGAAACTCCATAACAGTATTATCCAAGGGGTCTGGTTGAATGAGATATCACAAGATTATGTTTGCTTATTATCAAATCATTTTTTATTCCTTCACATCTTTATTTATTGTGTTATGTAAATTTTTTTATCACAGCTTCACACACATCACGAAATTCAACGTATGCTCATTTCCAGCCATGGCTATCAATTTGAACAAACATTGCATGATATTTTAGAGCTTCAACATGAAATGCATGAAAGACTACATATCTCAACGCCGACTTTTGAAGTCACTGGAGCTAGACCATCTTCATATGGAGCCGAACCATCTATGTATGAAGTCGGTCCTTCTTCTCACACATCAGGCCATTCAGGAGCAGGACCATTGACATATACACGGAGGCGACCACGTGATCCACCCATGGTGACTCCGATGGAAGCACAAAGAACGCAACAATCGGTTGTCATTGATGACATCACCCCATCGACACCGGTCCGCCCAAGTCAACATGGAGAAAATATAGCGGCCCAAGTTTCTCCACATAGATTATACTCAACTTATCTTGAGAAGGAGGAAGAGGAACAAAGATTTGTTAGGAGAAAGCCTCGTCCAAGGAGAGGAAGGAGAGGATAAATTGTATAATTTTATTTTCTTGTCATGGAGTTGTAAAACTTTTAAATTTGTATTTTAATGTGATCAAGATGTAGTGTATTTATGAAATGTGTTTTTTCCTTTCAATTTATTCAAGTCGTTATATGGTATTGTATGTATTGACAAATGTATGTGGAATAAGTTGTATGTGTTTGTGTTGGAATGGAATGGAGTTGTGTTTTTGTGTTATGTATGGACAAGTGTATGAAATGGATGGTTGGAATGGAATATATGCTCAATATTTTTGTATATGATTTCTTGAATTGTTTATATGTGAAATTTTTAAGTTCAATGTGTTTGAAAAATTATTTTGAAGCCCGATTTGTAAGTTGAAATTCAAATTTTAGGCTACCTAATGCAGCTCTTTTTTTTTCAAATTCTGAATCGAAGTTGAGTTTTCGAAACTCGACTTTAATTCACGTTTTGTTCATAAGTCGAGTTTCGAAAACTCGACTTTTTTTCGGACCATGTTCTGTGGAAAAGTCGAGTTTTCACATACCGACTTTCATCCAGAACGCGAAAAAACCAAGTTCTCTGGGAAAATCAGAACATGGTCCGAAGGAAAGTCGAGTTTTCGAAATTTGACTTATGAACAAAACGTGAATCAAAGTCGAGTTTTGCTCAATTTCCATATGATAAGACACTTCATTTAAGAAATCAATTCTAGCCTTGCTAAGGAAAAACAGCAAGAGAAAAGGTGACTTCTCGACGGTCAAACTTCAAAGATGCGCATACGCCCATTTCAACATTCTACAATTTACAACATGTGGCTACTTTTCCAAGTTCTTCTTGTGCATCAGTAGACGAAACGAAGAAGAGACCAGAACCTGATGATGCGGCCCTCCAGGGATTTTCCGCGTTCCTCCGGGGCATCATGACACCCACCGCGTGTCTCGTCGTGGAGGGTGCATTTGATTTAACGTAAAACGAAACGTCGAAAAGTAGTTTACATGGGATTATTTTTTTTCATGAAAAGGTGATACAAATACTTTGTTCGGTTCATTAAAAAAATGTTTTCAGTTGTATTGTGATTCAAATTTTCGTTAGGTTATTAACTTTAAAAAAATCACGTAACATATAGTCGTACCAGTATAAAATTTTGATGCAGCTAAATATCTAACAATTTATTTATTAATTGTAATAATTTAATAGTTATTATTCTTACAAAAAATCATCAAATAATTTTATCGGATATTAAAAAATAAACAACATAAATAATAATATAATTTTATTAAAAATAATTATTTATATGTTTTGGTCGGTATTTACTTTTCGAGCAATTTAAACACTAAAATGTATTAGTTTGTTGTAGAAAATTCTGCATAAAATAATCTAATTTATTTTTGATAAAAAATACATAAATTTAATTTAATACACCTAAAAATATTTTTTAAATATTTTTATTTATTTATGTGATTGTCGATATTTTTATATTATTATTAATACTTGTATTAGTATACTACAAATATGCTTCAAATAAAATCTTAATTTTCTTAGTGTGATCGATTATTTTATGTATTTAAATAAACATTTAAAAGTATTTAAAAATTTTATTATTCATAAATTTCTTGCTCAAATTCTTATTCAAGGTTAATATTGTTTACCTACAAGTATACATTTGATAAAATAAAATTTTCTATTATATTATGAATCAAAAATAATATATTTTATTTATCAAAATAAATACATCTTATCAACTTTGCATTAAAAACGACCTCCGCCAAATCTCGGTGGATGTCAAAATCAGGAATTAGAAGAGTCAATGTAGATACTTTTACGTTGACTCTTAATTTACGTACAAACAAATGAAAAATAAAAACATGTTTTCAAGAAAAAGTTGAGGTATGCACTAATTTTCGGGGTAAACAAACAGACCCGTAATATCATATCTTATATCTCATGATGATAGTTTTTAATATTTTACTCTGTAGAGTGCAGGGATAAACAGATGAAGGTGTAAAAATCCTGCTAAAAACTATAATATAAATGAGGAAGATATTTGAACATCGTCGGTGCTTTCAAGAATTCCAAAGTCTTAGAAAAATATAGGAGCTGCTACCTCGAGAGCCTATTTGCTAGAAGAGTATTTATTGGCAAACCTGATCTATCCGCAAAAGAAATGTTATGTTACCACATCAATTTTAGTATAGATAATAAGTTATCAATAAAAGGTTGATGCAGATAAATAATTATAGTATAATTAAAACCCTGTTTGCCCTAAAAATTTTAAAATTAATATCAATAGCCAAACACCTTGCGATGATACAAAAAAAAAACACACACACAGGAAGTTGCATACTTGCGACAGCAAACTGAGTGATAGGAGGAATAATCACTTGAATCAACAAAGCCCATTGATGATGAGATAAGCAGACGATGAATCAACAAAGTTGATGACAGCCAATGCAAAAATTGAAATAAAACCCGCCTCTGTGTGACAGATCTGTCGTCTAGAAAAGTTGGTATTTTGGTGATCCACAAGGTGAACATCCACTTGCGGTTGCAGACTACAGGAAATGGACAGGAGTGCGGTGCACATCCACAAGACAAAAAATCACTTTCCACAACGGCGGTGCATCAGAGACAAGCAGCCGATTTCAACAGAGATGCACATACTTTCTTGTCCGGATGAAGCTATTTTCAATCACGAACCTCCACATCGAAGGTTGAGCAGCATGTGGCCATCGTCGTTGGCTTCAAAAATGGCCGGGCCTGCTTATGGTTTTAGCAGTGAAGAAAAGAAAAACCCTAGTGGGAGCCAATTTCCAAGACTCGGCTGGAGTGAGCACGAAGTCCTGTCCTGTCCTGCGGCAAATCAGAAGTATCATCCAGAAAAATAAACACAAATTTGGGTATCATGACCGCAGAGCAGAAAATAAAGCTTGAGGTTGAGGAGAGCAGGGTAGTACCGACGAGCAATGGCAATATTTTCTGATGCCAACATGTTGCCTCCTCACTCCTCCCTCCATTTATTGGTGTATCTGAGGAACGCCATTGTGGGATTATGCCTGGGTGGCGCCCGAACACGGGTGGATCGCCGCAGAATGGACTCATCAAGTAGAACCCTTTGAGCAACATCCTTCCTCCTCTTCTGCAATGCAGAGCTAAGCAGCAAGATGATGAATACGGTCAGTTTGACTTAAAAACTTCTTGAGCCTAGTCATGAGAGCTTCGTATGAATGGAAACAAGCAGGATGGATGCAAGGATATAGAGGTGTCAGGAAAACCACAGTGCCGAGCCTTCAGATATTGATGCGCCAAAAGAAATTGCTTATCAAAACTTGGCATCTTTTCATTCACATAAGTTCTACTCACAGGAGGAAAACCCATGCATTACTTTTATAGTTTTATGAGGCATCAGAGGCACGCAATGCGGAAGACGCATCACAATCTAAGCAACAAAGACAGTTCTAAAAAAAAGAAACAACGATGTGTTCCAGGAAGCAACTTATGAGACACCTCGTTCCTTCTGACATGACCAATAGGCTCCAATAGGCTTTGTTGAAACCACAAAATTTTAAAAAATATAAATATGATGATAAGTGGCTCTGGGATTTTGGAGGCATGTATGAGTATGACAGAACAGTGAGGCTATGATGTGGGTTTTTTTAATTATGATTGGACCTCGCCATCAACAACAAGTTGATTTGATGTTAATTATGCCGGACAATGGCTCAGTAATCATTGATTAACTAACACAGTGACATAACTGCAAAACAAAACTAAATTACATAAAATAACATATATTTTATTTCTTTTGTGTAATAATGAGCATGGCAGGCATCCTTTTCGTTGTTTTTTTGTATGCATTTTTTGGGATGAGGGTTTTGAGCCGCTTGACACCCTTTCCTTGGATCCTGTAGGGCCCATGCTGGAGCAGGCATCAGGAGCTCGGTTCCCCATTTGTCATCCATATGGTGGCAGCATGCAAACCGGATGTATCATTCTTACATGAAACAAAGGACTATAGCAACACTCAAGATGTAGAGCTTTTGAAGATCGGGAAGTTAGACTGATATTTCTTTTGTGCCATCTACGGGTATGAGTGGTGGCCTAGCGGTACCATGGGATGGTAGCCAGTTCACAGTGAAAGAAATCTGCAAGGTCAGTCATTTTCAGGATCTCAAATTCATTGTTACAGGTTCCAAGACACATTGGTTCCTTGCAACGTGTATGATCTTGTGAAGGATGATAAAGCTACTTTCTTCAAAGATTTAAAGCATGTTTATGAGCAACTATAGTAATAATGTGTGTATTTGTGGCGACTTTAATGCTATTCTAAGACCAGATAAAAGAACTAGTCAAGTTAACTGGGTTCATGAAATGCCTAAGATCAATGACTGGGTCAACAATTGTGACATGATTGAGGTACTAAATTATTGCATCAATTTCACTGTCTAATTCCCAATCCAAATAAAAGACAGATTTTTCCCATCCTCATCTTGGATTGAGGCCTTTAGTATTTCAACTGATTTTTTCATCTCCGGGGTGGTCTTTGATCACATTGTTTTCGGTATTACCTACCAAAAGAATAAACTAGTAAAGAGCAACAAGTGCATATTCGTATTGGCTTAGTACAGGGATCTAAAGTTACGAGTACTAGCATAATGTTAATTCACCTTCAGCAACATGGAGATTTATTAGCAAATTAAAATGAATCGTGCCTTAAGAAATGGGTATGAGTGACTCTTCATAGCTTTGCCGGTACAAGGAAGAAGTGGTTAGCAATGATTGAACAATTCGAGAAATTAAATGACAGCGGTCTCATAACAACAAGGTAGAGTGAAACAAAGTCAATGATGACTACAGAAAATGTGCAATTAAAGATATCGACCTATACAAAACACCAAGCCCTAATGGTTTTCCAACTGGATGTTACATTCACTGTTGGAATATAATCAAGGACTACATAGCTCTCATCAATAAGTTTGAGAATGATCCAGGTTGTATCAAATTGCTGGACTCTTCACCTTTGGTACTTCCACCTGATAGAAACATTCTTGACAATTTTATGGATGCTCATGAGTGCCTACGTGACCAAAAAAGTAGGAAAAAGCATAGCATCCTTCTAAAGTTGGATTTTGAAAATGCATGACACTGTTAAATAGTCTTGCCTTTTAAGGATTATGCAACTGATGAATTTCAATGACCGGTGGATCAGATGGATAATTTGTTGTGTCAGTACTGTAACGTTTGCAGTTGACATTAATGATAAAAAGTTTGGTTGGTTTATGTGCTCCTTCAAGAGGTCTAAGACAAGGAGATTCGATTTTCCCTCAGTTATTTGTCCCATTTGGTAAAGTCCTGAGTATTATGTGGAATAAACTCTAGCAACACAATCTTATAGAGGATATTGGAGTGGGTACTTATCGGAGTGTTACACATCTCCCATTTGCATGACACCTTACTCTTCACATCAACGAGTCCTGAGATGTGTGAATTTGAAACTCATTCTTGCTTTCTTAAATCTGTCACAGGGTTGAAGGTCAAGGTCAACAAGGAAAAATGTGAGTTCATTGAGATCAATCTGAATGAAAGTAGCGATTTCAGTGCCCAGTATCTTCAAAATGCCAGACTTTTCTTCCCATCAACTACCTTGGATCAAGGAAGGCATGGTCAGTATCTTCAAAATGCCAAACTTTTCTTCCCATCAACTACCTTGGATCAAGGAAAACAGGGTCCTACGTAGGGACCGGGTCGGCCTGGCCCAGACCCAACCCGGTTGAACTGGGTCGCAACCCAGTCCAACTATAATTTTAATACTAAAAATTCAAAAAATTACAAAAAATGCAAGAAGAATTACAAAAAATCTGGAAAATAAGTAATATGACTAAAAAATAATTTTATTCAAATCTTACATTTTCTATTTACTTTGTATAATTTATGTACTTTTCCCATATGATTCAAGTTGAATACATACTGTTGTCAAATATCCATAACGATCATATTCGAAACTCCCTCATAAAATAACCCTAGAAGATCCTCAAGAGCCACTATAATTACCACAGGTGGATTGTAACAATGTGGCTAACAAGAATCATAATTCATCCCATAATCCTCTAGGTGATATGTAAAGAACATGAGTCTTGGTATGAATCAACTCCATAAGTATAGCTTTTGTAATATTGAATTCTATCATGTTGTATGTGTTCATCTCCTACACCTCCACCTTGTGATCTCTCACACCGTGGTCCGCATCTTGTGTCGCGTGCATGTAATGCTCCTCTTCAATGAAGTGGTGCATGGCCATAGGGTAGATCCCCAAATCTATTGTCCTTCCACCAGAAGCGGTGACAATGCCTTCTTCGTTCTCTGCTCCTTCATCTCTATAATGTTGAATCATTCAATGTTTGGTATTAAACTCGGATGCTCGGCTCCAACGTGTCTTCTCGCTTCTCGAAGTCAATTAAAATTGGTTTTCCTTAATTTTACTTTTCTTATCTTGGCGAGAAGACTCTCCTGTACTGCGAGAGATACGTCGTTGATTACTCATTGAGCCCACTCTCACTCTTCTAGGTTGAACTTCGGTTCACCAAATCTTTCATGATTGTTGACATCAGCTTCTAACAGATTTTGCTCATCGAAAATTGTGTCCAAATTGATATCCTCCTCTTGTATCATTAGCTCCTCAACCTGGCGTCCTGAAGCTTCCTCTCTCAATCTTTATTCTTCCTTTCAGTTCTCCCTAATCCTCTCTAAATTCTTAAGCTTCATTCTCATGTCGTAATGACAATAAAATTTTTGCTTCAATCTTCACAATGTTAGCTTATTCCTTTGTTTTGTATGAATGAGGTTGAACATCGACCAATTTCTCTCACATCTCGAAAACGATATAGTTTGACTTAGGACTCTTATTGTCACATCCGCTAAATCTTCGTAACTTAGTGTCTTATTATGATCCATCCACCGATCAACCGCATGGCATCAATGTGTTAAAAAATAATTGAAATACTTGATCAAATTAAATTGTAAATGAAATATTGGATGATATGTACCCGAACTTAGGAGCATCACAACTCGTTGGACTGTTGATGTTCCAAAATAGAATGCTCTCATTCTGTAATCATGCGTTTTGTTGCATGCTATGATCGAATGGCCATCATCATCGAGCATTTTACATACGACCAACTTCACATCATCTAAAAGCTTATTAGTTGGCTTGAACAAGAAATTATAGTAGTATCTGGGGTTGAAAAAATGGCATGTCAGCGTATATATGTTAGCAGAGAACATATAAATATGTGAAATATACACTAATTAACTTAAATACAAAAAATTACATATTGCATGTATCGAATGCAATGTTCGCTCTCATTAACAGTCAATGATGTCCAACCACTTACTGAAATCGGACACTGTCTTGGTGATTTCATCATTCGTCCACTTAAGTGCGTCACATAAGTACCATATATCCGTCTTCCTATCCCCATCAACTACTTTAAGTATTTTCACTGGCAATTGCACCATGTTTAGAGTCTTCTTTGCATTTTTCCAAAAATCTCCATTCTCTAATGTTTCCTCTAACTTCCTCCCTTTCCTCTTATCTGAAAAGTTTACCCTAGCCATCCAACTATTTCATCTTGGTAAAAGTAACATCTAAGTTAGAAGACGATTCTATTGTATTAAACTCTATTAATAAATATAGTGAGAAGTGAACCAGGTTGCCCCGGACAGTAAAAACTCTCAACCCTTGATATGTTCTCTCCTTAAATTGATGATAAAGCTCTAGTTGTAAATAAAATATGATATGAATTGGGCCAACTTCACTACCCTATTGATTTGAAAATCCTTACATATATCTTCTAAAACCAAGTCTATCGAGTTGGCAAAGCATAGGGACTAATATAGATGTGGTCTCTTGACCATCAACATCTGTTCGACAGCTTTATATACAGCCGCGTTGTCCATTACTACTTGACAGTACACTAGGAAGTTGATCATCGTTCATTTTTTTACCTTTTTGTTGCATCTACAAACTTTTAAAAGATGGTACCAACTTAATAGTACACTAGGAAGTTAATCATTGTTCTCCTAGATATACCTATTAAGAAAAGACAATGCATAAACTACAAATTGTAAAGCCGAAAGAGACGAAGATTAGGTGGAGTGTATGTGGGAACCCCAGTTTTCAGATTTCGGAAAGAAAAGATTTATTATTTTTTTGGAGAAATGTAGAAGTCCCGGACTTATCTTGGAAAATAGGTGATATCCTAAAAATATTGGATAGTTGGGATATTTTTAAAGGTATTAGAACTGAGGTTCCAGTTATTTGATAATTTGATATTTTTTGACCCCTTCCCGTCGGATGGTGCGAATATTCAACGTTGACTTACATCGAGAAACAACTTGAATGCTTTTGATTAACCATCGTAACAACCTGTTTTGGAGGAACGTGCACATCCACAGAATATAATATACTTGAAAGGGCAGCAACCTATTGGGCTTGATGGGACGCGAACCACCAGTTTAAAAGTTATTGTTTTAGAGGGAGTATCAGATTCAAGTTTGTTTGATTTTGATTAGTTTAGTTTCATTTTTTATTCGGTTGTTTGGTTTAAATTGGGTTTGATTGGTTCAAGTTGTTTTAATTTTAATTTTTAAATGAGTTTAAAGTGTTTTTAAACATTTTGGAGTCTAGGATTTTGGGGTTTCAGATTCATTTAACAATATTTTTTTAGGTTGGTTTTGACATGCTTTAAATGTTAGATATGTTGTTAATTTAGTGCCCATTGCCGTTAGTCTTTTGTAGTTTGATTTAGGAATTCATTTAAGTAAGATTGGATACCTTTTAAATAAATTTTCAGGTTATTCAGATCTGAATTTTATGTATGTTTTCGGATTTGTTAAAAATCTGAGTTTTTTTGTTTGAAGTTTGATATTTGAATATGTCTTGCTTATGATCAAGGATTGCCATCTCGAATCTCGGCTTCGTCTCAGGGGGGATGAAAGAGAAGAGATCGTGGAAAAATCTCGAGAGATTGAATCTTGGATTCTCGGATTAAAATGTATATATATATATATGAAACATAACATAATATCTTATAAAGATACGAGTACATCAATGAATTTATATGAAAATATATAACACATTTATACATCAACTGTGTGAATGAACAATTACAAAGCACTCTCAATACCAAAAAGATGATCTTTGTGTTTCTAAAAGATTAAAACTTGTATACAATCTTATTTAAATACTAATATGGTATTAAACTTAGTAGCACATTTTTTATGTGATAGCGTAAGTGATAGTGAGATATATTAATATGTTTACACTATCATAAACGGGGGGCACAGAGTAGTCGCGGATCGACCTGCGTGGTCAAGTCGCGAGGGTCAAGGGGGTAGCGCCCTTTGTGGGGGGGTATCGGGGGGGCAAAGCCCCCTGAAGAAACTTTTTTTTCGGACCAGGCTACATGGGGTGAGATCTCGGCGATCTCGTTTCTCGACCCCCTTAACAAGATCAAGATCTTGGCGAGATGGTATTCCATGATTATGATTCATTTCTTATTGAACTTATATGGTTTTTTAATTGAGTTTTCAGATATGTTTAAATCTGTTTTTTCAAGGACAGATTTTAATGCTTTGCTTTATGTTTTGGATGTTTTTTAAAGTTTAACTTGATTGTTGTTTTGTTTAAAGGTTTTACTTTGTTGTATTTCATATTTTTCATATTGTCACCAATCTGATTTTTATGCATTTTGGTTGTGTTTCAACGTCAATGTTTAAGTCAATTTGATTGCCTTGGGTTTGCGCCCCATCCGGCTCATTGGGCCACCAATCAATGTCCAATTTCATACAATTGTAACATGTATTTCATTTCATTGGCTGAAATACAATGTTTTGAAAATGATATCATAAGGTGGAGAAGATTGACATTCCTTCCCCCAATATAAATCTCCATAGAGTCCGGAAAAAATTTGGCATGACGACGACATACCAACTTTTTTCCAACTTTTATGGAAATTACCCATCTAAAAATGACAAGTGTTGTCTTGCCATTTTGGGGGAAGGATCGCCAGCTACGGGAGCATGCCTGCACCATTGTCTAAATTAACATACTGAGGCGGACCCGAGAGAGCCGTCCAAAAGTTGGAGTACTCGTGAAAAGGTATTTCCCTCCTTATTTTAATTTGACTTTCGCATTTTTGTTTTTAATTTGTGTTTTTTTTGTCAAGGCCGTTTGGACCGGTTCAAGTGTCATTTGCATTCCTAGCCAACCTTTGGTCTTCATGGGCTAAATGAGCCCGTCTTGAACTTTCTTGAGCCGAAATGGCCTGCTAAAAAAAGAAGCTGTCACCTTGCTGAAGGGTTCTTGATTGAACCGGCTTGGAAGGGCACCTAGCGATGCCAATGGCCCGTCGGACAGTTTCCAAGGGGTGCCGGGCCGTCACCTTCAAGCCGGCCCATGCAAAAGGCTGTTGTCCTCTTCTTTTTTTGCAGAAACCTATTATGGGAGTGCTTGTCTTCACCAGCTATGGAGATGGCAGTATGTGTGCCTCAGAAAGGGCTAAAGATGACCTGTTCTAGGGGGTCATTTTAGGGACTGCACAAGGGGCAGTCAGGGACCAGTTTGGGACTGCTCAAGGGTCAATAAAACAGGGGGGGTTTAAAGACACCACAAGGGGCTGAAATAGGATTTTAAGAGCCGCAAGGGGCTGAAATGTAGTTTTAAGGGGGAGCCACAAGGGGACTGTTTGGGTAGGAGATTGAGAGTTCGTTCAGAGTAGACTTGACCCGTCGGACGAATTCCAAAAATCTCCATGTCATCACCCTCGCCTAGGCCCCTAAAGGAATAGGCAGCAAATGTGTTTGGAGACCAGTAAGGTATATTTTTTTGTTTAAGACTGGTTAAAGGAGCTGATGTGGCGCTGTTTTGATAGGCCATGTAAGTGGCCAAATGGGGTATGATTAGGGACTTTTATTGAGATTCAATTGGGGGTCTTTCTGGTGGTCAGGAAAGACCTGTGTAGGGACTGTTTAAGGATCAGTCGGTAGACTGTTTAAGGGGACTGGACAGTAGGCTGTGGATAGGGCCGAACGAGGGCTGTGGACGACCTGTGTGATGGTCAAAAAATGGGCCGGAATCGGCTTGTCTTGGGATCTAAGAAGAGACCAAAATGGAACCTGCCCGGGGGTCCAAGCAACTGTTCAAATATGAGTCAGAATGGCATGTATAGGGGTCCAATTATGGGGCCGAAACATGGCTGATTAAGGGGGCATAAGGGAGGGCAGAATAATGTCTGTTGTAGGGGTCCTGACAGGGGGGCCAAACAGGAGCTGGAAGTGGCTTGATTCAGGACCTGTTTAGGGGTCTGGAATTTGGGCCGAACAGGCTGCAGGAAGGGAGGCCTTGGAAGTCTGTTTGGAGAATTGCGCAAAGAGGCAAAACAGGTGCTATTTTGAGGATTTTTAGAAGCTGAACAGGAAGCTGTTCGATAGGTTTTTAGGGACCTGTATAGGGGGGTCTTCTTGATAGCCCAACAGGGGGCTAGAAGCGACCTGATTAGGGACTTGCAGGGGCCTGTTTAAGGGGTCTGTCCGGTTGGCCAACAAGAGGGGCAGAAATGGACTGTTTTAGGACATGTTTGGATAGGATTGACCGGACTTTGAAGAGCTTCACTTGGGTTGCCGATGTTGATGAAGGCCGGTAGGCCATGAGAGGGATCGAGAAGAGAATTTGGAAGAAGTAGGAAGATGCCCTTAGAGGGCTACATAACTAATATTAATACATCCCCATACCTTTTTTTTTTGCTTCAGATGTAGGAGATGATGAGGAAGAGTACTGAAGGACTCCCTCTCGAAGGGAGATTGGCGTCCAGAAGGGGCCACAAGGGGGGCCTCCTACTCTTCTTCATCTTCTCTTCTTCTTCCTTCCTTCCTTTCTTCTTCCTTGGCGACGGGCTAGATTGGAAGCTGGCACGTAGAGGGGCAGCAAATTGGCAGCCTATCGGCGTCTCTAGCTAATGGCCTGGCCTTGGCGCGTGCCCTCCTCTTTTATAGGATCAGGTGGGATATCAAGGGACAGCAAAAGAGTCAATGGAGAGGTGGCTATTGGCTTCTGTTAATTGAACTTAACTTTTGAATTCTCCTAGGATTTCAATGCCTTGACCAATCCCTTGAGTTCTCCCATGTTGACTAGTCTTTTGATTTTCCCGTGCCATTTATGAGCCAAAGATAACATGGCAGGTGAGCTGGATAAGAACGGTGGGGCCAGCTGAGGTGGACATCTGATGTGGCCTGAATTGAGCCTTTTCTTGGCCGCGGTCAACTTCTCCTTCCACTCAATGGGGCTGTGTGCAAGTGGGCTTCAGGATGCTGGATAATAATTGAATTTAATCAAGTGGAGGATGGGACAGCTAGAATTTGCACTGATGGGCCTAACCTAGGACCTGATTTGGCCTAATGGAGGGCCAAACCACCCAAAACTTGGTTTGGTTCTTTTTTTTTCTTCTTTTCTTGTAAAAAACTGACGCCAACAGTGTACTAACCAATTTAGCCATCTGTCAACAACGTTAATCCTCTTTCCACCCAAATACGTTTAAATGAGTTAACATTATTTTTAATATATACTACTTCCATTGGAAGATAAACGTTGTATATATCTTTCAGATTCGGTCCGAGCACTCTCCTCCTGACGTCAATGATTATGTCAATCATGAATTCATAGTATGGTCATTTCACGGCATTTGCCGATATATTGTGGTGAAAGAACCATCTTGACATCGCTCGTCCGATCTTCTCCTTATAAAACTTCAAATTCTTCGTTGTCAGTTTTATTGTCTTTAGTCGTTAGCATGGACCAGTGATCACAAGATCCACGAGTCCTATTGTCGGATCATCATCTCGCATGAGATCGTGGATCTCCTCCTCTTGTTGGTTGTTGAACCCTCTCCCACTTTCCAAATCTTGACCCATGTATCGACCGGTGCGTCAATGCATATCTTCATCTGTGAACGACTTGTAGCTTGTTTTCAATGATCAAAACAAGTCATCTAGTTTTAACAATAATCATTAAGCATTGATATATATGATATTGATATGAACTATTTTTATGAGTAATGACAACACACCACCGTCAAAGCCTTCGTCTCAAGAAAAACTTGGGCGCTCTTGGCCAGTCCGGTATATGTGGATCGAATGCCTGATAATTCGTAAATTTCATCCCGTACAGTATTCTTATGCCGCTTCGAAGCTCTCTTCATTTGTTCGATCGCTTGTAAGTACTTACAAAATTAAACTCTTACCTCAAGTGGAGTCCATGTACATGGGAGCATGTTTCCCTTCATCCCAAAGTGATGATGTTTTAACCGAAAAATACTATCGTACATCACTTTCTCACAATATTTACATTGCACTTTTCTCTCTGCCATGAAAATCGAGTTACAATGTAACAAAGCCAAATCATTCTAGGTCGGGCCAGAAGTTTGTATGTCACGGCTTGAAAAGGGCATATTGAATGAAGCGAAATCGGTGAGTAATGGTGCTTAAACAAAATTATTGAGTAATTGTTATTAAAAAACAAAGGAACTCCTAACTAAATGAAAAACAAAGTTTAAACTAATTAGTAAATAACTTACTAACTTAATTAAACAAAGCAAACTAATCTCAATCGCTAGAAGAACAAGAATTGATCTCCGAGAGACTAGAAAGGTGAGGGGAAAAAGGTGAGGTGACGATCCCCTTGGGAGCCTTAAATAGGCCCCCAAGCTATGTTGTTAGAGGCAAGCGCCTCAACTGCCTAGGCGGTGAGGCGAGGCGGTCCAAAACTACCTTGACCTGGCAGTTTTTGCTTAAGGCAGACGCCTCCGGCACCTGGTACACGTCCCCCCGCCTCGAATCCATTTACCAAGATCTGGTAAGAACAGGATATAGTTCACTTAGATCCCCCCCCCCCGGTTCTGCACGAGCCCTCCCAACAAACAGAACCCTCGCATGTTCCATTTGCCCCGATGCCGCCGGATGCCACCACCAACGCTATTGACACCGTCTACCGCCGCCGCCCAACGTTGCTCTCAACGCCGCTGTCTATAGTTCCCGACGCCACTTTTTGCAGCTCCCGACGCCGCCCCCTGCAGCTCGCAACGCCAAGGCCGACGCCGACAACCGCCACTGCCAACACCGCCGCCGTTCACCTCTGCTGTGGCTGTCGACGGCCCAATGCTGTCCATACCTAGGTGAGTTAGCTTTTTTTCTTCAATTTTTAATCTATTTATTTATAAACATGTTCCATATTTGATTTTGTTGGTTTCATACTTATATCAAGCTTGTTGTTCTTCAATCAAGAACTGTATGCTCAGAACTCAGAATCAGAAGTTGTCGTCCTTCGGACAACAACCATACAACGAAAGAGGTAATTGTTTTTGGTTTTCTTTTGTTATCTTAAGCATGTACATATCTTGTTACTTAATGATGTTATGTTTGTTATCAATATTAGCAATTTTTTGTTCTCAGAATTTAGTTATTAAATTATTGTTTATATTTCATTTTTACATATTTTTATGTATTATTTCAATTATTTAATACCACATATATCATTATTAAAATAAATAATATTCAAATATTCAAAATGTCTCGAGCACACCTGAGCCAAGGCGTTGGGTCCCTCGCCTCAGGCACCTCACCTTTAGGATAACATAGCCCCCAAAAGGCCTCAGAAGCTCTCAACAATCACTTAACCGTTCTGTCAACGGTCATGTGACCATTGGCGACCCGTCATAGGGTTGCGCAACCCCGATGTTGACCGACCATGGGTAGGGCCGACCAAGTCCCAATAAGGCTAGTCGGCTCAAAAAACAGTCAGGTCGGGCCTAAGTCGCAACCTGTGTCCCGACCCGGCATTCCTTACCTTGGATTGCCTTTATCAGATAAGGGGACTAAAAGTATAAACCAGCAATGTGTAATCCATAAGTTTGAAAGAAAACTTCTCCTCCGATAAGAGATGGCTGCATTCCAAGACTATTGCAAAGTTTGCCATTTTATTTTTCTCTATTCTTCGTGTGCCTCAAGGTATTTCACACAAACTTAAACGCATCAGAAATAAATTCTTCTGGAACAGTAATCAAGAAAATAAGGTGTTGCATCTTGCCAAATGGAAGTATGTCGGTAGGCCCACTAAGAAAGATAAGGTGAGTCTCGTCCTCTTTTAATGCCGCACTAGTGTCGAAATGGTTATAAAAACTTAATTAGAACAGGGATTCGCTTTGAGCAGAATTGTTTACTCCAAGTATAACATGGAGGATGGATCATGGATTATAGATTTCAGGAGTACTAACCGACTTTCTGGTATTTGAAGAGATATTATTCATACTTGAAACTTCTTCAATTCAACAACTTTCATCAATCTGGGGGATGGTAGAAGAACCTCCTGAGAGGACCAAAGGACTAGGTAGGTACGTCTAGCTTTGTTGTTTCTTACATTGTTCGGCTTGAGTTGCAACCCCACTGCAAGGGTCAGAGACAATTGGAACGTAGATTCCAAGTGGCGTGTAACATTCAGAAGGAACCTTAAAGAGGAAGAGATTGGCAACTTTGCTGACTTACTTTAAAGAGGAAAAGATTGGCAACTTCGCTGACTTACTTGCACTTCTTGATGACTGCATATCCTTAGAACACAGAGCTGACAATTTGGTTTGGCTCCCCAGCAACAAATTCACTTTCACCATCAAGATTTCTTTAAGAAGGATGACCAGGGACGAGGTGGAGATTCCGTGGCATCAGGATGTCGGGAACCAATCTATTCCTGGTAAAATCAAGATCTTCTTATGGAAGATTGTAAAGGAAAATCTCCCAATCTGAAGTCACCTTCATAAAATGTTACTGACTATGCCTACCAACTGTGTTTTCTATGGCTGCAAAGAAGAAAGCGTAGATCATCTCTTCATTGAAGGTGTGATCATTAATTTCCCATAGAAGATCATGTTCTAAAGCTAGAGCATTACAAGGATGGAACTTAATAATACTATTTCTTTCTTGCTGGCTTGGACAAACTTGAATCCGTGGCCTTCAGATGTTGTTTTGTTGAAACTTGTACATCCAGCTATGTTATAAACAATTTGGTGCACAAGGAACACTCGGATAATTGAGGATCAGTTCAAGCATCCGAAGTTCATCTTCCACCTTTTGACTACATATGTTATTGGGTTGGTTGGCTCACTTGGGAACTCTAGAGAAACTACGAAGTTCAGGGAATTGTCATCACTCATCAGAGCTTAAACGCTTGTTCTTGTAATTTTCCTTTTTTTTTACCCCTCTATCATCTCGTTAGTGGGGGTCTCTCTCTCTCTCTCTCTCTCTCTCTCTCTCTCTCTCTCTCTCTCTCTCTCCCCCCTTTTCTCAACCTACTTGTTTCTACTTTTATGTTGAGATACTTTTCAAGTATTAATAGAAATCCTGGTCTTTAAACCTTCATCAAAAGAATAAAGCCAAGAACCAACCGAGCATCAAGCCTGGAGTTGACGAGGTGTTGAAACCTCATTCTCCGTATTTAAAAACATAATCATCATCATCATTTGAACATAGATGATGTGTGATATCGTATAGAAATATATATATATATATTTGGTGTAGTGAACATAAAAACATGCAATTGATTTTCAAAATCTTCAAAGTGCTATAATAGGGAAATCCCCAAACTTAGGAGATTTAAACTACATTTTTTATATTTAACTTTATTATGTGGGTATGGAAAATTCTTTTGACCTCTCTCCACTGAACTAATGGCATTTAGGTGTTAATTACATCGAGCAATGGCTCGAACATTCTTGATTAACTGAGATAGTAACTCAATTGATGAAGCTATTGATAAAGTTATTCATCCACATATAATAAAAAGAATTAAGAGAGATGTTCCCATGGCCTTCTGAAAATTATGTGCTTTTATTGTAATTTTGTATTTGCGATGTTATGGTTACATTGTCTTTGAATTGGACGGTCATTTTTTTGTTTGAAAGTCTTTTTGTTTCTGAGATTGTTAGAAAATTGGATTATCAAGTCTTTTGTCTTGTATTTTTTGAATGATGATCACGATATATTTTTTATGAGTATTTTACCTGTTTCATTTTTTTGTTTCATTTTATCTCTAATCTAGAATTGGTCCAGATCAGTTTTTCAGAAACTCAAAAAATGAAAAAAAAAACATAAAAAACCTACAGAAGAAGCTTTCCCATGAGATTCTGGTCCTATCTGACTCTTTTGGAGCCGAAATCGACCGGGAAATTCAACAAGGAATGACTGCAATGTTATAAACAGATTTAGCCAAATTGCGAGGGCTAACGTGGACTAACCTTCAAAATACATCGGTAAAAAAGTTTGACGTTAAGTTTTGTTTAAAATAACTTACCTTATCCTGGAATAATGTTTCTCCAGTTGCCCCTTAAGCACTCGCTCTCTTTCCCCTTTTGGATTGAGCGAGCCAATAAATGCATCAAGCTATCACAACGATTAAGGAGTAGTATCATAAGTCATAAAACATAAATTACAGACAAATTTTAAACAGGCTCCATTGCTTGAAGTTACCTCTTCTTTGGAAGTATAGTATCCCCACTGCTTGAAGTCTGCACTCTCAATGAAAAGCCTCCCATCTCTTCGGAAGAACCAATATCTGTTCTGAGTTCTGTCTTTCCCCAAGGAACTTGAACGTATGAATCGTTTCTCAATCTCCTTATCTATGTCTCCAATCTGTGGTTTGAAATTTGCCTCAGTTATGCAAACAATAACAAAAATATAATATATATATTTTTTAGTTCCTTCTTCCTGCTTGATTTATTAAGTTGATGGTTGATACAGACCTGTCGCTCTTCCATGCTCTTTCCCTCTGCTTCATTTTCTTTGTCCTTGTTACTTTGCTTTGTTTTCTTAGTGCAAGAACTAGTGCAAGAACTTTTTACTTTATCTCCACCATCCACTGGATTTGATCTTGCTTTTTTTACAATTTTCAGCCCATTAGCAACTCTATGCTCCTTGACACTGCATAAAACAGGTTTTAAGGAAGTAAATGGGAAATCCTTTTACAAAGTCAAGCAATAAGTGGTTAAAAAACAGCCAATTTAATTTCATACCCATTCTCGGTCAAACAGTGTCCATTAGTTTTAATTTTTTTCCCATTTTTTTCATATGGTATCTGTGTAAATCTTTTTCCAGCCTCCAAGAGAGATGTGTTTCCTTGTCCATTCTGCAAAAAACATTGCTGACTTGTTTCAGATTCTTCTGGTTTAGGAAGCTGCTCTTCTCTCTTCTTTTTCAGCTGCTCTCTCTTTGTCGCTGCAAGTTCTCTTTGTTGTTCAATATATTCTTCTAGCTGTTCTCTTACAGCATTTGTTGTAAGCGAGTCTGCAACCAGTTCTCGAAGAATGCCTAGCTTTACATGAGGATCCAGAAGTCCATAGTGTCCTCTCTTTATAATAGCCAAGTGACTCGACAGCTCTGGTTTGTTTTTCAATTCTATAAAGTCACAGAGAAATACCGTCCAGTTGGCTTGAGTAATCTGTAAATTAAATGGGAAAATTGTCAAAAACACAACAATGCAAATAAATGAAATGAAAATTAACCTTCTGCTAAACATAATCAGAGATCATCCGCTAAAGTGAGATCACATGATGCACCTTTGATTTCCGCTTTTTCATCTGCATGGTGTCAAAAAAATCTCCTTCATCTTTCATAATTAACCGGATCATAGAAGAATGTGATTCTACGATTAAAACCAGATCACTGTCTTTATGGCATAGTGCCTTCTCAAAATCTTCAAGAGAGAATGGCCACAAGTGCAACAACCTAGAAAATGAAGAGCAGAAATCCCAAACCATCAAAAGGTCTCCTACACATTCCATGGGTAAACTAAAATCCCTGCACGGAGTAGGACGCTCAGTGAAAACTGGATCATCTGCTCCTGGTTTGACCAAAAGATCCTCAATTGGATATCTGATCGATATTTCCTTTGAACTTTCTTCTTCTGCATAGGTAAAGACAACTCACTATGTGGCATAATTCTCAATTAAAAACAGAATGGCAAGTATGAAACAAAAGGCTAAAAGCCTAAAACAGAAATTTAATTTGTACGCTGCTGGGAGAATAAGCTTCGTAGTCCATCATACATAGGCAAAAACAAAAATGAAAAGCCTAAAACAGATAAGCTACGACAAGAGTAAGCTACATCACAGGATTTCTACAAGGTATTGACACAAGAAATCAGTAGGAATAAGCTCAAAGTTCATGCTTAATCAACAAATATACGCTAACACCTACACCAGTTCAAGTACCTTTCAATTTTTTTTCAACGCATGGCAGTCTGTCTGACATTTCGCTTTCAGCCATTTTTCTTTTCCTAATAATATCCTTGCCTCCGGCATCCTGAAAATTGAGACTACATCAAAAAGGCCAAGAATTGCAATGTAACAGCAAGCTCTGACAGATAATTACCAGCATGGCTTTCACGTGTCCACTACTTCTGCGGGCATCTTTTTTGCTGCAACTATTATTTTTATATGAGAGTTTATTTCTCAGTTCTTCAGGAGGCTCAGTGGAGATACCATATTTCTTGGCTAGCTTTTCATGGATAACCCACGGTGCACTTCTTGAAGTCGATTCCCTAATGAAGCTTTTTAAAGTGCTTCTAGTAAAAGGTAGCTTTTTGCGCATGAGATCCACCGAATCAACCACAGAAGTACTAGATACCTCCTTATTTTGGTCAAACCAACCTACCTCATAACATGTCCTGCCCTGATCTTCAATAATCTTTAATATTTTACATGCACAAATAGACCGCTCTTTTCGGGCAAATAACTCTGCTCCGCAATACATACGTTCTTGCAAGTTCGTAGAAATTGAACTGACAAGATGCTTCAACGTAAGTGTGCCTAAAAAAAATAAAACATGAATAACCATCACTGCAAATTTATGCACCAGCAACATCAACAAACTAATTAAAAAAGATTGATGACTATGCAACTAAGTTCATGCAATTTCATCAAATAAAGACATGTTTTTAGAACTATAAAACTTTCTAAAAGACAAATCAGAAAGTAAGAGCAAGAAAGTCCTCGTATCCACAAATCCCAAGTTAATAATGTAATATTTTATCCAGTAAAATCATCCTAAATCCTAAATGCAAACTAAATAAGATTTGTTGTTGGAAAACAGTCCAAGTGGACGTTGACAAAAGTGTATGTTCCAACATATAAAGATTTCATGGATAACGCCAAAGGATGTCACCATTTCTTTGGTAAATTGTATGATGAGACTACCGGGGAATGATCTAACCAGTATATACTGTATAGGTGAACCAAGGAGATGGATCCGTTCAATAGGTTGATTGACGATTGTGGTTTCATTGAAGTTCAACCAAGTAATCGGAAGTTTATGTGGGTGACAAGCTTGGGCAAGTCCAAATGGAGAGGATTTTCATTTCAGGTGACTGGAAAACTCCCTGGAAAGTTTGTCCAGCATAGTTCTACTAAACACATGTTCCGATCATCATTCTATTATCATCAGCACTGGCTTCACTAAGCACAAAGAGTGCAAATTTTCATATTTGAAAGGTCTTGGACTAAAATTGAAGAATTTCATAAAATGGTAAGGCATTGGGGGGCCTTGGTTCCTGAAGACGACAACCCAGTGGTGAACATATAGAAGAAGATGAGCTGGCTTCAAGTACAACTACAGCCTTGAGATAGCAACAACTGCAAGGATATGTTGATGGCCAGAAAAGAACTTATCCAAGTGATAGATAACTTTGAGGTCAAATATGAGTAAGGGACCTTGATCGAGAACAATGACAAGGCATTGAAGGATGCAGAGAGAAATTTCAGCGTTATCATAAAGCAAGAAGAATTCAGATGCCAACAGCGGGCCAAGCAACATTGGCTAAAGGAGGGTGATAGGAACACAAAGATATTCCATGCAATGCAAGTGGGAGGAAGAAGAGGAATGTTATTGAAAATGATGACATCAAATCAACAATAAAGTTATAACTGAGAAAGATGATGTAAAGCAAGACATATTCATGATTTTCTTAATGATGCCTTCAAGGAAGAGAAATGGTGCCCCACCCTAAACACTGGTAAGCTTGCGACATTATCCGCTGAACACAGTAAACACTGATACAAGATTTTTTGATGGAAAAGATCAAAAACAGGACCTTTGAATTGGTGCCTCAAAATCCCGATGACTAGACAGCTTCTCAATGGGTTTAATGGGTTTTTACAGAGAACTTCTGCTTAGATATGAAGACAATTCAAGCTCAACGACAGCTAATTACATTCTTTAATGTGATTTTCATTGCTCTTGTTCCTAAAAAAGGGACAATGGATATTGCTTATTTCCACCTCACAAGCTTATTAAATGGGAAGGTCGGAGCCTAAGCACCAAGGCATTTTTGGCAGGACGCTTGCCGGGGAAGGGTGCCTTTTTGGAGAAGCTCAAAAGGCGCAGGCCTTGGTGCCCCAAGTCTTCATACACAATTAAAAAAAACTTTCGGGAGGCTCCTCCCCCCAAAAGGTGTTGCCCCCTTGACCCCTACAATCTGACCGCACAAGTTGATGCGTGATTTGTGAGTGCTCATTTAATAATAATGTAAACATATTAACATATTTCACTGTCACTTACAGTGTTACATACATTTAAGATTTGCAATTAAAAATATATGTTATATAATTAAAATTTATAAGGCTTTTTCTTAACCTTTTTTCTTCCCCGCTCATTTAGTTTATCAAGATTAACTATTTTCCAAAAACATATATAACCACACAAACATAATTACATAAATAAAATCACATTTACATGTATGCACACATAAACACACGTTCAATTGTAACAAAAAAATATAATTGTATTTATGTATAAATGTTTGTATGTATATATGCATTTATATAGTATATATGTATATACATTTATAAGCATCTATGCTACTGCCTTGACTGCCTAAGCAATGATTAAGTGGCCACCTTGTCGCCTAAATGGATTTGGCACCCTAAAATGCCTTGTTGCCTTGACACCTATGGCCACTATATTGCACAGGTTCATCACCAGGTCGGTGGATAAGAATCAATTTGCCTTTACACCAGGATGTATGATCATTGATAGTTTCATGACTGTTCATGAGAGCATTCTAGAGCAAAACATCAAAAGAAAGCAGTGTGGCAATGAAGAGACTTTGAGAAGACGTATGACAAAGTAATTGGATTTGTTTGTATAAAGTGTTGAATATCATGGGATTCCACTCAAGGTGGATTTAGTGCATCAAAGTGTGCCCTGAAACAGCCAGATTCGCTATTTTCTTTAATAGTCAACCAATGGGTTTCATTCTTCCTTTAGGGCATCCGCGGGGAGACCATCTGTCGCTTTATCTATTTGTGCATGCCAGCAAAGCTATAATTTGCTGGGTCGCAGTTGTACAGAAAGGCATTATAGGTGTAAAAGTGGGGACAGAGTTTGCACATATCACTCATAATACATATGTGGGTGACACATTGCTCTTCTTCTCGGCTCGCAAAAACATGGCGCTTAATCACAAGATTCTGATGTAGGACAGAAATTAAGATGCCATCTTTATGTGTAAACGGGCCCTAACAATGTCATCAAACCACTGAAATAACTCCGACTAGACCGAATGATGATGATCCGAACCCGAGCCAAGCTGAGAGATGTAGAATCAGTCATGAATGCATGGAATGCAATCTCCCGAGAATCTCTCAAAAACTCCTGAGAATCTCTTTCTCTCCACACATCTGAGAAACGAGATCACCAAAATGAGAATATCTATACAATACCTTTGATACCTTAATTTTGTTCGCCTATTACTACCCTTAAATTGTTAGATGACATTGTTAAGGTTGATTCATATATTGTCCAATTTATTATGGAATCCATCCAAATATTCATATAGACGTTATTGTTTGATAAAATTATACGACTTAATATTTTTATAACTATATATGTACAATTGAACCAAGATGTTATCAATCTCCTATACATATTGTTCGAGATGAAACTTAGGTCTAACATAAGATCCTTGTATGTCTCTTGTTAACAATACTTCACCATCTCTGTGTTTGTATTTTCTTTTAACTCTCTCACAACTTATTTCGAAAAGATTACATGATATTTTACACTTAAACATGCATATTTATTGGTATTTCTGAAATCTATTCTCCTGCAATTTTTTTCAAATTTATTCTTTTCAATCTCCATGAGATAAAACTAAAATACGAGATGGCAATCTTTGAATAAGGTACATTCTACATGAATAAAATCCGATATCTAATCTCCCAAAATTTTTCTGAGAATCTTGCAAGATCTCTTCTCTTTCACCCTTCCAAGACGAAGTCAAGATTCAAGATGACAATCCTTGCATGAATGAGCCTTAAACCAGGCTGAATCAAACTGAACAACGCTGAACCGGCTCTGGACCAGATTAAAATAGCTTGAACCGGCCTCAAGAAGTGTGAACTGACTCAAACTGGTGGAGAACGGCTATAAACCCAACTGAATAGGCTCTAAACCTGTTGAACCGACCAGAAAACTTGTTGAACTGGGATGAACCAGCCATTTAGACCCTGAACCGGTCAGAACCCGGTTCAGCCGGCTACAGGCCGGCCAGCTGGATGGCAGGCTGGCTGAACAAGCCCTAAATAAACTAAGCCTAGGCTGCCTGTCTAGGTTGGGTCTCATTTAAACCCTGGAGGGAGTCGTGGCCATCTCCCGACTGCTCCAAGCTATGGGGATCATGGCAACTCTCGATGGTGCCGGTGAGCACACAAGGCACCACGGGGCTTTGTCTTCGGTGTGGCATCATTCGGAAGATAGGGCAAAGCAGAAGGGGCAAGGCAACTTTGCGGAGGCACGTGAATGGCGGCAAGTCATTGGGATCGGGGCTTCTCTAACAACTTCTTCTCTCTTCATCACCTTCTTTTTCGTCCGGATGGCAGCACAAGGAAGATAGAGAGGGCGGGGCAGATAGAGCTAGAGGGGTGGCTGCAGGGGCTGGTTGGCATCTTCAGCAGCGGAGCTGAAAGGAACCGAGGATGCTGGGCTTTCTGAACTAGGAAGAATAAGAAGAAGAGGGGTGTTGTGACTCATGGGCAATGTGAAGAAGAAGAAGAACATGTGACCATGAGGAGGAGAGGGACAAGAGGACAGAAGAAGAAGAGCCGAGAGGGAATGGTGGGAAGCAAACTATTTTTAAAGAAACCCAAAAAAAAGATCAAACTAGACCTATGACCTAGACTCAACATAATTTAAATATATACTCTTATGTTTTACTTTAAACTATTTTTAACTCTTAATTGACACATAATCCTAACTTAGACTCCTAAATAGGTAGTCATAATGCTATTAAAATAATACAAGTTTGACATCGATGTCGAACCAATCTAACTAACAGCAGGAGATCTTCACGAGCCTATCTTCCGTACGTGTTGTAAGGTTGAGAACTTAATAATTGTCCCAAGTTGTGAAAAACTTGCCCTCTAGTTTTGAAGTGTCGTATAATGCCGTAGAACATGCACAGACACTACAAATGCAAAGTAGGACAACAATAATACAACCCAAATAATGATGAAGTATGACATGGAAGCTCCAAAGTGACTCAAACGGTGTCACAACAACCAAAGATTATCAAATCGAAATCGGCAGCCAAATCGGCCAATGTTGTTCTAATTTGATCAGATTGATATGGACCAATTCTCCAAAAGGAATCCCAATCTAGAACCAGTCCAGATCAAAAAAATTTATTTTTTCTTTTCGAAAAAATTAAAAAATTCATGATAAATCTAAAAAAATATGAGTACACCTAGAAAAAAAATTAAAATAATATATAACACGCTTTCATGTGACTATCACTCTCTCTGAGACTTATTAAGACAAGTGAATATAAAATAACACCAATATTCAACCCAATAAGAAAAAATATACAATTTATATGCAACAAAAAATGACACCTTTCTATCACCACCATCTACGAAAGAGGCTCCCAGAGTTTTCATTCACCTGCTTTTCTTAAATCCTCTATTGAGACTGGTCAGTCACGATTAGGGGTGCAAACGAACCAATACACTCGACAAGTAGCTCGAAACTCGACTCAATAAAAACTCGACTCGGCTCGTTTATTATGTTAAATGAACAAACTTGAACAAAAAATAAAGCTCAACTCGTTAAACGAGCCGAGCTTAAAAAGACTCCTACTCGGCTCGATAAGTTCGCGAGTAGCTCGATTAAATATTCTATTATATAGTTATTTTTAAAAATTAAATTAAGAGTATTAATAGTTATATATTGTCACTTAAATATATTAAATAATTCAAATTTTAAGTTTAAATTTAGATCGAGTTTCATAAATAAGTTAAATCTATAGTTTTAAAAATGATTTTTCATTGATTTTGAGTTTTATAAACCAATTTGTATATAACTTAAGCTTGAATGTGAATTGAATTTTATTCTACCTACTACTCGAGTTCGAGCTTGACTCGGTTCAATTAATATATGAACCAAACTTGAACAAGGGTTCAACATACTCGTTAAAACTCGAGCTCGAGCTCGAACTCGTGTAAAATAAATGAGCCGAGCTTGAACACCATACTACTCAACTCGGCTCGGCTCATTTGCACCCCTAGTCATGATTGGCCATGCCCATATGAAAATAATGACTCAACCATATGACTAAAATCATACACTATCTGATGTTGGAGCTAGAGGTAAAGATGAATAACATGACTCGAAATTCGAAGAGGATTCTGTATAATTTGCTGCCATATGCTCATTAAAAAAATATATCTAATTCGAACATTGACTTCTTCCACTTGAATGTTATCGTTGAACCAAATCATCAGGCTCTGCTCCACTTGTACAAGCAATATTGGATCCTGAACTACCTTCTTCTCCTCCACCTCCACCTAAACCACCTTGATTTTGATATTGTATAGGTGGAAAGAACTATTCCTTATAACCATTTGACAAGGGTTCCTTAGGTAATGTTGATAAACTCTTTTGATTGAGATACCCTGCTCATCCAATATACAATCTATCTATTCGTGACACAAAGTGGATATGGGTGTGATGTAACCTCAAAAATCTCTCAATTAAGAGATTTTGGAAATTCATTTTCCTTTTTGAATTTGGATTAGACCTTAGCATTGACTTCTTAGGAAAATAGATGGTATTCCATAAAAGTACTAACTAGGGTCAAGATTATATATTGAGGTTGTTAGGTTCTTTGAAAATTGATTTTGACATCTCCCCGTCGGATGGTGCGAAGATCCGACGTTAATTACATCGAGATGACTCGAAGACACTTGATTATCGTCATAGCAATCCATGGAAATAGAAAACATGCATCCACAAAAATAAACATTCACACATATGGACATAGGAGAAAATAATCCCATAAACTTGATGGAATGCAAGCACTTAATTTTAGTTTGAATTTGATTTGAATTGAATTGGTTTAATTAAATTTGTTCGTTTGAATTTTGATTTGTTTGGCTAATTTGGATCTGTTTGAGTTGAATTTAGTTTGTTGATTGCTTTTGGTTTGGGTTGGAGTTAGATTTGTTCATTAATTCAAGTTTGATTTAATTTGAATTTGTTTGTTGATTTAAACTTGGTCTGAGTTTGGACAGTTGTTTATTGTTTGATTTGGATTGCATTTAGTTTTGAATTTGCAGGTTTTGAGTTTTGCCTAAGAAGTTTGGTTTGAAATTGAGTTTATTCAATTTGGTTTACTTGATTGAAATTGATTTGAATTTGGGTTTATTTGGTTAGAATTGATTTGAGTTTGGTTTTAAAAATTAAATTTTAGTTCAATAGATCGATCATGATCCTGTTTACAGCGTAAGAGTATTTTTGATTTCTTTGAACTTGGCAGATCATGATTGATCATGACTTATTAATCTTGAATTCAATTTGCTTGTGGATGTCAGTTCAGTTTGCTTAAGTTAAATTTGTTCAATTTTGATTTATAAAACTGGATAAGATTTGAATTTGTTGAATTAAAATTGACTTGGACAGGTTGTTGTTGGTTTGAGCTTATGGGATTTGGGCTTTACTTGCAGAATTTGATTTGTTTTGATAAATTGTGTTTGAATTTGGCTTGTTTTAAATCAAATTTGTTTGCTGGAATGGATTTAACTTGAGAAATTTGGGTTTGATTTCAAGCTTCTGCCTTGATTTTCTTTGGTCTTATGTAATTTGGGTCATATCGGATTTGCTTGGATCCTCTGAAGAAAATTCTTAATCCCACAACTTTTAATTTACAGATTTGTGCAGGTTCTGATTTGGTTTGGGGTTTGATTTGAGTTGTTTGAGGATGCTCTCAATTTTGCAGATTTCAGATCTATGAATTACAGATTTTTGAAATGTGGGCTTCCAGATTTTCAAGTTTTACAGATTTCAGACTACTGATTTCAGATTTTCAGATTTCTCTTGCAGATTTTACAGGTTTCGGTTTCTTGTTTAAACGTGAAGTTCAAATTTTCTGGATCTACTGTAGATTTCGGATTTCAGACCTGTATGTTTTAAGTTCAGATTTCAGATTTGAAATGTTTCAGATTTTATACATTCTCACTTCCAGATTGGCATTCTTTGGATTCCTCCTCTCTTTTTAGATGATAGATCCCGGATGTTTTCATTTGCAGATTTTTGCATTTCAGAATTTTCAGATTCCAGATTCCAGGCTTTCCAGATTTTAAATTGTCCGGCATATTTCAATGGATTTCCAGATTTTGGGCATCCGGACCTCAGCTTTTAAACAGCAGATTTTCCTTAGTTCAACTCTCCTTCAAATTCAAAATTTTCAGATTTGAAATTTCCAAATCTTTGTTGCAGGTTTTATAGATGACAATTTATGAACTTTTCAGAGTTTACAGTTTTCTGGATTTTATGTTCTGACTCTTGATTTTCATGTTTGTTTCAAATTTCAGATTTTTAAATGGCGGTTCTGCACATTAGATTCAGATTTCAGATTTTTTGTTTTGCTTCAGACTTTGTTTTATGTCACTTTTTGTTATCTTGCCCTTCAGAAAATCTCAAGTGATTGTTCTCTCATTGTAACATCGACATGTGCACTTAACATGAGCTCTTTATTTGTTCTCTCAATACGAGACATGATTACAATTTGACCAAAAATTCGGTCCTTTGAATCCTTGATGGACATGTAGCCTGTTTGATGATGAAAAAGCACCCGGTCTTTTATAGACTTGTGGGCACTCCTCTCACTGATTTGAGATTGAATACACCCGACTTTTGATAAGCTTGTGGGGACTCATCTCATGATTGATGAACCTCATTAGCTCATAGTTCGGCATATCGGCATGTTGATCATGCACAGCCTTCCCACGGCATAATGGGTAAGTAACTCCCTCTTGGGGCATGGTAAGACATTGGGGTCTTTTCAATAGACCTTTGTATATCCACATTAAAGGGTCAAGGGGTGTGCTTAAAGCCGGCCTATTGCTTTCCCTATTTGTTTTGAATTCTTTTGAATTAAGCCAAGACCATGAGGTGAGTTTTTAGCCGGCCGGATGCTCGTCTCGGTTTGTTGATTAATTAAGTGGATTTTTATTTAATTTCTATTTATTGTTTGTTTTATTTCATTTTTGAATTATGGGTCAAGAGGCGTGCTTAAAGCCGGCCTATTGCTTTCCCATTTGTTTTGATTCTCTTAAGTTATGCCGAGACCATGTGGTGGGTTTCTATTGCTTTCCCATTTATTTTGATTCTCTTAAGTTATGCCGAGACCATGTGGCGGGTTTTTAGCCGGCCAGATGCTCGCCTCGGTTTGTGGAATTAGTTAATGAATTTTTATTTAATTTTCACTTGATGATTCATTTTTTTAAAAAAAAAAACCCTGTTTTTGAAGTCCTCTGCCGGACACTGTTCATCCAGATTTACTAGGCCTTTGGTAGCATCGCGGCCCATCACGGCCTGGCTCTGCGCGGTCCACGCCCGGCCGCGCGAGCTCTCTCTTTTTTTTTCACCTTTTTCTTTTGTGGGCCCCACCTCATTTGGCCACGGTGGACCAAAGTCGGGGGGAAATAATTCCCACCCCCCCTCCGGGTGGAGCAGCGTTCTCCCGATGCTCGATTCCGGCGAGAGCCGAGGGCGATGGCTCGGCGACGACGATGGGGGTTCGGAGAGGCTTCTGTGGGCTCGCCTAGGAGAGGTGATGCCCTTGACGACAGCGGCGGAGGAGGCTGAGAGCTCTGGCGGCGTCCGCGGCGGCCTGCGGAAGCGGCGGCGAGCTCGATGGCTCCGGCGAAGGACAGGTGCCTCCGGTGATCCCGACAGCTCCAATGAAGGGGAAAGGCGCCTTTGGTGGTCCTGACGGAACAAGAAAATTGCTCCATCAGCTCTTCGGCTTCGATAAGCAGAGGCGACAGCTCCGGCAGTTTCGACGGGAGCTCGGATAGGTGCGGGCCTCTCTTGTTCTCTCCTCCTCCTTTTTCTCTCTCTGTTGCTCTCCGCCTCTCCTTTTTTTTTCTCGGTTGCTCTCCGGCCTCTTCTCATAGGGCAAGGACTCCTCATATCGGAAAGAAGTCCCGCTCGATGGCAAGTCATTGGCATGGCAAGTCCGACTCCGTCTAGGAGTCGTTGCTCCTCCGGGATACTTGGGGATGATTGGATATGGCCTACGACTTCTCCGACTGGCTGATTGCGATGAACACCCTGTCCCGCGGGAGTTGGTTGTGCCAAGTTGGGGCACGTTGCCCTTTTTTTATTTTGTATCCTCTGAAGGCTCGGACTTACTCCGATAGGTGCATGGAGGATTCCATGCAATCTTGTAAGATCGAGAACAATCTCTTCTTCTTTATTTAACTTTGGTGAAATCATATGAAGGGTAGGCCGGCCTTGTTTTAATGGGCCTATTTTGACATTGATATGAGAAAGTATTCCGGAATCGGAATCGGATTCCAATTCCAGTTCCGGCCGATTCCTGGGAAGGGAATCGATTCCGGATCGGCCCGGAATCGTTTTTTATTTTATTTTTTTTCGTCAAAAAAATTCAGAAAAAATTCTAAAAAATAGGAAATGAGTTAGAAAAAATTTTAAAAATAACCAATGCATTCATCCACAGGACCACATCGAATAAATACTAATGAACTCCAATTGAAGTTAAGTACATATTCCATTGATTCAAAAATCAAAGAGTTGATACATCATGAAAAAAAATATAAATTTACATCATATCAATCTACTACCAATATCTAGGATATAGATGTGAAACCTCGATTTTCATTTCTTTCAAATGTGTTTAAAAGTATCATCATTTTTTATATTGAAATATCGTACCCGAATTTTCTAGTAAAATAGGTGGTAGACCATAAAAAATATTAGATAGTCCGGGTGATATTAAAAGAGTATAGAACCGAGGTTATCGGGTTCTGTGAAAATATTTTGATTTTTGACCTCTCCCGTCGGATGGTGCGAATATCCGACGTTAATTACATCGAGCAACGACTCGAAGACCCTTGATTAACCGCCATAGCAACCTGTTTGGTAGAAGATGCACATCCATATAAAATAAATACACAATGGGCGATAGCCCCATGGGCTCGATGAGATGCAACCATGTTGATTTAAGAAGTGGTTGATGTTGATTTTAACTTGGTTTGGATTTATTTCCAGATTTGATATCAACTGTATTTGAGTTTGTTTTTATGTTTGGACTTATGTTTGGTTTATGTTCAATTTGAATGTTTTATCTCACTTTTGGGATCTGATGAATAAGTCACAATTAAATTGATTTAAATGTTTCAGATTTTTTATGTTATCATTCTCATGATATATGTTGATTTTGGTATGTTTTGATTTTAATATTGATTTGATTTGTTTTTAGTGTTGATTGGCTCATTTGAGTTATGTTTTTTATTTTGTTCTCTGAGTTTCATTTAGTTTTGTGATCTGATGATATTTTTTTTAATGTTTAAGAACTGTTTTTTGATGAATTTTTTTAAATGTTTTGAATATTGTTTATTTAATTCTCTTCGAAGTTATTTAATTATCACTTGTTTATAAATTTAATTTCATAGATTAAGTGATTTTTTAAATGACTTTACAGATTGGTTAAATCTGATCTTTTATTTTTCGGATTTAATGAAGTCATTTTTTATATTTATTTTTGTTTTGTTTATTTAATTTTGGGTTTGCATCCCATCCAGTCCATTGGGTTAACATCCGGTGCCCAGTTCAAACATACACATCGGCACTTGAATCATTCATTTCATTCCATTCCATGTCGGAATACATCAAGTCGATATATGAGACTAAGTCTGAAAATGACGGTTTCCTTCCCTCAAGGTGTATTTCCATAGGATCAAAGATAAGAAATCGGCATTATGATGGCATGCCGACCCATCCTTGATCGAATGGAATTTACCACCAATATGGCTAAATCTTTTGACTCGCCACACCGAGGGAAGGATCCGTCGACAACGGGAGCCGGCTCGTGCCTACGTCCAGGATGCGACATGCCGGGTCGGGCCCGGGTTAGCCGTCCAAGGTGGAGCGTCCAGTGGCGGACTAACTCCTTATTAAATTTGGCATTTTGCATTTCATATTTTGTTTAAGTTTATTTTTTATGTCCAAGGCCCATTGGGCTGCTGTCATGTCATTCATGACCCCGCCGGTCGCCTTCATGTTCTTGTGAGCCCGGCTGATCCGGCTTGCATTTCCTTGAGCATGTTTGGCATATTTGCACCTTGAACTTCACCATATCCTCCTTGTCTTTCAAATAGGGAATTGAGGGCCCGCCCGAGTAGTCTCGATCCGTCCGGCGGATTTTGAGAATCTCAAAGCGTCGACCCTAAAAGGAAGGGATCCAGGTCTGTTTTTTTTTTATGGTCTGAAAAAAAAATAGGTTCTATTTGGGGTCATTGGGCTGACCGAGGAGACTGCATATGGAGGATCTTCAGAGCTGTTTTAAAGACCAGTTTTTGGGTCTGACTGAGGGTTCATATGTGGGCTGTTTGGGATTGAATTTAAGGGTCAATTAAGGGTCTGGCAGGCTTAGGCAAATGGGCCAACTGGGAGACCGAACAAGGAATGTTTTTTTTTTGATGTCTCAGAAGGACTTGTGTAAGGGGGACTGCGGACCCTATAGGACCTGTTTTAAAGGGTCAGATAGGTGCTGGCTTTCGATGGACTGGGGCTTGAAAAGGGGACCAACATGGGGTCACATCGAGATTCATGAAGGGATGAACCTGTGGGCCAGAAATGTGGGTCGAACAGGCCTAAAAGAAAAGAGAACTAAGGGAGAATGAAAGGAGAAAAGAGGGGGAATAGGAAGGAGGAAAGGTGCAACCGATGAGGCCTTTTCTTACCTTTTTTTCCTTTCTTCTTTTCTTCCTTTCTTGGTGCGACAGCAGGGGACAGACCTCCCCCCTCTCTTCCTTGCTTTTTCTTCTTCTCTTTGACTCCTTCTTGGGCTGCCAATGCTGGTACGCAAGAACTGGAGGGCTGAGACAGCTTCTCTTCTTCTCCTCTTTCTCTATTCTCTCTCTTCAGAAGTTGGCAACGGCTGGAACATGAGCTTGTGCGTACCTCCTCCTTTTTGACCTTGAAGGGATGCTTTTATAAGGGAAGGAGGGTCATGCAGCTTCGTGGGAGGTAGTTGGGGTCAAGAGTTATCTCCACCGAGAGATAAAATTAGGTGGAGAAGAAATAGGGGTGATTTACTATTTTCCAAGCATTTTCAGCGCGAATTTCCCTTTTTTTTAGGTGGTGGACCCCATCCTAACAGAATCCAGCTTAAAGAGATGGACGTGGGAAGCTTCTGGATATTTTCTGAGATTTTTCTTGATTATCTCCGAATTTCTGAAGTTTATCCAACAACTTTCTGGATTATTCAATAGAAAAATACCCAAAAAAGGCAGAGAAAAATAGTTTTCGAGCTCAAAAAATGTGGAAATGTCAGAAATTATTCCAAGGTCTTCAAAAAACAATATCGGGCATAAAAATTTATTTTTGACCCAATATTGGATTTTCTGGAGAGAGAAAAGTGATTTTCTGTATTTTTTTGAAGAAAATTCCAAAAAAATGTGGAATTTACAGAAAATTGATTTTGGATATTTTCTGTGAATTCTCAATGAATTTTGGGTGGTGAATTGTATTTTTCTTGAAATTTTGAATATTTATCCCTATTTTCAGAATAAAAAATAGGATAAATATTATTTGTTTGACAAGTGGGCCCAATGGACCAATACGTTCAAATTGGGCCAGAATTGCAAGGGAATGGAGATTTATCAAGGAAATATCAATGAATAATTGGACTCCAAATGATTTTTTGATTTTCAATTGAGATGGAAGGAAAAATAATAATATTAAAAAGATTATTTTTTCTTGTGGAGAAATTTCGATGTTCACAATAGATATGGGTCTTCCTCCTCTCCCTGCTGCGCTTGACGCTCCACCCTCGTGCTCAGTCGTGTATACTGTCCGGGACCATATCCATATGAAAATAATGCCGATGCCATGCCATCAAGGTCGTATGGATCGGACTGCGAGACGACCAGGACGTAAGCAGAGGATGGTGGAGCTAGTGATGTAATCCACTGCTGGTCAGCCTGGCCAAATCCTGAATACTGCGGCTCCTGTATATAACAATCAAGTGTATCCGAATCCAGCGTATAATACGGCTTTGGATGCCGTGAATCAGGAGACTCGGCTGCTGCTGATGGCTGCGTCGCTGGTATGCACTCCTCGTCATCATCACCTGAGGAGTGAGAAGGAGCTTGCGTGTTGTCATCTGGGCTGACATGACGCCTGACCTCTAGCTTCCTTCTCTTCACCTCTTCAGTCATCTCTAATATGAGATCAATGGAATGTGCTGCACAAGGCACCCAGAACATGTGCTTCCTCTTCTCCATCAACTTCCTCCCAGCCGCCTTATATGATGGTTCGTTGTCAGTGACAACCTGAACCACATTGTCCTCCCCGATCTCCTCCACCACCGCATCTATCAGAGAAAAAAGGAAGTCGGCATTTTTTATCTTCCCAGAAGCATCTACCGACTTCAAAAATGTTGTCCCCTCAAAACAGTACACCAAGAAATTTATCATACTCCTCTTGGTGATACGTGTCCACCCATCGCACATAATTGTGCAACCCCTCTCCTTCCACACCAACTTAAAACCATCCATCCACTCCTTCAACTCATGGACCTCCTCATCCAGCCCAATGCCGTATATATGTCGGCTGCCCGGGCTTGCAAACCCGGTCCAACCTCACCCACGGCATCCACCATCGTCTGGAAATAGGGGCTGGTGGCTGCATGCGCTGGGATGCCTACATCAAGTTAAAAAAAAATTGGATCAGAGTAAAATTAAGTTTAAGTAAGTAAAACACAAATAATGTCAATTTTAATTTAAAAAGTGATACCTGCATGTAAAAACCACTTCACAATGTGGCGAACGGCTCTCTTTGCAGCCGTTCCTGTTGCCTTCACCCCTTTCATTGCCTGTTTAATCCTCATCTGACCAGCACTCTGTTTCCTAAATAAATACTCGTCACTCGGTGTAAATCGAGTGCTGGTAGAAGTAGAACGGCGGTATGGCTCCTATCTCCTGGGGTCAGGCTCTCGGTCCCGGGTAGGGCGAGCCGATGCTGATCGGCCCAAAGTTGGGTCAACTCTTGACCCAGACCCTCCTGCTCCCCTCCTCCTGTCCTCCTCCTCAGCAAATGCACGCTTGCTAGCGTGCCTAGCACGTCCAAGCTCGGAGTCTGTTGACTCCTCCTCGCTCTCTGGCTCCGGCTCAGCTGGTGCCTTCCCCTGCCTTTCCCTTTCGAGGTAGGCAAATCGCGGTCCCTCCTCCTCTCGGAGTAGCTCGTCGTGCAACTCCTCCCTCGCTCGATCCTAACGCCCGTTGAGAGGCTCTACCCGTCACGTAGCCTCTCATCTCCTCACTCTTCTCCCTGGGCACCTTCTCACATTTCTTGACATTCCCGACACGTTCCGTGTTCGACGATAAGTTGTTTCGGCCGGAACACCCCCCACTCATCTCCCTCCCACACCATTTCCACTGTACCCTCTTCCTGACTGGGTCTACCATGTGCCCGTGTTCCCAACCCACGTCGGAAGCACGTGCTGGTGTTGCATCACCTTGATCGGCCATTGCTTATATCTGCAAAAATTGTAAACAATGCACAAAAAATGATTAGATAACATAAAAATTGCTTTAGACGTTGTTCGGGAAGCAGACTGCCCAAGTAACACATCATTCGGTATGTTTAAAGGGTTACGTATTTGCCGAAAATGGTCGTAAATTAACGTACGGGGTATCCGAAATTTTTCCCGTACAAAGAACATCCAATCGATGTTCAAACAACTTGAGCGGAGTTGTTCGATCAAAAATCACCGAGTTTAACTCTGCTCGGAGTCGTCGGAAACGTGTAAAAATAGACGTACGGGATATCCGGAATTTTTTCCGTGCAAAATGGACTTAAACGGATAGTTCAAAACTTGGACGGACTTGTTTGGTTGGAAATCACAACGTTTAACGACGCTCGGACTCGTCGGAAACGCGTAAGAATGGACGTACGAAGTTTTCGGCGAAGAAATCTTACCAAAAACCTTATAAAGATCGAAGAAGAGGTTGATTCGAGGCCGATCCGAGCTTGAATCGGCGGAATCCCTTGAAGACGTTGCTTGGAATCGTCGGAATCGCCGGAATCCTTGCTGGAATCGCTGGAATCAGCCCGGAATCGATGCTAGGAGCTGGGATCGACGCCGGAATCGCCTGGGAATCGCCGGATCTCCCTTCTGCCGCCGCAGGATCGACGGAATCGACCGCCACGGGTCGATTCCGGCCCTTTTTAGGGCCGGAATCAGTTCGATTCCAAGTCCAGAATCGAACCGGGAATCGAACCGGTCCAGTTGACCCGGTCTTCCGACGGAATCAGTCGGATCGACCGATTCCACAAGGAATCGGTGGAATCGGATCGATTCCGACCGATTCCAGGTGATTCATACCGATTCCGCGGAATTCTTCCCGGAATCGGTCCTTCCGCATGGAACCGATCCGATTCCGAAATCGGTCGGAATCGGACCGATTCCACCGATTCTGCAATCAATGGATATGAGCCTATCTTGAAATGGGACTTAGCCCATTATTGCATCACAGGCTGCTCGAGGGTACCATCTTGAGCCATTCCAATTAAATGAAGATTGAGGCTGACTTCAATTATTGTGAAATTTTTGGTGTCAACAGGGTGTTAGACATTGTGGCTCGGGCTCTTGTTTAATAGGAGGAGATGTCTTAAATAAGTCACTAGGAACAGCAATTGGCTTCTGAAAAGATTCAAGGTCAGAAACATTTAAATTAGAGATTATCCCTTTATTTGATGGAATGCAAACCATATAAGGCATTAGACAGTACCCATTTATATATCTAAAATAGACAAACGCTATTAGGATGTTTGGTTGCATGATAATTGAGGTTTTTATTTTAATTTTTAAAAATTATAAAAAAACTTGTTAAAAGAGGTGTTTGACAACCATGATAATTTTATGTTTTGAAAGTGATTTTCTTCTTAAACAAAAAAAGAGGGTCTCACCTCTTTCTTTTTTCTTGTGGTCCCCCACTTTGTTTGGTCATGTGTGGTAGTTACTCTTTTTTGTAATCACATCCCTCCAAACATGATAATTTTATGTCATGAGTTGGTTCACTTTTTATTTTAATACAATTTTTTATCATGAAAGTATACAAAAAATTATCATGCAACCAAACACCCCATATGACTTCGTAATTTCTTAACTACATTAGAATGATATCACTACAATCGAATTCGTACCATGACATGATCATTCTTACTAAACTCTTGGAATTGCATATAGAAATCAACACTTAGTTTATATGACTCATTACTAGTATGAACCCACTTTCATTGGACCAAATGTTCATATATGCTCCTAACGTATTCGATAAAAGACTCATCGGACCAAACGCTACTGCATGTGGTGGAAACATAGTTGTCAAGGCGACAAGGCGCCCAAGGCGTTGAAGGGTACCGATTCCGCTTAGGCGACAAGGCGGCCGCTTAGGCGTCGCCTAGGCGGTCAAGGCGGTATTAAAGGAAGGCTGAGTCTGGAAGTTGTTATATATAAAAAAAACATAAATATAATTATATTTGTTATGTTATAATTGAATTTGAGTGTTTTATCAATGCACATAAGTAAATATGATGTGTGTGTGAAAGAGAAGAAAGTTAAATAAATATTTATAAAATTTAAGTATATAACTCATTTATGATTATAAAATTTATATATGTGCAATAGTATAAGTGATGTTAAAATATTGTTATAATATTATTAAATGGGGGGGCGCAGAGTAGTCGCGGATCGACAGAGAGGAAAGAGTTGAAAAAGAACTTAATTAAGTATATAATATATGTTTATAATCATAAATCTTAAATATGTATGATAGTATAAGTGATAATACAATATATTAATATATTGAAACTATCATTAAATAAGTGTCCCTTGTGAGGGGTATCAAGGGAAAAAAATTCCTCAAAAACTTTTTTTAATGATGTAAAAATACCCAAGGCGCCTTGCTTGGGCGCCTTGGGCGCCTAGGCTGGCGCCTTGGGCGCCTTGGCGGGCGCCTTGGGCGCCTTATTGGCCCCAAACAAGGCGCCCTGGCAAGGCGCCCTTGGAAAGGCGCCTTGCCGCCTAGGCGGGCGCCTTGACAACTATGGGTGGAAATGAGATGAGGTCGATGGGATTTCTAGGATTGTACCCATGAACAATCCAAAATGGACTCATATCAATACTTTTGTATGCGAACTAGGTATATGGCATGATCAAGTTTCAATTCCCTAAATGATCTCATGCTACAAAAGATTTCCTAGACTTTTAATCACAACCTTAGTTTGACCATCTATTTTGGGGTGAAAGGTAGTGGACAACTTCAACTTTGTACCCATCATGCACCAAAAGATCTTCTAAAAATAACTCATAAATCTCATATCCCCATCCGGCACTTTAGTCTTAGACAAGGCCATGTAATTGAATAACCTCGTTAAAAAAATCTTAGCAACTCTAGGAACATAAGAGATTATAGGACAACAAAAAAGATAAGTCATCTAAAAGAGTCTTACAACAACAACATGAATGGAATCATTTTTTTAAGATTATAAAGAGTCTAAGCACAAATTCCCTATTAACATTTTCCTTGGGTTGAACTATGATATATCTTTCAACATCAATCTTTAAGCTAGGTAAAGTTTCTAAGAGATTGCACCTTGTAATTGGTTCTAACTTCTCAAATTCTCAAGCTAATTCATATTCCATCATATTGCTTCTTCTTCTAAGGTGAATGGTTCTTGTGGAGTTTCCTCACAAAATGGACCTCCTTTTTTGTAAGCATGGAGTGTCCAAATAGGGTATTCATATGCTCTATGCCCATGACCCTTGCACCTATAGCACACATCCTTAGAACTCCCTGGGTGGGGTTTGGGGGAGGTGATTTCCTTTCCTTATCTTTTCTCATTGGTTGGTTTAAGTTTGAGTTATTTATAGAATAACATGCATTTGAGAATTGAGAATTGTTAGGCAGCTCAATTGCTTGGATGTGCTTAGTGAGAACATTAGAATTTATCTTATCAAATGTGCTATGATGCTTAGAAATGATTGGTCTTCCACTAAGCTCGTATGGATCTATCCTAGGTAAAACGTGAATAATGGGTGCTAGAGGCCTTTGAAATATCTCAACATCTTGAGTTACTTGGCAAACTTGCTCCAAGGTGATGTTTTTAAGAAAAAAAGTCTCTTTGGACATCCTCTTTAAGGACAGATCTAAACCTTGATAAGGTGACTTTCAAGTCCTTATTCAACCTACACCACATTGATAACTCGTCAAATTGGGTGATGTGTACGGACACAAATAGGTTTTCTTGACTTAAGAGCCTTCGACAATAGGAGAATGACAAATATTTTTCACTCAACTTTTCTTTCATCTCATCTTACATGGAAATAGGGTGATGTTTCCTCCTAAAGAGTAAGGCATTTGTATTCCTTCAATAGACCTTAGCTTGTCTACTCCACTCCATTTAGACAAAACAGACTTTTCTCTCCTTGAACAACTCATATCAATCAAAGTAAAAGTACATATTTATCTCCCAATTGGTGTAGACTTGGGAATCAAAATACCCACTAAAGTATGGTGCCCATGCCTCAACACTTCTATCAACCAAAATCTTCTAAATTGGGTTGAAGCCTCATTGGGTTAGGTGCAACTCTCATTTGAGAGTGGTTACTACCTTGACTTTGATCCTCTCAGTTTGCTACTCTTCTTTGATTTCGGTGAGAGATTATCCTAATTGATTTATTCATCCTAAGAATCACTCCATCTTATCAAGCTTTTCTAGGATAATCTTTGTGATATTTGAGTTGAGTGCAACCAATGAGATTAGTTAACTATGACCGACCAAATATGCCATATCGAACCAAATGGACAAGCAAGTATATTGAGATAAATTTTTTAATATAAAAATTCGTTTTTTACTATTTGACACTAAACGACACCCTAACCTACCATGCTCTAATGCCAAATTTGATGTCGGAAAAATCGGGTTGACTTTCTATACCGACTGCCACACATCATTCAGTTCATAAAACCAGGTAATGGACTGACATAATTAGAAAACTACAATGGAGTAGGGTGTCTATCTAAGTGACATTTAAGTGGAAGAAGGGTAAGGAGAGTATGATCTAACTTAGTTCGGCACAAGTATGAGCATTAACGATCGCATACAAAATGAGCAAAGTAAATAATCAAAGAGAAATAGAAATTACATCTATGCACGCAAAGGTGCCCTTCTGACACATCCCGAAAACTACGGCCCAAAAAATTATATTACAAAATTATCAAAATGCCCACATCTGGCGAGAGGGTAATATGTTACATACAGCGCATTCTTGGGACCATTCAGGTTAACAAGTATCAACTGAATCAAACACTTGGCTGGCATGTTCCAAGAATCCTTAACTAAGAGTTGAGGTGGAAGCTCCTCAATTAGCAACAGACGGACATCAAAGAGGTGTCGCGATGTCTATGTGGATAGGCGAAGTGTCGACCCGGCATTGAAAGTTCCAAGTGGCATTGACCTTGTCAGTGATGGAGGTTGCAAGTGGTGGATCGACTTTCAACGTTGGAAGATCGGTGAGAGAAAGTGGGAAGGAGGAAGAAGACGAAGGGGGTAGAGTACGAGAAGGGTGTAGTTACCTTCTCGAGGATGTTAGATAAGCAACGACGTCGACCAATCAAGGTGCTTAACGTGGATAATGCTCCTTACGAGCTCCCAATACCAGGCAATTGAGTATCCCTCGTAGGCTCTTCTCTCACATAGACAATGCAAAGTTAAAGAACACACTCTTACTTCAACTTTAAATTTCTTCCACATAATATAATGAGGTTACATGAGGAGTTGTTATAGCCCTCAAAACTCTTTTCAAATTTGGTTTCTCTTCAAACACATCCCCACTTACCAACAAATACACATTAACTTGAAATAATTATTAATCCTCAAAAAATTACACTTCTTAATTCAACAACTACCTACTAACTAAAAGTAATTACTAACCCTAAAAAAACTACACTTCTTAATGAGACTAAAAACAACTACCTACCAACTACTAACTCTAAATCTACTAATTAATGAAACTAAAAATAACTACCTACCAACTAATAACTACAAACCTTCCTAATTAATAAAACAACATTCTTCTAGGCAAGAATAGGTGAGTGGGCCACCAATCCTTAAAAGAAGTGAAATGTGAGGCAGAATCAAATCCAAGTCAAATGGTGTCGACTGCCCGATCTTGGTTTGAACTAGTCTAATCCAATCGAAAATGTTGTTTCGAACTGGTGCCCCTCCCAAAAAGTGGGTGTTTGTTCTTCCTTTTATGTTTCTTTCTTTCTTTTGGCGGTGCACAGCTGGAACTTCAAATGGGAGAAAAATGAAGCGCAGACCTGGCATGCAGATCAAGGCTTGAAACCCCAGCCAAGGCACTGTATGATGGTTTGACAGCATCCAGTCCATTTTTGATAATTGCATTGACTCGTTGAGTACCTACAAAGAAAAATTCCCTCCATGAAGTAATGAGGGGCTGCTGTTAACCAACCAAAGATGTACTGATCCACTTTCACCCCGTTCTAATCCCTAGATAAGTAAAGATATGGCTTTTGAATAATAAGAAAAAATAATTTAATCGTCCAGTATAGTTAAAATCAAAACTTACCAGCTTCACTAAAAACTCCATAGAAAAACAACATAAAGATGTGTACTTCACAGTAACAAAATTGTTTGACGTAAAAGCGAAATGAAGAAAGAAACATGATATCTAAAAAGCAATAGTAATAAAAATATGAAAAATTAAATCAATTTATTTCAAGGTTCTTACTGTATTGGATCATGTGCAGTATGAGAGCCACTAGTTCTTTTGGAATCAACTGGACTTTCTCTTTGGCACGGTGTTCGGAGACCAGAGCTTCTTCATATGTTAAGTTTGCTTTACCTGTGGCTTTACAAGTCCATATTCTTTGACGATAAAGGTTCAATCTGCTTAGATATTCCCTTGACCTAATTAAGGAATTCAATAAAAGGCATCTTGCTGGGTTTTATATAGACTAAAATGTAGCATAAGAGAATATGCTATGATAGTTGTGCGCTCATTCAAGTTTCAATTTTCATTACCTGAAGTAAATAATTATCATGAGGAATTGTTTAACTAATCTGTGTAATATGAAAGTAGGTTTCTGCAGAAACATACATCAGTAATGGACTCCATTTTATAGAGAAGCTACCCAAAAAACATTGCTATTTTCATGTTTAGTGCAAAACTCAGAGATGCAATTCATTAAAAGCAAAAGGAGGGAAAAACAAGATACCTATCAAAAGAATTGGTACAGGAAAAGCATTATGCTGCGAAAGAAAATAGAAGAGAACAATGCACCCAAAAGCGCCACATAAAAGCACAGAAGATTTTTGGGTTGGGGCTCAGCTAGAGCAGAATGAACAGTAAACCCCAAGACATGCTACCCCTTCATGCAGACGAAACCATGAAGCCAGAGTCAGTCAATTCTGGATCAGGATCAACATAGGCCAATCCAATTCAAGTGGGGGATCTGATCCAAGAGACAATTCCCCTTTGAATCAGCTGGACTCAGCCCAAATCAGCAGCAAACGGCTATTCAACCCAGATCGGCCAATACAGTGCCTATTCAGCAAGAATCGACCAATTATGGCAGAATCAGTGGCAGGGCTTCGACTCCACTGCTCCCGTGTCTTCTCCACCCTATGGAGTGGGGCAGAGTGTCATATTGGGTCTGTTAGACTCTATTATCAAAGGCAATTGAGATGACTGCCTAGGCGACAAGACAAGGCGGCGATTCAGTCTAAACTGCCTAGGTGGTCATCCTTGCTGCCTACGGCACTAAGGCGGGGCATCTCTGGCGTACTGTTCAGGTGAGGAAGATGAAGAAGTGGGAACCAATTGTGGATCTAGATCTGCAACTTATAGCAGACCGCCCTCTTGGTGATGACCCCCCCCCGGTCTGGTAGTCTGACCAGCAGTTCAGCCCCAGGCAGACCGATTTTAAGTTGTGGATATGCCGGTTTTGGGCCCGTGGGATCAATATCCTGCCCACTGGCCTTTTCTTCTCTGCCTGAACAGAACGCCGAAGGTGAACAAATGGACGAAACTGGATCACCTCCATCATTGGAGGCAACAGGGCGAGGTGTTTGGAACAAGATGAGGGGTCCCTCATCCCATCCACCTCTCACCTTTGACTACATGAATTAGACTTAGACCCCAAACCCAAAATGATGGTCTTCCCCACCCAATATGGTGAAGAAGAGGCACCACCCTTGTCGCCGATTCCGGCACGCACTGACCTCCATCAGGGTGGGATCGGACCAAAATTGATGGAGCTTCCATTTTCCGTAAATACATACATATATTAATGTCTTATGCTTTTGGAAGAGCCAATCTAGGCCGATCATGGATAGGCCTAAATCGTCCTTTCTGATCTGGATAGAATCAGGATTGCCACTAGCCGATCTGATCTAAAACCCGATTCTAATCTGGCTTTTCTTAAATGAAACAAAGCAGACTGCAGCTCCAGTCACCAATGATTGCCCAGTCGTCATGAAAGAAGCAAGCCTGGTAAAGAATGGCATGAATGGACTGCATCTCTAAAGGTTCTGCAATTGTGCTCCTTCCAGATTTCCCAAAGGACTGCAACAACCAACAATGATAGCAACCCACAACCACATGTGATTAGGGTTGTTCATGGTTCAGTTTGGTCCGATTTAAGACAATTTTCTAACAACCATACTGAACAATAAAAAAACCGTATCAAACTGCCCACTATTAACCCAAATGGATGGTAAACTGAAGTGAAAAAAACAGTTTGTTTCAGTTCATCAGTTCAAAATAGTGAATCTTAACTCGTCATTGCTCCTATTTCTTTATCCACAATGATATTCATCTAACTGAACCTAGATGAAGGGGAGGGGTCCAGGGGGAGCCCTAGATGATGAAGGGGAGGGGAGAAAGTGAGAATATGGGGTGAGAAGGGGGAATCAGTCCGATCTCCCCCTTATTGGGGGGATTGGACCAGAAAATGGTCCGGAATTGGGTCTTGAATCGATATGATTCTGGACCGATTCCCAGATCGATCCTCGACTGATCTGGTCGATTCCGACCGATCCAGCTGGGAGTCCCAGCCGGAGCGGTAGTTCCTGCCTGAATAGGATCGGTGGGTACTGATCTAATCCAAGAATCGGCTGATCTCGATCCGGGTCGGCTGATTCTGCAGTCCATGCTTTTGGTTGTTTGTTTTTGTTCACCGTGACATGTTTCTACACGAAACTTGGATTTAACCTTTATTTCATTGTAATTGACGGGTGGGGTTAGGAAATATTTTTTCCACCTTTCTGGGAGTTTGAAGTTTTATGATCGTGATGATAGTTAAACAGTTTATTACACTCTTGCAGACGTTTGTGAAGGATTTTGTTAGGGATGTAGCTTAATAGATTATTGTCCCTTCAGAGGTTCAGTTAGATGAATTGAGTCCGAGTAGCCATTCCCGTGAACCGAATTGTGTGTGGGAGTCAGTTTAGAGAGTCAACTCGGTCCTTCCCGCAACCTTATAAACCAGGTCAACCAATTTACAGGTTGGTAAGACCAAAAGCGAACCAAACCGTATACTAGATACTTGTTGGATTCAAGTTGGAAAACCAAAGTGTAAATATATTGGTTTGGTTTGATTTACCGGTTTGATTAAGCACCTTATCAGTGGTCCAACGCTAATAAGTTTCACCAAATTCTCTGTGAGAATTAGGTTGTTGTAGTCTTTGCACCAAGACAAGTTGACCACAAGGCATTGGTGCAAGTCTTCTAAACCAAGTCTATAATACCACAGGCAATATAAAGATGATCCCAGTTTTCATCTAGCTACACAAAATTACATCTTTTTTCCTGAAATCATCTTTGATCCACCCAATTTGGTTTTCCTTTCAGTATTTTCTAAAGAAAGAAATGCGACTTAACAGAAAAGTCCTTACCAAGTCCCATGCATTCATTGCATAATTGGCCTATCTGGATCGGGATTGGCATATTCAGATCAGACCCCTCAATCCAATTTTGGCCCGGTGACCCAATCCAAGAGGATCTCCTGATGGAATCAGCAAAAAGCGGCTGGATCAGGGCCGGAATAGGTCAAATTGGCCAATTTCGGACCAATTCCAGCAATTCGTTGCCAGAATCGGGTGCTCCATGGCCACCGCAGTGGCTATTGAGCAGGAAAGACAAGGTTATCGGGTCTCAATGGACCCGGTATTATCGGGCAGGGAAGACCCCACAGTGGCACAGTGTTGCCACGGGGGCTTATACAGCCCATTTTAAGGCCAAAATTGGCCTCAAAAGAGCCTAGATCGGTTCTAGGCTCGTATTTTGTATTTTTTGTTTTTTAGGGCCATCTAATGAACCGATTTGGACCAATTCTGGATCGGGTTTTCTCCCGGATCGATGGGTCCCAATTCTATCTCGCAATCTATGGTCCCATGGACCTAACCGACTAACTCTTGTTAACTTCTCCCAATGAAAAGTGAATCCAGTTGCTGCCATGCTCTTTAATCTAGAATAGTATCATTAAGAGAAAAATTACTGTGCACCTCCAAAAGCTGCATCAGTTGCTTTTCTATGTGATGTAGCAGATTACCATAACATAAAGCTCCCATCCACCACTAAGATTTATGTATCCTAAAATTAAGCTACTTTGATGTCTTAGAAAAAATTTAAATTAAAGAGATTAGAGAGGGAACTTTATGCATCACAACCAACCCATTCCATATGTACAACCAAAAATTGACAGCCTGCCCATCCTCAATGACAACGTTGGAGACACATTTGAAGATATCACCCACCCTACCCATATTCATCCAATTGTCCAACCATGATTTCTAAGGTTACCAAGGTCACAATTCATTCATTCAACAAGAAACGAGACAAGAGAAAGAAGAAAAGAGAGGATACAACTAGAGGAGACAAACAAAACCACTACCAAAGCAGTAATGGTCAAGTCACCTCTACAAAAAGAAGGTTTTCTGAATCAACAATACATCCTTAAAAGTCCTCATGTCCGGATAAGAACTGAAGTGCACAAAAGACCTACCTTTCACAAAAGAAGCCATCAAAAAGAGGATGGCTGATAGGTTTTGAAACATCCTTAAAAATCCTCAAATTCTTGGATCTCCATATAAACCATAACATGGCTGGCAAAGAAAGCTTCCACAAGGTAGGTTTGTCACTCCGTCTCCACATATCAGTCTTAAGCCATTGTTGCAACGAGACTTCCACACTCTGAATCCACCCACATTAATTTCCAACTCTTGAACAAAAGAAGTCAAAGGTAGAGAATAACATCACAACGAAGGAAAAGATGATTGAAATCCTCTCTCTTCGAGCCACAAAAGATACAACCTTTGCCTTGATAAGAAACAACTTCTAGTCTTCGACAGATATAAACTGGTAAGAAGCCTCTCCATGTGAGTTTTCTATAACATGATATTAAAAGGGATGGACCAAGCATACTTCCAAGTTCCACTCAGGTCCAGCCTGCTACTAAAAGATTTGACAGTAAAAGATAGTCTTTTATTAAGATTCCACAACCATTTATCATCCCATGATTCTGAGCAAGGAAAATCATCTAAAAATTAGACAAATAACGTATTTTCCTCTGTTAGGGTCCTCTTGTAGGAGAGAGACCACTTAACTCGATGGTCGTTCCAGTGTTAATAATAGTAAACATTGTCATGCTTATAACCAGCAACTATGTAAATCCTAACAAATTTGTCAGCAAGAGGTAGGTGACCTACTCACGGGCCTCTCTAAAACAATGTCCTCCTCTCATTGACAGAAATAGTCAATGAAACCTTGAACAAATGCCAATTGTAGATAATGTATTTCTACATTGCAAAGGCCCTGTTGCCAAATGAAATCCCAGATCCAAGTGTCATTACTTTCCAAGCCATATTTTGAATGGACACAGACAAACCGTGTCCACAAAAATTCCTTACCGTGGTTGATTTTTATAGTCATTTTGTGGGAAGAGCATTATTAATGATTTCCAAAACAAGAAAGCTAATTTCTCGCTATCATTTGCTTCTGCGTACATGATTCCATAAGATGTAATCCCTTAGCCTGTGTTGTCCTGCCAGAAAAATTAGCCTTTAAGTTTAAGTTCCCGAGCTTATTGTAGAGTGTAGACTACCCTAGGGATTTTAAGTATGAAGAAATAGTAAAGAGGAACACTACAGAACATTATTTGACAGAATCCATCTGCCACCGGCTGACAACAATCTTCCCTCCCTACTTGCAACTTTTTCTCCATCTTCTGAATCAAGGGATGCCAATCCTTAGGCTTAGTACCACTATCAAACAGAGGTAAGCCCAAATATTTGGTCATCATTAAAGGCCAAGGCATTCCACAAATCTCTTTAAGCCATTCCCCATAAGCCTCATGAGCATGAATACTGAACAACTCACATTTATTTATCCAACCAAGAAACATCCAGTTATTATTGCATGACCCATTTTAGGACTGCAAAGTGAACTCAGAATAGAAATGAGTATGCTAGTCTCACTAATATTTGATGAGTTGTTTTTTTTCTTGACTATCATTTTATTTTTACAGTGGTTGGTATTGACTAATCGTTAGGTACCTTTTTGCTATTGAGTAGTTTGTTCTCTCTACCAACAATTTCTAAGAATAAGAGATAAGAAGAAAACCAAGGAACTCATTGGATCATGACCAAAACAAGCCAAGCCAGTTAATGATAACCAAGGGAGTGGCCAGGTAGCAGCACCATCAATCCCAAGAATGACTGCACAGTATAGATATGTTACCAGCAAACTCATGTGTGAGTAACATGAAAACACTTTATCATGCAGTTTCAGAAAGTGAAGAATCATAGTTGGTCTTCATACAAATGAAACGTTGTGCACACAAGATAAAAGGATACTGATAATCTCTGAATATCTCCTTCGTGAAGCGAACTTGATAAACAAGCTCTCGTGGATCTAGATTGTCTGGTTGCTTTACCAGCTGAAAATGTGATCTTTTATAAAGAGGCATCGTCGAACTCCTTCAATCAGCTATTAGAAAAAAAAATAGAATACAAAGAATTGATAAGTAGATTAATTCAAAAAAAAGAAATTAAACACACCGTAAAAATCAATAATCCTCCTCAAAAGTACCCAGGAATAGCCCAATTTGAGTGACAGTACAAGAGAAAATAAATAATTGACTCAGATCATGCGATTTGGGGGGTACAAAAGCGTCAACAAGCATGATAAACGATGCAGCCACTACTCCCACTAACAGTAACTTGAAAATGTAGAAAGCTATAAGCGTCAAGAAACACTTCGCGAAATCACCTACGAGTCACATAACTGCCTACGCGATCTTACGGGAGCCATGAGTTGGTACGAAACTCAGAAGAAAAGGAAGGCCGCGTTGAAAGTAGCATGTGTGCCAGAATAATCTTCCCTTTCAGTAGCCACACATGTGCAACACGTAACTTCTCAAATCTAGCCCTATTTCAACGTCAGCAGCCATCAACTCCGATTAGTGCCGAGGCATTGGCAATCAAGGGAGTGGCGAGTAAACGATCGGAAGAAAGCAAACAACGAGACATATTCTGTCAACTACAAACCGAATAGTACGACATTTCATCCTCGGGCACCCTACTCCAACCACCGACAGAAGGAAGAACACTCCGAAAAACAAGCAAAGTGTTCGAATTGGAAGGACGACGGCGGACAATTCAGCTTGTGAACGCAGATTGTGCGGGAATCGCCCAGCAGTGGCCGAAGAGTTCAACGGCACGCAGACAACTTCGCCCGTCTCCTCACGAGGGTTTGACGAGAAGCGTCCCGAACCGCCAACCGGGAAAGACCGCCGGTCTTGGGGGAAACAAAAGGAAGCGAAGACAAGAGACAGGGAGGGGAAAAAAAGTGCCTGCGTGGTCCAGAAGCCTCAGACGCCCCCAAACCTCCGACGCCGCCTCCTGCAGCCTCCACCGCCCAGCGACGCCGACGGAGGTGGAGCGCGTCCGCCCGCAAGCCGCGCAGATGCGCTCACGAAGCCCACGCGGCGGCGCGAGACTCGCGCCTCCACGGCGCATTAACCGCGGAGGGGTGGCACCGGACGCGGGCACGCCGCCGGCGAGCGCCGCGGCGGCGGGTGGAAAGAAAGAGGCGAGGCGACGCGAGAGGGAGAACGCCCCCCGCCCGTTTCCGAGTCTCTCCGCCCCCGCGAGGAAAACACCGCCGCAGTCTCCTTTCCTCTCTACTCGCGTGGCTCGGGTCGTTGGCTCCCCCGCATTTGAAACACTAAAAAGGGGAGCAGCGTGGAGGACTACCGCATCGCCACGTGGCGACCGCATGGCCCATCCTCGTACCGTGTCCGGTGATGTGTCTGCACTCTGCACCTTCCCGTGTGCCCGATCGCACCTGGGATCCGACGGCTAGCAATTTTTCCTGCAATAATCGGCCGGTAAAACCATAAACCAGCCCTTTGTACTGTATTAAATAAATAAATTTGAATAAGGAATAAATCTAGTAGCATTATCTGAGTCAGAGCTTGAATTGACTTCCGGCTTCACCCGATAAACTCGCAAACACCTAGATTGAATATTTATTTAACAAATAAACTACACGTATTAATAATAATATACACCTTCACTTAAATATATCAAACACGTCGAAATAAAATATGATTTAAAATTAATTAATGTCGAGTTTCGTAAATAAGTTAAAATTAAAATTTCAGTTCAATTTAGATTTATTATGTCTTATAAACAAGTTCATCTTGCATCTTGAATTTAAATTTGAAGGTGAACTCGGGCTCGAGCCGGAAGGTATCAAATAAATGAGTCAAGTCTTCTTACGGGGTGTTTGGTTGCATGATAATGAAGGTTTTGTTTTAAATTTTAAAAATTGTAAGAAAACTTGTTAAAAGAGGTGTTTGGTAACCATGACAATTTTATGTTTTAAAAGTGATTTTCTTCTCAGACAAAAAAAGAGGGTCTCACTTTTTTCTTTTTTTCTTGTGGTCCCCCACTTTGTTTGGTCATGTGTGGTAGTTACTCTTTTTTGTAATCACACCCCTCCAAACATGATAATTTTATGTCATGAGTTGGTTCACTTTTTATTTTAATACAATTTTTTATCATGAAAGTGTACAAAAAATTATCATACAACCAAACACCCCATTAGATTCTCTGTAAAAGAATATCGATACATTTTTAGGGCAATTCAATGCATTTTGTTTTGAACTTTCTACCCAAAAAATGAGACATAGAGATAATTTGGTGTAAACACATCTCCACGGGAGGTTTGGTTGCTTGATAAATTGAGTGTTTATTATAATTTTAATTTTTATAATGAAATTTGTTAGAAAAATGTTTGATGATCACTATAATTTTATGTTTTGAAACAAAAATTCATTCTTAGACAAAAAAATAAGGTTTCGCGTCTTTTTGTTTGATCACACTTTATTTTAATCTAACTTTTTATCGTGAAAATGTATAAAAATTTATTATGCGACCAAACACCTCGTTAGTTTCGTATTCACTCCTTCAAATTAGCTTATGGGGTGTTTGGTTGCATGATAATGAGCATTTTTATTTTAAATTTTAAAAATTGTAGTAAAAGTTTATTTTAAAAGTGTTTGGCATGTGTTACAATTTTTAATCTTAAAAATTTTTTCAACCTCCTCCACGTGATGGAGAAAAAAAGAGATATGGAGCAATTTTTTTTTCAAAAGGGCACAACCAATGCACATGGTTCACAAGCCTAACCCATGTGCTAGATAAGTGACTTTTCATTTATGCACCAAACACCTTACCATCATTTCTAAAAATGATAATGTTTTTGCCAAACATTATATTTTTATAATTTTTAATTTTAAAATTTGTCAAGTTTCAATGTGTGATATCATTTTTTATCATGAAACCATATAAAAAATAAAATGCAACCAAACACCCCATTAGCTGTTAAGATGCATTTGGCTTGACTTGGGAGAAGAAATTTAAATCTTTGCCAACTTAGAACTCGAACTAAATACATTGATTTTTTTTATTTCTCATAGCATCGGAAGTAGAAGAGAGACTTTGAATTTTTCAAAAAAAAAATTGAGATATAAATTTTGAGTCCAACAAATCTCTCGACTCTCATGAACACAAACTTTTGAGAATTTTGATAAAATTCTCTAACTGACAATCCGAACCAAATGCACTCCCATGTCACAAATTCTTTCTAAATCTCGTGGGCTGGTTGGTTTCACGATAAATTAAGTTGTCGTTAAAATTTTATAATAAAATTGGTTAAAAAGATGTCAGGCAACTATTATAAATTTATGTTTTTAAAGTGATTTTCCAGTTGGACACAAAAAGAGTGTTCCATCTATTTTTTTTATCTCGTGATCTCCCACTTTGTCTTTTTATCATCGCATCCCAACAATTTTCAAATGCTAGTTCGTATTTTATTTCAATACAACTTCTTATCACAAAAGTACATAGAAACTTTTTGAGCACCCTATTATAGAAGGTTTGGTTGCATGATAATAAAAAAAAATTATTTTAATTTTTAAAAATTGTAAGGAAACTTGTTAAAAGAGGTGTTTGATAATCTTGACAATTTTATGTTTTGAAAGTGATTTTCTTCTTAAACAAAAAAAAGAGGACCTCACCTCTTCCTTTTTTTTCTCGTGGTCCCCCCATATTGTTTGATCATGTACGATAGTTTCTCTTTTTTGCTATCACATCCCTCCAAACATGATAATTTAATGTCATGAGTTGGTTCACTTTTTATTTTAATATAATTTTTTATCATGAAAGTGTACGAAAAAATCATCATGTAACTAAACACCCCCATTAGGTTTGTTCTTCGATACAAGATATATAATTTGAAAGGTTATCTCCTACGTTAAATGATATTGTACCAAAATAATTTTGAAGCACGTGATATCCTGTCCGTATGTTTTGCTGAGGTGCTTTTTAATCTGGGCTAATTGGCCACACTATGGGGTGTTTGGAGCGATGTGATAACAAAAAAGAGTAACTACTATTCATGACCGAACAAAGTGAGGAACCATGCTAAAAAAGAAAGTGGGGAGACTCTCTTTTTTGTTTAAGAAGAAAATCACTTTTAAAACAAAAAATGTCAAACACCTCTTTTAACAAGTTTTCTTACGATTTTTAAAAATTAAAATAAAAATCTTTATTATCACGCAACCAAACACCCTATTAAGGTTGTGTTTGTTCAAATTAAGTAGTGGTTTAGTTGGGAAGCAGCCCAGTGTTTGATTATAAAAAAAGCACACTAGTGATATGGAAAGTCTAATTATTTATCCGATTAGCTTTTTATGTGTATATATATATGTATTGATCGCATTTTTTTTAGTTGCTGGATGGCGTTAAATGAAGTTAGAATATTGCGTTTGACTGAGATAATAGAGATGCCGATTGATCATTATAAACCTCCTCGTATAATCTAATTCAAACGAACCTTATGGGGTGTTTGGATGCATGATAACAAAGGTTTTTATTTTAATTTTTAAAAATTATAAGAAAACTTGTTAAAAGGAATCTTGATAATTTTATGTTTTGAAAGTGATTTTCTTCTTAAACAAAAAAAGAGGGTTTCACCTCTTTCTTTTTTCATGTGGTCCCCCACTTTGTTTGGTCATGAATGGTAGTTACCCTTTTTTATTATCATATCCCTCTAAACATGACAATTTTATGTCATGAGTTGGTTCACTTTTTATTTTAATATAATTTTTAATCATAAAAATGTACAAAAAATTATCATGCAACCAAACACCCCCATTATCTCTTATGGGGTTTTTTTAATTAGTTGTGCTGATTAACCTTTTACATGGATCGCTTTTCCTCCCTCTTCGTTTCTTCAAATTACCTACCGATATATTATAGAGATCATCAATGACAACAAAACCAACACTTTCAAATGCAAAGATATATATTCATATATGAAAGATTATGTTGAGAATATTGCGATGCCTTCTCTGCACAATCACACAGCCAAGCTCATTTTAATTTTCTTAGAAAAAAATGTACATATATTTACTCATCTCTTTGTTTCTTCCTCGCCCACTCACACCACGTCCGGAAACTCTCAAGAGAATCTGATTAAGAAGTACTTCTACAATTTTACATCTAGAGGTTGGTTCGTTGTACATTACATTTGCATGCATGGTTCCGATAAAAAATACACATTAAACAATTTTTAAAATATTTTTTTCGAAAAGTAGCCGAGTCGGTTCACGTTACCGGTGCATCACCACCCATGACCACACACTCGAGTTCGAACCCGGGAGGAGTCACCCGGTTGCGCGATAATTTAAATTAGTTAAACACTTATGGGGTGTTTGGTTGCACGATAATAGTGGTTTCTATTTTAATTTTTAAAAATTATAAGAAAATTTGGTAAGAGAGGTGTTCGATAACCGTGACAAATTTATGTTTTGAAAGTGATTTCTTTTTAAACGAAAAAAGAGGGTCTCATCTCTCTCTCTCTTTTTCCGGTGGTTTCCCACTTTGTTTGGCCATGTATGATAGTTTTTTTTTTGTTATCACATTCCTCCGAGTTGACTCACTTTTATTTTAATATAATTTTTTATCACGAAAGTGTACAAAAAAATATCATGCACCCAAACACCCCGTTAAGATTATCATATTTGACGAAACATGGAGCCAAAAATAACGAAAAGTTCACGTGACCATGCGTAGAATATGGAGGATCACAAAAAAATAAACTTTTTCCATTTATGACTTAAATGTAATTATATTTCTTACAATATAATGTTAATGGAATGTTTGGTTGCATGATAATTTTTTCGTACATTTTCACGATAAAAAATTATATTAAAATATAGAGTGAACCAACTCATAACATAAAATTATCATGTTTAGAGGGATGTGATAACAAAAAAGAGTAACTACCATACATGACCAAACAAAGTGGGGAACCACAAGAAAAAAAGAAAGTGGTGAGACCCTCTTTTTTGTTTAAGAAGAAAATCACTTTCAAAATATAAAATTGTCATAGTTGTCAAAACACCTCTTTTAAAATTTTTTCTTACAATTTTTAAAAATTAAAATAAGAACTTTCATTATCACGCAACCAAACACCTCATAAATATTTTTAACAAGATTCATTAACTAAGAAAATTTGCACAGTCGAACACGCCGATAGATCTTTTTCAGACAACTGTATTAATTATCCCGGCAACAGGTTTATTATCTGTGACATCTTTTAGGCGTCGTTTGATATCGGGATAAATTTGATAAGGATATGGATAAAACAATCCTTGTGGTTAACGTTATCCTCACCATGTTTGGTTTAACTTAGGATAAGTTTAGGGATAATCATATTCTATGTTTGGTATGTTAACAATAAATTTGAAGATAATTTTATATTTTTAAAATTTTATCTTTATTTTTTATATTATCTTATTTTATTACATATACATATTCATAAATATCTTAACCAATTTACATATTGGTTAAGATATTTATATAATAAAATTAAAATATTTTTTAAAAATAAAAATAAATTTAAAAATATAAATTTGAAGTAATGATCGTAAAGAGAGCCGCTCTCGAGAGGAAACCCCAGTGGATCACCTCAGTTCCCGGGTGGAGGGAGCTCCCGCAGTCCTCAATGGCGTGAGGACACCTGGTGTCGCGGAAAACGAAGCATCAGTGCGCTTTAAATAGGACGTAAAGTGAATATGACGTCGCTCGGTAGTGGGTAAATAGAGGGTCGGTAGTGGGTCTTTGAAGCTTCGGTAGCTCGGTAGCGAGTTGATAAGCGGTCGGTAGTGGATTCTCAAGGCTCGGTAGTGGGTTAATATAGACTCGGTAGTGAGTCTTTGAAGCCTCGGTAGCTCGGTAGCGAGTTGATATGCGGTCAGTAGTGGATTCTCAAGGCTCGGTAGTGGGTAAATAGAGGGTCGGTAGTGGGTCTTTGAAACCTCGGTAGCTCGGTAGCGAGTTGATAAGTGGTCGGTAGTGGATTCTCAAGGCTCGGTAGTGGGTTAATAGAGACTCGGTAGTGAGTCTTTGAAGCATCGGTAGCTCAGTAGTGGGTCTTTAGAGCCTCAGTAACTCGGTAGCGAGTTGATAGACGGTCGGTAGTGGATCCTCAAAGCTCGATAGCAAGTGTAACAGGTCTCGGTAGCGAGTCTTTAAAGACTCGGTAGCAAGTTAAACTAGGCTCGGTAGTGGATTAATAGAGGGTATTACCGAGCTACCGAGGCTCCAAAGACCCATTACCGAACCTCTATTTACCTACTACCGAGTTACCGAGGCTTCAAAGACCCACTACCGACCCTCTATCTACCACTACCGAGCTACCGAGGCTTCAAAGACCCATTACCGACCCTCTATTTACCCACTACCGAGCGACGTCATATCTACTTTACGTCCTATTTAAAGCGCACTGACACTTCATTTTCCGCGACACCAGGTGTCCTCACGCCATTGAGGACTGCGGGAGGCGGGAGCTTCCTCCACCCGAGAACTGAGGTGATCCGCTCTCCATCGATTGGGGGGGAACTGAGAGCCGGGCAGACCTTATCCGAGGGACCCGGGAGAGCGGCGGAGATGGCGCGGTCGAGGAACCCCGAAGCCGTCGGACAACGGAGCCGTTGGGCAGGAACGGCGTTTACGTACAGGACGATGTAGAAACACGCCCCGATGGTTAGCGGGAGAAAGGCCGCAAGATGCAGCATGCCTGTAATGTTCGATTTTTTTAAAAAAATCAAAAATCAAAAATCATTCTATCTCTCACTCTCGAACCTTCTCCCACTGCCTCCCCCCCCCAACCTTCCCTCCACCGCAATCTAGGGATCCTGGATGGGGACCCCTTGTTTGAGTCCGATTCCGGTGAATCCGCCGCCGGAACATGGATCCAGATCTGTCCCGACGGGCTGGAAGCAATCGAGGGGAGGGGACGAACCCGACGACGAGACGGTGGCCATCGCTGGTGTAGCACTGCAGCTCTCTCCCCTTGCGAGCAACGAGCGACGCCATGGATGCCGAGCTCGCCGACGGAACCCACGGGAAGGCCTGTGAGCAGATGCCGATCTTGTCCGATGGTCGACTGCCGCGAGCTCGTCTGCTGTGAGCTCGTTCGCTGCGATATTGTCCGCCGCGAGCTCATTTGCCGCGAGCTTGTGTCAAAAGGTTGTCTGCCGCGAGAGCCGCTGCCGCAAGATCGTCCGCCATGAGAGCGGCTGCAAGAGGGTCGAGAGCGACGAGACCCATCGTATCCTCTCTTGTCCCGCCGATTCGGGGGGGATGACTTAAACCTGGTTTTAACCTCGTTTTTAGTGATAGACCGGATTAAGTTAACCTAGGTTAAATTGAAATTTATTTGTGTACCAAACAAAGGATCGAGGATAAACCGATTTATCCCACCTTATCCCGATACCAAACATGACCTTAATTAACAGTTAAAACAAGATCTCTAGCTAGCACATTTTAATCCCCTTCTAATATACAGCCGTTCATACCTTTGGGCACCATGTGTGCAACAAATAGTCTTGTGATGGCTTGTGTTAAAATAGGTTCTCTCTTGCACGTGTCACTGAAATTATCTGTATTTATGAACCATTGGATAATTGGGAAATTGCTGAAAACGTGTGTATTTGAAAAAAAAATACTTCAGCTTAAAACATCCAAAGATGGCTTTATTCTTTCTTTCTTCTCTCTTTTTTTACAAAGGTACCCTTTCGTCTCTAGAGAGCTAAACGGGTGTAGGAGAAAGAGAGATCCGTAATAATTTTTAAAATATTTAATTGACGTTATTTTAAGAAATTCCAGGCAAAAAAAGTATGTATCCAGCAACAAAAAATAAGGATCTAGCTACCAAAATTTTCAATTTTATAAGGATAGTTCAGAATCATAGATAATGTTAGAGACAAATATTTAAAAACGCTAAAACAATATTGATACAAATTAATATTTCTATTAGTTGACATTACAAATTTGAAAAATTAACATCATTAAACAAATACTTTTATTGATTACTATCAATATCAATTTTAACATTGATAATGACGCAAATGTTGTTACCAAATGTTTTGCACCTCTAAGCACATGCACGACGGTCTATAGATTTGATTATCTAGCATTAACCTCGCCAAGACTTAGGAGAGTGATTAAACTAAGTTACTTCCTTTTATTTTAACTTTCTCATTTTAAAATCACTTATTTAAAGTAAAAATTTAAATTTAAGTTATTATTTGTTGGATAACTCTGTAAAACACATGAAAAACAAAACAAGAAATCACACGCTTAAGATGATTTTGTGATTATATTAGGGTCACTTTCGCTTTCGCTATCTCCTCTTGTGACTAAAAATAAAAACTAGCATTTAAAAATACAGTTTTTACATTAATTTAAATAATTAAAAAACTACAAAATAGAACAGTCACATAATTTTACATAATTTTACAATAAAACAAGTAACTCGTAACTATGCAAAAAAAAAATGATGAGATGTTTGTTGCGTAACCGCTAAAAATGTATCTACGGGATTATATTAAAAAAATAACTTAAAAAAGGTGCCCGGCAATTACGATATGAATATAAATCAATACATTTTTCTTAAGATAAAAAATACGATACTTTTGTTTTGATCTCCCTTCCTTTTCAGTTATGCATGAATTCCATGCTTCACGTAGTTCTATCCCAAAAACAAGCTAATTATATATGGATAGTTGTCTTAAATTGTATCTTTATATATTTTTGTCACTAAAATATATATAAGAATTACAACCATTATTGCAACAAAGGCTTTAATGACTTCCACAAACGTTGATGTGTAAATTTGTAAATGGCTTGTTTTGAACTGTTAACGTATCTCTTTTCATTTGATATGATAAATAGTGTAGGTGGTCAAAATCAAGAAAAGGCAAAACCTTGTTTTCCAGATACTTTTTGTTAATCAAACAGCACCTATTTTATTTCGTACATAACACAAAATTGTACAACCCAATACTTCGCGTGAAAGAGAAAGGTAAGAACACACAAACAAAGGTTTGAGAAAAAACAAATATAGTGTGGACACGTTGTTCGAGATCTTCACCCCGAGCACTCGAATATAATCACATAGTTAGAGCGACCATCACGATGAGATCTATTGATGGTTTAGAAGCAAAGATTTGAACTCTCTCGAAAGAATTCGACATCTGCGATGAGACTGAATGATCACACCATGCAAATGTAAATGTCGCGTAAGCCGACAGTTCCACGGATAAGATCGTGACTATAGATTTAACTTAGGAAGATCGACAAGACATAAGAAAAAGAATAGGATAGAAAATAACAATAAACAACAACTAGAAAAGAAACAACTTAGATAAGTGGAGTGTCACTACCCTAGTGCACACAAAAAAGTGAAATGTGTATAAAGACATCTAAACAAAACACTGTAGTGGAGAAGAGACTCCAGGAATTGATCATAAAACAACGTCAAAGGAAAAAAACAAAAAACAAAAAGAAATGACTCGCCTCCTTGGGTGGAGGAAAATTAGATGTCCCTTGCTTCCACACGATCGAGCACTTCTACGCAAGGCTCTAGTAGATGATGTTGCGCTCTTTCGCTCAAGTAGCTTCCGCACGAGGCTGCCGATTCATGATCGACGCCGCAAGCTTTTGCGTGAGGGGATTCCACTTCCACGCGAGGTTGTCACAAGATTTCTATGCGAGACTGTGGCACCCAGCACCTATAGGGCTTCCACACACACAAGAGTTTCACAGTCGACGCCACAAGTTTTCGCACAAGAGTGTCACAACCGACAATTTCTAGATAAAATCACAAGGGCATCATTTCAAGCATGGCGTCTCTACGCAATATAGTAGTCAAAATACTTGGTAAATCCTCATTTTCTAATGGGTCTTCTCCGTTGACATCTCAATGTTGACCGGTCTATGATCCAATCAAAGATTGTTAATTTCTACAATGTTTTGGTATAGCATTTGTGACTTGTTTTTTTAAATTGATTAATAAAACCTTTTAATATGCAGATTAATTCATAAAAAGTCACTTAATTTTAAGTGATTTTATATAGTTAGTGGATGGTGTAAGTTTTACTCCTTAGAATTTGTAGAATTATTTTGTCCATTTCATTTATGTTATTGGCTCTTCTTATTTTTAGCAATTTTATGATTTCTCGTCGTTTCTAGCATATAATATAGTTAACGTTTAAAATGTTTCGATGTGGCATGCCTAAGGCCCCATTTATTTTAGCTTAATCAATATCTCACTCATTCGGAGATAAGACATTTAAATCATTTGGTAAAATATTTGAATATACTAATAATCTCTTGAAAATTATAAGTGATTCATTTTATTTTTATTTTTCAAAGGTGGATAACTGAGATTGTGTGTTCTATAAGTGAGATTAAAAACAACATTAAGATTTTAAAATTTTCATTAAGTCCACTTAAATTACCACTATGCTTCTACTACGCAAAACTTGATTACTAGAAAATGTTGAAATATTTATATGAGTCACAATGACTCGATAGGCTCCCCACAAGAAATCATACTTACCGGCACTCGTCAAATCTCAAGCATATGTAGATTAATATACTTCACAATCATGCATGATAATATAATAAAATAACAATAGATCAACGATTTCAAAATATAGTCCATTTAATTTCGATCAAGCACACATGCACATTCTTTTAGATTTAAAATTAATTAGGTGAAATACCTAATTTACATGATAATGCAACTAACAATTCTCTTGACCTCTAATATAAATGCAAAGATTTCATATTCAACAAGAACTGTTGACCTCCTTGTAGACCTATCATGTCGACACATACAACATTTTCATAGACTTACACAAAATGACATGATTAACACCTTTGCACATATCAAAATATAAGGAACACTTTACTACATACACAGAACATACGCCTCATGCACTTATAGTAATGTCAAAAAATTATATCAGATATACCATATATAAAAGTAATTATATCACTAAACTAAATCCCAAAGTGAGTGTAGATAGTGATGCACTTAAGATGAATCGTGATATCTAGAAACAAATGATGCTCCTGACTATTTTAATCCCCACTGCCCACGGCACTAACTATAGTATGATGTAAGTACAATGACATATTAAAATACAGCACATTATATAAATCACATATTATAACTCAGAAGTATATATTTGTTAAATATTTACCAACTCGATGGTTCAAGATTTAGAATGCATCTAATACATGTATATTCTAACATCAAATAATCACACCTACCATCTTTACATGATGCTCCAACCTATAACAACTCACGTACACATATTCTAAGTATAACCACATAAGATATAAACAAGATATGCATACGTTTATCTACACTTAACTATCTATGCTCCACCTATAACAACTCATATACACATATTATAACCACATAAGATCTAAACAAGATACACATACATTTATCTATACATACATGTATCATGATCCAAATTAAAGACACTTATGAGTTCTAACGCCTAGTTTGGTAACACTATTAGGTACCTCTATCACTATCAATTTTAAAATTGATATTGATAGGAGTCATTAAGAGGTGTTTGGTTAATTGTATCAATTTTAAAATTTATAGTGCAAACAAAGCATATTACATAATACAAGTGTCAACTTGTGTTACTTTTGATATTGATACTCCAACATTTGAAAATATTAATATCAATATTGATATAGTATCAAAAATGAAACTCTAACCAAACATGGCATAAACAACTAGCATATGTGCATCTAACCCTAATGTCTATGACATCAAAACTTATTATTTTTCTTTTAATCGAACACTTATCTTATAAGTCCAACTATACAATAGCAAAAGCTTAAGACATAATTTCAATACAAAATAATTTGAAAGAAACACTATCACTATGCATACATCAAATTAGAATTTAGTACGTTATAAATGAAAGTAAGTAAAAAGATCCTATAGTATGACGATTTGATTCCTAATGCCCCGTTTGGTTAGAGTTTCATTTTTGGTACTATATCAATATTAATATTAATATTTTCAAATGTTGGAGTATCAATATCAAAAGTAATACAAGTTGACACTTGTATTACATAATATGTTTTGTTTGTACTATAAATTTTAAAATTGATACACTTAGCCAAACACCTCTTAATGGTTCTTATCAATATCAATTTTAAAATTGATAGTGATAGAGGTACTTAATAGTGTTACCAAACAGGGCGTAAACTAATGATCTCTTACACATATAGAAGTTAATTGAATGGAGATGAACTGAGAGGATCAATCCGGTTGTTGGTTGAATATCCGACAATGGCGTTATTGAAAATATCTAATTATGTTTGACTAATTAAAATTCAGCTAACCCCATTTTTTACATATTTATTAAGGTCAATGCAATGATATAGGTGCGGGGATACTTATCTCAATCGATGCTAAAAACTAATTGAAAGACGACGAGGGGCTAGCTGAACTGCGAGCACACGTTGTGATAATGATAGCATGCGGCAAAATAAAGGCAACGAGTGAGATGAGATTATACAATGTCAAACGACACTAAATGCCCGGCACAAATGTACCACCAATTGGGAGTTGATCGACGATTGTTGAAGATGTCGGGTGAAGAATTGAAAGGAATGAGAGGTGTCAATGGTTCCAACAAGGTGTGTTGCGGGAAGGACCGAGTTGACTCTCTAAACTGACTCCCACACACAATTCGGTTCACGAGAATGGCTACTCAGACTCAATTTGAGGGTAACAGACCGACGTAGTTAAGAAACTGTAACAGGGGTTAGGATGCCTATCTAGGTGAGATTTAGGTGGAAGGAGAGTAGGGAGGGGTGAGTTTAACTCGGGTTCCACACAAGTATTCACTGTCACATGCGAAATGAATAAAGTAAATAACCGAGAAGAAGATCAAAAGTTACATCTATGCTTGTAGGAGGACCCGGTGACATGTATCTCAAACTACAATCTAAAATAATAGTTTACAAAATTATCAAGGTATCCACCTCTCGCAAGAGGGTAATAAACTACATGCGGCGTGTTCTTGGGACTATTCAAGTTGACGGGATCGATTGCTTAACTTCTTCGCTTGTTTCGAAGGTTTGTTGCCACAAGTTGAGGTGGAAGCTCTTCGATTAGTGGTGGACGGACTTTGGAGAGGTGTCGGGATGCCTAGGTGGATGGACAAAATATCGACCCAATGTTGGAAGCTCCAAGTAGGGAGAAAGTGGAAGAGATGATGATGATGAATGAGATAGAGAAAGAAGAAGAGGTGGATAATACTTCTCACAAGCTCTCGATACCGGGCAATTGGTACCCCTCACATATTTCTCTCTCACACAGATGATGGAAAAATAAAGAAAACACACTCTTACTTCAAGTTTAAAATTATGTTTGATTTGACTTGACCATGATCTAAAATCTTATTCAATGGGAGTTAGACATTTGCCTATGTTTGGTAATTTCTTTAGACATTTGCCTATGTTTGGTAATTTCTCTAAATATAGATCTGACTAGATCACTTATATATTAAAAAGCTCTTAAATATTTAGAGGGGGATTACGCTTTTTCATTTTTAGACAATGCTTGTCACTGCCCCCACATGCATGTCGCTGCATGTCGAGTGAGAAGCCCTTTTTTAATAACAACGTCGATGTTTCTGTCATTAAGAATTCATTAAATAAAATAATTTATTCAATAGTTATCTTTTTAAGAGGTAATTTTAAAATATTAAATTTTATAGTCTATTTAAAATTTATCTACATTAATATTTAATAAAATAGTATACATATCACTATTTTTATACTTGGTATATGATGTAGATTATTTTCTGATAATATACTCTATTGATATATTATTGCTATATATGTATGTACTTGATGTCAATTCATCTTGTAATATATTAATTTAAACACTTTATCGAACAATATTAATCATTTGTATCTTCGCATTTTTACCATTTGTTAAGAGATCATTAGAGATGAAATTAAGAGTTTAAATTTTTATATTAAGCCAAATCAAATGCCACGTAAATCTCTTCGACACGATACAATGACGATACTTGAGAAGGCTTTTACAGTCTCAAAACTCCCTTCAAAATTTTGAATTTTCCTCCAAACACGTTTGTTTGAATTTCCCTTCGAACATATCCTCACCTACCAACAACTGCCCATTAACTTTAAGTAATCACTACTCCTCTAAATATTAGACTTCTTAATTAAATAAAGCAATCACCGGTCCTCAAGAGATTACCCTTCTCAATAAGATTATCAACCACTACAGCTCAACTTATCAACTCAAAGCTCTCTACTTAATTAAACTAACCACCTATCAATTAATAAGTACTGACCTTTCTAGTCACCGAAACAACATTATTCTCTCGTAGCAGCCAAGAAGAGTTGGATAAGCCACCATTCATAGGAAGAAGCAACAAATGAAGCGGAATCGAATCTGAGTGATGTCACGACCCGGAATTTAAATAACATTATCACAAATACGCAGGAAATACACAATGTCGTGACAAAGGGATGAAACCCAACACTTGGATTCCACAACCCAAACTTAAACATTTAATCTCCTAAGATCCATCAAAACAAGATAACCGTAATCATACTTCTAAGTCTATCCACACTCTTGTTCAAAAACAAGCAAGATCATCTACCTAAGTAGAGAAGACCAAGAATCTCCATGCGAAAAGGACTCTGATTCCTTTGGTTCCACCTGACCGTGATCTTCAAGCTCTTTAATCTTCAAAACCTGCTAAAAAATTTAACCCACAACGGGGTGAGTCCGGACTCCGTAGGATTTACACCCTTCACTCATCAATCGGTAAATACATATAATCAAGCAATTGTATGTAACATATCTAAATTAAGATGTAATACAAAAGTATAGAATGTCTTCTATATTAATCTCACAACCCATATCTGAACATGATTATCTTCAAAGAAAAGATTATGCCAAAGCCAATTAATTCTAGACCAATGCACACAAGACCATACAAGCTAGACAAATATCATCTAAATGACCTCAAGACTTAACTTAACATACGACCAAATTAAAACAAGACAAATTCGATTTTTCTAACATGACATGGTTTAACATCCATACACGACACACAAGTAACATATTTCATATCCTTTCCAGAACACATAGCCAAAGAGCAAGGAATTGGTCGTCTTGCTTCACACGTACAAAATGCATTCACCAAATTTAATATATATATAGAAGTAACATATACTAAGCTAGCCCAAAGTGCACCTAGGCAAGATGACACTAAGGAAAACCGCGTAATCCGGATCCGTGGAGGGCCGGATTCATCTAAGTTACCCGTCGCCCACGGCGATCGTCTAACATAGGTCATGAAGCCTTCATAGCACGACATATCAAGAGTTCATAACATAATTTCATATCATGACATACCCGACCATACCACGCATACATGACATAAATATCTAATTTCATACTTTCATGCAAGACATAGCATTCATAACGAACTCGACAAGACATATGATAACCCGACTTAATCAACTTGTTCTCAATGACAACTTGTACTAATCATGACCAAATTGACATAACTAACTATGCATAGCATAGCCCATGATCCGAAACCAAATTAAACATATTTCACCATAACTAAACAAGACTTGTACTAATCGACTTGATCGACATATTCCGACTCAAACATATACCATACCTAACCATATGAACATAATCATATCATGCATGACATATTACATAATCCGAAACTAAACTAACCAAAATTTACTTGATTTACATACATAAAATGACAAACCGAACTAGACATACTTAATCACATATACAAGACAATTAACTTAAATCAAGCTTCGGCATAATCAAAACAAGCTAACTTATGATGTCAACACCCATAATCTGACCTAAACAGGTTCCGAAAAGTGAAATCTGATGACTTTTGATTTTTCCAAAACTCCACATAATTATATTTCAATTCTAGGCCCATTCTAAAGCACATAAACATATACATAATTAACATATGGTCAAGTCTCATGAAAAATAGTTCTACCCATCCAGAATCATGCCAAACATGTCCCATAATATTCAAAATATCATTTTCAAAGTTCTCGGTTTCAAGGATTTTTGAGAAAACTCACTAATCATGATTCAAAAGTCTAAACTAGTCAAATCAAGGTCCATAAGTTAAATCATGCATATTTTCTAATCAAAATGGGATCAAATACATAGACAAGCTTGAGAAACCTACCTGGAAGCTTCTGCAAATTTTCTGGATTTTTTCTGGATTTTCGGCTATTTTCTGGCTTTAATTCTGATTTCCAGATTTAATAAATCCAATAATCCCAAAAGGCCGAACCGGTGCTGAACCGGACGGTTCGACCGGCGGCTCACGACATTGAGCCGGACGCTGGACCGGGCGGCTCGGGAGGCTGAGCCGGGCTCGCACGGCGGCGACGTTCGCGGCGACGGCGGCGGCGGCACTTGCCGGCGACGGCGACCGAGGCTGCAAGGCATGGCGGCGGCGGCCTGCTGCGCGCGCTCGCGCGGAGGGAGGCAGCAGAGGGGCACGGCTCAGGCGGATGCGCTGACGGGAGACGAGGGGGGGGAGGTTCTCCCTGGGCGGTGGCCGCGACGGAGGGCGCGGGGCCGGGGCGGCGAGGCGACGCCGCGGGCGCATGCAGGCGGGGCGGCGACGTCGGCCACTGGCGCTGTCTACGCGCGGCGGCGCGGGGCGCAAATGAGACGACGGGGGGGGGGGGGGGGCAATGCGGCGGGTAGCAGGCGGCGGCGCCGCGGGCGCGGGTGCAGGCGGGACGGTGCGGCGGCGGCCGCGTGCGCGCAGGGACGATGCACACGGGCGTAGGGGAGGGTGGCGGCTGCCGCGCTGGGCGTGGGCACAGGCAGGACAGCGGAGGGGCTGGGTGAAGCGGCGTTGGGGGCGCACGGTGATGTGCAGGGCGGCGGCCGCGGGCAAGGTTGCATGGGCGGCTGCACTCGCCGGCGGCAGGTTGCGCAGGCGTTGGCGGAAGGAAGGAGAGGGAGAGAGAGAGAGAGAGAGAGAGAGATCCAGCGGCAGGGGGAAGGGGGGCTGCGTAACCGCGTGCGAGAGAGAGGGAGAGAGCAAGGCGGGGCGGCGTAACTGACGGGAGAGAGAGAGAGAGAGGGCGGGGCGGGGCTGGCGAGAGAAGGGGGGGGACGCTTGTGGAACGGTAACAGAGGGGGGGGGGGGAGGAGACGTTACAGATTTTTTTTTTCTTTTAAAAAGCCAGGTATTACAAGTGAGATGGTATCTAACTGCCGATCTTGGCGTAGACAAATCCCGTTCGACCGAGATTGTCATCTCTGAACCGAGATTGGTGCTGACGCAGCGAAATGGAGAAGGAGAAGGAGAAGAGTCAAATGCACGGACTTCCACAGCCGTCGAAAGTAAGAATGAACGAGAGAAAACGAGACCACTCAACGCACGAGTACGGCTGGATCTGATGACGGCGTGGCATGCAGGGAGGGAGGGCGGCGACCACGGCGGTGTTGGTCACCCGCTGGAAGTGGGCCGCCGTTGAGGATTGTCTGGGCTGGAAGGAGTCATCGGAAAATAGGGAAGACGAGCTCGAGGGAGAGAGAAGAGCCAGAGAGAAAGAGAGAGCGAGAGGATAAATGGACGATGCGTGCAGGCAGCGGAGCAACGGAAGAGAGAGAGATGAGAGAACGTGAGGGAGAATGATGCTGGCGTGATGCTGGCGGGGCGGCGGCGGTCAAAGGAGATAGAGAGAGAAAGACGGAGTTACGGAAAACACGGAATGTTGGGATTTAGGTCTCCAACTCTGGTCGGATCTGGTCGATTTTTAAGCCAATTAACCTGATCCCGACTTCGTAAATATTTTAAATTTTTATTTTATTATTTTTATTTTAACCTTGATCAACTCGAGTCTTAACTTAGGTCCGACCTTAACTGACCCAACTCAATTTGAACCCAACCAACCCACTTCCACCCCCCCCCCTTCTCTTCTCTTCTTGATGGAAAGAGGAGGGGGACAGAAGAGAAAAAGAAAGAGTTATGTACAGGGCTTGTGAACTTTTAAATAAAATATAATGATGTTTTACTGAGGGAGACAAGACAAGTTTAAAGGAAGAGTAAAAGAAGCATACTTATTTTTTAATTTAAAATACACAACAATTTGATGATTAAATTTATATAAAATTATTCTTATTCTCCGATCACTTTAATCTTATCTTAATGACTTTTCCAACATGCTACTTTTTCTTTCATTTATTTCTTTTCAGGATATTAAGAAGATCAAGTTGGGAGCACGAGAAAGGTGATTTTAATCTACGTTTTCTAACGTAAAAATTGTATGATAAATACTCGATTATTAAGTTCGTGCATATTATTATTTTTATAAGGTGTTCGGTCGCATATTAACTTTTTATACACTTTAGTAATAAAAAGATGCATTAAGACAAAGTATAAACTATCCAATGACATGAAAATTATCATGCTCGGAAAGATGTGATGACAAAAAAAAAGATTATGAGCCATATATGACCAAAAAAGGACCACAAGAAAAAAAAAATCTCACCTCTTTTTGTAAAAAAATTTAACAATAGTAATAGTTGAAAAACATATATTCTAGCAAGTTTTGTTACAAAAATTATAAAATTGAAGTAAAAATTTTAATTTATCAAGCAGCCAGACAACTCATTTGTCTTTCCAATCGTTACAGCCAGAGTCATTTTATTCCACCTCTAATACAGAAAACTGCTTAAAACAAAATATTTTATTTCACCTCATGGTTGATAGATTCGAAATATGTCCTACAGATTATTAGAATCGAAAAACACGGTAATAAAATAACATATGAATTAATATTATGATAAAAAAATATACATAAACGGTCAGAATTACAATACCTAGACACAAAAAAGTAAAAAAATAAAAGTTTAGACATATTATTTTTTTAAAAATGTAGTAAAATAAGATTTATTTACTAAATTTCCATAAAAAATAGTTATTATAGAATAGCCCACAAATATTAATCGTTAGGCTCTCATCCTTTTATAGACCAAAGAGTAGCCAAAGACCAAAAATTACAAGCGATGTGGGACTAAAAAGATAGAAGGATAAGGTCATGAAAACGGATAAAAGTCAATCAATTCGACTTGGTTCAGAAAAGGGAGCACTCAGAAGCTTGAAACTCTCCAGTTCGTGGGTTTCTTTGAACAGCACTAAATAGTTGCTACGGAAACAAGTAGATAGGAGTGGCCATGAATACATAAAGATGGAAGCACAAGCATATGAATCCATCTAACTACAACGAAGCCGTCGGAAGCTTACAGTAGAATGAGATATCTCGAGACCCTGACAATAGATAGACCAACCGTCCACGAGGGTGAAAGCAAAGAAAATAGAAGGTAAACACAGAACAATGTTCGTTTATCAGAGGGCGGAAGATGCAGACTCTAAGTCTCTGATATCTGCAGATGCACCAAAAGTCCTGCAAGGCTAGCATCTTCACCGTGCTCTGCTTCAAGCTCCTAATTGCCTCTACACTGGCCATTGCACCAGCCACTGTTGTCACAAGATTTCTATGCGAGACTGTGGCACCCAGCACCTATAGGGCTTCCACACACACAAGAGTTTCACAGTCGACGCCACAAGTTTTCGCACAAGAGTGTCACAACCGACAATTTCTAGATAAAATCACAAGGGCATCATTTCAAGCATGGCGTCTCTACGCAATATAGTAGTCAAAATACTTGGTAAATCCTCATTTTCTAATGGGTCTTCTCCGTTGACATCTCAATGTTGACCGGTCTATGATCCAATCAAAGATTGTTAATTTCTACAATGTTTTGGTATAGCATTTGTGACTTGTTTTTTTAAATTGATTAATAAAACCTTTTAATATGCAGATTAATTCATAAAAAGTCACTTAATTTTAAGTGATTTTATATAGTTAGTGGATGGTGTAAGTTTTACTCCTTAGAATTTGTAGAATTATTTTGTCCATTTCATTTATGTTATTGGCTCTTCTTATTTTTAGCAATTTTATGATTTCTCGTCGTTTCTAGCATATAATATAGTTAACGTTTAAAATGTTTCGATGTGGCATGCCTAAGGCCCCATTTATTTTAGCTTAATCAATATCTCACTCATTCGGAGATAAGACATTTAAATCATTTGGTAAAATATTTGAATATACTAATAATCTCTTGAAAATTATAAGTGATTCATTTTATTTTTATTTTTCAAAGGTGGATAACTGAGATTGTGTGTTCTATAAGTGAGATTAAAAACAACATTAAGATTTTAAAATTTTCATTAAGTCCACTTAAATTACCACTATGCTTCTACTACGCAAAACTTGATTACTAGAAAATGTTGAAATATTTATATGAGTCACAATGACTCAAGATAGGCTCCCCACAAGAAATCATACTTACCGGCACTCGTCAAATCTCAAGCATATGTAGATTAATATACTTCACAATCATGCATGATAATATAATAAAATAACAATAGATCAACGATTTCAAAATATAGTCCATTTAATTTCGATCAAGCACACATGCACATTCTTTTGGATTTAAAATTAATTAGGTGAAATACCTAATTTACATGATAATGCAACTAACAATTCTCTTGACCTCTAATATAAATGCAAAGATTTCATATTCAACAAGAACCGTTGACCCCCTTGTAGACCTATCATGTCGACACATACAACATTTTCATAGACTTACACAAAATGACATGATTAACACCTTTGCACATATCAAAATATAAGGAACACTTTACTACATACACAGAACATACGCCTCATGCACTTATAGTAATGTCAAAAAATTATATCAGATATACCATATATAAAAGTAATTATATCACTAAACTAAATCCCAAAGTGAGTGTAGATAGTGATGCACTTAAGATGAATCGTGATATCTAGAAACAAATGATGCTCCTGACTATTTTAATCCCCACTGCCCACGGCACTAACTATAGTATGATGTAAGTACAATGACATATTAAAATACAGCACATTATATAAATCACATATTATAACTCAGAAGTATATATTTGTTAAATATTTACCAACTCGATGGTTCAAGATTTAGAATGCATCTAATACATGTATATTCTAACATCAAATAATCACACCTACCATCTTTACATGATGCTCCAACCTATAACAACTCACGTACACATATTCTAAGTATAACCACATAAGATATAAACAAGATATGCATACGTTTATCTACACTTAACTATCTATGCTCCACCTATAACAACTCATATACACATATTATAACCACATAAGATCTAAACAAGATACACATACATTTATCTATACATACATGTATCATGATCCAAATTAAAGACACTTATGAGTTCTAACGCCCTGTTTGGTAACACTATTAGGTACCTCTATCACTATCAATTTTAAAATTGATATTGATAGGAGTCATTAAGAGGTGTTTGGTTAATTGTATCAATTTTAAAATTTATAGTGCAAACAAAGCATATTACATAATACAAGTGTCAACTTGTGTTACTTTTGATATTGATACTCCAACATTTGAAAATATTAATATCAATATTGATATAGTATCAAAAATGAAACTCTAACCAAACATGGCATAAACAACTAGCATATGTGCATCTAACCCTAATGTCTATGACATCAAAACTTATTATTTTTCTTTTAATCGAACACTTATCTTATAAGTCCAACTATACAATAGCAAAAGCTTAAGACATAATTTCAATACAAAATAATTTGAAAGAAACACTATCACTATGCATACATCAAATTAGAATTTAGTACGTTATAAATGAAAGTAAGTAAAAAGATCCTATAGTATGACGATTTGATTCCTAATGCCCTGTTTGGTTAGAGTTTCATTTTTGGTACTATATCAATATTAATATTAATATTTTCAAATGTTGGAGTATCAATATCAAAAGTAATACAAGTTGACACTTGTATTACATAATATGTTTTGTTTGTACTATAAATTTTAAAATTGATACACTTAGCCAAACACCTCTTAATGGTTCTTATCAATATCAATTTTAAAATTGATAGTGATAGAGGTACTTAATAGTGTTACCAAACAGGGCGTAAACTAATGATCTCTTACACATATAGAAGTTAATTGAATGGAGATGAACTGAGAGGATCAATCCGGTTGTTGGTTGAATATCCGACAATGGCGTTATTGAAAATATCTAATTATGTTTGACTAATTAAAATTCAGCTAACCCCATTTTTTACATATTTATTAAGGTCAATGCAATGATATAGGTGCAGGGATACTTATCTCAATCGATGCTAAAAACTAATTGAATGACGAGGAGGGGCTAGTCGAATCGCGAGCACACGTTGTGATAATGATAGCATGCGGCAAAATAAAGGCAGCGAGTGAGATGAGATTATACAATGTCAAACGACACTAAATGCCCGGCACAAATGTACCACCAATTGGGAGTTGATCGACGATTGTTGAAGATGTCGGGTGAAGAATTGAAAGGAATGAGAGGTGTCAATGGTTCCAACAAGGTGTGTTGCGGGAAGGACCGAGTTGACTCTCTAAACTGACTCCCACACACAATTCGGTTCACGAGAATGGCTACTCAGACTCAATTTGAGGGTAACAGACCGACGTAGTTAAGAAACTGTAACAGGGGTTAGGATGCCTATCTAGGTGAGATTTAGGTGGAAGGAGAGTAGGGAGGGGTGAGTTTAACTCGGGTTCCACACAAGTATTCACTGTCACATGCGAAATGAATAAAGTAAATAACCGAGAAGAAGATCAAAAGTTACATCTATGCTTGTAGGAGGACCCAGCTGACATGTATCTCAAACTACAATCTAAAATAATAGTTTACAAAATTATCAAGGTATCCACCTCTCGCAAGAGGGTAATAAACTACATGCAGCGTGTTCTTGGGACTATTCAAGTTGACGGGATCGATTGCTTAACTTCTTCGCTTGTTTCGAAGGTTTGTTGCCACAAGTTGAGGTGGAAGCTCTTCGATTAGTGGTGGACGGACTTTGGAGAGGTGTCGGGATGCCTAGGTGGATGGACAAAATATCGACCCAATGTTGGAAGCTCCAAGTAGGGAGAAAGTGGAAGAGATGATGATGATGAATGAGATAGAGAAAGAAGAAGAGGTGGATAATACTTCTCACAAGCTCTCGATACCGGGCAATTGGTACCCCTCACATATTTCTCTCTCACACAGATGATGGAAAAATAAAGAAAACACACTCTTACTTCAAGTTTAAAATTATGTTTGATTTGACTTGACCATGATCTAAAATCTTATTCAATGGGAGTTAGACATTTGCCTATGTTTGGTAATTTCTTTAGACATTTGCCTATGTTTGGTAATTTCTCTAAATATAGATCTGACTAGATCACTTATATATTAAAAAGCTCTTAAATATTTAGAGGGGGATTACGCTTTTTCATTTTTAGACAATGCTTGTCATTGCCCCCACATGCATGTCCCTGCATGTCGAGTGAGAAGCCCTTTTTTAATAACAACGTCGATGTTTCTGTCATTAAGAATTCATTAAATAAAATAATTTATTCAATAGTTATCTTTTTAAGAGGTAATTTTAAAATATTAAATTTTATAGTCTATTTAAAATTTATCTACATTAATATTTAATAAAATAGTATACATATCACTATTTTTATACTTGGTATATGATGTAGATTATTTTCTGATAATATACTCTATTGATATATTATTGCTATATATGTATGTACTTGATGTCAATTCATCTTGTAATATATTAATTTAAACACTTTATCGAACAATATTAATCATTTGTATCTTCGCATTTTTACCATTTGTTAAGAGATCATTAGAGATGAAATTAAGAGTTTAAATTTTTATATTAAGCCAAATCAAATGCCACGTAAATCTCTTCGACACGATACGATGATGATACGTGAGAAGGCTTTTACGGTCTCAAAACTCCTTTCAAAATTTTGAATTTTCCTCCAAACACGTTTATTTGAATTTCCCTTCGAACATATCCTCACCTACCAACAACTGCCCATTAACTTTAAGTAATCACTACTCCTCTAAATATTAGACTTCTTAATTAAATAAAGCAATCACCGGTCCTCAAGAGATTACCCTTCTCAATAAGATTATCAACCACTACAAATTCAACTTATCAACTCAAAGCTCTCTACTTAATTAAACTAACCACCTATCAATTAATAAGTACTGACCTTTCTAGTCACCGAAACAACATTATTCTCTCGTAGCAGCCAAGAAGAGTTGGATAAGCCACCATTCATAGGAAGAAGCAACAAATGAAGCGGAATCGAATCTGAGTGATGTCACGACCCGGAATTTAAATAACATTATCACAAATACGCAGGGAAATACACAATGTCGTGACAATGGGATGAAACCCAACACTTGGATTCCACAACCCAAACTTAAACATTTAATCTCCTAAGATCCATCAAAACAAGATAACAGAATCATACTTCTAAGTCTATCCACACTCTTGTTCAAAAACAAGCAAGATCATCTACCTAAGTAGAGAATACCAAGAATCTCCATGTGCAAATGACTCTGATTCCTTTGGTTCCACCTGATCCTCATCTTCAAGCTCTTAAATCTTCAAAACCTCGCTAAAAATTTAACCCACAACGGGGTGAGTCCGGGACTCCGTAGGATTTACACCCTTCACCCATCAATCGGGTAAATACATATAATCAAGCAATTGTATGTAACATATCTAAATTAAGATGTAATACAAAAGTATAGAATGTCTTCTATATTAATCTCACAACCCATATCTGAACATGATTATCTTCAAAGAAAAGATTATGCCAAAGCCAATTAATTCTAGACCAATGCACACAAGACCATACAAGCTAGACAAATATCATCTAAATGACCTCAAGACTTAACTTAACATGACCAAATTAAAACAGACAAATCTGATTTTTCTAACATGACATGGTTTAACATCCATACATGACACACAAGTAACATATTTCATATCCTTTCCAGAACACATAGCCAAAGAGCAAGGAATTGGTCGTCTTGCTTCACATGTACAAAATGCATTCACCAGCTCTAATATATATATAGAAGTAACATATACTAAGCTAGCCCAAAGTGCACCTAGGCAGTGATGACACTAAGGGAAAACCGCGGTAATCCGGGATCTGTGGGAGGGCCGGATTCATCTAAGTTACCCGCTGCCCACGGGCGATTGTCTAACATAGGCTGGTGAAGCCTTCATAGCACGACATATCAAGAGTTCATAACATAATTTCATATCATGACATACCTGACCATACCATGCATACATGACATAAATATCTAATTTCATAGCCTTTCATGCAAGACATAGCATTCATAACGAACTTGACAAGACATATGATAACCCGACTTAATTGAACTTGTTCTCAATGACAACTTGTACTAATCATGACCAAATTGACATAACTAACTATGCATAGCATAGCCCATGATCTGAAACCAAATTAAACATATTTCACCATAACTAAACAAGACTTGTACTAATCGACTTGATTGACATATTCTGACTCAAACATATACCATACCTAACCATATGAACATAATCATATCATGCATGACATATTACATAATCTGAAACTAAACTAACCAAAATTTACTTGATTTACATACATAAAATGACAAACCGAACTAGACATACTTAATCACATATACAAGACAATTAACTTAAATCAAGCTTGGCATAATCAAAACAAGCTAACTTATGATGTCAACACCCATAATCTGACCTAAACAGGTTCCGAAAAGTGAAATCTGATGACTTTTGATTTTTCCAAAACTCCACATAATTATATTTCAATTCTAGGCCCATTCTAGCACATAAACATATACATAATTAACATATGGTCAAGTCTCATGAAAAATAGTTCTACCCATCCAGAATCATGCCAAACATGTCCCATAATATTCAAAATATCATTTTCAAAGTTCTGGTTTCAAGGATTTTTGAGAAAACTCACTAATCATGATTCAAAAGTCTAAACTAGTCAAATCAAGGTCCATAAGTTAAATCATGCATATTTTCTAATCAAAATGGGATCAAATACATAGACAAGCTTGAGAAACCTACCTGGAAGCTTCTGCAAATTTTCTGGATTTTTTCTGGATTTTCGGCTATTTTCTCTGCTTTAATTTCGATTTCCGGATTTAATAAATCCAATAATCCCAAAAGGCCGAACCGGTGCTGAACCGGACGGTTCGACCGGCGGCTCACGACATTGAGCCGGACGCTGGACCGGGCGGCTCGGGAGGCTGAGCCGGGCTCGCACGGCGGCGACGTTCGCGGCGACGGCGGCGGCGGCACTTGCCGGCGACGGCGACCGAGGCTGCAAGGCATGGCGGCGGCGGCTGCCGCGCGCGCTCGCGCGGAGGGAGGCAGCAGAGGGGCACGGCTCAGGCGGATGCGCTGACGGGAGACGAGGGGGGGGGAGGTTCTCCCTGGGCGGTGGCCGCGACGGAGGGCGCGGGGCCGGGGCGGCGAGGCGACGCCGCGGGCGCATGCAGGCGGGGCGGCGACGTCGGCCACTGGCGCTGTCTACGCGCGGCGGCGCGTGGCGCAAATGAGACGACGGGGGGGGGGGGGGGCAATGCGGCGGGTAGCAGGCGGCGGCGCCGCGGGCGCGGGTGCAGGCGGGACGGTGCGGCGGCGGCCGCGTGCGCGCAGGGACGATGCACACGGGCGTAGGGGAGGTGGCGGGTGGCGCGCTGGGGGTGGGGACAGGCAGGACAGCGGAGGGGGTGGGTGAAGGGGCGTTGGGGGCGCACGGTGATGTGCAGGGCGGCGGCCGCGGGCAAGGTTGCATGGGCGGCTGCACTCGCCGGCGGCAGGTTGCGCAGGCGCTGGCGGAAGGAAGGAGAGGGAGAGAGAGAGAGAGAGAGAGAGAGATCCAGCGGCAGGGGGAGGGGGGGGGTGCGTAACCGCGCGCGAGAGAGAGGGAAAGAGCAAGGCGGGGCGGCGTAATTGACGGGAGAGAGAGAGAGAGAGGGCGGGGCGGGGCTGGCGAGAGAAGGGGGGACGCTTGTGGAACGGTAACAGAGGGGGGGAGGAGACGTTACAGATTTTTTTTTCTTTTAAAAAGCCAGGTATTACAAGTGAGATGGTATCTAACTGCCGATCTTGGCGTAGACAAATCCCGTTCGACCGAGATTGTCATCTCTGAACCGAGATTGGTGCTGACGCAGCGAAATGGAGAAGGAGAAGGAGAAGAGTCAAATGCACGGACTTCCACAGCCGTCGAAAGTAAGAATGAACGAGAGAAAACGAGACCACTCAACGCACGAGTACGGCTGGATCTGATGACGGCGTGGCATGCAGGGAGGGGAGGGCGGCGACCACGGCGGTGTTGGTCACCCGCTGGAAGTGGGCCGCCGTTGAGGATTGTCTGGGCTGGAAGGAGTCATCGGAAAATAGGGAAGACGAGCTCGAGGGAGAGAGAAGAGCCAGAGAGAAAGAGAGAGCGAGAGGATAAATGGACGATGCGTGCAGGCAGCGGAGCAACGGAAGAGAGAGAGATGAGAGAACGTGAGGGAGAATGATGCTGGCGTGATGCTGGCGGGGCGGCGGCGGTCAAAGGAGATAGAGAGAGAAAGACGGAGTTACGGAAAACACGGAATGTTGGGATTTAGGTCTCCAACTCTGGTCGGATCTGGTCGATTTTTAAGCCAATTAACCTGATCCCGACTTCGTAAATATTTTAAATTTTTATTTTATTATTTTTATTTTAACCTTGATCAACTCGAGTCTTAACTTAGGTCCGACCTTAACTGACCCAACTCAATTTGAACCCAACCAACCCACTTCCACCCCCCCCCCCCCCCTCTCTTCTCTTCTTGATGGAAAGAGGAGGGGGACAGAAGAGAAAAAGAAAGAGTTATGTACAGGGCTTGTGAACTTTTAAATAAAATATAATGATGTTTTACTGAGGGAGACAAGACAAGTTTAAAGGAAGAGTAAAAGAAGCATACTTATTTTTTAATTTAAAATACACAACAATTTGATGATTAAATTTATATAAAATTATTCTTATTCTCCGATCACTTTAATCTTATCTTAATGACTTTTCCAACATGCTACTTTTTCTTTCATTTATTTCTTTTCAGGATATTAAGAAGATCAAGTTGGGAGCACGAGAAAGGTGATTTTAATCTACGTTTTCTAACGTAAAAATTGTATGATAAATACTCGATTATTAAGTTCGTGCATATTATTATTTTTATAAGGTGTTCGGTCGCATATTAACTTTTTATACACTTTAGTAATAAAAAGATGCATTAAGACAAAGTATAAACTATCCAATGACATGAAAATTATCATGCTCGGAAAGATGTGATGACAAAAAAAAAAGATTATGAGCCATATATGACCAAAAAAGGACCACAAGAAAAAAAATCTCACCTCTTTTTGTAAAAAAATTTAACAATAGTAATAGTTGAAAAACATATATTCTAGCAAGTTTTGTTACAAAAATTATAAAATTGAAGTAAAAATTTTAATTTATCAAGCAGCCAGACAACTCATTTGTCTTTCCAATCGTTACAGCCAGAGTCATTTTATTCCACCTCTAATACAGAAAACTGCTTAAAACAAAATATTTTATTTCACCTCATGGTTGATAGATTCGAAATATGTCCTACAGATTATTAGAATCGAAAAACACGGTAATAAAATAACATATGAATTAATATTATGATAAAAAAATATACATAAACGGTCAGAATTACAATACCTAGACACAAAAAAGTAAAAAAATAAAAGTTTAGACATATTATTTTTTTAAAAATGTAGTAAAATAAGATTTATTTACTAAATTTCCATAAAAAATAGTTATTATAGAATAGCCCACAAATATTAATCGTTAGGCTCTCATCCTTTTATAGACCAAAGAGTAGCCAAAGACCAAAAATTACAAGCGATGTGGGACTAAAAAGATAGAAGGATAAGGTCATGAAAACGGATAAAAGTCAATCAATTCGACTTGGTTCAGAAAAGGGAGCACTCAGAAGCTTGAAACTCTCCAGTTCGTGGGTTTCTTTGAACAGCACTAAATAGTTGCTACGGAAACAAGTAGATAGGAGTGGCCATGAATACATAAAGATGGAAGCACAAGCATATGAATCCATCTAACTACAACGAAGCCGTCGGAAGCTTACAGTAGAATGAGATATCTCGAGACCCTGACAATAGATAGACCAACCGTCCACGAGGGTGAAAGCAAAGAAAATAGAAGGTAAACACAGAACAATGTTCGTTTATCAGAGGGCGGAAGATGCAGACTCTAAGTCTCTGATATCTGCAGATGCACCAAAAAAGTCCTGCAAGGCTAGCATCTTCACCGTGCTCTGCTTCAAGCTCCTAATTGCCTCTACACTGGCCATTGCACCAGCCACTGTTGTCACAAGATTTCTATGCGAGACTGTGGCACCCAGCACCTATAGGGCTTCCACACACACAAGAGTTTCACAGTCGACGCCACAAGTTTTCGCACAAGAGTGTCACAACCGACAATTTCTAGATAAAATCACAAGGGCATCATTTCAAGCATGGCGTCTCTACGCAATATAGTAGTCAAAATACTTGGTAAATCCTCATTTTCTAATGGGTCTTCTCCGTTGACATCTCAATGTTGACCGGTCTATGATCCAATCAAAGATTGTTAATTTCTACAATGTTTTGGTATAGCATTTGTGACTTGTTTTTTTAAATTGATTAATAAAACCTTTTAATATGCAGATTAATTCATAAAAAGTCACTTAATTTTAAGTGATTTTATATAGTTAGTGGATGGTGTAAGTTTTACTCCTTAGAATTTGTAGAATTATTTTGTCCATTTCATTTATGTTATTGGCTCTTCTTATTTTTAGCAATTTTATGATTTCTCGTCGTTTCTAGCATATAATATAGTTAACGTTTAAAATGTTTCGATGTGGCATGCCTAAGGCCCCATTTATTTTAGCTTAATCAATATCTCACTCATTCGGAGATAAGACATTTAAATCATTTGGTAAAATATTTGAATATACTAATAATCTCTTGAAAATTATAAGTGATTCATTTTATTTTTATTTTTCAAAGGTGGATAACTGAGATTGTGTGTTCTATAAGTGAGATTAAAAACAACATTAAGATTTTAAAATTTTCATTAAGTCCACTTAAATTACCACTATGCTTCTACTACGCAAAACTTGATTACTAGAAAATGTTGAAATATTTATATGAGTCACAATGACTCAGTAGGCTCCCCACAAGAAATCATACTTACCGGCACTCGTCAAATCTCAAGCATATGTAGATTAATATACTTCACAATCATGCATGATAATATAATAAAATAACAATAGATCAACGATTTCAAAATATAGTCCATTTAATTCGATCAAGCACACATGCACATTCTTTTGGATTTAAAATTAATTAGGTGAAATACCTAATTTACATGATAATGCAACTAACAATTCTCTTGACCTCTAATATAAATGCAAAGATTTCATATTCAACAAGAACTGTTGACCTCCTTGTAGACCTATCATGTCGACACATACAACATTTTCATAGACTTACACAAAATGACATGATTAACACCTTTGCACATATCAAAATATAAGGAACACTTTACTACATACACAGAACATACGCCTCATGCACTTATAGTAATGTCAAAAAATTATATCGTATATACCATATATAAAAGTAATTATATCACTAAACTAAATCCCAAAGTGAGTGTAGATAGTGATGCACTTAAGATGAATCGTGATATCTAGAAACAAATGATGCTCCTGACTATTTTAATCCCCACTGCCCACGGCACTAACTATAGTATGATGTAAGTACAATGACATATTAAAATACAGCACATTATATAAATCACATATTATAACTCAGAAGTATATATTTGTTAAATATTTACCAACTCGATGGTTCAAGATTTAGAATGCATCTAATACATGTATATTCTAACATCAAATAATCACACCTACCATCTTTACATGATGCTCCAACCTATAACAACTCACGTACACATATTCTAAGTATAACCACATAAGATATAAACAAGATATGCATACGTTTATCTACACTTAACTATCTATGCTCCACCTATAACAACTCATATACACATATTATAACCACATAAGATCTAAACAAGATACACATACATTTATCTATACATACATGTATCATGATCCAAATTAAAGACACTTATGAGTTCTAACGCCCTGTTTGGTAACACTATTAGGTACCTCTATCACTATCAATTTTAAAATTGATATTGATAGGAGTCATTAAGAGGTGTTTGGTTAATTGTATCAATTTTAAAATTTATAGTGCAAACAAAGCATATTACATAATACAAGTGTCAACTTGTGTTACTTTTGATATTGATACTCCAACATTTGAAAATATTAATATCAATATTGATATAGTATCAAAAATGAAACTCTAACCAAACATGGCATAAACAACTAGCATATGTGCATCTAACCCTAATGTCTATGACATCAAAACTTATTATTTTTCTTTTAATCGAACACTTATCTTATAAGTCCAACTATACAATAGCAAAAGCTTAAGACATAATTTCAATACAAAATAATTTGAAAGAAACACTATCACTATGCATACATCAAATTAGAATTTAGTACGTTATAAATGAAAGTAAGTAAAAAGATCCTATAGTATGACGATTTGATTCCTAATGCCCCGTTTGGTTAGAGTTTCATTTTTGGTACTATATCAATATTAATATTAATATTTTCAAATGTTGGAGTATCAATATCAAAAGTAATACAAGTTGACACTTGTATTACATAATATGTTTTGTTTGTACTATAAATTTTAAAATTGATACACTTAGCCAAACACCTCTTAATGGTTCTTATCAATATCAATTTTAAAATTGATAGTGATAGAGGTACTTAATAGTGTTACCAAACAGGGCGTAAACTAATGATCTCTTACACATATAGAAGTTAATTGAATGGAGATGAACTGAGAGGATCAATCCGGTTGTTGGTTGAATATCCGACAATGGCGTTATTGAAAATATCTAATTATGTTTGACTAATTAAAATTCAGCTAACCCCATTTTTTACATATTTATTAAGGTCAATGCAATGATATAGGTGCAGGGATACTTATCTCAATCGATGCTAAAAACTAATTGAATGACGAGGAGGGGCTAGTCGAATCATGCGAGCACACGTTGTGATAATGATAGCATGCGGCAAAATAAAGGCAGCGAGTGAGATGAGATTATACAATGTCAAACGACACTAAATGCCCGGCACAAATGTACCACCAATTGGGAGTTGATCGACGATTGTTGAAGATGTCGGGTGAAGAATTGAAAGGAATGAGAGGTGTCAATGGTTCCAACAAGGTGTGTTGCGGGAAGGACCGAGTTGACTCTCTAAACTGACTCCCACACACAATTCGGTTCACGAGAATGGCTACTCAGACTCAATTTGAGGGTAACAGACCGACGTAGTTAAGAAACTGTAACAGGGGTTAGGATGCCTATCTAGGTGAGATTTAGGTGGAAGGAGAGTAGGGAGGGGTGAGTTTAACTCGGGTTCCACACAAGTATTCACTGTCACATGCGAAATGAATAAAGTAAATAACCGAGAAGAAGATCAAAAGTTACATCTATGCTTGTAGGAGGACCCAATGACATGTATCTCAAACTACAATCTAAAATAATAGTTTACAAAATTATCAAGGTATCCACCTCTCGCAAGAGGGTAATAAACTACATGCGGCGTGTTCTTGGGACTATTCAAGTTGACGGGATCGATTGCTTAACTTCTTCGCTTGTTTCGAAGGTTTGTTGCCACAAGTTGAGGTGGAAGCTCTTCGATTAGTGGTGGACGGACTTTGGAGAGGTGTCGGGATGCCTAGGTGGATGGACAAAATATCGACCCAATGTTGGAAGCTCCAAGTAGGGAGAAAGTGGAAGAGATGATGATGATGAATGAGATAGAGAAAGAAGAAGAGGTGGATAATACTTCTCACAAGCTCTCGATACCGGGCAATTGGTACCCCTCACATATTTCTCTCTCACACGTATGATGGAAAAATAAAGAAAACACACTCTTACTTCAAGTTTAAAATTATGTTTGATTTGACTTGACCATGATCTAAAATCTTATTCAATGGGAGTTAGACATTTGCCTATGTTTGGTAATTTCTTTAGACATTTGCCTATGTTTGGTAATTTCTCTAAATATAGATCTGACTAGATCACTTATATATTAAAAAGCTCTTAAATATTTAGAGGGGGATTACGCTTTTTCATTTTTAGACAATGCTTGTCACTGCCCCCACATGCATGTCGCTGCATGTCGAGTGAGAAGCCCTTTTTTAATAACAACGTCGATGTTTCTGTCATTAAGAATTCATTAAATAAAATAATTTATTCAATAGTTATCTTTTTAAGAGGTAATTTTAAAATATTAAATTTTATAGTCTATTTAAAATTTATCTACATTAATATTTAATAAAATAGTATACATATCACTATTTTTATACTTGGTATATGATGTAGATTATTTTCTGATAATATACTCTATTGATATATTATTGCTATATATGTATGTACTTGATGTCAATTCATCTTGTAATATATTAATTTAAACACTTTATCGAACAATATTAATCATTTGTATCTTCGCATTTTTACCATTTGTTAAGAGATCATTAGAGATGAAATTAAGAGTTTAAATTTTTATATTAAGCCAAATCAAATGCCACGTAAATCTCTTCGACACGATACGATGATGATACGTGAGAAGGCTTTTACAGTCTCAAAACTCCCTTCAAAATTTTGAATTTTCCTCCAAACACGTTTGTTTGAATTTCCCTTCGAACATATCCTGACCTGCCCATTAACTTTAAGTAATCACAACTCCTCTAAATATTAGACTTCTTAATTAAATAAAGTAATCACACCGGTCCTCAAGAGATTACCCTTCTCAATAAGATTATCAACCACTACAGCTCAACTTATCAACTCAAAGCTCTCTACTTAATTAAACTAACCACCTATCAATTAATAAGTACTGACCTTTCTAGTCACCGAAACAACATTATTCTCTCGTAGCAGCCAAGAAGAGTTGGATAAGCCACCATTCATAGGAAGAAGCAACAAATGAAGCGGAATCGAATCTGAGTGATGTCACGACCCGGAATTTAAATAACATTATCACAAATACGCAGGGAAATACACAATGTCGTGACAGTGGGATGAAACCCAACACTTGGATTCCACAACCCAAACTTAAACATTTAATCTCCTAAGATCCATCAAAACAAGATAACAGAATCATACTTCTAAGTCTATCCACACTCTTGTTCAAAAACAAGCAAGATCATCTACCTAAGTAGAGAATACCAAGAATCTCCATGTGCAAATGACTCGATTCCTTTGGTTCCACCGATCCTCATCTTCAAGCTCTTAAATCTTCAAAACTCGCTAAAAAATTTAACCCACAACGGGGTGAGTCCGGGGACTCCGTAGGATTTACACCCTTCACCCATCAATCGGGTAAATACATATAATCAAGCAATTGTATGTAACATATCTAAATTAAGATGTAATACAAAAGTATAGAATGTCTTCTATATTAATCTCACAACCCATATCTGAACATGATTATCTTCAAAGAAAAGATTATGCCAAAGCCAATTAATTCTAGACCAATGCACACAAGACCATACAAGCTAGACAAATATCATCTAAATGACCTCAAGACTTAACTTAACATGACCAAATTAAAACAGACAAATCTGATTTTTCTAACATGACATGGTTTAACATCCATACATGACACACAAGTAACATATTTCATATCCTTTCCAGAACACATAGCCAAAGAGCAAGGAATTGGTCGTCTTGCTTCACATGTACAAAATGCATTCACCAGCTCTAATATATATATAGAAGTAACATATACTAAGCTAGCCCAAAGTGCACCTAGGCAGTGATGACACTAAGGGAAAAACCGCGGTAATCCGGGATCTGTGGGATGGCCGGATTCATCTAAGTTACCCGCTGCCCACGGGCGATTGTCTAACATAGGTCAGTGAAGCCTTCATAGCACGACATATCAAGAGTTCATAACATAATTTCATATCATGACATACCTGACCATACCATGCATACATGACATAAATATCTAATTTCATAGCCTTTCATGCAAGACATAGCATTCATAACGAACTTGACAAGACATATGATAACCCGACTTAATTGAACTTGTTCTCAATGACAACTTGTACTAATCATGACCAAATTGACATAACTAACTATGCATAGCATAGCCCATGATCTGAAACCAAATTAAACATATTTCACCATAACTAAACAAGACTTGTACTAATCGACTTGATTGACATATTCTGACTCAAACATATACCATACCTAACCATATGAACATAATCATATCATGCATGACATATTACATAATCTGAAACTAAACTAACCAAAATTTACTTGATTTACATACATAAAATGACAAACCGAACTAGACATACTTAATCACATATACAAGACAATTAACTTAAATCAAGCTTGGCATAATCAAAACAAGCTAACTTATGATGTCAACACCCATAATCTGACCTAAACAGGTTCCGAAAAGTGAAATCTGATGACTTTTGATTTTTCCAAAACTCCACATAATTATATTTCAATTCTAGGCCCATTCTAGCACATAAACATATACATAATTAACATATGGTCAAGTCTCATGAAAAATAGTTCTACCCATCCAGAATCATGCCAAACATGTCCCATAATATTCAAAATATCATTTTCAAAGTTCTGGTTTCAAGGATTTTTGAGAAAACTCACTAATCATGATTCAAAAGTCTAAACTAGTCAAATCAAGGTCCATAAGTTAAATCATGCATATTTTCTAATCAAAATGGGATCAAATACATAGACAAGCTTGAGAAACCTACCTGGAAGCTTCTGCAAATTTTCTGGATTTTTTCTGGATTTTCGGCTATTTTCTGGCTTTAATTCTGATTTCCGGATTTAATAAATCCAATAATCCCAAAAGGCCGAACCGGTGCTGAACCGGACGGTTCGACCGGCGGCTCACGACATTGAGCCGGACGCTGGACCGGGCGGCTCGGGAGGCTGAGCCGGGCTCGCACGGCGGCGACGTTCGCGGCGACGGCGGCGGCGGCACTTGCCGGCGACGGCGACCGAGGCTGCAAGGCATGGCGGCGGCGGCTGCCGCGCGCGCTCGCGCGGAGGGAGGCAGCAGAGGGGCACGGCTCAGGCGGATGCGCTGACGGGAGACGAGGGGGAGGTTCTCCCTGGGCGGTGGCCGCGACGGAGGGCGCGGGGCCGGGGCGGCGAGGCGACGCCGCGGGCGCATGCGGGCGGGGCGGGGACGGCGGGCACTGGCGCTGTCTACGCGCGGCCGCGCGTGGCGCAAAAGAGACGACGGGGGGGGGGGGGGGGGGGGGCAATGCGGCGGGTAGCAGGCGGCGGCGCCGCGGGCGCGGGTGCAGGCGGGACGGTGCGGCGGCGGCCGCGTGCGCGCAGGGACGATGCACACGGGCGTAGGGGAGGTGGCGGCTGCCGCGCTGGGCGTGGGCACAGGCAGGACAGCGGAGGGGCTGGGGGAAGCGGCGTTGGGGGCGCACGGTGATGTGCAGGGGGGCGGCCGCGGGCAAGGTTGCATGGGCGGCTGCACTCGCCGGCGGCAGGTTGCGCAGGCGCTGGCGGAAGGAAGGAGAGGGAGAGAGAGAGAGAGAGAGAGAGAGATCCAGCGGCAGGGGGGCTGCGTAACCGCGCGCGAGAGAGAGGGAGAGAGCAAGGCGGGGCGGCGTAACTGACGGGAGAGAGAGAGAGAGAGGGCGGGGCGGGGCTGGCGAGAGAAGGGGGGGACGCTTGTGGAACGGTAACAGAGGGGGGGGGGGAGGAGACGTTACAGATTTTTTTTTCTTTTAAAAAGCCAGGTATTACAAGTGAGATGGTATCTAACTGCCGATCTTGGCGTAGACAAATCCCGTTCGACCGAGATTGTCATCTCTGAACCGAGATTGGTGCTGACGCAGCGAAATGGAGAAGGAGAAGGAGAAGAGTCAAATGCACGGACTTCCACAGCCGTCGAAAGTAAGAATGAACGAGAGAAAACGAGACCACTCAACGCACGAGTACGGCTGGATCTGATGACGGCGTGGCATGCAGGGAGGGGAGGGCGGCGACCACGGCGGTGTTGGTCACCCGCTGGAAGTGGGCCGCCGTTGAGGATTGTCTGGGCTGGAAGGAGTCATCGGAAAATAGGGAAGACGAGCTCGAGGGAGAGAGAAGAGCCAGAGAGAAAGAGAGAGCGAGAGGATAAATGGACGATGCGTGCAGGCAGCGGAGCAACGGAAGAGAGAGAGATGAGAGAACGTGAGGGAGAATGATGCTGGCGTGATGCTGGCGGGGCGGCGGCGGTCAAAGGAGATAGAGAGAGAAAGACGGAGTTACGGAAAACACGGAATGTTGGGATTTAGGTCTCCAACTCTGGTCGGATCTGGTCGATTTTTAAGCCAATTAACCTGATCCCGACTTCGTAAATATTTTAAATTTTTATTTTATTATTTTTATTTTAACCTTGATCAACTCGAGTCTTAACTTAGGTCCGACCTTAACTGACCCAACTCAATTTGAACCCAACCAACCCACTTCCACCCCCCCCCCCCCTTCTCTTCTCTTCTTGATGGAAAGAGGAGGGGGACAGAAGAGAAAAAGAAAGAGTTATGTACAGGGCTTGTGAACTTTTAAATAAAATATAATGATGTTTTACTGAGGGAGACAAGACAAGTTTAAAGGAAGAGTAAAAGAAGCATACTTATTTTTTAATTTAAAATACACAACAATTTGATGATTAAATTTATATAAAATTATTCTTATTCTCCGATCACTTTAATCTTATCTTAATGACTTTTCCAACATGCTACTTTTTCTTTCATTTATTTCTTTTCAGGATATTAAGAAGATCAAGTTGGGAGCACGAGAAAGGTGATTTTAATCTACGTTTTCTAACGTAAAAATTGTATGATAAATACTCGATTATTAAGTTCGTGCATATTATTATTTTTATAAGGTGTTCGGTCGCATATTAACTTTTTATACACTTTAGTAATAAAAAGATGCATTAAGACAAAGTATAAACTATCCAATGACATGAAAATTATCATGCTCGGAAAGATGTGATGACAAAAAAAAAAGATTATGAGCCATATATGACCAAAAAAGGACCACAAGAAAAAAAAAATCTCACCTCTTTTTGTAAAAAAATTTAACAATAGTAATAGTTGAAAAACATATATTCTAGCAAGTTTTGTTACAAAAATTATAAAATTGAAGTAAAAATTTTAATTTATCAAGCAGCCAGACAACTCATTTGTCTTTCCAATCGTTACAGCCAGAGTCATTTTATTCCACCTCTAATACAGAAAACTGCTTAAAACAAAATATTTTATTTCACCTCATGGTTGATAGATTCGAAATATGTCCTACAGATTATTAGAATCGAAAAACACGGTAATAAAATAACATATGAATTAATATTATGATAAAAAAATATACATAAACGGTCAGAATTACAATACCTAGACACAAAAAAGTAAAAAAATAAAAGTTTAGACATATTATTTTTTTAAAAATGTAGTAAAATAAGATTTATTTACTAAATTTCCATAAAAAATAGTTATTATAGAATAGCCCACAAATATTAATCGTTAGGCTCTCATCCTTTTATAGACCAAAGAGTAGCCAAAGACCAAAAATTACAAGCGATGTGGGACTAAAAAGATAGAAGGATAAGGTCATGAAAACGGATAAAAGTCAATCAATTCGACTTGGTTCAGAAAAGGGAGCACTCAGAAGCTTGAAACTCTCCAGTTCGTGGGTTTCTTTGAACAGCACTAAATAGTTGCTACGGAAACAAGTAGATAGGAGTGGCCATGAATACATAAAGATGGAAGCACAAGCATATGAATCCATCTAACTACAACGAAGCCGTCGGAAGCTTACAGTAGAATGAGATATCTCGAGACCCTGACAATAGATAGACCAACCGTCCACGAGGGTGAAAGCAAAGAAAATAGAAGGTAAACACAGAACAATGTTCGTTTATCAGAGGGCGGAAGATGCAGACTCTAAGTCTCTGATATCTGCAGATGCACCAAAAAAGTCCTGCAAGGCTAGCATCTTCACCGTGCTCTGCTTCAAGCTCCTAATTGCCTCTACACTGGCCATTGCACCAGCCACTGTTGTCACAAGATTTCTATGCGAGACTGTGGCACCCAGCACCTATAGGGCTTCCACACACACAAGAGTTTCACAGTCGACGCCACAAGTTTTCGCACAAGAGTGTCACAACCGACAATTTCTAGATAAAATCACAAGGGCATCATTTCAAGCATGGCGTCTCTACGCAATATAGTAGTCAAAATACTTGGTAAATCCTCATTTTCTAATGGGTCTTCTCCGTTGACATCTCAATGTTGACCGGTCTATGATCCAATCAAAGATTGTTAATTTCTACAATGTTTTGGTATAGCATTTGTGACTTGTTTTTTTAAATTGATTAATAAAACCTTTTAATATGCAGATTAATTCATAAAAAGTCACTTAATTTTAAGTGATTTTATATAGTTAGTGGATGGTGTAAGTTTTACTCCTTAGAATTTGTAGAATTATTTTGTCCATTTCATTTATGTTATTGGCTCTTCTTATTTTTAGCAATTTTATGATTTCTCGTCGTTTCTAGCATATAATATAGTTAACGTTTAAAATGTTTCGATGTGGCATGCCTAAGGCCCCATTTATTTTAGCTTAATCAATATCTCACTCATTCGGAGATAAGACATTTAAATCATTTGGTAAAATATTTGAATATACTAATAATCTCTTGAAAATTATAAGTGATTCATTTTATTTTTATTTTTCAAAGGTGGATAACTGAGATTGTGTGTTCTATAAGTGAGATTAAAAACAACATTAAGATTTTAAAATTTTCATTAAGTCCACTTAAATTACCACTATGCTTCTACTACGCAAAACTTGATTACTAGAAAATGTTGAAATATTTATATGAGTCACAATGACTCAGTAGGCTCCCCACAAGAAATCATACTTACCGGCACTCGTCAAATCTCAAGCATATGTAGATTAATATACTTCACAATCATGCATGATAATATAATAAAATAACAATAGATCAACGATTTCAAAATATAGTCCATTTAATTCTGATCAAGCACACATGCACATTCTTTTGGATTTAAAATTAATTAGGTGAAATACCTAATTTACATGATAATGCAACTAACAATTCTCTTGACCTCTAATATAAATGCAAAGATTTCATATTCAACAAGAACTGTTGACCTCCTTGTAGACCTATCATGTCGACACATACAACATTTTCATAGACTTACACAAAATGACATGATTAACACCTTTGCACATATCAAAATATAAGGAACACTTTACTACATACACAGAACATACGCCTCATGCACTTATAGTAATGTCAAAAAATTATATCAGATATACCATATATAAAAGTAATTATATCACTAAACTAAATCCCAAAGTGAGTGTAGATAGTGATGCACTTAAGATGAATCGTGATATCTAGAAACAAATGATGCTCCTGACTATTTTAATCCCCACTGCCCACGGCACTAACTATAGTATGATGTAAGTACAATGACATATTAAAATACAGCACATTATATAAATCACATATTATAACTCAGAAGTATATATTTGTTAAATATTTACCAACTCGATGGTTCAAGATTTAGAATGCATCTAATACATGTATATTCTAACATCAAATAATCACACCTACCATCTTTACATGATGCTCCAACCTATAACAACTCACATACACATATTCTAAGTATAACCACATAAGAACTAAACAAGATATGCATACGTTTATCAACACTTAACTATCTATGCTCCAACCTATAACAACTCATATACACATATTATAACCACATAAGATCTAAACAAGATACACGTACATTTATCTATACATACATGTATCATGATCCAAATTAAAGGCACTTATGAGTTCTAACGCCCTGTTTGGTAACACTATTAGGTACCTCTATCACTATCAATTTTAAAATTGATATTGATAGGAGTCATTAAGAGGTGTTTGGTTAATTGTATCAATTTTAAAATTTATAGTGCAAACAAAGCATATTACATAATACAAGTGTCAACTTGTGTTACTTTTGATATTGATACTCCAACATTTGAAAATATTAATATCAATATTGATATAGTATCAAAAATGAAACTCTAACCAAACATGGCATAAACAACTAGCATATGTGCATCTAACCCTAATGTCTATGACATCAAAACTTATTATTTTTCTTTTAATCGAACACTTATCTTATAAGTCCAACTATACAATAGCAAAAGCTTAAGACATAATTTCAATACAAAATAATTTGAAAGAAACACTATCACTATGCATACATCAAATTAGAATTTAGTACGTTATAAATGAAAGTAAGTAAAAAGATCCTATAGTATGACGATTTGATTCCTAATGCCCGGTTTGGTTAGAGTTTCATTTTTGGTACTATATCAATATTAATATTAATATTTTCAAATGTTGGAGTATCAATATCAAAAGTAATACAAGTTGACACTTGTATTACATAATATGTTTTGTTTGTACTATAAATTTTAAAATTGATACACTTAGCCAAACACCTCTTAATGGTTCTTATCAATATCAATTTTAAAATTGATAGTGATAGAGGTACTTAATAGTGTTACCAAACAGGGCGTAAACTAATGATCTCTTACACATATAGAAGTTAATTGAATGGAGATGAACTGAGAGGATCAATCCGGTTGTTGGTTGAATATCCGACAATGGCGTTATTGAAAATATCTAATTATGTTTGACTAATTAAAATTCAGCTAACCCCATTTTTTACATATTTATTAAGGTCAATGCAATGATATAGGTGCAGGGATACTTATCTCAATCGATGCTAAAAACTAATTGAATGACGAGGAGGGGCTAGCTGAACTGCGAGCACACGTTGTGATAATGATAGCATGCGGCAAAATAAAGGCAGCGAGTGAGATGAGATTATACAATGTCAAACGACACTAAATGCCCGGCACAAATGTACCACCAATTGGGAGTTGATCGACGATTGTTGAAGATGTCGGGTGAAGAATTGAAAGGAATGAGAGGTGTCAATGGTTCCAACAAGGTGTGTTGCGGGAAGGACCGAGTTGACTCTCTAAACTGACTCCCACACACAATTCGGTTCACGAGAATGGCTACTCAGACTCAATTTGAGGGTAACAGACCGACGTAGTTAAGAAACTGTAACAGGGGTTAGGATGCCTATCTAGGTGAGATTTAGGTGGAAGGAGAGTAGGGAGGGTGAGTTTAACTCGGGTTCCACACAAGTATTCACCGTCACATGCGAAATGAATAAAGTAAATAACCGAGAAGAAGATCAAAAGTTACATCTATGCTTGTAGGAGGACCCACCGACATGTATCTCAAACTACAATCTAAAATAATAGTTTACCAAATCATCAAGGTACCCACCTCTCGCAAGAGGGTAATAGACTACAGGCCGCGTGTTCTTGGGACTATTCAAGTTGACGGGATCGATTGCTTAACTTCTTCGCTTGTTTCGAAGGTTTGTTGCCACAAGTTGAGGTGGAAGCTCTTCGATTAGTGGTGGACGGACTTTGGAGAGGTGTCGGGATGCCTAGGTGGATGGACAAAATATCGACCCAATGTTGGAAGCTCCAAGTAGGGAGAAAGTGGAAGAGATGATGATGATGAATGAGATAGAGAAAGAAGAAGAGGTGGATAATACTTCTCACAAGCTCTCGATACCGGGCAATTGGTACCCCTCACATATTTCTCTCTCACACGTATGATGGAAAAATAAAGAAAACACACTCTTACTTCAAGTTTAAAATTATGTTTGATTTGACTTGACCATGATCTAAAATCTTATTCAATGGGAGTTAGACATTTGCCTATGTTTGGTAATTTCTTTAGACATTTGCCTATGTTTGGTAATTTCTCTAAATATAGATCTGACTAGATCACTTATATATTAAAAAGCTCTTAAATATTTAGAGGGGGATTACGCTTTTTCATTTTTAGACAATGCTTGTCACTGCCCCCACATGCATGTCGCTGCATGTCGAGTGAGAAGCCCTTTTTTAATAACAACGTCGATGTTTCTGTCATTAAGAATTCATTAAATAAAATAATTTATTCAATAGTTATCTTTTTAAGAGGTAATTTTAAAATATTAAATTTTATAGTCTATTTAAAATTTATCTACATTAATATTTAATAAAATAGTATACATATCACTATTTTTATACTTGGTATATGATGTAGATTATTTTCTGATAATATACTCTATTGATATATTATTGCTATATATGTATGTACTTGATGTCAATTCATCTTGTAATATATTAATTTAAACACTTTATCGAACAATATTAATCATTTGTATCTTCGCATTTTTACCATTTGTTAAGAGATCATTAGAGATGAAATTAAGAGTTTAAATTTTTATATTAAGCCAAATCAAATGCCACGTAAATCTCTTCGACACGATACGATGATGATACGTGAGAAGGCTTTTACGGTCTCAAAACTCCTTTCAAAATTTTGAATTTTCCTCCAAACACGTTTATTTGAATTTCCCTTCGAACATATCCTGACCTGCCCATTAACTTTAAGTAATCACTACTCCTCTAAATATTAGACTTCTTAATTAAATAAAGCAATCACCGGTCCTCAAGAGATTACCCTTCTCAATAAGATTATCAACCACTACAGCTCAACTTATCAACTCAAAGCTCTCTACTTAATTAAACTAACCACCTATCAATTAATAAGTACTGACCTTTCTAGTCACCGAAACAACATTATTCTCTCGTAGCAGCCAAGAAGAGTTGGATAAGCCACCATTCATAGGAAGAAGCAACAAATGAAGCGGAATCGAATCTGAGTGATGTCACGACCCGGAATTTAAATAACATTATCACAAATACGCAGGGAAATACACAATGTCGTGACAGTGGGATGAAACCCAACACTTGGATTCCACAACCCAAACTTAAACATTTAATCTCCTAAGATCCATCAAAACAAGATAACAGAATCATACTTCTAAGTCTATCCACACTCTTGTTCAAAAACAAGCAAGATCATCTACCTAAGTAGAGAATACCAAGAATCTCCATGTGCAAATGACTCTGATTCCTTTGGTTCCACCTGATCCTCATCTTCAAGCTCTTAAATCTTCAAACCCTGCTAAAAAATTTAACCCACAACGGGGTGAGTCCGGGGACTCCGTAGGATTTACACCCTTCACCCATCAATCGGGTAAATACATATAATCAAGCAATTGTATGTAACATATCTAAATTAAGATGTAATACAAAAGTATAGAATGTCTTCTATATTAATCTCACAACCCATATCTCGATACATGATTATCTTCAAAGAAAAGATTATGCCAAAGCCAATTAATTCTAGACCAATGCACACAAGACCATACAAGCTAGACAAATATCATCTAAATGACCTCAAGACTTAACTTAACATGACCAAATTAAAACAGACAAATCTGATTTTTCTAACATGACATGGTTTAACATCCATACATGACACACAAGTAACATATTTCATATCCTTTCCAGAACACATAGCCAAAGAAAGCAAGGAATTGGTCGTCTTGCTTCACATGTACAAAATGCATTCACCACTCTAATATATATATAAGTAACATATACTAAGCTAGCCCAAAGTGCACCTAGGCAAAGGATGACACTAAGGGAAAACCGCGTAATCCGGGATCTCAGGGAGGGCCGGATTCATCTAAGTTACCCGTCGCCTACCTGGCGATCGTCTAACATAGGCTGGTGAAGCCTTCATAGCACGACATATCAAGAGTTCATAACATAATTTCATATCATGACATACCTGACCATACCATGCATACATGACATAAATATCTAATTTCATAGCCTTTCATGCAAGACATAGCATTCATAACGAACTTGACAAGACATATGATAACCCGACTTAATCGAACTTGTTCTCAATGACAACTTGTACTAATCATGACCAAATTGACATAACTAACTATGCATAGCATAGCCCATGATCTCGAAACCAAATTAAACATATTTCACCATAACTAAACAAGACTTGTACTAATCGACTCGATTGACATATTCTGACTCAAACATATACCATACCTAACCATATGAACATAATCATATCATGCATGACATATTACATAATCTGAAACTAAACTAACCAAAATTTACTTGATTTACATACATAAAATGACAAACCGAACTAGACATACTTAATCACATATACAAGACAATTAACTTAAATCAAGCTTCGGGCATAATCAAAACAAGCTAACTTATGATGTCAACACCCATAATCTGACCTAAACAAAGTTCCGAAAAGTGAAATCTGATGACTTTTGATTTTTCCAAAACTCCACATAATTATATTTCAATTCTAGGCCCATTCTAAAGCACATAAACATATACATAATTAACATATGGTCAAGTCTCATGAAAAATAGTTCTACCCATCCAGAATCATGCCAAACATGTCCCTATAATATTCAAAATATCATTTTCAAAGTTCTGGATTCAAGGATTTTTGAGAAAATTCACTAATCATGATTCAAAAGTCTAAACTAGTCAAATCAAGGTCCATAAGTTAAATCATGCATATTTCCTAATCAAAATGGAATCAAATACATAGACGAGCTTGAAAAACCTACCTGGAAGCTTCTGCGAATTTTCTGGATTTTTTCTGGATTTTCGGCTATTTTCTGGCTTTAATTCTGATTTCCGGATTTAATAAATCGAATAATCAAAAGCGCCGAACCGGTGCTGAACCGGACGGTTCGACCGGCGGCTCACGACATTGAGCCGGACGCCGGACCGGGCGGCTCGGGAGGCTGAGCCGGGCTCGCACGGCGGCGACGTTCGCGGCGACGGCGGCGGCGGCACTTGCCGGCGACGGCGACCGAGGCTGCAAGGCATGGCGGCGGCGGCTGCCGGCGCGCGCTCGCGCGGAGGGAGGCAGCAGAGGGGCACGGCTCAGGCGGATGCGCTGACGGGAGACGAGGGGGGGAGGTTCTCCCTGGGCGGTGGCCGCGACGGAGGGCGCGGGGCCGGGGCGGCGAGAGGCGACGCCGCGGGCGCATGCAGGCGGGGCGGCGACGTCGGCCACTGGCGCTGTCTACGCGCGGCGGCGCGTGGCGCAAATGAGAGACGACGGGGGGGGGGGGGGGGGGGCAATGCGGCGGGTAGCAGGCGGCGGCGCCGCGGGCGCGGGTGCAGGCGGGACGGTGCGGCGGCGGCCGCGTGCGCGCAGGGACGATGCACACGGGCGTAGGGAGTGCGGGCGGCTGCCGCGCTGGGCGTGGGCACAGGCAGGACAGCGGAGGGGCTGGGTGAAGCGGCGTTGGGGGCGCACGGTGATGTGCAGGGCGGCGGCCGCGGGCAAGGTTGCATGGGTGGCTGCACTCGCCGGCGGCAGGTTGCGCAGGCGCTGGCGGAAGGAAGGAGAGGGAGAGAGAGAGAGAGAGAGAGAGAGAGATCCAGCGGCAGGGGGGAAAGGGGGGGCTGCGTAACCGCGCGCGAGAGAGAGGGAAAGAGCAAGGCGGGGCGGCGTAATTGACGGGAGAGAGAGAGAGAGAGGGCGGGGGCGGGGCTGGCGAGAGAAGGGGGGGACGCTTGTGGAACGGTAACAGAGGGGGGGGGGAGGAGACGTTACAGATTTTTTTTTTTTCTTTTTAAAAAAGCCAGGTATTACAAGTGAGATGGTATCTAACTGCCGATCTTGGCGTAGACAAATCCCGTTCGACCGAGATTGTCATCTCTGAACCGAGATTGGTGCTGACGCAGCGAAATGGAGAAGGAGAAGGAGAAGAGTCAAATGCACGGACTTCCACAGCCGTCGAAAGTAAGAATGAACGAGAGAAAACGAGACCACTCAACGCACGAGTACGGCTGGATCTGATGACGGCGTGGCATGCAGGGAGGGGAGGGCGGCGACCACGGCGGTGTTGGTCACCCGCTGGAAGTGGGCCGCCGTTGAGGATTGTCTGGGCTGGAAGGAGTCATCGGAAAATAGGGAAGACGAGCTCGAGGGAGAGAGAAGAGCCAGAGAGAAAGAGAGAGCGAGAGGATAAATGGACGATGCGTGCAGGCAGCGGAGCAACGGAAGAGAGAGAGATGAGAGAACGTGAGGGAGAATGATGCTGGCGTGATGCTGGCGGGGCGGCGGCGGTCAAAGGAGATAGAGAGAGAAAGACGGAGTTACGGAAAACACGGAATGTTGGGATTTAGGTCTCCAACTCTGGTCGGATCTGGTCGATTTTTAAGCCAATTAACCTGATCCCGACTTCGTAAATATTTTTAAATTTTTATTTTATTATTTTTATTTTAACCTTGATCAACTCGAGTCTTAACTTAGGTCCGACCTTAACTGACTCAACTCAATTTGAACCCAACCAACCCACTTCCACCCCCCCCCCTTCTCTTCTCTTCTTGATGGAAAGAGGAGGGGGACACAGAAGAGAAAAAGAAAGAGTTATGTACAGGGCTTGTGAACTTTTAAATAAAATATAATGATGTTTTACTGAGGGAGACAAGACAAATTTAAAGGAAGAGAAAAAGAAGCATACTTATTTTTTAATTTAAAATACACAACAATTTGATGATTAAATTTATATAAAATTATTCTTATTCTCCGATCACTTTAATCTTATCTTAATGACTTTTCCAACATGCTACTTTTTCTTTCATTTATTTCTTTTCAGGATATTAAGAAGATCAAGTTGGGAGCACGAGAAAGGTGATTTTAATCTACGTTTTCTAACGTAAAAATTGTATGATAAATACTCGATTATTAAGTTCGTGCATATTATTATTTTTATAAGGTGTTCGGTCGCATATTAACTTTTTATACACTTTAGTAATAAAAAGATGCATTAAGACAAAGTATAAACTATCCAATGACATGAAAATTATCATGCTCGGAAAGATGTGATGACAAAAAAAAGATTATGAGCCATATATGACCAAAAAACGACCGCAAGAAATAAAAAATCTCACCTCTTTTTGTAAAAAAATTTAACAATAGTAATAGTTGAAAAACATATATTCTAGCAAGTTTTGTTACAAAAATTATAAAATTGAAGTAAAAATTTTAATTTATCAAGCAGCCAGACAACTCATTTGTCTTTCCAATCGTTACAGCCAGAGTCATTTTATTCCACCTCTAATACAGAAAACTGCTTAAAACAAAATATTTTATTTCACCTCATGGTTGATAGATTCGAAATATGTCCTACAGATTATTAGAATCGAAAAACACGGTAATAAAATAACATATGAATTAATATTATGATAAAAAAATATACATAAACGGTCAGAATTACAATACCTAGACACAAAAAAGTAAAAAAATAAAAGTTTAGACATATTATTTTTTTAAAAATGTAGTAAAATAAGATTTATTTACTAAATTTCCATAAAAAATAGTTATTATAGAATAGCCCACAAATATTAATCGTTAGGCTCTCATCCTTTTATAGACCAAAGAGTAGCCAAAGACCAAAAATTACAAGCGATGTGGGACTAAAAAGATAGAAGGATAAGGTCATGAAAACGGATAAAAGTCAATCAATTCGACTTGGTTCAGAAAAGGGAGCACTCAGAAGCTTGAAACTCTCCAGTTCGTGGGTTTCTTTGAACAGCACTAAATAGTTGCTACGGAAACAAGTAGATAGGAGTGGCCATGAATACATAAAGATGGAAGCACAAGCATATGAATCCATCTAACTACAACGAAGCCGTCGGAAGCTTACAGTAGAATGAGATATCTCGAGACCCTGACAATAGATAGACCAACCGTCCACGAGGGTGAAAGCAAAGAAAATAGAAGGTAAACACAGAACAATGTTCGTTTATCAGAGGGCGGAAGATGCAGACTCTAAGTCTCTGATATCTGCAGATGCACCAAAAAAGTCCTGCAAGGCTAGCATCTTCACCGTGCTCTGCTTCAAGCTCCTAATTGCCTCTACACTGGCCATTGCACCAGCCACTGTTGTTATAATAGGCACCTTATATGCAAGTGCCATCCTCCTCAGCTGCCGCCCATCTATCTGATCCAGTGCGTCGCCAGAGCTTGTGATCACCATCACCTGTATCTGCCCGTTGGTAACCATGTCCCCGGCATGAGGCCGGCCCTCATGCATCTTAAGCACTTTTTCAGCAGGAATGCCTTCCAGTTCAAGCACCCTCGCTGTTCCAGACGTCGCAACTATCTTGAAGCCTAGTTCATTGAAGCCGCGGGCAATCGATGCCAGGTGACGCTTAGTCAAGTCATTCAAGCTGAGAAATGCTGTACCACTGACGGGGAGGTTCTGCCCGGCAGCAATCTGTGCCTTCGCAAAGGCTATCGAAAAGTCGAAATCAATTCCCATGACCTCACCGGTACTACGCATCTCCGGTCCAAGAAGCACATCACAACCTTGGAACTTCTCAAATGGGAGCACAGCCTCCTTCACAGATACATGCTTTGGCACTACCTCACTTGTGAACCCAAGATCTTTCAGCGTTTTACCAGACATGATCAAGGAGGCATACTTAGCCAGGGGATGACCGATTGCTTTAGAGACGAAGGGTACAGTACGAGAAGCTCGAGGATTCGCCTCAAGAAGATACACATCTCCTGAAGCTGTAATAGCATACTGGCAGTTCATCAGACCACACACCTTGAGCCTCTGAGCCAGCAAAGAAGTCCATGAGCGAATTGTTTCCAAGCACTTAGCTGGCACAGTTTTGGTAGGAAGAAAACATGCTGAGTCACCAGAGTGCACACCAGCCTGCTCAATGTGCTCCATAATTCCACCAATTACCACGCTTCCTCTTGAATCAGACAACGAGTCCACATCTATCTCAACTGCATCTGAGAGATACTTGTCAATTAGAACTGGGCGTTCAGGATCCACCTCAACAGCATTCTCAAGATAGGTGACAAGCTTGTCATCAGTGTATACAATTTCCATCGCTCGTCCACCTAATACATATGACGGCCGCACAACAACAGGATATCCTATCTCTTTCGCTATAGATAAGGCATCCTCTTCACTTTTAGCTATTCCACCTTTTGGTTGTTCAATTGCCAGCTCCATAAGAATTGTATTAAACCTCTTTCTATCCTCAGCAGCATCAATAGAGTCAGGTGATGTCCCCCATATATGGACTTGCCCTGTCCCTGAAGCAGACAAAAGTTTATGCTCTTCCAGATAGTACTGTATGGGCAGCGCAAGCTTGAGCGGTGTTTGTCCTCCAAACTGTACTATTATACCATCAGGTTTTTCCAATTCAATCACATTCAGAACATCCTCAACTGTTAGGGGCTCAAAGTACAGACGATCACTGGTGTCATAATCTGTGGAGACAGTTTCAGGGTTTGAATTCATCATAATTGTTTCATACCCATCCTGCAAAAGAAGGATGTGAATAAGCAAAGGAACCAGAGATGAATATGCCATTTTTTATCAAAAGCAGAATCAGAAATAACAATCTATCAAGAAAAAGACATCTCACTTTTGTTGATAAATGAAACTTTGATAGTCCTGCAAACGCTTGAACATTTTATAGAAACAGTAGAAAATCAATCTAGTATAAATGTATTTATCAATCTATCCATGTAAGAGTAGACGTAAGTCAAGATAGATCAAATTTCCCAGCACAAAAATAAAAAGCTTGTTGTAGAGGAGAAAATGAAGTTTTGTGAGAAGAATGATAGGAAACCTGGTGGAGAGCAAATGAAGCATGGCAGCAACAGTAGTCAAATTCGATGCCCTGACCAATACGGTTGGGCCCACCACCCAAGATGAGAACTTTTTTTCTTCTAGTTGGTACTGATTCACATTCAAAATCATAAGAAGAGTACATATAAGGAGTGTCCGCCTCAAATTCTGCAGCACATGTATCTACTCTCTTATAAGTAGGAATTACTCCCAGAGACAAACGCTTAGCCCGCACTTCATTTTCAGTGGATTTAGTTGCATATGCAATTTGCCTGTCACTGAATCCTCTCTTCTTCACTTCATAAAAGTCATCCTTTGACAGGTCAGGTAGACTTCTAGACAAGAGAAACTGCTCCACATTAACAAGCTCCTTAAGCTGCGAAAGGAACCACTTATCTATGTAACTTAGCTCATGAATTTCATCTATAGTCATTCCTCTTTTCAGTGCTGCATACACTGCATGAATGCGATCCGGATTTGGGACACGAAGATTATATTTCAACTGATCCCAGTCCCAGTCAAGTTCCTTGATGAGCGAACAGCCCCAACCAGAGTAGCCACATTCTAAAGATCGGACTGCTTTCTGGAAGGATTCTTGAAATGAACGACCAAGTGCCATTGCTTCACCAACGGACTTCATTTGGGTGGTTAATATTGGTTGAGAACCAGGAAATTTTTCAAATGCAAATCTTGGAATCTGTATCAAGCCATGTCCATGAAATCATCAGTAAGATAAAGAAGAAATTATGCAAGCTCAAAACTAGAAGCACATTATTGATAGAGCAAAACATGGCATTCAGAAATTTAATTGTCACAAAACTTGCAACCAGGAAGTCATCATTTAACAAAAAGCAGACTCTCAAGCAAAAAGCACATTGATAAAACTGTATACGGGAATGCAAAAGAACAAGTCTTTGTTACATGAAAACATGTAATGCATCAGTACCCTTCGCTAGAGGCTGCCACTTTAGGAGATGTCATTCCTTCTTGAAGAATCACATGAGGGAGAAATCATACAACATACAGAGAAATTAGTTAACAAATACCCTGTATTCGGAGCTTTGTTTTATACACCAATGTTAAACAAAGGAAAACAAAACTTTGCACAAATGGTGTCGTGTCATGCTACTTGCAAAAATGTGTACAAAACAAAACAATTCCATTTCTTCATTTTTCATGGATGTACTGTGCTAGTGACTTAGAAAGCTGAATAGAGACCCTGACATCCGAAGGCATGAAGAAGATTCAACTGGAGACACTGGAAAAGCAAGTGAATGAACCAAATGTTGCTTGTTGCATGATGCCAGAATGTTATTAGATGGAAAATGCTGCAAAGAGATGTACAGAACGTGGAAGGAGAGGGATAAAAGAATGGAATGTATAAACATCAGAATTTGAAAGAGATGTAAAAAGGAAAAATAAGCACGTGGTTTACTGGGAATGATAGCTTAGGCACCACCCTGAATTAGTTTTATGAAAAGAACTTTTCATATTGTAAAACTTCCTTCCTGTTTCCTGTACATAATATGCAACTCTTACTACTCAGGCTTCAGTTTAGGTTGGTGCTTACATGCTCTCTGCATTTAACAAGAATAAAAACTAACTTCCACAAAAACATACAGCATACTGTGAAAGATGGTCATCGTGGATCCATGATATGTCCATTTTGAGTTTTTAAGCCGAAAAACCATTGCCACATAACAGTAAGGTCCACACAACATGGTGGAAACAATTACTCATGATCCTCTCAGCCTAGATGTATCTGGTTATGCCCTGTAAACCCATTAATAAATGGCAACATTCTATAGCTGGTAGTAATATCACTTGGATATATCTGTATTCTTTGAGGGAGTGGTAGAGATGAGAACAAAAAAATTGAAGAAAATGCCTATGATATTTCTTGTACATTCACGAGCATAAGCTCCCCTTTTACAAGTGCAAGCTCAATACATGGATGCTTATCCTTTTCACTGAAGGAATGGTACGTAGAAAAGAATAAAAAGCCAAAATACAAAAAATGGAAAATACATAGAAATCCAACTCTTCAACATGAAACAGTTTTCATTTTCATGTAAAATAAAATTAGACTAATCTTGGGTTGGGGGGAGCGTGACAAGAGAAACAAACTCAACATGTGATAAAAGTAGTATAGATGGGCACTGTAAATGGAATTAAAGAGTACTATCTAATAATTGATTATAAAGAAAGTAGGCTAGGAGAATGCTTATAGTGCATCAAAACAAATTTTAACTATATTTTCGCTAGAGAAAAACTACAGATAGTAAACTGTCGACACCTGGAATTTCAAAAAAAAAGGAGAAAGAGGAACAAGAAGCAGAAGACGATGAAGGAAAGAGGAAGACCGGCAGGCAAAAGGAAGAAGAGGGGACAAAACGCAAATGACAAGTCGGACGGTTGCTTTACCGCAGCCGACTTGCGGTTGGGTGCGCAAGAGGGGGGTGATCCCCTTGTGGGATCCCCGGAATAGGGGCCAGCTCCTTTGCCAGACACCTACGGCAACACCTTGCACCGACCGGGGGGTCATCCGGGCTCCCACGGACAGACGAAGGGGCCGCATGCCCGGAGACGGCTATAAGAGGAGGGCCGGAGGGTCCGCGTACGGGGGGCAGGAATGAAAGAGAGAGGCTGGAAAGAGAGAAGAGAGGAACAGAGGTCGGAGGAGAGAAGCAAAGGACTACCAAGCGAAGGCCGCCATCGCCGGAATCTCCTGCGCGAGCTCGCCGTCGCCAGAGTCCCTTCCGGAAGCCCCCGTCGCCGAACTCCCCTACAGAAGCTGTCGTTGCCGGAGCCTCCTACGAGAGCCGCCGTGGCCGGAGTCTCTCCCAGAAGCTGCCGTCGCCGGAGCTCCTCCCCGAAGCCGCCTTCGCCATCGCGAGCTCGCCCCTCCGCCGTAAGCCCCCTCGCGGTCGGGTGAACAGTGCCAGTCGGGGGAGTATTTTCCTGATGGGGACAAAAATATGTAAATATTTGATTTGTCATTTTTAGGTTTAGTTTTTCTGCCAATGTCAATTTCTACGTTTTAAAGAGTCCTTTTAAATATTTTCTTCAAGTCCTGAAATGGACATGCCTGTAAATATTTTATTTTAGTGTCCAGTCCTGTAAATAGCCTCCTCTTTATAAGAGGAGGAGCTCCATCGATGGAGAGAACAACAATTGGAATTTTTGGGAAGCTTCGGCTTGGTGTCTCGCGTAGGGGCTCTGCCCCTGTGTTCTTCCTCTCCACCCCCCCCATGGCGATGTCCTCTTTCTGTCTCCACCCTCCGGCAGGTGGCCGTTCCCCTCCTCTCCTCCTCATCCTCTGGCCTCCGTGCCATTCTTCCCATCTCCCTTCTCGGTTCCCCTTCGACATGGAGCAGATCGCGGTTGCAGTCCGTCTACGTCCCCACCGGTAGATCTGCAATCGACGATCCCTGAAGCAGCCTCAGGAGGTCCACTTCCGGATCCGACTGCGCTAGGCCTCCCCGATCAGATCCCAGACGCGGGAAGAAGAAGAAGCAGAAGGAAGAAGAAGACGGGGAAGGAAGGGGGAGGATCCGGCGATCCCCGGATCCCCCTCCCTCCGCGGCTCTTTTTCCCGACGGCGGACTCCGCAGCCTTTCCCCTCCGCCATCCGGTTCTCCGTCGACTGCGATGAAGCCAGCCGGGCAACGCCGCGACCATTCCCCCGTCAGCACCGCGGCTCCGTCCCCCTGCCTCCTCTGCGCTGGCGCTGGCTGCAGCTTCGTCCAGGAGACGACGACGACGACGGCGTCGCTGCAGCACCTGCTCCACCCAAGCTGCGCGCGGGACTCGTCCGGACGACGACGCCGCGAAGACGACGCGGGCGCTGCGGGCTTTTGTCGCGGCTCGAGCTCGCGAAGGACAGCGGCGATGCCGCCACGGCGGCGGGCGGACGACGGCGCCGATCGGGCCACACGACCAAGGGGGCGTCGACCAGAGCGTGCCACGACCCCCCCCGGGGTTATTCGCGCGGTCGCGCGGCCGCCGCGGCTCGCACCCGGCCGGTCCACGGCCCAGACCGACCGGTCGGCCGGTTCAACCGGGTCCAAACCCGGTTCAGTCCGGTTCAGCCCGGTTCAGGGCCTGAACCGGCCGGTTCAACCCGGTTCAGTGCGTTTTGGGCCGGTTTTGACCGGTTCATACCGTTATGGACCCGGTTCGGACCTGTTTGGACCGGTTTTGGGGCCGGTTTAGGCCATTTTGGGTCCGTTTAGGTCTGTTTAGGGCGATTAGCGCCGATTTAAGTCGTTTTCGTTCGGTTTAGCCCGGATTAGCCGGTTTGTCCCGCATCATTTCCCCCCCCAACTTAAGTCCACCGTGGACATGCCGTGGGGCTGACCGCGGGAGATGCTGAGAGGAGGCCACGCGCGCGAGGGGCTGCCGCGGTGGAGTGGTTGACCCGCGGTCAACCAGGTGGTGGGGCTCACCCGAGGGAGAAAACAAAAAAAAGAGAGAAAAGGAGCGCGGGAGCGCGGGAGCGCGCAGCCGGGCCTGCTCGGGAGAACATGGGCCAAGGCGGGATGGGCCGCCAAGGAGGCCCAATAGCCTTCAATGAACATTGTTCTAGCAGGAGCTAATAAAAAAATAAAAAGGTTTTAAAAAGGACAATCAAGTAGAAACTTAAATAAAAATGCACTTAATTAATCAACAAACCGAGACGAGCATCCGGCCGGCTAAAAACCCGCCTCATGATCTCGGCATAACTTAAAAGAATGCAAATAAATGGGAAAGCAATAGGCCGGCTTTTAAGCATGTCTCTTGACCCATAATTTAAAAAATAAAAATAAAATAAACAATTAACATAAATTAAATAACAATCTACTTAATTAATCAACAAACCGAGACGAGCATCCGGCCGGCTAAAAACCCGCCTCATGGTCTTGGCTTAATTTAAAAGAATTCGAAACACAAGGGAAAGCAATGGGCCGGCTTTAAGCACGCCCCTTGACCCTTTAAGGTAGACATACAAAGGTCATAAAAAGACCCCAATGTCTTACCATCTAGCTATATATGAGGCCGTGCATGATCAACATGCCATTAAGCCGATTATATGCTAAAAAAAGAAATGGAGGAAATACCCATAAGTCTATCTAAGGACCGGGTATATTCCCCCATAAATTGACAAGTTCATCATGTCCAATGAGGATTGAGTGAAGATGGTCTCAAAACCATCAAGTTGTAATGACATGGAACCAAGCAATGAGATGGCATGTCCGGTGTATAAATGACCTTGGGTGGAGGATCAATAACCCCATGAAATTGAGAGGATTGCAAATAAAAAAAATGATGAAATAAAACAAAATAAAGCAACCTGAACATAAATAAAAGAAAATCTCTTGGGCCATTCCGGGTCTGAAAATACAGAGGGTTGGAGAGCTGAGTTTAATAAAAAAGAGGGGGTAGGCAGAATTTCCTAAGGTTAAAATCAAAATCTGAAATTCGTAAAAATCTGAAACAATAAAAATCTGGAATGTACAAAATCTGAAACCTAAGTCTGAAGCCCCAAAACAAATCGAATCCGGCCCAATTCATAACACATAGCCTTTAATAATTGAACAATTCAAATCATAAAATCTACGTCCCCACCCAAGGATCGCGGGATCGGATCCTGGATCGGTGGGGTCCGATCCGATCCGGATCGGATCGGATCGGACCGATCCAGGCCGATTCTCTTGGAGCCAGACCGATCCAGAATCGGTCTGGATCGTTTTTTTTTTTTTTTGCTCTTTAAGAAAATATGGAAAAATCGCCAAAAAATCAATAAAAATACATAGGACTCAGAAAAAATGTGAAAAAATATAGGGAACACTCATTCATATAAAAAATTAACAATCAATCATATATAACACATATCATATCCAATCACACAATAGAACAATCATACATCAAATAAGATACATATTTTTACCAAACAAACAATCATACCCAACTCCACAAATTGTACACCACATATTCTTCTTACCACTCATATTACATTGCGTGAAATAAACAAAGAAATACATTATACATATGCCATCACCACCAACTATGGTAATGTCCGGAGTAGGATGGATCTGGATCTGGATCTCTGACCTGGTCATTCTGATTTTCTGCAAATCTCCATTGATTAGGGTCAGTCATAATTGGCCCGTATCCATAAGAAAATAAAGACTGGGCCATGTCGGTAAACTCATAAACTCTCTGATCAGTCGGAGGTGGAGGTAGAAAAGATGGTGGAGGTGGATAGCCAGGCTCACTGTCTGAGGCAGGCTCTGGATAGGAAGATGCAAACTCGTCAAAAACATTCAACCTCGTCCAGTGTCCGCCCTCGCCACTCGAACACGAGTGTCTTTTATCACTCAAATCATCCGGACTCGCTCCACTCGTCCGAGCACTACAAGTAGAGCCACCCTCACCTCCACCTGAGGCTGAGGCGCCGCCTCCACCTATGCTGCCGCCACCCCCACCTCAACCTCCACCCCCCCTACGCTGTTGTTGTGTGGGTGGCACAAATTCTTCTTCATCCTCATCTGATGAAGGTGGCTGAGTGGTCTCGGTGTCAAGGAGATGATGTCGCCGTTTGATACTTATCTTCTTCCTCTTCAATGTAGGATCTCCTTGACTTGCTTGCTGTGAAGGTAAGCATACTTTCTTTAAAGCCCTAAATAATCCACCATTCTTCTTGGTGGTGGTGGTGGTAGAAGGACCCGCAACTAGAATCCGAGCAGGAGCTGTAGCGGCCGGGGGCGGAGCTGGATGTCTCTCTGGAGAAGCTGTAGTCCGGGGTGGATCGGAAGTGGAGCCGCGCACGGGACTTGACTTTCTTCAACTTCCTGCATGTCTTCATCCTCACCAACAACGCTGTCAAGCTCTCCTTCGGCCCATGATCTGTCGTTCGGGTCGAACTCTGGCTCTTCCTCAGCATCCTTGTCTTCCACCCATGCTGCAAGTGGATGTTCTTCTTGGAATAGATATTCCAAGTCCACATCCGCCTGGGACAAGCCCTGAGTAGCTTGGGCCTATGCTCTTTCTTGGTACAATCCACCTGCAAACTGTGCAAATCTCTGCTCCGATGTCTTCTGCCTATCTTTGATATTCTTGATCCTCAGCCTCATGTTGTAATGACAGTAGACAAGCTTCTCCAATCTTTCTATCTTCAACATATTTCTCCTCTTTGTATGAATAAGGTTGAAGGTGCTCCAATTTCTCTCGCACTGGGATGACGATGTGCTCTGACTTAGCACCCGAATTGCAACGGCTGCGAGTGGATTCCATCCAGTTCTGTTTGTCACCATAATCCACCTAAAGAAGACAATTACATGCATCAGTAACGTTATGTAAAAATAAATCAAGTAACTAAAGAGTCATTAATTCGGGTAAGCATATTACTAGGGGGGACCCTATCATGTGAGTACTGCAAATCAGGATCCCCGTACACCCCAATCTTTTGCCTGTATGAAGTCATCTGAAAATCCAAAATAAATCAGGTATCTTCTCTTCTTGAGATAAAGTTCTAAGTTTAATAGATATTAAACGTATTACTTACTTCAACCTCAGCGCAGGTTCTGTCTTCTTGGGTCTTACATAGTCGTTTAATTACAGATAGTGTGCCTGATAATACTTCACCATCATTACATACTTGGCCACCATATTGTATCCTTGGGTTCAAGAAGTACCCTGTAACAACATTATTACTCCATTAGTTTAAAGACAGTGGGGGTAATACACAAAATATAACTTGTAATCATGACCATATTACACTACTAAATTATACCGCAAAGATGAATGTCGTGGTGTAGGGTTTTGTCCCATCTGTTGTCAATCACCTTCCACCATTTTTTGTAACCCTTGGGATGCTTCTCTTTAATTTTCAACTTAGCCTTATCCATAACATCATACATGTACCCCATCTGATTTTTGTCATTTGAATCCACCAACCTAAGTACCTGCACCAAAGGTTCTATGACAGACAAATAGTACTGCACCTTCTCCCACCACCTGTTATCTTCTATCACCGCTCCATCTTTAGCAGTATCTCATACTGATCCAAGGAGCTCCTGTATGTATCCATGTACTCCTGATAAGCAGTGGAGAGAATGAACCTTTTTAAACTAGCCTTGTACCTGTATAAGCTCTCTAATGCAATAAAATGAGTGGCAAATCTTGTGGGACCTGGTCTGATCAAATCATGACCATCAGTGTGCTGCCTCATGATATGTAAAAGTCGTGGATGGCCATAGATAAATGAGGTGATAAGTTGTCCTTGGTTGACCAAGGACTTGACATTAGCATCCCTACCAATATCTTCTAACATCAGGTCAATAGAATGTGCCGCACATGACACCCAAAACAAGTGAGGTCGAGCCTCCATGAGCTTCTTTCCCCGCAGCCTCATCCGAGGCCTCATTGTCTGTGACAAACTGCACAATGTTGGCCTCCCCTATCTCATCCACCACATTGTTCATCAAGCCAAATAGGTAATCTGCATTTTTCACCTGGCCTGATGCATCAACCGACTTCAAAAATACGGTGCCCTCCGAACAATACACAAGGAAGTTTATAAGTGACCTCCTTGTGATTCCAGTCCATCCATCGCACATTACAATGCACCCCCTCTCCTTCCAGATGGTTTTGAATCCATCTATCCATGAGGTCAACTCATCGACCTCCTCATCCAAGCCTGTTTCATATATATACTTTGATGTAGGGGCTTTCAACCCCGGCCCGGCCTCACCAATCGCATCAACCATAGTCCGGAAATATGGATCGGTGGTGCGTACGTGCCGGGACACCTACAAATTCAAAAACAAGATAAGGGAAAAGAGAGGGTTGTTAATAATAACTAACCTAATAAGAAATTCATATAGACAAGCAAATGCTAACCACAACTTCAACAAATCTTTACTGCGTACGTAGAAAGAACTTGACCGTATGCTTAAGGGCTTTCTTTCTTTGCCCAGGTCGATGCCTTCACCCCTTTAAGTGCTTGTTTTATACCCTCCGACCTCTCGCCACTCTCCCTATACATGGCGGTGTCTCCTGTCGGCATCGGTCGAACGTAATGTGTCCTCCGAATTTCGGGCTCTCGAACGGGCGTGTCCCCGCCCCCACATCGGATCGTCTGAAGCCGAACCTCCTGCTCCTCGTCTTCGTTCCTCATCCTCACGGGCCCGAGCCGTACTCTCGTGAACGGCTCTCCCAACTCGGGCCTCTTCCTCGTCGATGAAGATGAAGAATCAACTTGGACCTTTTCTTGTGGTGGCCCTTTCCCTTTCTTGCTCTTTCCGGCCATAAGATCGGCATCTCTCCGACCTAGCAACTCGTCATGGAGGTCTTGTCTCTGACCAATTCTCACCTCCCTCTGTGATGTCCTTCCACTTAAATAACCCCTCATCCCCTCCCTCGGCTCGGCCCGGTACTTTATCACACTTCTTAACATTGCCACCCGTCCCGGTATATGTTGCTTGAGCCGATACACACCTCCATTCATCTCTTTTTGGCACCACTTGCATCTAACTCTCTTCTTCTCTCGAATCGAGAGATGGCCATGTTGCCATCCAATGTCACGAAATTACGCGGGTCCGGTGCCATGCCCCTCGTCCGACATCTTATCTACAACACAAAAAACCATACACAATATTAGGCCATTTAAATCCCCCCCCTTTGGGGGGTGAAATAATCCCCCCCAATGGGGGGATTTTATACCACCCCCCCCCACCTAGGGGGGGGGGGGGCGCGGCGTAAAAACACCCCTCCGGGGTGACTATTCAACACCCCCGAAAGGGGGATTAGCACCCCTTCGGGGGTGGAATTCCACCCCGTTGGGGGATTTCACCCCCGATGGGGGATTTTATACCAGCCCCCCCACCTGGGGGGCATCAGTCACCCCTTCGGGGTGATCGTTCAACACCCCGAAGGGGTGCTAATCACCCCTTCGGGGGTGCAATTCCACCCCCATTGGGGGTGAAATAATCCCCCCAACGGGGGATTTTATACCAGCCCCCCCACCTGGGGGCATCAGAAAAAACGGTCACCCCTTCGGGGTGATCGTTCAACACCCCGAAGGGGTGCTAATCACCCTTTCGGGGGTGCAATTCCACCCCCATTGGGGGGTGAAATAATCCCCCCCTAATGGGGGGATTTTATACCAGCCCCCCCCCACCTGGGGGGCATCAGTAAAAAAATACCCCCTTCGGGGTGTCGTTCAACACCCCGAAGGGGTGCTAATCACCCTTTCGGGGGTGCACTTCCACCCCCATTGGGGAGTGAAATAATCCCCCCCAATGGGGGATCCCATGCTGCAGGCTGCAGCCGACCAGGGGCCAAGGCCCAGGGGGGGAAGGAGATCGAAACCCCCCCCTTACAAACCTTGTGTACTTTAGGGTGGATCGCCCCTCCCCAAGGTTGGATCGCCCCTTGAATAGGCTGGATCGCCCCCTCCAACAACTGGATCGCCGGCAGGGGAAGCCCTAGATCTCCCAGGGGCCTTGGGGGAAGGAGAAGAAGCAGAAGGGGGCAAGTGGGGGGAGAATCGGTCCGGATCAACCCCAAATAGGGGGTGATCGGACCTTAAAACAGGACCGGATCGATCCCGGAATCGGTTCGATTCCGGGTCTTCCGGTTTTCCGGCGAATCGGTCCGGATTGACCGATTTTGGGATCGACCGATTTTGGGATCGATCCGGGTGGATCGGTCCGGGATTGCCCGATCCTATCGATTCCGGCCGATCCAGCCGGGACTCCCGGCTGGATCGCTAATTCCGACTGGAATCGGATCGGTAGGTACCGATCCGATCCAAGAATCGGTCGATCCCGATCCGGATCGACCGATTCTGCAATCCATGTCCCCACCAGAATCTAGAAGACATGGGATTTACAGAAATCGAATCCGGCCCAATTCATAACACATAGCCTTTAATAATTGAACAATTCAAATCATAAAATCTACGTCCCCACCAGAATCTGGAAGACATGGGATTTACAGAAATCGAATCCGGCCCAATTCATAACACATAGCCTTTAATAATTGAACAATTCAAATCATAAAATCTACGTCCCCACCAGAATCTGGAAGACATGGGATTTACAGAAATCTGAGACTTGAAGCTTAATATGAAGAATCCAAAACATGTAAGGTCAGCAAAAATTAAAAATCTGAGAGTCTAAATTTTTTTAAAAAAAAACTGAAAATTAAAAATCTGAAGTTGAAACATGCAGAATCTGGAAAATCTGAACTCTGAATTTTTGAGATCTGAAGGTTTAAAACCTGAACTCCAAAATTGAAATCTGAACTTCACATCCGGAGATAAAGATTTGAAAAGGTTCTAAGAGGATCAACAAAATAAGATAACGAATAAAAATGTGAAATTTCTGAAATCAGAACTCAAAACCAAAATTGAAAACTGTAAAATCCCAATCTGTATAGTCCTTAACCTGTTCCAAACACAGATTCATTAATTCAAACAAATGCCACTCAACTCCAACGAAATCAAATGACAAGCCATAATCTGTCAAATAAATTTAAACCAAGCAATTCAATGAACTTTAATCAACCCAAGCCAGAACATTAACCAACCATAACGGAATCTGTAAGCAGAATCTGAAAAAAGAATTAATTCTCAAGCAAATTTATAAAACAAAGTCATAACTCCTTAATGGGTCGGAACTCCCAAATTCAATTCTTAATCAAGACTCAAACCAAAGAAATCTGCAATCTGAATTCAAAGAAATTAAAACACTCTTAAAATAAATTTCAAGTTCAATCAAATCAGTAAATAAGTTTAAGCCAATGAAACAAAACCAAATTATGTTAAAAAATATACAACCATAACTCAAACAATCCAATCTCGTGAATCGAATCCAAGATCAACTCTAACTAAATAATTCCAATGCAAGATAAACTTAAACTAATAATTCAGATAATCTGGAAGTCTTTTTCCAAACCAACCAGATTCTGTAAGCTAAGCCTAAATCCCATTCAAATCAATTAAATTAAATCAACCCACATAAAAAAAAATCTTTGAATTAAACCCAAATCAATCTTAATCAAACAACCTTGATTCAGATCTGAACCCCGTGAAATCTGCACATTAATCAAATTTTAAAATGAGTTAACTTTAACTAAACAAGATTAACCTAAAACAAACTAAATTTAAATTAATAAATAATCCATCAACAAATTCAATTCAAGACAAGTAAATCCTAAATCAGTTCACATAAATCTGAAAGTTGCATGAGAAAGAATCCACAAACTGTCAATTTAAAATCCACAGATTCAACTGAAATTTGATAAATCAAATAGATTAAGTAAGATAATTTCATCCCAAACAAACCATATTCCCTAAGCTAAACCCAAATCCCACTCAAAATCAAATAATAAACAAACTGTCAAACTCAATTAAACAAACTCAAACTCAAACAGAATAACTCATAAATCAATCAAATTCAACTTAAATCAAATTAAATTCAAACTAAATCAAACAAAATTCAAACCAATTTAAACCAAATTCAAAAACACATTAAGTGCTTGCCTTCCACCAAGTTCATGGGGCTTCTTGTTTTCTCCTATGTGTGAATGCTTATTTTTGGTGGATGTATGTCTTCTACTTCAATGGATTGCTATGACGGATAATCAAGGGTATTCGAGTATTCTCGATGTAATTAACGTCGGATCTTCGCACCATCCGACGGGGAGAGGTCAAAATAAATTTCAAAGAACCTAACAACCTCAATTTATACATACCATTGACCCTAACTAGTACTTCTATAGAATACCATCTATTTTCCTAAGAATTCAACGCCAAGGTCTAATTCAAACCAAACAGGAAAATGAATTTCCAAAATCAAAATCTCTTAAAAATGTTTCGAATTTTGAGGTTCCATCATAAACCATGAGAAAAGTTTCTTCACACATGCGTATCCATAATTTGGTTGTTAGCTGAAAGGCTATCATCATCCATGCCCTAAAGAAGCTAGAAAGTGGAGACAGCAGCAAGCTTCAGTGATCAAATGAAATAGCACATGTCAAAATTCTCTCTGCATTATAATGCTTTATCTATCTTATTCACATACAACATAAAAGTATCATGAAATTATCTTCTACTTTATGCAAAGAGTACCATGTAGCGGCATGACAACAAAATGGCTAATTCACTATCCATATATTTTCAGCTCTGCAACTTCCCCTGTACCAGAATTTTGATGACGCTTTTAAGGTATACATTTGACCATCTCCGATCATAAAGGATGTATAAAGATTATCTGATATCATACTCATATCTCATTTCTACTTACCTTTCTAAATACCAAATATCCCTTCAAATGCCGATTGATTTGTCACAGATGGAGTAAGAAGTTCATAATATATGGCTTGAAAACATACCAAGAGCCTATACCATGTAAAGTATTAGGTCATACAATAGAAGACTAGTTTTATGCGATAGTATCTAACAAATGTGGAACAATGTTTAATAATTTTCAATTGTCTCATAGGACCAATTGTAAGGCATGACAAACACCATAAGAACTGCATGCACCATGCAGACATGGATGTGGCATTTCTAAGTTCAGTTTGTACAATAATTCATCGTTCCCTTGAAATATGGGTATGCTTCATTATCTGGAAAAGGGTCATCTGAACACGTAAAAGATTCTGGCTTGCCAGTCACTCAGTTGTTTCCTACTTTTTTTTTGGAAGTGGCAGAGGCCCTTCGATCTTTATTGAAGTAAAAATAAGAGGTACAACCAGTAGAGGATAAGAAAAAAGTCAATCAAGGAGGAAGAAAAGCAAAGAAGGGAAAAGGACCGTAAAGGTTAGCTATCGAGATGATAGTTAGCTGTAGAGTATTACAACAAGAAGAAGAGAAAAAGCAGAAATTTGTCCCTATATACAGAATTCTTCATATAGACTCCTTTGCATGTGTAGTCCCAATCACTGACAAGAGATGCCATCTGAAATAAAATGTGCTTTAGGTGTTCATAGTGATCCGCAAACACCCACTTTGTTCCTAGAAAGCCAAATAGTCCACATCATCGTTGGTAAGGTACAGTTCCAAAGATTTGGATCTGCATGCCAAGGGTTCGAAAGATACCACTTCTGAAGTAGGGACAAGACATCATCCACCTCAATCCAAGGGATTTTCCATCCCAAGAATATAATTCTCCATGAGTAGTTAAAAAACACCACATCCGAGAAAGATATGATCAATGTCCTCATGGTGTGTACCACAAAAAAACGCAAGGCTTAGGCATATCAAGGAATATGGACTTCCAAGTGTGATCTAGTAGGTAGGGAGTATTTGCAAATTTTCCAAAAAAAAAACAACCTAAATTTGATGGGTAATAGAGAGTTCCACACCTCCCAGAACCATCCAACTTTAACTCCACTCATAGTTGTCAAGGCGCCCGCCTAGGCGGCAAGGCGCTTTTCCAACGGTGCCTTGCCAAGGCGCCTTGTCTATGGTCAAAAATGCGCCCAAAGTGCCCACCTAGGCATCCAAGGCGCCCGCCTAGGCGCCCAAGGCGCCCTGGGTATTTTTACATGATTAAAAAAATAATTTTGAAGAGTTTTGCCCCTTTGATACCCCCTCACAAAGGACACTTATTTAATGATAGTTTGAACAAATTAATATATTTTACTATCACTTATACTATCATACATATTTAAGATTTATAATTATAAACAAATATTATATACTTAATTAAGTTCTTTTTCAGCTCTTTCTTCTCTCTCTGTCTCACTTAATTTACCAAGATTAACTTGTTATCCAAAAATAAATACCCACACTTTCATAATTACATATATAAGATCACTTATACTATTACATACTTTTTTCTTTCGGGGAGTTTCGCCCCCCTGACAACCCCCCACAAGGGGCGCTGCCCAATTGACCCCCGCGACCTGACTGCAAAGGTCGATCCGCAACTACTCTGCGCTCCCCCCTTTAATAATATTATAACAATATTTCACTATCACTTATACTATCGTACATATATAAATTTTATAATCATAAATCTGTTATATACTTAAATTTTATAAAAATCTATTTAACTCTCTTCTCTTTCACACACACATCATATTTGCTTATATACATAGATAAAACACTTATATTCAACTATAACATAAAAATATAATTGTATTTATGTATAGCGACCCCCCGACCCAGCCTTCTGAATACCGCCTTAACCGCCTAGGCGATGCCTAAGCGGCCGCCTTGCCGCCTAAGCGGAATCTGTACCTTTCAACGCCTTGGGCGTCTTGTCGCCTTGACAACTATGACTCCACCTGAGAGGCTGAGACAAGCTTTAGAACAAACACTCTTAAATGTGAAACCCTTCCTCTCAGAAGGCAACCAAGTAAGCTTATCCTCCTGATCCTCCCTATAAACTATTTTGCCCAGAATATTCAACAAAGTAGAGAGCTCCCAAAATTTCTCTTCTTTAGGGTCCCTTATGAAAGCGAGACACCATTTCGTTGATGGGTCCCAGTAATCAATAACACAAGTGTGGGGGTGGCAGCTGAGATTAAAAATGGAAGTAAACGTGGAAGCCAAAGGCTGATGTCCAGACCAACAATCGTTCCAAAATGAGGTTCGAGCACCATTTCCCACCTGGATACTAGAAGATGATACAAAGAAATCCCAATTCTGTAAGATATCCTTCAATATATGTGCTAGTCTTCTTCTCTCTCTGAAGTCTCAGGTCCAACAACCATTCTCACAAAACCCATATTTAGAATTCACGATCTTCACCCACAGAACCTGATTATTATTATTTAACTTCCATGACCACTTGGTAAGGAGAGCAATATTGATAGTAACCAAAGGTACCAGCCCAACTCCACCTTCATTTATGGGTCTACAAACATGATCCACCTAACCAAGTGCACCCACTTGCATTTTGAGTTGCCATGCCAAAAGAATCTTGCTCTAAAGCTCTCCAATTTTGTGCAAATGCCCTTCAGAACGCTGATAATGGAAAAAAATAGATAAGGATACTTTGCAGTACTGATCTAGAAAGCACCCATCCCCCCCACCCGAAAGCATTCTTCTTTTCCACCCTAATAACTTAGACTTCATCTTATGAACACATTGCCAATCTTTAATGGTGGTACTTTTACCAAAGAGAGCAAACCCAAGGTAAGAAATAGGAAAACAAACCCAGGGCATCTTAAACATGTTTTGAAGCACCAATCTCTAATCTTCACTGATATTTCACCCCCACAAGTTCACACTTCTCCTTATTAATCTTTAGGCCTCTTACATACTGTGACAAGTAAATCAGAACTCAGACTAAGGTGGCGTTTGATAATACTGAAATCTGAAGTCTTAAGTCTGAGGATCATCTCTTATATCTGAATATGTCGCACCAATATCTGAAAACATAATAACTAAGATTGTTTGATAAAACATCTAAATCTCAAGATTGGATATATAAGATTGTTTGATAAAATATTTGAATCTAAAAATTAAATATATAAGAGTGTTTGATAAAACATATGAATAGTATAACTGAATACTAGTGGTGTAAACGAATTTTGATATTCTAAAATTTTGATTCGAATCCAATAAAAATTAACGGGTTTGGAACTTGTTTTGTATCATATAAACTATCGGAATAGAAATCGGATATTCTGATAACTAATTGAAATTAGAATCAGCAGTTCATTCCATTTTCATTTATCCCATTTTGATATAAATAAATTTATATAAATAAAATTAATTAAAATAAGTTTAAATAAAAAATATGATATATAAATTAATAAAATAATAATAAATAAAGTTTAAAAAATATTATATCAGAATTTAATAATTATATGTAAATTATTAACTTATATTTGAATAAAAATTAATATTTAATACCTATTAAAAAAATTATCGAAATCAATTTCGATTTTGACAACTAAATTATAATCAGATCGAAATCAGAACATAGTGATTCTAAAATTATCGAAATCAAAACTTCTTAATCTTTATTGGAATCAATATTGGTTTATGATGATTCCTCTACCGAATCTGACCCATTTAGAACTCTACTGAACATATTAAAAGGTTGTTTGGCGGTGAAACTTTATGTCCGTAGAACAAATGGGAGAGCAAGAACCTCCTTTAAGGAGTAGCTCAAATTTGATTAAGATAATTTGATAAGGATAAATTACATCTCATTGTAAAATTTATATGCAATAAATAATATTTAATAATTATCAACTAACACCTAAATATCATATCAATACAAACATCGTCCACATACATACTTTACAAATAGTGGATAATGTGTATGCATTATTTACATAAATTGATTATAAAATAATATATTCAGTTAATAAAAATTAATAACCATAATTTCATATGATTATAAAAGTTTTACACAATAAATAAAATTTAATAATTATAAAATAACACCTAAATATTCTATCAACACCAGCAACGTCTTTAGATATACCTATTCTTCAAATAGAGGATAACATTTTGTATTATTCACATAAATTAATTATAAAATGACCTGTTGGGCCTAACGTTGCCTGTCGCCTTGCCATTTTTTATTAACATCCTATCACCAGCCGAGAATACTTATTCAAAGTTAAGTGAGCATACCCGCACTGCACCGCTCAGATGACAACCATCTGAATATTTGATATTTAGATCTTAAAACAAAAAAATTATCAAACAGTCTGAATGATAGGACGTCTGACCGAATAAGAGTTAAGTGGTTATTAAGCTCAATCAAACGGGGCTTAAGGCATTTATCAGCTTTGGCAATGGAGAACAGAAGTGTGTCACTTGCAAAATGGAGGTGTGAAATATTCTCTCTACTCTGGCCCACTTTAATACCTTCAATCAGACCAACTAACTCTACCCTCTCCCACATTATACTTAAGATTTGGCTAACAATAACAAAAAACATGGGAGAGATAAGGTCCCCTCGCCTAAGTCTTCTAGAGGATGCAAAAAAACCAAAGTCGCGTACGTTGATATCAACCGAGAATTTGGCAGCGGCAATACAACTTTTAATCCACTTGATCCATTTATCATTGAAACCCATCAAGTGCATAACTCTAAGAAGCTGGCAACTTGATACTGAGGATTCCTGTCATGAATACTAATAAAACATGTGGTTCAAATAAAGCTATTTTTTGCACTTCTAATGAATAAGGAGAAATTCATGATTAGCACGTAATAAATTTATAAAACGGGTAGATATCAAAATTATCAAGACTAGACATTCTAACTTGCCTTAGTCACCACATAATCAATAGATGGCTCAAAACTAGCTGGAGTCTTTCTTGTAATATCATTCGGAATCTGATCCAGCGTATATCCAACTGACAACTTTGCAGCCATTTTAGCAATGGGGAACCCAGTGGCCTTGGACGCCAAGGCGGAGGACCTGGAAACTCTTGGATTCATCTCAATTACCATCACCTCTCCATCCACAGGATTGACTGCAAACTGCACGTTGGAGCCACCGCACTCGACTCCAATCTCACGGATGATGGCGATAGAGTAGTCCCTCAGCCGCTGATACTCCTTGTCTGTCAATGTCTGCGCCGGTGCCACGGTGATGGAGTCCCCGGTATGAACGCCCATCGGGTCGATGTTCTCTATAGAGCAGATGATAACCACATTGTCCGCCAAATCCCGCATCACCTCCAGCTCGTACTCCTTCCACCCCAATAGGGACTTCTCCACCAGAACCTGAGAGGTCAGGCTCGCCGCCAGGCCGGATTTACATATCGCTTCAAACTCCTCCTTGTTGTAAGCAATGCCTCCACCGGTGCCGCCGAGAGTGAATGCCGGCCGGATGATAAGTGGGAATTCTCCAATGGACTCCGCAATGGCCGCGCACTCCTCCGCCGTGGTGCCAATGCCGGAGGGCGGGGTCTTTATGCCAATATTCCGCATAGCCTGCTTGAACAGGTCTCGGTCCTCAGCCTTCCGGATTGCGTCGAGCTTGGCGCCGATGAGTTCGACACCGTAGCGCTGCAGGGCGCCGTTCTCCGCGAGGGCAACGGCTAGATTGAGCGCCGTCTGGTTGCCCATGGTGGGTAGGAGGGCGTCGGGGCGCTCCTTCTCGAGCACCTGCTCGACGAGCTCGGGGGTCATGGGTGCGACGTAGGTGCGATGCGCCATGTCGGGATCCGTCATGATGGTGGCGGGGTTGGAGTTCACCAAGACGACCTCGTATCCCTCGTCGCGAAGTGCCTTGCAGGCCTGTGTGCCGGAGTAGTCGAATTCGCAGGCCTGGCCGATAACAATGGGGCCGGCCCCGAGGATCATGATCTTCTTTATGTCCGTGCGCTTCCCGGGCTTGGGGAGCGGGGAGTGGTCGGCAGGGGAGCCGTCGTGCAGAGCGCCGCGGGGGACTGGCGTGGCGCCTTTGGGAAGAGGAAGGGGGCGGATGGATTTGCGGGGAAAACGGAGAGTCGGGAGGAGGTTGTGAGCGGCGGGGCGGTGTCTGGGGAGACGGTGGAGGTGGAGGACGGAATTGGGTCTGAAGACGGCGGGACGGAAGGGAGATGGCGGGAAGGTCTTGGAGGACGGGCCAGCGCGGAGGGCCATGGCGAGCAGCTGCAGTAGGAGCCGTAGCAGCGCCGGCAGCGGAGAGGGAGAGGCTGGGAGGAGTGTGGTGGCGATGTAGCAGGCGGCGGCGGCGGCGCAGAGGACCTTGGCGACGCTCTCACCCTTCCTGCGGCCCGGTCCCCGGCGTTCCGGCCCCACGGTTTTGGAATGTCTCTTTCAGAGAGAGGAGTTTGAAATTGCCAGATTGTAAACGAAATCCGGTGTTCCGAAAATTAAATTTGATTCGGATAAAAATCAATGTGTTTACTGTTTAGATATAATTTTTATCTAAAATCAGAATCAAAATTATAATTTTAAAGTTAGAATCGAAATCGAAATCAATAAATTTTGTTTTCATTTGTGTGATTTGATAAATTTTAAATATATATAACTAAAAATAATTCAACTAAATTTAACTAGATTACAAAAAATAATAAAATAATAAACAAGGTTTTGAAAATAATATATTATAAATTTTACACTTGGATTATTAACTTAGTTTTAAAGAACAGATAATATTTAACACTGGAATCGAAAATTATCGGATTAGATTCCGATTTCGACGACTGAATCGAAATCGAAATATAGTGATTCCGAAACTATTGAAATCAAAATTGGAACATCTCAAAAACCTTTTGTCGGGATTAAAATCAGGTCTCGGTGATTCCACTCGTTTAATTGCCACCTATTTTAAGAAAATATTTAGATAATTTTATAATCTCATTCGACTAGATGCAACAGGTTTCCGGTCAATTTTTTAACTTAACTTTGTTTATTGATCTTTGAAAAATGTACAATATTTTGAAGAGTGCGAGACATAATGATAAAAATGTCTCTTTTTTTTCCACTTTGAAATTACTCTGGAAAACACGAAAATTTAGTCACTCCCCGTTTTTTCGATAGATGTTTGATGTCGTGTGTATCTCTCTCGTCTCCTTTTAAAATATCCGGTGCATTCGGTTGTATACTTCGCCCATTTTAATCTTCTCTGATGATCGGGATTTCTTTCGGAATCCCTGCCAAAGGTCATCCTAATATTGAATTCAAATTCTTAATTCCGTCTCTGATATTCGCGAAGCAATACTTTTAATTATTTATGCCTAAGAATAATTACAATAATTTATTTACATTTTATCGACTATTTTACGACATGTTTAAATATTAGTTCTTCGGACATTGGTATGGGTCGTCCGATCTCTGATCGAATCAAATGTTCCACGCTTTTTATCGAATTAAATATTGCATAGAATCTGACGGATTCGGAGAACCATATTTGTTTTATAATACTTTTGTTGTTCACCCCTTTGTCATGATTTGCACTGATTTTTGTCTTGTAACTATTTTATAGTGCCGTTTTATTATCTTGTGCGACCTTATTAATTAATTATCATGGGTCCTGTGACTATGAGATCATTTAAACCGATATATATATATAACTGCTTAATCGTGTTGTCAATAATTGTCTGGTGTCTGGAGTGTCCTAGATAAATAACCATCGCATGTGGGCATATAGAAAGAATTGAGTTATATAAAAAAATGAGTTATCTATTTAGAATAATATCGCAAATTAATGCAGATATGTTGATGTCACACTGACGGCTAGGGCTGTTCACGGGTCGGGTCGGTTCGGTTTAGAGGAAAATTTTCGTAATCCAAACCAAATCGAAACGATTAAACAACCCGAACCGAACCGACCCAAACTATTTCGGGTTGGTTCGGGTTAAACCGAAACAACTCATAATTATTTACATTATTAATAATTAATGAGAACCAACTCATTATCTTAAATCTTATGTTCAAAACCATTATTTAAATGATATATAATCATTTAAACATAGGTCTAAACAAGCCACCGATGCAATGACAAAGAGGCCTTTCAGCCTCTTTTGAAGAGCTCCGCCTTGGGCTCCAGAGTAGTCCATCCGATATGGGACTAAAAGAAGGTGTGTGCAGCGTGAACAAGAGCAGGAGCTTAGTCCCATATCGGCTGCCCTAAAGAAGTTTAGATGTTTATATACTCTTCCCTCTTTGCAACAGCAACAACGTGAAGCTAACGCGGGTGTCCACCGTGGCGGCTTGAATGAGATGGGTTATATTCGGGTTCGCGGTTTGGATCGGGTTTTATCGGGTTAAGGTTTTTTGAACCCGACTAACCCGTTTCACTTTGTCAACCCGATCCAATCCGACATTATCGGGTTGGTTCGGTTCGGTTTCTCGGGTTGACCCGAGAAGTGAACAGCCCTACCGACGGCGAAGTCCCAAGACGGATGTGGATGAATTTAAATCATACACATATACTTCAAATTTTTTTCAAGATTACGCATGTTTGAGATGAATTTTAGTTTAACAGTACTGAGAAACACTTCTTATATTTTTAATTCGTGCCGTACTACTTGGTTTAGTTATTAAAGTACCATCTGATAAGGTGTCCCGATCACCCAACTCAACTCTAACCTTAGTCCCAAGTTACTCGCGTTGACCACGTAGATTTTCTTTCTTCGTTGAGGTCGATTTCGAGTTATCTTTCGAGATATATTTAAATTATCTGAATTATATTGAAATATACAAAAGTTTTATTCTTTTATTTTAATATAATTTTACTTTTTATTTTTATTATAATTTCATCGCTCTTATGTTTGGTATATATCCAATTCATCGTAATCTCTCCTATTTCAATTTATCTACGATTGTCATTATTCCTATTTTTTCCGTGACATATTCATTTATGATCACATCAAATCTATTGTGACCACTTCCATTTTTCGTCTTATTTCACTTTTATTTTAGAATTATGTTTTACTTTTATTACTTGACGTTCGGTATCACACTAACATTGTAGTTATTATATTTGTACGATTACATTCTCTTTTAACTTTGGTAGAATCTTAACATTACAAAAACTCTCGTAAGTCGTAACTAATCTCTACTTCGTCAAACGTGTCTCGATTCATCGACTGGCATACTCATCGCATTGTTCACGTATTTGAATAATCGATTAATGACACTTGAATTGAATTCTTCTCGATAATGTCACTCCACCTAAATCAACCTCGTCGTATTCTTTTTTTCATTTATATTAAATTTATAATACATACATTATATTTTATTTATACTTATTTTGAAACTCTTAATCTCTAAAATATTTATTTATTTTTTACAGTTTCAACTTCTCTTTTTTTTTTTGAACAAACCACTGATCAAAATATTAACTACAAAGGTCTTTACAAAGGGCCAAATATACAGACTCAGAAAGTTTAGAAGGAAACAAACTATCAAAATGAACACCTAACGCCCACTTAGCCAAAGAGTGAGCGGCATTGTTAGAGGATCTAGGTACAAAAGTAATAGAAAGGTTCAAATATTTAGACAAAAGTTCTTGACAAGAGCGGACTAAACTTTGAGCTCGCCAAGGAGTAGGCCCCTCACGGTTGATGGCATCGACCACTATTTTAGCATCACTCTCAATGATGATCGATCTTGCCATAGAAGAGGCCCAGGAGCATGCTAGATAGATGGCTTGAGCTTCCAGCACTATAGGATGTTGAGGATCAAATAACTTTGTTTGCCAAAATACCACGACACCTCCTGCATCTCTCACTAGCATTCCAACAGCACCAGAAGAGTCCGAAATAGCTGCATCCACATTAATCTTTAGATGATGAATATCTGGGGGGGGACCAACGTAAAGGAGGATTAGTAGAAAAGGTGGGACCCTGGGATAAAGAAAATTCCAAAGTATTACGAGCATGCTGGAGAATCTGAAGTGGTGAGTCCCGCTGCCCCCTAAAAATCATATTGCAACGAGCCTTCCATAGATGCCATAAGATGGAGATAGCAAATAAGCCCAACTGACAAAGGTAATTATCCTTGGATAGGATCCAACCCAACCAACAGGAAACTAGCGTAAGAAGAGAAGAAGAATACCAGTTGCTATTGTTTCCAATTGGGGAAGCAAGCCATACGGCTGAAGATCGAGGGCAAAATAGAAAGGTATGTTCCACCGTTTCATCCTCCTGAAGACATACCGGACAGATTGAACTTACCCAAGAGCATCTCCTGTGTACTTCGAAATTAACCGGTAGGTTACCTGAGAGTAATTTCCACAAACAGATAAGAATCTTATGAGATAAAAATTTGCCGACAAGGGGATGCCATAGTTTACGCCAAACAGATGTATTAGAAGAACTAGGAGGCAAAGCAGCTTCATGCAGAAACCGATAAGCAGATTTAATGTTAAAGGAACCATCCATTGTATAAGGCCATATCAGAGTATCACCAACCAAGGTAGATTGTATAGGAGTAAGTAAAATGCGTATAGAAGATGAAGCATCAAACCACTCACGAATAAGAGAGGAATTCCAAGCCCCATCCCTTATCAGATCTTTAACTTGACCCTGAAAAAACTGACCTGCAAATCGAGGAAGTAATGGCCCTTTGCCATCTAATATCCAAGAATGGTTCCAAATATCAATGTCACATCCATCTTTCACCAACCAAAGCCCAGCCGAGACCAAAGCACCCCTAGCCGAGAGCAGAAATCTCCATACCAAGGAGTCCTTGCGCGTGGCCTTAACCTTCCAAATAGTGTAACGTTTGAGATATCGACTAGAGAGAATTCTAGCCCACAGTGCATGTTGATTATGTAGGAAGTTCCAAAGAAGTCTCAAACCCATGGCTTGATTTAGAATAACAAGATCCTTAATACCAACTCCTCCTAAAAGTTTAGGCATCTTGATAACTTGCCAATTGGAAAAATGAATCCGATGAGACTTAGAATCTGAATGCGCCCACCAGAAATTCCTTTGAATCTGTTCAAGTTTCTTTAAAAAAGACACCGGGAGCTTACACACTGACATAGCATGAATAGCAAGATGTGCCATCGTAGACTTGATTAAAGTAGTCCTACCCCCTGTCGAAAGTAAATGAGATTTCCAACCGGCAATCTTGTTTTGACATGAAGATAACAGTTTGTTAAAAAAAGACAGCCTACCCCTCCTTGGATCCCACGGTATTCCAAGGTATAGGTCATCATCAAGACCTAGTTGAAAACCAGAAATATGACATAGACGAGAACAGAGACCAGGATCAACATTTTTACTGAAATATATCTTTGACTTATGAGGATTAACTGCGTGACCTGAAGCTTGTTCAAAGACTTGAAGAATATGCAGCAGATTTGAAATCTCCTCCTCCGATGCTTTACCACAGACTATTAAGTCATCAGCAAACATAAGATGGGAAATTAAAGGAGCTCCCCTAGCTATAGCAATACCAGAAATAAGCTTCATCTGAACAGCTTTTGATAACATAGCTGAAAGGATTTCTGAGCATAAGATGAAGAGATATGGGGAAAGAGGACACCCCTGTCGAATGCCTCTCGAAGGAAAAATAGGCTCAGATAGAGATCCATTCAGATTAAGAGAATAAGAGACAGACTTTGTGCAATTCATAATCAAGTTAATGAGATGTTCAGGAAAACCAAACTTGTGAAGAACAGAATGTAAGAAAGGCCATCTAAGTCTATCATAAGCCTTATGAATATCCAATTTAACCATATAATAGCCCTTCTTACCTTTCTGCTGTTTAAAGAAATTATGAATTTCTTGAAGAATGATAACATTATCCATGCCATGTCTCCCTGGAAGAAAAGCAGCTTGAAGGTCCGAGATCAGATTCTGTAATAAAGGCTTCATTCGCAGAGCAAGAAGTTTGGTAAGCATTTTAAATAAAACATTACATAAGCTGATAGGTCTATAATGTTCAGGCAACGAAGCCTTGTCCTTCTTAGGAATCAAAGTAATGATGGTATGATTTAATCCCTCAGGAATGTGCGCAGTAGTAAACAGTTGTTGAAGGAAAAGAAAGAGATCATGACTCATCTGAGACCAATACTGTTGAAAGAAAATTGGTGGAAGACCATCAGTCCCGGGTGACGTCTCTGGCTTCATAGAGAAGAGTGCCATTTTGACTTCTTCCAAAGTAATGGGAACCAGCAGTTGTGCTCTTTGAGACTGAGACAGAAAAGGAAGAAACAGGGAATCAAGAAAAGTAGCATCGACAGTAGTAACATCATCTTGAAACAATTGATTAAAGTAAGCAGAAAACCCAGCCTTAATATCATCCATGTTAGAGGACCAAGAGCCAGCAGGTGTGAGTATTCCAGAAATACGGTTCCAATGTCTACGATTCAGAACCTTAGCATGAAAAAATTTGGTACATTTCTCACCAAATGAGTGCCAATACACCTTAGCCCGCTGTCTCCAGTAAATATTATCTAATTCTTCAAGCCAGGCCAATTGTTTTTCAAGGAAAGCTTCCTCTTGACAGTGTTGGAGAGAAGGATTCAAAGCTTGAAGATCCCGAAGCCTGGACTGAGTGAGATGAAGTTGCTGCCGGAGGCTCCCAAACACATATCTTCTCCAATAGGAAAAATCCTTTCGAAGATACTGCATTTTAGCAGAATAATTCTGGAGTAAAGCTGGAGAAGAGACCCAGGATGAATTGACTTGCTTATGGAAGGAAGGTATTTGAAGCCAAGCCGCTTCCAATCTGAACCAGGTGCTTTTTGGACGACTGGGTGGAGAGGTGTTTAAGTATAGAGGGCAATGATCACTAAAAGAAACAGTTTCAACTTCTCATTCGCTCGTTGTTGTCTCGTCTGCGAATGTCGCGTTGTACGCAAATAATATATATCAAAGTAAATCATAATGTGTAAGACACCCAAACCACTAATAATTTAAATTTGGTCACTAATATAAATCATCAATATATGTTAAATACGTAGCACAGAATAATATAATACAATGTTCATCCGTGTTAAATTATATATTACTGGTCGTATGTTCTAAAAGCATCATATAGAAAATTAACAATATTTTTGATACTATAACCATCAAGGGCTTAAAAAGATATACCAGATATTTGGCTGCATAATAAAATTAATTTTATTGATATAATTTACTTGAATAGGTCTCTGTCAGTGATTGTAAAAAAACATCAAAATAAATGAAAATAGTATTGTATGGATTTTCTTTTCATATTTCACGTCGTCCTACAAAAGTTTGTAATATTTTATCTGGTTGTTGTTTGTGTGTCCTCACGGAGTCGTATGTCCTTGACTTAGTCGTTTTCTCTCGTACGAGACTGTTAGGTTGGGCGTTAACCACATCTTTTTGGTGTGTTCATCCAGTCTCGTGGACTTACTCAAACTCTCACAGTGGAGTCTTTATCTCTGCGGTTCGACAGTATATGCACATTACTGTGCTGGTCACCTCATGGCTTTGTCCTACTTTGGTGATTTTGACTTTCGGCAGATGTTCGATGATCTTCGTGGTCAAGGTGTGTCTTGTTAAATTTTCTATGTTTTCGTGTCCTTATACTCTTTTTGGTTATATATAATATTAGTGGTTGATGTTTGTTCAAAAAAAATTAACATATTTCGCTGGACACGACAGTTTTATGTCCTCAATTATTTTAAAATTTGATTTAACACATTTATCAGACAAAAAATTAAAAATATATTACACGACCAAACAGCACGAGAGGCATTTTTTTTCTCTCACGTCATTACATCAAATGTAATTTTAAATTAGTTTTTAATAGAAGTATTCAACGAAAAATACGTGCATGTTATAAAATTTATAAATTCAGAGACAAGATGTAGTGCGAGCAATTTACGTCCTCCCGAATAATATTTAAGAATTTTATTTTTTAAAAATAGTATTTCGTACAATTTTAAAAATAATTATATATATATTATTATCATCGTTGCACGAAGGCCCTCAATTTCACAAACTAGCCGGGCTCGGGACTCTGGTCTTCGTTGTCCCTACCGTCCAACCTCTACACACTGGCACTGGCAGTCGCTGCAACTGTGAGCTGCGGCGGCGACGGTGGCGCGTTGGTGTCAGCTGCCCTCTCCTGTGCCTGCTATCTCTGTCTTTTTCGTCTTCTACATCGCGTGCTCTGCGGTTTTCTTCCTCGTCAATCCTTTTCGTCGCCGGTGAACTGGTGCTTCAAATATTGGGGATTCGTTTCCCTCTCCTGACGAGGTCGACATCCCCCTACCCCCCCCTACTTACGGTTCAAGCTGGCTGGAACGCATAGATGACGCTCCAGGCATTCGGATTTTTTTTTTCGCGGCTCAGTTTTTTTCTTCCGAGGTTGTTGTACGCTGTTCCTGCATTGTTATTGCCATGCGTCGTGCATATTCCGGCTTGTTTTGTATTGAATTGTTCCATTAGGTTAACACTTTCATTTATAAGACCGGGGTGGGTGGGTGAAGGACAGGTCTAGGCGGGTGCATTAGGTTTGAGAACAAGTTATATTCCCTTGTATCGTTCAGGGAGAAACTGGTGAATATCCTGGATTCCATGATTTTGTTTATATCTCGTTATGTTGTGCTTTTGCTTCTATTATGTTTTCTCGATCTCTCCAAGTGATTAAACTGAGATCTTAAACTGCAACCGAGGTGGTTACCGACTCACCGTTGCTATATTTGTTTATATAACTTTTTAACAATCTCAGATACTTCGTAAACAGAGATCAAGTACCTTCAGAAAATTAATATCTATTGACGGATTTGCAGATTTATATTATAGCTTTATTACCCTATAAATCAAGTCAGTATAGTGCTTTATTGGTTTGGATCAAAATAGTGTACAATTAGTATACTTGTCTGTGGTAGGGTTTTACTGAAAAGTCTAAGGTGGACATGTCTTACCTGTTGGAGAGAACATACTTATGATGACTTAGCATCTATTATTTTTACAGGTAAGGTCAAAATCAAATTGTCGAGACATTTGATTATAGTCAAAGTTGGACATTTAAAGTTGTCTCAGTAAGTTTTATATTGTTCAACAGTTCAAGTCAATTCCTGTAAGTCTCCCGGGATAATTGGACATGAAACGCAAGCGTGGATCTAAAACCGGATTCAAAAAAGGGAAGAAGAAAGATCTAGCATCGGTTAACAATCAAGCACCATTGCACCTGAATGTGGACGAGGATTTGAGTCTGGATGACAATGATGACGTCCCTGACAATTCAAGAGATGAGTCAGAGTTGCCTTCAATTGCATCTGATGAAAAGAGCAAATTGGCAAATTCTGATCCCATTGCAAAGGAAACAACAGAAGGCAAATCAAAATATGGCCGTGTTAAAGTTAAGCTCAAGTCGTCAAGATTGCTAGTATCTTCAAATACATATGGTGACTCTCAGACAAGTGAGACAGAGAGAAGCAACTTACATGTAGCATCACCATTGACAGACTCTCTTGTGGAGAAGAAAGAAGGTAGTAACTATTCTGATGGGCAGTCCTCTGACTTGCAACTTACTGCTTCCACCAAATCACCTAGGAAAGCAGGTAGCATAAAGATTATATCCTCTAGGGGTCTAGGTACTTCAAATGTACCCATGTCAGGAAAAGGCATGTACAAGGTAAACAGTTCTTTGCAGATGATAGGAGGAAGGGAACCTGGCATCTCAGACAACGAAAGAACTGCAGAATCATCAGTTCCCCGGAAATTGCGCCAAAAAGAAATAAAATCTCCTTATATGGATCCATGCTACAATGAGAGTGAACTTACTACTGCCCTCACGGTAAACAACATCAGGCAAAATTTAGTGAATACCGATTCATCTACAGTGTGTTATTAAAATTTAAATTGCATATCACATAAAAGAAACATGGTTATTTTATTTTTAAATGTTTCAGGTGGTAAAAAAGATAATGAAAATGGATGCTGCGGAACCCTTCAATGCCCCTGTCGATCCTGTTGCTCTTGGAATACCCGTAAGTATGCGTTCAAAGGTTGCATCAGTATGTTCTATGACTCTATCTTATTTTTTTTCTATAAGTGAACAGGGAACATTTGCTAAGGCAATCTTGCAATCTTTGTGTGATATACATCCTTGGCACAATTTTCTCTAAGTTGAATAGACTATGGAGGAATTTTGAAGGTGTCACATAGGCAATGTGGTGTGGGACCATCTCAAAGATTGGACTGAATGACTATACCAAGAGCAATACAAGTCAACGAGCCAAAACAGTGACGAACATGAACTGGATATCCGAGGGACAACCAAGTTGAACAAAACTGGGATGCGGTTGGCTGCTTCTCACATGGGGAGATGGGACTGAGGGAGTGCGGAAACTACCTGAGTTGAGAATGCTCATGTCTACGCTTAGTTCCATGCTCCGAGAGGGGACCTCCTCACTAGATGAGAATGTATGTATACGGGTTAGGATCTTACTCTCATGTGTGACACAATGTACGGGAGTATAATAAACAAGTAATCATAATGAATGGGAGTGCGGGCCATGAAATACCTCCATGACAAGGAGTGGGAGACAACCATCTGCCTGCCTGCCTTTGACCGATTAATACAATTCAACTATTAACAAGCTTGATAATGACTACATCTTGAATGGTGACAGGCAGGTTGAAGGGCCTGTGGATTGTACTGGGTTCTCGATGTGAACTGGCCAGCAGGCTGGCCCGCACCATAGCAGAAGCAGCTGGTACAATGTGGTTGGTGATGCCCACTTGTGCGGTTGTATGGTGATCCTACGGCATCTGCGGCTGACTTGGTGTAGTGTTGATGGCATTGGAAGAGAAGGTGCAGAGTGGAGTTCCTGAAGGGGACGAGAACCTTGGTGCACAGCAGTGCCTTGACGATGGAATAGGAGGTCTGGGCTACTGTTTGGGTCTTCCGTCTTGCAATTGTCGCAGACAGGGAGAGGGGGGGGGACTTGGGGCCACTGCAGCGGTCGAGTAATGACAGACTGGGGGAGTGATCATCGTGGGTGCTGGGTGGCAGGAAGATGACCACCCAGTAGTGTCCACCTTGGTTGCTAGTGTCGAACAGGGCTGATGAAGGGGGTGTTGTTGTGAAGGGAAACAAAGCTGAGGTGGGTCTCAGGCAGGCGGGCTTTGGTTAGAACTGAGCAGAGAGATGTGACAAGTGCCGCTGGCCCGCTACTGGCTTCGGGGTGGCTGGAGGCTGCCAACCAAGGTTGAGGGCATGCGAGTGGAGGAGCAATGGAGGTGGGATTGAGGAAGGGTGGCTGGTGGCTGGAGTGAATCAGCTAAGGTGTGGGGGCAGGGGTGATGTGGGGTTTCCATTCATCCAAGGCTTGCAATGGGACCAGGGGGGGATAGGACACCAACTGGGAAGGACAGCAAGGTGCCAAGGAGTGAGCTGCTGGCGATGTCCAGGGGAGTGCAGGGAATACCAGTGACTGGTGTGGGGGAGAACAGGGTGACGAGGAAGGGACAGGAGAAATGGAGCTGGTTGGTGGGAGTGGCACCATAGTCTTGGAGGGAAGGGGGAGGGTCGATCGGGGAAGGTTTCTTGGAGGTTTGGCATATGGTGAACCTATGGGCAGCTGTTGATGAAGCAGATGCCTAAAATGGAGGAGTTGATGGTGATGTTCATCATTGGTGAAGCGAATGTTGGTGCAGGTTGCAGGACTAGAGGTGGCAGTGGGGTGGCTTCATGATGCGGGACCAAGGATGAACAATTGTTCAGAGGAGAAGAAGGGTAGACGAATGGCCAGACAGCTGGATGGGGGAGGGAAGGAGAGGAAGAACAAGGCATAGAGAGCAGCATGAAGCATAGTTCGCAGAATTGATTGATCCGGATTGGGATAACCGATTCTTGGATTCGATCGGTCCCTTCTGATCCGATTTTGGCCCGGAAGGACCGATCTGGAGCTGACTCCCGAAGGAATTGGCCCAGATTGGCTGGATCATTCCTGGGTTGGTCGATTTTCGAAGGATTGGATCGAGAATCGGCCGATCTAGCCAATTCTCCGGGACTTAACTACAAAACTGGAATTGTGCTTAAAAACATCCAAAAAACTGGAATCAGGCCCGGTTTTATGGAATCGGGGCCGAAATTGACCTAACCAGTCGATTGTGGATCGATTTTGGCGAATCCTCGCTGGAATAGACTCAAAACACCTCTGCAGCAGCGTGCTATGCTGCTGTGGCGGTCTTCCCTGCCTCCCGGATCCGGTGACTTTGCCATATGGCAACCGGTAAGGTCGGGAAGACTGGACCCGGTAGCCCTGTCTTCCCACTTGATAAGGTAAGGAAGACTACTATGGAGGCGCAGGGTTGCGGCGGTGGCTGCATTTTTGGGCTAGTTTTGGAGTCAATTTGGCCCCAAAACAGCCTGGATCGGATCTAGGCCCATAAAATGTGTTTTTTTTTGTTTTTTATGGTTTTTTAGGGACCAATTCCGGATTGGCTTTTCTTCCAGAGGCTTGAGCTGATCCATTCTGATTCGAAACGGATCGAGACCCACCGATCTGGGTCCTGATTCCGATCCCGCGATTTTTGACGGGAATGGGTGTTGATCGAAGCCTCTATGACGAGTATTAAGAGAGAGTGAGGGATGTCCTTATTGCATGCCTTCTTACATGATGTGGGTCTCCTTTTATTGACCCACTAAATTTAAAAGAAATGCAAAATTTGTCTACAAGTAAGGACATACCGAACTAAATGATTTTTAAGTATGTGCCCTTAATTTACAAAAGTCATACCCACAAGGAAACAAAATATGATAACCAAATGTATGGGCCTCCATTTGCATTGCATCGGCCTGGTTGACCAAAAACCGTCTATGATCCATGGTGACTCCACGACATGGTGACGATGTCTATATACATGAGTTGTGTTGAGTTGGACTCAAGCACTCCGTGGCGCCACCATGATGCCTAGGCACTACTTAAGTGGCAAAGTCCTCACCCAACATGGTGGGGTGGCACTTAGGTAAGCAGCATAGTTGTCAAGGCAGGTGCTTAAGTGGTGCCAAGGCGTTCTTGGTAGGGTGCCTGGCCCAAGCGCCTTTGGGAGACCAAGGTGTTTTTGGCCTAGGCGCTCAAGGCATCCGAGGTATTCGCCTTGGCACCCAAGGCATCTAGGTTAGGTGCCCCAAGTTTTTAATGATATTGCTAACATATATAACCACACATAAATGTATGTTACTGTTGACACCCAATTTTCATAAAAAGGGAGAAGATCACTTTTGGAATTTTTATTATTTAAACTCTATTTTAATTGAGATATTCTTTATTTTCTCAATTAAAACCTTCCAATTCAATGGAAAATTCAAATATTTACCCTTTTCTTGGCAAAAAAATTCATGTTCGTGTCCAATTGAACCCAAGTTGAGGATTTCAACCCATTGGGTCTATTTTCCTCAAAATTCTCATTTATCCTATTTTATTTATTGAAAAATAGAGATAAATGTTCAAAATTCAAAGAAAATACAGTCAATAATTAAAAATTCATGGGAAATCTTTTAGGACAGTTTTTTGGGAATTTCATAATTTTTGTATTTTTTTAAAATTCCAGAAAATCATTTTCTTTCTCTAAAAATTCATATATTGGGTTAAAAAATATTCTCTCATGCCCAATTTTGGTTTTAAAGGCCTTTGATTATCCCCTTAAATTTCCATATTTTTGGGCCCCGGAAATATATTTCTATGACCATTTTCGAGCATTTTCTCATTGAAGAAATACAAGAAATGGGTGGATAAATACCATAAGGTTCTGGAAATTTCGGATAATGCCCATAAAATTCCAGAGCATATCTCCTCAGGCGGGGATCAATTGAGTGGGTCCCACCACTTGGAAAAATGAAAAAATGCTCTGAAAATGCCTTTTAAGTGGAGAAAATCCTCCTAAAATTTTCTCCATGCCACCTCAGCCCATCAAAAAATATCTCCTATTGTTTAAGGCTGGGCGTGCCATCATCTTTTTTGATTTTGAGGAGCCGATGGCCATGTTTAGCTATCCCTTTAATCCCTCCTGTTTTATAGGAACTGGGGGTTGTTTTTGGGGTGTGCATGGACCTACCAAGGACAGGAGATAACCCTGAACCTCCCACCCTATCTGGGTACCTCAAAAATAGGAAGAGAAGGTGCGCACGGGCCATGAAGATGCCAGCCATCTCCAGAAACTCAAAATTGACCAACTGGGGATCCTAAAAAGGAGGAGGACTTCCTCTGATAGTGGCAGAGATAAAAAGGAGGAGAGAGAGAGAGAGAGAGAGCATCGCGACTGTTGGCACCAAAAAAGTCCTAAATACCTGAATATGCCAAGTTTTGGGCAAAAGTATATGTGAAAAAAATGAACAGATAGAGGTGACCCACATTATACCACATTTGGGACCAACGAGCCGAACGGACCTGATAAGTCTTATTGGGCTTGATCAACCCGATGACTGGCCGATAATGATCAGATACCACTATTTGGTTTGCCCAACTCAAACTTGAGTAATGCCGTAGTTGGATCTGAAATCTGATTTGTATTCTGCAAGTTACAGACGAAACAATGAAAACAACTTCCGACTGGCTTTCGGTAGGCTTAATAGGTCCAAATAACAAAATAAGTGGGTCCACAATACTGTACTGGTCAAGGCCAAAATCTGGTTCTGGGTGGCATAATGACAATTTTGCCCCTATTCGGCCCGGGCAACCAAATGTCAGCCTAGTGATGATCAGGCACCACCATCAGGTCCGCCTAGCTCAATGTTTAGCAATACCAGAATCAGATCGGAAATCCAATGCATACTTGGAAAGTTATGCAGAAAACACCGAAAGTCAATTTTCGGATGGCCTTATCAAGGGCATATCAGGTCTGAAAGACAAAACAAGTGGGTCCATGAGACTGTATTTGTCGAGGGCTTTGCAATGATACCTTGATTGTCTGAATCCGATGTCGGACGGACCTCAAACGGTAAAATGGCCTCTTTCGCCCTTGGTAGGTCTGGACAATTTGGGACAGATCCGATAACACACGGGCACATCATTGGGTCTGCCCAGCTCCATCTTGAGCAACGTTGAAGTCAGATTGAAAATCCGACTAATATTTGGCAAGTTATGGGCCAAAACACTTGAGATGGGTCTAAATGACCAAAATGCCCCTCCTCTACCACATTCGGTTCGGAAGGCCCGGACTCGGCCCATTAACAAACTTGTGAGCTCACATGATGCAGGAAAGTAAGTACATGTGGAAAACTGATTCGGATCAGAAATTCGACCCATATTCAGAAAGTTATGGAGAAAAATTCAAAATTTGTGCCTCTCGCCAATCCATCAGGTCGGGGGCAAAATAGTCCAAGTGATCAAAAAATGATTCAGATGAACCATGATTGAAGATAGATATCAGATATATTGATCAGAAAATTCTTGGGCCAAAAAGAACATTTTTGTACGTCTCTCTACATATAAAAATGGAGAATAAGTACAAAATTCATTAATTGAGATTATTTGGGACAGATTATGTTGTTTCCATTATGATCATGATATAATTAATGAGCTCAAGATGATAGATCGGGAAGATACACAAAATCAGGTTCAATCCGAGCTGATTATGTCTCATATCATGTTTATTTGGATATTTATATGATTTGAAAATCATATAAAATGAAATAACGAATATAGGCCTTCAGATCAGCTATCAAGATGATGATGGAGATGGAACACCAATCCAAGGGTCTGGATGCATATTTATTAAGTATTGGATTACTTCTTGTTGGATCTTTAATGACAATGGATCCTACTTAAGTGAAGATTAATACGAGCCATTGGATATATGGAAAATGACGAGATATTAGGTCAAGAGAGAAGTCTACGTACTGTATCTCCCACAACCACATGGATCAAGTCAAGGACTGTCATCGAATGTCAAAAAGAGGGAGGAGAAATAAAAAAATGCCAGCCACATCTCCTATTTTCTCTCACGTACACCTAGTTAACCATGTCTCCACCTTCCCACTTTCTCCCACGTACGCCCAATTTCCCACGTCCCCACCTCCCCACTCTCTCCACGTACACCACATCCTCCACCACCTTATGCCTTCACGTGAATAGTCCCCTGCCTCTATAAAATCAGGTCCTGTGCACCTCGGAGAGGGGTTGGAGACCATCGAATTGTTCTCCCGCCGCTGCCCATCTCTCCTTCTCTGGATGCTGCTGAGGTTGGAAGAAGCTTCGGAGGAAGCCTCCCTAGCCGCTGCCTTTCTCTGTCCCCATGCTGCTACGATGATAGGAGAAGAAGAAGAAGAGGGAGATCATCTCCCACTTCCTGTGACCATAGATTGTTGATACCCTGTTGAAGTCGATGCACGTGCTTGATGCTGCCAACGAGCCTGTTGGTGCCTATATCTACCCTTGCTACTGACAAGCCTCATCGAGGCCAGATGGACATGCAGCTATTGCCAACAGGTGAAGATGGTACTGCTGTTGAAGCCTTGGTTGACGTCACTGCCATGCATCACTGCTGCAGCCTAAGAGGAGGAATGAGAAGGATATTTAGAAGTTCTCTTCACCTGTCGCTGCCTCCTACACAAGTAAAAGAGAGAGGTTTATGCTTCTGCTGCTGTCCGATGGCTTATATCAGCCCCCTGTTCGGCCCTATATCAGATAATATGCCCAGCCCCTCCTTGCTACCACGACAATAGGAGCAGGAGAAGGACCCATGATGCAGGTGGAAGGCAATAAAGATAAGGTTATACCCGGCATCTTTGGAACCCATACGATGGGCCAAGGATTTCCCCGGGTAGCATCAAAGAAGTAAAAGAAACTCTATGAAGTTGAAGATATGAAGTGCATGGGGGCATGGCCATCCAGGCCTTGAAGAACATAAGAGTTTGGTTATCCGGACCAAGACAAAGTTGCAACCAAGGCTCCCTCTTCATATGCTGCCAGTGCAGGTGCTCTTCCAGCACCCAAGGAAGATGGAGGAGATCATAGCCTTCTCCTTATACCTATACCCATGGTCGAACCATACACCCCAACCATAATGAGCATCTAAGACATACTTAGATCCATAAGGGGTAAGGAGGTACCGGCTCCATTGATACCCATCAGGATCAAGGATACCTGGTCCCCTTACATATCCTACCCATGTCCCATATACCCCATAGTCATATGTGTTCATAGCCTTTAAAAACAGCTTTAAAAGCAGGGCCTGTTTGAGACATAGAACAATCCCCTCTTAGTCCATGTATATATGGCCTACCCGACCCCATAGAAGGCCATCATATACCAGTCTCCCTATCGACCACTTATCAGGCCACATATAGCCTTTCCATCAGCCCATAAATAGGTCATATCCAACCTATATTGACCCATATACATGGTCACTTATCAGCCCATCCAGCCTCCTATTCGAACCCCACACAGGATCATATAGAAGCCCCCTGTACGATGCAGATTAGCCTCATTCATGGCTATATCAATCCCCTGTCTGACCCCATACAGGTCATGAAAACAGTGCCCATATATGTCATCATTTTTCAGCCCATTTGATCCCATGACATGTCAAAATTTCAGCCTCTTTCAAGATCCATAACCAGTCATACATCCAGCATATATCAACTTCATATACAGCTCTGTGAAGCACCAAATGCTCCTCAAGGTGGCAATGAAGAAAGGTTATACCCGGTCCTCTTAGAAACGACATGATGGACTAAGAGATTCCCCGGGTAGTCTTTATGAAGCAAAGAAATTCTATGAAGATGGAGAGGTGAAGCTGATGAAGATATGGCCATCCGGGCTTCAAAAAAGAAAAAGAAAGTGAAGACTTGGTGATGGGGACCCGGTCCGGTCCATTTTGGGGTTTATTTACGTTTACGTCCTTATGGACTTCATTGTAAATATTTGAAGTTTGTTTGTCTTTTCCTTTAATTTGAGTCCTTACGAGGACATGTATGTAATTAGTCATTTATGGTGTCTTGTTTGTAATAGGCTCCTCTATTTAAGAGGGCCACTTGTTGAAATGAAGAGAGAGTGTGTTATTGTCCAATTTTTGGAACCCTAGGGGCTGCCCCTTGTGCTGGGGCGCTGCCCCTTCCTCTTCACCCCCTCCACGATGGAGGTCGTCCAGCTCCACCTCCGGTGCAGACCGGTCTCTTCGCGACCCTCCGGCGTGGGTGCCTTCTCCTTCTCCTCCGTCCATCGGCCTCCGAGCCATTCCTTCCCCTTCCCCCCTTCACTGGTTCGAGTTCGACCCTTACCGACTCCGTTCACCCCTGTTTACGTCCGCTTCGACACCTTCGACGACGTCCACCGTCTCAACTCCGTCCATCCCACCTCCGGCGATCCTCGGAGTACCTCCACCCCACCATCCCGATGCTAGAAGACCTCCCTCGGAGCCCTATCAGACGGAGAAGAAAGGAGGAGGAAGAGGAAGAACCGCGTCCGCGGCTCCGTCTGTGCGCACGGCCCCGCTAGGGCTCCGGTGCGGCTCCCCCCCCCACTCCGGCGTTCTAAGGAGACTAGAGGAAGAAGAAGGCGGCGCCAACAGTGCCGTTGGAGGTCCCCGTCCCCTCCGGCGACCCCCTCCGGCGACGGCGAAGACGGCTTCCGGCGCCTACCTCTTCCGCCCGCCGCGGCCGCCGCGGACGACTCCGCGCAAACCCCGCGCTCGAAGACCCCCCCCTGTCCTGCCGGCGTCGACGGCGGCGATGGAGCCCCACCGGCTCCCCCTTCCCCTCCGGCGCCGGTTCGGCGACGGCGGCCTCCGCCGGCTCCGCCTCCTCCGCCTCGGCCTCCCGCAGCCCTCGCGCGGCCGAAAGCCCCACGCAGCCCTCGCGAGCCGGGCGTTCGAGGGCGAGACCCCGACGGGGGTACGCGGCGCCAACGGCCGCCGGCCGCGTCTCCCCGCCCCGCCGCCAACCGCCAGCGGCCACGTCCCCCCACGCCGTCGCGGCCGGGCGAACCGGCGCCGGTTCGCCTCCGCCCGGCCGGCCGACGCAGCGGTTCGCGCCTCCCGCCCGTCCGGTCCGCCCAATCGGTGAGCCGGCCGCGGTTCGCCTCCAGGCCGGTTCGACCGCCGGTTCAGCCCGGTTTAGACCGGTTCAGGGCCGGTTCGGCCCGGTTCGACGGTCCAGAAGCCGGTTCAGGGGCTAAACTGGCCGGTTTACCCTGTTTTGGGCCGGTTCGAGCCGGTTCAAGCTATTCTGGGCCGGTTCGGTGCCCGTTTCGAGCGATTCGGCATGGTTCGACATATTTTGGGCCCGTTTTGACCGGTTTAAGTCCGGTTTTGCTTTATTTCATGCATTTGTGGTCTTTGGCGCCTCTCGAAGGCCCGCCGCGGCCGCACGTCGCCGGTCCGTCCCGCCGTCCCGCATCGGAGAAATGGTATCGAGCACGGGATCGGCCCATTCTCGTGAGCCGACTCCCGGGATGCTTGACGAAGTGCGGCGCTTGGTGGAACGTGGACGGCGGCAACAACTCAAGACATCAAAACTCGAGGGACGAGTTTTCTCCCCGGTAGAGGAGAATGATGGGGACCCGGTCCGGTCCATTTTGGGGTTTATTTACGTTTACGTCCTTATGGACTTCATTGTAAATATTTGAAGTCTGTTTTAGTCTTTTCCTTTAGTTTGAGTCCTTACGAGGACATGTATGTAATTAGTCATTTATGGTGTCTTGTTTGTAATAGGCCTCTGTTATTTAAGAGGGCCACCGTTGAAAAGAAGAGAGAGTGTGTTATTGTCCAATTTTGGAACCCTAGCTGCCTCACTTGTCAGGGCGCCCCGCCCTTCCTCTTCACCCCTCCACGACGATGGAGGTCGTCCGACTCCACCTCCGGTGCGGACCGGTCTCTTTGCGCCCCTCCGGCGTGGGTGCCTTCTCCTTCTCCTCCGTCCATCGGCCTCCGAGCCATTCCTTCCCCTTCCCCCCTTCACCGGTTCGAGTTCGACCCTTACCGACTCCGTTCACCCCCGTTTACGTCCGCTTCAACACCTCCGACGACGTCCACCGTCTCCACTCCGTCCATCCCACCTCCGGCGATCCCCGGAATACCTCCACCCCACCATCCCGATGCTAGAAGACCTCCCTCGGAGCCCTATCAGACGGAGAAGAAAGGAGGAGGAAGAGGAAGAACCGCGTCCGCGGCTCCGTCTGTGCGCACGGCCCCGCTGGGGTGGCCTCGGCGGTGCGGCTCCCCCCACTCCGGCGTTCGGGAGACTAGAGGAAGAAGAAGGCGGCGCCAACAAGGTCCGTTGAAGGTCCCCGTCCCCTCCCGGCCCGGACGGCGAAGACGTCTTCCGCGCCTACCTCTTCCGCCCGCCGCGGCCGCCGCGGCCGACCCGCGAAACCCCGCGCTCGAAGACCCCCCCGTGCCGCCGGCGTCGACGGCGGCGATGGAGCCCCACCGGCTCCCCTTCCCCTCCGGCGCCGGTTCCCGGCGGCGCCGGCAGCCTCCGCCGGCTCCGCCTCCTCCGCCTCGGCCTCCCGCGCCCCTCGCGCGGCCAAAGCCCCACGGAGGCCCTCGCGAGCGGGCGCTCGGGGGCGAGACCCCGACGGGGGTACGCGCGCGGCGCCGCCGGCCGCGTCTCCCCGCCCCGCCGCCAACCGTCGGCCGGCCACGTCCCCCCCCCCCAGTCGCGGCCGGCGAACCGGCGCCGGCTCGCCTCCGCCGGCCGGCCGACGCGGCGGTTCGCGCCTCCCGCCGTCCGGTCCGCCCCGATCGGTGAGCCGGCCGCGGTTCGCCTCCGAGCCGGTTCGACCGCCGGTTCAGCCGGTTTAGACTGCCAGATTCGAGGCCGGTTCGGCCCGGTTCGACGGTCCAGAAGCCGGTTCAGGGGCTAAACTGGCCGGTTTACCCTGTTTTGGGCCGGTTCAGGCCGGTTCAAGCTATTCTGGGGCAGGTTCAGGCCCGTTTTGAGCGATTCGGGCATGGTTCGACATATTTTGGGCCCGTTTTGACCGGTTTAAGTCCGGTTTTGCTTTATTTTATGCATTTTAGGTCTTTTGCGCCTCTTGAAGGCCCGCTGCAGCGCCACGTCGCCGGTCCGTCCCGCCTCGTCCCGCATCACTTGGTCATCTGAATCAAGATAGAACTACAAGATGATGACAAGGGCATTGCATAGCCCAGATGACATGAAAATGATGAATCTTAAATGTTGTGACATACAAAATACTTAAGATATTTGATCTAAGCCTATACTTAGGCATGAGACCAGCATGTTGGACAGGTATAGTTGAGTATGTCCTGATGTACCTGATCCGGACAAGATTTTCGAGTATACACTCAGTTCTCTTGACCCATCCCATAGTGGGAAGAGTATATAAACTCAACCCATTAAAGAGAAAACCCACGCTGCTCAAAGGGGAGGTGCTAGAGGCGATCCTCTTATGTTGCTGCGTGGAGGGTTGCTGCTACCATGAGCCGATGGAGAAAAAAAGAAGGATGTCTCCCATGCTGCAGGTGCTGAAGAAGATGGTGGAGAGACATGATGCCATCTTGTTTGCTGCCCATACTAAATCAATTATGGCAGATGATGGAGAGGAAGGAGATGAAGACTCCTAGAGTTTCTATTGCTGAAGATGGAGAGGGTCGATGCTGCACCCTGCTGCTACCCTATCCCATGGTAAGGCTACGCACAGAGAAGAAGAAGACCCTTCTCCATTCTGCTGTTGTCCCCAACGATGATGCTACCTCAGTTGCCACCTGCTGCAGCACATGCTGCCACCACCGTTGCCCTTCCTACCATGCTGCTGAGATCCATGGTTGATGCTACATTGTGCACCAGAAAATCCATGTTGTTCCTGCTGAAGATGTTATCCATGGGAGTCATCGTATGCTTATGATGCTGCTGTTTGATTCTACACAAGGAGACCAATGTGAAGGCTAACTAGAAGGCTGAAGATCTATGCACAGTCCCCACTCATCATATAGGCCCTTGTTGACCCCATAACTGGTCAAATTTCCGCCCCCCTCAAGACCCCGTAACCGGTCACATCTTCAAGCCTTCACATAGCCTTGTTCGATGATTGTTTGATCCCACAGAAGCAGTCCCCTATTCAGCCATATACATGATCCGATATCAACCCAGATGCATGACGTTTACCCCTTTGCATACTCACATTCGACGGCCATATACCCATGCAAAACAATCCCTCTACCTGACCCATACACAGGTCATATACCTGCCCCCTCGTCACCCCATATACAAACCATATACCAACCCCCAGTTCAACCCATATACAGGTCACTTTCAGCCATATATTGACCTTATAACCGGTCACATATTCAGTCCCCATCGACCTATATACAGGTCACTATTTTTAGCTATATATCAACCCTATAGCCGGTCATATATCTAGCCTATATTGACTCCATATCAGGTCGTCTTTCCCAACCCATACCGACCCCATAACAGGTCATATATGCAGAATTTATATCGACCCCATATAACAGGGGGAATGAAGATGGGCTGCAGCCAAGAGATAAGGCAATATCTGGCCCCCTTAGAACTCATACGATGGACTAAGGGCCACCCCGGGTAGCCTCAATGAAGCCAAGATACCATGAAGTTGAAGATATGAAGCATATGAAGACATGGCCAACTGGGCATAGAAGATGGCGAAGACTTGGTCACCCGGACCAAGATATGACGATGACATGATGACAAGGCCAAATGTGGCCCAAATGACATAAAAATCATAAATATTAAATATTTTGACACAAAAAATATTTAAGATGCATAACATCAGTCTATACTTAAGCAATATTCATGATACTTGAACAAGTATCATCGGGTACGTCCCGGAATGTTTGGTCCGAACGGGGCTCCAAATATGCACTCGGTGTCATCGATCCATCCCAAAGTGGGAAGAGCACATACACTCAATCCATTAGGGAAATTCCCACTTCATCTAGAGTGAGGTCAATTATAGACCAAAACTCTATGGTTTAAGTGAAAAGTCCATGTCTACATAAGACGGGATATTCTCAAATAAGATGTATGAAATGACATGGTATGATAGGATTATGGCTATGTTTAAGCCTCCTCACATGATGATGTGATTATGTTTTGTGGATGACTGTTTCCTCTTATATACGAGTTGCTACGACGGTTAATCAAGGGTGTTCGAGAATCTCGATGTAATTAACGTCGGAAATTCGCACCTTCCGACGGAGAGGGGTCCAAAGACAAATTTCATGAACCCTAACCTCGACATATATATTTTATATACATACTGCATATTTTGGCTAATATTTTCTATGAAATATCATATCTTTTCATAGTAGCCAAAGATAAGATAATGAAAAGTTCATTTCTTAAATAAACGGAAGTCAAATGAATTTTCATACCATGCCATACTACACATATTCTTATATATTCAAAAATTTCGAGGTTTCACAGCGACATAAGAAGGGAGGAAGAGCAACCGGGAGCAGGATAAGCTCCCCCAGTCATCCTCTTGCTGCTGCACCAAAGAAAAGAAGAAGGAGAATAAGGGCAGGGACTCTCACAGCCCTTGCCTTGCTGCCGTGCCAAGAAAAGAGGAAGAGGAGGAGAAGGAGAAGGAGAGGCTTTCCCAGCCATCTCCTTACTGCTGCACCAAGGATAGAGGGAAAATTAGTTAAAAAAAAGCTCTCTCAGCCCTCTACCATTGCCACACAAGGGAGACAAGGTAAGGGAAAAGAGGAGAATCTGCTGCACTCCATCATCTCCTTCTTCACCTCTCAAAATCTTAAATTTCTTTGCCTAAACTCTTCTAAACAGCCCTTTAAGGCCACAACTTGTTAGGTTGTCCCATGTTTTCCTCAATTCTCATGCCCTAGATCTAAGGATTCCGGAATCGGAATCGGCCGGAATCAGCCGATTCCTGGGAAGGGAATCGATTCTGGATCGGCTCGGAATCGGTTTTTTTTTTTGAATTTTTTTTTGTCAAAAAATTCAGAAAAAATTTTAAAAAATAGGAAATGAGTTAGAAAAAATTTTAAAAATAACCAATGCATTCATCCACAGGACCACATCGAATAAATACTAATGAACTCCAATTGAAGACTTGAAGTTAAGTAAATATTCCAATTCCATTGATTCAAAAATCAAAGAGATGATACATCATGAAAAAAAAAATTACATCATATCAATCTACTACAAAAATCTAGGATATAAATATGGGTCTTCTTCCTCTCCCTGCTGCGCTTGACGCTCCTCCCTCGTGCTCAGTCTTGTATACTGTCCGGGACCATATCCATATGAAAATAATGCCGATGCCATGCTATCAAGGTCGTACGGATCGGACTGCGGGATGACCGGGACGTAAGCAGAGGATGGTGGAGCTAGTGGTGTAATCCACTGTTGGTCGGCTGACGGATCTTTGACATCTTGTGGCTCCCGTATATAAGAATCGTGTGTATCCGAATCCGGCGTGTAATACGACTTTGGATGCCGTGAATCGGGAGACTCGGTTCTTCGATGGGCCGTGTCGGCCGGCATGCACTCCTCGTCATCATCACGAAGAGTGAGAAGGAGCTCGCGTCTTTGTCATCTAGCCGACAGACGACGCCTGACCTCTAGCTTCCTTCTCTTCACCTCTTCAGCCATCTCTGAAGTGCCAGAAGGTCCAGAACCCAAAGTTTTTTTTCAACTTTGCAAATCCTCCCATTTTCCGTGCAGTCACTTTTGTTTTCGTTTTCCCCGGACAGCGAATGGGCTGGGTAGCGAGCCGGGACCCAGGCGGGGCTAAAGCTGCAGGTGGCTGCTCCATAGCTGCTGGGGCAGAAGAAGGCCCTGCCTGAGCCTGAGAAGTAGATGGAGGTGGAGCTGAAGCATCCTCCTCGGCTTCAACACCATCCAACTCTCCTTCAGCCCGTACGCACGGTCATCGGGATTAAACTCGGTGCGTGATCCCCGGCTTCCCTCTCCTCTATCCAGAGGCAAGTGCATGCTCCTCCCGGAATATCGATCCACGTCCACCTCCTCGGGTGGTGGTGTGGCGGAGGAATGCCTCTGCTCGTATGGACCACCCGCGAATCGTGCAAATCGCTCCTCGGCCGATCTTCGTCGATCCTTGATGTTCTTTATGCGCGGCCCTCGTGTTGTAATGACGGAAGATCGGCTTCTCGGCCGGTCCGAGGTCAACATGTTCCTCCTTTTCGTACGTATCGGGTTGAATGTATTCCGGTTCCTCTCACAATGGGAGGAGCGGTGCTCTGGCGAGTATCCTGATACCGATGGCGACAGTGGATTCCATCCACTCCTGGTGTTCACCTGAACCCACCACTCAGCTGCAAGAAAAAAACAAGAAGAGAAAAGGTAAACAATTAGCCCATCATCTACCATAAGTTATATGAAAAGAAAATAAAATCTTCATCAAGCTATTACTATACCAGGTGACACTTTGTCAACTGAATATTTCATATCAGCATCTGAGTATACACCGACCCTCATCTTATACTTCTGCATCTGAAAATTTTATAAAAAAACATTAGTTGCCTGGTAAGGCTACTCCAAGGTATTGAATGAACTCTAACTTACTTCTATCTCAGCCTCTATCCTGTCCTGCTGAGATCGGCACAGACGCTGAATAACAGCAAGTGTACCCCGCATCACCTTGTTGTCGTTCACCACCTGTCCTCTATATTGGATGCGGGGGTTCAAAAAATATCCTGCAAGATTTTTTTAGTTAACACTGTGAATAAGACAATTATTCAGCAAAAATATTTTTTTAACCAAGTTACCTATAGCATGGACATCGTGGTGCAAGGTCTTGTCCCATTGGTCATCTATGATCTTCCACCACTTTTGGTAATCTCTGGGATTTTTTTCTTTTATTTTCAGCTTTGCCCGGTCCATGTCATCATACAACGTGCCTATCTGGTCCCTGTCATCTGAGTCTACCAACCTCAAGACAACTACCAGTGGCTCAATGATTGCCAAGTAGTAGGCAATCCTCTCTCAAAACCTCTTGTCAGTGATCTGCTTCTCAGACCTGACAAGAATCTCCAACTGATCTTTCTTGTCATGCAGGTTGTCCACCATATAGTTATAATACTCATCGGAGTGTGAACCTAACCAATGCATGCCTGTGCCGGTGTAGACTCTCCAACGCAATGAAATTCGTAGCAAATCGAGTCGGACCGGGCCTAACAAGATCGTGCTATCCTGTGTGTGATCTCATGATATGTAGCAGGCGGGGATGCGAATAAATAAATGATGTGATCGTCTGCGCCTGCCTGACAAGTGTGGATACACCCTCCTCCTTGCCTATATCCTCTAATATGAGACCAATGGAATGTGCTGCACAGGGCACCCAGAACATGTGCTTCCTCTTCTCCATCAACTTCCTCTCAGCCGCCTTATATGATGGTTCGTTGTCAGTGACAACCTGAACTACATTGTCCTCCCCGATCTCCTCCACCACCGCATCAATCAGAGAAAAAAAGAAGTCGGCATTTTTTATCTTCCCAGAAGCATCTACCGATTTCAAGAATGTTGTCCCCTCAGAACAGTACACCAAGAAGTTTATCATACTTCTTTTGGTGATACCTGTCCACCCATCGCACATAATTGTGCAACTCCTCTCCTTCCACACCAACTTAAAACCATCCATCCACTCCTTCAACTCCTGGACCTCCTCATCCAGGCCAGCGCCGTATATATGTCTGCTGCCCGGGGCTTGCAAACCCGATCCAGCCTCACCCACGGCATTCACCATCGTCTGGAAGTAGGGGCTGGTGGCTGCATGTGCTGGGATGCCTACATCAAGTTAAAAAAATTGGGATCAAGGTAAAATTAAGTTTAAGTAAATAAAACACACATAATGTCAATTTTAATTTAAAAAGTGATACCTGTATGTAAAAACCATTTCACAATGTGGCGAACGCCTCTCTTTGCAGCCGTTCCTGTTGCCTTCACCCCTTTCATTGCCTGTTTAATCCCCATCTGCCCAGCACTCTGTTTCCTAAATAAATACTTGTCACTCGGTGTAAAACGAGTGCTGGTAGAAGTAGAACGGCGGTGTGGCTCCTGTCTCCTAGGGTCAGTCTCTCGGTCCCAGCCCGAGGTAGGGCGAGCCGATGCTGATCGGCCCAAAGCTGGGTCAACTCTGGACCCAGACCCTCCTGCTCCCCTCCTCCTGTCCTCCTTCTCAGCAAATGCACGCTTGCTAGCGTGCCTAGCACGTCTAAGCTCGGAGTCTGTGGACTCGTCCTCGCTCTCTGGCTCCGGCTCAGCTGGTGCCTTCCCCTTGCCTTTCCCTTTCGAGATAGGCAAATCGCGGTCTCTCCTCCTCTGGAGTAGCTCGTCGTGCAACTCCTCCCTCTGCTCGATCCTAACAGCCCGTTGAGAGGCTCTACCTGTCATGTAGCCTCTCATCTCCTCACTCTTCTCCCTGGGCACCTTGTCACATTTCTTGACATTCCCACCTGTTCCGGCAATATGTTGTTTCAGCCGGAACACCCCCCCGTTCATCTCCTTCCCACACCATTTGCACTGTACCCTCTTCCTGACTGGGTCTACCATGTGCCCGTGTTCCCAACCCACGTCGGAAGCACGTGCTGGTGCTGCATCACCTTGATCGGCCATTACTTATATCTGCAAAAATGGTAAACAATGCACTAAAAATGATTAGATAACATAAAAATTGATTTAGACGCTGTTCGGGAAGCAGACAACCCAAGTAACACACCATTCAGTATGTTTAAATGGTTACGTATTTGCCGGAAATGGTCGTAAATTAACGTACGGGATATCCGGAATTTTTCCCGTGCAAAATGGACTTAAAGGGATAGTTCAAAACTTGGACGGACTTGTTCGGTCGGAAATCACAACGTTTAACGACGCTCGGACTCGTCGGAAACGCGTAAGAATGGACGTACGAAGTTTTCGGCGAAGAAATCTTACCAAAAACCTTATAAAGATCGAAGAAGAGGTTGATTCGAGGCCGATCCGAGCTTGGATCGGCGGAATCCCTTGAAGACGTTGCTTGGAATCGCCGGAATCGCCGCCGGAATCGATGCTGGCAGCTGGGATCGAGGCCGGAATCGCCTGGGAATCGCGCCGGAATCGCCGGATCGACCTTCTGCCGCCGCGGGATCGACAGAATCGATCACCGTGGGTCGATTCCGGCCCTAAAAGGGCCGGAATCGGTTCGATTCCCGGTCCAGAATCGAACCGGGAATCGAACCGGGCCAATTGACCCGGTCTTCTGACGGAATTGGTTGGCCACAAGGAATCGGTCGGAATCGGACCGATTCCACCGATTCTGCAATCCATGCCCAGATCCCTTTTCTAAGACCCTCAAAGGCTGAAGAAGCTGCCGTCGCCTCCCATTGCCCCTCATTATGCCAACCTGCTAGCAGTCCCTGTACAGGGCCCAGGGCACCCCAAGAAGGGGCTGGATCCCCTCTGTTCAGGTGCTGTGAGCCCTTGTTCGCACCCTCCCATGACCAGTCTACAGTCTCCTTGTTTCAAACCCAAAACGGTCCCTATCTAAGCGCAAAACAGCCCTAACCAAACTTAAACAGTCCCCTGTTCGGCACCCTTTAAAACCAAACAAAAAATGGTTCCCTATTCAACCCTTAAACCCCCTTGTACTGTCTCCAAACTGACCCCATACAGACCCCTGTTTCAGACCCTAAACCGACCCAAATCAGAGTTCTAAACAGTCCCCTAGCCAGTCCCTAAACCACTACAAATCAGGCCCCAGATAGTCCCTTAGCTAGTCCAGAAATTAATCCTAAACAGTGCCAATAATCTGCCCATACAGTCCCTTAAAACTGACCCCAAAACTGGCCATAGACCGGGCCTAAAACCTGCCCCAAACAGGTTCTGGAATCTGCCCCCAAACAGGACCTGAAATCCGTCCAAACATTCCCTTGTCTTGGCCCTTAGAACAGGCCATCAGGGCCCAGGTTGTTCGAAACGGGCCGCCACGGCCCAATTTGCTCAAAGATAGGCCGCCAGGGTCCGTTTGCTCCAGGAGAAGGCCGACATGGCCCATTTGCTTCAAGAGAAGGCCACCAGGGGCCAGGGCCCAATTTGCTCAAAAGACAGGTCGCCAGGGCCAGATTTGCTCAAAACAGGCCATGTGGGTCCAAGGATATCCAAACAGCCCATTGGGCCCTTAACAATGAATTAAATTTGAGCACATATGAAAGTAAAACAAAAATTAAGAGGCTAAAGCTACCTCCATAGGCACCTCATTGGATGGATCCATATGGGCATGCCCCCAGAGGTGTTCGATCGTGTTCGATCCGGACAGGGAAATGGGTATGCTTTCATATTCTACTGATCGTTCCCTGATGTGGAGAGTTCCAAACTCTACCTACAAAGGAGGTATATCACATTAATTCAAGGGGAGGCTATGCTGATATCTACCCTTGAATTAAATGAGGAAAAAAATACCGAGGAAAGGATATTTCATTTCAAATAGCATTTTCTATGCCCAACCTTGTACTTTGTACTCAAATATGCCAATGCAATAAAACATTCTGAAATTGTATATTTTGATATCATTGGGAGCTTCTGGAAAGCCTCAAAGACTTAAAGGGATGCAAAAAAGAGAGAGAGAAAATATAATAATTAAATCTTAAAATATGAAAAATCTTATCAAATTGGTCAAACATAATTTTCCTAACCTAAAAAATTATTTTCAGATAATTAAAACATGAAAAAATGAATTTTTAAACTAAAAAGGCCGATCAAACAGCATATTAATCAAATAATACCCCATAAACTCAAAAACAACCAAAATAAAACTTAAAATGCCCCAAACAGGTTTAAAGAAGTGAAACATGAATTTTAAAAATTTAAAAATAATTTTAATAAAATTAAAACATTAAAAAAGATGATTTTTATGAACCAAAAATCCAATAAATAAATAAATTTAATTAAACAAAAAATACCATAAAAATCCCAGATTAATCTAATTTAAATAAGTTTCATTTAATTAAAACACCGAAGACAATTTTTCTCGATTAAGAAATTTATTCATAGACACATAAACTAAATAAGTCCAATAAAACTTAAAATAACCAAAAATACCCCAAACAACTGAAAACACCTTAAAACAACAAAAGAAAACCAACAGGCTAAAAAAGAAAGGAAAAATAATCTATCTTCATAACTTAAAATAAAAAAGAAGATATCAAAAGTGAGGAAAAAGGAATAACAAATCAAGAAGCAGTTAAAATAATAATTTTAATAATTTCCCTTAACTTAAATAATTTTCAAATGGTTAAAACACCTAAAACAGTTTTTTTCTAAGTTAGAAAGTCCAACTAATACATCAATAAGTCAATAATTAACCCAATAAATCAGAAAATTCCTAAAACAGACATAAAAGAATAAAAATGAGTAAAATAGATAAATAATACCTGAAAAAATGAAATCCATCATATAAAAAGGAAGAATAATAAAAGAAAACAATAATTCAAACATGTAAAAATAAAATAAGAAAACAAAAAATCGTATAATAGTTGTCACCGATAAAAGTAAAAAAAGACTAAAAAAATGGAAAACACATAATATAACAACAAAAACTCAAATATGTGAAGATAAAAGGAAAAAATCGAAAAACCAAATATATATAAAACTAAATCCGAAATTTAAATCAAATTAAAAAAACTAAATTCACTAAGTTTGTATTCCAAGACAACTAACTCTTAATTCAAAAAGAACAATAAGTCCAAGTTGAAACTAACCACAAATTAAACTCATCTAACTTGAAATCAAAATCCAACGAGCCACTACGTCTAACTCAAATTGAACTCTATAAAACACTAAAGTCTCGAATCTCAAATTTAAAACAAACCTTCACTTCCATAACTCTTCAAATATAAAAATTTACTAAGTGTTAAACGCCAATTGGAAGCCTTGAAGACACTCCAACATCTGGAAGATAATAAACCACACACATTGAAAATCAAGAACATCCAGAATTACTAAGGCATTAAATCAAGGCACAAAGAAATTAAACTCAAAACCCATCCTAATAATAAATTCAACTCAAAGCTCAAATCAATTCAAACAAAACCAAACTGAATTAAAACATTGAGTTTTACATTCCATTAAGTGTATGAGGTTATGCTCCTCCTATGTTCATTTTGTGGATGTATATTTTTTATTCGTGAATTGCTATGACCCTTAATCAAGGGTGTTTGAATAGTTGCTTGATATAATTAACATCAAGTCTTCGCACCATCCGATAGGGAGATGTCAAAATGAAATTTCAAAGAACTTAATAATCTCGATATATTTTTACACATCACTAGACTAGTTAGTGATTTTACGGGATACCACCTATTTTCCTAAGTAGTCCAAAACAAACTCAAAAGTCTTTATCCTAAAAAATTAGAGGTTCCACAGTTATATACTTGAAATTTATATAATTCTTTCTTAACCTCCTTTTCTCTCCATCTCAGTTTATCAAGATTAACTCTTTCCGAAAAATATATATAATCACACATACATAATTACATAAATAAAATCACATTACATATATGCACACATAAACACAAATTCAATTGTAGTATATATTTTGTATGTACACATAAATATATGTATTGCTGGCATTTAATTTATATATTTGTATATATACATATATATGTATATACACATGTGTATGTACATAAACATTTAATATTACCGCCTTGACAACTTAGGCAATGCTTAAGTGGCCACATTGTCGCTTAAAGAGAATTGGCACCATTGAATGCCTTGGGCGCCGCATCGTATCTCCTTAGATAACTATGATGAGCAGCCAAAAAGTATATCATTTTGCACACTACGAGCTTCCAATCCACCTAATGTCATGATGCATAGAGGCCCTAGTCGATGAAATTGGTTGCCTTTTACATGTGGGATTTATGGTCTTTAAGCAAATTGGAACTTTGTACCAGATAGGAAAATAATTTTCTTCCTCTGGTTGTTACATAATTTGTTCTGTACTTGTTTATTAGTTGATTATCTAGGTCTTTGTTTCTTGTTCATGTTACGCAACTGTCCAAAATTTTAGATTGTAATGTTTATTTTTACATCTTTAGTGATTTGAATCCTTTTACTATCTGTCCTTTTGTCTTTTCTGCTTTTTGACAACGTATGTTCTGAAGTTGTGTCATTTTCACATAATAGATAAATGCCTTTTTGATAATGATTATAAGAAATTTATTTAATCAATTAAAATATTTATTTATGCATTAAATGTTTGCTGTAACTATGAAAAATGTCTGTTATTGGTATAAGTTATGCTTAGCCTAGCACTTCGCCTTATTGCCTAAGTAACAAGGTAGTACTCCTTCATGTCATCTAATTTCGTGTTATACTGCTGGAGTGCATGCTAAATTATTGTATTCAAGATGTTCAATGCTCAAAAGTGTTCATGAGTTGTCCAACTTGTCTGAACCTCAAAGCAACTACTGTATTGTTGTTGGCATCAGATTTTTCAAAAAAAAAACAGCAAAAAAGGGGGGGAATGGCATGATCGGACCAGGCTCCAGCTGGCCCAGACCTTAATCGGGCCAAAGCAGGCCTCAATTTGACCCAGGGGCACTATTTCCAGCTGTCCAGCCCTTTATTTCATTTAATATAATTATTTTTCAGCTCCTATAGCCCACCTACGTACAAGCCCATAAGAAAGGGAAGAAGTGGGCCGCGGCCATTGAAAACAGGCCCAATTCAGCCACATCAGCACCCCTGTGCGCACCAAACCAGCCACCTGCCACCTCGGCCCATTCATTAGTCAGTTTATGGAGGGGGGAAACCGAAGAGGCCAGGGGAGATCAAGGGACAGCCAGCCATTAATTTGGAATTAATGGTGTAACCACCATGGGGAAGGCCAAAAGCCATCCACGTACAGCACATAGCCTGGCTCTTCATCTGCCCCCCACCCTCTATAAGAAAGGAGGTGCGCACCAGCAACAGGGGGGGCTTCTTCAGACGCCGATAGGCTGCCGGTTTGTCCACTGCACCTGCTGCCCACTGCACACCTGCTGCCCACTGCACCTGCTGCCTGCGGCCAAGAGGAAGAGGAGGAAGAAGAGAAGAAGAAGGCAAGGTAGGAAGGAGTAATACGTACTAGCTATGTAGCCCTCTAAGGGCACTCTTTTCAACCTATTCTAGCAGCCCTTTTTCTGCCTTTTATTCATCCACAGAAAATGCCTCACCCAGGCCTAACTAAACCCCCTTAGAGAGGACCACGCTGACCTCTGGACAGGCCATTTTTAGGTCCCCAAACAGGTCCATTCCTAGCCTATACACGACCCCAATCCAGGTCCATATGCAACCCATGTTTCGACCCTAGTTCAATTCAAATCCGGCCCACCTGCAGGCCCATGACCGGCCCTCCTGCAGCACCCTCTCAGACCAACCAGAAACATGCCCAAAAACAGAACCCTGGCTGAGCTTCATTTCATGCCAACCTCGGCCCAATCAGGCCCACCTGCAGGACCTGCTCAAGCCCTCTTTCGGCCTGCTGTTCTAACCCCCTTGCAGCCCATCCAGCAGACCCCAGGCTGGCCCATAATCGGCCCATTTCCTGGCCCTTACCCAGGCCTTGAACCATACCCATTTCGGCCCACCTGCTGGCCCTTCTACAGGCCCAGTCCGAGCCCACATATCAGGCCCAAAATCTGGCCCTTTCCCAGTCCAATTCGGGATCTGTTCAGCCCATTTAGCAGACCCCCTGCAGGTCCACTTTCGGTCCAGCCAAATGCCCTTGCGCAGACCCATCTCGGCCCTCCTGCAGCCACCCAAATACACACTTGTTCAGGCCCCTGTCCAGCCCACAAACAGACCCCAAACAGGTCCATTCCCAGCCCACGTCTGGCACCCAATCCAGGCCTTCAAAAAAGTCCATTTTCCAGCTCCCTTGCAGCAGAAAACAGAAGAAGAGGTTGCAGCGGCCCCCTTGTGGCTTGTACCGGCAAAGTGAGGGATTTCATGGGTCTGGTTCTCCCCTCAACACATCAAAGGAGGAGAGAGCCTCAATGGCCCTTTCACGGGTCCGGCTTTCCCTCCTAGAAGCTGTCCTTTCAAATTCAAGCAAGAATTGAAGCCCGGCTTTGAACGCCGAAGGAATGGACCGGCCCGAAGTGGCCTTCAGAAAATTAACAAATAAAAAATCAGAAATGCGAAAGCTACATTAAATTAAGGAGATTCACCCCTAGCGGGGAACTCCACCTTGGGCGGAGGCGTGGGCATGAATCCCGTAGCCGGCGACCCGGACGGAGGCGCGGGCATGAATCCCGTAGCCGGCGATCCTTCCCCCAATATGGCTAAGCTAGGGCTGGTTATTTTAGATGGGTAAATTTTCACTAAGTTGGAAAAATAGCCGGCATGCCGTCGTAATGCCAAAATTTTTCCAAAGTAGTGAAAAGAAACCTATGTTGGGGGAAGGATCAATCACATTGTACACCGATGTACTTCACCCCATCTTTCAATGAAATGAAACTTTGATGTTCATATTGATGCATGAAATCGGGCACCCGATGGTAGCCCGATGGGTCGGAGGCGATGCAAACCGCCAAACAAAAAATAAAACCATTTCAAAAATCAATCTGGAAATTCAAACAGAAAATCAAAAAACAGAAAATCAAATCTAACAATTCAAACAAAAACAGAATTAAATCAAATCTGAAAATAAAAACAATAAAAAATCAGAATTAAAATAAATCTGAAATTCAAACATGAACTCACATCGATCTTCAACAAAGGAATGAACCGGTTTTGAAACTCATTAAACCAAAAAATCAGATTTTGACCGAATCCAAAATAGACAAAATTCAGATTCCAATTAAATCTGCAACCAAAAAAACAGATTTGAACAATCCTTCAAAACAGATTCTAACCGACTTCAAAAAATCTGGTTTTAGCAATCTGAAAATTAATTTAAAATCCACCGAACCTTGTTCAAATAAATGACATAAATCAACCTTTTCAAAAGAAACCAATCAAACAACTTCAAACACCCAAAATGGATCAAAAAACCAACTCAAAACCAAAAAATCCAGAATCTGAAAACTCCGAAAACAAACCAAATAAAAAATCCAAACATGCTTAAAACACTTCAAACTCATCAAAAACCAAAACCAAAACAGATTCAAACCAAAACAACTTGAATCAACCAAATTCAATCCAAAACAAATAAAAAACCAAACAACAAATCAATCAAACAAATTGATTCAAACTCCAAAACTCAAAACCGACTTTCAAGTCAATCCAAAAATCAACCAACAAACAAATAAAACAAACCCGAACCAAATCGGTTTGCATCTCATCGGACCCAAAAGGCCGCTGCCCTTTTGAGTTCTTTACTTTTTGTGGATGTGCATGTCTCCAAAAACAGGTTGCCGCGACGGTTAATCAAAGGTGTTCGAGTCGTTGCTCGATGTAAGTTAACGCCGGGTACTCGCACCATCCGGCGGAGAAGGGTCAAAAATGAAATTTTCAAAGAACCCGAACCTCGGTTCTAATATTTTTAAAACTATCACCGGACTACCTAGTATTTTTAGGATATCACATATTTTCCTAGAAAAGTCCGGAGATGTCTTTCTTTCTAAAGAGCAGACGCAGAAAAAAGAGGTTCACACAATTGTCTATAGACAAGATTGATAATAGGTCATAAACAAGTCAATCTGGGTGTTTTTTTAGGCTCCACATTGATGTTATAACTATCTTGGGCCTAATCTAAGGGTGTAAATGAAATTTGATATTCTGAAATTCCGATTCAATTCCAATAAAATTAACGGGTTTGGAGTTTGTTTTGTATCCCTTAAGCTATCGGAATGAGAATCACTTGATTCCATTTTTCTTTATCTGATTTCGATCAAAAAAATAAACATATATAAGTGAAATTAATTAAACTAAAGTTAAATAAATCACAAAAATAGGCTATATGAATTCGTGAAATGATAAAAATAAAGTTTTGAAGTGATTATGTTAAATTTTTAGTATTAACTCCTTTTTGCATAAATTAATATTTAATATGTATTTCAAAAATTATCAGATTTGGTTCCGATTCCGTTATCGGAATTGGATCTTGATGATTCCGCTACCTTATCCGACCCATTTGCAGTCCTAGCCTAATCAGTGCTTCCACAAGTTATGCTACTATCAGTCAGTATTGGTGACTTACCATTAACTCTGGTAATATGTAAATTATAGATTCATTTTTTTTGAGTTAACAATGGAAACTTTGTCAAAAATGAGAGGAAAGAAGAGTTAAAAATGTGTGACTAGATGGAGAGATTCTGTTTTTAATTGTGTTTACATTTGTTGATTTCATCATTCTATATTAATAGATTGTTACTTTTGTCTGGCTCAGGATTATTTTGACATCATTGAGAACCCCATGGATTTTGGTACAATATGCAAATATCTTGAGCATGGTCAAAAGTACTTGAATTCCAAAGATGTCTACATAGATGTTCAATGTATCTGGGAGAATTGTTACAAGTATAACAACAAGGGAGATTACGTTGTTGATCTTATGAGACGTGTGAAAAGGAATTTTATGAAGTACTGGACAGCAGCTGGGCTGTACACTGACCATCCTGGTAATATACTAAATTACTAATATCTTAGCAGAATAATTTGTTTGTCTCATGAAATAGGTAACTTACAATTGTAAAAATACTGATGCAACGTGTGTCGACTTTATGTATGGAAATGTGAATCATTTTGTTATCTGCTTAAACATATTTTTTGCAGGTGCTTAAGTTGAATAATTATATTTTATAAAATTATTGCTACATTTGTGAATAATTTCTGTTAAAGGGGGTTCAGTGTATGTGTTGGCTCATGTAAGCGTGCCTATCTTGTAACCCAAGAAGAAAAAAAGAGAATTTTTGGAACCTTAGGAGTCTGCCCCGTGTATCCCTATCCCCCTTCTGCTGATCGGCCGAGGAGGGCTTCCTCCATCTTCCCTCCGTTCCCTTCATTAGTCTGATGAAGGAGCTCTTCTCCATCCCTCGGCCTCCATGCCTTCATCTACCCTCTCTTATCTCCTCTTGGCATCAACACTGACTGGCTTGTGTGACGCAACTCTCCCACCCCTGCAACAGTCACTGTATGTGTGATCCCCAGACCCTTCGCTGCGTGCCTCCACCAGACTGCCTTTTTCAGCACCAGTTGCTTCTCTGATGATGATAGCATCTCCTCTTTTGCGGAGCCCATCCAATGATCCCTAGAGCTGAGGATGACACCTTCCTAAAACCGCATGTCCGTCTCTGCTTCTATGCCTCCTGTGCTCTCTGGCAGGGCTTGTTTGCATGCTGTGGGTCTGCCGTTGTGTGACCCAGATGCTCCTGGAAGCCACCCACCATCCTCACCTCCTCTTTTTCTGCAACTACCATGGTCGCTGCCCCTCCTGGAGCCCCCTGAAAAAGTCTTGAGTTGAAAAATGTCAGTGGCTTCCCTCCCGACACAGCACCACCCCCTCCTCTCTCTCTTGTCCATGCGTCCCAATCATGGCGTAAGCCTCTGGCTTCTGTGTGAGCCATCATCCCTGTTGCCGTGCAGACCCATGATCAATCCTCTCATTCTGTTGCTTCTGTCACATTTAAGGATTGCGGGGTTGGTTCGGGAAAATTGCCCAATCCAGCGAGAGAAAAACCAATCCATAATTGGTCTGGATAATTTCTTCAAAAACCCCCTAAAAACGAAAAAACTTAAAACATACCAGATAGACTTATTCCAGTCTGAATCTGACCCTTTTGGGATCGAATTGGTGCCACCATCACTGCATCGTAAGGCTGCATCTTCCCTACCAGGTGCTGCAGCTGCCTCTTGCTGGAATCAGATTGGAATTGGTTAATTTGGGCCGATTCGGTTTGATCCATGGCCGATTTGGATGATTTTGGCCGATTCCGACGGGAAATTGGGGGGGGGTGGATCATAGGGAAATCAGGCACTTTAGGCGAAGTGTATTTTTCAATGTATATTTATATTTTATTATTTTATATATGTATATACATGAGATACTAATAAAACATAAATTTAAAATTGAAGTATAAAATGATTGAAATACAAAAATACAACTAACCTAAAAAGTAACAACAATTATGTAAGAATGAAGTTAGAATAAAATAGATCAACATCAATTTACAATTGAAAAAATACAACAATTTAATAACACGAGTGTTGAACTTAATAGCATCAACTTAGGATAGATGATTTAAAACCAAAAGTAGAGATAATTCAACATATATGAATGACTAAATAGGGCCAATAAATTGAAAAAGATTACATAAATGATGAACAAGTTATTAACAACTATACAAATGTTAAGATTGAAGCAATAAGTGACATAAAAAGATTACAGAAATTTAAAGCAAATGAAATCAGTTACATCAATTTAAAACTGAAAAAAAGTATGAAATTGATTGAAAATTTTAAACTAAATATGTAGGAACTTAATTGAATTAATTATAATAAGTTAATAACAAAAAAAAAATTAACATAAAGACTACATAACACCAACCAATAAAGAAATAAAATCTTAAATTTTGCAGCCAATATGATTGCATCAAGCAAATCCCAAGTCTAAGGCTCTCTAACCCAAATACGTAATAACTTGTAGTTTGTCGGATCCAAAACTGATAGGTGGTCTAGGTTGGGGGGGGTAGGTGAGGCAGATAAGGCAAGTGGGGAGCTTGGGGCAGTCACCTAGGTGACAGAGGTGGTTGCGCAAGGCAAAATCAGCCAAGGCAAGGTGAGAAACCACTGTATCGCCTCAACTTCGTCACCTAGGCGACCGAGGTGATCGCCTTTGATAACATAGGCTGCCAACAAATACTTCTCCCAGTTAGTTGTTCGTACTTGTTCATTCTCTCTCCTTGGCTCCTTTTGCCACCAACTCTCTCTTTGTTTGTTTCCACTATGCACGCCCGCATGGCAGCAGTCTTCAGTATAAGCTGACTATCCCTTCTATGGATAGTGTGGTGCACATGTATAATGAATTTTCGAATGTTATAATCTATTTTTATTTTAGTTTCTTGGACTATTGTACTGATAAATGTCTGTTCATATATAGGTGCCATTGAGAGCAGTCAGATGGATGATACTGCACAACCTGGTAACCAGAAGTCGCATATGAAAGTAAAAGGCAAGTCATTGAAGCATAAACGTAAACGCCATGGGTAAGCCCAAAAAGCTTGACATTTTCTTAGGTGCTTTTCCGCATCAAGTAATATTTGATAGTAGTTTTTACACTTACGTCTTACTATTTGTCTCCTCATATAAGGGGTAATTTTGGACGGTAAAAAAGACAAGGGATAGGTGATGTGGTTAGTGTGTTTTGGCTCAACTGTATCTTTCAATTCCAACTCGGTCAAGTACTCTGGATTACCCAGTTTTATTGTGGTCTGCCCGTTGACAAGCGGCTTTGGTAGGTAGTTTGCAGAAGCCGACCGAGCATCGCTCGGTTGGCATGACCTCGCGCAGAGGGGCGCGAGGTCGGGCCTTCGCCTCCCGGCGGCTGCAGGCCGGGCGCCCCCATGGGGGGGGCGAACTGTGGGGTTCGACACCCGTCGAACCCTCGCCACCCGCGCGGACGGCGGGTCTCCGGCCATCCGGGCCACGTGACCAAAAAAAAAAAAAAAAAGGTAGGTAGTTTGCAGAAATGGTTGATCTGCCTTTCTGGTAGGTGTCAGCCATAGCCTATATCTTTGTTCTGTTGGTGTAGAATGATTCCCTCATCAGTGCATGCTAGAGCCTGTTGGATCATCCATAATTGGCTTGACTTGGCTATTGTGTTGAGATGGATAGAACTTAGAAGAATTAGCCATTTCTAGTTCTGTAAACAGATTCAGATAAAATCAGGATTCATATCCTATTCATATTTGTTATCTGGATGATATATGTTTACGATATATCTGCCATATCAGATTCCGGACACAAATATTATCTGTTTGTTAAATATAGCAAACACTGAATTGTCTGCTTGGCTCCGTTTAAGATTTGCTTCAAATCAAAATTTATAATATGTAACTAACATAGGTAATTATATATTCAAAATTATTTATTTGAAAACATGCTTAGATATTCTCTAATATACACCAATATATTCATTTGACTTTATACATATATAATAAGGTTTATATTTTAACATTTATTTCTGCACATGTATATATTATTAAACTTAAGAATTAATGGAAATTTAATTAAAATTTTGAATTGAATAATATCCATATCCACTCCGAATCTGGGAAATATTCAATTTAAAATATCTGATCCATATTCTATCCAACTCAATTCAGAATCTATTTAACTAAATGGATTAGGCACAAAAATGCAATATCCATTCCATATCCACTATGTTTACAGGCCTACCAATCTGGATTGGAATCAGCTATGGTTGATCACGATTCTGTGGCCAATATTTCTTAAGTCCAGGATTGGACAAGAGTTGATGGGTCCTGGCATGGCCCTGGCCCCTGTCCAACTTGGCCATGACTTGAGTCTCTTGAACCAACTCGGCTGAGACTTGGTCAGATTAGCTGATCTGGGCTGATCTCAGCCTGGTGGAGCCTGTTGCTGGAATCAGCCATTCCTGGCTATTGCAGCCGATCTGACCTGCTGCCTGATTCCAGCTGATCAGACTAGGATTGGCCTCCTTCCACAAATGGGTTGGCTTATGCAGCCGTGCCAATCCTGATTCAGCTTTGGCCTATCCATCCTGATTGGCCGAACCTGCAAACCATGAACCTGGCCTTTCCAATTGTCATCACATGGGTGCACAAGTCCTGGTGAATTAGGTAAACTGGCCTGAGATTGGCTGGATGAACCAACCCTTAGTCTTGATCGGCCAATCCTGGCTGATTTATGGCTGATCCTAATTCCCTGACCCACTTCTGGCTTTCGCTGGACAAAATATATCTGCCAATCTGATCCATATTCGAGGGTCCGATCTTGGTCGGGCTCACATTGGATCAGCTATGTAGATCAGTCGATCTCACTGAACCGGCTTGGTTAACCTGAGATCAGGTTGGCATCAGAGATTGTATGCGTGCAATTGGCTGAGATTAGCCTATCTGGCCAACTCCCATGCTACGATCAGCCGTAGCCAACTAGTGATGGAGTAAGGCAAAATGCTGACTGATTCCTGGTTGATTCTTGGCCTCTGCCAGTTCGGAATTTAACTTGGACATTTGCTGGTCCATCCTATCCTGATCCTGAAATCTTTTGGTGCGTGAGGTCTAAATAGACCTTTGAAAACCTATTTTGGTATCATGTAATATTACAATTTGCTGATTAATTGTGGAGTAGGTAGCCATAAAATTTCTCATTAATTTTGAGAAAATCCATCTAGAGGATAATTATTTAGAATGGTTAATAGAGCTATATTTGTCTCGCAAGGTCCTGTCTAACCATTTCTTCAATTAGTAGTTATAGAATTCGCTCATAATAGCTAGTTTGGCTCCCATCAGAATTGGATCTGACATTCCATGCCATTGAAGATGTTGTAACACCGGCCTTTCCAGCTGTCATCACATGGGTCCGCAAGTCCTGCTGAACTGGGTAAACTGGCCTGAGATTGACTGGATCAACCAACCCTTAGTCTTGATCAGCCAATCCTGGCTGATTTATGGCTGATCCTGATTTCCTGACCCACTTCTGGCTTCCGCTGGACAAAATATATCTGCCAACCTGATTGGGTCCGATCTTGGTTGTTCTCACAATGGATCAGCTATGTGGATCAGTTGATCTCACTGTACCAGCTTGGTTGACCTGAGATCAGGCTGGCATCAGAGATCATACACCTGAACTTGGCTGAGATTAGCCTTTCTGGCCAACTCCCATGCTAGGAGCAGCCATAACCAACTAGTGATGGAGTCAGGCAAATGCTGACTGATTCCTGGCTGATTCTTGGCTTCTGCCAGCTTGGGATTAAACTTGGACAGTCCCTGGTCTGTCCTATCCTGAATCCCTGATCTGAAATCTTTGGTGCGTGAGGTCTAAATAGACCATCGAACCCTATTTAGGTATCATGTAATTTTACTGATTGCTGATTAATTGTGGAGTAGGTAGCAATACAATTTTCTCTCACTAATTTTGAGAAAAAGATATCTAGGGGATAATGATGTAACCTCAAATTTTTAAAGAAAAAGATCTTGGTTTTTGTGTTAGCTTTGACAACTATGAAAATAGGTGATGTTCCATAGGAGTAATAGTTAATTTGAGGGTGGTATGTGTATTGAGGAACTTGTAGTGTAGGTTCCACAAATTTTTTTGACCTCTCTCCATCTGACTTTTGAAGTTCTGATGTTAATTACATTGAGAAAATACTTGAACACCTTTGATTAACCACCATAGCAATTTGTGAATAGAAGGCACACATCCACAAAAAAATAGTCTGGAACAACGGCTCCATGATCTTGATGAAATGCAAACTTAATGTTTTGAATTTTTGTTTGATTTGATTTGGGTTTTATTTAGGAGGTTAGTTGACTTTAGATCAAGACCTAGTGTCTTATTCTTTTTTTTTAATTGATTTCTTTTATTTTGGGTCTGCTGATGAGTTGGTCTGTTATTTTTTTATTAAAACTTGGTTTTTTGTTTAAAAGTCCAGTGGGTTTTGTTTTATCCTGAGTGGTGGTGTTGGTGTGTGTGTGGTTTTTTTTTCTGAAACAGGATATCTTTAGGTTGGGATTTGTGGATTTTTTGATTGGATGTTGGGACTTAGTAAATTGGAGATTCGGGGGAAGAGTTTTGAATTGTGGTTCAGATCTGGGGGTTTGTGGAGCCTGATATTTTTTAACTTAGGTTTCAGGGATGTTGATTTTAAAATTTGAGGTCTTTCTGGTTAAAGTTCAGAATTTTCTTGTCTCAGTGTATTTCATTGCTTTGGTTGATTGAATTTTATAGATTTGAATTTAATATCTGAAGTTTTGTTTTGGGGTCTGGTGTTTTGGGGATTGGAAATTATTGGGATTTAGGTCCAGTGCTTGCAGACTTGAGGTGTTTAGTTCTTCTGTTGTTATTCCAGTTTCAAATTTAATGTTCTTGATTTCGATTTTCAAATTTGGGGATTTTTGATTTGGGATTTCGGTTTAGGATCTTGGATTTGATCTTTCAAGGTATCCTTTGGGATCAAATGGGCCACGTTTCCTATTAAATATTTGGGTCTTCCACTTTCTGTTTCAGGCACCAGAAGTAAAGATTGAGATTGTGTCGTGAAAAAGGTTAAGAGATTACAGGGTTGGAAAGGTATGTTGCTGACCGCGGGTGGTAGGTGGGTTGCTGACTGTGGGTGCTTTCTAAAACTGTGTTGCAGAGCATTCCACTTTATTATTTTCCATCCTAAAGTCCCCGGTGGCATCTGTGATAGAGTTGAGAGAATCCGAGCAAGGTTCTTTTGGCAGGGAAGATTTTATAATAAAGGTCTTTAACTTATTAAATGGAAACATGTTTGCATGTCTAGGAAGGAGTGGGTGGCTTAGTTCCGCTTTATACTATCAACCAAGCTATGCTTAAAGTGTATTTGGAAACTCAACGCTAACAGGGACTCACATTGGGTTAGAATCATTTGCTCCAAATATGGTGTTGGTCAAAATAGTGCTTGGGTTAAAGGTTTCAGGAACAGGAGTAGGATCTCAAGCATTTGGAAAGGCATTCTGGATAATTGGGACCTGTTCTACTACTCTACTTTTATACAAGTTAGTAATGGCAACAGGACATCTTTTTGGGAGGATCATTGGTGTGGGGATTCTTCTTTGGCTCTTTCTTTTCCTACTCTGTATAACATCTGTAGTGATCCGAGAGCAAGAATCAGCTCCTCTTGGGATACTAATTCATATTGGGACATCCCTTTCAGGAGGGACTTTAAGGGTGTGGAAATTAGTGAATTCTAAAAATTGATGTCTTTGGCATACACTTTTAAGTGTAGGAGAGGTAAAGAGGACAATAATATGTGGCAGCCTAATTACAATGCAAAATTCTCTGTCAAGTCTACTATTGAAAGGCTTTATGCTTTTTTTTTTGAATGTAACCCAAAGGTCACGGTTTTCATTGAATAAGAATAAAAGCAGTACATAGAGCATAGAAAGGGAAAGAAAGAAAAAAACACTGAAAAAATCAAAGCCCCAACCTTTAACTACCGAGGTGGTAGTTAAGGTAGGGTTACCAATAGAAATCAAAACAACCAAAGCACTTCAAGAAGGTCTCTTCATCCAGCTGGCTCCCTTTGTAAACAAAAAAAGCATTAGTTGACCAACCAACCCATCCTTGTGATAATTGTCTTGGTGTGCTCAAAATGTTCTTCAAAAATACGTCTGTTTCTTAACCTCCATATAGCTCACAGCCATGCTGGCAACGTAAGATCCCAGAGTAAAGCATTCTCTGTCCAAGGATTAAAGGATGCCCAATTAAGTAGCAAAGATGAAACATCTGGCAACTCCCTCCAATGAATACCTCATTCGAGGAACAAGATCTTCCTAAGCCACATGATGGTACCACATTTCACAAATAAATAATCAATATTTTGTTGGAAGCATCCACAGAAAACACAGTCACTAGCAATATCCTTGAAGAAGCGATTAAGATAACTTCTAGTCGGTAAGCAAAGTCTACAAATCTTCCACAAGAAGAGCTTGATTTTGTTAAGAAGTGACGGCTTCCAAACTACACTGTGCCAAGGAACAAAGAGTCCCCCATAGGATAATCTTGTGATAAGCCGATTTGAGCGAAAGTGCTTTGTTTTTACTCACCAGCCATAACATCAGTCTCCTTATGCTGTTTGGAAGTTCCCTTCCTATCGCTTATAAGTGCCTACGAAATTGGGCTTTTACCTCGGGTGGAGTTTGTGTGCAATGTGTAATGTTGTCCTTCATCTTTGCAAGATGAAATTTTAAACAATAAATATCTCCGAATTTAATTTTGTCACAATATTTATATTGCACTTTTCTTTCCGTTATGGAGAGCAAATTACAATGTGCCCAAGCCGAATCATTCCGGGTTGCAACATAAGTTTGGGTTGTGTGATTTGGAGAAGATATCTTTAATTAAAGTAAATAAATATGTAATTTAGATTTAAAAATATTACACTAAGTAAACACAAAATTACTAACTAATTACAACAAGAGAAAGACAAATAAACTTAATGAACTTTAAGTAACTAAGTGTTAGAAAAGTAAAACTAGGTGTTAGATAAAGAAATTAGTTCATTAAATAACTAATAAAGTAATTAAATAACTAATCTAAAATGTTTAAAGAACAAAAAAATGCTTAAGAATGAGAACACAAGAGTGAAGAATAACGAGGAGAGGTGAGGATGGTTATGGGAATGACAAGGTGAGAGAATGGAGGGAGGGAGGGAGGGACATGCATATTTAGGCTGTTTAATGAAATATCCTTTCCAGCTGTTAGCTTGTTCAGAATTTGTTAGTTTCTCCATCTTGACGTGGTTTTCTTATGTTTCTTGGCATATCAAATAAAAGCAATGAATGTGCCCATATTTATTTATCTAATTTTGTATGTCAGACTTGAGTTGAACTAAATTTATGTATTCTTGAGTCATTGTGGATGCATTAGTGATCATTGATTGTGGAATTGGAATTGGCCTCTGGATCGGTGGGTGCCGACATGGAAGGCTGGGTCAGCCGACCCGGCCGGTTTCCAGGCCAACTGACCTGGAAATGACCCAGTCGGGCCAACTCCAAGCCTGCCTAGCTTGGGGTCGCATGGCCTGGCTGGGGGTCGGTCGACCCGGTGACCCAGTTGGCTAGGTCGCCCAACCCGGTCCGACCCCGGAGCGACTTGGCCTAAGTCAAAAATTTTTCTTTATACTATTAGTACATACTTAAATTTTTTTTCTTCCCCCTCTCCCTTACCACCATAAATTTCTTTTTCTTCGGGGAGTGTTTCCCCCTGATACCTCTCACAAGGGGCACTACCCTCTTGACCCCCGCGATTTGACCACGTAGGTCAATCCGCGACTACTCTGTGCTGCATTTAATAATATTATAACAATACTTCATTGTCACTTATACTATCACATATATATAAGATTTATAATCATAAATATGTGTTATGTATTTAAATTTTATAAAGATCTCTTTTAATTCTATTCTCTTTCACACACATCAAGTTTGTCAAGAATAATTATTTTTTGAGCGTTCCATTTATTGATATTACAACAATATTTTACTATCATTTATACTATTACGCATGATTAAAATTTATGATTATAAATATATGATACATCTTAAAATTTATAAAATTGTTTCTTAAGTATCTTTACATTCTAATTTGTGATTAACTCTTTCCCAACATATATACTAATACAACATAATCACAAAAAAAATCATATTTACTTGTATACATAGATAAACACTCATATTCAATTAAAATATAAAAATATATTTATATGTATACATATATTTTATGTATACATAATATATAATATAAAAATATTGTTTCTATTTTTTCTTATTATATATATATATATTTATAATAAAATAAATAAAATCCGACCCCGTCCGACTAGGTCGGTTTTGGGGTCGACGGACCCCGGGCCGACCCCGACCCCACTTTCCTCGGGTGCAGATTTCGATCTGATCCGGATCAAATCAGAAAAATTGGATGATTTTTTGTGGGAGAAAAACCAATTCGTACCTTATCAAAAATAAAAAATTACAAAAATGTAAAAAAAACCACAGATCTTTGATTGCTTAGACAATTTTGATTCCATCTGACTCTTTTGTACTTGGATTGATGCCAGAATCTGGCACCGCCATGGCCTTCTTCCCTGCCAAGAACATCATCTTGGGTTGGACTTGGACCTGAACCCAATATGCCCGGATCCGATGATCTCAAAAGGACCTGATATGATGTTCTATTGGACAGGGAAGAAGCCACAGTTGGCCGCTGATTCGGGCTGGAATTGCCGGCATTGGCCAATTCAAGTCGATTTCGGCTGATTCTATCGGGAGTTTGGCTTGGATCATGTGTTTCGGCCAAAATTGGATTGGTGAGTGCAGATCTGATTTGGGAATCGGCCGACGATTCTGCAATCAATGCTAGTGATGCTTCTCACTTACCATGACATCTTGGCCATCTTTCATTGAGACCATACCAGATAATAACAAAGAACTTATTTGCAATGCAGAATTGATCTTCACAAAAGTGGGTGCCTTTGTGCTGTCTGTGTTGTGAGGCGTCGTCGCAAGGAACGTGAAGGGACAACTGACAGACATGGGATGGTGTTTGATGATAATATCATAGAAGAGGTCTGTCTGATTCACTTTTTTTTTCTCTTGTAATATGCAGGTTATCCAAAATCCCTAGCAGGCCCCTATTATTGAAGAAAAGTGAATAGAACTAGTAAAGTAGGAAAACTAAAAATACAATTTTATTTATTTGCAAAGGCGCTTGTGCTTATGCTAAGCATGTTATGATGCACTTAAACCAGGTTTAATGTCAAGTTGAAAGAATTCAAGGGGTAGTTTTTACTTCATGTATTTTGGAAGCTGATGCTTCACATTTGCTAGACCTGTATTAATGAAACTTCATAGAAATGAGAAAACGAATTCTAATGCCCTGTTTGGTTAGAGTTTCATTTTTGATACTATATCAATATTGATATTAATATTTTCAAATGTTGGAGTATCAATATCAAAAGTAATACAAGTTGACACTTGTATTACATTGTATGCTTTGTTTGCACTACAAATTTTAAAATTGATACAATTAACCAAACACCTCTTAATGGTTCCTATCAATATCAATTTTAAAATTGATAGTGATAAATGTACCTAATAGTGTTACCAAACAGGGCATAAGGTATTGATTAAAGTGAAAATTGTGTCGTGGTCCCTGATTTATTAAAATATGTTGGTGTGCACATTCTTTTTATTTGTCTTCTTTAGCTTTCATCTAATTGGGTACATTCTCCTGTTTGATACTTGATGAACCGCCCAAAACTTTTGGTGTTTTCTCATCCTTGTAGGGCCCATTTGATTGGAAGCTTAAAATGGGTCTAGTCCTAGAGGTGTGAATAGGTGGATTGCGGTATATCCAGATTCACATCAATTTATTCCATGCCAAGAAGTTTGGATCATATTTAAAACAAGTAATAAAAAATTGAAAATTTTGGACCGTTAACGTTAATATGAGTAATTAATTTCAACGCTTTTTATATGCGTGTACATTTGGTCAGCACAGGGAATTCTATGCATTTTGCACCCCTAGGGCCTAGCTATCTGGCTATTCCTCCTGGTTTGGAACAAAAATATCCATCTTTTGGTGCATCTCTAAAACCCCTCTGCGTACTTTGTTCAAAGAAGAATATGCTCGAATGCTTTGATTTTTTTTTCCAATTACAGAAGAGCTCCCCAGCTGAGAATGTCGGCAGCGAGCATACTTCCTCAAGTTCCGATCAGTCACCCGAGGCAGGTCTGACTCGAGAAGCAGAGGAAGTTGAGCACGAAGGAAATCTTGCAAGTCCTGGGCAACTAGATTCTGCTCGGGCAGTGAAGCAGGAAACAAGCGAAAATGAAGGGCCCCAAGCAGCAAGCGATGATGGTAAACTGTGTGGTCATCTCGTGGAAGATGAAGTACAGATGGAAGGGGCCACAGATTGTGCAGTGCCCCTTGATGACCAGAAAGAAGAGCAGAAGGTTCAGCTACACCCGGAGGCAGAGGATCAACGAGCGGTACCTTCTATATGCCGTGCCCCTCTCTCTCCCCTTCCTATTCATGTATTCAGTTTGGTTTAATTTGATTTAGTTTAAATTATATTTTATTACGATGTAGTATATATGTTAATATTTAGTTTTATTTGGTTTGTCTTAAACCATATTTTATTAAAGCGTAATGTATATTTTTACATGTTTGTATATTTCATTAGTTTTATCTTAAAAATTCTTGAAATATATTTATTTTTACAAGAAAAGATATATACAATTATGCATATGTCTAACTTAAAATAAATATTTAATCTAATCCTAGTTGTTGGGTTTATCGATTTGAATGATCTTAGGAACCAAACTAAATCTATCTTTCCAATCAAACCAAATCGAACCTAACCAAATCACTGGTTTGGTTTAGTTTTGGGGGTTGAACCAGGAAGCGAACACCCCTACCATTCTGCAGGATGCTTCTCGACGGAATGCCCTTTGAATACATACAGCGTGTGTACATGCTTGAATCTTACGTGCTTGCAGGAGCCGCCGGAGAACCAATGGGTGTGTGTATACGAAGATCCTACGCGCCAGGAGAACGCTGCAGTCTTGCGGATATGCCGCACCCTGTTTACCGAGAATCCCAGATCCGTGTGGAGGGGGCCTCATTCTCTGTACCCACGGCGGCCGGCTGCGGCGGCACGGAGCAGCCCCTTGCAAGCGGCGCTGTCCACGTTCATGAAGCGCTAGCCCCCTCCCGCGGTTGGGCCCCTGCATCCGGACATGTGTACATTCGTATTAGGTGTCGTTCTCTCCTGCATCTGCTGCAACAACAGGTCTTCATCATTAGGAGAGGGGGAGCGCTCCCCCCCCCTCTGTTCAACTTCAATCTGGGGGCTGTTCTTCCCACCATCGTCAGGGAAGCGTAGATGTGGAGTTGAGGCGGAGTGTGACATGGTTTCGAGGATTCCCCTCTTGATGAAGTTGTAGCAGAACTCTTTTAAGTTCTATGGGTTATTGTCTTGGTGCTTTGTAAATATTTCCTTTTATTTTTTTTTCTTCTAACAAATATTAGAGGTCATGGTTTCGTGAATTGGTCGACCATTTATTCAGTACATGCAGGGGTTTTGTGCTGTGATGTAAAAGGCGGATTTCTTGACCATTTATTCATGGTTTCCTTTTATTTTTTTCCTGATTTGATAAGATCAATTAATAAGAAACATTCCTCCGTCTGACTGTGTGCTCTATATCAATTTCGTTGTCGATATTTTATTATTTAAAAGTATTAACCAAGCAGGACTTTAAATATGTATATACATATATATATATCTTAAACAACGATCGTTGATTTCAAATTAATATTTAATATAATTTAGTGGTTAAAATAGAACCCCATGCACGTGTATGCATACGGTCGGTACTTTAAGGCCGTGGCTAAATGAAAATGGACAGGATACAATCCGATGCATGACTTCCGGTGACGCCAAGTACTAAACAAGAATGTGCCGGCCACATCCTTTTGGTATCATTTCTCATCAACCGTGATAATTTTATATCTTTATCTTGTGTTTCATTTAAAAAAGAAGAAATTAACGGGAGACCCAACCTTCGTAAGGCTCTTTAACTGGAGACCCAGTGTCAAATAATTTTAATGCAAAGTTCAGACTTCAATTCATATAACTTCCGCTCCAATCAAAGAGCTGTTAAAATTTTCTCAATTGACCTATTTACCCATGGTTAATGGTGGTTGTTGTTATTCTATGCATGCTTAAATACACAAAATCACACATTTGCAACGCATAATTGTTCAAAATATTTGATGTGCTGTTGGAAGGATATATATTTAAAATCGGACAATTATTAGAAGAATCTGATCAATTAAGTAATTATGGATGGATTCTAAAAATTCGTATGATAAAATGTATAGTTGGTTATCATTCTAAGAAATATTAAATATCTTGTTGGAAACATGTACTTTTAAAATCAGACAATTATTAATCAAAATTTGTAGAATATGGTACATTTTAGTCATCATCAATTAAGTATTTATGAACCGATTTTACAGATTTGTAGAATAAATGTATTGTTAAAATCATGCGTATGTGATTGGTGCTTTCACTTTTGTTACAATATCTTTGTGAGAAGAGTGGAGGCATCCAACTGGGGGGGGGATTGGAAATAGATAATAAGATGGATGACTCATTTGACAGAAAGTTGAGAGAGGGTGTGTGATTAAGTGAATTTAATAAGTTGGGCCTATCATTAAAAGTATTTAGCCATTGGGTCCCTAGTTAATTTTCTCTTTTAAAAATTATCGTCTCAAAATTGATCGTTCTGCGTAAAAAAATAGTACGGATTCCGGAGGAGGAGTCCAAACAGGCCGAGTTTCTTTACCACGGCCTCCTTGAGCAACCTCATGATCCATGATAGTACACAGAAATGGACAAGATTTTAGGGGATCAACCAGACATTTCTTCTAAGTAATCCGGCACCAAATGGGTTAATTCTTAGATGTTATTAGCCACCCCATTTACAAGTTGACAATTTTTTCTGAAGTATTTATAATCAGACCGCTTACAAGATCATCTTCATCTCCAAGCAGGAAACGGCAGAAATTAATCAGTCTTTGTGGACGCATTGATTGCACCTAGGGATGTCAATGGTTACCGATTATCCGATTATCCGACCCGTTCGTTAGTTAACGAACAGCAAGTGGATAGTTTAAATTTTCCGAATAAGCTATCCGCGTTCGTTTACCGATTAACCGTTATCTTAGCGGATGCGATCATGGATACACCATAAACCGAACCCGAAAACCGTTATCCGTATTCGCCAACTAATACATAATACGATATAACTCACAATTTATGACATCTAAGTATATATGACCCATCTAGAAAATCTTATTGTTCTTAACTCACCGGTTCACCCTCCTCCTTGAGATCTTAACATTGGATAAGCCTTGTCTTGACGTTTAACAGTGATGTTTTCATCCTCTTCTGCTTCTTGATGGTGCAATCCACGTACGCACTTTTGCTGCAAATCGACTATCTCATATTTTATGTTGGACATGTATTATTTTGAACGTGTAATTAAGATTTTTTTTCTATCTCATATTTTGTGTTGCACATCTAATTATTTACTACAGACTCAAAAAATAATTTTACTATAGACTTGTAAATTATTTTTCTATATCTCATGTTTTGTGGTAGATATATAATAAAAAATTTTCTTTTTGTTCATTGCTATAAATAGATACTTTTAATTGTAATATATATATTTTTTATGTGTGTCTTTATCGGTAAAATTATCTTTACTTCTTTATTTTGCTAGATTGTATTATACGTATGTTATCTCTTTATATATTCGATAACCGTCCGTTATCCGACCGTAAATTGTTTTTAAGCGGATAGAACAATGCGGTTCGCGGATACACCCGATACCGATAGTTAACGAACAGCAAGTGGATATACCTTTTTCTTATAGGATACGGATACGGATAATACTATTATTCGAGCCGTATCCGACCCGTTGACATCCCTAATTGCACCATTGAGTAGGGAAAATTTTGTAGGGCAAAATTACAATAAGCATATGAGCTACAAATTGCTATAATCTCACACATGCGACAACACCATGCAACCTTATACACATATCCCATGCATGAAGCCGCTGGGGGTGGCTGACCAAAAAAAAAAGGGAGGAAAAGAGGACCCATCCGTACGGTGAAATATGGAGCCAGATGGGTCTACACTGCAGCTTAGAGGGGAGAGATGGGTGCGCAGTTTTGTACAGGACAAGACAAGACCGGACCAGTCTGCAGTCGGCCTGCCCGACCGTAAGCAATACACGTATATAGATGATAGATATAGGTCGTTTGTCTGGTCATCCGTATCTTACAGGGTAGATCTATCGTCACTGGTACAGAGTGAGCCGAGAGTAGAGACGTGGAAGAAGCCCTAATATATATATATATATATATATATATAGAGAGAGAGAGAGAGAGAGAGAGAGAGAGAGAGAGAGAGAGAGAGAGAGAGATGGTCGGCAGGTTTCTCTCCATCTCGATCGCCAGCCAGCAATAACAGAGCTCCCATAGAGCTAGTTCTTCTTCCCGCGGCTCCTCGTCGGCCGGCGGCGGGCCTTGCCGGGATCGGCGTCGACGAGCATGTTGACCACCTCTCTCATGGTGGGGCGCAGGTTGGGCAGCCTCGAGGTGCAGAGGACGGCCACCTTGAGGACCTTCACCATGTCCTCCTCGCAGCCGCCGGATATCCTCGGATCGAGGATTTCGGCGGCCCCGGCGCCGTTGAGGAGGGCGGCGACCCAGTAGACCACGTCTCTGCCGTCGCCGAACTCCGGCTCGATGGGGCCGCGGCCGGTCACCAGCTCGAGCAGGACAACCCCGAAGCTGTAGACGTCGGTCTTCTCCGACACCTTCATGGAGTAGGCGTGCTCTGTGTTGTGTTGTTGTGACACGATTATTCAAGGAGCGACCGACGAACCATTAATATCGTCAGAGAACATGAGGATGAGGGGAAAGGGAATGGGTTGGGAGTAATGAGTGACCAAAAAAAAAACAGGTAGGGGATCAGATCAGATCACACCCACTATCCAAAAGAACCACACAGACTAAATCAATGATATTTGATTGGGTTTGAACCGATATATATATTTATAGCTAGGTTGAATCTCGATTTAGTAGTTTCAAAGTTCTCTCAAACGGGACTGTAAACTGTTAAACAGAGAATAACCTGAATTAGAATATCACTGTTAACTTGGGGCGCTTGTCAACACTATTTGCCTATATTTTGCATGAACACATAAATATTTTAAGATCAGTCCTCGAGATATTTTTTTAAGATAAAAACCAATCATGTATGTATAAACATTATTAAAGATTTCAACTCAAACAAATAAGATTATACATATACATGTTACTTTACCTTAACAAAATATAGCTCGAAACCGAGCCACAAAACAGTTGGTTTGGTTGGAGAGGTGTGTGTGTATATATATATATATATATATATGTACATGCTTGGTAAAGAATTCTTCAAAAAAAAATAAATAATCAAACCGAGCTAAACTACATATGAGCACACCCCAAATAAAATAAAAACAGAGAGGCAAGGAGCACGAGTACGCACCGGGAGCGATGTAGCCATGCGTGCCGGCGAAACCACCGGAGTCCGTCTCGGCCACGGTCTTGGCAATTCCGAAATCGGCGATCTTCGCCTCGTAGTCCTCGTTGAGCAGGATGTTGGTGGATTTGATGTCTCTGTGGATGATGGCCGGAGAACAGTCGTGGTGGAGGTACATGATCCCCTTGGCCGCCCCCAGCGCAATCCGGTGCCTCCGATTCCAGTCCAGCTCCAGCTTCCCGCCCTTGAGCTGCCGGCGGAGAGCCTGGTGCAGGTTCCCGTTCGGCATGTACTCGAGCACGAGGAAGTTGGAGCCCCCTTTCGTCATACAGGCGTAGAGCTTGAGTATGTTCTTGTGCTTCACCTTCCCCAGGATGTCCATCTCCGCCGCCCACACACCGGCCTCGCGCCCCTTCCACAGCTGCTTCACCGCCACCGTCCCCCCGCCGCCGCCCTTCCGCATGTCCAACCGATAGACCTTCCCGGTGCCGCCGCTCCCGATCAGGTTCTCCTCCTGCAGGTCGCCGATGATCGCCTCCGCGTCGAACTCCGTCGGGAAGAAAGACTCGATCTTCCACTTGGAGCAGTCTTTGCCGCCGCCGCCGCCGCCGCCCTCCGATACTTCTGATCCCCCCTTGCGGGCTTCTTCCGACTTGAAGCTCCGGTAGCCCACGTACACCAGTCCGGTCACCAGAACGATGAGGGTCGACAGTATGACGGCGACGGCTGCCAGCCTGCCGGCCACGACGTCCTGGCCGGGAGCACGGCTCAAGCTGCAGACGCTGAAGTTGGCATTTGCCTTGCTCCTCCGGGACGTGTCGATGCAGAGGCCGGGATTCCCGGAGAAAGCGGCGCCGCCGGCGATCATCAGGAGCCCGGAAGGCACGCTTCCGTACAGCCGGTTGCCGGACAGGTTGATGAAGCTCAGCTTCAGGGCCTGCAGGCCGGCGGGGATCCGCCCCTCGAGCAGGTTGTTGGACAGGTCGAGGGAGTTGAGGGAGGCCAGGGAGGAGAGCGTGTCGGGGATGTCACCCCGGAGCAGATTGCCCGAGAGGTTCAGATCCACCAGCCTCCCGCACCCGCCGAGCTCGGGCGGCATCGGCCCCGACAGGTGGTTCCCTTCCAGGTGCAACGACGTCAGCTGGCTCAGGCTCCCGATCGCCGCGGGTACGGAGCCGGTGAGGGCGTTGTTGGAGGCGTAGAGCTTCTCGAGCTGGGACAGCCTGCCGATCTCCGGGGGTATTTCGCCGGTGAATCTGTTGTTCTGCAAGTTCAAGGTGTTCAGGCGGGTGGAGAGCCCAATCTCGGAAGAGATGCCGGAGTTGAACCCGTTGCCGGAGAAGTCGATGATGACGGCGGAGGGCAGGCCCCACGCGGCGCTGGCGATCCTCCCGGCCAGGAGGTTGTTGTTGACCCTGAGCCGTATCAGGGTCTTGCAGCCGCCGTAGGAATCCGGGAACTCCCCGGCGAAGCCGTTGTCCAGGGCCAGCAGGTACAACAGCTTCCGGTTGTGGCACAGGAACCGCGGGAAGGGCCCGGTGAAGTTGTTCTCGGAGATGTCGACGGTGTCGAGCGGCGAGGATCGGCCGAGGCCCGCGGGGAACTCCCCCGAGAAGCTGTTCTCGTAGATGGAGAACCCGCGGAGATGGGCCAGGTCGCCGAAGCCGCCGGGGAGCTCCCCCCAGAAGCCGTTCTCGTACAGGTGGAAGTAGCGGAGGTGGGTCAGGTTGCCGAGCTCCTCCGGCAGCCGCCCGGCGAAGCGGTTCCGGGAGACGTCGAACTCGCGGAGGAGCGTCAGGTTCCCGAGCTCCCGCGGGATGGCTCCGGAGAGGTTGTTCCGGTAGAGCTCGAGCTTGAAGAGGCTGCGGAGGCCGGAGATCTCCCGGGGAAGCGCGCCGGAGAGGCGGTTGCGGGAGAGATCCAGGGTTCCCAGGGAGGCCAGCCGGAAGAGGGAGGCGGGGATCTTGCCGACGAGATTACACTGGCCCAAGAAGAGCCAGGTCAGGTTCCCCAGGTTGCCGATGCTCGGCGGGATCTCCCCCTCGTCGAACGCGTTCTCGCCCAGCCCCAGCGAGGACAGGCCGGTGAGGTTCCCCGCCCACGCCGGGAACTTCCCGGCGAACTGGTTCGTGGACAGGTCGAGGAGCCGCAGGCCCCGCAGGGCCGAGAGGTCCGGCAGCCGGCCGCCCAGGGCGTTGGCCGAGAGGTTGAGCGAGCGGAGGGCGGTGCAGCGCGCCAGCTGCGGGGGGACGGTGCCGGCGAGAGCGTTCTGCCCGAGCTCGATGGACGCCAGGGCGGGGAGGGCGCAGACGGACGGGGAGATCTCGCCGGAGAGGGACAGGTTCTGGAGGCGGATCCCCGTGACGGCGCCGGAGGCTGCGTCGCAGGTGACGCCGGAGAAGTTGCATGGCGACCCGCCGGCCCGCCAGCTGCCGAGGTGGTCCAGGGGGTCCTCGAGCCGGCTCTTGAACTGGAGGAGGAGGAGGAGGGCGTCGGGTTGGGCTGCGGAGGGCGGGGGGAGGAGGGGGAACCACAGGAGCAAGAGGAGGAAGAGGAGGGAACGGCCGGAGGGTGCGCCGCCCGACATCAGGGCGCGGGGTGATCGACGTGGTACCGGGAGTTTTTCCTCCTCCGCTTCGGCTCCCGAACAGAGCCGCCCGAGCACTGCAGCAGCAGAGACACCAAAATTTGATGTAATCTCCTCGGCACTGTATTTTATCGCTCTAGATATTATATTTTACGATTTATTTTTTTCCCAGAATTAGATAAACGAACCGAGTAAATTATATTCTATTTAGAATGTATTAATCCTCGTGGAAATTAAATCAAAATTACGCGAGAGGGGCCGGTCAACAGAGCGGAGTCAAACGAGTCCGAGACCGCCGGACAGCACCGCGGCCCCCCGCCCACGACGAGGTGTCTGCCGCCGGTCGAGCTCCCCGCGTACACGGGGGGAGCTCGACCGGCGGCTTGTCCGGTCCGAGTGCGGGGGAATCGGTGGGCCGTGGGCCTCACTCGGTGGTCCCGTGGTTGGGCCCGACGGTTCGGCCCATATCCCGCCCCCCTCTCCTTTCACGTCTGTATTGATGATGGAGCGGCGTTAAAGACGGGTCCCACGAGGTTCTCCGCACTCCACCCCCAACGTGAACGGATTTGGACAAGACGGGGGTCTGCATGTCGCTCCCGCCGTCGGGCTGCTTGGGTGTCCACTCTATTTCAAGGTCGGCTGCGGAAAAGAGACGATTCTATTGATCGGTCTTACTCCTGGACGTCGTTGTGGATACAATCACATGCATCCATAAAATATTTAACTTTTGTATACCAGCTGCCTGTGTAATTGTGAACAGAAAAGCGCTCTACAAAATTAGAGTACGTTACGCGGGAGTTCGTCACGCGAGAAAAGTTTTTAAGGTGTTTGGGTTGTGCGCCGAACCAAGTTTTCTCTTTTTTCCTACAAAGGATTATTATTTTTTTAATAAAATCTGACGGCAACTATGGAGCAATTTCGATAAGAATATAACATTTTATAAAATTTATTCTTAAACAGAGGCCCAGGTGAGGTGTGACCTCTTGTTTGTTCACAGTGATCTTTTGTCCTTTTTAGTTATATATATATATATATATATATATATATATGATCTCGATTTGTTTCATTCTGCCTGGTCAAACATGATGATTTTATACTTTTAGCTGCCTTCAGCTAAAACATCTAGATATATACTCTAAAGGATTACAATAGCATTTCGGGGGTATTGGAAGTATAGAATGTGTTAAATTTATCGAGTTGTTCAACTCAAAATGCTAGATACCTTACTTTATATTGCTCAGCTAAGATTATTTTGTATCACTAAATATAAGATTATTCTTATACGTCTCCTCCTATATATATATGTTGTCTATGCCAATTTCTTGTAGTTAGCCTATCACGAAGGAAGGCCGCTAATGCGGAGGGTATGATGCGGCGTCGGAGATTGATCAGCTGTATCACTATGGTGCTCATTAAATTTATTGGGTTGCCCAGATCAAAATTCTAAGATGATGAATGCCCGTAAACACCCTACTTATATGTTAACAGACTCTTTTATATTACCTGATACAAGGATATCCTAACACAATCTAAATTGTGTTCTTAACAGAAAATTTGTGTGCAAGAAACTGTGCGCGACACGGGGGTGAGTTTTTCTCCGTCAAATTCAATTTCACCCTAGAAAAAAAGAAAATTTTTAGACTTTTACTTTCAAAGATTTCCCGTTTAAGAAAAGATGAAGGAATCAGATCAGAGGATGATGGCGTGATAAGATTGTGAGATAAACTAGCTAGGTAAATATCATGAATCGAAACATGTGACGAGTTAGAATGATGGGACAGAGAGAGAGTGTGTGTATATTAAAAGAGACCGAAACATATAATAGAAAACTAAAATGAATAATTAATTTGAAAAGAGTGTCAAGCTCGAGCGTCAATGTCGTGACGACACGCGTCCCTGCCTCCCCGACCAGTGGTAGGCGGGCACCAATGAGCAAACACAGCAAAGTCGAAGAGGACGGGTGCTACAGAGAGCCGCGAAAGCCCCTGCATTATTGATAACCACATGTGTATTGTGATAAGCCCGAAAGCCAGCGCATCCTCTGAAACGGAATCAGATGGGACGTGTCGCCACGACGGCGCAGCGTAAAGCGGCCCTATAATATGGCTACAACGTACCCATGGGAGTAATCAGAAAGTTCGCGGAACTAACGAATGCTTGCAAGATAATTTGACGAACTATCGATGGTTTAACGGTGCTGATAAAAGTTGGAAAATCGGTTGATATTTAACAGATACGAATATATTTGTCTTAAGTTGAATTTGATATCTCTAATCTCCGAAAGCTATATTTTACGGTGTTATATATCCTGTTGACATTCTTGGATAAAGACGCATCTCATATCCAACTAATTAATCGTATTTTCGCAGCTCCTAACCTCTCATTTCGATGACGGTTCGATCTTTTCTTCTTCCTTTGATAGCTCTGGCGGCCTCCCCATTTTTTGACGGCTCTGGCACTCCAACCTCACGTCTCTCCAATCGTTTTGGTGTATTGTATTATATATTCTTTCTCCCATGGCTCCTGCTCTCTTTCCTTGGCCGCACTTTCCCGTCTTGAGCTTCACCTTTCTCTAGACTTCAACACTCCCATTATGTTCAGAGTACTGATTTTACACTCGTTTATATATGCACAGGATGTCAAAAATAAAATTTTCAATTGATGTAAATATTTAATAGTTATTTATTCATATTTTTCTCTCTTGAATTTGTACATTATATCTATTGTTTGCCGGTTAGAGTTAGTGATCTCTCTATCAATCTCGTTGAGTTTAATTAGTCGCACGATGACCACAGGTTGAGAGAATCAATCTGAAACTGAGGCACTGCCGACCCTTGAACATTTTGTTGTGGAACTATCTATCAAGATATATTATGAAAAAAAAAGTAAACAAAAAGATGAGATAAATTAATAAAGGTTAATCAAGACATCGGGGAAATAACTTCTATGATACCATATTGAACGCATCTTGAACCCATGGTTTCAAGGTTGAATATCTCAGAAAACACAATGTTAAGGTGAGATGCCACCTTAACATTTATAGTTTGATTTTTGTTTGAATTAATCATAATAAAAATAGATAAAAAATATATAGGTTGCACAAACGTAGTGATAGCATCTACATTCTTAATTATATTATGCTATAATAATAAAAAACATGCATACAAGAAAATGTAGATTATTGTCAAATGAGTACTAAAGATCAGCTGTTTGGAATGTACGTAGTAAATGGTTCAAGCAATTGTAACCGCTAATTACCCAAGTTCTAACAATTTTCCAATGGAGTGTTTGGTTGCATGATAATTTTTTGTACACTTTCATGATAAAAAATTGTATTAAAATAAAAAGTAAACCAACTCATGACATAAAATTATCATGTTTGGAGGGATGTGATTACAAAAAAGAGTAACCACAGCACATGACCAAATAAAGTGGGGGACCACAAGAAAAAAGAAAGAGGTGAGGCCCTCTTTTTTGTTTAAGAAGAAAATCACTTTCAAAACATAAAATTGTCATGGTTGTCAAACACCTCTTTTAACAAGTTTTTTTACAATTTTTAAAAATTAAAATAAAAACCTCAATTATCATGTAACCAAACACCCCATAAGGTTTCAGGTGTTAGAAATAGATGTATTTTTGAAATCAATGACAATTCATTTCTTGAGTTTCAGTTTTACCTTCGCGCAGGAACCAAAAGCTTAGAGTGATTCTAAATTTGATCCGTTACAACACACCAGAAGACTCTTAGGTCGTTATTTCTATAGTACCGAACGGACTCTAAAAAGTGCATCTAGATGAGATTTTGTGTTTTTAAAGATTTTTATAATTAAACAAAATCTCTCTCTCTCTCTCTCTTAAAGTCCCAACCAAACACACATCTTAAATTGCTTGAGTTTATTGACCTCTTATATTGCTTAAGTTGATTGACTTATGCATGATTTAATTGGATTTGACTTTTTAATTAATTAACAGCTTGTGTACGATTGAACAAAGTTTAAATTTGATGGCAGTTCGAGTTTCCTTCCATCAAGTTAATTATATAGCATCGCTTGCGTTAAGCGACATAGTTGCAGGTCATCAGTATAATTTGCTCAAGGTTGGTCTTTATCCTTTACAATAAGGATCGTACGAACTCCATCTTTTGGGGGATTAAAAAGATCATGTTTTTGACTTATAAAATTTACTCCATGCTTGCAGCATAAGTTTGTCTTACAAAACCTCAAAATTATGACATTGAAGTTGAAGGAATCAAGATCCACAAGCAATTGAATTTTCCTTACGCACCATGGACGTGGAACAATATCTAACTATTCCAACACTCACGTCCGCGGTCAAGATGGACGATGAGAAAAAGATCAAGATAACTAAAAACTAAAATAGATCACCAGTACGTACCCTACTTTGATACCAACTACAAACTTCAAAAATCAGGGCATTCACGTTGAAAGACTCAAAATTTATAAACCTACTTGTGACCCATCGACCTCCCACGATACCTGACTGTTCCACCTATTTATGATGTGCACATGCATGTAAAGTAAATAAGAGATCGATCTCAACCTTACACTCCGAAAAGCCATATTTCGGAAAAATATTAAGGTTACGAGTCACTTGTGAAGGGGCTTAATTGATGCATTTTAAGTCTTTAACCGAATAAATCCTTTGTTTCAAAACAAAAAAAAATCGTAAGGAAAGAGATTATAAAACCAAGAATTCACAAGGAAACAAACAAAACAAGTCCGGACAACCCAGAACAAAGTATCACCAAGCAGTAAATATAAGCGTACCTCCTGCTGCAGAAACGGTCAGACTCCGTCAACCTCGGGGTGAAGCGATCGATATGAATATACCACCAAAGAGCCTGCAGCACAACAAGGTGGATCGACAGCCAGAACCAATGGAATCAGGCACTTCTCCCATCAACTACTGAGATCAGGCATATATATATATATATAAGACGTGCAAATTGCCATGAATGTCTTTTAGCGCGCCTAACAGAGATAAATCACAGCGAGAAAGAAAATGACCACTAAAACCCCAGTCCCGGGGAGTGCCGGCCGCAAAGGTGACGCTGACGCCTCCTACTTGAACGTGAGGGATGAATCAGCAGCCGTGAGAAAAGTGGGATCAGAACTCAGATACACCTTTCGGCTTATCGGATCCCTCTCGTAACACGTGAACGTGCCTGCGGTCCTCCGGGTAGGCCAGGGATGATATCGGAGCTCCGGTTGTGACGGCGCTCATAGAGATGGACGTCGTCCACGCCGGAAAGGGTGAATCCGATAACGTTTGTAAGCAACAGAGCGCGTACTTGACCGTTGGAGGTTAGCAAAGAAATGCAGTCCCCGCTGTGTGATTTTGTAGGTGATGGCAGACGTCACGGTCGTCTTTAATCCACCAATCACAGACCGGGGTCATTCTAATGGCTCAGTCGGCCGTCACGGATCCCAACTCTGATCCCAATAAAGTAAAGTAATTAAATTCATGTAATCTGCATTTAACATTAGTTTAAACCTCGTTTCACAGTATTTATAAAAGAGATTAAGTGCTTTTACTCCCTGTTATGAGTAGAGCTAAATCGGATAAATATATTTATATATATGCAAGTTTCATGTCCATTTCTGAAGGACATAATTTTTGGCAATTCAGTCTTAATCTCCATTTTTTTTACGAAGTTCGAAGATTATGATCTATTTTGTTGAACCGGTCATAAATTAACCCCCATTCCTGGAACTTCATGCGCCAAACATCTTCCTGATCCGCAGAAGCTCGTGGAGGAACAAGTTTTGCGGCTTCGTCACACATCCATCAATTCCTATAACCTCTCCGCGGACGCACACTCTGATGATTGTGAGATTCAAAATGTTATCCTGAATTCAATTCTCCCAGTTCTTTGACGAAATTACACCTTAACAGAGAACTAATTTCAACGGATTAAGGAGAAATACGAGCAGACTGGAAGAAACTTGTAATGGTTTTGGTACAAGAGCGGAAAGGACTTGTGTAACTAAACAAGGGATCCTTCGCGGGTGGGACCGAGACTGGATCGATCAGATGAATGGGATAGAGACGTGGAGAGGTGGCGATAACACAGCTCAGGTTCACTCACCGTCAACTCGCGAATTCTTTTAATTTTGATGCGGATGGAAATCCGAGCAGGAACATAAAAATCGGTTTGCTGCTTTCCCGTTGCCCAATGATCTATTAATATTCATATCGCGGTAACATCATACTCCGACTGTACGAAGGAGAGAACGAAGATTGGTACGAGGAATTCCGCACAAGGATGTACTGGAATTCTTGCTCATGAAGACTTCCACCGCGGTGGACACAACGAATCGGATTGTCGGGAGGAATCCCCGACCTAATTAAATCACGGAAAAGCAACATTAACTCAAACTCAGGATCCCCGGCCCCCCTTCCAGGGTGGAGGAAGACGGATGAAAGTACCGACAGAGAGTGAAGCAGAACCGCAATTGATTTCCCCCAAAAGCAGAACGCAGTTTCCGTAATTCCAAGACGGTAGCACCGAAGTGAAGCCATCATACCTATTTTTCGACGTGCAGAACGGCGAGATGCTACTGAAACCCTGCACGGCGGCAGGATCTCCCGAGTCCGCCTCCGTTGCCCCCCCCTGGTGAAGAGAGTAGGATATTGCCGCCCCGCCAGCGGAAAGCTGGCATTCAGCGCGGAGCCGGATCGCCTCCGGGCCGTCTCACGAGCGCTCAGTCCAAGCCCGAGCCTCTCTCCCGGCGATTCAGGAGCACGCTTCCCTCCTCGGAAGGTGCCGCGGACAACAGCCGGGGGTCGGGGACGGTGGAAGGCGACGGCCGGAAAATCACATGGGCGGCGTGCAGGGAGTGTGGGAAGGAAGGGGAGGGCGGCGGAGGATTCACAGAGCGTGGTCGGCTTACAGAGGTGGGTGGGTAAAGGTGGGAAGCGCGACGGCCTTTTATACCGCGGTAGGTTCGTCGTAAAGGGCGATACGTACCAGGTAATAGTCCGGGAGGGGGAAGGAGCCAAGGAGGTGAGGTCAGAACAGTCCGCCGCGCCGATCCGAGCCGTCCGTTGGAATCACCTGCGTATTACGTGGCACGGCGGACTGCGCGATTGCAAGTGGGTACCGGAGGGTACCAAACGAACACGCTGGAAAGACGGTTTTGCCCTAACTGAATTCGTAAGTTTGTATAACGGGCCCTTTGGCGCCTTCCTCACCAATGTGGCGTATTATTATTATTATAATTACTATTACTACTACTGTTATCATTATTAAATATAAATATTTACGATTACTTATATTTTTAAATTTATTCTTAAAAAATTTAAAATATTTTTTTAAAAAAATAAATATTTTATTTGAAAATTATCTCTCAAGTGTCATTATTCAAGTATTTATATTCATCGACAATCATGTTATCTGTCTTTTAGAAACACAAACAGAACGTAGAAAAAGTGAATAGAGACATGATACCATAAAGTAATATTTTTTTAAAAAATTAAGATATTTAAAAATACCATTACAAATATTTTTATTTAAAATACACTTATTTTCAGCAAACAAAAAATTTTAACGACTTATCAAGAATTCTAATTTTTGTTACACGGAAATATGAATAATTACAAGAATCAATACTAACAATTCCTTATTATTGTTATTATACGGGTATTATTTATCAAGGCACAAGATTGAAACACACGCGTTCCCCCAAACTGACTTCATTTTATTGTTATAAATAAACGTTATCAAGTAAAAACTCACAATACACCCCAATCAAAACATTTATACGAATGCCTATTGCATACCTTTTCTTCAATTGTCATTTCTTCATTTTAATTTCGTTTTTTAAAATACATGGAAATTAAGATAAAAGTGCAAAGCTGTAGATCTTTTGGGAAGTTACTGGCCGTGCTGAGGTGAGAGGAAGGCGTTTCGCACCTTGGTTTGAACCGACGACCGACTGTTTTTATCGGTTCCTCTTCTTGCGGTTAGGGTAAAATCTTCTTTTTTTTCTCTCTCGAAATTTCTCGTTTTGAGAATTTTAAACTATACGGGATTCTCACCTTAGAACCCTCGTATCTATCTTTTATCGGTGTCTTTTTTTTTAAATTTTTTTGTTTTATCTTAGTGCTCTTGAGCATCATGATTAGATTAACTCACCACATTGTCTTTTGTGCGAGATTTTTATTTGTGCTCAGAGATGAGTTAGTCTTATTTTTACTTAGGCGAGTGTATTAACTTATTCTGTCTTTTAACTTAGTTATTTGTGAGACTACTAGTTTGGACAATACTCGCGTCTTTATGATGTGATCATTCCATCTCTGGATAGATGTGAGACTTCTGAAAGAGAGTCTTTAATCTCGAACCGTCGGAGTACGCTCGTACTTAGATCCAACTCTCTTCTTGAAAGCCGAAGCCTCCACAATTATGCAGTTCGGTTTATGTTTTGCATTTACTATGCTCAACGTCTGTTCAATTCAACGAGAGTTTTCCTTTACACATATATTATTTATTTGTATCCCTGTCGATCATCCGTGTAACTCTTTTGTTTTCAGTTAAATAGTAAAAATTTAACTTGTTTTTCAAAATAAAAATAAAAATGGAGAGACTTGATACGCACGGAATTTTGAGTATTATAACAAGAGCCACAAATATGTCCGATATATGGTGAAATCACCAAGTCTGATGATTAGAAGCATTGTGTTTTAATTTTTATTTTATTTAAATTTATTTCTCTAAGTTAGAACTGAGCTTGATAACTTTTAGATATTGTATGTTAATTTTTATTCAAAAACAAATCAATAATATATATATAATTATTAAAATTTATAAAATGTTTGAATATACAATAAATTTTTATATATTTTATGATAAAAAATTATATTAAAATAAAAATGAACGGATGAATGACATAAAATTATCATGTTTGAAAAGATACGACAACATAAAAAATAGATACCATATATGACTAATTAAGATAAGAGACTACAAGATAAAAAAAAAGAAAGTGCATCTTTTTTTGTTCAGTAAATAATTTTTTTTAAAAACATAAAATTGTAATGTTGCCGAACATCTCTTTCAACAAGTTTTGTTACAAAAACATGAATTTGTAACAAAATTCCAATTGATCGCGTAACCAAACACCTTAGTATAATGATCCATTTAAAATTTATCATTTGATCATTTTAACATCATTTATTTTCTATTGAAATAAGATAAACAACAAAATAAATCAATTGATTTTAATTTCGATCCGGATGAGTTATTGAAATATCAATTCTGATTCTAATAATTTATAAGATACACCAATAAATTTAGAATTCGTTAATTTTTATGAAAATGAAATCAAACTTTTACGGTTTCTAATTTTCTTTTGCGTCCTAGCGCTACTTAGGAGTGCAAACGAGTGGAGCCGAGCCGAATGGTACGGTGGTCATACTTGACTTGTATATTAGTCGAGCCGAGTGAACTTGAGTAGTAGTTGAGCTGAAGTTCAATCCACGTTCAAACTCAAGTTATATACAAAATCATTTATAAAACTCGAAATTATTGAAAAAAACATTTGTGAAATTTTATGTTTAACTCGTTTACGAAATTAGATCTAAGTTTAAACTCAAATTTAAAATTATTTATTCTATTTAAGGGACAAAATATAAACATTAATATTTATGATTTAGTTTTAAAAATAAATATCCGATAAGATATTTAATTAAATTACTCTCGAATTCAACCAATCAAGTAAAAAATCTGTTCTAACTCAAACTTAACTCATTTAACGAGTCAAATTATATTTTTTATTTAAAATTATTCGATTAACATAGCAAACGAGTCGAGACAAATATTTATGTAAGTAGAATTACAAGTTGTGTATTGGTTCGTTCGCACCCACGGTGGCAGCATGCACGTGAGTAAGCCACGGGAGACGAGGGGCTGCCTGCGTCACTCTCTCTTGAGTCTTGACGTCGCCGGAACGGCCGACGTGGTGGGTTCCGCATCCGGCCGGCCCCACCGTCGCCACGTCACCCCCCAACGCCCCCCACGACCCATCCGGGCCGTCCCCGCCAAAAGAGAGAGCCGACCGCTCGCTCGCTCCTCCCCGTGTCCCGGTTGCCGTGCGGATTTTGATTTAAAATCGCGCGGGGTCCACGGTGGGCCACCCCCCGCGTGGCTCCGATCAGCACCGTCCGATCCATATCAGACGGTCCGCGTTTCTCTCTCGTGCTGCTCGGGAGCGTAGCCTCGTGGGTGCATCACGGGGTCGACGGCGGGCGAGGAAACAGGGCACGAGGATAATGCCGAAGAAATCTTTCGTCATTTCCCCTATATATAAATAAATAAATAAATAAATAAATAGACTAGTTTTCAGTTTTTGGGCGGCAAGGTACCCTCGGAAGCTCCAGTCCAATCTCAACGCCGCCCTCCGTCGGCGGTTCCGTGGCTTGCCCTCAACAGATTACTGAAATTGCTATCTTGATATAAATAAATAAATATAAATATACATACATATTAATGCATATATATTTTAGCAGTTGAACGCCGCTTCTGGTCCTCCGCGCCTCGGTTGACCACATGATTTTTTTTTTTCAAACGAAAAGGCCGTTCAAGGGCCCTGGGCCTGAATTGTGCTGCAGATATAAAGATTCGGATAAATATCACTCTTGGAATCAATCTGAGTTATTTTAATTAGTTATTTAAATACATAACTGCTGCTTGTTGAATAATTTAAGGGTTGATAAATGATCGATATGGGGTGCAAACGAGCCGAACCGAGCCGAGTACCATGGTGTTCAAACTCGACTCGTTTATCTTACACGAGTTCAAGTTCGAGCTCGAGTTTTAACGAGTATGTTAAACTTGTGTTTAAGTTTGGTTCGTCTATTAATTAAGTCGAGTCGAGCTCGAACTCGAGTAGTAGCTATACTAAAATTCAATTCGTATTCAAACTTAAGCTATATATAAACTCGTGTTTAAAACTCAAAATCAATAAAAAATTATTTGTAAAACTTTAGATTTAACTCATTTATGAAACTCAATCTAAATGTAAACTTATTTTTTGAATTATTTAATAGATTTAAGTGACAATATATAATTATTAATATTCATAATTTAAAATTTAAAAATAAATACATAATATAATATTTAATCGAGTTACTCGCGAGTTTATCGAGCTGAGCAGGTGTTTGTTCAAGTTCGACTCGTTTAATGAGTCAAGTTTTATTTTTTGTTAAAGTTTGTTCATTTAAGATAATAAACGAGATGAGTCGAGTTTTTATCAAGGCGAGGTTCGAGTTACTTGTCGAGTGTATTGATTCGTTTGCACCCCTAACGGGGATGTACAAATTTCAAAAGTGCCGAGGGCATATCATGAGAATATCTTTACTAAAAAGGTCTGACTGTCCCAGTACCCTTAGGCCATATTTGATACGAGGATAACTTGGGAATAAATCAAGTTTATCTCCAAAATTTAGGAGATAAACTTGGTTTATCCCCAAAAACATTTGGTGCCAAACATGTCCGAATTGTTTAGTATCATGATAATTTGAAAATAAATCTGATTTATCTCTAAAATTTAGAAGATAAACTAAAATTATTCTCAAAATATTTTGATACCAAACAAACTCTGCTCACATAAACAAATCAAATAAAAATTTTAAATGCGTAAGAGAATTAAAATATAGTTAATTTTTGAAAAACAGAAATAAAATTAACTGAGTTTGCTCTCACGTTTATTTTCTACGGATCTACCTCGGTTGTTAAATATTTCTAGTGGAAGATAATAAGGAAATGCGCAGAGAATCAGGATGGAGGGAAATGAATGACTTTTGCAAAGGGTAAATCGGGAATAAATGAAAGATATAAACGGCCACTTCACCAAAGACGACGGAAAGGACTCACTGGGTGTTTGGTTGCGTGATAATTTTTGTACATTTTTATTATAAAAAATTGTATTAAAATAAAAAATGAATCAAGATATAAAATTATCATGTTTGGGAGGATGTGATAACAAAAAAGAGTAACTATCGTACATGATTAAACAAAGTAGAGGATCACACCAAAAAGTGAGACTATCTTTTTTTTAACAAGAAAATCACTTTCAAAATATAAAACTGCCATAGTTGTCGAACACCTCTTTTAGAAATATAATTTTTAAAATTTAAAATAAAAATTTGAGTTGCACAAAACTGTTCAAGTATTTCTCCATGGGCCTATCGTAATACGGACTTTTCTTAATTGGGTCGGTGGTTAAATTTTCAAAAAAATTTATGTCATGTCGTGGTTTCAAATCGAGAAAATGCATACACTAGAAAATTTTAGTAGTTTTGACCCCAATTTCAGGGTGGTGATCGGAGCATACGCTCACCTCAGAGTAGCGGACCCGGGCATGGCCGGAATCCGAGGGAGTCGGATGCCGATGGTGCCGTCGGTACGCCACGACGGAACCGGGCCCACACCACGTCAGACACTGGCCCGTGAACGAGGCTGGAGGCGCTGGCCGACCAAGTGCCCCAGGCGGTCAGATCAGCCTTGTTGGCGCGGCGCGCATCCGAGCTGGACGGCTGGGATCATCCGAACTTGTCCGCTTGCACCGACCGATGCGGGACCCGCAGGATGACGCAACCGAGGCGCACGACCAGACCGTTGACCGTTGGCTGGCATTATTGCTTCGTTGGCTCCAAGGCAAACTGCTCTTGGCACATCATTAATCACGTCATAATTTTCTTTTTCTTGGTAAAAATGTTTTGGTTTGGCTACAGTGAGAGATGTAATGGGAGTAAGAGGAGGGTACACGGGTCAGATTCGAAGGTAAAATCATCTGAATTTGATTTCGATTCCGATAAAAGTCAAAGAGTTTCGATTTTGATTCCGATAATTTTGGAATCACTATGTTCCGATTTTGATTCCGTTATTGAAATAGAATCCGAATTGGATAATTTATAAAATATATATTAAATATTAATTTTTATTTAAAAATGAGTTAATAATTCACATATAATTATTAAAATTTGATATTATTTCTTTAAAATTTTATTTTTATCATGTTAACAATTTATATAATATATTTTATAATTTATTTAACTCTAATTTATTTAATTTTATTTATGTATATTTATTTTTTATTGAAATTGAATTAATAGAAATGGAGTCAACTGATTATAATTCTGATTCCGATAAGTTACCAGAATATTTGATTCTAATTTCGATAGCTCATAGGATACAAAAACAAGTTTCAAACCCATTAATTTGTATCGGAATCAAATCGGAATATCGGATTCCATTTACACCCGTGCAAGGGAGTGAAATTATAGAGGACAAGTCTCACAATAGTGGCCAGGAGCTTGTTTACTGTATAGTAATTTTCTTGTTTCAAAATTATCCTTTAAAATGAGCATCTTTTAGAGTTTAAAATAAGAGTTTTTGTTGGTTAACATTGTAAATATCACACAATTAAGATGATTTATATAATTATCAGATGTTTTGTTTTGGTTTGCACATTTCCTAATGTAGTTTGAAATAAGAATAACTTTTTAAAACAAGAATCACTGATTCATTATGCAATATTTTTATTAACTCAAATGATTGAAAATGCCCGAAAACGAAACAAGTGTACTATTTTGTGAAGTTTTTACAATCAAACAACAAAACCCATTTTGTGCAATCATTTTTAATCAAGAGAACTTAAAATAAATGGTTTTGGCAAAGAGAATATATTTTTGTATTGCTCTTGCATAGGGAAAAAATGAATTCAGAATTTACGATCCATATTTGGTATAGTCACATGACCTACAATAAACAGTGCTAATTAGTAGTCTTCTCAACTCTTCATCGTTTTACTTCCAATAGAATATGCTCAATTTTGAAGTTATTTCAACTTAACTTCCAAAATATGATTTATTAGAGTTATTGATATTCCATTGATTAAATCACTTAACGTATTCATAAATCATAATGATACAATCTATTCTTTTAAAAATTTGACGTTCTCGTTAAAATCACACACGCATCACATATTACACACTCAAGCGAATCATAATAGGTCTTTTGGCTTGGTCATTTTCAAATATGTAATAATTAAATTAGTTAACTACTAACAACTTTGATTAACTATTTTTGGAAGTTGAGTTGAAAGAACTCTGAAGTTAAATATGTTTTGTTGAAATTAGGAAGAGGATGGGTGACCTCTTGTGAAGACTACTAATTAGCACAATTGGTGGGCCTGTCAGCTGATTTAGTCGCTACATATGACATCAAAGCATGACCTAGTCGGAAGGTCCACTATGACTTGTCTGGGTGTATGATATGTGATGTGTATGGTCTTGACAATGACGTCAAGTCTTTAAGAGAGGAAGATTGTAACATTTTGATTTTTGAATATGTTAAGTGATTAAATAAATAGACTATCTATAACTCCAATTAACTATTTTTTTGGAGGTTGAGTTGAAAGAACATCAAAGTTAAGCATGCTTTGTAGGGAGTATGACGTCACTACACATGGTACCAGAGTACGACTCAGTGGAAAGGTCAATTATGACTTGTCTGGATGTATGATATATGATGTGTATGTGCTCTTGACAAGGAAATCAAGTTTTTAAGAGGAGTAGATTATAATATTCTGATTTGTGAACTTGTTAAGCGATTAAATAAGTGGACAATCGATAATTTTAGTTAACCATTTTTTAAAGGTTTAGTAGAAAGAACTTCAAAATTAAATGTGCTCTGTTTATGTTGTATTAATTAATGTATCATACATGCTATTCTACCTATAAGTTAAAAATAAAAAAATTAAACACCACAACATAGTTTTAGAAGATTTATTAATCAATATATAAGAGGTGTGATCAGAGGTTAAATAAGACATGAGAGGTAAATGGTGCAAACCGAATCCCACCTAAACAGCAATCAAACGCCATCTTAGTCCAAAGTTAATTGTAAAATTTAGAAGTTTACTTGGCAAACTAAAAATAATAATACTAAACTAAATCTCTTTTTTCGTGACTATTATCAATTAGCAGACGTAAAAGTGTAGAGATACAAATTGAGAAGGATTAATGTAGTTTCTTGATCAAATTTTAAGAAGGCTAAGACTGCATTTAATTAATCTTAACATGTCTATGATCTCTTATTCCATTAGATATTTGAATGTTTAGATAATATGATTATGTATCTTAATTAATATCTAAATTATGTATCTTAATTAATATCTAAGCATCTCTTACGTTTAAATAAAACTCTTTACATTAAGTTGAATGCTTTGTTTTTTAGCTTTGTAAACACAATATCCTTATGGAAGATAGAACTAATATATACACTAAATTGCTTAATACATAAACATCTTAAGCGAATTAAGTGCTTTTTATCATGTACGAAAAGGTGAGACTTGAAATTATGACTTCAAAATTTTTGATTAAGCCAAAAGAATAAAATTTTAGATTAAGCCAAAACAAACTCCACCTAAAAGATTATGCACTTTTGGTTGCTCATCTAAATGTTGTCACATGCACTCCATCTGACTGTAGATTTCTTTTCTAAGCCACTACATTTGCATTCTTACACCCAATTAGAGATGTGCCTAGTTAGGTGGTGATGTCAACATTGTGCTAAAAATTTCAATTATATGATCTTGGATCATATAAAAAATGGAGGATCTGGGGTAGATGGGATTGAGCAGGTCTAGGGCCAACTTTGGAGCTAGTGGAGGAATGAATGATTTTAATTGTTGGTAAGAAATTAAGAAGATAGTTTAGAATAGGTCCACTTTGAAGATATGATAACCAATGGCTTGTTCATGAGAACAACAGATTCATTTGTGTTGGCACCCTAAAGATGTAAATAAATATGTTGAGTTGATTATTTAAAACCTCCCATGATCTTATGAGTTTGTGATCTTGGTTTTATTTGGTATGTAAATTAGCTTTTAATGTGTAAATATACGAAAGATAAAGTATAGTGTCATAAGATCTTGTTTTTTATATATCACAACAATATTCTTAAAGAGCTAAAATGATTTAAAAATATTTTACAAGAAAACAAATAATTATAAATATTTTAAAAAATATTTTAACGTGTATTGAATGTGATTTTACATTTATTTATAATTAAAAATGAATCCTCTAGAAATATTTTATTGTTTTTTTCTCAACCAGATTCACCATTGCTATAATCGTCCATTCTTTTTGACTTTGTATTTTTATGCCTAAATAGTTTTGTCAAATCTAACTAAATTAAAATTAAAACTAGTTTTTTTATTTTAAAATATAATTTTTAAAAATTAAAACTGTTTTTTCGATTTTCATGGAAAGGAAAATTGATTACATATAAATGAATATCCTGAAATTTTATGTTTACATGGAACCAAATGAGCCCTAAGTTCAAGTTGTTTTGACTTAATATGAAATTTTAAATTCTTATTTTCATGTCTAATCTCTTGGTTTATCATAAAAAGTACTTAGGATTTGAGTGAGTGATTTGACCGATGAAATATCTCAATTAAGATCTTATTAATAAGAAGTTATATCAAAACATATATATCATGCATGATATATATGTCAATAAGACAACTACACAACCTAGATTAATATATATCCAACATAAACTATTAAACTATTGATATGAGTTAGAAACGGTCTCAATTCTCAACATTCTTTGTCCCCGAAAAATAAAAAGCCAAAATTTGCATCTTATTGGGTGTTTGGTTGCATGATAATGGAGATTTTTATTTTAATTTTTAAAAATTGTAAGAAAATTTGTTAAAAGAGGTGTTTGACAACCATGATATTTTTATGTTTCCAAAGTGATTTTCTTCTTAAACAAAAAAAGAAGGTCTCACCTCTTTCTTCTTCTTTTTTTCTGGTCCCCCACTTTGTTTGGTCGTGTAAGGTAGTTACTCTTTTTTGTTATCACATCCTTCCAAACATGATAATTTTATGTCATGAGTTGATTCATTTTTTATTTTAATACAGTTTTTTATCATGAAAGTGTACAAAAAATTATCATGCAATCAAACACCTCATTAAGTTTTAAGAGCCTACTTAAGACTTTAAGGGGTTATTTGGTATGATATTAATTAAGGGATACATTTGATTTATTCTTAAAATTTAGGAGATAAATCATGTTTATCCTCAAAATTTAGAGGATAAATTTGATTAACACACATGGGTACGTATGCTAAAAAGTTTAGTCAAATAATATGAAAATTTTAACCTCTCATTGAATCCGACTTTGGACCTTCAATAAGCTCTATCAAACAAGTCCAGATCACCTTAGTTCCCAAGTGGATAGAACACCATCAGTCTCCAATTAAAACATGTCTTAACTTCACGCTACTTAAATAGCTATTCAATAACAACTAGTTCATTGTTACTGAACCCTTACGAAATCATTAGTGACCATCTGGTTCAGTAACGAGTTACATTGACTTCAAGAACATTCAGTAGCGAATTACACTGACTTTAGTAACGAGTTATACTGATTTCAGTAACAACCAGTTCACCATTGTTGAACCGTTATTAACCCATTATTGAAGCACCACTTAAGTGGTAAGAGAGGTAGTGGAATATTTTGATTGGAGACTGAAGGTGTTCTCTCCACCTGGTAGCTGAGGTGACCCAAACTCCCATCAATAGGCTCTCAATTTCGGCTCCGACTTAAATATTGATCCTAATTAAGTTGAAATGAAGGAGTCTGAAGTAATTAATTAATTACTCTTTTTGACCACTCCTTAATCTGCATAGTGGACATAGCATAGGTTCACCGATCAAAAGATTGTGGAGATGACAAGATAATTTATAGAAATATGTGATGGCGGAGAGTGGTGATTAAATAAAGATAATAATATAGGTTGGTGTTGGTAAGGTATTGTTTTTATGGCCACGGAGCCTTCTGGTTGCATCAAGCACTTGCCCAAAGCAGCACTAAAAGGGGGTGCTTTTGAAGAAAGCCGACGGGGGCGGAGAAAGGTGAAAAGCGCTTCTGTTGACCGCGGAGGCCCGACTCCCGGACTCTCGCGGATTATCCGCGAGCGGACCCGGTAGAGGATCCGCTTGGTGCCTCTGGGATGTCATTAATGGAAAGCCACCCTATACCGCTGGCGGTTTGTTGTGGCTGTGAATAGAATTAATCTAGAATCGGAGTTTCGATGCGATTTTGATAAAAAAAATTACTAGATGATAAATATATGAACGTAGTCCGTAGTTCATCAAAAAAAATAAAAAATAGAATCAGATAAGTTGGTAGTTCATCGGGAATTGGGATCGTTTGATTTTGTTTTCTGTTTTTCTAAGTATGCGGTAAGATTTTATTGTATATCGTTGAAGTAATATTACAATGAAAGACGTAAATAATGAAACCAGGGTACGTTCATAAAGCGATAAAAAGACAAAACCAGAGTTTTAAAGGAATTATATATGTATATAATTTAGTAAGAATATGCGTGTTGTGTGTTAACTTAATTATTTCTTAATAAAATTTGATGTACAACGTATACTTATTTATTTTTGAATTCGATCCCATTCTAGTAATTGAATAAAACTAAAACTAAAACTAAAATATGCAACCCAGAGAGAGAGAGAGAGAGAGAGAGAGAGAGAGAGAGAGAGAGAGAGAGAGAGAGAATTCTGACAAAGATCTAAATATTCTCAAACTATTTTTTAAGTTAATTATGTTACTACTTATTTTATTCAATTCCCTTTACATTAGTTATTATTATATCTACTTTTTAATCAAAATGGCGATAGATAACCATGATACCCCAATTCCTACTTAACCTGAAGTGATCTAACTTGGAAATATTACAACTCCATAGATATACAACAAAAGAAGGTACAATATTAGTACTGTAAGAATATTATGTTCGGTGAAAATATTTGATTTAAACACCTCATCGTTGTGAAGAAAGAAAAATGTCACTTCATATATACCGAGAGTAAGAAATTAATTTTGTACTTGTTTAAGATCCCTAGAAAAGAACCAAATGGATAGTAATTGAAATGCACGCCCATTAAACACATTCACACAAAATAAACATCATTACATGATAATTTAAATATAAGTTCGTGATCTCTGTACATTCACACAATCAAATATCACATGTATAAGATGCGAATATATGATATTAATATAATATAACATTTATAACGTTAAAATATAATTCGCAATTTTTGAAACTCTCAATTTTCATGTGTGACGTAATTTTTCATAAAGTAAATAACATGAATAAAGCATAATGCATATAAACAATTTATATATATTATACAAGCATATTTAAACTATTTAGAACATTGATGTATTCTCAAAATTTTATAAAGTGTCAAATTAATGTTTTAATCCCTATTATGTAAAACCACATTTTAAAAATTTAATTTAGACATTAATGTCATAAGTTAAGACTTTAAAACAATTTCAAAACTTTACTATAATTAATTCTATGACAATATGACTTAAAATCAGATAACAGTTCAATAAACTCTTTAATAACCTATTATATAATTTCATAGAATTTCTATAATTTTTTGGGAATATTTTGGGATTTTTTTAAAATTTTTATGGATTTTAAACATTTTAAAATTTTCAAGAAATATGGTGGGCACATTACGCAACCATCGGTTGGTGTTGTGCTTTGCAAAGGATCGGCACTTGGTGCCACAGCGCCCCACGTGTGCTTTCACACACACCCGCTTGCATCTATAGCCTCCAGGTCAACTCCTGATCAAACCATGTTACACTTAAGCAAATTTGACCGGGGATCTTACCAGGTCTAGATGGACACAATCACTCTTTCTTCTTCACCTAATAAATATTGATAGAAATGTATACTTTATAAGTCAATCATATATGATATGATTCAACATTTGTAGAAATACCTCATTTAATTAAATAGACAAACTTTCACTACTAACTCATAATAGATGCATACGTCGTAATGAATTCTCTATTTACATACAATGATGATTAAATTATGATGAGATCCTGATAGTGAGATCAATCATGTAGGGGTATGGGATCTAAGTATTCCTAATCATAGGATCCTTGATACAAGACATCAAGGATCCAGATATACTAGTGTATGTGATGAGGATAACTGATTTCATTGATTATTCGTGTGGAGACACTGAGATACACATATAAGTGCTCATTAGTTGAATGAGTTCATTGAACTAACCAAATAAAAACTTTGAATAGTTTCTTACCGAACTGTCAATCAGGGTTTTCTATCATCACAGTTGCACAGTTAGACCTTTCTCCTAGGTCACCAAAAATGTCTTGTAAGGCAGATTTTGTATTTTGACCATTGACTTTTGGATCACCAATTCGATGGTTTTGTACAACAATTGATTGGGTAGAATAGAAACTCGATGAAAATAATTGAGCGGACAATAATAGATCGTCCACTCTTAATGAGTGAGAGTGAATATTTTATGAGATAGTACTATAAATCCTTGACTATGGTAGAAAGAATAATTGAAAAAAGAGTTTTCTAATCGATCCAATATTTAGTACAAGACCTTGTAGTGTCAGTATATTAAGGGGTTGACAGTTGATGTTGTATCCCTATCTGATTAGGACATTGAATGGATGAGATTATATATATATATACAGTAACTGATGATAGACGAGAGTTTCTATTAAGAGGTATGTGATCATATTTTCTTAATTGGTCAGTTCAGTGAACTCATTATATAAATGAGCACCTATCTGTCTATCTCAGTGTCTTCACACTGATGACCAATGAGATCAATTATCCTCATCATATGAGAAGACATCATACACACTAGTCTATCCGGATCGTTGATGTTCATCTCAATGATCCTATGACTAAGAATATTTAGATCAAATACCTCTAAATGATCAATCTCATTATCATAATCTCATCATTATTCAATCATCATTTTATGTGATCACGAACTTCAGTATGATGTATACATCTAATAAGAGTTAGTAATGAATATTTGTCTAATTAATTGAATGCAATATTTCTAGAAATGTCAAATAATATCATATATGATTGACTTGTAAGACATACATTTCTATCAATGGATCTCCATTAAGGATGTGTCGCAAAGTCCAACATGTAGGAGAACCCATCTATGGAGGAAGTTCATGTGCATAATGTTAGAGACCGTGCACTTGGATGGCTAGGAAAGTGTAGATATAATGTTCTTCTTCGATCTTGAGAGATTGGTTAAATCCCGCCAAGGTATATTTATTTTGTTCAAATTTGGTTTTCAGTTATGCCGTTCGGTTCCAATTGAGACAAGAAAATTGAAATTCAAGGAATCGTCACATCCATTGCTCACGGAATGATTTCTTACAACAGGTACATGTGATAAGAAGATGATTGAGAAGACATTTTTCGTCCTTCTAGTCCTGAACTCTATTTTCGGCACTGGACAAAAGTGACATCAATATAAGTCATTTGAGGATAAAAAGCTATTAAGGCTAAGCCCAACAAGATTTACATTACACTATATATTTTTATAGAGTATAATGCAACCACAGTGTTCTCCACTTCAAATGATAACTTCCTAGTGGTGTCCTGCGCTCGTAGCACAACGGACACCACTGCCCCTCCGGGGCGACAGTTCGCGGTCTCGAACCGTGCCCGCCCCGTCGAGGGCGGTGTTCCCGCAAGTGCAGACCACTGCGCTACTGTTCAAAAAAAAAAAAAAACTTCCTAGTGGCAAGAGGAAGGATAAGAAATAGATGATACTTTAAAAAGTAGTGACTTTCGGAAGATAGCGAAGAAAACTATTCATATAGTAGAGTTGATTATAAAAGAACTTTTTATAATTGATAGTGATAGCAAAGCTAATATGAAATACTTATACGATGCAATTGATTGTGCAACATAATAAATATTAAAAAGTTAAATAACTATAAAAAATTATGGGATTTTATTGGTCATCGTTGGATATAGACCTTACATTATCCTATACATGTAGTAGATAAAATTTTATTATAATTTACTTTATAGTTTTTATGAGTTTTAATTATTCACTTAAATGAGTCAAATCTTGCATATGTTACTTCTTCAATCCAAGTATATATATGTATGTATAGTCGTTTAACACATGAATGCTATTTTGAAAGGTGTCAAGATAGTTTTATTAAAAAAATTATGTGGAGATAAAGACAGGTCAATCATACTATGCAATAAGTTATTTGACTATAAATTGAGATCAATGTATTTTGGAGCCTCAAAAAAGTATAAAGAACAATTATATTGTTTAGCCCTAATACCTAATAAAATAGCATTGTGTTTTAATATTGCTGCTTATGCATGTCTTGACGAATATTATTCATATTCAGTCGGTGGATGGACCATGACCAAGCAGTGGAATATGAAGAATCAGCTTTGACTATGGTTAGAGTCTTGAGTGACAACGTGTCGTCTTCTAGATATGAACGAAATTAATCAACCTTTTAACTTGTTCCACACAAAATTAAAGCCTATGTTGACTTTAAAGAGGATGATGAAGTAACTTGTGTGCTAACATTACAATATATAATCAAAGTTAGCTAAATAATTTACCTAGATCGAAAGATTCATAAAAAGAGAAACAAATTAAGATGAAGGGACAGACTAGTGGTTGACGTTGCCAGATCGTAACTATGGTTTAGAATGAAATTTTTGAGGAGTAAAATATCTTAAAAAGCAAAATACATGCTTTTTGAAGACAGATGAGGGTGCCAAGGGATCTTCAACCTTGACTTTTGAATATTACATGCATGTGACACAAGATCAGGGTAGGATCAAGAGAGATGTTGCAGAGGAATTAAATAATAATAACTTCATTAATTATCAACAATATCAAATCGGAAGGATTGATTAATCTCGAGACTCTTGATATATATCCTCCCCTCCAGCAAGAGCTTTTCCTCAATTTTCAAGATGTTCGCCAGAAAGTTTTGTCTACTAAACCCATCTATATGGGAAAAAGTTTGGGGAGAACAAAACCGAATATCTTGACTTAAATCCTAACATGATCGAACCCAAAAAAAGGGTCAAGAATATAATGAATATGTACATCATTATTATTATTATTATTATTATGCGTCACCGTCATATACTCAAATCAAAAATATAAACGACGTAAAATAAGTCTACATGAGATTTGAATATATAAAAATACAAGTATACACATCATTAAAATTTTGACTTATATTTGAATCGATCAGATCCGGACAGGTGGAATCAGCCAAAACCAGATGGATCCGACCCTTACCTTCCTTCCGTCCTTTTCCCAGCGGCTGTTGCTCCGCCGCAGAAGATGCAGAAGGGGAGAGTCAGAGAGAGGCTGTGTTGGGGTTCGTCACTCCACGGCGAGGGGGGAGGGCAAGATGGCGACGAGAGGCGGAGGACGTCCTCCACCAGCAACGCCGCAGAAGAACAAACGAGCGGTCGCCAGCGGCGGCGGCTGTCCGGTAGCGAGAGTCCGCCGGGGTGAGATTGCTGTGATTTCTGGCTCGTTCTCCTTCGATTATTGGATCGCAGATCAATAGGCTGATGATACAGGGTCTTTGTTTGCTTTCTCGATGGAAACGTCTCCTTCCGCATCAAAACAAGGGAACGCCGTCTGACCGGGCGGAGATGCAGGCCGATCGCTCGGCCGGCCGGCGGTAAGGAACAAACGGGGAGGGTCGATCGGCGCGGCCGTGGCATTCCGCCGCCCAGATCTGAGGTCGACGGGCTCCGGTGTCCCCTTGCGACCGGCAGCCACCGACCGGCGGCCCCTTGCCAGCTACGGACGACGGCCGTGACCTGGTTGTGTTTTCTTCTGCCGGCCGCACCGATCAGCACGAAACCTTCGTCGCCGAGAAGGAGAACCATCGTCCGTCCGCCTCTGGGCGGCGCCGCCGACGGCGACGTCGCACGGAAGAGGGGCAATCATACGAGAGAGAGAGAGAGAGAGAGAGAGAGAGAGAGAATTCGGTAACTGAAATTTTCGATTCGTTAAATATTACTCTTCAAAAAAAAATTCGATAAATATTAATGGGGGTGTTTGGTTGCATGATAATTTTTTGTACACTTTCATGATAAAAAATTGTATTAAAATAAAAAGTAAACCAAACATAAAATTATCATGTTTGGAGGGATGTGATTACAAAAAATAGTAACCACCGCACATGACCAAATAAAGTGGGGGACCACAAGAAAAAAGAAAGAGGTGAGACCCTCTTTTTTTGTTTAAGAAGAAAATCACATTCAAAACATAAAATTGTCATGGTTGTCAAGCACCTCTTTTAACAAGTTTTCTTACAATTTTTAAAAATTAAAATAAAAACCTCAATTATCATGCAACCAAACACCCCATAAAAGATTGAGATTATTTTGGTATCTATAACAATACTTAATTTTTCATGATTTATTAGAATCAGAATTGATAATAGGCGATTCTGCATCCGTTTATCTGATTCGGATGGAAAAACAATATATATATAAAAGATAATTTAATAACAAAAATATATATATATTAAAAAAAGTAAAATTAAAAATTTAAACATATTAAATAAAACAATAACAGAATATTAATTATTTATAAATTTTAAGAAATTATCGATTCACGTCAAAGGAATCCTCAAAATATTATGATCAGATAGCCTTATTGAAATCATAATAGAAAAAAAGGTCATATCATTATCAAATGGGAGTACTTTGCAGTAGTAAATGGATTTCGATCAGTTCCTCGTTCATATTCGTTTAGATGGATAATATCTGATTATAAAATATCTGTTTGACCGGATATTTAAATATGGATGTTATATGGACATAGAAATATTCACTCCGCTCTATTTAAAATTCATTTTGAATCAATCTTTTATAGTATATATATAATATGTATAATTATATAATTAAATTCATTCTATTTAAAAATATAAATAAATATTCTTTATCATATATCCGCATACTAAGTTAATGTTGATAAATATATGATAAATTTTATTCATATGTATATATATTTATATATATGATCAAATATATCAATCAAATAAATTTAATTAAAATTTCAAACTGAATGTTATCTGTATCTGCTCTATGTCCGAAGATTATACGATTTAGAATATTTGATTTATATTCATATCTAAATCGGACCAAATACGAATTAGTTAAATAAAATGGACACGAAAATATCATATTCACTCCGAACATCACGAGAGAGTTGAAAATAAAACGAGTGATCCGGGAAGCCCATGAATGTTTTGGGCCGAGAAGAACGAAAAGGATAAGGAGCCCACCAAATGATTCCGTGTGATGTGTTCATTACTTGGTTTAACATGCTTGATAACAATGTTAAATACCTCTACCACTATTTATTTTAAAATTGATATCAATATACACCATAAAAGGTTTTTGACCAATAGTAATAAATTTAAAATTTTTAATGCAACCAAAGCATTAAATGCAATGCAAGTATCAATTTTGTTGTTGATACTCCATCTTTCGGAAATTTTGACATCAAATTTTCCATAGTACCATTTTTTTAATTTATGACCAAATAGGGCATTAACCTGAAAAAATAAATTAAACTATTGAGTATGGTTTGGACCAACGTTGAAACCAAAATAGACTGACGATTCGAATCAGTACAGATATTATAATATTATAATTACTCGTATGACAATAATATATAAATTAAAAATTTAATGATCAGCGATGCAAAATTTATCTGTTTCTAACATTTAGTTTGCATATAACTCAAGTGATGCATTCAGCTAGCTGCAGCTAGTTCGGAAGCCTTACCAAAAGGCTTAATTAACATGTTTTAATCTCTCATTAAATAAATCAGAGATAAAATGTGTTATGTTAATATTCTGATAACCAGATATTAATTCTGACCAATCAAATACTCCTACATGCATGCTTGTGGTTCTCCACGTCGAACTTTATTTTACTGTATTTTAATATTTGACCCGAAAGAAGTTGCTGGCTCGACGTTTGGCAAAATTTAACTCTAGAATTAACGTCCAATATGTTGCTAAAATATTTAAAAATCACTAAGAGGATAGTATGTAATTGATAATTTCTCCGAGAAGAATATAAAATTATTGAGATATATGAGACGAGATGATGGGACATCCAAGAAGCAGGCGCTCGAAATTGGAGAGATTAGTGGAGTCATGTATTATTTTTTTTAAGAAGGGAAATCATATCCGTCCAAACAATATATTGGAATCACCGAGATGGATTATTAGTTTCTTGGCAGTTTCATATGCACTTCCCTTTTTATTTGTATTCTCACCTTCTTGGGGCTTGTTTGGTCAGAATATCAAAAATGATAATATATCGATATTGATGTCGCCAGAAGTTGTTAAGAGTATCTATATCAAAATTGATACAAGTGGACACTTGCCCTGTATATATCATCATTTTTGTGTGCTATAAATTTCAAAATTAATATGATTGTTATCCATATAAATTTTGAAATTGACAATGATAGAGATACGTAAACATGGCCATAAGATAAGAGGGTGTTTGGTTGCATGATAATTTTTTGTACACTTTCATGATAAAAAATTGTATTAAAATAAAAAGTGAACCAACTCATGACATAAAATTATCATGTTTGGAGGGATGTGATTACAAAAAAAGAGTAACTACCACACATGACCAAACAAAGTGGGGGACCACAAGAAAAAAGAAAGAGGTGAGACCCTTTTTTTTGTTTAAGAAGAAAATCACTTTTAAAACATAAAATTGTCATGGTTACCAAACACTTCTTTTAACAAGTTTTCTTACAATTTTTAAAAATTAAAACAAAAACCTTCATTATCATGCAACCAAACACCTCATAAGACCATGCCATACACTAAATATATATATAATCATTCTTATTTTTTATATATTGCTCAAAGAAAGATTCGAAATCTTGACATTCTATAGATGTTTTGTCATAGAATAATATTTTTCTCTGGTACACCATTTCCTTTTTATCAACACCTCCCTAGACGACCTTACTTTTTTCGAAGAGTAGCGCAGTTGGTCAAGACCATGTGCACACAACACTTGTGATGGGGCACTCTTAGGTTCGAACCCGGGAGAGGCCACCTTGGAAGGGTGGTGTTGTGTCCACTGCGGCATCGTCGCACAGACTAGACAACTTTGCACTTCAGGGTTGTGAGCCTTGGACCGTCAACTATCTTTTAATTAACCAAATAAGTGGATGAAAGTTTGAATGGGTTGAATGAGTGAGTGTACAGTGTGTTTCATAGATTTAAGGAAGCCTTGATCCCAAATTAATAATTAAGGTCGGACATAAGGTTTCTCTTGCTTCTATTTATATGGATTTTGACTTCAAAAGTAGTTAACTCATCTAAATTATATTAATATTGCATGCAATACGATTAGCCGATGCATACAACTAATCTTATGTTATCGACATTTTTATTACACTAGGCCAATAATAATCCAATGCACATTTCATGTAAAATTAGTCTAAGCTGTTTAGATCATTGGCATTAGCTTGATTTGGTTTGAGAATTTGCCAAGTTGAGTGAGCCCAACAAGTGATTTGAAGGCAAACCGATTAGTAGGGGTGGGCACGGTTTGGTTTGGTCCGATTTGGACTTTTTTTCAAACCGAACCAAACCGAATCACCCTCTCAAACTGAACCGAATCTGCTCAAGCTTGGCTGGTCAACGAACTTAGGTTTTTTTTCTTTTTTTTTGGGTTCAAAATTGTTCATTTGACATGATAATAAAAGTAAGTAATAAATGTTCAAACCCGAATCTCCTCGGATGAGAGAGGTTGAGGGAATCTTCTCAAATATTTTCAGATGGAGGATTCGCGCCCAAATGTTCTTGCAAAGGAAGTATCAGAACATAGTCGTTCAATGCTCCCTCCACATGCACGTATTCACGGTGCCATCCCACGCATGCCGATCCCCGACGGTGCAATGACTGAGCTGCCTACGGATCACCTTAGTTCCCAGGTGAAGGGTATACCTTCAGTATCCAATGAAAATCAGTCACGACCCTAGACCACTTAAGTGATAAACCGCTACCAAAAAGGGTTGAACTGCTACCGACACCTTACTAGCTCACTATCCATCGATAGCGAGTTTATAAGATGTCGGTGAAAGTTCAGTAACAATTCACTAACTTGTTAACTCGTTGTGCTACCGACGTCTTACAACTCACTATCTATCACTTAAGTGGTTGGTATTGTGACCTTTTTTTCATTGGGAACTGAGAGTACTTACTCCACTAAAAAATTGAGGTGATCTGCTCTCCTCCTGTTATGCATGTTTTCCCATCGACTGTCGGCGATCCAGATCACATGCCGCCGTGCAGCAGCATCGACCGACGCCGCCCTCAGCTTAGAGGCTTAACAGCCTGCACGACCGGAAGTGGCCAACCGGAGGAAGCCAGAAGCTGCACCTGCTCCGGCGCCTGCCGCGCCCTCCTCGCCTTCTGGTCGGCAGGCACCGAGTTAAGAAGCCGGCTCCTCCGACACGGGCGAGGTGGTGTGCGCTCAAGCCGACAGCTTGGTGGAAGGTCCATGCGTCGGCGCAGCTTCCCTGTCTCATCCCTACCATTGTGTCGTCTGAAGTTGGGCTTTTGAGACACGTCTGAATCATACAGGAAAAGAGTGAAGACCAATCTATGACTTGGAGTTTGTGCATGATAGAACTGTATGTCCTACAAACCAATCATATATGATATGATTCGACATTTCTAGGAATATCTCATTCAATTAAATAGGCAAAACTTTGTTACTAGCTTTTATTAGAAGCGTATATCGTAATGAAGTTCTTGATCACATGCAATGATGATTGAATCATGATGAGATCATGATAATGAGATCGATCATCTAGAGGTATGTGATCTAAATGTTCCTAGTCATAGGATCCTTGAGACGGGACATCAAGAATCCGGATAGACTAGTGTGTGTGATGTCTTCTCATATGATGAGAATGACCGATCTCATTGGTCATCAGTGTGGGGACACTGAGATACACACACAGGTGCTCATTAGTGGAATGAGTTCACTGAACTGACCAATTTAGGAAAACTTGATCGGTATCTTACCGAACTGTCTATCAGGTTATTCTTGCATCTCAATAGCACAGTTGGATCTTTGACCTGAGTCGCCAAAGATGTCTTGCCAGGCGTACTATGTACTTTGACTATCGACTTATGGATCACTTAGTATTGTGGTCCTATATAGTTAATGGATTGGGTAGATGGGAAATCCGGTGGAGGCAATTGAGCGGACAATAGGGGATCGTTCACTCTCGGTAGGAGAGAGAGAATGTCCTATGGATAGTACTCTAAATCCTTGGCCAAGGTAGATAGGATAATTGGAAAAGGAGTTTTCCAGTTGATCCATTCATGAGTACAAGATTTCATAGAGTTGGAATACTTAGGGATTGACAGTTAGTGCCGAACCCCTGACCGACCGAGACATTGTATGAACGAGGATTTAAATCCGTGTGGTAATTGATAATGGAAAGTCTCAATGGATGTTATTTAACTCTCCAAAGTCATTTGGGATCATAGGATGTGGCTTGTACCTTTTATGATCAGAAAGCCGTAAAAACTGTTATCGGATAACGGTTTTGATTTAATTTAAAGGAATTGTTCTTTTAAATTAATTAAGGCTTCAACCAAATTGACTATTGAGCCTAGTGGGTCACACACAATAGATCTGGTCAATAAGATGAGGGCATGAACGCAATTTTATAGAAGTTTTGGGTTTTTGTGAAAAATTCCATCTTCTATATATAAATGGCTTATGAAGCCAAACCCTATCAAGCCATAGGGCTGGAGCACGTCCCAAGTGTAAGGAATCGTCCATTAAAATTTGGTGCAGCGGAAGCGATGATTCCTATGGGTTCCTTTAGAATCCGTCTCAATCAGAACCGAACGACGAAAACCGAAAACCGATCAAATCGGGTTCGAATATACCTGATAGGGATTCATATAATCCCATGGATAGGAAGGAGATGAGCTTCTCAAGCTCTCCAAACCGTTCAAATGTCCGGTCTCCAGCAGTATCCACACGAACTTCATCCACAGCAGGTTCTCCCTTCGCGCCGGCCTCGAGAACTCTTCCCGAACGGAGCTCCATCGACCATGGACACCTTCTAGAGAGAGAGGAAAAGGTAGGGAGGAGGCTTGGGACGTGGTTTTCACCCTTGGCTTGATGGGGTTTGGCTGAAACCATTAGTATTTATAGAGAATTATGGAATTTTTTCATAAAAACCCAAAATCTCTATAAATTACGTCCTTGCCCCTGTACTTGTGGATAAGTCCTTTTGTGTGTGACCCACTAGGCCCAATAACCTATTTGGTTGAGGCCTAAATAAAATAGAACAATTCTATTTAATTTAATTAAATCCGTTATCCAATAACAGATTCGGCCTACCGATCATGAAGGGTACAAGTCACATCCCATGATCCCAAATGGCTATGGGGATAATCTCATCTCCATTGAGCCTTTCCATCATCGGCTACCACATGGATATAAACCCTCATCCATCCAATGTCCCGGTCGGAAAGGAGTACGGCATTGATCGTCAACTCCTTAGTGTACCGACTCTATAGATCATGTACTCGGAATCGATCAATCGGAAAACTCCTTTTCCAATTATCCTATCTACCCCGGCCAGGATTTAGAGTACTATCCCATAGGACATTCACTCTCACTTACCGAGAGTGGACGATCCCTTGTTGTCCGCTCAATTGCCTCCATCGGATTTTCCTTGTACCCGATCCATCGCTATATAGGACCATCTAAATTGTGATCCATAAGTCAATGGTCAAAGCACAAGTTCCACCCAACAAGGCATCTTTGGGGACTCAGGTCAAAGATCCAACCATGCAACCGTGATGATAGAAGACCCCGATAGACAGCTCGGTAAGATACCATTCGTGGTTTCTAATTCGGTCAATTCTGAACTCATTCAACTAATGAGCACCTCGTATGTGTATCTCAGTGTCTCCACACTAATGACCAATGAGATCGGTCATCCTCATCACATGAGAAGACATCACATACACTAGTCTATCCGGATCCTTGATGTCCCGTCTCAAGTATCCTATGACTAGGAACATTTAGATCAAATACCTCTAGATGATCAATCTCATTATCATGATCTCATCATGATTTAATCATCATTGTATTTGATCAAGGACTTCATTATTATATTCGCTTCTAATAAGAGCTTATAATGAAGATTTGCCTAATTAATTGAATGAGATATTTCTAGAAATGTCGAATCATATCATATATGATTGGCTTGTAGGGCATACATTTCTATCAATCTCCCACTTGCACTAAAGCCAATCACCCATCCGTCGATCTATATCACTCAAGGTGAAGCTCAAACACTCTTTGAGTAATCGCTTCGCTAGTGGATCCGCAATGTTATTAACGGTAGATACTTTATCTTTAATTATATCTCATATAAGTTGCAATCTCTCTCGATTGTATTGTATCGCCACGTAAGTTCTAAACTTCGATGAGACACGGCTCTACTCCATTGTTTTCTCAAAACAATGATACACTTTCGCAGAAAATTGGGACAATCCCATACCTTAGATGAGAATCTTCATCTAGACTACTTCTCAAGTAGTGTGCAACCACCATGTAAACTTGTTTACATATGTTGTAGAATTTACAGTGTTCTATCACATAGAACTCTTTCAATTCACTGCACCACCATTTCTGACTTAATATCAAACTTATTTGATTAGAAGCTTGTGTTTGTAAAACTACAAGACTTCAAGTCTTATCCTCCAGTGTTTAGAGATACAATCTCAGTACTTCTCAAGTACCAAATGATATATCTCTAAACTATCCAAAGGACTCTCACCGGATCTTCTTGATGAATGCTCATAACACTTACAGCATTAATCACATCATGTACGTAGCATCATATAAATAATAGACCCTATGACAAAGGCATAAGGGCTCTATTTATGTGATCTCTTTATCTTTCAAGAAGTCTACAAAGACAACACTTTATAGAGATCAACTCCACACCTCATAGGTAAGAAACCAATCTTGGAGTTTATCATGTCAAACCCTTTGACTATGATGACTACGTACATTAACTGGGCATTGATTTTTGATCTATCTCCATAGATCTCAAAACCCAAATTGTGTTTGGAGGATCAATTTGATAGCTAGGTTCACTTATGATAACACACATACTTCATTCTCAATGAGTAGTATGTCATCATCATAAAATGTCAAGAAAGTAACAGCACTCCCACTTATCTTGTTGAATACACAAGGCTCCTCTTCGTTCTTAACGAAGTCATAAGATTTAATCTCATTAAACCTTATATATGATCTATGGGAAGTTTTACTTCAGTCCATAAATGAACTTAAATACACACTTCTTCTTGGATGTTATTGGGACTTGATTCCCTATAGTTGTATCACAAACACCTGTTCCTCAAAATACTTTAGAGGAACATTATCTTAACATCCAATTAGCTTATCTCATAATCATAGAGTGTTACAATCAAAATCCGAATGGATTAATCCATGGAATAGGTAAAAGATCTCATCATAGTCAACAGTTTGACTTCAATGATATCCTTTTCAACTATTCTCACATTTGAAGGTATCAACTTTCTAATCCACTCCAATATATTCTTTAGTGATCCATTTATTCCTTATGGATACTATATCCTTAGGTGGATCTATCAAGTTCTAAACTTGATTAGAATAGATAAAGTTTATATCGGATTTTATTGTCTCTTCCCATTAATGAATCAATATCTCATATTGGTTCTATATAGATCCTAGGATCAATATCCTTATTATCTTATGCCTCAATTCATCTATCAGAGATATGTCTCACATATCTCTTAGGTAGAATGGACACAAGAAAAGACCTATGATTTATCCTTGTGTAATTATTAACTAGCACCTTAATAGAAGTGTTATTGGGTTATGGGACTGGAATAACTTCCATATATACCTTGCTCCCACTATCTTTCTTAAGAAGGAACTTTTCCTTTAGAAAAACACTGAGCTCAGCAACACATACCCTTATACATAAGGGTCGTATATTTAATATCCAAAAGTTTCCTTTGGATATCCCACAAGCAACACTTCATAGTCTTATATTCCAACTTGTTAGAGTTATACTTCTTCAACAAGTCGGACATTCCGAAACCTTAACTTGCTTAAGGTCAAGTTTTAACCCCTTTTCCATATCCTATAAGGAATAATCAGAACAGACTTAGAAGGTACCTATTAAGATCAAGTGGTTATAATGAGTACTTAACCAAAATTAGACAAAGAGGAAATTTGCAAAGCTCGTCATTGTTCATATTATGTCTTACATAATATGACTTCTCATTTTAGCTACTCAATTAAGCTAAAATGTGTAAAGAGGTGTCCATTAGATTCTATTATCCTTCTATTATATGTAAATTATGTACTTAAGTATTCCCCTCCTTGATCTCATCAAAGAGTTCTAATACTCTTTCCATAAGTATCTCTACTTCATTCTTAATCTCAGATAATTTCTCAAAGGTTTTAGATTTGTACTTCATAAAGTACATGTATCCATACCTAGAGACATCATCTTTGAAATAATGAAGTAGAAATATTCTTCTTTAGCCTTACTAGATATGGGCTAACATACATCTAAATGTATGAGTTCTAATAACTCATTAACCCATTCTCCATGTCTATATAAAGCTAAAGTGTAGATTGATCTAAATCAACCCATTTCCTCTTAGAAGGAATATTCACACATAACATGAGAGCTAACATATCAAATATGATTAAACAATTTATTAAGCTCCCACTGGCAAACACTTTGCCATTCAATCTATTAGAACATCTATCAATTCCATAGCTTAGAATAAATCAACATTTATTCAAGTAGGAAATCATATAAAGTTCTAGTAGAAGGATATAATAGCAATATTAATTATTAAGACATCTCCATAAGGCTATTAAAGAATTGCACCTCCCACTAATAATGATGCAACTTTTGCACCATTTCATATGTAGGTCAATATCTTCTTTATTAAGCCTTCATTTACTTGTCATCATCTACAACTCCTTGTAGATATAAGATGCATATCTCGTATCTCATACCATTAGATGCATTCATAGTATCTAATATTATGATATACACATATAGTATCTAATACTATTAAGTGTATATTTAAAACAAGTAAGTGCCAATGACTTGGATACATGAAGCTTCTCAAGCTCTACCTTTGCATTATATACAAAACACTTTGTACTTCCTCTTCCACTTATCATCATCATGACAAGTGTAAGAATCATGTCTTATTCTCGCTTTATTATCTTGACCGCCTTCTTTTACTATTAACTCTCTCCTATTTCTATCTAATGATTTTCTTCTTACTATTGGTCTCACCAACAAGAAGTAATTAAGATGTATTGTTGTTCTAAGTTGCCCTTTAGATAGCTCATCACTATGAGCCATGATGGATCTCATATCCATCTTTCCATGTTGTCTCTACAATTTATATCTCATAGAGACTAACATCTAAGTTAAGGCAAACAATGCATCTTGTTTATAAGATAAGATCTTATCTTTCATTCATATCACAAGATAATTTAGGAGACACCTACTTCTCAAGTAGAGTAGTTAGTTGGTCAACTATGAGAACAATTCTCTTAGTTCTAAACCACTCTAACAAGTGTGAGCCATTAAGCTATATGACATCTAATATGCCATACTAATGGTGGTTTATTATCGTATTCTACAACTGAGATATAATTTTATCAATATAACATTGCAAACATTCATTAAAATTAAGATATGGTCTTTCATCCTAATTTATGCTCCCACTAATTTTCGACGAATTTGCATAACCCTCATTATGCAAAGACGGGATATCACGATGAAATCCTAGTGGGGACTAAGACCCTATTAACTTTATGGTGATGACCTTGTGGTAGCACAACAAATCACCCCATACTTAATAGGTAGGCAACTATTGCCAGTTGTAACTCTTGCAACTCTTAGTCATTTAGCCTCTAGAGTTATGACCTTGTGGTAGCACAACAAGCCATATACTCTAGTTAGGTCAAATCCGCTTGTTACGTTATGAGAATGGATTCTTCACACGTACTTGTGGTAGCACAACAAAGCCATGCAAATGGTCCACCCCAAGGTTCGGCAAATGCCTTAGCCATGATCACCAATCCCTTGCCGAATGAGTCTTGTGGTAGCACAACAAACCCATCCAATCTAAGATTGGCTCATCAAGACCATAACAACGGAAGGCTACGTGAGTCATTCTTAATGTCACACGTTTATCAACCTAATTATGACAAGGAGGGATTTTATTTTAGTCTCATCAATAATATGTGCTAAGTATATATAATACCTTTGGAATATCATATATCTAAGGTATAAAAGATAGCACACAACCACATATCAAATATGCACAAAATCAGGTGATCATGGACTTAACCCTAAGCATGCACCTAAGGCACCCCTATAGGTGCAAATCCTTGCTTCGGATGCTTGAGTTGGTATGCTCCCACTTCAGAAGGGTGCTTCTCCAAGTGGTCCCGCTCTCCAACCTTCCACGAACCGGCTTCTAACTCTTACAAGCGGCTTAAGGGTATGCAGACCCCACAAATGTACATAACTCAATAAGAAATCTTGGTTTTAACCAAGGGGAGTACATTAATGGAGGGAGGTAGAATGTACAATCAGATTGTATAGAGAGAGAGGAGGCACACGCAGGCCCCATTTAATAACATAACCAACATAATTAAAAGCAATCACAAGCCAAGCACAATTAAGTCCATGATCACCTCCATACACACACTAACATTCATCACATGAACATAGAGCGCATATGTGATAATTATATGAGATATATCATATATATCAGCATAAAATTATATAATTTATTTTGAAATTCTCAATTTCATGCATGTCAAATTTTTCATGAAATAAATAACATGAAAATAACATGACAACAATATATAAACAATTTATATGAAATGAACATACAAAACTAAACTATTTAGAACATTCATGCATTCCCAATACTGTGCAAGGTCAGAAATTAATGTCCCAATTTATATTCTGTAAAATCTCATTTTACAGAATTAATTAAGACACTAATAATTTAAGTTAAACCTTTCAAACAATTTTAAAGTTTAACCATGAGTGAATCTATGTAAATAGGGCTAAACATCATCTAAAATGTCATTAAACACTTTAAAAAAATGTTAAATAATATTATAGAATTTTTCAGAATTTTTATGGATTTTTCTGGCATTTTTTCGGATTTTTCTATGATTTTAAACAATTTAAAATCATTTAATAAAGTGTCCGGCGCACTGCGCCGCGCGCTCAGGCGCACTGCGCCACGCCGGCATGTGCCCGTGTGCGCCCTGGCGTGCGCCAGTCCTCCAGAGGCTGTGCGCCGACCGTCGGTGCGCCGGCGCATGCGCCGACCGACTTCCCCGCGAAGAAGGCGCCTGTGCACTGTTCATCCGGAGGAGATCGTCCAAATATATCAGGTCCTTATCTCTCTATACCGGACTCCTAAAAATCTGTAAAAATATGAGTTGGAATCCTTATCAAATAAGGAATCCACAAAAAGTCGGCCTCATATCCAGGAAAAATCCCAATCGTCCGGAAAATGAGGAAGAAGAGGCGGCGGTCACCCAAATTCCGTAGCAGAAATCTCTATTTTGCAACGAGGATAACGCCTTATCCAGGAAGCCAAATATTCTCCAAAAATACACTTTAGAATCCTCATCATATGAAGTTTCCAAATATGTATATATCCCTTCAGAGAAAAATTCTCTATCAACGGGAAATCAGGAAGAAACAAGTCGGCGCCGCCAGATTCCGCAGAACCCTAGTTCGTCGGAAAACTCAAAAATTCTCATCCTCCGCCGTCGTTCAAAGCTGGATATCAAAGGTAAATGCTAGGTAATCATATTAACCATCTCCTAAACCCTTTCCAAGCCTCAATTTCTTCTATGGACGGAGATTTCACAAAATCCCCAAATCCGGGTGTTGGTTCGGGCATGACAGAAACACCAACTTTTGAGGATTCTCCCGAACACTACAGAGATCAAAAATTCAAAAGGTTTGCGGAGTTGGAAAGACCTATATCACTAGATTCTAACAAGGCCAACCAATCTTTTATCTGAGTCATACACAGAATATGGTCGCCTCGTCAAAACAGACGTTTGCACAGATTCGGGAACACATACATAACATGAAATAATGTCGATTCGACGTCGGTTTCGACCGAGACTTGAACCGGGCTCTGATACCACTGTAAGGAATCGTCCATTAAAATTTGGTGCAGCGGAAGCGATGATTCCTATGGGTTCCTTTAGAATCCGTCTCAATCAGAACCGAACGACGAAAACCGAAAACCGATCAAATCGGGTTCGAATATACCTGATAGGGATTCATATAATCCCATGGATAGGAAGGAGATGAGCTTCTCAAGCTCTCCAAACCGTTCAAATGTCCGGTCTCCAGCAGTATCCACACGAACTTCATCCACAGCAGGTTCTCCCTTCGCGCCGGCCTCGAGAACTCTTCCCGAACGGAGCTCCATCGACCATGGACACCTTCTAGAGAGAGGAGAAGGTAGGGAGGAGGCTTGGGACGTGGTTTTCACCCTTGGCTTGATGGGGTTTGGCTGAAACCATTAGTATTTATAGAGAATTATGGAATTTTTTCATAAAAACCCAAAATCTCTATAAATTACGTCCTTGCCCCTGTACTTGTGGATAAGTCCTTTTGTGTGTGACCCACTAGGCCCAATAACCTATTTGGTTGAGGCCTAAATAAAATAGAACAATTCTATTTAATTTAATTAAATCCGTTATCCGATAACAGATTATTCGGCCTACCGATCATGAAGGGTACAAGCCACATCCCATGATCCCAAATGGCTATGGGGATAATCTCATCTCCATTGAGCCTTTCCATCATCAGTTACCACATGGATATAAACCCTCATCCATCCAATGTCCCGGTCGGAAAGGAGTACGGCATTGACTGTCAACTCCTTAGTGTACCGACTCTATAGGATCATGTACTCGGAACTGGATCAATTGGAAAACTCCTTTTCCAATTATCCTATCTACCCTGGCCAGGGATTTAGAGTACTATCCCATAGGACATTCACTCTCACTTACCGAGAGTGGATGATCCCTTGTTGTCCGCTCAATTGCCTCCATCGGATTTTCCTTGAACCCGATCCATCGCTATATAGGACCATCTAAATTGTGATCCATAAGTCAATGGTCAAAGCACAAGTTCCACCCAACAAGGCATCTTTGGCGACTCAGGTCAAAGGTCCAACCATGCAACCGTGATGATAGAAGACCCTGATAGACAGTTCGGTAAGATACCATTCAGGGTTTCTAATTCGGTCAATTCAGTGAACTCATTCAACTAATGAGCACCTGTATGTGTATCTCAGTGTCTCCACACTAATGACCAATGAGATCGGTCATCCTCATCACATGAGAAGACATCACATACACTAGTCTATCCGGATCCTTGATGTCCCGTCTCAAGTATCCTATGACTAGGAACATTTAGATCAAATACCTCTAGATGATCAATCTCATTATCATGATCTCATCATGATTTAATCATCATTGTATTTGATCAAGGACTTCATTATTATATTCGCTTCTAATAAGAGCTTATAATGAAGATTTGCCTAATTAATTGAATGAGATATTTCTAGAAATGTCGAATCATATCATATATGATTGGCTTGTAGGGCATACATTTCTATCACCAAGCCTCCTCTCTCCCTCCTCTCTCCTCTAGAAGGTGATCTCCCATGGTCAAGCTTGGATCTGGAAGGTTTCTAGAGGCCCGAAGGAATAGAGAACTCGTCTATTGAAGTAGATCGTGTGGATACCGCTAGAGATCGGACACTTGAACGGTTTTCAGCAAGGAGGAATGTCCTCTCTTCATCCATGGTAAGGGATTTGAGAAATCCCATGAGGTACTCTCGTTCTACTTCATATTCGGTTCCCGGTTTTACTCGTTCGGCATCGATCAAGGCAAAGATCATGGTTTTATGGAATCAAAATTTTTCCGCTGTCATGTATTGATTCCTTACAGTGCAGCACTGCGTGGGAAGATAGTTTTTTCTTTCTTTTTTTGGGTCTAAACTGAAGCTAGGTCGATACATAGAGTAGAGAGAGAGAGAGAGTGTGTGTGTGTGTGTTTGTGGAGGGAGAATAAAGACTTTAATATCCATGTCCCGTTTGGGAATGCTGATGTCTGTTGTTCATTTTTATATATAACGATGATTGGTACTAACATGTAACATGTCTTGAGTGGGAAGAAAAGTATGCAGTTAATACATCTGGGGGCATTATCGAAAAAATAAAAATAACTTCACAAATAAGTTCATTGTCAATAATATTGATGATGATGGGTTAGACGTAACTATCTCGTCACAAATAAGTTCATCGTCAATAATATTAATGATGGAGGGTAAGACGTCGCTATCTCGTCGTGAATAAACTTGTCGCCAATAATATTGACGACGACTACTCAGACGCCGTCGCTAATACATGTATAGGCGATGACTTTCACCAGTCGCTAAGAAGCTTATTGGTGGCCGCTTATCACCATCGCCACAAACATTACTAGGCATGGCTATGACTCGTCACCAGTAACCTTATTGGCAACGACTTAAAAATGTCGCCAATAACACTTATAAACAACGTCTTAGGTAAAGTTGTTGTCAAAGCAGTGTTTTTACACTCATGGGTGTCCACAAGTGCAAAAAGCCTGCTTTAGCGATGGCTTCAAGAAGTCATTGCCAATAATCCTTATAAGCAACGGCTCATGCAAAGCCATCGCCAAAGCAAAGATTATAACACCCGTGGGCCTTCACGGGTGTAAGAACTCTACTTTGGCGATGGCTTGAAGTCGTTGCCAGTTTAAAATAGTTGTTGCTTATAGGGTTAAGACGGCATGGATCCGGCTGACAAATGTAATCAATTTTTTTTACATTATAGAATTATTGGCAACGGCTTCTTAAAGCCATCGCCAATAACCCTATAAGCGATTGTGGACACCCAAAATAGATTCGGATCACCTTCAGCCTACACTTTCTTTGGAGACTTGGTGGATGGTATGTTAGTGATCGTCAGGAGTCAAAGACTCCAAAATAAAGTAGAATGAAAATAAATGAAATGGAGAATAAAAATGACTGACGTACCTTTGAAAGCGAAGATAATGTTGGGTTCTGACTTCTCCTATCTCGACCGACCGAAAGATGAGAGATTTAGTGAGTTTCTTTTCTTCGAGCCGGTTGAGGCTCCACTTCGGCCGGATTTACCTAAAATGTCTATAAGAAAACACAAAAATGAGTGAAAGCATCATTAGTTCTAGTGAAAGTATAGCATCATGCTCAACTTTGAATTCAAACATGCAAAAGGAAAGGAACTAATCAGATTGAGATTAAATTCCAACCCTTGTTTTTGATAGGTTTTAAAGGTGTATGAAAATACAAATGTGTAATCTAATGCATGCTAAATGTCATGATAATGAAAGCTAAAATAACAGAGGAGAGTAAAGAATCAATTGGAGGGGTAAAACCAACAAAACGATGCAAAATGGGGGCCTGTCCGTGGGGCACTAGCTGAAGGTGCCCTGTTGGTGGGACATGTTGACCAGAGTCAAAATGTCCTCTGATGGGGCACTAAGGACTAGTTTCGACAGATTTTCTTCCCTTCTTCACACCATCGCCTCGGAGTGTAGGATGACCTTCGAGATGATAAGAGAACTTCTCTGAACAATACACAATAGAATCTGGTGGGAAGGTGATTTGGCACTAGATGTAAAAGAAATAGCTCAAAGATACTCTCAAAGTTGGAGAAAAACTATATTTTTGAAGAAGAAAACTATGATTTTTCGAGTTGTTGGGGAAAGGTTTTGGAATAATTTAAGGTCTTGGGGGTTGTTTCGAGGCCTTGGATGCATCATGATGGACGAGAGGAAGTGGAGGATAGGCTTGGAACTTCCTAAAACCTCTAAATGGTGGTCTTTCAACGGCCACAAAGAGGGTAACTTCATTTTGTTGGATTGTCTCTTTAAGAAAGAAGCTATGATATTTTTGGGTTTTGGAAGAGAGTTTAAGATGGTTTAAGAGCTTAGGGAGGGGTTATAAAGCTTGGTATGTGTAGTGGTAGATGAGAGCATGTGAGGGACGTCTTTGGTACCTCCTAAACTCTCGAAATGGGCCAAATGAGACATCCAAGTTCATACAAATATATACTCAACATGACTAGAAGAATTAAATGTACACTACAAGAAAATATGTCATTTGTGATGGATTATTGGCGATGACTTCAAAAAGCCATCCCCAATAAACTTAGTAGCGATAGATGAAATGGAGCCATCACAATTGTACAAGAGTTGGTGATGATTGCAATATATCACATTTATGATGGCTAAAGCCATCACGAAAGTAAAAGATAAACCCCAAAATAACTTAGAGAGAAAAGTTAAATTTATCTAGTTCGTGACAACTTTCTTAAGCCATCGCGAATGTATCTTACTAGATCATATGTCAACTGTTCAATGATTGGATGTTAGAGGTGACGACTGAAGTTGTCACCACTGACCATACAAACAAAGTTGTCGCTGATGTGTTTCATATTTTAATACCCCATGTGGCCCCTTTCTCCTTCTCTTTCTTATTTTTATTTTTCAAGCAAATGCCACCACTGGCTATTGCTTCTCTCTTTGCTGCTCACTACCACATTTTCTTGCCATCGCCATCGCCACTAGCCACAAAAGCTTGCCATTTGTCTCCTCCTCCTAGAAATTATTAGCCCTAAGCATGCATGTTATTAATAAGTATTTAAAATAGAGTTAATAGATTTCAAAATGTTTAAAGCAATGTTAAAGTTGTTTGTTTAAATGTTTATATACTTGTTTAAATTGGTGTTCTAAGTATTACTTTTTTGTTTAGATGTCTAATTACATGTGTTGTTAAATTGATTACATGTTACGCTCATTCTTAGATAAATATATTTCTAAACCCTAAACATGGTTCAAAAACATACAAAAATCATAAACTAAGCTAATTCGATTTGATTCAACATCATAAGCAAATCATAAGCTGAGCGTTTAGTTCAAAAGTATAAACAAACCATAAGTCAAACTAATTTGGTTTGGTTTAAAAGCATGAACAAATCATAAATTGAGCTAATTTGGCTTGGTTCAAAACCATAAACAAACCATAAGCCAAATTAATTTAGTTTGTTTCAAAAGCATAAATAAACCATAAACCAAACCAATTCATATGAGGTTCAAAACCATAAACAAATCAGAAGTTGAACTAATTTGCTTTGGTTCAAAGGCATAAACAAACTGTAAACTGAGCTAATTCATATGTGTACTCAACTTTTGGGCCATGCAATGCATCGCTCCATTTCACACACAGTAGTCCTTAAACTTTTAACCCCTTGACATCACTTGGTCACCTAGGACCGGTTCAAGTTGTGTGGAAGGAGAGAAAAAAAGGGAGGACAATGTGAATACAGTGGTGTGTATGATATAGATATGTGGTCTTTAGGAATCATAGGTTCCAAATATAAATAAATAAAAGATTGACTTGCATAGTGGGAAGGATTGTGTGAGTTCTAACTTCTTCTTCTTTGGCTAGCGGAGGAAGAAGAGCTTGAAGATGCTCCTATTACCTGCACTGCACAAAGACAAGAAGAAAGCTGGAAGATGATTAGAACTATGAGGGTAGTGAGATAACTATAAAAGAAATCAACATAAAAGTTAAAATGATCGATGTGAATTGGGTAAGAGCTAGGTCATAGTCTCTCTTTTTGGTGTTTTAAAAAATGTAAATGAGAATAAAATGTTGAAAATATGCAAAAGGGGGCATTAGTACCCCAGAGATGGCGAAGAAAACATGAAAAACTGGCTTTTGGATACTTCATGGTAGACGCGTTTGGGTGTGAAGAGCAACTACAAATTGCGCATGTGTGGAGGAAGATCGACTTCTCCTTGGCTTTCGGTGGTTTTCTTCGACTTCAACTAGTTTGGAATCTTTTAGAGATATTGGATAACCTCCAAAATCTCGAGAAGAGGGGTGGAGAAGGAAAGAAAAGGAGTTTCAATGGAGCTCGGTAGAAGTGCCATGGGAGGTGAGATGCATCTTAGTAGGGAAGAAGAAGGAGATGAGGTGGAGGAAGGGGAGGAAAAATCAAAACCTATAGAATGTCAGTGGAGGCCTTTTATAGGAAGATCCCCCAAATCTAGCCCAAATAGCAAGAGATCGAGTTCGATAGTGATTTGGTAGACACACATGGGTAGATGGGGCGCATCTAATTAACAAAAGATGACAATGCCTTGAAACCAGTGAAATCTAGTGGAACGAGGGCGGGAAAATTTTTACCTAGTGTATGTGTTGCACTCGAGAACATCTAAGGAAGATGACATTGCCTTGGAAACTTATGAAATCTTAGGAAACGAGAGTGGGAAAACCCCTGCCAAGTGTATGCACCTAGCACATGGGTGAATGCGTCCTAGACAAGGGCGCATAGACAAGTGAGAAGACAAAAAGATGGAAAAGGTGGACTAGAAGCTGAAAATCAAGCCGCGGGTCTAATGCACCTTGGGGTGGCTGCATGGGCCCTAGCTTTGGGTGCATGTGCCCTGGACTAGGGTTCTTTAGCCCTAGATGCTAGGAAGTTCACTTGGTTGGCGGAAAAGTACTTTTTGGCAAAAAATTGAGATTTTGTTCTTAGAAATAGTAGTTTTGGATTTTACAACTAAGCCAATTTTTTATGTTTACAATTTGAGGATCAAAGACATGAATAAATTATAATCCAAACTAATTCGGTTTGGTTGAAAAGCATAAACAAATTTTAAATTAAGCTAATTTGGTTTGGTTCAAAACTATAAACCATAAACTAAACTAATTTGATTTGGTACGGCTTATTACTATTTGACATTATCTATATATGATTTTATTTGATCTATTCTAAATCATATTTTATGAAAATATAGTATACATACATATATATAAAGATAATTTCTATACAGATAGCTCTTCTAATATAATAAATTATACTTGTGTGCCCGTATTCGACCTAACAAATCACGAACTCATCTCTTCTCTTTCTAAAGTAGGATCCTACAGTGAAGGGTAAACCATAGAGGAAAAAATTAAGTTAAGTGTAGTAACTTCAAGCTCATCTTTCTTATATTTACTTGAGTTTGAAATTCAATGAACATGCTTAACATATATTCTACCTCGACTTGTCAACTATTTACTAGACCACATTCTTCTTCTTCTCCTTTCCATTTAAACCATTATTAAACATTATTATGGTAGATCTTTGTTTATTTTTATTGATCATAATTGGAAATGGCATATTCATATTCTTGTCATATTTGATGATGACACTCTTGTTTATTATTCACGGGAAGTTTCAAATGAGGTGTTGGATTGGATCCTCGCCGGAGACTTGCTTGTAATCTCGAGGAGGTTTTGTTAAGTTATTTTTCACAATCTTATTATACTTGCTTATCATGATTTTCTAGACTTTCTTATCATTTTTATAGTGCTTTTCATAGTCTTAGTTACTTAGCATCTATCTACTTCTTATTTTTCCAATATACTAGATAGTTCTTCTAATATAATAAATTATACTTGTGTGCCCGTATTCGACCTAACAAATCACAAACTCATCTCTTCTCTTTCTAAAGCAGGATCCTACGGTGAAGGATAAACCATAGAGGAAAAAATTAAGTTAAGTGTAGTAACTTCAAGCTCATCTTTCTTATATTTACTTGAGTTTGAAATTCAATGAACATGTTTAACACATATTCTACCTCGACTTGTCAACTATTTACTAAACCACATTCTTCTTTTTCTCCTCTCCATTTAAACCATTATTAAAAATTATTATGGTAGATCTTTGTTTATTTTTATTGATCATAATTGGAAATGGCATATTCATATTCTTGTCATATTTGATGATGACACTCTTGTTTATTATTCACGGGAAGTTTCAAATGAGGTGTTGGATTGGATCCTCGCCGGAGACTTGCTTGTAATCTCGAGGAGGTTTTGTTAAGTTATTTTTCACAATCTTAGTATACTTGCTTATCATGATTTTCTAGACTTTCTTATCATTTTTATAGTGCTTTTCATAGTCTTAGTTACTTAGCATCTATCTACTTCTTATTTTTCCAATATACTAGATAGTTCTTCTAATATAATAAATTATACTTGTGTGCCCGTATTCGACCTAACAAATCACAAACTCATCTCTTCTCTTTCTAAAGCAGGATCCTACGGTGAAGGATAAACCATAGAGGAAAAAATTAAGTTAAGTGTAGTAACTTCAAGCTCATCTTTCTTATATTTACTTGAGTTTGAAATTCAATGAACATGTTTAACACATATTCTACCTCGACTTGTCAACTATTTACTAAATCACATTCTTCTTTTTCTCCTCTCCATTTAAACCATTATTAAAAATTATTATGGTAGATCTTTGTTTATTTTTATTGATCATAATTGGAAATGGCATATTCATATTCTTGTCATATTTGATGATGACACTCTTGTTTATTATTCACGGGAAGTTTCAAATGAGGTGTTGGATTGGATCCTCGCCGGAGACTTGCTTGTAATCTCGAGGAGGTTTTGTTAAGTTATTTTTCACAATCTTATTATACTTGCTTATCATGATTTTCTAGACTTTCTTATCATTTTTATAGTGCTTTTCATAGTCTTAGTTACTTAGCATCTATCTACTTCTTATTTTTCCAATATACTAGATAGTTCTTCTAATATAATAAATTATACTTGTGTGCCCGTATTCGACCTAACAAATCACAAACTCATCTCTTCTCTTTCTAAAGCAGGATCCTACAGTGAAGGATAAACCATAGAGGAAAAAATTAAGTTAAGTGTAGTAACTTCAAGCTCATCTTTCTTATATTTACTTGAGTTTGAAATTCAATGAACATGTTTAACACATATTCTACCTCGACTTGTCAACTATTTACTAAACCACATTCTTCTTCTTCTCCTCTCCATTTAAACCATTATTAAAAATTATTATGGTAGATCTTTGTTTATTTTTATTGATCATAATTGGAAATGGCATATTCATATTCTTGTCATATTTGATGATGACACTCTTGTTTATTATTCACGGGAAGTTTCAAATGAGGTGTTGGATTGGATCCTCGCCGGAGACTTGCTTGTAATCTCGAGGAGGTTTTGTTAAGTTATTTTTCACAATCTTAGTATACTTGCTTATCATGATTTTCTAGACTTTCTTATCATTTTTATAGTGCTTTTCATAGTCTTAGTTACTAATTAGCATCTATCTACTTCTTATTTTTCCAATATACTAGATAGTTCTTCTAATATAATAAATTATACTTGTGTGCCCGTATTCGACCTAACAAATCACGAACTCATCTCTTCTCTTTCTAAAGTTGGATCCTACAGTGAAGGGTAAACCATAGAGGAAAAAATTAAGTTAAGTGTAGTAACTTCAAGCTCATCTTTCTTATATTTACTTGAGTTTGAAATTCAATGAACATGTTTAACACATATTCTACCTCGACTTGTCAACTATTTACCAAACCACATTCTTCTTCTTCTCCTCTCCATTTAAACCATTATTAAAAATTATTATGGTAGATCTTTGTTTATTTTTATTGATCATAATTGGAAATGGCATATTCATATTCTTGTCATATTTGATGATGACACTCTTGTTTATTATTCACGGGAAGTTTCAAATGAGGTGTTGGATTGGATCCTCGCCGGAGACTTGCTTGTAATCTCGAGGAGGTTTTGTTAAGTTATTTTTCACAATCTTAGTATACTTGCTTATCATGATTTTCTAGACTTTCTTATCATTTTTATAGTGCTTTTCATAGTCTTAGTTACTTAGCATCTATCTACTTCTTATTTTTCCAATATACTAGATGGGTACCTTAGACAAATTTTGCATACATTTCAACAAATTAGATCCTAGATATCTTCAAGATTAGCTTGGCAATGAACTCTTCTACTAGTTTGATTTGGTTTGAAAGGTCTTAGAAATAAAATCAAACTGGTTTTATTAACCCTAAATCAAATGACAACAATAATAATTTTAAGTTAAATTAAATCACTATTAACTAGGATAAGGAATTAGCCCATTATTGGTTTGACTCCATTTAAACAGAATGAAAACCATTAAAATTGATTTATTGAAATAACAGTTTAGTTTGATTCAAGCTAAGTTGATTGCTCTATGCTTCACTAATTTTTTCGGTTTCCATTTACACCCCTTGTTTTATTTAGTTTATTTTATACTCAAATAATTCATTTGTTTATTAATTTAAAATCTAAACTTAATCAAAGAAATCACATCTTATAAACCCTAAACCACCTTTATATAAACCCTATACCATATTAATATAAATATTCCTAAATTACATTCTATTCGTTGGTTACATGTCTATGCAATAAACCAATATAATTTTTAAAGTTACACTTAAACAAAACTATAAAAAGTAGGGTTTATATGTACCTAAAGAAGAGAAATCAAGCGTGGGAAAATGACGATGACCGGTAGTGGCAACAATGGCACCGCAAAGGTCTCACGCAAAAGATGGAGAGTTGTCGAAGCATAGAGAGAGAGACGCGCGCGCGCAACAACGGTGATGGTAGCAGTGGTGGCAAGGGAGGTTGTTGGCGGAGATCTCTAAGAGAGAGGGAGAGTGTCAGTATGCAGAGAGAAGAGAAGAGAATAGAAGGGAGAAAGAGAACACATGATTCTTAAAATGAATAGATAGTGACAACAACTTAAAAATTGAATGATAACTTGATAAGTTATCAATCAATGACAATAACTTAAGTTGTCGTCAATGTGTTTCAGTAGCGACCGTTATTGTAGTCATGACTAGTAATTGCATAAGTATAGCTAAATCATTCAAATTTCGGGCTTAGGACGCCAACCATCCTATATATATTGTATGGCAATGGCTTTTAGAAGCCTTGCGTAAGTCTGCTTGCATTCGGGGCGGTGTCATTTTCCAAGCGGTTGTCGATAAGTTCTTTCTTTTGAAGTGAGTAGACAGAGGAGAGAGAGAGAGAGAGAGAGAGAGAGAGAGAGAGAGAGAGAGCACCTTCTAAAGATCCCCCCCTCCCCTTGTTGTAGAAGCCGAGGCCATAGATCTGATGCCTCAAAGCAAGTGCTGCACAAGTGATTGATATATATTATTGCTTAATTTTATCTTTCTCACTTTGGATCCTTTTCCTTTTTGTCTTTTCTTTGCCTTGCCCAATGACCAGCTCCTGCTTTACTCTCGTTAAGATGTGTATGTCATCACTGCTGTGGATGTATCGAGAGAGAGAGAGAGAGAGAGAGAGAGAGAGAGAGAGAGAGAGAGAGAGAGAGAGAGAGGTGTATGGGTTGGTGTGGACTTCCAGTCTCCAGCTGAGAGAGAAGAGGACACGCTTAACCCTAAACGTCTGCACTGGTCTTCTTGAGGGGTCAGACATGTCATGCATACAGTGATTATGCCTGTGTTGCTGCTGCTGCTGCGTACATGGAGGAGACAGTGGCAGCTCGCAGTCTGTAGTTTCCAGCTTCGAACTACACTACCCTTTTTTTTGTTTAAGAAGAAAATCACTTTTAAAACATAAAATTGTCATGGTTACCAAACACTTCTTTTAACAAGTTTTCTTACAATTTTTAAAAATTAAAACAAAAACCTTCATTATCATGCAACCAAACACCTCATAAGACCATGCCATACACTAAATATATATATAATCATTCTTATTTTTTATATATTGCTCAAAGAAAGATTCGAAATCTTGACATTCTATAGATGTTTTGTCATAGAATAATATTTTTCTCTGGTACACCATTTCCTTTTTATCAACACCTCCCTAGACGACCTTACTTTTTTTTCGAAGAGTAGCGCAGTTGGTCAAGACCATGTGCACACAACACTTGTGATGGGGCACTCTTAGGTTCGAACCCGGGAGAGGCCACCTTGGAAGGGTGGTGTTGTGTCCACTGCGGCATCGTCGCACAGACTAGACAACTTTGCACTTCAGGGTTGTGAGCCTTGGACCGTCAACTATCTTTTAATTAACCAAATAAGTGGATGAAAGTTTGAATGGGCTGAATGAGTGAGTGTAGAGTGTGTTTCATAGATTTAAGTAAGCCTTGATCCCAAATTAATAATTAAGGTCGGTCATAAGGTTTCTCTTGCTTCTATTTATATGGATTTTGACTTCAAAAGTAGTTAACTCATCTAAATTATATTAATGTTGCATACAATACGATTAGCCGATGCATGCAACTAATTTTATGTTATCGACATTTTTATTACACTGCGCCAATAATCCAATGCACATTTCATGTAAAATTAGTCTAAGCTGTTTAGATCATTGGCATTAGCTTGATTTGACTTGAGAATTTGCCAAGTTGAGTGAGCCCAACAAGTGATTTGAAGGCAAACCGATTAGTAGGGGTGGGCACGGTTTGGTTTGGTCCGATTTGGATCTTTTTTTTTTCAAACCGAACCAAACCGAATCACCCTCTCAAACCGAACCGAATCAATTCGGTTGGGTTCGATTTGGTTTGGTTTAAACCGAAAATAAAAAATATTTAAATTTTTTACATGTATATATACTAATTTTAAATTAAAAATAATTAAAATAAACATTATTTTATTATAAAATTTATAAAAATATTATTTTTATTAATATTATAATAGTTTTTATATTTTTTGATTAAATCGGTTTAAACAGTTTGGTTTGGTTTAAATCGGTTTGGAAATTTTCTAAACCGAACCAGACCGAAAGGGGGTCCAAACCGAACCAAACCGAACCGAATGGGATGGTTCGATTTGGTTTCTCAGTTTGAACCGTTTTGTGCCCACCCCTACCGATTAGTTCGGTTTGCGTCAAACTTTTAATGGACTGAATGCCCATATATGATCATTTGTGGGAATGGATGCTTTCCAACTTATAAATAAATGTGTGGGGTTTAGCTGAATCTCATCTGTTGCATTGAATTTATTATACCCAGTTAGTTTCCCTGATTTTCTATTTGAATTGATGGATACCTCCTTCAACTCTTGATTGGGAAATGGGGAATGATGCAAAGACATACCCGGTTGACTTTCTGAACCGACTCTCACATGCGATCTGATCCACAAGACCAAGATCGGGTATTTATCGTAGTCGATACCGAGAGCAACGAGCAACGAAGCATGCATAGTAAGGTAGGAAACCGAAGTAAGGTTAAAGTGAGTACCTAAACGAGATTAAGGTGGAACAAGAGGAGGAAGAGTCCGATCTAACTCAGGTTTTGTCACGACCCGGATTTTTAACATGCACAGCGGAAGATAATCCGGCGAAGTAACGGGGAAGAATATCGGTCTGGAACCAAATAAGACTAAAATCATAATCAAGATTCATAATTCCAAACTTTTACAACTTAATAACATAGAATCAAACATCTATCTAACAAATTAAATACCGACATTGAATGAGAAAACCACTAGCTCCTCGAATTCCAAAATACCACTACGCTTCTGCTGCGCTAAACCTGCAATCCTGAAAATATTAACAACGGAAGGGGTGAGTCACCACAGACTCAGTAGGACTTACACCCGAACTACCCCACTATACTAGTGATTCTAGTGGTATACAATACATATTAAGCCTAAAATCGGATTTAATGCATATGGTGTAAACTAATTATATATCTTCAATTAATTGATTAAAGAATCAATCAACTACCCCATATGATGACTAGACTCTATATGCATTAAAACCAACATAACCTACACCTTAAACTGTTCTAGGTATGCCCAGAACACATAGACCTGACATAAAACCAATGACACATCTATAACACTACCATCTATGTCAATCCACACAACTAGACACCTGTCTGAGTAAATTTCATGCTCCATCTGATAAATGCAGTCACATCACAAAACTAGCACCAGATTTACCATATAGTAGGAAGTAACATATAGTAAGCTAAATCCCATAGTACCCCATAGGCGGGGAGTACTTAGGATAAACCGCGGTATCCGGGATCGACGGATGCTCCAGATCGTTCTAATTCATCTGCGCCCACGGGACCGAATTATAGTCCGGTGAAGTACATTTCCATCACAATGCGGCTCACTGCACTAACCACATTCCACACCATGCAAGCATATAATTAACTCAGACAGTAAACATGAACATTTAATTGGCAAATCAAACATGAAATACATAGATGCACACTCATGGTTCTATGCACCCCATATTTGCATACCATATCACAGTCTAGCACAAACTAGAACCAGTCTATCATATGATGCATCTAAATAAGATTATGCAAGCTACAACCTAAAGATGTCAATCACATGTTTAGACAAATACTACTACCTACTGCATACATGAAACCAAACTAAACCCTAACCTCACTAAGCCTAAACCTTACATCGGCTTTTTTAACAAATCAGAATATACATATTAAAGATCACCGTAATGCAAGTAGGTTAAACTAACTAGACTCAAACATAATAAAACCTAACAAGCCAATTAACGTACATGGATGATTAAATCAACCTAAACATGCATGATTAAACAAGTTAATCTAAGTTAATCTAACTCTATCTAATCATGCCAATATGCCAGAAATAACCCACAAATTATACCATACTAATCATGATGATCTAAACAAGTTTTTACAATTTAATCAAATATATAGGAGTGCTAAGAATAGCCGAGACGCCTACCTGGATGACGACGATAAAAATTAACCGAGTCCAAGAAGAATTTGCTGGACGATGAGTGCCGATGACAAGGTAAAATTGAAATGATATTAACCGGGTAGAATCTGTCAAATGGAAGAGGAAAATATAATAATAATAAAATAAAATAAAGATTAAATGGTTATGTACCTGTACCGGTGAATGAGAAAGAGAGAGAGAGAGGATAGATAGGAGAGAGAGAGAGAGGGATCGACCGGCTGAGGGGGGGGGCGCGGGTTGGTGCACCGGGGCGCAAGGGGGCGCACGCGCGGACCACGCGCGGAGGGTGGCAGCGCTGGCGGGCGCCGGCGGGGGCTATCGCCGGGCGGCAACCGCGGCGGCGGAGGGAGAGCGAGGCGGCGGTGCGGGTGGCCGGGGTGGCCGGCGACGGCGGAGGGCGGCGCGCGGGGAGGCGGCACCGGCGGGGGGGGGGGGCTCGGGCGGCGGCCGCGACGGCGGGCGACGGGCGACGAGGGCGCGGGGCCGGGGTGGGGCGGTGCTGGGTGCTGACGGGGCCACGGGCGCGGCGCTCTCGCGGAGGGAAGCGGCTGGGGGGATCAAGGCGGCAGGGTGGCAAGCGATGGTGGTTGCCGCAGCGGCGGAGCGGCGGGAGGCGATGGGCATCGCCGAGGGTGGTGGCAGCGGCCGGTGGTTCGCGCGGTCCAGGCGGAAACGGCCGGTGGAGGCGCAGGTAGACGGCGATGGCGACCGGGTTGCGGCGGTGTCGGCCGGGCGGCCGGGAGAGCTCGCGAGGGGGTCCGGATGGCGCGGAGAGGGGGGCTGGCCGGCGGTGGGATGAAGGCCGCGGGTGCGGCGCGCGGAAGGAGGGCGGCGGTGGCGTCGCGCGGCGGCGGCGGCCGGCGGTGGTCGCGCGGTGGCGGTGCGGCGAGGCGCGAGGACGGTGTGGCTGCCTCGACCGGCCAACGAGGGGGGGGCGTGTTAGCGCACCGGGCGGCGGTGGCCCGCGGGTACGGGAGAGAGAAGAGGAAGAAGGAAGGAGACCGGGGGGTGGCTGGCCGGCGGACGACGGTCGCTGCACTGTGCAGGGCGGCGGCCGGGCTGGGCGGGTGCAGGCGGCGAAGGTAGGGTGGCGCGCGGCGGAGATGGGGGGGGGTGTGCGTGGCGACGGCACACGGTGCTCGCTAGCGCAGAGGGTGGCGGGCGGCGGGTTGAACGGGGCGGAGGCGCGCGGCGATGCCGGGGAAGGGGGGGGTCGACGGGGCTCTCGGCTGGCGGGAGCGCGCGACGGCGCACAGGTTAGCAGTGGGGGAGACGAGCGGCATCGGGCGTACGGAGAGAAGAAACGATAGATACATAGAGGAGGAAGCGGCGACAGTTTAGGAGGATTATTACGGGGAGGAGAGAAAACGGAAAGGAGTAAAAATAGGAATGGACAAGTGAGAGTGATAAGTATACAATAAATAATTATAATAATTATTTTTAAATTAAAATAAATATCCTAACCATTACAATCTACCCTCCTAACAAAAATTTTCGTCCTCGAAAATTCAACCAAACTCACCGAACAATTACATTCTTCAATCTATCTAACTATTCCCCTCTATCTAAGCTATCCATCCATCTACCACTCTACCTAAACACATCTATCCTTCTATCTATCTATCTTCTATCTATCTAACTAACTAAAAACTAACCACTCATTCATCAATCTACCTACCTATTATCTATCCATCTATATCATTCTAATCTATCTAATATCAATCTTCAATACTATCTAAGATTCTCAGTCTAATAGGTAATTTAATTATCTATATATCATATATATCATCCAATCACATAACCTTAAGACCTTAATTATGATGATCCTTAATCTAAATTATCAATATACCAGATCTAAAAATTTTATAGACCATTATGATATGGATCAAATATCCTTCACAAAAATATTCAATAAACCAATAATCCCTACATGGTACAAATTTAATAATCATGTCTAAAATTGGTAAACTTAATCCTCATCTATCTAAAATTTCAAATATATTAATCTGAAAATTTAACATCATAACATATCAAATGCCATCAATGACTCAACATAATCATCCAATTGATGATCTAATCATAATCTAAATATCAAATTTAATTGATCAATATCTTATCTAAAGGTAATCACTCCGATTGACTTGATCTACAAAAAATCTAAATGTATATATCACAAGATTATATTTCTCTATCTAAAGACCATGTCTAAGAAATTTCGGTCTATCAATTCTTCTACTCTACTAATAACAATTCATAATTCAATCCATCATATATGCAAAGTCTACTCCTAGCTAGATTTATAAATCACAATTCGAAGAGAGATTGAGTACTCAAACGGATAAGACAATTTAGATCGGATAGAAAGAATAATGCTAGAGTTCTAAATCGATAGATAATGGAGGATAATCTGGATGATATGATCATGATCTAAATTAGATTGCCAAAAATATAAACTAATAATAGGCATGTCTAAATAAGTGTCTAATCTCCAAGATTAATATATAATCTTCTAAACATCTCATCTTCAATATTAAAAGATCCACAACCCTATGATAATATCTATATCTTCATAAATCTATTCCAAAATTCAAATTAGTAATTCATTCTCTAAATCTGATATCTTCTCACATTTCTCATACAAAGGTACAACAGTTTTATTTAATTCAAAATAGTGAATATTAATGCCATGTTTCCATTCAATCTCATAGCAAAGCTTCACAAAATAATGATGCCTTAAGATGAAATATATCTCAAGCTTATTGTAATCCACTTATCAAATCAATGTAATTATTCTTAACCTCTATATCATTCATATACATATGATCTCAAATATAATCAACTCATACCATCTATATGATATAAGTTCACAACATGATCAAATCTCTAACTTCCAACAAAATATTTCTAATGAGTCAACTACTCCTAACATTATTAAAAACACTTAAACTATAATCATCCTCTTATTATCACTTTCATTCAAACTTTAATCAATCACATAATCTCTGTCTAAAGTGCTTGCTATCAAATTATCATCCAAGAAATTTATCTCTAAATTCCATCATATGAATAATATTTAATTGTAATCACATATAAATAGAAAATGATTCTCATTCTCAATGAGTTCTTAAGTCTTCTATTCTCTCTCATACTTTTCAAATATATTTAAATCTCTACCACTCTTGCAAAATATGTTCTCATTCTTCCTTAAAATAAATTTCTAATTTCTTATTCTAATCATTTCCAAATAACTAGAAAGATTCACATCTTATCTCATTCCAATCTAAAAGATCACATCTAATGAACTAAGGCTCAAACTCCACATAAAATGAACCTATGCTTAGACATAACATATAATTAAAATCATCCACAATCAATATTTGGCTAAATTGAATAGACAAGATATGGAGAGATAAATGAGTTCGAAATCGGGTAATAAAGATCAAAGATTATGATCGAGGAGAGTATATTAATACAATCAAATAGTAGATAGCACCCTACTATAATACAACTCACACTAACTCTAATTCTCAAACTCATAATATAACAACTAAATATCTCCTCCAAACTTGCACTCGATTTACATTCCATCCTTGATAGCACAAAAAAAATATCACTTATACAAAACATGCTAAAATTATCTTAATTCTTACTCTGAAATTTCATATTCATAATCTCATTCTTATATCACCTTCCTTTTCATTTAAAACCATATACTCAAATAATAATTCAATCATCATTTCATTTCACATCTAGGGTATGACCGATACCAAAATCTAATTAACACGTCATACTATCCTCATACCACCCATAAGTATCCTTCCCGTCATCTCATAAATAAATCAGATTTAATCTCAAAATGAATCATTCTAATTATTTCACATATGTCATTCAACTAAATCCTTCACAATATTCACTAATTTATCTATCTATCCACTACTCATATGATATTATCAAGATTCTAATCATACTTATTAAATTCACCATCAATCTAAATTACTAAAAATACTAAATCTGAAAATTTCCTCCTCAAACTATAAACCAACATGACAATGATCAACCATCACCTATCAAATATTTGATAATCCAATATTAAAACTAACAATCCAAATTAATAATATTATCCCATAATCATAAATCTAAACTCAAATATCCACTAAATCTGAAAGTTGAATCATCATAAAATGATACATGTAATTATCCAATGTAGATATCTAGTAATCTGATATCAAATTTCCATGTCATTCAATCTAATAGTCAACATAAATTATTCTATCTGCCTAAGATCATTTTCTTCCAAATATCAATTCCATCTAATCCAAATCGATATCATGAACCCGGGCATGTCAATATAGACATTCAGGCCGAGTTAATGCTCTGATACCAAGCTGTCACGACCCGGATTTTTAACATGCACAGCGGAAGATAATCCGGCGAAGTAACGGGGAAGAATATCGGTCTGGAACCAAATAAGACTAAAATCATAATCAAGATTCATAATTCCAAACTTTTACAACTTAATAACATAGAATCAAACATCTATCTAACAAATTAAATACCGACATTGAATGAGAAAACCACTAGCTCCTCGAATTCCAAAATACCACTACGCTTCTGCCGCGCTAAACCTGCAATCCTGAAAATATTAACAACGGAAGGGGTGAGTCACCACAGACTCAGTAGGACTTACACCCGAACTACCCCACTATACTAGTGATTCTAGTGGTATACAATACATATTAAGCCTAAAATCAGATTTAATGCATATGGTGTAAACTAATTATATATCTTCAATTAATTGATTAAAGAATCAATCAACTACCCCATATGATGACTAGACTCTATATGCATTAAAACCAACATAACCTACACCTTAAACTGTTCTAGGTATGCCCAGAACACATAGACCTGACATAAAACCAATGACACATCTATAACACTACCATCTATGTCAATCCACACAACTAGACACCTGTCTGAGTAAATTTCATGCTCCATCTGATAAATGCAGTCACATCACAAAACTAGCACCAGATTTACCATATAGTAGGAAGTAACATATAGTAAGCTAAATCCCATAGTACCCCATAGGCAGGGGAGTACTTAGGATAAACCGCGGTATCCGGGATCGACGGATGCTCCGGACTGTTCTAATTCATCTGCTGCCCACAGGACCGAATTATAGTCTGGTGAAGTACATTTCCATCACAATGCGACTCAACCGCACTAACCACATTCCACACCATGCAAGCATATAATTAACTCAGACAGTAAACATGAACATTTAATTGGCAAATCAAACATGAAATACATAGATGCACACTCATGGTTCTATGCACCCCATATTTGCATACCATATCACAGTATAGCACAAACTAGAACCAGTCTATCATATGATGCATCTAAATAAGATTATGCAAGCTACAAACTAAAGATGTCAATCACATGTTTAGACAGTCACTACTACCTACTGCATACATGAAACCAAACTAAACTCTAACCTCACTAAGCCTAAACCTTACATCGGCTTTTTTAACAAATCAGAATATACATATTAAAGATCACCGTAATGCAAGTAGGTTAAACTAACTAGACTCAAACATAATAAAACCTAACAAGCCAATTAACGTACATGGATGATTAAATCAACCTAAACATGCATGATTAAACAAGTTAATCTAAGTTAATCTAACTCTATCTAATCATGCCAATATGCCAGAAATAACCCACAAATTATACCATACTAATCATGATGATCTAAACAAGTTTTTACGATTTAATCAAATATATAGGAGTGCTAAGAATAGCCGAGACGCCTACCTGGATGACGACGATAAAAATTAACCGAGTCCAAGAAGAATTTTTGCTGGACGATGAGTGCCGATGACAAGGTAAAATTGAAATGATATTAACCGGGTAGAATCTGCCAAATGGAAGAGGAAAATTTAATAATAAGAAAAGAAAATAAAGATTAAATGGTTATGTACCTGTACCGGTGAATGAGAAAGAGAGAGAGAGAGGATAGATAGGAGAGAGAGAGAGAGAGAGGGATCGACCGGCTGAGGGGGGGGTTGGCGCACCGGGGTGCAGGGGGGCGCACGCGCGGACCACGCGCGGAGGGTGGCAGCGCTGGCGGGCGCCGGCGGGGCTATCGCCGGGCGGCAACCGCGGCGGCGGAGGGAGAGCGAGGGCGGCGGTGCAGGTGGCCGGGGTGGCCGGCGACGGCGGAGGGCAGCGCGCGGGGAGGCAGCACCGGCGGGGGGGGGCTCGGGCGGCGGCCATGACAACGGGCGACAGGGCGACGAGGGCGCGGGGCCGGGGTGGGGGCGGTGCCGGGTGCCGACGGGGCCACGGGCGCGGCGCTCTCGCGGAGGGAAGCGGCCGGGGGGATCAAGGCGGCGGGGGTGGCGGGCGATGGTGGTTGCCGCGGCGGCGGAGCGGCGGGAGGCGATGGGCATCGCCGAGGGTGGTGGCAGCGGCCGGTGGTTCGCGCGGTCCGGGCGGAAACGGCCGGCGGAGGCGCGAGGTAGACGGCGATGGCGACCGGGTTGCGGCGGTGTCCGCGGGCGGCGCCGGAGAGCTCGCGAGGGGGGGGGTCCGGATGGCGCGGAGAGGGGGGCTGGCCGGCGGTGGGATGAAGGCCGCGGGTGCGGCGCGCGGAAGGAGGGCGGCGGTGGCGCGCGCGCGGCGGCAGCGGCCGGCGGTGGTCGCGCGGTGGCAGTGCGGCAGAAGGCGCGGGGACGGTGTGGCTGCCGCGACCGGCCAACGAGGGGGGGGTGTTAGCGCACCAGGGCGGCGGTGGCCCGCGCGTACGGGAGAGAGAAGAGGAAGAAGGAAGGAGACCGGGGGTGGCTGGCCGGCGGACGACGGTCGCCGCGCCGTGCGGGCGGCGGCCGGGCCGGGCGGGTGCAGGCGGCGGAGGTAGGGTGGCGCGCGGCGGAGATGGGGGTGTGCGCGGCGGCGGCACACGGGTGCTCGCTGGCAGAGGGTGGCGGGTTGAATGGGGCGGAGGCGCGCGGCGACACCGGGGAGGGGGGGGGGGCGACGGGGCTCTCGGCTGGCGGGAGCACGCGACGGCGCACAGGTTAGCAGTGGGGGAGACGAGCGGCATCGGGCGTACGGAAAAAAAACGATAGATACATAGAGGAGGAAGCGGCGACAGTTTAGGAGGATTATTACGGGGGGAGGAGAGAAAACGGAAAGGAGTAAAAATAGGAATGGACAAGTGAGAGTGATAATTATACAATAAATAATTATAATAATTATTTTTAAATTAAAATAAATATCCTGACCATTACAGGTTTGGTACGGACATTCACGACCGTTTACGTGGAATGAGCGAGCGAAGTAAATAAATTTGTAAGAAGAACATTATAGATTAGCTCCACGCTAGCGGCATGGGATATGAATCTAACTAGGAGTACCTTGAGATGTACTCGGGTGATGGAAAATTATAAGAGCCGACTTGCATGTTAACTACTTGGACAACACCTCCGCCGACATCCGCCTTGTTTGGACACAACTCATTGCTCAATGAGATAACGTCACAAGATATATAGTCTATGGCCACTCGGTTAGTTGGTGCCGTAGACTCCCTATGTCTAGGGGTGATGTGCATTAGAGGGTTCAAACCATTAAACCAAATCAAATCAACCCGTTCGGTTCGGTTCTAACCCCATTCAATTTAGTTTGATTTGAAAATCTTTCGAATCGAAGAGCAAGTTATTCAGATTGATATAATTAAAATATCATAATATTTTATTATTTATATAATTTTATAATGAAATAGTATCTATTATAATTATCTATAAATTAAAATCAATATATGTGTAAAAATTAATTAATTTAAATATTTTCTATTTTCTATCTTAAACCGAATTAAATCGGTTCGTTTTAATTGGAGAACTTGATTTGTTCGAAAAAAAATGATCCAAACTAGATCAAACCAAATCGTGACATCCTCACGAGCTCATGATAATAGATGATTAGGTATCCCTCGGGACTTCTTTCTCACGAAATTAATGAAAAACAAAGTGAGCACACACTTCCTCCGAGTTTAGATTTTTTTTTCTTCTAAATACAATGAGAGAACACAGAGAGAGTTTTCACAAAGTTTCTTCCAAAAATTGTTTTCCTCCAAACATATTTCTACCCGCTAACAATTACTTACCAACTAACAACTATGAACCTTTTTAATGGGGTGTTTGGTTGCATGATAATGGAAGTTTTTGTTTTAATTTTTGAAAATTATAAGAAAACTTGTTAAAAGAGGTGTTTGGCAACCTTGAGAATTTTATATTCTGAAAGTGATTTTCTTCTTAAACAAAAAAAGAGGGTCTCACCTCTTTCTTGTGGTCCCCCACTTTGTTTGGTCATAAATGGTAGTTACTCTTTTTTGTTATCACATCCCTCCAAACATAATAATTTTTTGTCGTGAGTTAGTTCACTTTTTATTTTAATATAATTTTTTATCACGAAAGTGTACAAAAAATTATCATGCAACCAAACACCCCATGAGTTAATAAAGTCACACTCTCAAGAAAGGGGTGGATGAGTCATATCTAATAAAAATAAATACTAAATTATATTCTTGCTAGTTTTAGAGAGAGAGAGAGAGAGAGAGAGAGAGAGAGAGAGAGAGAGAGAAGCTCCTGCCTAGTCCTCTCAACACTGTAAATCATATTCTTGCTTTTGTACCCGTGTCATCTATCACTTTTAAAATTAATATTTATATAAATCATCAAGAGGAGTCTTCCTAACGATTGATTGTATCATTTTAAAATTTGTGTTACCAAAACATGTTACGTATTATAAGTGATAAATGCATGTCAATTTTAATATTTATATTTTAACATCTAGAAATATCAACCATTTTTGATATTCTAACCGAAAAGAACATATGGCCATATTCAGATAGAGTATTAACTATAGACACCATGTTACTTTCAATAATAGGTGCAGAAATATCAAAGGTGATATTGTCCAAAAAGGTCCTGAACCTTATAAATATATGCTACGCAGAATGATTGAGAAAAAGTCGCCCTAGTGAGGCCCAGAATGGGCCTCCCTTGCTGACTAAAAGGGCCCATTAACGGCCCAAAGTGTACTTCACAGATCTAAGTGATCAAAAAATACACTACTACGTATCTTGTATTTCTAAATGTATCCTCAACAAAGATAACGCTCTTAAATTTTTTTTTCAGGTGTTGCGTTTTTTTTTTTTTTTGAAAAACAAGTACCTCCGTCCAAAACGTACCTAAAATGCATTCCTTTATCGGAGGTACTACAGAGACGGTGTAGGAGAGAGAAAATGAAGAGAGAATATTAAAGAAGAGCAGTTTTGTCATAAAAATAAAAAATACTTAATAGAGATAAGTATGTTGTTCAACTTCACAGTTTCCTTGAAGAAATATCGATTTATTTCGGCCCAATTGAAGATCAAAAAAAAAAAAAAACAATGTACATTTGCATGCAGGCGTGCAAACTAGTTGAGCCTAGTAGAGAATGTTGTTCAACTTCATAGTTTATTATTTTGCTCAAGTTCAAGCAAGAGCTGTTAGGACGAAGTTCTACCATTGTTCATGCTTGACTCATGACTTAGGTCATTATGATTTTTTATTTTTAGTTTTAGAGGGAGATAACTAAAATTTTGGGTTTCACAAAAAAGATTAGATATAGAATTAATGAGATGTTGGGTTGTATGATAAATTGAGTTTTTGTTACAATTTTATATTTTTGTGATAAAACTGGTTAAAATTCATGTTTGGCAAGTATCACAGATTTATGTTTTTAAAGTGACTTCATTCTTGAACAATAAACAGAGGGTCTGATCACTTTGTCTATCTGGTGGTCTCCCACCTTGTTTGTTCATATATGATGTTCACTCATTTTTGTTATCTCATCCCTCCAAACATGATAATTTTATGTCATTTGGCTGGTTCACATCTTATTTTAATATGATTTTTTACCATGATAATGTACGAAAATTTGCCATGCAACCAAACACTTTCATGATAATTTTTTGTACACTTTCGTGATAAAAAATTATATTAAAATAAAAAGTGAACCACATAAAATTAACATGTTTGGAGGGATGTGATAACAAAAAATAGTTACTATCATTCATGACCAAACAAAATGGAGGATCACAAGAAAAAAGAAAGAGGTGAGACCCTTTTTTTAAGAAGAAAATCACTTTCAAAACATAAAATTGTCAAGGTTGCCAAACAACTCTTTTAACAAGTTTTCTTACAATTTTTAAAAATTAAATAAAAACATCCATTATCATACAACCAAACACCCCATAAGAGACTCTAGACATTTCACGAGGAACAACAACTCACTCAACTTTAATCCAAACTCGATGTGAAGTCATTTATAAAACTCGAGTTCAATCTAAAACCCATTCATTAATTAAATTCGAATTCGAGCTCATTTATAAAGCTCCATCTACCTCTTCGTCAAATTAAATTTTATTTAACTTGTTCCCTACATTAATAATCTAAGTTTTAGCAAATCGTATAGTTAATTAAGTATTTTATCGACGTATTTGCCGTTTTATTAGGTCAAGCCCATATGATTTGAATCTGCTCAAGCTTGGCTGGTCAACGAACTTAGGTTTTTTTTCTTTTTTTTGGGTTCAAAATTGTTCATTTGACATGATAATAAAAGTAAGTAATAAATGTTCAAACCCGAATCTCCTCGGATGAGAGAGGTTGAGGGAATCTTCTCAAATATTTTCAGAGGGAGGATTCGCGCCCAAATGTTCTTGCAAAGGAAGTATCAGAACATAGTCGTTCAATGCTCCCTCCACATGCACGTATTCACGGTGCCATCCCACACATGCCGATCCCCGACAGTGCAACGACTGAGCTGCCTACGGATCACCTTAGTTCCTAGGTGAAGGGTATACCTTCAGTATCCAATGAAAATCAGTCACGACCCTAGACCACTTAAGTGATAAACCGCTACCAAAAAGGGTTGAACCGCTACCGACGCCTTACTAGCTCACTATCCATCGGTAACGAGTTTATAAGATGTCGGTGAAAGTTTAGTAACAATTCACTAACTTGTTAACTCGCTGTGCTACCGACGTCTTACAACTCACTATCTATCACTTAAGTGGTTGGTATTGTGACCTTTTTTTCATTGGGAACTGAGAGTACTTACTCCACTCAAAAATTGAGGTGATCCGCTCTCCTCCTGTTATGCATGTTTTCCCATCGACTGCCGGCGATCCAGATCACATGCCGCCGTGCAGCAGCATCGACCGACGCCGTCCTCAGCTTAGAGGCTTAACAGCCTACGCGACCGGAAGTGGCCAACCGGAGGAAGCCAGAAGCTGCACCTGCTCCGGTGCCTGCCGCGCCCTCCTCACCTTCTGGTCGGCGGGCACCGAGGTAAGAAGCCGGCTCCTCCGGCACGGGGGAGGTGGTGTGCGCTCAAGCCGACAGCTTGGTGGAAGGTCCCTGCATCGGCGCAGCTTCCCTGTCTCATCCCTATCATGCGTCGTCTGAAGTTGGGCTTTTGAGACACGTCTGAATCATACAGGGGAAGAGTGAAGACCAATCTATGACTTGGAGTTTGTGCATGATAGAAATGTATGCCCTACAAACCAATCATATATGATATGATTCGACATTTCTAGGAATATCTCATTCAATTAAATAGGCAAAACTTTGTTACTAGCTTTTATTAGAAGCGTATATCGTAATGAAGTCCTTGATCACATGCAATGATGATTGAATCATGATGAGATCATGATAATGAGATCGATCATCTAGAGGTATGTGATCTAAATGTTCCTAGTCATAGGATCCTTGAGACGGGACATCAAGAATCCGGATAGACTAGTGTGTGTGATGTCTTCTCATATGATGAGAATGACCGATCTCATTGGTCATCAGTGTGGGGACACTGAGATACACACACAGGTGCTCATTAGTGGAATGAGTTCCCTGAACTGACCAATTTAGGAAAACCTGATCGGTATCTTACCGAACTGTCTATCAGGTTATTCTTACATCTCAATAGCACAGTTGGATCTTTGACCTGAGTCACCAAAGATGTCTTGCCAGGCGTACTATGTACTTTGACTATCGACTGATAGATCACTTAGTATTGTGGTCCTATATAGTTAATGGATTGGGTATATGGGAAACCCGTTGGAGGCAATTGAGCGGACAATAGGGGATCGTTCACTCTCGGTAGGAGAGAGATAATGTCCTATGGATAGTACTCTAAATCCTTGGCCAAGGTAGATAGGATAATTGGAAAAGGAATTTTCCAGTTGATCCATTCATGAGTACAAGATTTCATAGAGTTGGAATACTTAGGGGTTGACAGTCAGTGCCGAACCCCTGACCGACCGGGACATTGTATGAATGAGGATTTAAATCCGTGTGGTAATTGATGATGGAAAGGCTCAATGGATGTTATTTAACTCCCCAAAGTCATTTGGGATCATAGGATGTGGCTTGTACCCTTTATGATCAGAATGCCGTAAAAACTGTTATCGGATAACGGTTTTGATTTAATTTAAAGAAATTGTTCTTTTAAATTAATTAAGGCTTCAACCAAATTGACTATTGGGCCTAGTGGGTCACACACAACAGATCTGGTCAATAAGATGAGGGCATGGACGCAATTTTATAGAAGTTTTGGGTTTTTGTGAAAAATTCCATCTTCTATATATAAATGGCTTATGAAGCCAAACCCTATCAAGCCATAGGGCTGGAGCACGTCCCAAGCCTCCTCTCTCCCTCCTCTCTCCTCTAGAAGGTGATCTCCCATGGTCAAGCTTGGATCTGGAAGGTTTCTAGAGGCCCGAAAGAAGAGAGAACTCGTCTATTGAAGCAGATCGTGTGGATACCGCTAGAGACCGGACACTTGAACGGTTTTCAGCAAGGAGGAATGTCCTCTCTTCATCCATGGTGAGGGATTTGAGAAATCCCATGAGGTACTCTCGTTCTACTTCATATTCGGTTCCCAGTTTTACTCGTTCGGCATCGATCAAGGTAAAGATCATGGTTTTATGGAATCAAAATTTTTCCGCTGTCATGTATTGATTCCTTACAGTGCAGCACTGCGTGGGAAGATAGTTTTTTCTTTCTTTTTTTTGGGTCTAAACTGAAGCTAGGTCGATACATAGAGTAGAGAGAGAGAGTGTGTGTGTGTGTGTTTGTGGAGGGAGAATAAAGACTTTAATATCCATGTCCCGTTTGGGAATGCTGATGCTTGTTGTTCATTTTTATATATAACGATGATTGGTACTAACATGTAACATGTCTTGAGTGGGAAGAAAAGTATGCAGTTAATACATCTGGGGGCATTATCGAAAAAATAAAAATAACTTCACAAATAAGTTCATTGTCAATAATATTGATGATGATGGGTAAGACGTAACTATCTCGTCACAAATAAGTTCAACGTCAATAATATTGATGATGGCGGGTAAGACGTCGCTATCTCGTCGTGAATAAACTTGTCGCCAATAATATTGACGACGACTACTCAGACGCCGTCGCTAATACATGTATAGGCGACAACTTTCACCAGTCGCTAAGAAGCTTATTGGCGGCCGCTTATCACCATCGCCACAAACATTACTAGGGATGGCTATGACTCGTCACCAGTAACCTTATTGGCAACGAATTAAAACTGTCGCCAATAACACTTATAAACAACGTCTTAGGTAAAGCTGTTGTCAAAGCAGTGTTTTTACACTCATGGGTGTCCACAAGTGCAAAAAGCCTGCTTTAGCGATGGCTTCAAGAAGTCATTGCCAATAATCCTTATAAGCAACGGCTCATGCAAAGCCATCGCCAAAGCAAAGATTATAACACCCGTGGGCCTTCACAGGTGTAAGAACTTTACTTTGGCAATGGCTTGAAGTCGTTGCCAGTTTAAAATAGTTGTTGCTTATGGGGTTAAGACGGCATGGATCCGGCTGACAAATGTAATCAATTTTTTTACATTATAGAATTATTGGCAACGACTTCTTAAAGCCATCGCCAATAACCTGATAAGCGATTGTGGACACCCAAAATAGATTCGGATCACCTTCAGCCTACACTTTCTTTGGAGACTTGGTGGATGGTATGTTAGTGATCGTCAGGAGTCAAAGACTCCAAAATAAAGTAGAATGAAAATAAATGAAATGGAGAATAAAAATGACTGACGTACATTTGAAAGCGAAGATAATGTTGGGTTCTGACTTCTCCTATCTTGACCGACCGAAAGAAGAGAGATTTAATGAGTTTATTTTCTTCGAGCCGGTTGAGGCTCCACTTCGGCCGGATTTACCTAAAATGTCTATAAGAAAACACAAAAATGAGTGAAAGCATCATTAGTTCTAGTGAAAGTATAGCATCATGCTCAACTTTGAATTCAAACATGCAAAAGAAAAGGAACTAATCGGATTGAGATTAAATTCCAACCCTTGTTTTTGATAGGTTTTAAAGGTGTATGAAAATACAAATGTGTAATCTAATGCATACTAAATGTCAAGATAATGAAAGCTAAAATAACAGAGGAGAGTAAAGAATCAATTGGAGGGGTAAAACCAACAAAACGATGCAAAATGGGGGCCTGTCCGTGGGGCACTAGCTGAAGGTGCCCTGTTGGTGGGACATGTTGACCAGAGTCAAAATGTCCTCTGATGGGGCACTAAGGACTAGTTTCGACAGATTTTCTTCCCTTCTTCACACCATCGCCTCGGAGTGTAGGATAACTTTCGAGATGATAAGAGAACTTCTCTGAACAATACACAATAGAATATGGTGGGAAGGTGATTTGGCACTAGATGTAAGAGAAATAGCTCAAAGATACTCTCAAAGTTGAAGAAAAACTATATTTTTGAAGAAGAAAACTATGATTTTTCGAGTTGTTGGGGAAAGGTTTTAGAATAATTTAAGGGCTTGGGGGTTGTTTCGAGGCCTTGGATGCATAATGATGGACGAGAGGAAGTGGAGGACAGGCTTGGAACTTCCTAAAACCTCTAAATGGTGGTCTTTCAACGGCCACAAAGAGGGTAACTTCATTTTGTTGGATTGTCTCTTTAAGAAAGAGGCTATGATATTTTTGGGTTTTGGAAGAGAGTTTAAGATGGTTTAAGAGCTTATGGCCCGTTTGGTTAGAGTTTCAAATTTGATCCTATATCAATATTGATATTGATAATTTTAGAAGTTAGAGTATCAATATCAAAATTGATACAAGTTAACACTTGTATTACATAATGTGCTTTATTTTCACTATCAATTTCAAAATTGATATTATTAACCAAACACTTCTTAGTGATTACTAGGAATATTAATTTTAAAATTGATAGTGATAGAGGTGTCAAATAGTGTTACCAAACAGTGCCTTAGGGAGGGGTTATAAAGCTTGGGATGTGTAGTGGTAGATGAGAGCATGTGAGGGACGTCTTTGGTACCTCCTAAACTCTCCAAATGGGCCAAATGAGACATCCAAGTTCATACAAATATATACTCAACATGACTAGAAGAATTAAATGTACACTACAAGAAAATATGTCATTTGTGATGGATTATTGGCGATGACTTCAAAAGCCATCCCCAATAAACTTAGTAGCGATAGATGAAATGGAGCCATCACAATTGTACAAGAGTTGGTGTTGATTGCAATATATCACATTTATGATGGCTAAAGCCATCACGAAAGTAAAAGATAAACCCTAAAATAACTTAGAGAGGAAAGTTAAATTTACCTAGTTCGTGACAACTTTCTTAAGCCATCGTGAATGTATCTTACTAGATCATATGTCAACTGTTCAATGATTGGATGTTAGAGGTGACGACTGAAGTTGTCACCACTGACCATACAAACAAAGTTGTCGCTGATGTGTTTCATATTTTAATACCCCATGTGGCCCCTTTCTCCTTCTCTTTCTTCTTTTTATTTTTCAAGCAAATGCCACCATTGGCTATTGCTTCTCTCTTTGCTGCTCACTACCACATTTTCTTGCCATCACCATCGCCACTAGCCACAAAAGCTTGCCATTTGTCTCCTCCTCCTAGAAATTATTAGCCCTAAGCATGCATGTTATTAACAAGTATTTAAAATAGAGTTAATAGATTTCAAAATGTTTAAAGCAATGTTAAAGTTGTTTGTTTAAATGTTTATATACTTGTTTAAATTTGTGTTCTAAGTATTACTTTTTTGTTTAGATGTCTAATTACATGTGTTGTTAAATTGATTACAGGTTACGCTCATTCTTAGATAAATATATTTCTAAACCCTAAACATGGTTCAAAAACATAAAAAAATCATAAAGTAAGCTAATTCGATTTGATTCAACATCATAAGCAAATCTTAAGCTGAGCGTTTAGTTCAAAAGTATAAACAAACCATAAGTCAAACTAATTTGGTTTGGTTTAAAAGCATGAACAAATCATAAATTGAGCTAATTTGGTTTGGTTCAAAACCATAAACAAACCATAAGCCAAATTAATTTAGTTTGTTTCAAAAGCATAAATAAACCATAAACCAAACCAATTCATATGAGGTTCAAAACCATAAACAAATCAGAAGTTGAACTAATTTGCTTTGGTTCAAAGGCATAAACAAACTGTAAACTGAGCTAATTCACATGTGTACTCAACTTTTGGGCCATGCAATTCATCGCTCCATTTCACACACAGTAGTCCTTAAACTTTTAACCCCTCGACATCACTTGGTCACCTAGGACCGGTTCAAGTTGTGTGGAAGGAGAGAAAAAAAGGGAGGACAATGTGAATACAGTGGTGTGTATGATATAGATATGTGATCTTTAGGAATCATAGGTTCCAAATATAAATAAATAAAAGATTGACCTGCATAGTGGGAAGGATTGTGTGAGTTCTAACTTCTTCTTCTTTGGCTAGCGGAGGAAGAAGAGCTTGAAGATGCTCCTATTACCTGCACTGCACAAAGACAAGAAGAAAGCTGGAAGATGATTAGAACTATGAGGGTAGTGAGATAACTATAAAAGAAATCAACATAAAAGTTAAAATGATCGATGTGAATTGGGTAAGAGCTAGGTCATAGTCTCTCTTTTTGGTGTTTTAAAAAATGTAAATGAGAATAAAATGTTGAAAAAATGCAAAAGGGGGCATTAGTACCCCAGAGATGGCGAAGAAAACATGAAAAACTGGCTTTTGGATACTTCATGGTAGACGCGTTTGGGTGTGAAGAGCAACTACAAATTGCGCATGTGTGGAGGAAGATCGACTTCTCCTTGGCTTTCGGTGATTTTCTTCGACTTCAACTAGTTTGGAATCTTTTAGAGATATTGGATAACCTCCAAAATCTCGAGAAGAGGGGTGGAGAAAGAAAGAAAAGGAGTTTCAATGGAGCTCGGTAGAAGTGCCATGGGAGGTGAGATGCATCTTAGTAGGGAAGAAGAAGGAGATGAGGTGGAGGAAGGGGAGGAAAAATCAAAACCTATAGAATGTAGTGGAAGCCTCCTTTTATAGGAAGATTCCCCAAATCTAGCCCAAATTGCAAGAGATCGAGTTCGATAGTGATTTGGTAGACACACATGGGTAGATGGGGCACATCTAATTAACAAAAAATGACAATGCCTTGAAACCAGTGAAATCTAGTGGAACGAGGGCGGGAAATTTTTTTACCTAGTGTATGTGTTGCACCCGAGAACATCTAAGGAAGATGACATTGCCTTGGAAACTTATGAAATCTTAGGAAACGAGAGTGGGAAAACCCCTGCCAAGTGTATGCACCTAGCACATGGGTGAATGCGTCCTAGACAAGGGCGCATAGACAAGTGAGAAGACAAAAAGATGGAAAAGGTGGACTAGAAGCTGAAAATCAAGCCGCGGGTCTAATGCACCTTGGGGTGGCTGCATGGGCCCTAGCTTTGGGTGCATGTGCCCTGGACTAGGGTTCTTTAGCCCTAGATGCTAGGAAGTTCACTTGGTTGGCGGAAAAGTATACTTTTTGGCAAAAAATTGAGATTTTGTTCTTAGAAATAGTAGTTTTGGATTTTACAACTAAGCCAATTTTTTATGTCCACAATTTGAGGTTCAAAGACATGAATAAATTATAAGCCAAACTAATTCGGTTTGGTTCAAAAGCATAAACAAATTTTAAATTGAGCTAATTTGGTTTGGTTCAAAACTATAAACCATAAACTAAACTAATTTGATTTGGTACGGCTTATTACTATTTGACATTATCTATATATGATTTTATTTGATCTATTCTAAATCATATTTTATGAAAATATAGTATACATACATATATATAAAGATAATTTCTATACAGATAGCTCTTCTAATATAATAAATTATACTTGTGTGCCCGTATTCGACCTAACAAATCACGAACTCATCTCTTCTCTTTCTAAAGTAGGATCCTACAGTGAAGGGTAAACCATAGAGAAAAAAATTAAGTTAAGTGTAGTAACTTCAAGCTCATCTTTCTTATATTTACTTGAGTTTGAAATTCAATGAACATGCTTAACATATATTCTACCTCGACTTGTCAACTATTTACTACACCACATTCTTCTTCTTCTCCTTTCCATTTAAACCATTATTAAACATTATTATGCTAGATCTTTGTTTATTTTTATTGATCATATATAATTGGAAATGGCATATTCATATTCTTGTCATATTTGATGATGACACTCTTGTTCATTATTTACGGGAAGTTTCAAACGAGGTGTTGGATTGGATCCTCGCTGGAGATTTGCTTGTAATCTTGAGGAGGTTCCATTAAGTTATTTTTCACAATCTTAGTATACTTGCTTATCATGATTTTCTAGACTTTCTTATCATCTTTTATAATGCTTTTCATAGTCTTAGTTACTTAGCATCTATCTACTTCTTATTTTTCCAATATACTAGATAGCTCTTCTAATATAATAAATTATACTTGTGTGCCCGTATTCGACCTAACAAATCACAAACTCATCTCTTCTCTTTCTAAAGCAGGATCCTACGGTGAAGGATAAACCATAGAGAAAAAAATTAAGTTAAGTGTAGTAACTTCAAGCTCATCTTTCTTATATTTACTTGAGTTTGAAATTCAATGAACATGTTTAACACATATTCTACCTCGACTTGTCAACTATTTACTAAACCACATTCTTCTTCTTCTCCTCTCCATTTAAACCATTATTAAAAATTATTATGGTAGATCTTTGTTTATTTTTATTGATCATAATTGGAAATGGCATATTCATATTCTTGTCATATTTGATGATGACACTCTTGTTTATTATTCACGGGAAGTTTCATATGAGGTGTTGGATTGGATCCTCGCCGGAGACTTGCTTGTAATCTCGAGGAGGTTTTGTTAAGTTATTTTTCACAATCTTAGTATACTTGCTTATCATGATTTTCTAGACTTTCTTATCATTTTTATAGTGCTTTTCATAGTCTTAGTTACTTAGCATCTATCTACTTCTTATTTTTCCAATATACTAGATGGGTACCTTAGACAAATTTTGCATACATTTCAACAAATTAGATCCTAGATATCTTCAAGATTAGCTTGGCAATGAACTTTTCTACTAGTTTGATTTGGTTTGAAAGGTCTTAGAAATAAAATCAAACTGGTTTTATTAACCCTAAATCAAATGACAACAATAATAATTTTAAGTTAAATTAAATCACTATTAACTAGGATAAGGAATTAGCCCATTATTGGTTTGACTCCATTTAAACAGAATGGAAACCATTAAAATTGATTTATTTAAATAACAGTTTAGTTTGATTCAAGCTAAGTTGATTGCTCTATGCTTCACTAATTTTTTCGGTTTCGATTTACACCCCTTGTTTTATTTAGTTTATTTTATACTCAAATAATTCATTTGTTTATTAATTTCAAATCTAAACTTAATCAAAGAAATCACATCTTATAAACCCTAAACCACCTTTATATAAACCCTATACCATATTAATATAAATATTCCTAAATTACATTCTATTCGTTGGTTACATGTCTATGCAATAAACCAATATAATTTTTAAAGTTACACTTAAACAAAACTATAAAAGTAGGGTTTATATGTACCTAAAGAAGAGAAATCAAGCGTGGGAAAGTGACAATGACCGGTAGCACGCAAAAGCTGGAGAGTTGTCGAAGCATAGAGAGAGAGACGCGCGCGCGCGCAACAACGGTGATGGTAGCAGTGGTGGCAAGGGAGGTTGTTGGCAGAGATCTCTAAGAGAGAGGGAGAGTGTCAGTATGGAGAGAGAGAGAGAGAGAGAGAGAGAGAGGAGAGAAGAGAAGGGAGAAAGAGAACACATGATTCTTAAAAGGGAAAATTACCACCAGGTCCATTTAAGAAAATCGGTTTACCAAAAACTCCGTTGACCACTTTTTCATCCTCTTTAGTCCGTTGACAACATATTTTATTACCATTTGGTCCGTTTTGCCAAGTGATTGTCCCGGTATCCCCATTTTGCCATTCCTGCGAGTCGCGACCTCCCCTCCGGAGCTTTTCTCGCTTTTCTCGCGGGAGACCTGCGTGCGGCGGGAGGTAGGCCGGCACGGCAGCAGTCACTAACAAGGCGGAGGTCTGAATCTGCTCCCCCATCTCAGCAGGAGCTCCTCCAGGTCCACCTCCATCCTGGTCCCCTTGCCGCCCCAAACGAGCATGTGCAGCCGGTCCCGGGTTCCCGCCCCGTCCACCTCCCCCACCGTTCGAACCCCATCCTCGTGTAGAATCTCACCAGCCGCGGCGAGGCGGGCACCGCCCCCACAAACCCGTACGTCATGACCTGCCGGCGTCAATCGGCAGAAAGAGGCGGGTTTTGGGCATACCTTGTCGTGGAAGCGATCGGTGTCGTTGATGGCCAGCAGCTCCGCCTTCCGGCAGCCCCGGTCGAAACCGCCCCTTTCTTCGCCGCGGCACCTCCGATCTCCCAAGCTTTTCTCCCCCTTTGTCCCCCTTTGTTCGCCGCGGCACCGCCGTCGCCCCTTGTTCGCGAGTGTCCAGGCGCGCCGGCTTCTGGTCCAGGCCACGGATCTTCTGCTCGACGGCATCTGCTTCAAGGGCAGGGCACGTTCCAGCTCGACGGCTTCAACGTGTGCGGGTGTGGGGGGGGGGGGGTAAAACAGACTTTTCAACTCCAAAATGGAGTGGATGTGATGGTATTTTAAAAAGATGGACTTAGTGATAAAGCGGTTTTGAAAACGGACCTATTGTGAAAGCAGTAGCCCCAAAACGGACCTAGTGTGCATTTGCGCTTCTTAAAATGAATAGACAGTGACAACAACTTAAAAATTGAATGATAAGTTATCAATCAATGACAATAACTTAAGTTGTCGTCAATGTGTTTCAGTAGCGACCGTTATTGTAGTCATGACTAGTAATTGCATAAGTATAGCTAAATCATTCAAATTTCGGGCTTAGGACGCCAACCATCCTATATATATTGTATGGCAATGGCTTTAGAAGCCTTGCGTAAGTCTGCTTGCATTCGGGGCGGTGTCATTTTACAAGCGGTTGTCGATAAGTTCTTTCTTTTGAAGTGAGTAGGCAGGAGAGAGAGAGAGAGAGAGAGAGAGAGAGAGAGAGAGAGAGAGAGAGAGAGAGAGAGAGAGAGAGAGCACCTTCTAAAGATCCCCCCCTCCCCTTGTTGTAGAAGCCGAGGCCATAGATCTGATGCCTCAAAGCAAGTGCTGCACAAGTGATTGATATATATTATTGCTTAATTTTATCTTTCTCACTTTGGATCCTTTTCCTTTTTGTCTTTTCTTTGCCTTGCCCAATGACCAGCTCCTGCTTTACTCTCGTTAAGATGTGTATGTCATCACTGCTGTGGATGTATCGAGAGAGAGAGAGAGAGAGAGAGAGAGAGAGAGATGTGTATGGGTTGGTGTGGACTTCCAGTCTCCAGCTGAGAGAGAAGAGGACACGCTTAACCCTAAACGTCTGCACTGGTCTTCTTGAGGGGTCAGACATGTCATGCATACAGTGATTATGCCTGTATTGTTGTTGTTGCTGTTGCTGCTGCTACGTACATGGAGGAGACAGTGGCAGCTCGCAGTCTGTAGTTTCCAGCTTCGAACTACACTACTGACTTGAGACGATTAAAGGAGTCTGGCTCTGATGAGAGCTTGACGATCAGAGGGAGCAAATCTAAGACAGACCCATAAAAGAGAAATGATTCCTTCTCCTATCACATATCACGCCCAAAGGAAATTAAATGTGGTGGTCTGGTTTTTAAACAAACCTCAAAAGTAAGGCATTAATGTGGAGACGCCTAGGATATATATATGCGAACACTATATCTATATCTATATATATATATATCTTGACGTATCTAATATGAGACTAGTATTCATCTTAACAATGGTGAAGTGTGTTTGTGGGTAAATGGAGTGTGAATGGTCCTACTCAATAGTTTAGAAGAGTTTTATCATTGTAGCCAATAAAAAATACACCGGCCCCAGATGGAATTAGTTATATATAGAAAATATTCGTAAAATATGAACCTGATTCAACAAAAATTGGAGAAATTAGTAAAGTATAGGTGGAAATCAATAAAATATGACAAGCTAATAAATTATACTATTATTAAAATTAGTAAAGATTGTGCTTAACTTCACTTATCGAGAAAACAGAAGGATAATAACTAGGAACTGTTAGGTCAGAAGAGCGTGAGAGAACTGCACGGGAAGAGACTCTGATAAACCTAACTTTGTTTACGCCTGAAGTGCATCGGCATCTTCCTTAACCTATGGTGAGGCTGCCGATGAGGAGCTCCTCCGCCACCACTATCAAAGATTACAAACCCAATCCAAAAGGAAGAAGGGGTGTTCAAAGTGACAATACAGCGTTCTAAAAAAAAGGAAAAAAAAAAGAGAAGAAGAAGAAATAAAAGGGGTGGGGGTGGAGGGGTAGGGCCTCCTTTTTTGCATGAGTGATTGATAAAGAGAGGGATAGAGAGAGAAATGCCCCTCTTCATACTCATACAAGAGCACACTTTTCCGCGAGGGGGGAGGAGCCATACGTACGGGGGCTTCTCTTCTCACCTCTCTCTCTCTTCATTCTCTCTTTTGCTTTATCTACCAGCTTTTGAAGTGGGGAGAGAGCAATATTGCATGATCTATCTCTCTCCTCCTTTGCTTTCGTTCCCCTCTTTAAGACTATGCTCCTTGAGATGGCTTGGGGGAGGGGAGGACTAGCTGGCCCTGCTCACATCCAACGGAAAGAAGGAATAAAAGCTGGACAAGCAATACCCAAGTCTTCAAATGATTGCCTCTCATGGGACATTACCCTCACTTGCCAAACCCACCCTATCATGACCCATGATTAATTATTTTCACAATCATTATATTTGCATACGGTAAAACTGCATAAAGCAGGGCAGAAGTGACACACATATAGGAATGAAGTGTGGCCATTTCAGAGCCATGATAGTTTGATTATTACTGCCTTTGCCTCTTTTTTTTCCATTGAGCTTGCTGTTGTCACATCATGTGGGCATTAAAACATTTGTGTTGGGATGAATGCAGGGTGGAAGAGGTACTTCTCCTCAAGCGCCCTGACCAATGCATTGGGCTCTATGCAAAACCATGCTCCATGCTCAGTTAACAATGTAGGTTGTCCTTTCTTATTGTCTTTGAGCCACAGGACGGGTAGAAGCCCTCTAGATTTTGGGATGTGATCACCAGCGCATGATCCATCAGTTGCTCATCACCCATCTGTGCATTCAGTTGCCCTTTCACATGAGGTACAAACTTTGGGTGGCGTTTCTTTTGGGTTGATTCTAAGTTTAATCTCCGTTTGGGTAGAATATTAAAATTGATACTATGTCTATTTTGATATTGACATCGGTGGAGTATTAATATCAAAATTAATTCAAGTAAAAACTTGTATTATATATCATGTTTCGTTTGCATTGATAATTTTAATATTGATATTGATAACTAAATGCCTATCTATCACTATCAATTTAAAAATTGATGGTGAGGGAGGTGCTCAATACAGTTACCAAGCATGCCCTTAACCTGTTTAATTCCTATAAAAAAGTACTTAATCTGTCTAAGAAGCACATTTTGTAATCAACTTAAATTTGACCATTCATGTGGGTTTAGATTCTTCTACTTAAAACCAAACTCTGACCAAGGCCCAAAAGAGAGGGGATGCCTCATGCCTGCGCTATCTCTTTGTTTTTGGAGACCTTTGCTTGTAGTCCAATCAAATGCACTTTGTGTCTTTGGATTCTATCTTAAAATTTTAAAAGAGATTTTTCAAATGATATATATATATATATATATAGAGAGAGAGAGAGAGAGAGAGAGAAGAGACTGACCCATTAAAATTGTGTAAAAAATAAACTCATGTCCATGAGTAGTGTCATTCACATGTCAGCTCAATTCAAGTTTGAGAGTTTTTATCTGACCAAACCAAATCTAAAAATTCAGTTAACCTAAATCAAACAAAGCATAATTCGTTTTGATTTGATTTAAATCATAATTAAATCAAAAAATGTAAAATAATATATGTCGAAATATTAATTTAAAAGTAAAAATATATTAGAATAAAAGATATATAATACCATTTTTAATCCCGTAACTTGCTTTTAAATTAGCTTGATTTGGTTCCATTCATTCTTAAAATCGAATCGAACTATTTGGATCGGTTCATCGGATTGAACCCGCTATGGCAAACCAGCACTTGGTATATTATAACAAGCAGAGAAATAACCTTTAAAGTGATAATTAGTAGCCATTGCATAACTATTGGCGTGCATAACTCATCTCTCATTAATTGCATCTGTAAAGATAGAGATAACCTGGACTTGGTGGTATGCACCAAGACCCTTGTCACCGGTATCTAGGGGTGTCAATGGGCCGGGCCCGGCCCGGCCCGAGGTCGGCCCGCTTAGGGCCCGGTCCAAAATATATCGGCCCGGCCCAACCCGGCCCGCACTACATTGTTGGCCCGGCCCGACCCGGCCCGCAAAAATTATTGACTTGGCCCGGCCCGGCCCGGCCCGGCCCAACTATATATTTTATAAATAAATATTTATTAAATATAATAAATTTAATTATTTAAGATAACATTATAAAATTAATAATAATTTAAATAAAATATATTTTTAATAAGTAAAAATGATATTTTTGACATAAAAAATTGAAAGTTATTTGGCCCGTTTTAGCCCGCGTTGGCCCGCTTCGGCCCATATGTCGACCCGACTAAAGCCCGCGGGCCAAAATCTTTGGCCCGTCAAATGACCCGCAGCCGGCCCGGCCCACGAACCCGTGGGCCGGCCCGGCCCATTGCCACCCCTACCGGTATCTCTTTTATTAGGTATCATTCTAATTATATCCTGACCACTAGGTCCTTGCGGGTTCTCTCAAACATCTCTCTTACAGTACTATATTGCTAGATCCTGGCATTCTTCTTCCAACCTCATTCCCTCCTAGCTAAAACTCACATCCTATCCTCTCATCAAATCATCACCCAACCCTCCCACAAGAAAGCTTCTGAATCATCACAGCCAGATGCTAATAAGTGAAGGGGCAAAAGTGTTGGTAGGGGGTCCTACTAATTTGAGGACCTTTTGCAAATGAAAAGCAAGGGTGTCTGCTGCTTTAGATCCAACACATGGATGTGGTACTGGTTAACATGGGTGGGCACCAGCTTCCTGGCTGCAGTGATGGCTATCTGGTAATTGTGGCATACTAGGGTAAAGAAATTGTAGTCACCCTTCCCTTTATATACCCCCCCTCCCCCCCCCTGAGCACTTAATTTCTTAATATGACCAATCAGTCATTCAATTTTAGTCTTTGGGATAAGATCAGCTCCAATTTCAACTTGAATATTATATAATAACTATAGTCAATATATATTTATCTGCCACTGAATTCAGGAGGTAAGAGTACAGATTCCACAGTTGGGAGTTGGAGGATATTATCATATTTATATCATCTAAGCCTATAACATAAAATGTGATGATATTTTTATGTCTACCGTCACCTATTGCAATCTTTTTTTCTTTATCCAGATTTGGAGACAACAAAACACAAATAAACTTGAACTCTTGTGGAGGGTGGAGGGTATATGTTTGCTCTGATTAGACACAGAATATGTTAGATTGATAGAAACCTTTGTCAAAAACCAACTTTTAATCTAGTCTTAAAACTGAAAATTTTAAGGACTTGTTTGGTACCATAAAATTTTGGGAATAAATTTGGATTATCCCCTAAAATTTGAGAATAACCTAAATTTATTCTCAAGTTATCCATGTACCAAACAACACCTAAGGGCATGTTTGGTACGAGGATAACTTGGGGATAAACCTGATTTATCCCCCCAAAATTGAGATGCCAAACATTACGTAAGGGTGCTTTTGGGGTTGGGATTATGTGTTGAATATTTTATGTTATAAGTTTATCTATCCAGTTGCACCAACAAACCACAACAGGAATAGGGCTGCAAATCACTTGGATTTGATATGTCTGTTTCTGGTTTTGATTATGTTATCAAAATCGTACTAATTCGATAACTTCAAAATATATATATAATTATTTTATATTAAAAATAAATAAATAAATATTATATTATTATTATGTTTGTGTACTATAATTAAATTTTATTTATATTTTTAGCATCTATACATTACAAATGTAATAATTTATATATTTTTATTAAATTTTTTATCGACACCCTATAAATGGATATGAAATTGACTATTTCTGATTTTGATCTTGTTAAATCCTCAAAATATTCCAGTCCGACCGATTATAATAACTTATATGATACAAAAATACATTATAAATCTCTTAACCTACATGCAGAGTCAAAACAGAATATCGCATTATTTACCTTCCTACACAACATATAGTTTGATTCTGCACATATATATATGTATACACACATATAAATATAAATATTTAAATTTAATGGCAACTTTAAAAAAATATGGGAGGGGGGAACAGAGAGGACACACCTTCCCCCCTCAACTTTAAAATATAAAGCCGTCGGCGAGACGAGAGCAGAGGGCCGGCCGGAGAGGAACAAGGAGGTCCCTCTCTTCTCGCTCCGAGGGCGAAGACAGTGGAGCAGCATCTCTCTGATCTTTCCTCTTGACCGCGGGACGTGCCCATGAAGCTTCCCGGATTCCCCTGCTTCCGCCGCCGCTCCCCGTCCCATCCCGGCCCCTGAATCTCTCTCTCTCTCTCTCCTTCTCCTCTGTGCTGCTCCGCGGTCGGCGGCGGAGAAGAAGAGGAAGAGGAGGGTTCTGCCCGGAGAGATGGCGGGGGGAGGGAAGATGGCCGTTTTCATGGTTCTCTGGCTGCTGTCCCTCGCCGGCACCTGCTCCTGCTCGACGGACGCCGCCGTGCTGGCTTCTCTGAAGAGAGGCTTCTTCGCCGCCGGCCCGGCGGCGCTGGAGGGCTGGGATCCGTCCCGCCCGGCGTCGGTCTGCACGTGGCAGGGCGTGCGGTGCGAGCGCGGGCGGGTCGTGTCCCTGGACCTCTCCGACCTCAACATCTCCGGCTCCGTGTCGCCGGAGATCTCCGGGCTCAGCCGGCTCGTCAACATGTCGCTCGCCGGGAACTCGTTCGGCGGCGAGCTGAGGCTCTCCGGCATGCCGAGCCTCCGCTACGTGAACGTCTCGGGCAACCAGTTCGGCGGCCGCCTGGACTGGGACTTCTCCACCCTCCCGAGCTTGGAGGTTCTCGACGCCTACAACAACAACTTCACCGCCGTGCTGCCCGTCGGCGCCGCGAAATTGCGGCGGCTGAGGTACCTGGACCTCGGCGGCAACTTCTTCCACGGGAAGATCCCGCCGGAGTACGGCGGCTGGCAGGGCCTGGAGTACCTGCAGCTCGCCGGGAACGACCTCGGGGGCCGGATTCCGGCCGAGCTGGGCAACCTGACGAGCTTGAGGGAGCTCTATCTGGGCTACTTCAACGTCTTCGACGGCGGCATCCCGCCGGAGCTCGGCAATTTGGGCAACCTGGTCACCCTGGACCTCTCCGGCTGCAGCCTGGGCGCCCAAATTCCGCCGGAGCTGGGGAGCCTCCGGCGGCTCGAGGGGCTATTCCTCCACACCAACCTCTTGTCCGGCGAGATCCCGCGCTCCCTGGGAAACCTCACCCGCCTCGCCTCTCTCGACCTCTCCAACAACGCCCTCGCCGGCGAGATACCGCCGGAGCTCGCCGCCCTGAAAGGGTTGACCCTGTTCAACCTGTTCATGAACCGATTGCACGGGTCCATACCCCAGTTCGTCGGAGACCTCCCGAATCTGCAGATCCTCCAGCTGTTCATGAACAACCTGACCGGCGTCATCCCCGGGAGTCTCGGCGGCGTCGGGAAGCTCCGGACGATTGATCTGTCGACGAACAAGCTCACCGGCACCATTCCCAGCGGCCTCTGCGCCGGCGGCGAGCTCAGGGTGCTCATCTTGCTGAAAAACTTCCTCTTTGGCCCGATTCCTCCGGCCCTCGGCGGCTGCGGGAGCTTGAGCCGGATCAGGCTGGGCCAGAACTACCTCAACGGGAGCATCCCTCCGGGCTTCGTCTACCTTCCCCTCCTTACCCTGGTGGAGCTGCAGGGCAACTACCTCTCCGGCACGATCTCGGAGAATCCCGATCCCGGGCGGGGCGCGCCGGCCCAGCTAGCCCAGCTCAACCTCTCCGACAACCTCCTCTCCGGCGGCCTCCCTTCCTCCCTCTCCAATTTCACTTCTCTGCAGACCCTTCTCCTCGGCGGCAACCATCTCGGCGGCCCAATTCCGGCTTCCGTCGGCGGCCTCCGCCGCATCGTCAAGCTCGACCTCAGCCGGAACGAGTTCTCCGGCGAGATCCCTCCTGAAATCGGGAATTGCGTGCAGCTGACCTACCTGGACTTGAGTCAGAACAACCTCTCCGGCCCTATCCCTCCGGCAATCGCCGGAATTCAGATACTCAGCTACCTGAATGTATCGAGGAACCATCTCAGCCTGGGGATTCCGCACTCCATCGGCGGACTGAAGAGCCTGACTTCCGCTGATTTTTCCTTCAACGACCTCTCCGGCGAGCTGCCGGAGAACGGCCAGTTCGTCTACTTCAACGCTTCCTCCTTCGCCGGCAACCCGCGGCTGTGCGGGCCGGCCCTGAGCAACCCCTGCAATTCCACCGCCGGCGACGCCAGGCCCCGCAGGCCCGACTTCAAGCTGGTTTTCGCTCTCGGCCTGCTGGTTTGCTCCCTGCTGTTCGCCGCCGCCGCCGTTCTCAAGGCCCGGTCGTACAGGCGGCGCGGCGGCGGCGGGAAGTGGAAGCTGACGGCGTTCCGGAAGCTGGAGTTCGGAGCAGCGGAGGTGGTCGAGTGCATGAAGGACTCCAACGTGATCGGGCGCGGCGGCGCGGGGGTTGTCTACCTCGGGAGGATGCCAAACGGGGAGGAGATCGCGGTGAAGCGCCTCCTGAGCTTCGGCGGCGGCGGCGGGCACGACCACGGCTTCCGAGCGGAGATCCGCACGCTGGGCAACATCCGGCACCGGAACATCGTCCGACTGCTGGCCTTCTGCTCCGACCAGCGGGCTGACACGAAGGTCCTGGTGTACGAGTACATGCGCAACGGCAGCCTGGGGGAGGCGCTGCACGGCAGGCGCGGCGGGGCGCTGGGCTGGGACGGGCGCTACGCCGTCGCCGTCGAGGCCGCCCGGGGGCTCTGCTACCTCCACCACGACTGCCGCCCCATGATCGTCCACCGCGACGTCAAGTCCAACAACATCCTCCTCGACGCCGACTTCCACGCCCGCGTCGCCGACTTCGGGCTCGCCAAGTTCCTGCGTGACGGCGGCGCCTCCGAGTGCATGTCCGCCATCGCCGGCTCCTACGGTTACATCGCTCCCGGTACTTCCCGAACCAGTCGGTGGCCCACAACCACACCTCCGTCCACGCTTTTCTACGCAGCTGATGCGTTCGGACCCTCTGATCGAGATCAGAGGGCTGACGCTTTGGCACCTTCTGGGCTCCTGCTCCCTTCCCCACCGTCTGATCCGTGAACCCCCAGTCCTCCGTGCGGTTCTATTTTGTCATCGGAATTAAAAATTTTCTATACTTTTTATGTATATACGATTTATTAGTTTTATCAAAAAACAGTAAATAAATTTAATTTTAATATTTTTATATATTATTTAATTTATTATTTTTATATTTACTATTTATACATCCTATTTTTAATAATTTATATATTTTTATTATAATATTACTTTTTGTTTGTACTAATTTTTATCAAAATTAAATTAAAAGCTAAATCAATTTATTTTAATTTTAATAAATTATTTAAAATACTTTATTTTTAATTTTAATACTTTTTAAGATGCTAAAATATTTTTTAAATTTATTGATTTTATCGACATTAAATGGAAAAATTGAGTTACAGAGATACAGGACACCGCATTCTGGTCTCCGACCACCTCTGGAGGAGGGAGAGAATTCTGGATATTTTAGAAAGAAATCCCTGTCTTGCTCGGATTCCGTGAAAGGTGTCCTCCGTGCGTACATCCGACCCCTCTTTTTCTCCGCCCTCAAATTTTATTATTTTGCACCATATTTTTTTGTACCCTGTGCAGATTTTTCTAGGAGCTCCCATAACGGCAAAGGTTTTTCAAATAACCCCCCCCCGGGGGGGCGGTACCCTTTTTATTATTTAAATACCCCTCCACGGCCCATACCGATGCGCATGGGGATCACCATACACGGTGCTTAATTCTTCTGAAACCCCTTTCTCTTCTATATCTTGGCTATTAACCTCGGCGGTGGCGCACGGCGGTGGCAGAGTACGCGTACACGCTGAGGGTGGACGAGAAGAGCGACGTGTACAGCTTCGGGGTGGTGCTGCTGGAGCTGCTGACCGGGCGGCGGCCGGTGGGCGAGTTCGGCGACGGCGTGGACATCGTCCGGTGGGCGAGAGCCTCCACGGGCTGCTGCAAGGAGCGCGCCGTAGAGATACTGGATCCCCGGCTGGGCGGCGCCGCCGCCGCCGCCGCGCCGGAGCCGGAGGCCGTCCACGTCTTCTTCGTCGCCATGCTCTGCGTCCAGGAGAACAGCGTGGAGAGGCCGACGATGAGGGAGGTGGTGCAGATGCTGTCCGAGTTCCCTCGCCACCTCCAAGAGGGGGCGCGGTCCCCGTCCTCCGCCGCGGAGCAACGTCCCGGTCCCGGCGGCGCCGCTGGCCTCCGCCCGGAGAACGCCTGCCACGCGCTCTTCCCCGACCTGTTGAATTAGACGGATGGACCCTCGAGCCGTTGTAGTAATTTTATACATATACCCATCCGGTTTGCGCGGTTTATTTATCCGTCCTCTTGAATTAACGCTTTGAGAGTGAAACCTGATATAATTAATTTAGATTTTTATTTATTTCTTGCCATCCCGACTCCTCCGCAGGCTGTTCACTATTTGATTTAACCCGGAAAATCAAATCGGTTTGATATGGTTTGAACAACCGACCGATTTAGTTTGATTTCTAGAGCTTTTCAAAATGAACCAAATCGCTAAATTGAAAAATTCGAATTAGATTAAATATTTTATTTTAAGTTACATATAATAAAAATTTATGTGGCTTTTATTATAAAAATAAATTTGTTTCAAAACTTTTTAAGACAAATTAATGAAATGTATAAATAAATGCACTAAATTTTAATAAAATATGATTTAAAACAAATAAAATAAAATTATGTATTGATATATTTACTCTACTTTAATAAAATATAGTTTGAATCAGATCAAACCAAATCAAACTGAATTAATTTGGTTCGATTTGATTTGGTTTGGAAGATAGTTTAGTTTGGTTTGGTTTGAAAAAAAAAATGTAGAAATCAAACTAAACTAGACCATGAACACCTATGGGGTGTTTGGTTGCATGATAATTTTTTGTACACTTTCATGATAAAAAATTGTATTAAAATAAAAAGTGAACCAACTCATGACATAAAATTATCATGTTTGGAGGGATGTGATTACAAAAAAGAGTAACCACCGCACATGACCAAGTAAAGTGAGGGACCACAAGAAAAAAGAAAGAGGTGAGACCCTCTTTTTTTGTTTAAGAAGAAAATCACTTTCAAAACATAAAATTGTCATGGTTGTCAAACACCTCTTTTAACAAGTTTTCTTACAATTTTTAAAAATTAAAATAAAAACCTCAATTATCATGCAACCAAACACCCCACTATGTTTGGAGGGTTTGGTTGCATGATAATTTTTTGTACATTTTCATGATAAAAAATTATATTAAAATAAAAAGTGAACCAATTCATGACATAAAATTATCATGTTTGGAGGGATGTGATTACAAAAAAAAGAATAACTACCACACATGACCAAACAAAGTGGGGGACCACAAGAAAAAAGAAAGTGATCAGACTCTCTTTTTTTGTTTAAGAAGAAAATCATTTTTAAAACATAAAATTGTCATGGTTACCAAACACCTCTTTTAACAAGTTTTCTTACAATTTTTAAAATTTATAACAAAAACCTTCACGCAACCAAACACCCCATTACGGGAGAGGACCCTTCGAGAAAGTGGTGGGCATGCTGCCAGTTCCGAGGGTAATGACGTGTCTTGTTATATATGTACATATTTCTACTTGTCCTTAATTAGATTTTTTATTTTCTGAATTTTATTTTAAGCAAGAGAAAAATAAATATGTTGATCTATTAATCCATGTGTGTTGGTCTCTCACAGGGGGCAAGTGTTATTAATAAGGTATTATCTGGTTGCGTGATAAGATGAGTTATTACTACAAAATACATTTTTAGCAAAACTTGTTTAAAAGTGTCCATGACAACACATCTTATATATACAAAAGTTATTCCAGAACAAAAGAAGACGCGCAGCTCTCTTGTCTACATAGCCTTCAAAATTTTATTAGTATGTTTCACCAAACATGACAATTTTATGTCTCTGTCCATCTTGCATTTTATTTTAATATATATATTTTATAATCACAAAAATGTATGAAAGTTATATTGCAACCAAACACTCCATGAGTCGAAGTTAGCTTTGCATTTTGAAATCTAGGACAAAAGAAGAGGTGAAGCTCTCTTGTTTTATCCCCCACCATTTTTTGTTAAACAGAGTCTCCAAATTTTTATTACTCTGTTTCACCAAACATGGTATTTTTTGTTTTTTTATCATTTTATATTTTATTTTAATGTATACTTTTATTACAAATATGTAAAAGAGGTTATTTTTGCAACCAAACTCTGTATAAGTTTAAGTTAGCTTTGTATTTTGGAACCTAATTCATTTGCCTTGATTTATTACAATTCTACTTCTTGGTTGTCTCGGCCCTCTAACAAAGAAAAAAAAATGATTTACTCCATCTTTATGCTGCATTAAGAATTGTTAATTATATGAAAAAAATATATATTATGAGATACTCTCTCTATTGTACACAAGTTGATTTTTATTTAAACTTACCACAAGCTTGAAATTCACTGGAGGCCTATTTAACAAATTTAAGAGAATGTTTGTGCGAAAATATTTAGATAAAGTACCTGCGATAAAGCTCTAGGTTGCATCTTGCATGGTATAGCCCTTTTTGGTTAAAGTATAAAAACAATACTACATCATTTTTGGTATTGATATTTCAAAAGGTCAGAATGTACCAAAATTAAAATGGATATAAGTCAACATTTGTATTATGCTTTATTTGTACTACACATTTTAAAATTGATATTGATAATTAAATATCTGTTGCCTTATATGTGCTTCCGATACAGATCTGTAACTCTTGTCAAACATCTTTTTTAATAATTTTTATAAAAAAACATAAATTTGTAACAAAAGTTTAATTTATCATGCAATTAAACACACTTTAATATTATTATCAAGCATGGTTGATTTTTTCATCAAGCTATATAGTTTGATGTAGGTTACTTATTTGAAAAAGAAAATGGGCCTGTCTTTTAGCTTTAACATAAATGAAAGTTAGTTATTTTTTAATAGTAGAAAACAGATTTTTTTTAAAAAATAATGTAGTTTAGAATTTATTAAGACTCGGTTAACTAAATAACTTAAAATGCTTTTTAAAATATAATTAATTTTGGAAGCGTGTCCCTCTCACCCTCTTCCGGACCAAAGTCAAATGCTCAAAAAATATTAAAGGAATAGTTATTTCTAGCTTAGAATCCAAATGATATTTTAGTAAGTTTTACATGAATGAAAATAGATAATTAAGTAATTTTAATTTACTTAATTTTAGGCGCGCGCAGTGATTAAAAAAAGGAGGAAAATTACCCGTCGTGGGACACGTGCGAGGAAACCGCTCCAACACCCACGGAAGGGGAATCTGATCATCCGAGCAGACGGCCATCCGGCGTCGTCTCCGGCACACCGCCGGAGCGTACAAGGTTCTCGGAGCGGTCGCTGGTAGGGGCGGCAGCGTGTGAGAGGAGAACCGTTGCTGTTGCTCCCTCCTCTAGTCGTGATCTTGCTCGCTCTCTCGTCAGGTGAAGAAGAGCTAGGAAGCCATGATCCGCTCATTCCCCTCTTCCCCCTCGTTCCGACGGTTTTCCTCAACACAATTTTCTGTTGTAACCTCGTCTGGATTCTCTAGTCTGCGATAACTTGCCCGCTTTCACTTTTCTTTTAGAGGAGTTCGGATCTGACGTGTTTTTTTCCCGAGTAAGCACCACCTTGGGTTCGCCATTTTTTGTTTTTCGAACATGGTTGTGTTGTGTGTTCGCGTGGTTGATGAATGCGTTGCTCTTGTTATTTGGTGGCTTCTTTCTGATCGTCGCTGGCTGTAGTTGGCGAAATTCCTTGAACGCATGGGAATTCCCGGGACGCGTCGGATTTCGATGCTTTTGTTATTTTGTGGCTTCTTTCTGATCGTCGCTGGCTGTAGTTGGCGAAATTCCTTGAACGCATGGGAATTCCCGGGACGAGTCGGATTTCGATGCTTTCCAGGATACTGATTCATGAGCACAGACTCCAGAGTACACTCTGATTTTTTTATAATTTCTTTTAGCGATAACAAATAAAAAGGAAGTAGATATGATACTATAGGAACTCGTAAGACCTATTCTCTTTCTTATTTTCTGCATTATTCTAAAATTAGCTTCTTTTATGGTCTCACTTTTGAGGGATTTCTGCCAGCTAGTGGTTTGATGTAACCTCGATTGGTAGGCGGATGTCTTAATTTCCGCAGAAAATTCCTTTCCATGTTAAATTTCTATTCCAATGTGGAGCATGCGTAGAAGCTTGCCTGTATCCATGCTAAAAGGCACATTTACGCTCATGTTGATGCTTCTTGTCCCATTTGTACTGCATACTATATCTTTGTTCTTCTTCCCTGCCTGGCTTTTGAGATAAACCATGTGGCATTGTGAAATAAACATATGCTGATTGTACCTATATGTATATTTCAAGAAAATTCTGTTTGCCTTTTTTATTTTGAATAATCAATATGGGTTACTTGTTACAGTAGACATTTCTATTCTATTTCAATCTGTGAGACTTTGAGGTGAAAGAAAATTGAACAACACAAATTCTTCTTTAGTTTTTTTCTTCTCAAAGACCATGGAAGCTCCTTGACTTCCAAGTATCTATGTTTCAACATACGTTAAAACTTAAACATTCTTTCACGTCCTTGATTATAACGACCCCGATGCGATTCCTTACTGCCAATACCCCGTAAGATAACATTGTTGTGGTTTTTTCTGTCATGATTTTTTTAATCTTAGTTTTCCACATACCATGGAGGTAATGAAGTTTGGCCGGGTGTGGTTTCCAACTTAGAGTATTGCTGACTGTTGCCATTACTGAATACTCATTTATCGTTGGAAGGAAGAAGAGTGAGGAGAAAGACATTCTAGCATATTATTGTTCATGAGTAAAGCACTGATAATCTGATTTTGCTAGAGACCAGATTGGAGATAAGGTTTGGTAGGCCTTTTCTAAATATATGTTACTAATACTAGGCACTGCTGACTACTGAGTTCTTTAATGAACTTTTTAGAGGGTAAAGAACTTCTATAAATATGTCGAGTGTGGTTAACTTGTGAAGCCTTTACTTCTTACGCTTTTTCCTATGTCCCTTTTAATTTAACCTATGAAAATTGTAGGGTTATCTAATCCAATCATCATAATGCATAGGTCCTCCAGTACAAGGTTACTCAGAGGAGGGGCAAAATGGTAAGCGGTCACAACGGTGTAACCCGTGTTTTATTTTGTGGTCCTTATTGGCCTGCTTCTCAGAATTATACACGAGAATATGTGGCACACTTGCCATATATCCAGGTGCTTTTTCTTTCTCCCAGTTATTTAATTTAATGACTGATACACTTGTTTAGATTGCCATAGGTGCTGAAAATACTGTTGATTAAATTTACCACATCTGCAAAAATTAAGCTTCTTTTACTTTCACATGGTTAATTAAGTTTTATACCGTAGTCTTAGTTAACAAGCTCAAATATGCCCTTGTTATGACTGAATATATGTGGTGAGGAAGCATATTAGACTCTCCATTGAGTATTCACCGTAGTCCTCCAGTTCCATTGGTCTTTCGAAATTATACACTTTAATATTTTCAAGAGATAATAGCGCATGTCTCACCTACATCTTCCATATCTTTTTTTCTCCTCATACACTTGTAGTCATTATGTTGACATATATTTCCAGTAACATAATATTGTCTAGATCACAACCCTCTGATTTCTGATAGCAAATTCCAGAAGAAAGAGGTTGGCGTTCTAGAGCATTCTTGAAATTTATAAAATAGAAGCCATAAGTGAAGTACGACAGAAAGTAAGGGTCCGTTTGGCAACTCGATCAGAGTACTTCTCTTAGAAGTGTCTTCTTCTTGAAGTCACTTCAATTAGGTCTTCTCACTTATAAGAGTGAAAGTTGTTTGGTTATATTTTACGTTGACCACAAAAGTACTTCTATGATAAAAATATTTGTACGATAAAAATTACTCTGTAAGAAATGAATGAGTAGAAACAATAAAACGTATTTATAACACTGAAGAAGTTTCTATTTTTTTTGTCATCAAACTCTCAAAATATCTCATCTTCAATATCAACTCTCTTGATGAAAATATGTATTGAAACGACCAAAATCACTGATCAAATAAAATTATATTATATTGATTTAATTTAATTATTAAAATAAAATTATATTTTCATTAATTTGTAAAATATGAAATATATATTAACTTATTTTTATTAAAAGAATAAGTAAAAAATTTTATATTACTATTAAATTTGATATAGTGACTTAAAAGTTTACCTTCTCTTTCTTATCTTTCTATATGTCAATTTTTTACAATTTTATCTAATTTTATTTTATTATAATATAAATTTTTAGATAGTCGATTTATAATTTTTAAAAATATTAAAAAACAAAACTCAATTTATTAATTAATAAAAATACCAAAATAAAAAATAACTAATTTGTATTTTGATAATTTATAGTTTTTATTAATAATTTTTATTTTTTAAATTTAAATCAAAATTTAACTTTTTAAATTTTGTTTGCATCTCAATGTCAAAGGGTGAGACGTTTATATGTGAAGTAATCAAATTTAGTAGTCAAAATTGTATGCTTTCAATTTTGATTCTCATATTCTAATTTCAATCAAATATTATTTACTTCATTTTTATTTCGTTAATAAATCAGAAATAAAATACAAGGATTTAAACTGTGTACTGTATGTTAATTTTTATCATTTTTATTTCACATTTTTATATTTTATTTTTTGTATTTCTTTTAAATATTAATATTTCTCACACCCTCATTTTGTATTTGTATTTTTTGTTCGAAAGATCAAGCCATTGCAATAAGATAACGGTGTACAGGAGATGATGAGGTGTAAATGGGAAAAGGCGATTAATTGCATACGTTCTCCCGATCGGGAGGAGTTTTTGCGGTTACAAGAAGGAGATAATTTCTCCTTTTTACTTCCACCTCCGGAGAGCAGAAGAAGTGGCGTACGTGATGTTGCCAAACGTAACACAAAATTGTAAAAGCACTTATTGGCGGAGAAGAAGGCAAAAAGAAGGGCTTCTGACTGTTTCCCAAACGGACCCTAAGAAAATAAACCTAGGGACCTAAAAAATGATCTATCCAGGAGATAGATACCCCAACATGACCTAAAAATGATCCAGCTAAACAAGCAGCTCAGGTAACACTTGACAACAAGGACCCAGCCACTACAAAAAGAATGGCTGACAAGGACATAACAATGGTACACCTTACATCAAGGAGACATTTAGTGTCCTGTTGTTGCGAGACCTCTGAATAACCTGGAGGGTACGTGGTAGGGATTGCCTTAGACATTTAATTATTGAGCCAGTGTCATCCAATTGTGTCCCAGGATGCAAGAATATCCCTGACTGCTGTTCATGTTTGCGGAAAAGTGAGGAGCCCTTCAAGCAAACCTGACACCACCCCTGGGATACCCAGTCAGGAAAGAGGTGATCCAAGTCTTCTTCCATTATTCAACAGCTTTTTAGATGTGGGAAGCTGTTCTCGGCTATCTTCAAAAACAATTGTGTACCTAATGGGAAGTTTGAGATTTTATGTACCTTTTCTTCCATGACACGTCGCACCCTCCTCTACCGAGGGTCTGTACATCAGAGTCTACCATGAGAATTCTTTTTTACCCCAGAGCCAGGGCTTATTGTCCTTACCTGGAGAAATATCTACTTTACTTAATGATTCAATTATCCTTATAAATCCTCTCTTAATTTCTCAACAGAAATCTAGTAAGCACAATATTCCAGCTGCTGGTATTGGCCCTTCTTTCAACATGGTTAACAATTGTAACATATGGCTGCAGCAATATCAAAGAGGTTCAAAGAACATCCCTTGAGAAGCTTGTCAATTACCATGCCTGCATACAGACATAGTTTTTACTACCTCTTATTCCTGTGACTTTGAGTCCTTATAGGGAGTTTGGTTGTGTGAAAAATTGAGTTTTCGCTACAAAAATATGTTTATGTAACAGAACTTAATTAAAAAGGGTGTTTGCCAATCATTACAAAAATATGTTTTTATAGAGGATTTCTTCTTGAGCAAAAAAACTGGTGAGTTCCTTTTTCTTTATCCTTGTGGTTCCTCACCTTTTATTGTTATATATGATCTCCACTCTTTATGTTATCATATATCACCAAACAAGGTAATTTTATTCCTTAAGTCATCTTATATTTTATTTTGATATCAAAATTTTATCATGGAAATGTATAAAACTTTGGTGTCCAACCAAACACCTCACTAGGCTGAAGTATCTTGTTAGAAGTTGTAACATGAGTTTTACGGTGTCTTGCAAAGTTGCATTGTACATGTGGGAATATGTGGATTCATTATAATTGTATGGTGATGACAAACAAGGGCAGGTTTCTTAACTTATACACGAGGAATGTAACACTTTCTGGGTTATGACTCTGATTTTAGTGGCTTTTAGACACTTAGACTGGAGGACTATCTTGTTGAAAATTTTGATTTGAATTTTGCATACGGTTTTGGTGCTTACATGTGGGAATACATTGATTCATTGTAACAATTGAATTACGTGATAATGACAAATAAGGGCTGGATAGCTTTTCTTAATCCTTCAAATGTTAAGGTAAGTAAATGGCAGATGAATGTTGGGTGATTCTAATGAAAAGGGGAAACATAGAAGTATGGACTTTAGACTGTAATTATCAGGTTGGTTAGCTTGAATTGTCCTTTGAAAGATTCATCTGTGAGGTTAATCTATTTTTTCTGTTAATTTAGTTTTCTTTACATGAATAACCGCTATCTGTATTGATCATTTTGACCTTGAATCAATTATTATATGGAATGGGCTCGATGCTACTCTTGGTGCTTTTAGAAGATAGTAACAATCAGTTGCTTGCTTCTGATATAAACTTTCGGTATCATTATTTGGGTTATGAAACTTAAAACATATTACAAACACTAAAAGTTGTGCAACTGCGGCTCAATGAAGTCTCTTCCTTTCTGTCTTTTTAGATATCAACTATTGTGATACAATGTGCTGCAAGAAAGACAACTTGAAAAAACATTAGCCAGTGTAGTTTTGATGGGAAAGCTTTATACTTCTGACTAGTGTTCATGCTATCTCGACATTTAGGATTGAAAATCAAAAGAATGACACCTAGTTCATCATTTCATGGGCCTTTTTTATGAGTATAAAGCAAAAAAGGTCAATCATTGTAAAGCTGTCTTATTTGACTCTGATATACTATACTCCCTTGGTTACATCTGTTGGTACATGCTTTAACCTTGATTGGATGATCCTTACCCACATGAAGTATATGCAGAGGCAGTGGTTGCTAAAATCTCTTGAAGTTGGTCCAGGACCAGACTTTATGGAAGAAATCCATCAGTGCTTGATTCATATTTAATTATGTTTTGTAAGGTTGATGAAGCCCCATTTGATGATGTGCCTGAGGTTATCTGCAATTATGACATCTGTGTTACAAAAAATATGCGCATGGATTCAAAAGTTTTTTCTAGGGCAAGTCGGTTGAAGCTCATCATGCAGTTTGGTGTAGGGCTGGATGGTAATGCTTTTGTCGAACCTGACAAACCCCTCCACTGCACAATGCTTCAGTAGGGTTCCACAAAGTGTGGACAAGACATTTTTGCATATCCTTTACAAAAATACTTACTGCTACATATGCTTTATAGGAGTTGATATCGATGCTGCCACAAAGCATGGACTTAAGGTAGCAAGGATTCCCGGAGCTGTGACTGGAAATTCTGCATCATGTGCTGAAATGGCAATATATTTGATGTTGGGACTTCTCCGAAAGCAAGTATGCACTGCCTAGACCAGTTACTGTAACTATTTGTTATGCTATTTGCACTTGTAGGATGACAATTCACTTTTGAGTTTTGGATCAACATTGCCTTATGGAAGTCTATCATGGATTGTGGAGTCAGTCAGTCCTTAGCGGAATTGGCTGAGTCCCGAATCAGATTGGCACCCACATATCCGACTTTGTCCGGGAGTACCGATCCTAGCCGGACTTTCTTCGGAATCAGCTATTTCCAGCCTATTTTGGGGTGACTTCTGCCCCAAGATATCTAGATCGAACTGGAATCCCATCTAGCCTCTTTTTTTTTACGATTTTAGGTCTTTTTTAAAGAACCAGTCCCGACTGATTCTAGATAGATTTTTCTTCTAAAAAATTTGCTGATTTGATCTAGATCGGATCAGAGTTGGCACCCACTGATCCACTGGCCGATTTCGATTCTGCCTTCTTTGAAGTTCATGCTTTTAGTTGCAATGGATCTGATGCTATGTTATCAGAGGAGACGAGGCGAGGCCTCAGCGCCTAGCTCCGGTCCTCATTGCTTGAGGTGACTCAGGTTGCCGCCTATGGCGTTGAGGTCCACAGGACGGTTCGGGTGATCTTCTGAGGCCTCCACGATGATTCGGGTGGGGAAGAAGTCCTTACCGGGTCCATCAAGATCCGGTAGGGGTTTAAGTTACTTAGTTTGCTGACTTCGGGTCTTGATAGCCCCAATAGACCAGATCCGGGAGGAGAATGCCGCTGCTGCCGCTGCCACGGCAGCTGCGCTGCTGCGGAGGCCTCACCTCCATTGTTGGAAGCAACAAGGCGAGGCTAGGGGTCCCTCACCTCAGCCGCCTCGCGTCTCTGACAATATAGATCTGATGTCTTCATACTGGGCACATTTAAACATTGTTCTATATGCATCTGGGGGATGCTTTTCAATTTTCACAACATCTCTTTCGTTAAATGAGTGCAGCAGGCAAGGATCACGAAATTGGAATCGACCACTGGATCAGTGGGTGCCAATTCTGATCCTGATTCAGATCAGATTGGAAAATTGCTTGATTTTCTGGGAGAATTTCTGATCCGGAATCGGTTCTTCAAAAACTCATAAAAATTGAAAAATTACAAAATCGGTGCCTGAATCGGATTCTAGTCTGATCCAACTCTTTTTGGGCCGGAATAAGTGCCAAAATGGGGGGTGAAACGAAGCCCGTGGTGGCGCAGCCGCGCAGCGACATTGCGGCATCTTCCCTGTCCTGTTTGGCGGGGACAACAGGTCGTACCAGGTCCATTGGGCTTTGTAAGCCCTAGATCTGAGTCACTGGGCCCTCCATATTGGGTCCATGAAACCTGATATGGCATATCCGTAACTTAATCAAGTCATTGGAATTGGCCAATTTGAGTCGTATTGGTCCCATCCAGGCCCATTTTGGTCGATTCTGTCAGGAAAATTGGGGTTGGATCGGAAACCCCCTACCTTCCAAGTCATCAGCATATGCTGATCCGATCCTAGAATCGACGGATTCCGATCCGGATTGGTTGATTCCGTGAACCATGGCAGAAGGCCACACCCTTGAAGTTATGGATACATATTTCAGATACCCTAACTTTTTGAAGCATCCAGATAAATAAATGGCACGTAAAGTTTTCACAAATGTTAAGTAAGAAACTGGAACATGCACATGCTGATTTGGATTGTAAAAGGAAAGTTCATGCAAATGCATAAGCTTGCTCAACTGTATATAAGCTCGAAAGGAACAAAAAAGAAAAAAAGAGGGCATATATAGTTAAAATAGATAGTGGCTCATATGTTTAAATCTTAACTATTCCGGCGTCTGGAATCCAGCCCATCGCAATGTCAAGCCCAAACATGAAGCCCACTGGTCCCACGCCAATTAAGGACCGAGTCAGACCCATTTTTTTTAACTTGACTAGGCTTGAATAAAGCAGGCAGGGGCATCGTAGGGGCCAGGTGCAGTGAATACTTGGGTAAGAGAAGCCAAGAAGGGCTCAAGGGGATCCAAGGAGGTGTTTGGAAGATTGTCCGGTGGGGGCAGCCCGCCTGCTGGAGGGTTATGGAAATGACCAAGTGCCGATGATCTCCACTAAAGCCGGGAGCCACCTCCGCGAAGCTGCGTCCCTCTTCAGAGAGCTTGTGGGAGGTCAGTGCATCAAGTGTGGTCCAAGGAACTGAAAATCCAGCAAGGAGATGTGTGTGAGTGTCCCAACATGGCCAGGGCTGTTTCCGGAGGCTGTTTACAGCAAGGGATCTTGCCCCAATTCAACCCGACGTCTATTTGGACTCAAAGTTGCCTCCGTAATTTCTCGTGAGCTTCGTCAGATCCTACTATTTAGGAAGGGATCATTGTCACATCGCAAGGAGTTGAGATCAAAGTCGGAGGATAAAATGGGGAACTATCTCCCGACGAAGGAGGTCTGATCGGATTTTTCCTCAAGGGTGAAGTAACCGAAGGTGAAGGGAGGGGATTGGCCAATTAAGATAAAGGTTCCAATACCCTCAAAGTAGTGGGAGGGTCCACTAGGAAGGGAAAGGAATCCTGCCGTCTGTAGAAGTCGGAGGGGATGGTTGCGGGAAGAGCCCGATCAGCAGAGGAGTCCTCCTTGGCACCAAGCAGATCCCATGGCCTATAAAACCACCACACGTGGCGTTGTCCAAAAAAGGGAGAGAGGTTCAGAGGTAGAGAGAACAAGAGAGGGTTGTGCAAGAGGTAGGAGCCATCGGAAAGGCAGAGACTTGTCACCCCTATTTTTCCTCGTCTTTGCCATCACTGAGGTCATCTATCCCTTCTTCCCTTGCTGACTGAGCTAAGGCTCCTTGTTTCTTTCATCATTGCCATCAAGGACTTATGCAGGTCCTCCAGTCATCATCGGAGCAGACTCTTCCATCTGCCGTGAGCGCCGTGCCCATTTATCCAGACCACCCCTTCTACCATCATCGTTGAAGCCATCTCCGGCCTTGGAAGCCGTCATTGCTACCTGTGTGAACCTCTTTTTTACGGCGTCTGTTCTTTTAGAAAGAAAGACATCTCCGGACTTTTTCTAGGAAAATAGGTGATATCCTAAAATATTAGTAGTCCGGTGATAGTTTTAAAAATATTAGAACCGAGGTTCGGGTTCTTTGAAAATTTCATTTTTTTGACCCTTCTCCGCCGGATGGTGCGAGTATCCGGCGTTAACTTACATCGAGCAACGGCTCGAACGCCTTTGATTAACCGTCGTGACAACCTGTGTTTGGAGATACGCACATCCACAAAATAAAGTAAAGAACTCAAAAGGGCAGCGGCCTTTTGGGTCCGATCAGATGCAAACCGACCTGGTTCAGGTTTGTTTTATTGAATTGTTATTTTTTGTCGACTTTGATTTTTTCTGATTTCTGAGTTCATCTGCTTTGGATTCGGTCAAAAATCTGATTTTTACTTGAGGACTGATTTGGGATTTCACCGAGCCACAAAGGGGCTGGAATGAATAGATTATGGTGGGCCGAAATTGGCCTGCACAGGAGGCTGATTTGGAACTGGTTCTAGGACCTGAGCGTGGGCTGAGCAAGGGCAGCCTCAGACCTGCTTAAGGGGTCTGTTCAGATGGCTCTGGATAAACCGATCGGGGACCTGTTTGAGATGTCCTTGATGGGCTGAAACCGGGTCACAAGGGGACTGGTTTTAGGGTCCGGACATATGCCTGCTAATGGGCTGATATGGGCCTGTTTGGAGGTCTGCTAGATGGGCTGATCATGAGCCTGAAAATGGGCTGCCCGAAGACCTGTTTTAGGCCAGCTTTGGGGAAGCTACAAGGGGGTGGAAGTTAACCGTGCGAAGGCTGCCAGACTTGGACTGAATTGGGGACAGTTCAAGGCCTGGAAAAGGACCAGAGAATGGGCCTGTTTGTGGGCTCGGTTGTGGGTCTGAACAGAGTTCTGTTATTGGGCCGAACTGGGCTCTGGTTGGTGGTCCGAGCGAGGGCCAGCAGGTGGGCCGAACAGGGGCTGTTCATGGACCTGGATTGGGGTCTGCGCAGGTGGTTTCAGGTGGGCTGGAACTTGGTCACAAGGGGACCGACTATGGGCCTGAACAGGGCTCTGTTATTGGGCCAAACTGGGCTAGCAGGTGGGCAGCCATGGGCCTAGGCAGGGCTTGAAACAGGGTTGTGATCGAGACCTGCAGTCGGTTAGGAAATGTGGCAGTAAAATCCCATTTCAGAACCTGCTTTGCTTTATTTATTTTTTAGATTGTTTGAAAACAGTTTGTTTACTTAGTTTTGGCGGTTTGCCTCTGATCGGACACATTGGGCTGCCAATCAGCGCCCTCTTCCATGCATCAATGTCATCGAACTTCATTTCATTGAAAGAGAAGGTGCAATACATTGGTGTACAATAAGTGATGATCCTTCCCCCAATTTAGGTTCTTCACCGCCTTAGAAAAGATTTCGGCATTACGACGGCATGCCGACAAGTTTCTAACTCGATGAAGTTTACCCATCCAATAAGGCTAGTCAATGACTTAGCCAAAATTGGGGGAAGGATCACCGGCTACGGGAGCATGCCCGCGCCGACGTCCGGATCAACATCCCGGGACGTACCCGGGGGAGCCGTCCATTTCTTTTTAGTTTTGTTTTCTGTTTTTATTGTTTTAAAAGGCCACTTGGGCCGGTTTTGAGTTCCATCGGCGTTCAAAGCCGGTCTTCGGTCTTCTCGGGCCGGAAGGGCCTGTTTTGTGGACTTGTGCGCCCTTCCTCCGTCTTGGTGGTAGGGCAAGGACCCGCCCGGACAAAACAATCGGCCCGTCGTACAGTTCCGAGAGGGTCCGGGACATCGCCCCTGCCCACCATGGCTGGATTTCTGCACCTTCTGCTGAACCGCACATGTGCTGCATCTTGAGCCACAAGGGGCTGCTGTTTGCCTTCGTTTTTGCTCTGCTGCGAGGGAGCTTGCTGTAGGGCTTCTTAGGCAGCGGATTGGACCCGTGAAAGGGCCTTTGATTGAGCCGCAAAGGGGGCTGGCGCCTGACTGCAAGGGAGCCGAGCTTGAACCTGTTTTCTGGCTGCAAGGGAGCCGAGGTTGAACCTGTTTTGGAATTTCCTGGCTGGGCCGAAAGGGGGCTGTACGACAGGCCTATATGGACCCGGTCATGGGCTTGGGCAAGGGGCCTGTTCAGTGTGCAGAACTGGGCCGGTTATGGGCCTGTTTAGGGTCAGGAAATGGGCCTGCAGGTGGGCTGAACAAGGGTCAGGTTATGGGCTTGCAAGCTAGCTGAAACCGGGGTACAAGAAGATCTGTTTTGGACCTGGATTGAGGGCCGACTTTGGGCTGGAAATGGACCTAGATTGGGGTCGGTTTTGATGGGCCACAAGGGGGCTGATCAGGTTGCCTTAATTAGGCTGAAAGTAGGCCTGCACAAGGGGCATTTTTGGGCCTGATTTGGGACCGATTTAGGGTCTGTTTGAGTGGGCTCAGGTGGGCCGGAATGGGCCTGCACAAGGGGGCGTTTGGCTAAACCAAAAGTGGACCTGCAGGGGTTTGTTAGCAGGTCTGAAATGGGGACCTAACAGGACCTGTGCAGAGCTCTGAAGTGGGACCGGGGTGAGGTCTGTACATGGGTCTGGTTTGGAGACCGGACAGGGCCTGCTGGGGTCTGATTTTGGAGGCATTTCAGGGCCTGAATGAGTGCTGAACAGGGGTCCGATTTGGGGTGTCCTGGCAGACTAAGAGGGGTCTAAATGGGGCCTGTTTGAGGGGCCTACAGAGAGTTTTTTTGGCCTGTTCAGTGGGGTGCGCAAAGGGCTAGAACAGGGACTGTTTAGGTGGTCCGAACAGGGGCTGGTAGGGACCAATCTTCTGGGTCATGGGTTGCCGATGACGGTGAAGACCGGTTTAGGCCATGAGAGGGGTTGAGAAGAGAATTTAGAAGAGGAGGAAGGGGTGCCCTTAAAGGGCTACATAGTTAATATGTGTATGTCCCTACCTTTTCTTCTCCTCTTCTTTCCTTCTTCTTTGGCCGCTGGCAGGTATGCACGTGGGCAGCAGCTGGAGCTCTTCTTCTTCCTCCTCCTCTTCTTCTTCTTGACCGCTGGCAGGTGCTGAAGGCAGAGCAGGCAGTGGCTGGGGCAGCAGCCTGTCGGCGTTGATCAGTCAGCCCCCCTTTCCCTTGGGCGCCCTCCTCCTTTTATAGGAGATGAGGGGGAGATGGAGAGGCAGCTGGGGAGTACGTAGATGGCCTCCTTCACCTTCTTCTATGTGTTTAAACTCTCTTTAATCCTTGAATTGTCCAAGGATATTAAAGATTTGACTGGTCCTTTGGTGTTCCCCATGTTGACCAGTCCCCTCAGCTTCCCCACGCCATTAACCAGTCAAAGGTGACCTGGCAGGTGAGGTGGCAGGTGTGCAGATGGGTTGGTGCGGCTGGGACCTGCTGATGTGGCAGGTGGGCCAGCAGCCTGTTCACACTGGGCCTGCAGATGGTCTGGCCTGAATTGGGCCTGCAGGTGGCCGCGGCCCACTTCTCCTTCCCTCTCAATGGGCTGTACGTAAGTGGGCTATAGGAGCTGGAAAATAATTATATTAAATGAAATATAAAGGGCTAGACAGCTGGAAATAGTGCTCATGGGTCAAATTGGGGCCTGCTTTGGCCCAATTAAGGACTGGGCCAGCTGGAGCTTGGTCTGATCATGCCATTCCTCCCTCCTTTTTTTTGCTGTTTTTTTTTGAAAAATCTGATGCCAACACTACCACCACCAAAACTTCCCTATTTCTCTTGTTTCCGCTGCCTGCGGCTGTGGTTCTTCTTCTTGCCATTGAAGCCCTCCTCCTTAGCAGGAGACGTCATTGTCCTGTTCTCTTGCCATCACCATCACCATGGGGGTCGATTACCTCCTTCGTTACCAACGGGGCCAACCGTGATCTCCCCCGCAATTGTCAACTTCTTCCACTCCTTTGCCTGCCGTACCCACCATTGGCACTGTCTTCCACCATCGACAAGATTTGCAGGTTCATCCATTACCGTCAAGGCCTTCAGCCACACTCAGCTGCCACCATTGTCGAAGAAGCTCCTGGACCTCCTCCTGGAATGTTCAATCCCAGTTGCCATGCCCCCTCACTGCAATAGACAAGTGTGGCCTGTTTCGTGCCCGCAGATCAAGTGGTGTGGGGCCCACTTGACTTAAGGTGTTAAGAAAAGAGAGCCCTGTTTGGAAGCAGCTGACTGAGAGAACTTGGGCCCATTTGTTGGGCATCCGAAGACACTAGAGATCCGATGGGCTCGGAACAATGTTGAAAAAGGCTGATGGCCGTTAAAATTTTTTAAATAAACAATCAGGGTCTCAATTAAATAAAACTTCATTAATTTAATCTAACAAATCAAGGTTAGCTTGGGGCCAGCCTTGTGCACGCCCTTTGGTTTTGACTTAAAAAGAATTCTAGCATATGGGTAAGCTTGGGGCTGACCTTATGCACGTCCCTTGGTCCTTATGGTTGACATACAAAGGTCGAGTAAAGACCCCAATGTTATACTATGTCCCGATGGAGAGCAACATATTCATTAAGCCATGGGAAGGCTATGCGTGTTTAAGCATGCTGATATGCCGAATCATGTGCTGATGAGGTGCTTGAAGCCATAGGACGGGTCACCACATGCCCATTCAAGACCGGGTGTACTTAATCTTAAATCAATGGGAAGGGTCCCCACATGCCTATCAAAGGCTGGGTGCATCCTATCCTAAACCAATCAAAATAAATTTTATAATTACTATAAAAGACTAAATGGGTTTAGTCCCAATCCACTCAAATTGATAGGAATTATGGCTCTTATGTTTTTTCTCGATGTATATGTATTGTGATTTGATTCAACCAATGAAACTTATATGTTCAATGTCACTTACGGTGTGAAGGGCAGATGAATAGACTTTGGGCTTAATTGGTTGCAAAAAATTATAAAGAGAAATCTAAAAAAACTTAAGACTTAATAAAAATTTGAACGAACTAAAGAGGTTTTTGCCAATCTACACACCCTCAAGTCTGGAAAATTCTAGGATCAGTAAACCTGACCTGTCTAGCCCAAAATCAGTCACCAAATTGCCTCGAAATCAGGTCATTTGGTACACAAACAGTCTTCAGATGGTCCCAGATTGTTTCATAAGCCGGTTAGTAAAAAACAGTCAAAACCCAGTCTGAGAGTGAAGACAAATTAGGTTCTGCTCATCAAAATTTCTGAAGAGTATGGAATACCATAAATCTGAACCATGATCTGTCTCCCCCACAGGAAAATTAGGAAATTCCAGATCTCTGGAAACTCGGGAATCTGTAATTCAGGAGCTCCAATCAGCTATAAAAAAAAGAAGAGAGAAGGAGGTCCATCCTGTTATCCAAATCTAGATCTCTCACAGACTTAGTCAGGTTGGAATACCTGCAGGACCAAACCAGATGCATTGAAGAACTCAATCAATTATCAAAGGTCCCCGAGAGTAATCTTAAAGACTTGTGACTGACTGTAGGTTAGATGCTGTTGAAACTTGTATGTTGGAAAGTCAAAAGACAACTAAAAATGAATGATGAGCTAGTAATCTGATGGCCAACAACACCCAGGTGATCAGAACCAGAAGGAAATTAAAAATAAGAATGCGGAAGATAGGGAGATTGGTCAATATGAAGCAGGAAAGAGGGGAGCAAAATCTCAAAGTTCTTAAATAAAATGCAGTATGATAAAAAATTGGAACAACCCAAAACACACCTAAAATAAAACCAAGTTGAACCAAATCCAAAGCATAATAAAAAAAGAGAAGAAAAAAAATCAAATACATTTAAAATTTAAAATACTATTTTGCATTCCATCAAGTTCATGGGTCTGTTGCTCTCGTGTGATTATTTTGTGGATGTATGTCTTCTACAAATGAATTGCTATGGTGGTTAATAAGGGTATTCGAGTCGTTGCTCAATGTAATTAATATCAATATTTTGCAAGTCCGATAGAGAGAGGTCAAAATAAAAATTTTCAAAGAACCCAACAACCTTAACATATATTTTTATACATATCATTGAATCAACTAATACTCATATGGAATGCCACATATTTACTTAGTTGTTCAAAGCTAATCCAAACATTTTTTTTTCAAAAAAGGAAATTGATAAAATTTGAGGTTACATCAATAAATATTCAGTAATGTTGGGAAACCTCGGTAAAAAAAAAACCTTCTGATCAAATTGAGAAAGGACAATGTGAATGAATCCCTGCTAAATAATATTTTTATTTTCATTCAAATACCTTTATATTTGGGATGGTCTTAGTTTTTTCTATTACGGAAAAAAGCAGTCTAAAACTAGATGTTCAAGTCTTGAGATATGCTGACATTTTATTTTTGGGTGGTCTGCGCTTTGTATGTCATGATAGTGCTAAATTCTTGGAGATGGTACCATTGATTTTTAATAAATTCATTATGATTTTATTTCAATTCTATCTACAGAAAGAGATGGAAACTGCTATAAGCCAAAAGAGGTTGGGGGAGCCAGTTGGGGAGACACTGCTAGGGAAAACTGTATGTCTCAAGCTTCTGAACTATTTGTTTGGACGCTTATATAAATGTACATCAATTCCTTTTAAATTCATCCACATGCATAAGATGACATACATATTATGATAGCTTGTGCCTAAGTAACTTTTATGTGCAAATGTCTTGAATATGAAATAATGGTTGTTTGTATGCCCATATGAGTTATTTATTCATGTTACTAATTGTTGTGACATACATTGCCAACGTCATGATTAAAATATCTGCATAAATGGTCACTCTTCAGAAAAAATGAATAGGTCATTGTACATGGAGTATGCTTTTTTGTGAGGAAGGCTGATTTGGGAATTGCGGTCACATTTGCAGGATGGCTTTTAAGATATGTTGAAAGCTTTATATGTTTCATTCTTGCTACCTGTGGTTCCAGCAACTTAGATAGGTATCAAGATGGATTTATGTTAATCTTTTTTAGTCTTTCAAATTTGAAAAAAAGCCTCATAATCCAATCCCTACCAACACAACCATGTGGGCAAAGTAAAAATTTTAAAGCACCATGAAAAGATGTTACAGTTTGAGGTTAAAATCAGAGCTGTTGACTTGTTGCTACAGATGTGATGCTTTTAACTTAAGATTAGTCGAACATCACCATTGTCATTATCATCATCTTCATCACTACCATGGTACCACCACCACCACCACCATCATTATTGTTACTATTATGTTGTTATTACTATTGTTATCTTTTTTCATTGGGAAGTTCTGATAGATAAGGGCTACAGGTATATTAAGTTTTTTGCACTTTTCAGAATTTCTTTCTTAAAACTTACATGTTCTTTTACCACCTAGCTGTTTGTCTATGGTATAACATGTCTATGGCTCTCTTACCAACTCTACACAAGTGAAGATGCACAATTTGTAGGAAGTCAGTTAAATTTTTCATTACGTTATTCTTGATTCCTTTATCTCTTGGTGTTACATATGCGCTTCACATTTATACATTTTTCAAAAATTTTACCTTTTTTTCCAGTGCTGGCTAATTTTGATATACTTGTGAGACCACGATTAAGACAATGTTTAACGGCTAACATTAGTTAAAGCATTTCTCATTCTTGACAAATTAGTGTATATTAAGGTCAATTGGAAGCTTGAATCAGGTATTCAACTGGTTGCCCATACCCTGGCAGTAGGTTCATCAACTCTGTATTTTCTTGTTGATTTATGTTGTGCAATGGTGATCTACCAGACAAGTCATCAGTGACTTTGGTTAAGGCTGCCATATTTTGAGGGTAAAATTATGGAACTATTTCTTTCTAGACCTTGATTCTTTACAATCACACACAACTCCTTCTAATCCTCATTTTAGTCAAACCTAGAATCCCAGTGCTCTCTTGTAAATTTTGTTAAGAATGTTCCAACGGCTCCTCACTGCTATAGATAATACTTCTTATTTTCATACAGGTGTTTATATTGGGATTTGGAGCGATTGGTGTTGATCTTGCAAGGCGCTTGCGACCTTTTGGTGTGAAGATCCTTGCGACAAAAAGAAAATGGGATGCAGGCACTATAGAGATGAATGGTATATGTCAAGAATGACTCATTTTTCAAGGAAAAATAATACATATTTGATGCTAAAACTGCTTCAATCTTTTAGGCCATGGATCCATGTCCTCAGCCTCAGATACCGGGAGGGACGAAATTGATGGTTTGGTTGATGAGAAAGGTGGTCCTGAAAAGTTACATGCTTTTGCTGCAGCAGCTGACATAGTCGTTACCTGCTTGGCTTTGAATGCAGAAACGGTCACTACATTACCTTTCTATTTTGTTTATTTTTTCTTCCAAATCCTAAGCAATATTTTTTATATTTTATGATGCATGCAGGTCAGCATTGTGGATGAAAGGTTCATATCTGTCATGAAGAAGGTATTATGATGGTCTCTGATATTCATATGAAAAGCTTTATTAATTTTGCTTACTGGGTATCAGCAAACGAGTGAGTCTTGATTTAAAAGATGTGTTTACGACTATTCTGGAATATCGTGTGGAATCTTGAAGGGACTGCTTTTATTGCCAATGGTTGAAGATATGGGATTAGCCCTGTTAGTACATAGAGGAGTACACACGTTATAGAGGTAGCTGGAGATCTGAACAGGTCTGACAAATCATTTTAGGAAAATATGGCCAGTTGAGTTTCGAGTCAAAAACTTTTTATGCATTTAAGTTTATGCATTTTAGGTGATATATCTTGTTATTGATCTATATCTTAGATGTTACAGCTTTTTAATTCCAGTGCATGACTCCTTTCTGGTAGATTCATGTTTTTAACAGCTTGCTGATTGCTAAGTATAGGTCAATTAGAGATGTTCTGTGGCAAGGATTTTACTTGTGCCTTTCTTTTTTTTAGCATCATATCGATTGTTCTAAGTAGATGATTGTACATATTTTTAGCCACAAACTGAAGCATGTCATGAAATTTAACCTCAGGACCTGCTTCAATTATTTTTTTAAGATAGATGGTTTTTTGGGAAGTTGTCTTCTTGCCTCAAGGATGCATGTGTTTTTTCATTTGATAAATGTAGGCTTTGTATGTTGAGATATTTATCTTGCATTTAGTAAATGAATATTCACTGATTTGTTTTTTTGCCATGCCTGAAGGGTGCTTTTCTGGTTAATGTTGCTCGTGGTGGTCTTCTAGACTACAAGGCTGTCTCCCACTACCTTGAGTTGGGTCATTTAGGTGGCCTGGGTATAGATGTTGCTTGGCACGAGCCTTTTGACCCTGAAGACCCGATTCTGAAATTCACAAATGTTATTATAACACCTCATGTTGCTGGAGTAACCGAATATTGTTACAGGACAATGGCAAAGGTACCTTAAATATGTGCCTTCCATTATTGTTATTATTTCGCAGATAACGTTTTCTGCTTACACATGCTGCCTTTATGGTCTTTATAAGAACAAATATTCACATTAATGTCCTGCTTGTTAAAAAAGGTGCAAGAGCCTCGTGCAGCGCTGGTATAAGGTTCCGCATTAGGCAAAAAGTCAACTGCCAAAAATAAAGATCAGTTGGGAAATGAAAACTTCAAACTTTTTAGTTTTTTTCCTTTTCACTAGCAGAGGCACCAGTTTCTGTGGGATGTTAAATCTCCACTTCTGCAATTAGCTGTCAAAATATATAGATCAATTGGGAAACGAAAAGTTAACTCTTTCCATTTTCTTTCACTAGCAGGAGCACCATTTTTTTGAGAACATTGCATCTCCATTTGTGCAAATGCATCACTTTTTAGAGATTGTCCTAAGTTAAATTGTCTTAAGCCACCTGAAACCATGTTGGTCATTTGGCTACATCCTCCAAGGCTGTTTCAAGCAAGGAAGGCGGGGTCGGGGGTCGGCCCGGGGTCGGTCGGCCCCAAAATCGACCTAGTCGGGCGGGGTCGCGACCCCGGGTCAGAAGGGGTCGGATTTTATTTATCTTATTATAAAAAAATATAAAAAAATATAGAAAATAGAAAAATAGAAATAATATTTTTTATATTATATATTTATGTATAGATAAAATCTATACATAAATATAATTATATTTTTATATTATAATTAAATATGAGTATTTATCTATGTATACAAGTAAATATGGTTTTTTTGTGATTATGTTGTATTAGTATATGTTGGGAAAGAGTTAATCTTAAGTGAGAAGGTAAACATACTTAACAAACAATTTTATAAATTTTAAGATGTATCATATATTTATAATTATAAATTTTAACTATATGTAATAATATAAATGATAGAAAAATATTATTGTACTATCAATCGATAGAACGTTCAAAAAATAATTATTCTTGGCAAACTTGATGTGTGTGTGAAAGAGAAGAGAGTTAAAATATATTTTTAAAAATTTAAGTATATAACATATATTTATGATTATAAATCTTATATATATGTGATAATATAAGTGATAGTGAAGTATTGTTATAATATTATTAAATGCGACGCAAAGTAATCGCGGATCAACCTACGTGGTCAGGTCGCGGAGGTCAATGTGCAGTGCTCCTTGTGGGGGGGGGGTATCGAGGGGGCAATGCCTCCCGAAGATTTTTTTTATGGTGGTAAGGGGGAGGGGAAAGAAAAAAATATTATGTAATAATAACATGAAAAAAAATGATTTAGGCCGGGTCGCCCCGAAGTCAGGCGACCCGGCCGACTGGGTCGCCGGGTCGCGTGACCCGAAGCTGGGCCAGCTTGGAGTTGGCCCGGCGGGGTCGTTTCCGGGCCGGTCGGCTTGGAAACCGGCCGGGTCGGGCGACCCGGCCAACCGGGTCGCCGACCCCGCGAACCATGGTTTCAAGCATCTTTGTGGATTATCTTTCGTCCTCGGCATTTTTATCCACTGTTCACATGTAGGTCATCGCATCCGTGTGTTGATATCTGACCTTCCAAGAGGCACCGGGCACGACATTTTCAGAAACTTTTGAGATGTCTGTGGTAGGACACTCATTTGTCGGCTTCGTAATCTCCATTTCCCATTCTTGAACTGCAGAAGGACCAGTGTACCAGAAGTAGGTTGTGTTGCAAGTCTGTCTTAAACCCCAAAACGACAATCGGACACTGTCATCTACATCTACATCTGCTGAAAATTGGCTGATTGTCATCCTTCAAGTGTCTCATAATCTCTTTCAATTTTTTACAGGTTGTTGGTGATTGCGCCGTTCAGATTCATAACGGTGCTACAGTGACCGGGCTGGAGTTAGTGAACTGAGAAGATATAAACTGAAATAAGAGAGCAGGATCTTGAACATTTGAGTGCAACCGTATTATATATGACAATTGCAGCTTCTGGCAGACCTCCCAATCCCATCAAATACATGGCATGTTCTCTCTCTGTCCTTCAACTTAACGTAATTAGCAAGTGGCAACGCAGAATATTCTTCGGATGAAACTTGTTCTTCACAATTGTTCGACGTACTGCTTTTGTTCTTCACGGGTGTGTATCAACCTTCTCAGTAGCATCTGTACCATTACTATCATAAATTTGAATTTTATAGTACAAATAAAATATAAAATGTGATGCAAGTTGCCGTCTGCATACATTTTATATTGATTTTCATCATTTAAAAATAATATTATCAAAATTGAGGTAGTATCATTTATAACGCTCTAACCCAGCACTGATTTCTTTCATATGTTTTTGGGTCGAGTGTCCCAGCGGTTGCGGCTGAGAGCTCACGTAGCGCGTTGGGATCGAACTTCGGTCGACGTGTTAACGGACGACGCATTCTAATATCTCTGCAAGTGCATTCATCTTACCTTGTATGATTAGCACTTTTTGTTGTACAGGTGAAATGAGGAAGTAAGTAACTCATGCCTGTGAGAGCAAGTGCTTGTAATTCCGTCAATTCCTCCACCCAAATGGTTGTGCATTTTGTTGGAAAAAAAAAAACACATTTGTTATAAATTTCAAAAAAAAACCATGAAAAGATATTTTTTATTTGACTTATATATATCGTAGACAGCAAGAAAACAATTTGTTTGGTGAGATTGAGTGAAAAAGGGGCAAAGAGAAGTATGTTTTGGTTTGTTATATTTTTTTACTATATATATACTAATTTGTTTTGATCTATTAGCTGTTTTTTTTATTTAACGGACTTTAGAGAGTCAATGTGACAAAGCCATGTTTCTTGTTATAAAGATTGACTTTTATAGGCCTTACTATTGTTAGATTTCCAACATAGTATTTAAAATAAAAATAAAATGTTTAAATACGTGGAAATAATAAAAATAGGAAAATTCAGAACAAATGTTTGACTTGGATCAAGATCGTGGACCCTTATTTGTTCTCCAATCAAGGATCTCATGAAAAGAGTATTCTACCTTTCTGCTCGTCTTTTTCTCCTTGATGGAAAAGGCCCTTTTTTCTATTCTCCACCCGTATCATTGGATTTCTCATAAGAACAATTGAGCTGAAGCTATCGTTCAAGACAAAGCCTGCAAGTCATGTCATGGCAATTACGATTTGTTATTCCAGATTGTCTTCTTAGATGATAGGGAGCTTACGACGAAATCAAGAAGAAACGATCCCGTAGCTAGGAAAAAAACATTGTATCTACATTAGGACTAGATTAGGACTAAATGAAGATGTCCATATTGTAGTAGATAGACTTGCAAAATGTGGGGGGGGGGGGGGTTCCTCCTCCATCTACTTGCTTCTACATCACCTTCTTCCTCTCTACTTAGATCACTGTTCCATTGCTCCATACAATTATCACTTTCCATTGTAGTACATGTCATCCAAGAACCCAAGGAGAAATATTTCTACTCCAACTTAATATCAAAGAAGGTTTGATTCGAGCACTCTCATCGTCACCCTGGAGAGAACATCATCCATGGCTGTCGCTGCTCAAGATGTTGCTAAGATAGGAGTGCTACCAACTAAATTAAAGAATCCATTTTTGCTACAAACTTTCAACAACCCAGGGATTATGCTTGTATCAATCTTAACTGAGTGGCAACAACTACATACCTTAATAAAGGGCTATGACCACAGTTGTCAATGAAGAACAAAATGAACTTTGTAAATGATAATATTCTCAAATGAAAATCTTCAAGTGCTACTTATAGTTCTTGTGATAGAGTAAACAATATGATGTTCTCTTGGCTTCTCAATTCTAGTCACTAAGATATTATTTTCACTATAATATACTATGATACTGCTTATATGGTACAAGCCGACATGAAAGAGAGGTATTTCCCAAACACAGAACCAAGAATTTACAAGATTGAAAGATCCTTATTTTCTACCCAACAAGGCACTAAATTAATCACTAAGTATTACAACACATTGAAATTCTTATGGGATGAGCTAGTGCAAATTGATCTGGATGAAAAAACTCACAACAAGAAGTGACAGTTAATGCAATTTTAAATGGGTCTCAATGATAGTTTTGTTGTTGTTAGAAGTACAATATTACTCATGGATTCACTACCGCTTGTAAAGCAGATGCCTTGGTTCTCCAAGAAGAATTCTCTAAATTGATTTTCACATTCAACCAAACAACAAAACGTCTGCAATGATGGTTAAGAATCTTACTAGAAAGTTTAACAAGACATAAGACAATAAATGATGATGCAACTATTGCAACATTAGAGGTCACATTAAGGAGAATTGCTTCAGAATTAATATTGCATGATGCACCTGCTGCAACATTTTAGGTCACTCGAGAGATGTATGCTATAAACTAAATAGTTATCCACAAAATTACAAAGGGGATAAGAAGAATTTCAACAAAAACAATTCCATTAGTCACTAGTGAAGAGAAATTTGTCAATTTACTTCAATTATTGGAAACCAAACTTAAGTTCAAGCCAACATTGTAACAGATCTTTAGCGACAAAACAGAAGGCCTGGATTCTAAAATTTGGAGCCACCACACATATTTCATCTTCACCTCTCAACATAATTCATACTCATGCTTATAATTCCAACTTGGCAGGTAAAAGACTTCCAGTAAGGATTGAACCAATTGCTAATACTGGTTTGATTCTCATTAACGAGTCCATTAAATTATCTCTAGTGTATCATGTACCATTTTTCAATTAAATTTACTATTTATAAGTCAACTAACCAAAAACTATAATCGCACCATCACATTCTTTCCAACCCATTGTGTTATAAAGGACATAAGAAACAAGAAGATAATTGGACAGGCCATGAAGCTAGAGGCCTATACTTCCTCAACGCACATGAAAATCATGTTTGTCTTTCCTCTGAGGCCTCCCAATTTCAGTATTTCCATCATTGACTTGGTTACATTTCTATGAAGAAGTTTTACTAATTATTCAAACTTTTGAAGTTACTTCTTCTTTTCTTTTGATTGTCATATTTGTCTCCTAGCCAAGCAAACTAGACTCCCCATTAAAGGTAGTCATACGAGGATTGACCAATCATTTATGCTAATTTCTTGTGATCTTAAGGGTCCATACAACCTTGAAACATATAGTGAAGCCAAATATTTCATTAGAATTGTTGATGAATATTTTTTTTCACTTGGGTCTATATGCTTAGATTAAAATTCAATGTGCCTGCTATATTTAAAAGAGTCTATTCTTATGTAACAAGATTCTTCTTCAAATGTGTCAAGAGAATTCGAATTGATAATGGAACATAATTCTTTAACTACGAAATGAACTAATTCACAATAGAATAAGGCATAACCCATGAGCACACATGTATACACGTCCAAACAAAATAGAATAGTAAAAAGAAACATAGACATATTTTAAATATTGCTAGAGCCCCAAGGATTTAATCGAATAAATATAAGGCATATTGGAACGAATGTGTTTTGATTGCCACATACCTTGTTAATAGACACCATTCAAAGAAAATTAATGGAGTAACACCTTATCATAACTTGTTTAACAAATAACCAGATTTTACCATATTAAGAACCTTCAAGTGCCTTTGTTATGCATCTACATCCCATGTGGAACATGATGCATTTGAACCAAGAGTTAAGACTTGCATATTTATTGGTTTCATTTGACATGAAAATGAAATGCAAATAATATTGATACACACATGTTAAAATAATGGTTCAATCTAATTTAAGGTATTTGACTTTTAAATTTAATGGGGTGAAAAGTACTTTTGAAAATAAATAAGTTGATTATTAATTCAATTCAAACCAAATGGATTAGTGCCTGACTATTTGCCCCCTAATACGTCTTTTTATAACCATAGAATATTGATTCAGGTCTCGGGCCAACTTAGTTAGTTTTTAGACCGACCAATCCAATCTCGACCCTAAGTCCCCGACCTGCTTAAGACCGGGGTAGGGTTGCAGAATGACCCGGCCCAATCAAGTCGCCAACCCACTTGTTGCAACTCTAGAAAAACATGAAAAGAAGGTGAGTTGGACCCACTTTCACATTTTCATAAAGTAAAATTTATTTTTTAATATTTTATAATACATATTAGTTATAAAAATAATTTAATTATTTAAATAATTATTTTAATTTAATAACAAATTAATAATTTTTATTATTATATAATTTTAAAACAATAAATTATTTATTTAATCAGATTCAATCCCCATCTTACCCTAATCTCAACTTAATCAAATTTGGTCTGGGTAACCCGACTCAACCCTAGACCCGACTCACTAGTAGAGGGTTCTGATACTAAACCAACTTAACATCTTTTTTTACTTGGTCCATTCCCTAGTCACTAAGATGATGTTTAATTTGGTTTATCAAGAGCATTTATATTCGCAATTCATCACTATTTTCTCATGTCTTGAAAGAGAATATCAATTTTTTTGAACATAAAAAATAAAAAAGATTATACCGAATAACTTAAAATTAAACATCTCTGTAGGACTTAAGTGATATATTCAAAATAAGTACAGATATTTCAACATGCACGGTGAAAATTTTAATCATGATCAAATCAATATTAAGGTATTTGATCAGACACCCAAAAAATTCAACCTTTGACCTAATCAGGATGTTAGAGGCTAGGTTAAGAGCAACAAACATAGTGAAGTTATTCATGATGAGGCCGTCAAATGCAGCCCATAATAATGGAAATCATGCTCACAAGTTTATTTCTGGGTCAGAATAACCTAAAAAATGATGAAGAGGTGCTTAACGACTATTATAAATTTATATTTTCTAAAGTGAAAGTGAAATCCCTTTTTTATCTTATGATCCCTCATTTTCTTTGATCTTACATCAATCACATCTTTCGAAACAACATAATAAGTAGAAATAATTTTAAAATATTTTTTTCATCCATGTACCGACATCTGCATTATTGATGTTTATCGAAGTTTTCTTAATATTTTTGTCCATTGTCATTTGGTAGATGAGTGAATGATAAGAGTAATTTAGAAAAAAATAAAAGTTACAAGTTTTTAAATTTAAAACAAAATAAAATTTTAAAAATTTTAAAAACAAATATAATGTTAAAGTGTTATTGAAAATGGATCTAATGTCAAAACGGACAATTTTAAATTAGGCCCAATTTTCTCTTTTTATCATTACATCTCTTCGAACGTTCTTATTCGTATTTTAATTTAATATAATTTTTTATGATGAATGTATCTAAATATTTAAAATTGTGATCAACTCAAATACCTAAAAAGAGAGAACAATCTCAGCCTTCAATCTTAAATGTTAACAATTTGTAATCACTTAAGTGACAATTCAGATTGAATCGGCATGAATAAGTAAATTATTACTGAATCGGATTTTGTAACAAATTATATTGTCATTCGTAACGGATTATATTATAATTCGCAACAGATTATACTGTGGTTCTTAATAGTTTATCGGTTACGTAACACAGTATAACTCGTTACGAACTAGTTAAACTGTGTTATGAACGACAGTGTAACCTATTACGAAATCTAATTCAATAACAATTCATCGTTTAGTGTCGATTCACTGTGAATCGTTACTTAATGCCCTGTTTGGTTAGAGTTTCATTTTTGGTACTATAACAATATTGGTATTAATATTTTCAAATGTTGGAGTATCAATATCAAAAGTAATACAAGTTGACACTTGTATTACATAATATGCTTTATTTGCACTGCAAATTTTAAAACTGATACAATTAATCAAACACCTTTTAATGGTTTTTATCAATATCAATTTTAAAATTGATAGTGATAAAGGTACCTAATGGCCTGTTTGGTTAGAGTTTCATTTTTGGTACTATATCAATATTGATATTAATATTTTCAAATGTTGGAGTATCAATATCAAAAGTAATACAAGTGGACACTTGTATTAGATAATATGTTTTGTTTGCACTACAAATTTTAAAATTGATACAATTAACCAAACACCTCTTAATGGTTCCTATCAATATCAATTTTAAAATTGATAGTGACAGAGGTACCTAATAGTGTTACCAAACAGGGCGTAATAGTGTTGCCAAACCGAACGTGTTTGGTCATTAAAAATATAATCGTGTCCTAGTGAACGTGTTAATTACTTTGACCTGCTTTGACTCGCACGTTTTATCCGAGAAAATAGATACTTTGACTTTTCTTACCTCCGGGTGGAATTTTGATCTGAGTTGATTTCAGAAGAGGACGGCCGGCCTCAGCCTTGACGCGCCGCCTGGAAAGTTGCGCTCCGAGAAGTTCCAGTGCCGGCCGGTCGCCTGCGCCTGCGCGGCGACGTCGCAGACGACCTCCCCGGCGGCGACCGCGCAGCACCAGGGGGGCCTCCGCCGTCCGTCTCTCCCTCTTTAGACGAAGCTCCCGGCGTCGGCAGCGCACAGGTACCCACCTCCGTGGTCCCTCGGCACCGCCATACCTCCCCTTCAAAGATCTCCTCTCCCCCCCCCCTCTCTGCTGGGTAATCTTCTTCATCCCGTTCGGTCGATCTGCACCTTCTCGATAGCATCGGGGTCTCCATCGCTGTCTCTTTCGCACATTTACCATTCCGTCGGCAGCTGCTTAGCCGGATGTTCTTGCTCACGATAGCAGGGAAGACCACGCCGCCAGAGGGAGGGAGCCGAGACATGGACGACTACCGCAGGATGAGCACCGGCGGCAACCGCGCGGGCAAATCCAGATCCGTCGACTTCTCCGACCTCTCCTTCTTCCCGCCCAGGCGCCCCAGTGCCGCCTCCGCGCCGCCGCCCGCCGCCGATCCCATCCGCCCCGCCCCGGACGAGGACGGCGCGGGGGAGAAGTTCGGGGAGATCCTGGGCAGGAACTGCTCCTCCTCCTCGCAACGGTTCCGCGCGGCGGGAGAGCGGAGCCGCGCCCCCGCCGCCTCCCTGCAGGCCGCCGTGCGGAGGGCCTTCTCGACCAGGAAGTCGTCCTCCGTCTCCGAGGGGTACCGGAGGATCCACGACACGGCGGAGGACGACGGGGACGGCGACGTCGATCCGGAGCTAGTGGCCGCCCGCCAGCCGCCGCCGGACACGGCGCCGCCCCGCAAGAAGAAGGCGAAGATCCTGCGCGCGTGCAAGCGCATCCTCGGCTTCTGAGCGAGCCCAGCTGATCATCACCACTCTCTCATCAGTATTTAAAAATCGAAATTTTCGATCTTTTGTCATCTCTTTTTTATTTTTAATATTTAATATTCTGGGTCTTCTCTACGATGGATGATCGGCAAGCTCTATGTCATGAGGTCATGCCGGCTGGGTCTCCCTTTGTTTTGGAGATCTTCCCCTTTTTGAGCATTATATAAAAGACTATGGTCCTCAATAGTCTCTTTCACCATCCTTCTCCCCCATGGCTTGTTTCTATGTTTTTGCATAGCTGCAGGGAAAATTTCCTCCTAGCTTTTAGCATTTTCAGACTTGCATCTCTGCTTCTTTCTCATGTTGGTAGTTGTCATTTTGGAATATTCATGAAATGCAAGTAGGCTGTGTTTTATTTGTTGGTTGATTCATCATGCTGCAACACAAAACCCTAATGAGCCTGCTTGTGATGTCTCCTCCTCCTCCTCCTCCTCAACATCAACATCATCATCTTCCTGGATGAATGAGAAACATGAGAGAGAATACATGCACCAATGCAAATATTGGTGCTCTTCCCAGATGAACACTTTCCATCATGAGTTTCTCCTTCACATCTTCCTTGAGTTCATATTTCCCCCTTGTGTTGTTGGGCCTATTTTGTGAGAACCAAAAAAATATCAAGAGGGTAATGTGGAGCTGCCTGCCAATCTTGGTGGTGGTGGACTGAGCTGAAGGGAACCCCTCTTGTTGATGTGAACTGATGTTAAGGTTGTTTCTTTGAAATGGGAATCCCTCTTCCTGGTTGTAGGAAAAAAAAATAAAATTGATATATTTTATATTTTAAATACGATATTTTTTATATTTGTGAGCCTATTTATCCGTGACTTGTTGTAAAATACCCTCCTTGTCTTCATAATCTGCTCAATGAAGGGGTTCTCTCTCTTTCTCTCTCTCTCTCCTGTCCGACCGGGCTTTTCGAAAAATTTATCTGGATATCCGTAAGAAACACTTAGGTGCTGTTTGGTAAGAGGATAACTTGGGGATAAACTTGAGTTATCCCCTAAATTTTGGGGATAACCCAGATTTATCCCCAAAATTTTATGGTACCAAACAGCACCTTATCGGCAGGCGTACCCCAACAAACTTCAGGGTGTCGTTCGAAGACATGAGCTGTTACATTGGCATGTACTGTGAGAGAGACAGAGAGAACGTAATGAAAAAAGGGTAAGAATAAAATATTAATGGGGTGTTTGGTTGCATGATAATTTTTTGTACATTTTCATGATAAAAAATTATATTAAAATAAAAAGTGAACCAACTCATGACATAAAATTATCATGTTTGGAGGGATGTGATAACAAAAAAGTGTAACTTATCATTCATGACCAAAGTGGGGGACCACAAGAAAAAAGAAAGAGGTGAAATCCTCTTTTTTTGCTTAAGAAGAAAATCACTTTCAAAATTTAAAATTCTCAAGGTTGCCAAACATTTCTTTTAACAAATTTTCTTACAATTTTTAAAAATTAAAATAAAAATCTCCATTATCATGCAACCAAACACCCCATAAGATAAGTAGGTGAAAACAGTTATGGGGTGTTTGGTTACATGATAATTTTTTGTACACTTTCATGATAAAAATTATATTAAAATAAAAAGTGAACCAACTCATGACATAAAATTATCATGTTTGAAGGGATGTGATAACAAAAAAGTGTAACTTATGGGGTGTTTGGTTGCATGATAATTTTTTGTACACTTTCATGATAAAAAATTGTATTAAAATAAAAAGTGAACCAACTCATGACATAAAATTATCATGTTTGGAGGGATGTGATTACAAAAAAAAGTAACTACCACACATGACCAAACAAAGTTGGGGACCACAAGAAAAAAGAAAAAGATGAGACCCTCTTTTTTGTTTAAGAAGAAAATCACTTTTAAAACATAAAATTATCATGGTTACCAAACACCACTTTTAACAAGTTTTCTTACAATTTTTAAAAATTAAAATAAAAACCTTCATTATCATGCAACCAAACACCCCATTATCATTCATGACCAAACAAAGTGGGGGACCACAAGAAAAAAGAAAGAGGTGAAACCCTCTTTTTTTGCTTAAGAAGAAAATCACTTTCAAAATATAAAATTCTCAAGGTTGCCAAACACTTCTTTTAACAAATTTTCTTACAATTTTAAAAATTAAAATAAAAGTCTCCATTATCATGCAACCAAACACCCCATAAGATAAGTAGGTGAAAACAGTTAGGTGGTTGTTATTTTAGTTTAATCTGGAAATTGAACTGTTACTATTTTTGTGATAAATGTAGGTGCTCAATTTAATTAAGATATTTATATGTCAATTAATTTATTAGTTGTTTAAATCTGTGTATATATATATATATGTTATCTTTACTTTTGCGAAAGATTACATAAAAAATTAAAGTTAAACTACGTAATTTATTTTTAATTTATTTATCAACATATAAGAAATATATTAAGAGATTAATTAAGATGAAAAATCAGACAAGGCCAGTCAAATGGAACCTTGGTAGAATAAACTCAATTTCAGGGATAAAATATCGTAGCCCATTTTACAGTAAAACTGAATGATTCGAAAGTATCCGCCCATTTATTAGGAGCTTAATAATTTTGGGATATGGACTAAAACATATGAAATAAAAGGTGTCGAGTGAAATGCAATATGTTTCTTGATACCCATTCGGGCCCATAGTTAGTTAACGGGAATGGGCAGCGTGCTCGCGTGTCCGCACGTGGCTTTTGTCTGGCCCATTATGGCCGTCCGGCCCAAAGGTCAAGGACAGTACTTCGCTTTCCACAGTGGGCTGGCTACCTGCAACTGTCGTCTGTTCACTGGAAAAAGGCAAGGTCAAAAAAAGAAAGAAAGAAAGAAAAGGTGATTACTATCAATGACATGTTTGGTTAGGTGATAAATCGAGTTTTTTGTAACATATATTTTTTAAAAAATATTTTAAAATTATAATTTTGCAGGTAGTCTTTTGTAGTTATGTGTAATCTCCACTCCTTTTGTTTATATATTTAATCTTTTTTTATCGGTGCCACAGCACCCAAGGTTCACGAGCACTCGAGTTAGAAACCCGTGGCCTCTCCGGATGAGAAGATTTTACTAAATCCAGCCACTATCAGATAAAAAAAGGGCATTTGAGTCCACGACCTCCCCGATGTTTTTATATTTAATCAAACATTATAATTTTATGTCTTCAACTATTGGGCAACCTTTCGTCAAAAAAAAAAAAAACTATTGGGCAACCAAACACCCTATGCGACATTGACATGTTTTCTGTGACTCATTATGCATATAGGTGATCAGCATGGGTTTGCAGTTGTCCATTTCATTTTTAAATAACAGATTGTTGTCCAAAGGAATAATTTTCTTCATTCATTTTATTTGTTTGTTTCCCTTTTAGAGGCAGGTGTTCTTGAAAGGTGTATCTTATTAGCAACGCCAAGTATATCTGCATGTTTTTGTTGGATTACAATCTTTTAGAGGCATGTTTTTGTTGGATCGAGCCTAGCTCGGTTGGCACCACCCTCCCGCGGGGTTGCGGGAGGGCGGGGGTTCGAACCCCGTTCGAACCCCTCAGGACACCCCCCATGGGGTGCCTGGCTCTGACGCCGCCAGGAAGCGAGGCCGAGACCTTCGTGCCAACCGAGCGAAGCTCGGCCGGCAGAGGCAGGTGTTCTTGAAAGGTGTATCTTATTAGCAACGCCAAGTATATCTGCATGTTTTTGTTGGATTACAATCTTATCAAGGTGAGCTTGGTTGGAATCTTATGACAGCTGAGTGCTTTTGGTGGAGATTATGAAAGAGATTTTAATCATTAAAATCTATAACAACACATGATCCCATCCAAAACTTACTTTTTTTTAGATGTCAACTAGCTAGCTTAAAATTTTTTCATCACACCTTACGATAATGCTATAAATGTTTAAGTATTTTCTATTGATGATGTGTTTCACAAGAGTTTAGATATAGTGAAAAACACAACAAGGGTCGGAACCCTATGATAGTGGTATAAATATAGGGCGTAACATATAAACATCATAATGCGGTATTAAATAAAAAAAGATTGCCACGTCAAAGACATGTGAGAAAAGAACGTAGTCCATATAGCAGAGTAAGACATAAGTTTTAGAGCAAATTTAAAAACAAATAGGAATAAATCTAAAAGAAATTATTAGAAAAATTAGAATAAGTACTTATAATATTATATTTCTCACGGGAAAACTTAAAAAACTCGTTGATAGTTAATACCATGAAAAGAAGAAAGATCTAACGAATGAAGAGTCGGGGGCTGAATGTGGATCGGCTCGGCCCAACTCAGCCCATGTTGGCCAGGGTTGGCGACTTGGTCTGAGATGGTTCTTATTCTGAAAAATTTTAAAAATATAAAAACTGACAGAAGTTTTTTCATTTGATTTCTATTCAAATCTTATATTTTGAGCTTATTTTACAACATTTATATATTCATCTTAAGATATTTGGTTTGTGTGTACATTATATTATAAGAGTATGTATATATCGATCATACTCTTCACTCCTTTCAATTATTCTAGGATATCCTCTTCACGATTTACAACCATAGACTGAGTATGTGAAACTTGCAGATGAGTGACTGCCTTAGGATATTTAATAAGGCTCTTGATGATATATGGGATACCAAGAGTCTTGATATGACTCGAGCCGATAAAATTAGTATATTACCATCGTCTGAACTTATGTGTCTTCTATGTCTTGCATCCACACACCATGATCGTGATCTTATTTTGCATGAATACATTTCTCTTTGAGATTGAAGTGCATAGGTGAAGGCCAAATTGAGGGTCTTTTCACACTCTCCTTGGTCTTGATGATATATCTTTACTAGTTGCTATATCATCATTGCTCTTGAATATTAAATCATCTGATGTTGATACTAGACATTGATGTTTGGCTCTCGCATGTTTTCTCTTGAATTTTCAATTGTATCTTGATATGTAATGTCTAAAGGGTCAATCAAAATATTTTTACCCTTACCCTTATGTTTTTTTACAATACTTTGATGTTTCTTTGACAATCTTAGAGGGAATCTCAAATTTTATAGATAATAGTACACTATCCAATTCTTCTTATACTCGAGCTCAGTCTTATACATTAAATGCAGGTTCTCCCTCTTTTTCTTGTTCATTAACCCATACTTGTATTGTGTGCTGTTAATGTCATTTCAATTATGGTTACAATTTGATGAGATCACTCCAAAGCTTTGGCTACAATTTGTGGCTCCTTCAAGCTTTATAAGTTCCTGCACATATGGCAGTAGTAGTAGTAGATGAGTTGTTCCAATCTCTTTGAACTCAACAAGTTCCTTTGCTTTGTATAGATTAAATTGAATATAAAGGTATTTAACTAAGAACATGCATATTATTTAGCAACGATTCATTCATATTTCCTTTTCAATTTGATCCAAAAAGTTTTTTTGATCAATGATTCCCAACATTAGTGGATATGTATTTCTCTAGATCCTTAGAAGTATAAGAATCTTGCATCACTAACTTCATGGTGCATGACATTCTGCCCTCCTTGAATAAAATAGGGGCATTATCAAATATTGAAAAGCATCATACACAGATAAAAATATTTTTTCATGTCAAATATGAAAATATTAGATCCATTGGACCTAAAAGCATAGATACATGTAAGGCAGGGGTGATCCAAAAGTAAATTGTCTCCTCCAAGTGCAAATAGAAAAACTAAGACTAATTATTGGTCTAGGCAATGCATACTTGTTTCTTGAGAAGTCTCAACAACAAATATATTAAAAAGTTGAGTTAACCATGTCACCCTTATATCTCTCAAAAATGTTCATATTTCAATAGGGATGCTATCAAGGCTACATTCGTTGCTTATTTTTATCATCTTCAATGTTTCTTTGACTTCTAAAATTTTAATTCATCTAGTATTATTCTTGTTAAGCTTTGTTACATCTATATATTATATGTTTTTAGCAATGTTGTCATTAAAAAGATTATACAAATAACTTTTCAGCTTTCTTTAATATCATCTTTGATCAAAACTTTTTCTTTTTTTTATATTTGATACATCTGACTAAGTTAATATCTTGGGATCTTTTCTTTCTAATCCTCTCTAATTTACAAATATCTTTTCTGCCTTCTTGAAATCCAAGTTTCTCATAAAATTTTAAAAGTCTAATCTCTTGCTCATCTAATGGTCATTTTCTTCACTTTTTGTTATCTTATATTGTTCAAATGCATTGTTGTTATTATTATATTTAGGCAATCTTTGTACCATTCTCTCTCATTCTTTATAATTTTATGTGCTTGTTCATTATATCACCTGCCTTCCTTTTAAGTGAATCATGCCCTTTAGACTCTCTAAGTATTTTTTAGCTATCTTTCTAATTTCCATACCCATGTTCATCCACATAGTGTTGACTTCTACATCTAAGTTTCAATTTTTTTATCTTGAGAAATTTATTCTTAAAAATTGTTTGTTTCACACATTTTAGTTCCCACCATTTTATTCTAGGAGGAATCTTTTTTTTTTCAATATGTTTGTTTGTCTTTTGATCTTAATATATAAAACTGCTAACTTATGTTGAGTAGTTAAAGCTTCACTAAGAATAACTTTATAATCTTTGCAAAGAACGTCATTGATCTTTTTTAAGAATGAAATGGATTTGACTTTTATTGTGTTTACTTTTAAATGTTATTAAATAAGATTATATTTTAATAAAATAGGTATTCGTTAGTATTAGATTATAGGTTATAGAAAAATTCAAGATACTTTTTACCATGGTTCGCCGGGTCGGCGACCCGGTCGCCCGGGTCGCCCGACCCGGCCGGTTTCCGGGCCGACCGGCCCGGAAATGACCCCGCCGGGCCGACTCCAAGCCGGCCCGACGGGGGTCGCGCGACCCAGCTTTGGGTCGCGCGACCCGGCGACCTAGTCGGCTGGGTCGCCCGACCCCGGGGTGACCCGACCTATGTCAAATTTTTTTATATTATTATTATATACTTAAAATTTTTTCTTCTCCATCCCCGTTACCACCATTAAAAAAAATTTTCTTCGGGGGGCGACCTAACCGTGCAACCTGACCGCGCAGGTCGATCCGCGACTACTCTGCGCCGCATTTAATAATAGTATAACAATAATTCACTATCATTTATTTCATCACATATATATAAGATTTATAATCATAAATATATGTTATATACTTACATTTTATAAAGATCTATTTTAACTCTTTTCTCTTTCACACACACATCAAATTTGTCAAAAATAATTATTTTTTGAGTGTTCCATTTATTGATTGTACAATAATATTTTACTATCATTTTATATTATTACGTATAGTTAAAATTTATAATTCTAAATATACGATACATCTTAAAATTTATAAAATTATTTGTTAAGTATCTTTACCTTCTCACTTAAGATTAACTCTTTCCCAACATATATTAATACAACATAATCACAAAAAAAAATCATATTCACTTGTATACATAGATAAACACTCATTGTAATGTTACGTTTTTTTTTTTAATAAGAGAAAAAAAAATTAGATTAATAAATATTTAATATTATTTTATTCTTATTCTTTTCCTATTTTATCCCCTTTTTCCTCCCCGGGAGAAACCCTCCCTCGTACGTTTTTCTCCCGGTGCCGTTTTTCCTCCCCAAGAAAACCCTAGTTCTCTCCTTTCTTTTTCCCCCTCTCGGCCGCTCTCCTCGCGCGCAGCTCGCGGCCGCCCTCGCCCACCTCGGTCTCGCCGCCGCCACGTCGCCGGCCGCGAGACGCCGCCCCCGCCGCCCTCGGCCCCCCGCCGCCGCGTGTCCGCGAGACGCCGCCCGGCGCCGCGTTTCTCCCCGCCTCGAGCTCGCCACCCGACGCCGTCCGCGACGTCTCCCGCCCTCGGCCCCCGCGTCGCCACGTCACCCCGTGCGAGACGCCGCCGCCCGCCGCCCGGTTCCTCGTACCGCCGCCCGCCTCGGTTTCCTCGCCCGCGCGACCACGCCGCCCGGCCGCCGCCCGCCGCCTTTGACCGCCGCGTCGCAACCTCGTCCCGCACGCGCGCCCGCCACCGCGTGCCTCGATCGCCGCCGCCGCCGTTGACCCGCCCACCGGGTGACGCCGCCTCGCGGGTCACCCCGCCACCCGCCGCGCAATCCGCCCGCCGTGTGCGCCCGCCTGCGCCGCGCGGCCACCGCCACTGTGCGCCCGCCGTGCGCCGGCCGCTCCCCTCTCGTCCGCGCGGTGAAGCCCCTCTCTCTCCTCTCTCCTCATCTTCTATTAAAATTCCTAGTTCATTATTCTTCTTCTTCCAGCAAAATTTGAAAACGCCTACCCGACTCAGTTTTTCGACGCCGACGCAACCGCGGCAGTCTCGTCGCCAAATTCAATCTTCTTGGATTTCCGTGCGCCGTTCGCCGTTGCCGTCAAGGTAGGCGTCTCGGCTATCCTTAGCACTATATATATTTATTTAAATCGTAAAAATTATGTTTAGATCATCATGATTGATAGGTTAGAAATAATGGGCTGTTTTTGATTTATTTGCATATTTAGATAGACTTAGATTAAATTGTTTAATCCATGCATGTTTAGATTAATTTGAATATCCATATATGTTAGACATCGTATTATGCTGTATATGTCTACTTTAGCTAGTTTAGCATTGTTTGCATCGCGGTGAACCTTAAATACATACACCCCGATTTGTTAAAAAGCCGATGTAAGGTTTAGGCTTATGTTGTTAGAATTTAGTTGTTTTCTTTTATGTGATAGGTAGTTCGTTTAAGCATGTAATTGTCATGGTTAGGTTGTATATTGCATGATCTTATTTATATGCATCAATTTGTGATAGATTGTGGTATGGTATGCAAATATGTGGTGCATAGAACCATGGGTGTTCATCTATGTATTTCATGTTTGATTGCCAATTAAATGTTCCTGTTTTACTGTCTGAGTTAATTAAATGCTTGCATGGTGTAGAATGTGGTTAGTGCAGTGAGTCGTATGCGATGGAAATATACTTCACCGTACTATGGTTCGGTCCTCATGGGCAGCAGATGAATTAGAACAACTGAGCATCCTTCGATCCCGTATACCGCTGTCGATCCTAAGTACCCCCCGCTCTACGTGGGGTACTATGGGATTTAGTTACTATATGTTACATTCTACTATATGGTAACCGTGGTGCTAGTTTTGTGATGTGATTACATTTTATCAGATGGAGCATGGTATTTACTCAGACAGGTGTCTAGTTGTGTGGATTGGCATAGATGGTAGTGATATAGATGTGTCTTTGGTTTATGTCAGGTTTATGTGTTCTGGGCATACCTAGAACAGTTTAATGTGTAGGTTATGTTGGTTTTTAATGCATGTAGAGTCTGGTTATCATATGGGGTAGTTGTTTGACTTTGTAATCACTTAATTGGAGATATATAATTAGCTTAATCCTATGTATTAAATCTGATTTTTTTTAGGCTTAATATGTATAGTATACCACTAGAATTGTTATTATAATGGGGTAGTTCGGGTGTAAGACCTACTGAGTCTGTTGTGACTCACCCCTTCCCATTATAAATTTTTCAGCTGATTTCGAGGAACCTCTCCCCCGAGGAGGAGTTTGGAGAGGACTACGAGGAGGACGTGGGTGGTGATCCAGAGCCACTCGAGGACCCGAGGATCTAGGAGTTTGGTGACGAGTGATCGCCACATATATCTTTTAGGTTGTTGATTTTCCTCCCGATCGTGGTTAATAATTGCTTGGTTTGACTTATAGTTGATGTTCGGACTATGTGTTGAGTCCTTTTTAGTTGTTTGATGTTGGTTATTTGGTGGTATTTCTTGAGTTTGAAATTGTTTGGATCATTACAAAGCTGATTTAAATTATTCGAGTTGATAGAGTGTTTTGGAGTTAGCTTGTTCTCCTAAATCGTCCCGATATTCCGGATTTATTTTCTCCGCGCAATCGTATTTTCCCGGTCGTGACAGAGTTGGTATCAGAGCAGCCATCCGGCCTGAAGATCCTTCTGGATCTGCCCGGATGCATTATTTGGATTTAGGAGAACAAAGTTTGATTTAGATCAAGTGATTTTGATTTTGGATGGAATTTAGATCTTTCTGCATTATTGGAGGTTATATGATTGGAATTATCTAATTGGATGTTTACTTCTTGGAACAGGATGGCCTCCAGGGGTTACAACCGTAGGCGTGGAAATGGCGATGCACGGAATGTGCCAGAGATGAATGGGGATCAGCAAGGTCGTCGCCAGCAAGACTTAGCACAGGGTGGAGACCAAGCACGAGGGCAAGGACAAGTTGGAGGTCATGCGCCTGTGCAGGTTGGAGGTCAGGTACCGGATGCAGCTGGCATCCTAGGTGCCATTCACGAGCTTTTTCAGACGGTTCAGCTCGTAACTGTGCCCAAGCAGGTAGGGCCCAAGAAATGAATGCCGTAGTAAAGACCTCAGGTCAGCACCTTGGAAGAGTTCAAGAGGCTGGGTCCACCAGCTTTCCGTGGCGAGAGGGACCCGGCAATGGCAGAGAACTGGTTGAGAGAGGTTGGCAAGATCTTCAGGGCCATGCAGTGTCCGCCTGAGGACATGGTCCGCCTTGCCGCTCACATGTTGTCCCATTCAGCAGGAGCTTGGTGGGAATCATTACTCCGCACCCGTTACGCTGAGGTAACAGAGGCAGAGGTCGAGTGGGAAGACTTTGTCGGAGTCTTCAGGGACAAGTACATCCCCATGCATGTCAGAGATGAGAAGAAGCTGGAATTTCTACTTCTGGAGCAGGGCAGCATGTCCGTGATGGAGTACGAGAGCAAGTTCGTGGAACTTGAGGCCTATGCACCGAACCTGTACGAGGAAGAACGCGAGAGAGCCAAGAAGTTCGTGGGTGGACTTCGTGGAGCTATCAGGGACAGGTTAGTGTCCAAGGTTTGGCGCAGTCTTGCAGCAGTATACGAGGCAGCTTGCAGGGTGGAGCAGAGCATGGGAGCTTACAGTGTGCTTCTCAGCACTGCAGGGCACCAGCCAGACTCAACCCCAAAATAGGTGGATCGCAAGAGGAAGAGGACGTAGTATGAGTTACCTTGTACTTGTGCAAGATACCATCCCGGCACCACTTGTCACCGCAGAAGGGACTCGTTTTGGGTGTGGGCAGCCCGGTCACTTGGTTATAGATTGTCCCAAGAGGGGCAGAGGTGCACCACCAGCACCAGCTAAGATGTACGTGAGGATGTCCGTCGTCCACAAGCCACCCTTCCAAGACCTCTCGTCGTGCACCCCAAAGAAAGGCTGTTCGTGCCCCAAGAATGGCCTCGCCACCTAGGAGGCGGCTTATAGCACCTCGGGCACCACGAGCACCACAACCCACCACCACGCGGTGCCTGTGCCAAGGTGTTTGCCATGGAGCGCCAGATCTTCCGCAGGCAGCCAATGCGGCGTAAGGTACTCTTTAGTTGTCAGATACCATGCTAGAGTATTATTTGATTCTCGGGTGCTACAGATTCCTTTGTTTCCTTCCTATTTGCTACCTTTCGTTCAAGTATTGCAAGCATGAGGTTATTGAGTGTAGTCCACAAGTGTTAGCATGCCATCTCGGGGAAGTCAGTAGATGTCTCTTTTTGTATGCCCCAGTGTGATATAGATATTAGTGGTTATATTTTGAGGGCACGATTATTTGTGATTGAGATGGAGGGCTTTGATGTCATCCTTGGGATGGATTGGCTGGAACATCACCATGCCATCCTTGACTGCTTCAAGAAGAGGGTAATTTTCCAGATACCTGGAGGTGACACTTTCTCCTATAAGTGTCCTAGTTATGGCAGGTCAAAGATGTTGATCTCTGCTTTGAAGACTTCCAAGTTGATTGGTGCCCAGTGTGAAGTTTACTTAGCTTGTGTTACCAAAGTAGAGGAGTCTGGAGATAGTCTAGCTTTGGGGGATGTGGCTATAGTCAATGAATTTGTAGATGTATTTCCAGATGATTTGCCAGCTTGCCACCACCTAGGGACATTGATTTTGCCATTGATCTTGTCCCCTGGGCTGCCCCTATTTCTATTGCTCCTTATAGGATGGCACTCACAGAGCCGAGAGAGTCAAGAAGCAATTAGAAGAGTTGCTAGAATTGGGTTTTATTCGCCCTAGTGTGTCACCTTTGGGTACCCAAGATATTGTTTGTCGTAAAGAAGGATGGATCACCGAGGTTGTGCATTGACTACGTAAAGTTGAACCAGCTAACCATCAAGAACAAGTATCCCCCCGCCTCGCATAGATGATTTATTTGATCGTTGCGCAGTGCTAAGATATTTTCCAAGATTGATTTGAGATCAAGTTATCATCGCTGAGGATCAAGAAGGAGGATATTCCCAAGTCGCATTCGGTGACCCGGTATGGCCATTATGAGTTTCTGGTGATGCCTTTTGGCCTTACCAATGCACCTGCAGCATTTATGGGTCTGATGAACCAGATTTTCAGAGAGTACCTAGATCAGTTTGTGGTTGTCTTTATTGATGATATTTTGATATATTCTGCTAGTGATGATGAACACTGTCAACATTTGAGGATTGTTTTGCAGACTTTGAGGGAGCACCAGCTCTATGCCAAGTTCAGTAAGTGTGCCTTTTGGCTCAAGAGTGTTAACTTCTTGGGTCATATTATTTCTGAGGCAGTGTACGTGTTGATCCAAGCAAGGTGGAGGCAAGTGCGGTAACCGGGAACGGCCCACCAACCCCACCGAGGTGAGGAGTTTCCTTGGTTTGGCAGGATACTATCGCAGGTTCATTGAGGGGTTTGCTTCCATATCAGCCCCATTGACTGCTCTGACCAAGAAAGGAGGGTTCAAGTGGACAGATAAGTGTGATGAGAGCTTCCAGTGCTTAAAGGAGAAGTTGACCACGTCACCTGTTCTTGTGCTACCTTCTGGTTCAGGAGGTTTTATGGTCTACACTGATGCTTCTAGGGTTGGTTTAGGCTGTGTGCTTATGCAACATGGTAGAGTTGTTGCCTATGCTTCCAGGCAACTGAAGCCTCATGAGAAGAATTACCCTGTTCATGACTTGGAGATGGCAGCTGTGGTTCATGCCTTAAAGGTATGGAGGCATTACCTGTATGGTGAGATTTTTGAGATGTTCACTGATCACAAGAGCTTGAAGTACATATTCACTCGTAGGACTCGAACTCGAGGCAGAAGATGGGTGGAGTACATGAAGGACTATGACTTTAGCCTCGAACTACCATCCAGGGAAGGCTAATGTTGTAGCCGATGCACTTAGCAGAAAAAGATGATGGCTATGCAGCTGCACTGCACATGGGAAGGATTGGAGTTATTAATTGATTGTGCGCACCCAAATAGCAGGAAGTGGATAGCCTAACATCCATCTTGGCACAACTTTCTATGGGTCGATTTAGTGGACAGTGAAAGAAGCTCAAGTTGGGAACCGAGGCAAGACAAGAATTAGTCGAAGGTCGATGTCTCCAAGTATGAAGATGGTACAATCAGCACTGTGGAAGGTCAGGTGTGTGACAGATGCGCAGCTAAGGCAGAAATATTGCGTAAGCCCATAGATCTCGCATGCTATTCATCCAGGGCAAACAAGATGTACCAAGATCTTAGGAGGCGCTCTCCGTGGGAAGGCATGAAAAGAGATGTGGTCGACTATGTATCCAGATGCTTGATTTGTCAACGTGTAAAGGCAGAGCATAGGAAGACAAATGCCAGTGGCCACTTCAGCCATTAGAGATTCCAGAATGGAAGTGGGAGCACATCACCATGGATTTTGTCACTGGTTTGCCAAGGACCAAGAAGCAGTGTGATGCTATATGGGTAGTGGTGGATAGACTCACCAAGGCAGCTCATTTCTTGCCTATTAAAGAAGCCCAACCGACAGAGAGCCTGGTGAGGTTGTACTTTGATGGGGTTGTCGTATCATGGAGTGCCTCGTCTCTATTGTATTCGATAGAGATCCCGTGTTCACCGGGAGAGTATGGAAGGGATTTGCAGGATGCCTTGGGCTCTCACTGTCAAGTTCAAATTTCGACATATCATCCCCAAACGATGGTCAAAACGCACTATCCGTGCATTGGAAGACATGTTGAGGGCCGGAGCACTAGAATGGCAGGACAAGCTTGGGATTTCGGGTGCCACTCATCGAGTTTGCATATAACAACAGCTTTCACTCCATCGGCATGGCACCATTTGAGGCCTTGTATGGGAGGCCGTGCGTATCACCTCTTGGGAAGAAGTTGGAGACCGCAGCTTAATTGGGCCAGATTGGGTGCAGGACAGCAATGAGAAGGTCAAGTTAATCCGCCGTAAATTGCTTGCGCTCAGAGCCGCCAGAAAAGTTATGCTGATCTGAAGCGCAGAGTTGTTCAGTTCGAAGAGGGTGACCATGTGTTCCTAAAGGTTTCTCCTTCGAAGGGAGTTATCAGATTTGGTCGGCGTGGAAAATTGAACCCAAGGTATGTGGGTCCTTTTCAGATTGTGCAACGGATTGGTGAGGTTGCTTACAGGTTGGCTTTACCCCCGGCAATGGCAAGGATACATCCGGTTTTCCACGTCTCTCTACTTCGGAAGTACGTGTCAGATCCAACCCATGTCATAGATTTCCAGGAGATCAACGTACAGCCGAATTTGAGCTTTGATGAGAGACCGGTCCGGATCACGGACCGGATGGTGAAGCACCGAGGAGGAGGCGAATTCCGATGGTCAAGGTCCTTTGGAAGCATCACTCGTCGGAAGAGTCGACGTGGGAAGTGGAAGAGGATATGAGGCGTCTACACCCGCAGCTATTCGGTTAGTTATTTTAATTTAATTTTCGAGGACGAAAATTTTATTAGGAGGGTAGATTGTAATGTTACTTTTTTTTAATAAGAGAAAAAAAAATTAGATTAATAAATATTTAATATTATTTTATTCTTATTCCTTTCCTATTTTATCCCCTTTTTCCTCCCCCGGGAGAAACCCTCCCCCGTACGTTTTTCTCCCGGCGCCGTTTTTCCTCCCCAAGAAAACCCTAGTTCTCTCCTTTCTTTTTCCCCCCTCTCGGTCGCCTCCTCGCGTGCGCCCGCGGCCGCCCCCGCCCACCTCGGTCCGCCGTCGCCACGTCGCCGGCCGCGAGACGCCGCCCCGCCGCCCTCGCCCCCGCCGCCGCGTGTCCGCGAGACGCCGCCCGCGCCGCGTTTCCTCCCCGCCTCGAGCGCCGCCACCCGACGCCGTCCGCGACGACCGCCCGGGCCCCCGCGTCGCCACGTCACCCCGTGCGAGACGCCGCCGCCCGCCGCCCGGTTCCTCGTACCGCCGCCCGCCTCGCTCTCGCCCGCGCGACCACGCCGCCTCCGGCCGCTGCCCGCCGCCTTGACCGCCGCCGGCCGCTCGTCCCGCACGCGCGCCCGCCACCGCGTGCCTCGATCGCCGTTGCCGGCCGCCGTTGACCCACCCACCGGGTGACGCCGCCGCGGTTGACCCCGCCAGCCGCCGCGCAATCCGCCCGCCGTGTGCGCTCGCTCGCGCCGCGCGGCCACCGCCACCGTGCGCCCGCCGTGCGCCGCCGCTCCCTCTCGTCCGCGCGGTGAAGCCCCTCTCTCTCCTCTCTCCTCATCTTCTATTAAAATTCCTAGTTCATTATTCTTCTTCTTCCAGCAAAATTTGAAAACGCCTACCCGACTCAGTTTTTCGACGCCGACGCAACCGCGTGGCCTCGCCAAATTCAATCTTCTTGGATTTCCGTGCGCCGTTCGCCGTTGCCGTCAAGGTAGGCATCTCGGCTATCCTTAGCACTATATATATTTATTTAAATCGTAAAAATTATGTTTAGATCATCATGATTGATAGGTTAGAAATAATGGGCTGTTTTTGATTGATTTGCAGATTTAGATAGACTTAGATTAAATTGTTTAATCCATGCATGTTTAGATTAATTTGAATATCCATATATGTTAGACATCGTGATAGGTCGTATATGTCTACTTTAGCTAGTTTAGCATTGTTTCGTATCGCGGTGAACCTTAAATACATACACCCCGATTTGTTAAAAAGCCGATGTAAGGTTTAGGCTTATGTTGTTAGAATTTAGTTGTTTTCTTTTATGTGATAGGTAGTTCGTTTAAGCATGTAATTGTCATGGTTAGGTTGTATATTGCATGATCTTATTTATATGCATCGGTTTGTGATAGATTGTGGTATGGTATGCAAATATGTGGTGCATAGAACCATGGGTGTTCATCTATGTATTTCATGTTTGATTGCCAATTAAATGTTCCCGTTTTACCGTTCCGAGTTAATTAAATGCTTGCATGGTGTAGAATGTGGTTAAGTGCAAACAGCCGCATCACATGGAAATATACTTCACCGTACTATGGTTCGGTATTCCCGTTGCAGCAGATGAATTAGAACAACTGGAGCATCCTTCGATCCCGTATACCGCGGCGTTGATCCTAAGTACTCCTCGCCTATGGGGTACTATGGGATTTAGTTACTATATGTTACATTCTACTATATGGTAAATCTCACAGTTTTGTGATGTGATTACATTTTATCGATGGAGCATGGTATTTACTCGCACAGTGTCTAGTTGTGTGGATTGGCATAGATGGTAGTGATATAGATGTGTCTTTGGTTTATGTCGTGTTTACGTGTTCGGGCATACCTAGAACAGCTTAATGTGTAGGTTATGTTGGTTTTTAATGCATGTAGAGTCTGGTTATCATATGGGGTAGTTGTTTGACTTTGTAATCACTTAATTGGAGATATATAATTAGCTTAATCCTATGTATTAAATCTGATTTTTTTTTAGGCTTAATATGTATAGTATACCACTAGAATTGTTATTATAATGGGGTAGTTCGGTGTAAGACCTACCGAGTCCGTTGTGACTCACCCCTTCCCATTATAAATTTTTCACCGATTTCGAGGAACCTCTCCCCGAGGAGGAGTTTGGAGAGGACCACGAGGAGGACGTGGGTGGTGATCCGAGCCACCGAGGACCCGCAGGACGAGGAGTTTGGTGACGAGTGATCGCCACATATATCTTTTAGGTTGTTGATTTTCCTCCTGATTGTGGTTAATAATTGCTTGGTTTGACTTATAGTTGATGTTCGGACTATGTGTTGAGTCCTTTTTAGTTGTTTGATGTTGGTTATTTGGTGGTATTTCTTGGAGTTTGAAATTGTTTGGATCATTACAGGTTGATTTAAATTATTCAGAGTTGATAGAGTGTTTTGGAGTTAGCTTGTTCTCCTAAACTGTCCCGATATTCCGGATTTATTTTCCGCTGCGCAACTGTATTTTCCGGGTCGTGACACTCATATTCAATTATAATAAAAAAATATAATTATATTTATGTATATATTTTATGTATGAATAAATATATGACATAAAATTTATTGTTTCTATTTGTTTCTTATTTTTATATAATTTTTTATAATAAAATAAATAAAATCCGACCCCGTCCGACCCCGTCCGACCCAGGGTCGCGACCCCGTCCGACTAGGTCGGTTTTGGGGCCGACCGACCCCGGGCCGACCCCCGACCCTGCCTTCCTTGCTTTTTACCTCTTCATTCAAACTCTCGTATCTGGCATTCATTTCCAACATGTTCATTTAAATTTTCTGTAATAAATACATTTCCTTCATTTGATATACTTTGCTTAAGTTCAACCATATCTTTCCATTTTTAATCTCATGCCTTAATCCTATTTATGGAGCATAAGTCTTAATTACATTGATTATCTCTTTTTATAATCATTTTTATTAGAATGATATCTTTTATTCTTTTCACTAGCATCACTTCTTAATATTTTATCGACAATGATTTTTACCCTATTTTTATTTCTTTCCTTTCATGTATACCAAAGTTTATAACATGTATTTTCACTTCTTTATATTTATCTTCTATCCATTTGATTTTTTGAATATATATCATTGATCCTTCTTTACCTACAAGTTTCAGATATTTTTCTGCAAGAGGCCCAATATTCTAAGTATCTATTCATCTTTTTTTCAATATTTTATTTCTTAGAATTTTTTATATTTATTTTTAAGTTTTTTTAAGAAGTTATGTATTGGCATCTTGCTCTAGAGTAGGGACTAGCTTCTTTAACCACACTGATCCTTAATAAATTAAATTAAAAAGATATAATAAACACAAGTCAACAACTTCAGGTACTATTTGGCATGGGGATAACTTGGGGATAAACCAATTTTATCCCCAAAATTTAGGAGATAATCTAGATTTATCTAAAAAAAATTATGGTGTCAAACAGGCCCTCAATGAGCAAATATCAAAATGTTCCTTCATTGTGCAACCAAACAAGACATATATATAAATATATATTGCTAAATTACAATGTATGCTTTGGACAAGAAACCTCCTCAATCCAGCATAAAAGATTCCTTTCAATTAGTATGAAAATAGAAATGCATAAGAAGTAAAGCTTTCACAAGCCAACAACACTCAACATGCTCCAACAAATTTTTTCTCTTCTCTAAAGTTCATTAAAGAACACAATTGTAATTAATAATGCCTATATTTGTAAACATTTTTTTAAGAAAAACCTTCCAAACCTTATCTCCTCAGTCTCAAGAAAAATCAGATTATCAATACTTTATTTATAAACAATAATATGATAGAATGTATTTTTTCTCACTCATGTTCCTTCAATTGGCAAATGAGTATTTAGTAATGCCAACATTTAGCATTTCTCTAAGGGCCTATTTGATTCGCTTTGTATTAATTGTAAATTTCTTTAAATTTGTCACTAAAGTAGGTCATGCAGTATAAAATAGCTATTAAAATTTAAGAGATCAAACTTCACTTTTTCTAATTTAGTTATTGTTATTTTTTACTCATACAATTTTTTATGATTTTAAATTTTTATTTTTATTTTATTTTAATATTTTTTGTATAAATTAAGTTAATTTTCTCTATGTTTTTGTTTCAAACATACAAACATTCATAAATGTTAAAATGCATGCAAAATAAAGTTAATATAATAAAAAGGTACTAAGATCTAAAATCTAACAGATTCATTTACCAACCACTTAATACAATTCAGTTCTCTTTTCTAGAAGATAACATATTAGAGGTGAAATTATTAGGTGTTTGGTTACATAATAAATTTTTACACACTTTTATGAAAAAAAGTTGTGTTAAAATAAAAATAGAGGGTCTCACTCTGGCCTCTTTTTTGTCTAACAAGGAAATCACTTTAAAAACATAAAATTATACTAATTGTCAAATACCTCTTTTAGCGAGTTTTATTAAAAAATATAGAATTGTTGTAAAAACTCAACTTAATTACAATGCAACCACACACCACATAAGTGATTAGACATTTTCATTAACTATTTGATTTGGCTTAAGCAACCTCTCGGAGTAGTTGTCTTAATCAACCTCTAAACATATCTTTTATTTCTTAAAAAACCACTTAACATTAATTGTATGATTTGCTTTCTGGTTTCCCCATGCAATCATTACTAGAGGAAAATGTGACATATATAACGTTCGGACAACCCAATTTGTGAACATGTTAAAAGATTAAATTAGTGAAATCAACTAACTACTCCAACTAGGGGTGTCAATGGGCCGGGCCCGGCCCGGCCCGAGGTTGGCCCGCTTAGGGCCCGATCCAAAATATATTGGCCCGACCCAACCCGGCCCGCACTATATTCTTGACCCGGCCCGCAAAAATTATTGACTTGGCCCGGCCCGGCCCAACTATATATTTTATAAATAAATATTTATTAAATATAATAAATTTAATTATTTAAGATAACATTATAAAATTAATAATAATTTAATTAAAATATATTTTTAATAAGTAAAAATGATATTTTTGACATAAAAATTGAAAGTTATTTGGCCCGTTTTAGCCCGCGTCGGCCCGCTTCGGCCCGTTTGTCGGCCCGACTAAAGCCCGCGGGCCAAAATATTTGGCCCGTCAAATGACCTGCAGCCGGCCCGGCCTGCGAACCCGTGGGCTGGCCCGGCCCATTGCCACCCCTAACTCCAACAACTCCTAATACTATACGTTTAACTTAAGAGTTCTTTTGGCTCAACCCTTGGAAAATAGTTAATCAGAGTTTTTCAGAAAAACCCTTGTCGCTTCCATAAATTACACATGCTCCAAACTTATGGATTAGTTCTTATATGTGTTATTAGGCTCAAGTGCCCATTTAGTTGAGTCATAATTAAAAGAACATTTTTTTTAAAAAAAATAAATCTATTATCTCATAATAGATTTAACGGCCTATGGATCATGAAAGGTACAAGTCACAACCTGATCCTAAATGACTTTGAGGATGAATTCCTCTTCAAAAAACTTTTCAACATCAGTTACTACATGAATATAAAATTTCATCTATCCAATGTCCCAGTTGGATAGGAGTACGATATTGATTGTCAACTCTTAGTTATATCGACACTATAGAAACTTGTACTTTGAATCAGAGCAATTGTAAAACTCTTTTCTAATTATCTCATCTACCTTAGCCAAAAATTTAGAATACTATTCATTTAACATTCTTTTTCTCCTACCAAGAGTGAATGATCGCCTATTGTCTGCTCAATTTTTGTCACAAGATTTCCCAAATATATATTCTATTAACTATACATGATCACAATACTTTTTTTTGTCACAATCAAATAATATTTTATATAAAGACTAAAAGAAAGTCACAAAGTCACCTAGCCGTCCAACCAAGCGCATCTAGGGGTGAGCATTACTCGGTTCAACCCGAGAAACCGAACCGATCCAACCCGAAACTGTCGGGTTGGGTCGGGTTGACATTGGGGTTCGGGTTAATCGGGTTCAAAAAATTTTAAACCGATTTAACCCGACCCAAACCGAAAACCGACTACTGCTACAGGTCTGCAAAGCTGCCAGCTCACGGGCTAGGCTCACCGCTCATGTGCGTGTAAACACTTTGTAATGAGGAAGAAATCTTGAGTATATAAAATGCAAAAGATATTTGGAGGGTCCGATATGGGACAAAAGCAAAAAGAACTATTCAAGCACCAACTGGCAGCGCTCCTCTTTTGTCCCATACCGGCTATCACATGTTTCCTACCTTCAAAGAAGTCTTCAAAAGAAAGGGGATGTAGGACATACGCTCACCGTGGACGGGGGAACTTGCCAAAGACACTTTTAATATTTTATTAATGTTAATAAAATAAATGTTTACTTGATAATATGCTTTAGTTATTATTTATTAATTTAAATTATTAATTAATGGGTTTAATCGGTTTAAACCGAACCAACCCGAAATAAGTTGGATTGGTTTGGTTCGGTTTGGAAGGTGATTTCGGTTTGGTTCGGGTTGAAAATTTTTGGCTTCAACCCGGACCAAACCGACCCGTGCTCACCCCTAAGCGCATCTGCAAAAATCTGGTTACATACATCCTCAGGGAGATCAATAAAAGAAGACCAGGCGACTGATCGCCCAAACCGTAAAGCCCATTTTGCAAGGCGATGTGCAGCTTCATTCTCACTCCTAGGGCAGAAAACAATAGAGCAGCGCAGATCGTGCAACCTGCGACGGGAAGCATCTACAAAGGGGGATGCTTTCCAAAGAAGCGGTCCGGCGTTGTTGATGGCATTGACAACCGTGAGCGCGTCGCTTTCGATAGCTGAGGAACAACAATGCAAGAGCTCCCAAGAGAAAGCTTCAAAAATTGCCTCCGCCTCCAAAATTTGAGGGTCTGTAAAGCTGGAGATACGAACCTTCCAGCTAAGTATTCTACCCCATGATCTCGAACGAGAGCAGCAACTGCTCCTCTATTGAAGTTTGTTGCTCCGTCTACATTGATCTTAACCTGAGAAACTGCCGGAGGAATCCATTTTGACATATAAGACTGATAATGTATATTTGCTTGAGACAGGAAGTAGTATGCATCTGATTTTGCTAAAGAAAGAATCCGAACTGGAGTACTGTTCAATGGCTGGATAGTAGAATCACATATATGCTTCCATAACTGCCAGATTATTGAAATAGCAAGAACCCCTAAATAAAGTAGATGAGGAGTGTTCAACATAATCCAGTTAAGAAATACAAGAATAATATCTTTAAAATTCTGTGCCAGCCATCTATCATTGAAGCCCAGCTGAGACCCGAACCAAACTGCCCTGCTCTGCGAACAGGTAAAGAAAACATGTTCGGCATTCTCAGGAGAAGCATGACAAATAGAACACTTACTATCGATATATGTACAACGTTTAGCAATCTCAACATTAGTAGGAAGGGCCTTAGCCAATATTTTCCATAATAGAAAGATAATCTTAGTTGGGAAAAACTTCACGACCTTAGGATGCCATATCTTTCTCCAGATTGAATGATCGGATGATTCTGGGGATGAATTAAGATTTGCATAAAAAGAATATGCAGATTTGGAAGAAAGGATACCATTTGAAGCATAACTCCATATCAATTTGTACTGAGCATCATCCTCATTAATCGGAGTTTGTAGAATTCTGGCAACAGACACAGGGTCAAATAGTTTGTGTAGAAAGTCAGTATTCCAATGACCATTTTGAATCAGCTCATTAACCATAGTTGGCCGATAGACAGCTCCTGACTTAGAAGAGGGTGGACCTAATTTGTCTAAAATCCATTGATCATTCCAAATGTTTATTAATGTACCATCTTTGACTTTCCAAATACAGCCTTTGAGTAGGTCTTGCCTGGCACTAAGGATGTTTTTCCAAACATCAGAACAACAACTTGTAACCTTCAGATCCCAAAAGTTATTATGCTTCACATATCGACTACTGAAGATTTTAACCCATAATTTCTCTGTACTATGAAGAAAGGACCATGCAAGTTTAAGTAACACGGTCTTATTAACAAGGACAAGATCTCTAATTCCCAAGCCCCCTTTGAACTTTGATCTTTTGATATATTCCGAACTCTTGAAGTGGATCTTTTTTTTTTCTCTCAGCTGAATGTGCCCACCAAAAATTATGTTGGTAGGATTCAATCTTATGGATTATAGCTTTGAGAATCCTTTTTAAGGACATAATATGAATAGGCAATTGGTTCAAAGTAGATTTAATAAGAGTAGTGCGTCCTGCAGTAGAGAGAAAATTCACTTTCCAGCCTGCTAATCTCTTTTAAAATTTATCCAATAACCAATTGTACTGGTTGATTCTATGATCCGAGATACCAAGTGGTATACCTAAATAATTTTCAAAGGGATTAGCTTTGCGAAAACCAGTAAGAGTACAGATTTGATTGGCCAAATCCTCAGGTACATTCCTGCTGAAAGTGATACTAGATTTTACAAAATTAATAAATTGACCCGATAAAGCTTGATATGTGGATAAAATGTTCATCATATTCCCAGCTTCTTCAATTGTTGCCAAGTCGCAAATGACTATATCATCCGCAAACATCAGATGGGTGATCTTAGGTCCACCTTTGTTCAAAGAGATCCCTTTAAAAAGTCCCTGATCCAAAGAGTGTCTAAGCAGCCCCGTTAGAGCTTCAGCACAAAGGATAAAAATGTATGGTGACAGAGGACAGCCTTGTCTAAGTCCTTGCTTAGGCTTAATCACATCAGATTGTTGGCCATTAAGGGAAATGGTATAAGTGACTGAACAAACACATGTCATAATGATGTTAATAAGCTTTGAAGGAAAACCAAATGTAGTAAGCATTAACTGGAGAAAATCCCATCTAATAGTATCAAAGGCTTTACTAATATCCAATTTAACCATAAACTGCCTCACTTTGCCTGACTTAAATCGGAAAGCAATAATAATTTCATGGACTAGAATAATGTTATCTAAACCTACTCTGCTCGGAACAAATGCCAGCTGATTTTCAGAAATCAGTCTAGGCAATAAAGTCTTAATTCTATTTGTAAGGACTTTAGTGAAGACTTTAAATAAGACATTACAAAGACTAATGGGCCTGTAGTGTTCCGGGCCTGTAGGATGGTCTATCTTTGGAATAAGAGAAAGGATGGTATGATTTAAACCATAGGGGATAATGTGCGAGTCGAAAATAAAGTTGACAAGATCAACAATATCTCCTTGAAGATCCACCCACATAAAATGAAAAAAAACTAGGAGGGATACCATCCGGACCTGGAGCCTTATCAGGTTTCATCGAAAATAAAGCTACCTTAATTTCATCCAAAGTAGGATTTAAGATAAGATCTTGCTGTTGCACCCCGGATAATTTAGCCGTCGAAAACATAGAGTGCTGGAAATTAGGTAAAATAGCATCTGATGCATATAATGTTGAAAAGTAGGAACTAAAGACCAGATTTATATCCTGCCAAGAAGTGGACCAGACACCCGTTGGGGTGTAAACTCCAGTGATTCTGTTAAACCTTATTTTGTTAAATAACTTTCATGTGGAAATATTTAGTGCATCTGTCACCCAGAGTATGCCAAAAAGATTTGGCTCTTTGCTTCCAGTAAATGTGTTCTAAAAGTTCCAAGCTATCAAGTTTGTGCTGAAGAGCAATCTCTTGATCAATATGTTCTTGACTATCCGGGATATTCTGAAGGGTTTTTAATTTTTCCTTAAGTTCTTGTATTTGTTGGTTGATATTTCCAAAGACAGTTTTTTTCCAATGTAATAAACCGCTCCTCAAGTGTTTCATCTTCCAATCATAATGCGCTACAAGACTTGGACCCCTATTCCAAATATTCTTAACAAAAGTTTTAAAAGACCAGTGCTGAAACCAGGCATTCTCAACTCGAAACCAGCCCCTCTTTTTTTCCAAAATGGGGTTAGTAACAAGCAGTAATGGAGTATGATCACTGAAGTAAGTAGGTAAAGAAAGAAGTTTAGCATTTTGAAAAATATTTACCCAGTCCATAGATGCCAAACAACGATCTAGTTTTTCACATGATTGCAAAATTCCTTTTGTTGGACCATGTGAAAGCTGGTCCCTCCAATCGGATATCAACCAATCTGTTGAATTGGATAAACTGTTCAAACTGAAACATATGTGAGTAGATTGGTGGAGCACCTCCCCATTTTTCATGCTTATACTTGATGCAATTCCAATTGCCTAGTAAACATACCGGAAGAGTCTGATTATGCAAGAAATCTGACAGACCTTTCCACATGCTAACTCTGTCTTTGTGGATGACCAGAGCATAGATGGTAATAAGCAAAAAGGAGTAACTATTGTCTTGGTCAATGACCACGCTAGCTATCCATGACTTTGAGATGAATTTTACATCAAGTACCACTTTATCCGACCACCATAACCACAATCCGCCTGCTCTGCCTGAGGCCGGATAAAAAACAAAGTTTGTAATCTGTCTAGATCTGAAAAAAGCTGAAGAAGAAGTCGGATTACACTTTGTCTCTGCTAAGAAAAAGATGTCAGGATTAACTGAATGGGCTAATTTATCAATGTAATGAACTGTCGGGTGCCCATTCCCACCTCGACAGTTCCAAGCTATTATTTTCATTGGATATCATGCAGCTTTTTCGGGCCAGCTGCCAGAGCCCTAGTTTCTTGTTCCGGTGAAGGATCCCTCAGATCCTCCTCAGACAGTAATTCTTTTATCACTAGTTTCCGCTTGGAACTTTTTTTCAGTTTTTCAATGCCCCTTGTACGTTTGACTGCCAGAGGATCTATGCCTCTAAAGAATATGGGGGACTGTGAAGGAATTTTGGGACACGTAAAGACAGTTTTGCCAATGGATAGAGGAATGCAAGATTGCATTTGCGATTTGCTTTGGACATCAACAATTAGCAAATTGAAAGCTGCCGACCCTTGCATTGCAACATCAAATCCCATTGAGGTTTGATTGGCTTCCACTAAGAGCATATGATTTTTGGAGATAGTAGTCATTGGATTAAAAACAATTGCCGAGTTGAAAGGTTCAGAGGCATCAAATGCATGCACAGAAAGAGGATTGAGACTGTTTGGCCCCTTGATTGTAGTAGCTTCAGTCATTGATAAGGACTTTGGAATGCTGAAGGACCCTAATTCTGTTATTTTGTCTAACTGAAAAGAATTAATCGAACTTCTATTACTACTCCCCTCGCCTTGTCCATTTACTGTTAACCAAGCTCCATATCTGAAAACAATATTATCCTGCATCTGCTGCTGCAGGGAAAGAGGGAAATCTGGTTTAATAAGAGACCGAAGAAGACTTAGCTTATCACAGCGATCATACTTGTGTCCTAAAAAGCCACAAAAGTGACAAAAATGAACAATCCGCTCAAATGCCAATTCATAAACAGATGTTCCTCCTGTCGATAATTGAACTGTGACCTCAGTTGGCAAAGGGCTATTAACAGACATAGAAATCTTCAATCGGGCAAACTGACTCCATGAGTCTGCCACCTCTTGAGTTGGCAAGAAAGGTTTTTCGACTTGTGAAGCAATATTCATAACCGTATGCCTATCCAGAAGTTCGGGAGAAAGATCATATATCCTCATCCAAAGGTCTACTGAGCTTAGATTATAACCAGAAGGTGGTGTGTTCTGTCTAGCTTTTTCAATTAAAACTAAGTCATTATTAAAAAACCAGGGAGTCCGAAAGCATATCTTGTTAACTTCTTCTTCTGTCTGCAGGACAATCAGGAAAGCTCCCTTTGGATAATCTAGCATAAACCAAGGAGAAGATGGAGCCCACATTTTCTTGATCCACTCCTTGAAACCAGCAGGTCGAATCTTTTCTGTTGTAAAAACTGCAACAAGTTACCTCTTCCACTTCTGTGCATTTTCAGAAACAGGCTCATGAATGATCACTGGTTGAGACTTCATCAGAACCTGTAGGAGCTTTTGAAATCGTTCTATGATAACACTTTCCTGTAAGGCATCCTTATCATGCTCCTCCTCCATCCAGAAGGGAATAAAATACCGCAGGTGCAAAACAGATGAAACAGAGAATAGCCGAAATGAATATATTATCGGAGAATATATAAGAGTTGTAAATCCTATTCAAACAAACAAATAATCTACAGAAATTACTTTCGTGACTGATGAAGAGAACCAGTAGAGTGAAACTGAAACCTGCTCTCTAGGAGATGACGACGAAGTGTAAAAAGCAGAGTGAAGCACCACAAGAAACTGCACCTCAAGATTCTTTCAGCCCAACGAGACACTAGCAAAACTGCCAAGGAAGAAACTATTGGACAGGAACACAGTAAAACCCAACTCTAACTTCTCCAAGATATCCCTCGAGGTTGCATTCAAAACGCCCGAAGGATCGCTCGAAAACTCCTCCAGGTTCGAGAGAGTTCCTCGCAAGGCATCTTTGCCGACTTAGGTCAAAGATTCAACCATGCAACCATGATGATTGAACATCCTGATTAACAGTTTGGTAAGATACCATTCAGAGATTCTATATTGGTTAGTTTAGTGAACTCATTCCACTAATGAGCACATATACATATATCTTAGTGTCTTCACACTAATGACCAAGGAGATCGATCATCTTCATCATATGTGAAAATATCATGTACACTAGTCTATCCATATCTATGATGTCCTATCTCAAGGATACTATGACTATGAACATTTATATCACATACCTTTAGATGATTGATTTTATTATCATGATCTTATCATGATTCAATCACTATTGTATGCAATTTAGGACTTCATTACAATAGGTGCATCTAGGTAGTGCAAGTATTGAAGATAATACCATTAATACTTAACAAAATATTATAATAAATATAAAATCATGTCATATATGATTAGCTTGTAGAGTATACATTTCTATCAATCTTTCACTTACATTAAAGTCAATCACTCACATGTCTGATCTCCATTAGGCCTATGTGACCCTCAAACACACTTTGAGTTAAGGCCTTAGTTAGTGGATTTGTAATATTATTAACTGAAGATACTCTATCCATAGCTATATCTTCCCTAGCTACAATCTCTTTGATCAAGTGTTAATGCCTCAGAATGTGCTTCGACTTCTAATGAGAACTTGGCTCCTTTGCTTGCGCAATAGCTCCATTGTTGCCACAAAATAATGGAACTAGATTAGAGATGGAGGGAATAACTCCAAGTTCTGACATAAACTTTTTCATCCATACAGCTTTCTTGGTAGCTTCAGCAGTAGCAATATACTCCACTACAGTCATAGAATCCGTAGTGATCGCTTATTTAGAACTCTTCCAACTCACTACACCACCATTTAGGGTAAATACATACCCTAACGTTAATTTGCTATCATTCTAGTCTGACTAGAAACTTGAGTCTGTATAATCTCGAGGTACCAAATCATCTCCTCCATATACACAAAATATATCATTTGTCCTTTTCAAGTACTTAAGAATGCATTTTATAGCAATCAATGACCCTCACATAGATCTACCTGATATCTGCTTGTAATACTTAAAGCATATGCCACATCAGGCTTTGTACATAACATAGCATATATGATATACCATGGCTGATGAATAGGATACTCTACTTATCTTAAAACATTTCAAAAAACATCTCTTTAGAAAGTGTAACTCCATGTCTCAAAGACAAGAGATCACTCTCAGAGTTTTTCATGCCAAATATTTTGACTATGGTTTTTCTTACATTGATTGGGTCAAGCCAATCATCCTCATTAATCTATCTCTATAAATCTTTAGCCCCAATACATAGGATGCATCACCCAAATCTTTCATGGACAAGGTTTTTAGATACTCAAGCTTTAACTTATGATAACATACTTACATCATTCCCAATGAGTAGTATGCCATTCACACATAAGACCAAGAAGATAATAGCACTCTCACTAGCTTTCTTATACACACATGGCTCGTCTTTATTCTAAACGAAGTCATAAGATTTGAAGTATCATCAAACCTTTTATTCCAACTACAGAATATTTGTTTTAGTCAATAAATGGTCTTCAACAACTTGCACACTTTCTTTAGATATTCTTGGGATTTATATCTCTAAGGTTGTATCATATACACATGTTCCTTAAGATCTCTATTGAGGAATGCAGTCTTAACATCCATTTACCAAATCTCATAGTCATAGTGTGAAGCAAATGACAAACAATATTCGAGTTGACTTAACCATAACTACTGGTGAAAAGGTATCATGATAGTCAACACCTTGCCTTTGACGGTATCATTTATCAACTAATCTTGCCTTAAAGGTCTCCACCTTTCCATCCACCCTATTTTTTTAAAGATCCATTTACACACAATGTGTATAATACCCTCAAGTGGATCTACCAAGTTTCAATACATGGAGTCCATTTCGAATTTCATTGCCAATCCCCATTCCCTGTAATCAATATCTAATATTACTTTCTCACAAGTCTTAGAATCATCATTCTTATTATATTATGCCTCCCTTCTTCCATCATAAATATGTCCCACATACTTATTAGGTTGAATGGGCACACAAGAAGACCCACGAAGGACATGTGTTATCTTCTTCAAACACCCTATTATAAGTGGTCACTGGCTGTAAATTTGGAATCTCTTCCAGTTCTACCATGCTCCTATTGTTTCCATTAAAGAAAGACTCTTCCTCTAGGAATATATCTTGTTTAGCAACATAAACCTGTTGCACTTTAAGGTGGTAGAAGTAATACCCGTATGTGAAAATACATATGATTTTAAGAAGCTAAATAAAAAGATCTCTTATTTATTTTGTTAAGTCTAGTTGATGTTACAGGTGAAATAGCTCACTTTACTAAAATTTGATTCAAATTCGATTTTAAGATACATACGAACATCTATGAAAATTAAACTAAAGTTTGATCTAAAAATTTACAAAAATTGAATTTGAAGAAACTAAATCTAACTTAAAATACTCAAAATTTTGATTTTACTTTATTTTATAGATTCAATGGATATTATAATTTAATTTCTAAATGAACATTTATTATTTTTATCAAGTGCTTACTTCATGATCATTGAAAAAAAAATAAAACTAGATCTTTTGTAGCAAAAAATAAAAAAATAAAAAGTAAATAAAAACTTTTTATTGGGAAAAATAAAAAATAAAAGGTTGAAATGAATAAAAGAGGAACTATCTTCTCCTTAAAAAAAATCGAGAAAATTGAAACGGTGATACCAAATCATGGTTTCAGGTAGGGGTGTCAATGGGCCGGGCCCGGCCCGGCCCGCTTAGGGCCCGGTCCAAAATATATCGGCCCGGCTCAACCCGGCCCGCACTACATTGTTGGCCCGGTCCGACCCGGCCCGCAAAAATTATTGACTTGGCCCGACCCGGCCCGGCCCGGCTCAACTATATATTTTATAAATAAATATTTATTAAATATGATAAATTTAATTATTTAAAATAACATTATAAAATTAACAATAATTTAATTAAAATATATTTTTAATAAGTAAAAATGATATTTTTGACATAAAAAATTGAAAGTTATTTGGCCCGTTTTAGCCCGCGTTGGCCCGCTTCGGCCCATATGTCGGCCCGACTAAAGCCGCGGGCCAAAATCTTTGACCCGTCAAATGACCCGCAGCCGGCCCGGCCCGCGAACCCGTGGGCCGGCCCGGCCCATTGCCACCCGTGGTTTCTGGTGCGGAAAAAAAATTGTGATTTAAACCTTGATCGGTTTTTCAAATGGTGCCACGTTGTGAATTATTTTCGGAACGGGTCATTTTGCTAATAAAATTTGTATACAGTGTAATTTTAAAAAAATACGCTTGAAAAAAAGAGTACCCCAACTCGGTGCGGTGTACCGCGTAGGGGTATTGACTCGGATTAGGTTTTGTATAGCGCTCAGACTTTCCCCACAACCACGCGTTGAGGTGGTGCTTTGTTGCGTGACTGCGTCTGTGGTCTGAGTTCTCCGGCGGCGAGACGAAGCAGGCAAGATGATCGAAGTGGTGTTGAACGATCGATTGGGGAAGAAGGTCCGTGTGAAGTGCAATGAAGACGACACGATCGGGGACCTGAAGAAGTTGGTGGCGGCGCAAACCGGGACGCGGCCGGAGAAGATCCGCATCCAGAAGTGGTACAACATCTACAAGGATCACATCACCCTCAAGGATTACGAGATCCACGACGGCATGGGTCTGGAGCTCTATTATAATTAGTATGGATGATGATGATGATGGATTCTAGCTGCCAGGTCTCTCCTCGTAATCGTCTATCGTTGTTCTTTCGTGTTCTCCTTTTGTATGCATGATCGGGAAGTACTTGTTCTATTGGGATGTTTCTTGTGTAGTCTAGTAATCCTCTGAAGAAAGAAGTTTGAGCTTTGACAGCATTAATATGGTTGTTTTATGATTGTATGCGCAACTCGGGGATATTATTCTGTAAATATCGTCGTAAGCACTTTTTTCTTTTGAAGAAAATGTCTTGTTAAGGTGGAACACCATGTGCAAGTGTCTGGACAGTCTTAAGTCTTAACGATTACTCCTTTTGGACAACCATGGGTGGGGCAAGTACGACTTTAAATTTACAGGTATAGAGTCAGACAGCTATTTTCATTTCTGTTTCTGGTTTTCAAATTAATAGGGTATTATAAACGGATTAAGTTATCATATATATTTGATATACTATATACTAGATGATATAATATTGTATATAATATGATATATGAGGGCTTGCTTCTCAATTTCAGAGAAAAAAGTCAACCCTGTCTCACCCAACCAGATTTGAGCCAATATGGGGGGAGATGTGGTGCAAGGGCTCTGGCACTGCCAATGGTGGAGCTTTCAGTTATAAATCTTATTATCGATACTGGAAATTAGATACGAAAGCATGGCGGTTGTTCTGTGTCTCTGATATATAAGGACTTGTTTGGATAGTCTATTAAACACGTGTATCAATATTAAATCTAATACTGGATGGTGCCAATTTTAGTGCTAATATACCTGATGTGATAATGAAAAGTGATATGGCATCAAATTTAATATTACAACCAAACAGTCCTTGAACAACTTATATACAACACCTTATCATCAATAAGGAAATTGGATACTGAATTGGTGTTTCCATTCTCACACCTATATATTATTGGAAATATCTAGTTACAAGTGGCTACTTGTGGATTTATATGACATTGTTTACTGCCAGTCTGCCCTAGAGGGAGGGAGTGGGGGAGAGAGATTGTCATGAAATGACAAAGATTTCCTTTTTTTCTCATCAGAAGATTCATCAGAATGGATTTTCTTTGGAAGGAAAGAAGATATTTGAAAGTGATGTGAAACAGGTTTATCATCTTTTCATTGCAAAAGGAAATTATACAAAATGTTGGCCAAGCCCACTCTATCAAGACGATAGAGAGGCCAACCCTACCTGGTGAAGAGAAAGTAAGGGGCAGGGAGAAAGGAAAGCCAAAAAGAATGGTGGTACACCCCATGAAAAAGAACAATCTGCTGGCGTCAGTGGGAATTCCACTCGCCAAGGACTAGTCTTGGATGTTTTGTTCCAACTTCATGATGACAGTGTCACAGTGCTGATATGTCCAAGGTTATCCTTAAATTTTCTCTCATGCCTTACTATCCAAATGGCCCAAAACAATGAAGACTGTTCAAGCTTCCATCATCCTTTGTCACAGCAGTTATTGTGATTGGAGGTCCACCTCAAAGTGATCTGGATTTCGAAATGACCGACCTTTGAGACATTCTCCAAACAGTGTGCTTGGTACCATATTCCAAAAACAGGTGACTTATCTTCTCCTCCTTGTTATCACAAACTATACAATATTTATCCCTAGAACTCATAATCCAATGGAAGGAAAAGAAGATAAACCAGATAGATGATAAGAAACATAACAAGATAAACCAGATAGATGATAAGAAGCATGAAGAAGTGTGTTTTCTTTTATATAGATAACCCTGTAAGCTTGATTTAGATTTGTATGGATTTTATGAAATGATTCTGGGAAAATCTGGGTTAAAAGGAGCCTTTGTCTTAAGCTTGGGTTTATTCCTATCATCTAAGGGAGAGAAAGCGACATCAAGGTGATTATACGGTATTTGCTGAAACTTCGAGATCTAGTGCTTGTGCATACCAAGGAGATTGTTCAAGTATCTAAACCTTGAGATATAAAGTTGTGCATTAAGTGTAATATATATACAGATATTACAGTAAAGGCAAGTTGATATATTTGATATTATTAAAATGATGAATATAAAGTTTCATGCATGTGCTTCATCTTCAGTATTAGCTGTTATCATTCGTCCTCATGTTTGTTCATTTACTCTTAGGCTGCAGATGTTTTTGTAATTTTAGTATGTCAAGCAGTTTGTATAGGATTGATTTCAATAGCATGGAAATCAAGAATTTTCATTGAACCGTCTTGGGTTTTCTTTTTCTATTTTATTTACAAATTCATCTGGAGATGTTATTTGCTTTGGACTCCATAGCATCTGCTTGATGCTATTTTGCCACATAGGAGCTTCTGGGAGGTGGTTGTAGAGCTGTAGACACATCTTCCCACTTATGATAATTGTTCTGACATGCATATCTTGTATTATTTTGTTGAAAGGTTCATGCAAATGTCAGATAATTTGGAATCTGCTGACAGACATATCATGTTTCAAAGAGACAGAAACATAACAAAGTGCTTAAGAAATAAGACTTTGACATAGTGTTGACTTCAATTGGTTACTTTTTGGCTTCCTTGGAAAATATTGATAGAATGATATGGGCACCATCATATGTGAATGGAGAATGAGAAAATGGTAGGTCACCTTTTGTCTGTCACTTCTCTTTTATGGAGTTTGGCCTCTGTTTTGCGCTCACACATTGTTAGGCTAAAACCGAAGATTCATGTACTCCATTTATTTTCTGTTGTGTTCATCCTCACTGCACCTAATGTGTATGGTCATTTGAGGCCACCTTCAGAGAAGCGGAAAAAAAGATATATGGTCATTTGAATCCACCTTTAGAAATGACTATTTTATTGTTTATTTAAGAGGCATATACCTAATATTTATACAGCCAACGGTGGTACCCAAATTCCAAACAGAAAAATTACCTTTCAGAAAGGTGTTACCATGTTGGTGAGCAAATCTACATCCATGCTGAAGTCCATCTTGAATACCTGGTTGTTTGATCCAATTCCTAAAAAAGTGGCATGGTTACTTTTATTTTTTCCTTGGGGAAAAGGTTCAGGTGGTTTCACTATTCATCCTGATGTTTTGTCATGAGTATTAGCAAGGAAAGTTGGGTTGGGGGTCACGACCAGGTCGGGACCTGGGTTGGACCAAGTCGGATCCGATGAAAACATTTTATTATTTAAAATTTAAAAATAATAAAAGTAGTAAACATATTAATTTTTTTACTTATTATACTTTCAAAGAACTATTTAAGTAATTAAAATTTTTAACTATTTTTATCATTAATTTAAATAAATCATTAAATAAATAATAAAAATAAAAAAGTGAAATGTTGTTGGTTGTTGTGGCAAGCTGCCATGACAGCATTTTACCCTTCCCATGCACGTGGGAAATGATGGCGACCTGGTCACTGACTGGGTCTCCGGGTTGCGCGACCCGACCCGGTTCCAATGCTGGGTCAGAGACTCAGGGTCGCAACTAGGTCGGGCGACCCGCCCTGACCTGGCCGTGACGGTTCCTTCCATGCATTAGAACTGGAGAAAAGGCCACCATTAGGCTTGAGAAATATGTTTTCCTCTTCAGGTTTTGATGGGGTGATTGAGACAGTAATTTGACACTGATAGATGTTCTTTCAAAAGGCAAGTCAGTTTTTATTGTTTTTATTTACCAAGGGTGATTGAAGAAGCATTATTGCAACCTGCTTTTGAGAGGCAAAGGCTTCTGAGCAATATGATGTGGGTTTGATCCTCATCTCAGGGCCTTGGGGCAGTCACTTCAGGCCCTGTATGGCCTTATTTGCCTTAATAAAATTAAGGTTTAGATATTAGTTTCTTTATGTATCATTTCCCTTTCTTCCTTCTTGTAGTGTCATTTTCCTGTTTCTATTGAATGATGGCTCTCTTTTCTTCCACCTTAAATGATTTAGTAAGTTTTGCATTGATGCATTTTTATCATATTTACTACCTTAGTTATGTTAATTAAATATAAACAACTAATCATCTAATATGTGATAATCACTGTTTGCTGAGCCATTGATAATGTGAATTAAAAAAGTACCATATTGTTGTTTTTCTGCTCTTGTCTCTTTCTTGAAAAATATACTTAAATTCTTTCTTGTTGACCTGTGAGTCTTCAAGTGCATTATTTTACTAAACATGTACTTGTTTCAAGTGGCAATTATGTAAGTTGTCAGAGTATTTATTCTTAGATTGGTCTTCGGATGCTTTTATAAACACTAGCCATGGCATAAACTTATTTGTTAAAAAAGAAAGAAAGAAATGTAATGGTGGTAGCCAGCCACACCAATCATGTTATAGACCCCATTGTTCATGTTGTGTGTGTGTGTGTATATATATATATATATATATATATATATATCGGAGCTAGTTATCTTCTTATGCAAATATGCGGAGATTGAAATCACCTGCTTTCAAGTCCTGAGTCCATGTAGGAAAGAATCACCAGTAGCTTGAAGCAAGCACATCTTGGTGCAGTGTACCACACATGTTTGATATTGTAATAACTTTGATATACTAACCAAACAGGCCTTAAAGTATTGCATTATGTATTAGTTTTCTTCATGTATTTAATTTTTTGTAGTTTCAGTTTGCTGATGAAGTTATTTTGGATGTTCATTGGGATCACTGAATCTAGCATAGTTTGGACTTTGAATTTCAGAAGAAATTTGTCAGAGCATGATGTGTCATATTTATTTAATTCCTCTTTGATGTGCTTGTTGGTATTTCATATTTTCAGTCTGAAAGTTGTTAGAAATGGGTTTTAAATGGCCAAATTGCTGTGGTCTGCTATAGTTGTCCATAGTAGTGGTGGTGAGCTGGTTCCATGGTCTGATATAATTCATCTTGCTTGGGACATATTGTTTTATTTGTCTTGCTTTTCCTTGATTTTACCTTTCTTGTTCCTGGCTGGTAAGCTTTTTTTACTATTTTTTGTGGATTCGGCCTTATCCCTTTTGTCCTTTCAGTCACTTCTGGTTTTTGTTGAATGATGACCCTCTTTTCTGTCACATTTTTAAATGATATGTAAGTTTGCATTTTATACATATTTTAAAATATTTTCATCTTAGTTATGTTAATTAAATATAAAGATATGTTTTAACTAATATGTGATTGATCCTCACGATTGTTCTGCTGCTGTGTTTCTTTTCTTGAGAAATGAACTGAACTTCTTTCTTGTGGACATATATGGGAATCTTTAATACATTCTTTTGCTTCAGATGTTCCAAGTGGCAAATTTGGAAGTTGCCAGTAAGCATTTCCTCCTAAAAATGATCTTCAGATGTTTTTCTAAACACTAACCATGACGAAAACTATTTTGCTTTGTAAAAAAATGCTGCGATGCTAGCCAACCATACCAAGCACGTTATAAACCCTATTTTCATGTTATCTTCTTTATGCAGAAATTGGAAATTTTCACTTGGCTGGTTGTTTTCTATCTACTTTTTCATTGGTCCTCTAGCACCTTCAAATTTTTGCTTTTTTATGTGATTTGTATGTTTGTATGTAACCTAGTTATGCGGAAGGTAGTTATATAGCATTGCCTATGTGGTGCTACAACTATGTTGGCTAACAAATTGAGTTTTATACTTTGGGTCCATAATAAATGTTGCTTTTTCTCATCAGAAGTTGATGAACAAATATGAAGATACGGGAAAGGATTTATGCTTGGTGCCCATTCAATTGGAAAAGGTGTATAATAAAGTTTCTGAGGTGCCATGAGATCGTTATTAAAAAGATAATAGCAATTAGGTACAAGGATTATCATCTCGCATCTCGACTTTGTCTTGGGAGGGATGGAGAAAAGAGATCTTAGAGAGATCTTCAGAAAATCTCCGGAGATCAAACTTCATAAATGTTATTCCATGTGTATGTATGACAATATCAATGTAAAATGAGATGATAATCTTTTCAAAAAGGGCTGAAATTGAGGACTAAGACTAAGACAAGGTAAAAAGGAAACTAGGACCAGAACACAAGGAGGGTGAGTATTGTCTGGGTGGGACACAGCAAGAAATTTGGGATCTTAAGTTGGATCTAGACTTCAACTTGACCAATATTTAGAAAAGATGGGATAGAGTGATGTTGTGAAATCTTAAGAGATTGATGTGATATCTTGGATCATATTAAACCATTTAATATAAATTGAGATAAAAACACTTAGATAAGTGTTTTGGATGGATGTAATAATAGAGTTGTTAATACATGGAGCAAACTTAGCAGTCATCTAACTAAAATAACAATTTAAAATAGAATGAGAGGGAATCGGAACAATAGAGACAATTTGCATTAATATGGGATGAAGATGCATAAGTAGCCACTTGTGTTGGTAAATTAAGGATTGGATATATTTCTATAGATATTAGTGGTTCGCCGGGTCGTGACCCGGGTCGCGATCCGGTCACTTTTGGGGCCGACTGACCCGGTCCCGACCCCAAGACCCCGACCCCAAAATTAATTTATTATTATTATTTTTGGCGACCCCGGCCGACCCCAGCCCGACCCGGGTCGCGACCCCGACCGACCCGGGTGGGTTTTGGGCCCAACCGACCCAGTCCTGACTCCCGACCCCACCTTCCTTGGATATTACACTTTCGGTGATCTCGTTCCTCAGAGTTGTGGAGAGATATAGAATCTCGGGAGATGGCATTCCATGGTTAGGTTCATACGTGTGCCAGAAGATACGGGGGATGAAGAAATTACCAGCCTTTGCTATTTCAGTTTGTTTACGATGATGATACTACGCATTTACATTAGGTATTAATTAATTAATAAAGAATATATAAGTAGATGTTCTATAGTATATGATATTTGCAAATGCTAATACCTAAGGAGTTTAATGCTATTTGAAGAAAGACCTAGTGGTGTTTGGTTGCATGAAAACTTGTTAAAAGAGGTGCTTGGCAACCATTACAAATTCATGTTTTTAAAGAAAATTTCTTCATAGACAAGAAAAGAGGTGACTTTTTTTATCTTGTGGTCCCCCACCTTTTTTTGGCCATACATGGTTTGTTTGTTATCACATCTTTCCAAACATGATAATTTTACATCATCGACTAGCTTAGACTTATTTTAATGAAACTTTTTATCATGAAAATGTATAAAAGTTTATTGTGCAAGCAAACACCCTATTAAGAGTCTAAGAGTTTCATGTTTAGCCGAACTATAAGAGTTTCACGTTAAGCAGAAGCTATGTAGTCAGAGGCGAGAGGTGATCGAGGCGAGGGTGGGCTCGCCTCGCCTCAGGCGCTTGAGGCGGGCGCCTCAGGCACCCGAGGTGACATTTTTTATATTGAAGAACTTCTCAAAAAATATACATATAACATTGAAACTTTTGAAGAAGAACATAAAAAATACAAATCACTTCTAGGACCTATAATGCATCAAGATACTGGAGTCTCAAGGTAAAAGATTGGGCATTGGGGGTTTCGGGGTGGGGAAGGAGGATTTAGGTTACCAAATTTGACTTTCACAAGGTCCTCACCCGGGCGAGGCGAGATCTGCCGAGGCGAGGCGTTTTTGCCTCGCCTCGCCTCGCCTCAGCGCCTAGGCGCCTGAGGCGAGCGCCTCTGATAACATAGAGCAGAAGTAATACTATATGCACTGCTTAGAGAAGACCAAAGGATAAAGAGGGGGAGTTAACTGTCAAAATGCTCATTTTGCATTTTGGTTTAATCCTTCAAAAGGATAAAAGTCCTATAGGTTAACTATAAAATTAAAGACGAATTGATGGCCTTCGGATTGATAATGGTAATCTAATGCAATTATAAGATTTTTTAAGATGAAAGAAAAATAAATTTCATTTTGCATCATAATCTGCAATTTTGCATGGTAGTGAAGTTGCACAATGAAGGGATGTCATGGTTCCAAAATCAATGGTGTTGATGTGCGAATGTTAAGATAGAGTTTGTGATGCAGGACACGCCATCTATGTCTCAAAACATGCCCCAAAATGTCACCCAATAGCTGAAGTGGGGGGGGGTCGCAGCTGAAGGTAGCAGCAAGACCCTAGAGGGGGTCTTGGCAGATGGCAAGCGCCCGCGGGAGCATGAAGGCGAGCCCCGGTAGGGCTTGTGGCAGCCCATAGCGAAGCCTGATGGTGCGAGGAGGCCTGAGAAGACCGGCGCATGAGTCCGCCGGCTGGTCTGGCAAGTGCTTTGGTTAAGCCCGGGTGGGGGGGGGTTATGCTGTCTTTGAAGGCGACCATGTTGGTGGGTGATAATGAGGGGCCATGGCTGCCCGTGCGCCTGTGAGCTATCGCGTATGAGGCGAACTTGTTGGCAGGGTTGTGGAAAATCATGGTTGTGCCCAACAGCTCCTGTGCGCGTGGGCCCATCTGGTCTTGCTGGCACAAATATTGTGGGGGTTGTGGTGCAGCCAGGCAGGCTCCAAGAGAAGGACAGTGTTGTGGCCGCTAGAAGATGAGGAAGCAATGCTGGCATGGGGTACCGTAGCTCCAAAAATGGTATGAAAAAAGTTTCTTCATGTCAGACTGTAGCATCATCTCCTCCATCCATGATAGGAAGGTAAATGGTGCGGAGAAGGATGAGGGAGAAGGAACAATGGCGATGGGGTGCTTTGACGGAAGTCGACGACACACCAGAGAACTGGGGAAGTTGGATGGTCGCGGGGATGGCAGAACTGGGGAAGAGAGGAAAGGATTAACCGGGACCGGGTCCCGGAGGTGTTGGGGGTGCGGTGTCTAGTTCCGGAAGTGGGGGAAGAAGCCTGTGCGGCCGAGCATTGCTCTGATGGGGGCCTCTGGGACTATTTGGGGATCAAAGGATAGAGTTTGGTAGCATCGTCAATGGGAGGGTCTTCTGTTGAGGGGATTGAGACAGTGGCTGTGAGTTCCAGCAATGCTTCGATGCCAAATGAGCCCACAAAGGGTCTGATGTGCTAGAACTGGACCAATCGATGCCATTGAAGAGGAACCAGGGAGCATTGACGATGACACCAGGCATTGATGTCAAACCAGAAATTGTGGAACAGTTGAAGGTGAATGGCACGGAGGCCGGAAGGAAGGAGGGGATGAGACGATAGGACTGGCCTACGCCAGGGGTGATTAGAAGCCAGCCGTGCCGGAGGAGGGGGTATTGGGCTCTCCCAGGTGGTACCTATGGGGCCAAGCCCTTGTAGGGGGGGCTCTTATAAGGAGCCAATTACGAAAAGAGACCACTGAAACACCTATTTACAAACAAGTCCTGTAAGGACTGAAATTTAAAGATGAACTCAAAAGGTCTTCAACTATTGAAAGAAAATACAAGAAATAAACTCTTACAAAGTTACAATACTAAATAAAAGAAATAATAATGTCATCTTCTCAAGACTTGAACGGCGCCATATCCAAATTTCCGGTAAACCAGATCCGGTCCCATCCTCGTCAGTTTGTTAGAGAAAAATAGGAATAGCATCAAATGGAGTTGTGATGGGAGAAGTAAGCGGGAGATGGTTTGAGCAGGTTAGACATGGGAGTAAGCTCTAAGGCGTCGTTTGGTATCGGGATAAAATTGATGGGGATAGGGATAAATCAATCCGTGTGGTTGACCCTATCCCCATTATGTTTGGCTTGACTTAGGATAGGTTTAGGGATAATCTTATCCTATGTTTGGTATGTTAATAATAAATTTGAGGATAACCTTATATTTTTATATTTTTATCTTTATTTTTTATATTATCTTATTCTATTATTCATAACATATTCATAAATATCTTAACTCATTTACATATTTATATAATAAATTTAAAATATTATTTAAGTATATAAATAAAAATAAGTTTAAACGCGGACAGAGTTCAGCCCGCCCCCCCTCCGGACAGAACCCGGCGGACGGAGACGGACGGTGCTCCCCGTGAAGCCGCTCCCCGCCCCTCCTTCCCGGCTAAGGGTGGGCAAAAAACTGTTCAAACCGAGAAACCAAACCGAGGTGGCTCCCCGCCGAACGGCGCTCAGCCCCCTCCCCCCGGAGCTCCCAGCTCCCCCTCCGGCGGACGATAGAGCGCTATTAGCGCCGCTGCGGCACCCCCCCTTCACCCCGCGCACCCCCCACCCCCAGGAGCTCCCAGCTCCCCCGGCGGACGCCGCTGCGGCACCCCGCGCGCCCCCTGTCCCCCGGAGCTCCCAGCCCCCCCCCCGGCGGACTGAGCCGCCTGACCGGAGCTCCCGGGTCGTATCCTCAAAATATTATTTTGAGATTAAAATATCCCAAGTATTAGGTGGGATGACTTATCCCTGCACTTATCCCTAATTTTGGGGATAACCTGGATTAACTTAATCCAGGTTAAACCCATTTTTAAGTGTGTACCAAACACGGGATTGGGGATAAACTAGGTCTATCCTAGGTTATCCCCATACCAAACAGGGCCTAAGGGTCCCTTTGATTGGGCCGAATAGCTGCCTCTAAAGATTGAATTGGTCACACTTCCATGATTTCAGATCGTTTGATGATGCTGAACATATCAGATCTGAAGAAACCAAAAACTGGCAGTTAACATCCGAATGAGTAAGTGTGGTGAGGTGCACTTAACGCTGCATGGAGTCTTCTGTCATCCTCTTTCTGCTTTCTCACGTTCTCAGCTCATGTCATGCCATGCACATATATATTTATCATTTTCATCGTCACATATTTTATGAAAACAAATTATTTGAATATAAATTTTTATAGATTGTTATGTGTATACAGATGCTTGGAATTGGAAATATTTTATTCAAACCAAAAATAAATTTTCACTCTATTAAGATAAAGTTTAAAATAATATCATTTAAACAGGATTATCGTATCAAACAATTAAGTTATAAAGAAAATTATTTGGAAGACAAAATAAGTAATTATTAGCAGGTAACATAAGATTTATGTAAAAATATTATTTTATTATTTTAACTCAGTTCTATCAAAATATATCATGTATTTACTTTTCAAATTTAAATTTTTTCAAAAAATCTTAATATATTCAAAATTTAGATTTAGATATTAATTGTCACTTTGTCAAACAGTTTTAGTCATTAAGTTTTTAGATATCTATATAACATATTTAGAAGTAAGAAGGGAACCTCAAATTTCAGATTTCAGATTGTAGTGTTAACTAAGGCCACCTAAGTCTACTTAGAAAGCAGAGAATATTATATGGTGAGAGGGAAAAGGATGTGATAGATCTAGATTAACTTAGAGTTGTTTGATATGATAATTTACCAAACAAGTAGCTCAAAACTGTCACAAATAGAGAAAGAAAATTCATATAGCTCACCTAAAGTAATTTGAGATTAAGACTGTTGAGTGGAATTGAGTTGAGTTGGTTTTCAAGTAAGCAAGTTAACCATCGGTAGCTTATACTTTGATTTGGTCATGAATTCATTCTTTCCCACCTTATTCCATGTTGAAATCTGCTTCATTTTAATATAACTAAATGGTGCAGAATAGACAGCACTTCTACCGCATTTTACTGCTGCTTGGCAATCAGGCATTGCATTGTGTTTCCCAATTATTTAACATCTTTTATAACTGATACATAGGATTACAAGGAATGTGTATGTATGTTGCATGTAAAACGAAGCTGTAGCGCTAAGCCTCTGCTTCCTGTTTCTTAACATCTCATCAGCATTTGAATTTAATTAGTTCTATTTCTAAAATTCAGGTTTTATTCCGGATGATGTTCGCTTGTTAGCCAGTGATCCATTGGCAGAAACCTCGTGTGGGCAGACGTAGTTCCTATTCACCTAGCAGTATGCCATTATCTCTTTATGCTTGTATGTGTGACCAGGAGTCGTGAAACGTGCTTTACCTTATCTGGGCTTGGTGCATATAAATCTGTGTAACATGTGAATATACTGTGTGTTTCAGCTTGTTGAATATTAAGTTTACTTGCAATATCTGTCATACTGTGCTTTGGGTCATCATGGGTTCATGGTTGGTGATTTTTAGATAGAAGCTACGAAATTTTTGGTTGTTTTATGGAACTCTCTAATATATCGTGTTAGATGGTGAAACTCGGTATATGGAATCATTTTTTTTATTATTAAAGGGAGCCCCTCCTGAGTCGAGTTGCATGCCACAGTCGATTTCAGGCTAGACTTCGAATTTTTATCCAGTTAATTACTTGCTAAAGTTACTGGAATGGGTAATAACTACTTGACACACGGGGCCGTTTGATACAAGATTAATTTGGAGATAAACTAGGTTTATATCTTAAGGGCTGTTTGGTACAAAATTAACTAGGGTATAAACTGGGTTTATCCCCTATCGTTTTCCCCTAAATTTAATATGATACCAAACATGCCCTTAAAGAATCTTATACCAAACAGATCCTGACAGAACAAAACTTGTACAGTTTTTGCAGCTCGCAGCCATGACTCTGCCTGCTGCCCAGGCTCTTCATATTTTTGTCACTTAACGTTTAGATTTAGGGCTTGTTTGTTTGATTGTAAAAATTCTGCAATACACTTGTTCCATTTTGCAGTATTTTCAGTTGATTGAGTTGATGTAAAAAATATATTTTGGAACAATGACTCTTATTTTAAATTATACCAGAAGATAGATGGAAACCAAATCAAGGATATGTTATAGTTATAAACTCATCTTAACCACGCTATCCCCTACCTTGTTTTACATGTCTTTTACAAAGTTGGCCAAACAAGATCTCTTGTTTTTAAAATTCAAGAAAGATGTTGTTTTTCAACAAGTGATTTTGAAACAAGAGAATTAAAATAAGACAAACAATCTCTTTTGCTGTTACTTTTATTTTGATGATGGTGCAGTCCTCTTGACCTGATCAGGGAAGGAAACAGCCCCCTTACCCGGAGGCGTGTCCGTCCTTGGGACCTATAAGAGCAATCAAATCTTCTTAGGAGTCGTATTGAATTTATATGATTTAAACTGCTGCGACTATTTTAGTACATGTATATTCTATTTTCATGTCAAATATTTTTAATGTTGAACGAACTTATTTTGGGGCCTATAACTAGAATGCGTTTGCTTAAAATAAACTAGTACGAATCAATGTTGCTGAGTGCCACTAAAAAGCCATAGATAACTAGGCATTCTGTGTGCAAGCTGCTCTTTGAACACCCATTTACTGTACCTTTCTGTTCTTTATTTTCCCCCCCTGCTTGTAGTCTGTGATGTGATATCTTTAAGCAATGCTTTCTTGCTGTTCCCGATATCACCGGCCCATCGTTGGTGTATGTTTATGGATTTGATATTATTCAAGAAAAAGGAATATTCTTATCATGTGCCACGAAAGTCTTTCTTATTCAGGAGTGTTGTAATGTGTGAACTGTACCTTTGCTACACGGTCATTCCCGAGATAATTCTGACGTGATTATTGATGTATGGATGGATCGAGAAAATGGGAACACAGGCAGAGGTGTAAAATTAATGGGGGAATGTGGATGTCAAATTACCTGATATCGTATTTTACATATACTTTTCAAATAAAATAACTTAAACTCAAATTCAAAATCTTAATTCTGAATGATTAAGGTCAGTTACATAGATTTGTTTTTTTTTTCATTCTCTAAGTCCTCTTGTGTGTCTAGTTTGTCCAAGTCATACTTGATATGTCCTACGCCAAGTTAATTTGAGCCTATCTTTTTGTCTCCCACAAGTTCAGGATTTTGACTCGGATGAGAGGTGTCTTAAGAGGATGCCAGTCTTACATGTCCAAATTAAGGAAATCTTTCCTCTTTTATAAAGTCTTCGATTTTCGTAATTTTCATTTTGTCATTAATACATTTATTGTGGATTCTATTTATTCATATTTGACCACACGTGTAACATCTATATTTTAATTACACTCAGTTTAACAATACGTTACTGGTAGATCATAACAGATCTTATCATTATGTGATAGAATTTAATTTTCTTTTCAAATTTAAGAAGATTTTACTGTCGCATAGAAAGTAACTAAGAGTTTAAAACTTATCTTAAATGTGCAGACGTGTGATCTTTTGAAGTATATAGATGTGTGAAGAGGTAATTTTTTTGGATACCCATGTGATAATTAGGAATACCCATATCATAAAAGGATGGATATGACATGAGTATATTGGATGAATCTACACACATGCACACTAATGGGGTGTTTGGTTGCATGACAATTTTTTGTACACTTTCATGATAAAAAAATGTATTAAAATAAAAAGTGAACCAACTCATGACATAAAATTATCATGTTTGGAGGGATGTGATTACAAAAAAGAGCAACTACCACACATGACCAAACAAAGTGGGGGACCACAAGAAAAAAGAAAGAGGTGAGACCCTCTTTTTTGTTTAAGAAGAAAATCACTTTTAAAATATAAAATTGTCATGGTTACCAAACACCTCTTTTAACAAGTTTTCTTACAATTTTTAAAAATTAAAACAAAAACCTTCATTATCATGCAACCAAACACCCCATAAGGGTTAAGTTTTTTTGACTTAATTTAGATGCTCTAATTGTTAAAGTCTTTCCTCTAAACCCTTCTTTTTAGAAAAGAAATCTTAACTATCTTATCAATGAAAAAAAAAACAACTACAGCAAGCTATTTAAAATTAAATAGTTTTTTACGAGCAAGTGTCACCAAACGTTATAAAAATCTGAATCTCTGAAAAATTTGGAGATAGGGTAGGGTATTTGATCAAGCAGCATAAATTTTATTTTTCCCACATTCAACAGGTGACCTCATCAGCCACATGTAGTCCATCTCCATCACATGTGGTTCTTCTCTGCCTTGTGTTGGATTATTCCCAGCACCTGTCTTCATTAGCCCCAGTCAAAAAAAAAACAAAAAAAAACAAAGTGTTTAATAAGTGGCAACCCCTTGTGGTCATCAGCAGGCAGGAGCATCTTCTCCTGTCTCTACTGACTTAATTAATTGATCAGTTATGTTATGCAGCAACTGTTTACCCATCTTCATAATGCATGAGGAGTGGGTAACCCAGTTACAAGCATTGACATGGCTGCTGAGACCCACACCAACCCTCTCTGGGGATAGCATTATCTGAATACCAAGTTCATAAGAGAACATGACCCAACAGTAGGTCTGTCCGGCAGACCTAACTCTGTCAATGACAGCTCAGAAATAAAGACAGGATGGGGGCTGTTGATTTCTCAGACCTAGCCTAACAGAATGGGGGTGGGCGAGAAAAGTATATGGAAATTTTAAATCTTACAAGGGTTTTTTTATATTAAACCTAAATGTGTGTATAATTATAAGTCTTGTGGGGATACAGAGATAGGAGTGGCTGGTGGCAGGGATGTGCACAAAATGACTCGTACCATGAATCTGAATCAAACCGACCGGTTCGGTTCAACCAGTTTGTAGTTCTCTCAAAGGGAGCCAAACTAGACCAAAATGATTAAACTGTTTAAGATATACTATTATAAAATAAATAGTATATTATTAAGAAAAATTATATTTATGTAGTTGTTACAATATAAAAATATTTATTTTAACCATTTATAACTAACAATAAACATATATGTGTAAATAATTAATTATTTTAAATATTTAATTAATTATAAATTTTAAATGTAACCAAACCAAACCCTGGGACCGATTCGGTTCAGTTTGATTTTTAAAAAAATAAAAAATTATCTAAGATCGAATCAAACCGATCAGTGCACACCCTAACTAGTTGGTGGGAATGTACATGCCAGCCCCAGCACAACCACTATGCACAAATTTTTATTTTTTCTCATGTAACCATATATTCATTTAAGAGATGTATGTATGGTAGCCTGCATTCAATTGGGTCGTCCTTTCTCCACAGCTGTCATGTTATATATATATATTTATATATGATCGTGGACCTTCTTGTGTGTGGCTGTCCATGCATGAATTCTCGTATTATCGAGCATTTTTCTACCTTTGAGGTGAAAAATATTGTCATTTATTTTTGTTATATTGTAAAATACTGCCATAATAACAGCTGTCATGAATTGGGTTTTATTTTATTTTATTTCTCAAGTTGGAGTGTGTGTTGCAAATAGATAGATGTATTTTTGAAATCAGAATATGTGCAAACCGGTGGCTTTAGAAGCAACTGATTAAAATGGATATTTCTCTAAGATTGATTGAGTTATGGGATCAGAAGTAATTTAATTTTATCATCAAGAGGTTAGACATGAAATTAAAACTCTTCCGATTAAGCCAAAACAAGACATGAAAATAAAATTTAGAGATGAAACTGTAAGAAGAGTTTGACTGTGACTTGATTAGAGTGCGTTTATAAAACTCTATCCAAAGTTAGACTTAAATTAAATTTTACTCAATCGATTTAATTAACATAGCATCATCGTAATTATTCATAATTTTAATTTTAAATAAATATTTAACCATATAATTATTAAATATTTAATCAAATTTCTCACGAATTTTATTGAGTCCCAGAGTTGATCACAAACTGAGTTTTTTTTTCTCTTGTTCAAATTTTCATCTAACATAGTAAAAATTAGTTTTTTATCAAGTATATTCGAGCTAATCATGGAGTTTATGAGCCCGTTTGCACTGTAATAGAATCGTACGGAATGATCCAGAGAGGCTGGTGGTCGGCGCGTTGACAGCTCCTGCGAGCCGCTTCCGGGGAGGAAGACCTGCTGCATGGATCTGCTCTTTCCGACGCCTTGCAGTCTTCTCCACGTCCATGGGGTATGCCCGAATCCGGTTGCCCATGGCTCTTCCTAGCAGTGTGGTTAATTAACACAGGCAGAAAGGTTATCATCCTTCATCTTCAACCCGCCACTAGGGACCAAACAGGACTATGGTTAGCTATCCACGAAGGCTGAGCTGCCATGGGCGCTCCCATTCTTCCTCTCTTGCTTGCAGATGCATCGAAGGCCAGCTAGAATAGGGGAACTTTGCTCGTGCACGCGAAGTGATAGGAAACTGAGCGGGCACGACGGGCGGTGGAAGACTGGCGGCGTATTTAGTGGACTTGCTGGCGGCAGCGAGGTAGGAGAATGGGGGTCGAGAAGCGTCTTTGAAAGCTCCCGTTAACGGTCTGAAAAGCTTCTCTCTTTCTTCTCTACTGCAGGTGAGAAATTCCGCACGTCCCTCTCCAATTTATTGCTCGCTTTCTCTCTCTCTCTCTCTCTATGAGGTCTGCTGCCGGCGCCCACAAAAAACAAAGGGTTCTCCTCCGCGGGCGAGGATGATATCTGGGTTCTTCCTCAAAATCTCGCCCTCTGCTGCGGAGGTGTTTGCGGTCTGGGTGCCGCTGCCTTCCTTTGAAGACTGTGTGGCGCCTCTTTCTCTTTCTCTCTATCTCTAACCTGCCGCGGGGCTCCAAATTTCGACACTCACCAAGCCTCGTTTTGGTCAAAAGTATCATTTTTCTTTGTTTCACTTCTCTTTTGCATCTTTTTCCCCCCTTCTTTTCCGCTTCAGACATTCCAGTTTGCTTCCCTCTTCTTCCGGTCAAAATCTAACAGGAACCTAGGAGGAATCTCTGCCCATCCTAGGAAATTTAAATTCAAAATCTTACCATCCGCTTGGTGGGTTCTCGTTCTTCTCCTTATTCCCTTGAAGAACGTCCCTTCTAACTCTGGCTGCCATTTTCAACATCAAGCTCATCTTACCCAGGTTCAGCTGTTGTTTACTCAGTTTTGTTCTCTTCCCGTTTTCGAATCCTTTTAAGGATAAAACCTCCGGCGAATAGTCGTACTCACTCAAAAAAAATTTGTTTTGTGCGGGTTTTTAATGAAATTCGTGTTCACAATGTTAATCTCCAGATGTTTCTCCTGGGTTTGCTTCAAAGTCCCACTTCTCTATTTTTTCTATACAGATAACTAGTAGAGGCATCCGAGTCCATAATCCACATCGGTTTGCAGAGGGTGCTCTCAGCTTCTTTTTCTATTGTCGGTGCGCTAGGCCATGGGCAATGCTCTGTGTATGCCCAAAAAGGACCTGAGAGTTGTTTTCGGGTCCGCGAGCAAGAGACGTTCCAGGTCGAGCAGGAGTATGCCGGCAGAGGAAGAGCTGCTGCACAGGCAGGCTCTGGCTATGATGATGCAACAGCACCAGCTGTCCCAGCGGTTTGATGGGTCGATGTCGAGGAGGGTCGGATCGATGAGCTCCAGAAGGAGAGGACTTCCCGAAAGCCTCTCCAATGGGAAGCAGGTCAGCCTTTGGATCTCTACTCTTGTTGGTTAGCCTTGAAATCTGATCGTCAGATGTATAATGTAGATTTCAACTTTTACCACCGGAAATTCATCAAACACTTGCATGCGGTTGCTCCCGTCAACTGGATTTTGTCAAGTTTCTGCTACTTAAATCATGTCGTAATCTTTCCACGCTTGTATATTTGCATTCTCTTTGCTTGAAAAATTGCAGAATCATCGCTACTTTTTTGGTTATGAAACCTCAATAAGTCAAACTAGAGGCGGCCCAGTTGCCTTTCGGGATATCATTTTGGATATGGTCAAACCAGACTCTTTTGAGCTCTGTATTTAACGTTTGTGAATCTTTATATTCGTTGGGATAGATATCAAGCTCTGTTATCGTAGGTTGTTTGAGGCCAACAGAATTATTCATGTCTTCATGTGGGGGTAGGATCACACAATCTGAATATTTTTCCAATTTTTATAAAAATATTTTTTAGTGTACGCATGAAAATATTCATGGTTTGCAGGATCCTCTGATTCAAAATAAATAAAATAAAATCAACACCTTCCAATCAGTCATATCAACTCCAATAAGCACCGGCTGATCCTGCTGCTGATTCTGATTCATATTATCTTGGAAATATTTCTATTAATCTGATTAGTTTTTCTTCTTTATGTTCATTCCATCACTGATATGTTCACATTGGGCACTAATACCATGTAGCACATGATGTTTCACGTTCAAACCAGCAATATAATTTGTACCATAGAACAATGATTCACTGTGGAAGTGCCATATTCACAGCTTTCTAGGCTTGAATCTGCTTTGTTTATTTACAAAATGTGTGTACATTACATTAAAAACATGTTTTAGGTTCTCTTCACAAAACTAAGACATGCTTTAATTTATAGAATAGTTCTAAGAGCACAATATGTGATGGACGGGCATATGTGCCACACAACCTGAAACTGCAGTTTGCAAGATAAGGGAAGAAAAAGATGTATCCCGTATTAGTAGTGGAAGAAAGTAAATGGCAGGCTGACAAGGTAGACCTAAATTAACTTGGAGTAGGATAAGATAATATGATTTGGATGATTTCTTGAAGAGGTACCCAAAGTCGGATAGATAGTCTTCAGAGCTGATCCAAATTAGTCGGGTTTAAGGTTTTACTAAAGTTGAATATATGAATATGTATCCTCTTAAAAAGAGAAATCTGCCATGGGTGCTTTATGCCATGTCTCTTAGTGGTTCCATGATTATTGTATACCATGTCTCTTAGTTCTTTTGTAATAGACAAAAGGCATCATGTTAACTTAAGTTGTTTGACAAAGAAAAGATCCTCTTGGAGCATGACAAGGATGATCAAATATTTGAAAATTTCTCTTGGGACATCAACATCATATTTTAGAGAATCATTAAATGTTGTTTTAAGAGAAATGCATCATAAAAGGTCAATCAAGTTAAGGCTGTTTCCCCTTATTGCCCATATTCCACAATTTCACGAAGAAATGCATAAAGATGCAATAATTTTGCTTTGAGATCTCACACAATTATACAACTCATTTTGTTTGGGAACGATACAAAAGTCACTCTACACCATGTTTCATGATAGGATTGTAATCTCACTGGTTCGATGCCTAGCCATGATTTTGATTTTTTTTGGAAGATGTGCTTTAGAAGAATAAAAAATAATAGTAATTGAAGGAACTAAAGAAGGGAGATTGAGATGGTTTGGACATATTAAGGAAGTGGAGGAGGGTAACTTAATATGGTTTAGATGATTTAAATATCTTTAAAGAAATAGCGTAAAATCAATGGGAGTGGAGAAAGAGATCTATATGACCAACCCCAAATAATTTAGGAATAAGATGTAGTTTTGCATTGAGTTGAGATGATGCTACCTAATCCAAGGATATATGCACTTCATTGCAGTTTATATCTTCATGGTAAACATGATATGTGAATGTGATATATGGTCTTAGTGGGACTACGAAGTAGTTGATGATAGATAAGACTTTTTTGCCTACTGAGGCTTTAGTAAACTTTTTTAAAGGCAACCACAAGAACTGGTTTGATGCGTTCAGGATCAACGAGAAGTGCAGATGATCGGTTCATACAAGTTGTCATTATCAGGAGAGCTTGATTGGCTTTGACATCAATTTTATAATATTTTATTAGTTTTAAATATTTTTAAATATTTTATTTTTTGTTTATGAATGGTTTCTACCTTGAGGGCATTAAGGTAATTTTAAAAGTTTGAAAACTTATGAGAATCATGTTTTGTAGAAGGTGGATGAGATAATTTTCATTTAGATATTTTATAGGGTCTAAATTATAAAATGAAAAGTCTATAAAATTTTCATTTTGTACTCTAAGGAAGACAATGATGAATGAAATGAAGTGGATGGTTTAGGTCAGTGTCCCTATTCTCCCTCTCTCTCTTTCTAGCTGAGGTCATTTTTTCTCCTACCTGAGGAGGCTTTCTTTCCCATCTCTTCCCCCTCCTGTCGGTCTCTGAGCCTTCATCCCCGTTTCTTTTATTCCTGCACATACTTGATCTTCTTTCATGCCCTGTTGTATAGGGTTTGGCATCTCTGTGCGGCCATATTCACCACACCTTCTCATCTTCAGTCCCTGTGTCACGGAAGCACCAGTCACTGTCTGAAACTGGCAGGTCCAGCCAGCATCCTCTCTTTCCCATCATCAAAACCATCCCCGAACAGCAGCAGCCACACAGGGATCCACCTCTTCATTGCCTCTGTCAGTCCTTTATGATCCCATTATGTTTGATCCATCAGACACAAGCTTTGCATTTGCCGAACATTTTTTGATGGGGACAAAATTTAGGAAAAATTTCTTTCGCTTAAATAATTTTAGTTTTGGTTAGTTTTGTGAATTATAGTTTGTAAATAGGTTGTTTTGTCATTTTGAGGTTTATTTTTTTGTCTAATTTTATGTTTCTAGGGAGCCTTTTTAGTGGTTTTCCTTTAAGTCCTAAAATGGACACGAATGTAAATAGTCTTTAGATTGTCCTTTCTTGTAATTAGAGTCTCCTCTTTATAAGAGGAGGAACTCTCATCGAAATACAACATAGTGAAGAATTTTTAGTGCCTTTCAGCTGGGTTGTTCCCATGCAGGGGCTCTTACCCCGTTGTCTTCCTCTTCGTCTTTCCCCAAAGTGATATCCCATTTATTCTCGACCTTTTGGTGAGGCCATTCTACCTTTCTCCTCTACCCTCCGACATTTGAGCCATTCCTCTTCCATGTCTTCTTCACAATTGCTTCATTGACGATATTGATGGCGTGTTGTTCGGCCTCTTCATTGTCATCATCTCCCTATGAACAAATCGGCAATGTAGTTGACAATCTGGCAATCCCCGGATTTGTTCGTCAACAATTTGCACAACGACGATGTTTCTGTTTTGAACGGTGGATGACGTCAACGATTTCCAGATTTGCTCCACCTTTGTTGCTCGTCGTTGACCTCTGGAGGACATCTCGGTTGATTGACAGGATTTAGTGTTCGTCGTTGTCCGACGACAAGGACACATCCACCTGAACGGTCGGCACCAAGAGCCTCCGCCACTCTAAATGAAGTCAGGTGTACCCTATCCTGGTGATGACATCACCATGGTGCAGTTTTCGCAAGCCCTTTTGCGCATTTGTTGTGGCTTTGCCATCTACCGCCTCTGTTCCATCTCCCGTTTGGTCGAGGACAACAAATTGGGATGTTGAAGATAAAGAAAACCACTACTCGCGGCTCTTCTTCACGCGGACGAATGTGTGATTGTCAGACCCAGCCACTGTCGTACGTTCGAAGCCATCACCTGGACGGAGTCATGCGGCCACGCCTTTATGAATTCTTCAAAAGGTTCTTTTGTGCGTGTCCACACAATGAGCTCAAAACCCCCATCCGGTCTCGTGACAGAATCTCAAGCGGAAATGTCCCCCCCGAAGAATATCACATGGGTGCGGTTACATTGCTAAATAAATAAAAAAATTAAGTTTAGACAAATGACATTCAAAAATAGAATTTCTTTGATAGTTTAAAATGTTAAATGTTATTATAGATTAAATAATAATTTAGGTCAATTTAGCATGTTATTTATGTTTTTGCGAACCTATCCCACATCAAGTGGTATCAGAGTATGGGATCAACTCGTTCTCATAAATTGACTCTTGGGTGTTCCTGACTATAGATAAATAAAAAATTGCGGAGTTAAAACTCGAGGTTGAGTTTTCTCTCGGTCGGAGAGAAAGATGAGGACAAAATTAGGAAAAATTTTCTTCTATTAAATAATATTAGTTTTGGTTAGTTTTTAGAATTAAAGTCTATAAATAGATTGTTTTGTCATTTTGAGGTTTATTTTTCAGTCTAATTTTATGTTTTTAGGGAGTCTTTTTAGTGGTTTTTCTTTAAGTCCTAAACTGGATATGAATGTAAATAGTCTTTAGATGGTCCTTTCTTGTAATTAGAGTCTCCTCTTTAAAAGAGGAGGTTTTTTTTTTTTTTGGTCACGTGGCCCAGTGGCCAACTACGCCTGCTGCACTACAGGCAGCGGGGGTTCGAGCCCCCGCTCGAACCCCACAAGTCACCCCCTCCCCCCACGGGGGTGCCCGGCTCGTCACCGCCGGGAGGTGATCCCACGCCCTCCGCCCCCAGGCGGAGGGACGGCGCCAACCGAGCTACGCTCGGTCGGAGGTACTCCCATCGAAATACAACACACTGAAGAATTTTGGAGCCTTTCAACTGGGTTGTTCCTATGCAGGGGCTTTTGCCCTGTCGTCTTCCTCTTTGTCTTCCTCAAAACAATATCCCATTTCTTTTCCACCTTCAAGTGAGACCATTCTACTTTCCTCCTCTACCCTCCGGCCTCTAAGCCATTCTTCCTCTATTTCCCCTTCACAGTTGCTTCATCGACGATATTGATGGTGTGCTGTTTGGCCTCTTCGCCGTCATCGTCTCCCTATGAACAAATCGGCAACGGAGTCAACAGTCCAGTGATACCTGGAGCTGTTCGTCACCAGCTGCTGATCGACTTTCTCACCTACGACATCAACGATCTGCACAACGACGATGTTTCCATTTTGAACGGTGGACGACGTCGGCAATCCCCGGATCTGCTCCACCTTTGTTGCTCGTCCTCAACCTCCAGAGGACATCTCAGTTGATGGACAGGATTCAGTGTTCATCGCCATCCGACGACGAGGGCACATCCACTTGAATGATCGACACCAACAGTCTCCACCGCTCTAAATGAAGTCAAGTGCACCCTATATTGACGATGAGATCTCCACGGTGTAGTTTTCGCAAGCCCCTTCGCACATTTGTTGTGGCTTCGCCATCTACCGCCCCTGTTCCATCTCTTGTTTGGTCGAGAACAGCAAATTGGGAGGTTAAAGACAGAGAAAACCATTGCTCGCGGCTCTTCTTCATGCGGACGAACGTGTGACTGTCGGACCTAGCCGTTGTCGTGCGGTTGAAGCCATCACCTAGATGGGGTCACGCGGCTGCGCCTTCATGAGCTCTTCAGAAGTTTCCTCTGTGCTAATGTCCACACAACCAGCTCAAAACCCCCATCCAGTCTCATGGCAGAATCTTAAGCGGGCACGTCCCCTTGAAGAATCTCACATGGGTGCGGTTGCATTGCTAAATAAATAAAACAATTAAGTTTAGATAGATGACATTCAAAAATAGAGTTTCTTTGATTTTTTGAAATACTGTTTAGAAATTTAGATGTTATTACAGATTAAATAAGAATTTAGGTCAATTTAGCATGTTAATTACGTTTTAGCGAACCTGTCCTGCATCACTTTTCCACCTGGCCAGCCACCTCCCTCCTCCCATGTTGTACAGAGCCTCCCCCTGATCAGAAACCCCAACCCCTCCATGCTGGCCACTGCTGGAAGCAGTCTCCAGCACCCCTTCCCCCAACCCATCTTCACCTTCAACAAGGCTGTCCCAAGCCACACTTGCCCATGGACCCGATAGTCTACTTCTGGCGAGTCTATAGCTAGCATGTTTTGAAGACTAAACCATGGGTCCACCCATTAATTTAATGCCACAATGTTTTCTCCTTTTCATTCCACATCATTTTGGTATCAGTGGCGGCATTGACTATTTCAACAAGTCAAGATCTTATATTGTGTAAGACACCAACATTTCACTTGTCACATTACCTTGGGCTCTTTATGCTACAAAAAACTTATCAGGAAAGTTGAGAAATTTTATTTTACGGCAACTTCTTGAGTTAATGGTCTCAAGCTTCCTAGTGATTGAAAATGATCCTGTCTATTTTCAATTTGCACTCATCATCATAAGTAAAGTGACAAAACGGACTTCTCGATATGTGGGGATGCATGCATTAAGGTTATTCCATATGCTCACTGCAGCATTTTTTGACATGATCGATCAGTTGATTGGCACACTGACTTGGATATTACTGCTCGACTTATATTATGACACAAGGAGTAAGACTTTTATAGGGAGCCAATGTAGATTCACTATATTCATCCTTGGAGTTGATCATCTAGAAATAAACTGTCACGCTTATCAAGTGCTAGTGAGGCTAACCCATAACTCATAGCAGGGTACTATCAGCATTATGCCATAAAGGATGAGGCTAACAAATCCCACGAACAATTGTCTTGTACTCAAGTTGTTATTTTCAAAGAATCCGTAGTTAGAGATACATGCAACAGACTTGACACTTGACAGCTATTATGATACTGTTTGGATCAACTTCTGCAGTTTCTATATAGCTTATGAGTTTCATCTCATTGTCATGTAAGTTGTCCCAAAGCTCTCCTCTGCATGTGTAATGGCTGTGGATTATTTGGCATTATAAAATTTAAGAATGAGTATTTTAGAACTTGAATAGATTGATTGTTTGGGATCGACGACAAATATAGTTGGTTGACTCATGTGGGCATGTCATTATTAGGAGAGTTCGATCAACATCGACATCAATTTTATAATATTTTATTTCTAAGAAAATTTTTTGTTTAAGTTTTTTATCTTTTAATTATGAACGGTTTCTAGTTTGAGGGCATCAAAGCAAAATTTGAAAGTTTGAATACTTATGGAAGCCACATTTTGTAAAATGTGAGGTAACTTTATTTTAATATTTTATAGGATTTAAATTATTAAGTGTAATTTATATAAAATCCTCATTTTGTACCCCAAGTAAGACAAGGAGGAATGATTTGAAGATGGTGAAATGAAGTGGATGGTTTAGACCAGTGTCCCTGTTACCCACGGTGAATGTCTTCCTTCCAAACTCTCTTTTTCTTTCTCCAGCCAGGAAGGTTTTCTTTCTCATCTCTTCCTGCTCTAGGTCTTCAAGCTGTCATCCCAAATCCCTTTCTTCTAGCACATCACTTGGTCCTCCTGCACATCCTGTTCATCCAGTTTGGTTCCCACATGCACCCATAGTCGCCGCACCTTCTCATCTTCCCTAAGCCCAAAATCTGCTGCACCCTATGGTTGCAGTGTCTACCACAGGTAGTGCTTCGACCGACCCGTCATTCCCATTGAGCATCTGCTACCCTCCCTCGTAATCTCAAAAATGCCCTTTTGTAAAGAACAGAGGAAGGAATAGAGTAATGGTGAAAGCAGAGAAAGGAATGCAGATGAGAGCAGTTGCTCATGCCAACTCCTCAATGTCTATTAATACTATCATGTTACAGAAAAATGTGTGCATGAGGGATGCAAGTGCCCCAGGTGTACGAATGGTTACAGGTGCAGCGGCGGCAGGAGAATATTCCAATTGGTGTACAGGTGTGAGGTGAATGCATACAAGTGAGAATGAGGATCAAGTGGTCATTATATAGCTAATACCTTTCTCCCTCTTCATCATGGCTGTCTGAGCTGGGCAGGTCCAGCCAGCACCCCCTTCTTCCCTGTCGCAATAATCATCCCTGGGCAACAGCAGCAGTGCAGGATTTTGCCTCTCCATCGCCTTCTTCTGTCTGCCATGAGCCCATCTGGCCTGGTCACCTGATAGATGCCTCATCTTCACCGATCACCTCCCTGCCTGGCCAACCACCTCCCCTCCTCCTTGCTGTACAAAGCCTCTCTCTACTCGGAAATGCATCCCATCTATGCCGGCCACTGCTGGAAGCCATCACTGGCCCAGCACCCCAGTCACCCACAGTACCGTCCAACTCCCGTTACCCCTCCTCCATGCACTATCTACATGCATCACTGTCTCCCCAACCCACACCAATTCTCTTCTTCCTGAGCACCGGACAAAATTCTAAAGCCTTTTTCTTGTTTCCAGTGTGCATGAACTCCATCGGCTCTGCCTGCTAGCAGTTGAACAGTGCCTGCATCCAGATATCCCAGACCACTGTATCGTGTTACTCTCCATCTCCCCATCTCCTCTTCTGCAAGCCGCATTCTGGCTCCTCGGCAACTGCTCACTGGAGGAGATAGATCTCTGTCTACCCCCTTTGCTGCCTGGCTATCTGGCACACCCTGGAGCTACTGCACCGTCCTGTATCCCCACCACAGCAGCTTCATATGACAGCACCATCCACATTGCAGAGCTGTCTGCAGAGTCTGTCACCAGGACCACAAGGGGCCAGCAACTGCTCTTTTAACTAAACCGAACTGGTTCACTTGATCAGCTGGCTCAATTCCTGTTCACCTGGTCCAATCCAATCCTGACTGGTTCAATCAGCCTTAACTGGTTCAGCCAGTTTACTCCAGCTCAAACTGGCCTGAGTTTAGCTGGTCAAATCTGATATGCACCAGCTTAAAACTGGGTCCAGCAAGTCTAGAGCTGCCTTGTTTGGAAAACTAAACCACTGGTCCACCCATTAATTACATGCCACAATGTTTTTCTTCGCTTTTCCACATTATGGGTGCATTTCATTTAATGAAAATGAAAATTACAGAGACATCTAAGTAAGACAAAAGCATAACAAAAGAAATGAACCGAAAGAAATACACACCAAAAGGCCTATCAAGACGGTACACCAGAGTACAACAAAAAGAACTGCTGAATCCTTCCTGTGATCATTGTGCTGACAAGGGAGGGTGAAAAAAGGCTTTACGAAAAACTTGGTTCACCCTTTTACCAGCCCTAGCAGCTTCCATGAATTTGAGCCTTCCATGTGCCTGCCACTGCCCAGTCCTTGAGGTATAATGTTGCTGCCAACAATACGATCTGCTTGAGAGGAGAAAATGTCTGACTAAATGTTATGTTGTTATGTGCCACCCTCCAAATAGCCTGAAGACAGGTAGGGACGACCCGTGCCCAAACATCACGATCCTTCTTGATCAATTCCCAGCCCATTTGCCCATCAGTAGTAAAACATCTTCGCCCAGTGGAAGCTATATATTTGTAACTTTACCAAGAGTTTATGTAATGCACAACATTCTCAACTTCCATGAAAATTTTACAATTGAATTTTAATTATAATATCATCAATTATCAACATTAAATGCACAATATTCTCTTGATGCAATATACTTGAGCAACCATTTTGGTAAATGAACGCCTCATAATCAAACTTCTCAGTTCCTCGTAGTTTTAAGTGAATGCTTTGATCGGAGTTCCCGGATCGGATCAACCCCTCCAAATCCAATTTTGGCCTGGAGTCCTGATCCACCATCTCCTTCTAGAATCCGATCTAAAGATCATATTCTGTATTTTTTTTTGTTTTTTAGGGTTTTTTGAAGAACCGATCCAAGCCAATTCCAGATAGGTTTTCCTTCCGGAAAATTGGCCAATCCAATTCACCGATTCCGATCCCGCAATCAATGTGTGAATCTCATTCTGTCAGTCTTCATTGAGTTGATGTAATGCACACTATTGCCTTAACTTTTATGAAATGCAAGTAAATTGGCTGGAAGCAGTCACGTTCAAGAATAACACTTTTTTTGTCTCTATTCAGGCTGCAGATTTTCTTGAGAATATTGAAACGAAAAAATTTGTTCTCATTCATGGAGAAGGATTTGGTGCATGGTGCTGGTATAAGTGCATTTCATTATTGGAGGAAGCAGGACTACAACCTGTTGCCTTGGATCTCATGGGATCTGGTATAGATCTTACAGACACAAACAGCATAACTACAATGGTGGAGTATGCAAAGCCTTTACTAGAATTTCTTGAGAATCTTCCAGATGATGAAAAGGTGGAGATTAGGACTGACGATTTTGGCATACACATTACAATATGTGATTTTGTTCTGAACAGTGGCAATGGTGCAGGTTATTTTGGTTGGTCACAGCTGTGGTGGTGCAAGCATATCTTATGCAGTGGAGCATTATCCTAAGAAGATTTCAAAAGCCATTTATATCTCTGCAACAATGGTTACTGACGGACAGAGGCCATTTGATGTGTTTGCTGAAGAGGTAGAATCTAATATCATCACTTATGTTTCAATTTTTACATCAATGACATAATGTTGCATGAAAACGTTATCTTTTATTGCTACAAGGCAACTTGACTCAGTCTTGTTTTGTGGATACAATGCATGCCAAATTATGGCTGATGTGTCCTGCTCTGCCAAACAAACTAGTGTTTGATATTTTTTCATAAATTTCTGTTTTCATGTTTTTTTTGTTTCAAAGCTTAATATTGTAAGAGCTTGAGTCGTGTCTTGGTATTTCTTGCCACAAATGGTTTTAAAGTATGCTCTCCTATAATTTTCCCATCAGGAACTAAGTTTGGTGTTTGATAATATTTTACCAAGAGATAGCATGCTCAGTTACATCACAACGATTGGAAAAGATTTACTTATGGTTCTCTAAATCTTATGAGCTTCCGATGAAATTTACTGCAGATTGCTTTATCGGCTTGAGGATCCTAATTGTGATGTATGTTTTTCCCATTAGGTGTTCAAATCTATTGGAAAAATCAGATCAGCTTTAGTTTGTCGAAAAGCAATGAAATCCAAGTTTTCTGGGTTCATGTTCACTTTGTTCATTAAATTAAATGCTTAGAATATGCTTTCTTCCGTATGTTGCAGCTTGCTTCTGCTGAAGTCTTCATGCAAGAATCTCAGCTTCTCACATATGGTAACGGCAGAGATAGATCACCCACATCTCTTACATTTGACAAACAACACTTCAAGGGTCTCTATTTCAACCTGACTCCTTCCAAGGTGCATCAGATACTTTATGCCTTTCATTTAAGCACTTGATTTATATAGATAAGAATAAACTGATGCTTCTTATGTCACATTATCGATTTATTGCACTGATGAGGTGCCATCTTTTTAATGTGCCACACAAGAAGACAAGGACACTCAAGATGAGTGTAGGGACCTAGGTCTGAACATTAATTCATTTAGGTTCATTCTTTCTCATTACTCCACTTAATGTGCCTTGCTATTTCAGTTGGAACTTGTTGCTTATTTCTGTCAATTATTTTTTGCATCAAGCTGTATTCTATTTTGTACTATAGGGAAAAATCCGCTTACATATTTGTTCTTGCAGTTCAGATTTTACTTTTTTCATCTTCTTTGGGAGGGGGTTGGAGTATCGGACATTTATGCTTGTAATTTATGATATGGGACATGAGAAGATAGCTTGGATGAATATACTTCGCATCATGATCGGTTTTTCAACATCATAAACCTTAATGGTTAACTTGTTTGCAGTCAATCCTCTATGAACATTGAAGATCATTTTACTAACATCTGAATCTCAGGGAAAATGGGGAACTGTTTTCAGTTAAAGCTTTATTAATAGTTACATGGCCAAGGACATTTGAGTAACTGTCGATCAGACATGCTTTAGTGTTCGAACGCACTGCATGGCAGGGATTGAGCAATGTTCAGTTTCTCATTTGCATAGTTATAACAGCTATATTTCCTACATGATGCAGGATATTGCACTTGCAGCTGTATCAATGAGGCCAATTCCCTTAAAGCCATTCATGGAGAGGCTTTCCCTTACACATGAGAAATATGGGACGGTTCGTAGGTACTTCATTCAAACTCTTGATGACCACATGCTCTCACCTGACATTCAAGAGAAGCTAGTTAGGGAAAACCAACCCCATGGTATCTACAAGATCAAGGGTAGTGATCATTGCCCTTTCTTTTCAAAGCCACAATCATTACACAAGATTTTGCTTGAGATTGCTCGTCTGCCATAATGTAAAAGCATACTGAATAATCACAAGGATTGTACAGAATTCTTGGTATACCAACTGGCAAATAGTTGTTGAAAGATACAAGTAGGTAACCAGACAAGTTCGACATTGTTTCACTTTTATGATGGGGGCTTTCGCTTGTTTAAGAGTAAGTTATATTTTGCAATGACAAAAAAAAAAGGAAATAAAAACTTAAGTCGTGCAGTTGATTAACTGATGTTAGGCCCACTTCAGCTAGGATAATAAGTTCACGAATGGTTGGAATTGACATAATCATTGTTATTGAGCATGTGCTTGCTCCATAGATGTATACCATTTCTGAAACTCTTTAACAATGTATTCCCTTATACCACCTTCGCTGCAAGCTGACTAAATTTGGTGTTCTGTTATCACTGAACCACCCGAAATCGCTGTTAATGACTGGAAAGGAGAGCTATATATTGAAGGTATTATTCATGGTCGAATCAGCCACCAGGCAGGCAGGGTGCTGAACCAATCTGGATCAGCCGATCTTGAAATCCACAACCTAAGGGTTTAGCCTGGATGATGCTGATTGAGTGGGAAAGACTTGCCCAATCTGGTATTTGATGAATACAGCTGATAACGTTTTCCTGGAGTTGCATTCTCTCTGTACCCTCTTTAAGTAGGGTAATAAGAGCTTTGAGAGGTCCTGTCTTACGTGGGGTGACAAGAAAAGAACGTATTGATTTCCCTGATTTGAGTAGATTCATCAGGAGCCTAAAATTTACTTATACGAAGAGTACATTCGGAGAAGTATTTGATAAGAAGATGATGAGATTGCCGGGCTCTGGTATGCAAACGTTTTAGAAATCTCTTAAGTGTTTTTAAATTATTATTTTATTATTTTTTATTCCGATTTTGGCCGACCCAAGTTCCAACCCGGGTCTCGACCTTGGCCGACTCAGATCCATTTAGGTCCAACTGACCCACTCTCGACCTCACCCTGTTTTCCTTCGTGTGACGTTCCGATTTATTTCCAAGATAAGATAATTTTAGAACAAAGAGACAAAATTATCTGGTTCAGATATGATGACAAATTAAATAAGCGAACATCGTGCATGACTTCACAAGGTGGGGACTACAAAAAGTCTCAATTTTTTTTTGTTTGCTCATGAAAGAATCTTCTCTAAAAATATATTTTTGTAATGATTATCAAACATTTTTTAAGATAAGTTTTGTAATAAAAATTCAATTTACGATGAAACCAAACACCGTGCATCGTAACCACTGAGATGTTTCTCGTAAAGGATTCATCTGGGAAGGCTTTCACCTGGTAAGTAGGCTGGTAGGTAGGAATGTCAACGGTACCCAGACCATCCATTAAACTATATGATAGTCCGATAGTTTCCAATCACTTAATAATATCGATAATGGATAATTTATTGAATTAAAGAATAAGAATATAGATACATCTTAAGATGAATCCGATATCCAACAGCAATATCCGTTAATCAAAATGATTAGCCAACAAATTTAATTCTGGGATAAGAAACATACTCTATAAGATCATAGCACATATGATACCATTACGAGTTTCGTTCGCAATCAAATTTATCCATCTTTCATTTTCCAGAATATATAGCTCTGACCCCCTCTTCTTCCAATGGCAGTTCTTGTTGCGGAAAACCCGGCGATCGATCACCCACGGAGCAAGACGCACACACCACGAAGACAATGAGATCTCGGAGAAGTCGAACTCTACTAAACCGCAGACGTACAACCTCTCCCCCGGTGGCTCCCTCGACACCCGACATCCCGAATGAGCCACCGGCCTGGGCTATTTATAGGGAGAACAACCCAGGAAACCCATCCCGACTAGGACTCTCCCAGTCCCTATCCAGAGTCCTGATAGACTTAGGATAGCCCGATGCCTATCCGGTTAACAACCACCGGATCCTTATCCCCACTTGGGGATTAACCCACGTACGTACGTACGTAACTGACTTAGTTACGTAACATTCTCCACCTTGGGTTAACTCCACAAGTGTTCGTCCGTCCGCCAGCTCCACCAGCATGGCCTGCACCAAAACCAGGTGCCCGCACAGCCTGATTCCGCTGCACGCCCCGACATGGCCCCTCCTCTCTCGGTTGACGCGAGAGATATCGACCACCATCGTTGGAAGCGAACGTTACATGCTTCCTCCGCGCTCCACCTTCAGCAGATATCGTCCTCCGCTGAACCGTACTACTCACCAGGGAATTTGTAGCTACACCGGTGTCAACCCTCCCTATGAGCATGTACAAACCTTTCGTCGACAGCCCCCCAGCACGATCGTGTCCTCTGCGCGCCCTGAGAGCTCCACCTTCAAGAGTGCATCGGTATCCTCTTGAACACACGGCTCCCAGTGAGATCAGGTTCTTCTTCGATGCGCGCACATGTCGACCTCCACGAGCACTCGCGCCTTTCCATCAAACATGTGTATCCTCACGGACCCGATAACTCGGCAACCGAGCAACATGCTCCATTTGCCAATCGGACCGAGTCGCCTTCGCATGTCCGATACCCGTGAAACATCGTCCCGTCCGAGCATACATGAAATGAGCGACGAGAATCTAAGATCCAACACGAATCTCGCTCTCCTGCAGATGTCGTACAAAGGACGTCATCCACGTCCTCCTCGTTGTCCTCTGCTGTTGACGCCTCTGCCTTCTCCAACTTTGTCTCCTGCAGCCGTTCGCTCTTCTTACGCTGTGGGCATTCCTGCTTGAAGTGACCTTCCTCGTCGCAAGAGTGGCATCTACGACCCCGAGTCTTGGATCGTCCTTTGTCATCTCGTCTCGCCGGTTGTCCGATCTTCCACGACCTCCACTCGCGATCAAAGCTCGACTCCCACTTGACATCCCCGCTTCGTTGCTCTCTTCCGACGAGACTCGTTTGAAAGCAACGAGGCTATGATATCATCTAGCACGAGAGTGTCGGTCTTATACAAAGCATGGTCGTCGCGATGTGATCGTACGACATCGGCAATGACGACGACAATAGGAGAAGTGCTCGATCCTCTTCCTTGATTTCCTCACCCGGAGATAGCACCTCCGTCAGAATCCCGTTGAAGTCGTCGAGATGAGCTTCGATCCCTGTTCCCTCGATCATCTTCAAGCCATATAGCCGCTTCTTCGCTAGCAACCTGTTTGTCAGCGACTTGGACATGTACCTGCTCTCGAGCTTTTCCCAGACATCCGCCGGATCTTCTAAGCCGATCACCTCTCGGAGCGTGTTGTCCGTCAAGAATAGCTGAATCGTGCTATTCGCCAGCGCCCGCTTTTCAGCCCACTCCTCCTCGTCGCTTCTCCGTTTATCCGCTGGCACAAGAGCCTTGACCAGTCCTTCCCGCGTAAGAATATTCTTCACACGTTGCTGCCATAGAGTGAAGTCTCCATAACCGTTGAAGGGTTCTATGGAGAAGCTTGTAACCCTTCCAACGGATCTTTGACTTGTGCCTTCCTGCCCTGCCATCGATCGATCCTGACCCTTGATCGATATCGACGCACACCTACACCTGCACAAATCAGACCGTCGGTTCAGAAATCGCCCGATCCAGACCGTCCAACGAACCCGGAGCGCCTGAAAACCTAGGGTTGGACTCCTGGATCGCCTGATTCCGCCACCGAACGCCCCCGATCAAGCCGAAAACAACCTCGGCTGCCCGATCGGTAAACCTGCTCCTTCTGATCTCGGATCCTGTTAACGGGTACGGACGAGACCCGACAACCCTACCCGAAACCCAGACCTAGCAACCTAACTTTATCGGATCCAACCGGACTTAAAATCTAAGTCCTAATAATTGGATCGGATAAACAAAACTTTGATCCAATTAAATTTTCAAATGGACCAATTTGAGCGTTTCTCTCTCTCTCCCTTCTTACTCTCTTCTCTCTCTATCTCCTGTCTCTCACGTCAACAAAGTCCCTTGCCTCCAACGTGATTACATGGATATAAAATGAGAAAATGAGAAAAATGAGAAAAACCCCAAATGTTAACAGCGCAGCAAACAAACCAGGCCGTGGCTCTCTGGTTGATGCAGCCGGCGGTGTTCCTTCTTGCAACAGAAGCCTGGCACCAGCACCGCCCGTTCCCTTGCACAGTACAGCACCGTGCCTCCTGAGAGATTGCCACCTGGATCTCACCCTTCCATGCGAGCAGCCGCACCCAGCTTCTCCCAGGACAGCTGTCGTTGGTTCCAGAGATTGCCTCAATGGAGCCGCCAAGAACTTCGCTGGACGCAGTCCGGAATCGTTGCCTCCTCGCGCCAGTGAAGTCTTCCGAGCCCGTTGGACTATCGGCCGGTGCTCCTCACCCCGCCATTGATGGCAATCGACTAGTCCAATCACTCCACCCGCAGCCAGAACCTGCTGCAAAAACCGGTCGGTGTAGAGAGCCGTCACCCCGTAGTCTTTACCGTGTCGTCTTCGACTTCGAACGATCAAGCCATGGCTACGTCTAGATGTTGCGGAAAACCGGCGATCGATCACCCACGGAGCAGACGCACACACCACGAAGACAACGAGATCTCGGAGAAGTCGAACTCTACTAAACCGCAGACGTACAACCTCTCCCCCCGGTGGCTCCTCGACACCCGACATCCCGAATGAGCCACCGGCCTGGGCTATTTATAGGGAGAACAACCCAGGAAACCCATCCCGACTAGGACTCTCCCAGTCCCTATCCAGAGTCCTGATAGACTTAGGATAGCCCGATGCCTATCCGGTTAACAACCACCGGATCTTTATCTCCACTTGTGGATTAACCCACGTACGTACGTACGTAACTGACTTAGTTACGTAACAAGTTCTAACCCCTATTCGTTAACTGTGGCTCTAGCACTGTTACATCCGATAAATATTTAGTTTAAATATTTTGAACAGAAAGATTAAGAAATCGTAAATATATTCTCATTTTATCTTCGCTTATCTTTGTACATCTCACCTATTTGTTTAATAATATTTTTATTAATCAAGATAAAATAAGACTAAAGTTAGATATATATATATATTTGATTAACTTAAATTGAATTAAGATTCTAAACTTCACGAGTTGATTATTAGCCGCCTAAAGTTGGTGTATTTATTATGTTATACTAACGTTGTCAATATTAATATCGTATATTTAACATAAAAATTGTGACATTGACCGGCCTAGATTTTATTTTAGTATATTTTCCGTCTCGAAAGTGTCGAAGATATCATTATTTAAACCAAGCACCCCCCGTAAAGAACGTCATTAAAATGGAGGCAATTTAAAGCCAAACAAAACACCTGGCAAAAGGAAATGGATATAGAGATAGCATACGTATTTTTCACATTGGTTGGATGGGATATTTCGATCCCAACCATGTTAATTATGTTGGTAGGATCACATTTAGATACAAAAAGTACATTCCACGATATTTTTTTTTCTGTGAACGGTATTTGGCAAACACGATAAATATATGCTTTAACAGTGAGTTAACTCTCATTGGATAATTAATGTCTCACCTATTTTTATTTCGTTTTATAGCCCCCTCTTTTGCTACATATGATCTTTTATGAGGTGTTTGGTTGCGTGATAACGAAAGTTTTTATTTTAATTTTTAAAAATTGTACTAAATTTTCTTTAAAAGATGTGTTTGAGAAGCACGGCAATTTTATGTTTCGAAAGTGATTTCCTTCTTGGACAAAAAAGAGGGTCTCACCTCTTCTTCTTCTTTTCTTGTGGTCCCCCACTTTATTTGGTCACATGTGATGGTTACACTTTTTTGTTATCACATCCCTCCAAACATGATAATTTTATGCCATTGGTTGGTTCACATTTTCTTTTAATATGCTATTTGGTTAGAAAGATATTATTTTCTAATCAAATGGCTTAATATTTATATCTTAATGGGATGTTTGGTTGTATGATAATTTTTTGTACACTTTCGTGATAAAAAATTATTATATTAAAATAAAAAGTGAATCGACTCATGACACAAAATTGTCATGTTTGGAGGGATGTGATAATAAAAAGGAGTAGCTACCATTCATGACCAAACAAAGTGAGGGACCACACGAAAAAAGAAAGAGATGAGACCTTCTTTTTTTGTTTAAGAAGAAAATTAGTTTCAAAACATAAAACTGTCAAGGTTATAAAACATCTCGTTTAACAAGTTTTCTTACAATTTTTAAAAAATAAAATAAAAATCTCCATTGTCGTGCAACCAAACACCCCATAAGCCACACCATTTCTTATTTTAATATTTGTCTTATCCAATGGCCAGTTGAAGACGCTTGCCGAGGCACCTGCGAAAAGTAGGAAGAAAAGAAAAGAAATATAACTGTAATAGCTGGCTGTTAAGGCAGTATAACTGTAATAGCTAGCTGTAAAAGTCATAGTTACGTAATTACAGAAATGAAATGTAAATGTGTGTTACAATGTAATTCAATACTCTCCCTCGAGTAAGGGTAAACACGGTTCGATTTGGTCTGGTTCAGACTATTTTTTTTCCAAACCGATTCAACCCCTCAAATCGAACCAAACCAAATCGATTTCAATTCAGTTCAGTTCGGTTTAAACCAAAAATATATAAAAATATTTTAATTAATTAATTTATATATATAATAGTTTTTAAGTTAAAAACAATCAAAATAAATATTATTTTTTTATAAAAATTATAAAAACTCATTTTAATAATATTACAATAATTTTTAATTAAATCGATTCAAACGGTTTAATTTGATTTAAACCGATTTGGAGGACTTCCAAATCGAATCAAACCGAACATGGTTCAAACCGAACCAAACAGGCCGATTCGACTTGATTTTTCGGTTTGTACCGTTTAATACTCACCCCTACCCTCGAGTTGACAATCTGATCAACTTGCACCTACGTATGTGACACTGTTCTTTTGGTAATACTTTCGTGAATACATATGCAACTAGATTTACGGATCTATTATGAATTAAATCAACTAATTTAGATTGAACTTTCTCTCTTACAAAGTGATAATTAATTTCTATGGATTTGTTCTCTCATAAAACATTGAATTTTTAGTAACAAGTATGATAATTTTATCATCACAAAACATTTAAATACTCTCCGTGATCTACCCAATATCAAATAATAAAGAATTTAATCATTGAACTTCAACTGTTGCTGCAACCATTGTAATATCCTGAATTTTGAAAAAAAATAAAAATCTTCGTGAACGGGCGATTGTGCTGCCCACCGTGGCTGCGTTCGTGTGGCATCCGTGAACTTTTACACCCGTGAACACACGCACCCCACGCCTATTTAAAGACTCTGCTACTTCGTTCTCCGTCGCACCGAAATAGCTCTCTCTCTCTTGTCGTTGCGCTTTCTCGCGGCTCTCTTCCCCCCCTCTCTCTCATGCGGCTCTCTCTCTCTCTCTCTCTCTCTCTCGATCTCTCGATCTCGATCTCAATCTCGACGCACTCTCTCTCTCTTTTCTTTTTTTCCTCTCTCTATATCATAATATCTAAATATTATATATTATTGTATACATGTTCCAAATATATTTATATTATTTTGAATATATTTATTTTATGCGTAAGATTTGTATAATTTATATTCTATACAATATTTAACTTTTATAATTATATTATTTGTTTATAAGAGATAAATAAATTGTTCTATACAATATTTATATTATTCTATACAATATAATTAAATTGTCCTATACAATATATTTATATTATTCTATACATTAAAATAAATTGTTCTATACAATATAATTAAATAAAGTTTTTATAATTATTCAATACAATATTTATATTATTTTAAATATATTAATTTTAAATATTATCTATATATTATTTTAACATAAAATATTAAAATAATTTAATGTAACTTGTAATTTATGTAAGTAATAATATTAGTACAAATATTTTTTATTTCATAATATTTTATTTTAAAATAGTATAAAATTTTAATTAAAATACATAGTTAATATTTATAACATATATTAGTATACGGATTACTATTCAAATATTATGAATATTTTGCACATTGTTTTTATAGTATTGTAAAATATAATATTAATTTTTTTAAATTATATTAAAATATAATAGTTAATGAATTATTAACTACATTATGTAATATCAAAATTTAACTATGTTAGACAATTATTATGTAATACCAAATATATAAAATATAATAATTTAAATAATTTAAATATTATTCATATATTATTTTAACATAAAATATTAAAATAATTTAATGTAACTTTTACTTTATGTAAGTAATAATATTAGTAGAAACAATTTTTTATTTTATAATATTTGATTTGGAAATAGCAAAAAAAATTAATTAAAATACATAGTTAATATTTATAACATATATTAGTATACAAATTACTATTCAAATATTATGAATATTTTGCACATTATTATTATACTATTGTAAAGTATGATATTAATTTTGTTAAATTATATTAAAATATAATAGTTAATGAATTATTGACTACGTTATGTAATACCAAAATTTAACTACGATAGACAATTATTATGTAATACCAAAATTATAATATAAAATTATGGACTTATGTTTTAAATGTATTATCAATAATACATATTTATTTAGTTAGCAAAGTATTATACATTATAGATATAATTCTTGTGTTAACGATGTCTTTAATTTTCAGGAATTCGAGGCATTGCGACGACTTCACATTTTCTCTTTCATCGAACATTCGTAGACTCGGTGATGTTCTTTTTAACTTCACGTAATTACTTATTTTTATTATTTACTATAGTTATTTTAAATATTTACAAGATATCTTATAATTTTTGTTTTCATGTATTCGGGAGAAGTGACAATCACTGTTATGTATGATGGAGTTGTTAGATACACTGATAATGGTTTTACCTATTATGATGGTGGATTTGAAAATAATATTCATATATCAACAACATCGTCCTTTGAAGAAGTGAAGAAAGTTATCCATGATATCGCTCACTGTACTCCAGATATGGTTAAGTTAAAATTGAGTTACAATTATTACGGGAATTTAATAAGCGTGGTAGATGATACATCATATCAAGTTACGATAGACAGAAGTTCTAGAGATAATCTACAGTTATTTGTTGAAAAGGAATATATAAGGGGGCTTTTTATAATCCGCAGATGAATTGGTCAGCGGATTATAATGTACCTAGTGCAATGGAACTCCTTAATCAGTGTCATTCGATAATGACATGGAACTTAGATGTTGGACCGAGTAATATCTCTTGCCCCGTTGAAATAGAAAGTACCAACCAACAAGATCTAGATTTGAATGAGGTGCATAATGATGAAGAGATGTCTGATAGGTCTACAAGTGATGACGAAGAAACCAAGACTGATATACTCAACAGTATTGATGTTGTTAACAAGTTTCATGAATATGAGGATACTATATGGATTGAACATGCAGTTACTAGTAACTGCTATGTTGAAAATGATGATGAAAATGAAAGTGGTGAAGAAGATGATTTGGTTGTCCGAAGTGATGGATAAAATGTTGATGAAATTGCAGTAGGAAAAATTTTTACGTCAAAAGAAGATCTTATACATGCAACTTCCTCTTGGGCTCTAAAACACAATGTTCAACATCGAACTGATCGGTCTACAAGATCAAATCTTACATTAATATGTTTGTCAAAGGATAAAGGTTGTAAATGGAGATTACATGCGTGCGTTAGTAAACGAGCTAGTGGATTATGGAAGATTACGAATTTAGAGAGTACACATACATTGAAAATAGTCACAAACAGTTAACGTCTACTACTATATGTCAGATGATTTTACCTATAATTCGTTCTTGTTTAACAATACGTCCAAGAGATATCATTGATCTTGTACAAGTAAAATATTTAATTAAGGTTTCTTATACCAAAGCTTGGAATGCTCGTACAAAAGCATTTCAAAAGCTTTTTGGAGATTGGGAGGGCTCGTACACACATCTATTGAGATACATGGAGGCAGTAAGAGGTGCTATGCCAGGCTGTGTATACAACTATGCTTGCAAAAATGAAACTTCACGGCTCATGTATTTTTTTTTTGAGTTTCAAGCCAAGTATTGATGGATGACGCTATTGTCGTCCACTTATTAGTGTAGATGGTACATTTTTACATGGAAAGTACAGTGGCACATTACTTGTTGCATGTGATGTAGATGCCGATCAATGTTTATTTCCTATTGCATTTTCTATAGTTAACAGTGAGGATGATCATTCATGGTATTGGTTTTTTGAACAAATGCTTAATTTGGTGTCATCTATTAGAGATAGACGTCATGAGTTGTGTATAATTTCTGATAGACATGTTAGTGTTGGGAATCGATCCAATCAGATTGGCGCAGCGGAATAATTCACGATTCCCCGCATATCATTGTCTTGGTCTCGATCGAAACCGAACGACGTCGCCAAAACCGGTATTCGAAACGATTTCGAACACATACCTTTGTGAGATTCAAATAATCCCTAAAAATCGGAGAAGATCGAGCGTTCTCACGCTCGTTCAGCCACTCAAGTGTGCGGCCTCTAGTCGTATCCACACGAGCCGCCTCCATAGTCGGGTTCTCCTTCGCGTCGGACCTTCCGACTCGCCCTGGATGAAGTCCCATCGACTCTCGACGGCCTCCAGCATGGGAAAACGTGAAGGAGAGAGGTAGGGACGAATTTTGCAGCCTTGGCTTGTGGGGCTCAAGCTCAATTCGCTATTATATAGAGAATTTGGAGATTTTCACAAAAACCCCTCATTTCTCTATATTTACACCCTTGTCCCCAAACTTATGGATTAGCCCCTTATGTGTGTGACCCACTAGGCCCAATAGCTCATTTAGTTGAGGCCTAATTAAAAGAACAACTTTTTTTAAATTTTAACGGCCTACCGATCATGAAGGGTACAAGCCACATCCTATGATCCCAAACGGCTTCGGGGATAAACTCCTCTCCAAAGAGCCTTTCCATCATCGGTTACCACACGGATATAAAACTTCGTCCATCCAATGTCCCGGTCGGATTGGAGTACGGCATTGACTGTCAACTCCTAAATATACCGACACTATGAAATCTTGCACCCGTAATTGGATCAATTGGAAAACTCTTTTCCAATTATCCTATCTACCTTGGCCAAGGATTTAGAGTACTATCCATAGGACATTCTCTCTCTCCTACCGAGAGTGGACGATCCCCTATTGTCCGCTCAATTGCCTCCACCGGGTTTCCCATATACCCAATCCATTAACTATACAGGACCACAATACAAAGTGATCCATAAGTCAATAGTCAAAGTACATGGTACGCCCGGCAAGACATCTTTGGCGACTCAGGTTAAAGATCCAACCGTGCAACCGTGATGATAGAATACCCTGATCGACAGTTCGGTAAGATACCATTCAGGGATTCTATATTGGTCAGTTCAGTGAACTCATTCCTCTAATGAGCACCTGTATATGTATCTCAGTGTCCCCACACTGATGACCAATGAGATCGATCATTCTCATCATATGAGAAGATATCATATACACTAGTCTTATCGGATCCTTGATGTCCCGTCTCGAGGATCCTACGACTAGGAACATTTAGAGTACATGCTTCTAGATGATTGATCTCATTATCATGATCTCATCATGATTCAATCATCATTGCATGCAACCTAGGACTTCATTACGATAGACGCATCTAGATAGTGCAAGTAATGAAGATTATGCCATTTATACTGAATAAGATATTACAAGAAAATGTAAAATCGTATCACATATGATTGGCTTGTATGGCATACATTTCTATCAGTTAGTTATCAAAAATTATATACAACGATGATTTCCTACTATTGCACATCGTTTTTGTCTTCGCCATTATATACAAAATTTTCAAGCACATTTTACTGGAAAAGAGTTATACAAGAGGATGTATAATGCGGGTCAAGTTTATAATCAGTTGAATTTTCAGAGTAAAATGAGTGAGATTCAACTTATTTGCAATGATGCTTATGCATGGTTGATGCAAATAAATCCTGAATATTGGGCATTATCGTTTGATACTGATGGTAAGAGATTTGGTATCATGACCACAAATTATTCTGAATGTTTCAACAGTGTATTAAAGATAGCTCGTGGTCTACCAATCCATGCATTGATCCATACGACATATCATCTATTAAGATTGATGTTTTTTCAGCGTCGTATGATTGGAAACAATATAGAGACTGTGTTGACTCCTAAGCAAAAGAAGTTAATGACTGAACATACAGGAAAAAGTAGAAATATGTATGTTCAAGCCCGACTTAATATGGGAGAGTGAGAAGTAAATGACAAATATGGATATGCTTACCGTGTTGATATTACTCGACACAGTTTACAATGCACTTGTTCTGAACCTCAAGTGCGTCATTTTTCATGTAAGCATGTGTTGTGCGCAATGCGTTCCGTCAACTGGGATTCATACCAATATGTCTCTCACTGGTACACAGCTCAACAATACCGTGTCACATATCAAACAGAGTTTCATACTGTTCTAGATGCACGTTATTGGCCCTCATTTGACCATAGCAATAATTTGATTCCTTTGTTACCTCCCTCTAATGTTCGAAAGGTCGGAAGACCTTAAAATAAGAGATTGCCAATGATAATGGATCGTGACGTAAATCGTCAACATAATAAATATGGCATATGTAAGAAAAGAGGTCATAATAAGTCGACTTGTCCACGTTGGTAATATTTTTGTATGATTATTGTTCATTGTTATAATTATTATTGATGTATTATGAATATCTTTAAACTACTAACATTATTTTTTACAGACATGGCTAGCCCTCGGGATAAGTCATTGATGTATGACCAGGAGACACCGTTCCTCACTTCTCGAGGTATGATATAAATTTACTTGTCTAATTATTGATAGTTATACATCTAACATTTATTATAATATTTTACAAGAATCATCATTACTATACCCTTCTTCTCACTTTAAATCGGTCCCTAATTGGTCAATTACGAATGTGTTAGTGAGACAGAATTTAAATGTTGCTGGTTTTTTACATACAACATCTTTACGATGGGTGCTGTTAGACCGATGTCTCATTACAGCTCTAAGTACGTAACCTTTTGATCATTTCAGACTATTTTTTAGTTACAATTCCAAATTTTTTAGACATCACAATGATTTATATAATATTGTGTAGATTGTGTGGCGACCATATTCTCAAGATATCATAAATAATGTTCCACAAATTTGTATTGAAAATATGAACGTGTGTAGGGCATCTGTTCCTATCCTATGTATGTCAGTGATGGCGGTTCATGCTCCTGAGCGGGTATTACGCCAATTTGGTTATATAGAACAACAACCCGCTGACAGAGAGCAGTATACTCGTATAGATGGACGGGGGAGGGCAAATACAAATTGGTTAGAATATTACGGCCCTTATATGGAGAGATATAATAATAGAATGGCAAATATTTTTGTGCCAACTTATGAAGGTCAACATATTGAAGATGTGCAAGATCAATATCATGATTGATACTCCGAGTATGGTCTTCCACATATTCTTGAACATTCTCATGTAGCTCCTCAACAATATTATCCTAGAGGAGCTGTTGAAAGAACATTGGTAAGTAATTAATTTTTATTTATACATAATTTAATATAAATTCATTACTAATTTGACCATATTCATATTTTCAGCTCGGCTTAACTAATCGAACAAGACAGTTACTACAATCACGCTGAGATACAAATTTCAGACAAATAAAAAGTGAAATACTCCGTTTACAAGAATTGACGTTGAGGAGTGTTCGACTTGATGTTGTTGACTATGAAGAACCTCCACCCCTTGAAATAAACGTAAATACATGGCGCCAATCACTTTCATCATGGACTCAAGAACCAGTGAGTTTTGCTCCGAGTGCTGGCCCATCTACTTGGATGCCAAAAATACCTCCATAAACTAGAACTCAGGATCCAGAACTCACTTCACAAACACCCATTACTTCGTCTGATCCTGAGTTTACGCCAACTACAGAGGATAAGGGGAACAGAAGCAGAAGAAGGAAGAGTATACATCGAAATCGAAAGTAGACTTCATTCATGTACTTGAATGTGTACCCTTCAATAGACATGACTTATTTTCCAAGGTTATGGTTATCTATTTTGTCTTGTAAAAGCACTGGTAATAATATTCTTTGTTATATTATATTTATAATATATGATATTTATTAATACTACATTTACATAATAATTTTAATTAATATTTGCTTTTTATAACATATAAATATAATGTATAACATTTTATATTTAATAGTACTATTTGTACATAATAATATTAATTTTATATTGTAAATATTATGTACTATATTTAATAATTCAACAAATATTTTATTTTTATAATATATTTATATGATATATAACATATTAATATATAATAATACTATTTTTACATAATAGTATTAATTTTTTATTGCACTTATAATGTATTATATTTAATAATTAAATAATTATTCCTTTTTTAAAATTTTTAAATAATATTTTACAAATTTATTTTTAATAACACTATATTTTACAAATTTATATTTAATAACACTAACTTTTACAAATTTATATTTAATAACACAATATTTTTAATATTATTAATTTGTTATTGCATTTAAAATTTAATATTATTAATTTCTTATTGCACTTACAATGTATTATGTTTAATAATTATTAGTATTATAATTTTTAAATACTATAGTTCTTAAATATTTATGATCCTACCTTTAATGTACTATATTTTAATAATTTATTAAATATTAAAAATTTTAAATATTTTTATCACACATATAATATATTTAATTAAATAAATATGGTATATTTATTTGTATTTTATTTAAAAATATAATAATTTAATGTAACTTAGTATTTTTAATAAATATTAAGTGTCGGCCGCGCGTGGCGCGGTTGGCACGACGCCACCCTCGGGGGGGGGGGGTGGTGGGGGTTCGATCCCGGCGTGTTACCGCCGGGACCACCTCCCCATGGGGGGGAGGTGGCATCTAGTGGGGATCGAGCGCTGCCTGGCAGCGCTCGATCCCGCCGGCGCGAAGCTGCGCCTTCGGTTTGGCCACCGGGCCATAAAACAAAAAAAATAAAAATAAAAATAAATATTAAGTATTTTTATCATATATCTAACATATAAAGTATAATTAATAATTTAATCAATATTTAATTTTTATATTATATTTATATAATATAAAATATATTTAATATTTATATTATTATCTTATTTATAATATATATTTACATAATATAGTATGTTTATTAGCATCTTATTTAAAATATAAAAATTATATAATGTTATAAAAATATTATTTTTATAATATATTTTAAAAATATTTATTTTTATATTTTTTATTATTGTAAATTTAGTATTTATGTATGATAAAAAATAACAAGAATAAAATAAGAGAAAGTTAATTTATATAATATAATATATTTAACGGTCTATCATTTTCTTATTTTTATAATATAAAATTTGATGTTAATAAAAATAGGAAAACATTTAATAAAAACGTATATTTAGAGTGGCCGGAGAGAGGAAGGAGTGACTATAGGGAGAGAGAGGATAGGAGAGAGGCGGGCGATAGGTCGGAGGGAGAGAGAGGATAGGAAAGAGATGGCTGGGCGGAGGTAGGAGAGAGGCGAAGTCGCTGGGGCGCCCAGCGACAACACCGAAGTCGCTGGGTTCCCCAGTGACTATGCCGAAGTTGCTGGGTAATCCAGCGACTTCGCTCTCACGGACCCTTCGGTCATACTGTGTTAGATCCGAAAATTTAAACTTTTGTGTGCCATTTCCGGAAGTAAAGTTTTAAACAGTGTTAGTATAAAAATTTTCTCCCCACCGCCTCCCCCCCATCATCTGTCTCTCTCTCCTTCGTGTGCACCCCGTGCGAGCGCGGCACCCGCACCCCGCGCCCCCTCTCGTCGCCTCTCTCTCGCTCTAGCGCAGCCGTCGCCACCGTGGTCGCCGCCGCAGTCGTGACCATCGCCGCCGCTCTCCCTCCCTCTCTTTCCCTTGCACACTCGGCCGCCCAGCTCCCAGCTGCGCAATGCTCAACTGCACAGCACCCCTGCCGCCCCCTCCGCCCTCGACCATCCCCCTTGCACGCAACCTCGAGCACGGCTGCCGCTGTAGCTGCCTCCGCCCCCCTTAGCGCGCTCACCAGCGCTCAACCACGGCATCCCCCTACCCTGCGTACCCTACTCTGTCATCGCACCGTCCAGCGCCATTCACCCGCGCATGCGTGCGCAGCCGAGCCCTCCAGGCCCCTCGGACCCTGCCTCCCCTCTGTGCGCCGCCTCCTCCTCCTATGTGCGCCAGCAACTGCACTCTGACGTCGTGGCCGGCACGCCATCGTCGTCCGACCGCCGTCGTCAATCACCATGCGCTCACCTTAGCGCCGAGTGTCCCTCCCTCCAATGCCTATCAGGTAGACATCCCGGATGCGTCTAATATTATTAAATTTAACATTTAAAAGTTACAACTGCCTTTAGATGTTAATTTAAATATATTAGTGGATATTGGATGTGGTGATTGTTCATATTTAGACGTCTTATTAAATTTGGTAGATACATGTTATATAGTATTGATTTTATTAAATCAATTGATTCTAATTGTTAATTAACGTGTGATGTAGAATTTAAATTGCATAATTTGTGAATTTGATATGCCCTTGTTTATTAACCCGATTGGGTCGATGTTAATATTTATGATTGCAAGTTAATTTGGTGTATAATGTTTATGTCAACATATTTCATGTATGCAGATATTAAATGCATTTGTTTAGCATCATAGATGGAGTGTTATTGGCATGTGGTCATGTTATGTCAAGTAAATATACATTTCTTTTCATAGATGTGCATTTATTATTTTTATAGATGGTTAAATGCATTAGATGTGCATATATTCTCATTAGTGGTTATAATTTGCATAGCACTTGGCATGGCATGGCATGGCATGACATGAATGCATGTGTGTATTAAATGAAATGGCAGACTGAGCTACATCAGAGTAGTAGTCGAGCTCATGGGCAGCGGGGATTAGAACAGTCTGGTGCATCCTTCGATCCCGGATACTACGGTTTGTCCTAAGTGCCACCATTGCCTAGGTGCACTATGGGACTTCATTTTACTATATATTACTGCTATATATGATAGATATGGTGGTAGCAAGTTGAGATGACAAGACGACTCATTCCTTGCCAATAAGAAAAGATGTGATATTATATTAGAGGATAGGTGCATCTATTGCATGATTGTGTGAGTATGTTCTTAAAATGTGCATTAGTTGGTCATAAGCAGGTTATATTGCGTGGTATGAATATTGTGTCTCATTTATGTGTGCTTTCATCATATAGGTCTGGTAATATGTATTTATGTATGTTTTATTCCTTCAAGTTAAGTTCTTCTTTTGATATTTATAGGTGTCGATTGGGTCTGTTTAGTTGGTTGTTGGTAATTTAAAAATATGTGGATAAGTCAGATAATTATCATATTGTTAGTTCTATACATATATAGAACTAGTGTAGCACTAGGTATTTATTTAATTATCATTTAAGTTTATTTATATTCGATTCGGCGGATGAAGGGATGTCTATTGAGTCGGTGTGACTCATTCCAAATCTTTTAACAATTTTTCAGGTAATCAGGTTTAGCGCAACAGAAGTGTGGTGATCTGATTTTCAAGGATTTATTTGGAAGGTCATTATGTATTCATTTTGGATGATCTATGAATTGTTGTATCATGGTATGATTTCAGTTTATTGAATTATTTGAATTATGTTTTGGATCCTGGATTTAGTCTTCAAATTTTCAAACCAACGTAATTAAGGGGTTATTTCCCCGGTCGCGTTGCCGGATTAATCCGCTGCGTATATGAAAATCCGAGGCGTGACAACAATGGCTCTATACTCTGATTTTGTTGAAGATCTAGAAAAGGTTGTTTGTTTTTTATTTTCTATGACATTGGATGATCTCCAACAAATACAACAAAGCCTGTAGTCGTTTGTCTAGTTAAATGACAAGATGCCCAATCGACATTAGTATAGATCTTAATTTCTTTGGATGAATCTGAATGATTATTCTTGTAACTTCCCTTGAGATATCTAACTACTTACGTAGTTGTTGCTAGATGCTCTTCAGTTGGTTTAGTCATAAAATGTGTAAATAAATTGACATAAATTTAGTCATAAATGTGTAAGTAAATTGATTGAAAAAATAATATCAGGCCAAGTATCTTTCAAATACATGAGCCTACCAACATGTATTCTATAAATTTCAAGATCCTTCAATTCTACACCTATCTAATATAAATCTGGTTTCTACTCTATTGGAATGGCTATAGGTTTTGCTACATCTATGCTTACATCTGATATTATATCCCAAGCATATTTCTGTTGACTTAGAAATATCCTATTCTTATCTCTTTCAATTTCATTGCCAAGAAAATATTTGGGATTCCCAAGTTCTTTTATATGAAAATTTTGAAAAGGTCACACCTCATATTTTCTATCATCTCTTCATCATCACCAGCAATGAGCAAATCATTCACATATATGATAATAATGATAATTGTGTTGTTTTCTCTTTTAACAAATGAAGTGTAATCAGACATTGACTATTTAAAGTTCAAAAAAAAATCAAAGCAAAAGTAAATTTCTCAAACCAATTTCTAGATGCTTGTTTCAAATTATATATTGATTTGTTCAATTTGCATACATAATTTTCTCCTTGTCTAGGATGACCCGGAGGAAATTCCATGTAAACCTCCTCATTTAAATTTTCATGATGAAATACATTATTTACATCCAACTATAATAATTTCCGATTGTGAATTGTTTTTATTGAAAAAAATATACCTCATAGTAACCATTTTAGCAACGAGTGCAAATATGTCATGATAATCAATAAATTCAATATGAGTATATCCTCTTGTAACTAAGCAATATTTATATCTAGAAATAGATCCATCCGAACTATATTTTGTTTTGTGAACCCATTTATATCTCACGATTCTTTTTCTGGGTGGAAATTTGTTAATAATCCAAGTATGATTCTTTTCTAATGCTTGTAACTCATCTGTCATTGCCTTTTCCCAACAATTATGTCCTTTAGCTTGTTGATAGCTAGTGGGTTCTATGATTTTTTTTATGATGGGTACAACAAAAGGAATAAAATTTTGATTGTTCATTACATTGAAACCAGTCACATAGTCTTTCAAATAATCCAATCTTTTTGTGTTCTTTGAACTCTAGTCTAACAAGGTTCTTATTATGTATTAGGTAAAGTATGAACAAACTTTAGAATACGGACAACTTGTGAAATATAACTTTGTTCTAAAATGTGAATGAGCTTTAGAACATGCTATGTATATGAACAAATGGGCTATTCAAAAATTTCTCAAGTGGGAAAAGGTATGACAATTTCAAGAATACTCACCTTTTTATTTTTATATGGCAAACCATTCTTATGAAAAATTGCATCCCAACTTGTAAAGACATTCTTAGACTCAAGATCCATCAAGGTGTAAGTCTTTGATCAAGTGGGTAGCCAAGAAAATGCATGGTTTAGCTCTGGATTCAAAATTGTCTGATTGAAGGTATGAGATAGATGAAAAAAATGAGGCATCCAAATGTTTTCAGTTTGTTGTAATCAGCAGTTTTGCCAAGCAATTGCTCATAAGATGTTTTATCAGGAAATTTTTGTTGAAGGCTACCTATTTATAAGATAAATAGCAATGAAGATACAATAACTCCAAAAGTTTTTTGGAAGATTACTTTTAAATCTCAAGACTCTGGCTATTTCAAGAATATTTTGGTTTTCTCTCAACTATTCTATTTTATTGAGAGGTTAATGACACGATTTTTCATGAACACTTTTTTTGGAGGCAAAGAAAATTCGAAGGTTATTGTTGACAAATTCTGAACCATTATTGGTCCTTATTTTATTTACATTTTTTTTCAAATTATCTTTCAAGAAGAACTTGATAAGGTTAGAAACTTGGTGCTTAAATCTAAGCATATATACCCATACAAACCGGGTGCAATCATCCACAATAGAAAGATAATATTTGGCATATGTTCTGGATTGAACATGATAAAGCCCTCACACATCACAAAGCAAGGGATAAAATGGGTAATCACTGATTTTATCACGATGTTTTAAATGGAAGCTAAGTTTGTTTTGCCTTAGAACATCTAAGGCATTGTGTAGAAACAAAAAGGTAAATGTAAAATGTTTGATAGTAAACTAAATCTCTTGTTTGCTACATGGCCTAGCCTTTGATGCCAAAGAGGATTGCCAGCTATTTCTAAATTCATGCATAAAGGCTCATATTTATTTTCAGCAAAGTAATAAATTCCACTAGCTTCGATGTCCTGGCCAATCAATTTCTTGGTGGTTATGTCGTGTAGTACACGATAAGAAAGATAAAATGTGATAGAACAATGAGAATCCTTAGTCAATTTGCTAATTGACAAAAGATTATGTTTAAAGGATGGAGTATGAAAAATAAATGAAAATTTAATGTCCTATTTCAAAGAAATGTTTTAAACCTTTTAATGTTTGTCTTAGCTACCATGGCATAATGCTCAATAATGGAAATTTTTTGTATCATTCTTGAGTCTCATCTTGTAGTACAAGAGAATAAAACTTACTAATATTAGAAAGTAGATCCATGAGTAAATTTGACTTCTCACTCTAATATAAATGTCACTCAAACCCATAAAGAACTACGTTAAGCATCTCTTTTCATTATAACTCCCTTCCATGGGGTCAGTAGTCGTCTATCTGTATTAACTCATCCCCAAAACCTTTAAGAATGTTAAAATATTTTGCCATGGACTCGTTCCATTGTTTGATCGTAGCAATTTAACACTTGGACTTTGGTAGGAGATAACCACTATTTAAGATCATTCCATATACCAAAAACAATATTATTTACTCGTTCATAAGATTTAAACAAAGGGATCAATGCTAATGGGGTGTTTGGTTGCATGATAATTTTTTGTACACTTTCATGATAAAAAATTGTATTAAAATAAAAAGTAAACCAACTCAAGACATGAAATTATCATGTTTGGAGGGATGTGATTACAAAAAAGAGTAACCACCTCACATGACCAAATAAAGTGGGGGACCACAAGAAAAAAGAAAGAGGTGTGACCCTCTTTTTTTTGTTTAAGAAGAAAATCACTTTCAAAACATAAAATTGTCATGGTTGTCAAACACCTCTTTTAACAAGTTTTCTTACAATTTTTAAAAATTAAAATAAAAACCTCAATTATCATGCAACCAAACACCCCATAACGGGTTTCAATGTATCTCCGTCAACAAACTGCACCTTATCAAGTTTTTTTTTTGGTCAAACACCTTATCAAGTTAACATGGCGTTTGATACCCTTATCTGTGATTCAATCAACTACTTACCTTGTCTAAGATATTTTGATGGTAATCAATTTAGTGTTTGATTATATTATATATGTTCTTCTACCCTCTATAAAAGATTACATCTAAGAAATAAAAGGTTATACAATAAATTATCACAAAGTATTTAGTTATTAACATAGATTTAAAATTTGCAGCACACCATCTCGGATGCAAATGTCGACTGGTTGTCAATACTAAATAATAGTATTAAAATTAAAATAATAATATTTATATATCACTCAAATACATAAAATATAATCGAACCGAAGAGGCCGGTTCGATTTGGACTATTTACCGCACACTCCTTGTCTAACACGGTCGAGCGGACCTTCAACTCTGTTGTCTCTTCTTATCCGCGTCCTATTCTCAAGGCGATGCCTTCGATCTAAAGGCACGATCTTCACTTCCTGAATCCCCTCCCGCGAAGCCCTCGCTGATCCGGGCTATCCCGGGGGAGGCGTCGCGGCGTCCCGATCGGGGCTTCGCAGACTTACGGTGAGGTTGGCACCGCCTCGATCGCTTCTGCTTCACGTGTGTGGCTCTACGCCCGGCGGCCGGTATTTCTCGGTGGAAGAGGCGCGCCCTTGGCGGCACCTACCGACAGCTTGGATAATCGAGCTTCGTGAGTTAGGGGTAAGGGAATTCCTACTCTGTCTTGTTCATGCATCTTATCGGGGCTACGTTTGGGATTAATGAGGCATGTGACTTGACGTCGGGAGACTGATGGGTGCTTACCGATTTTAATTGTGTGGGAAAAAGCAACTCGGCGAACTTGGTCCGTGTTCAGATCCGGTAGGTCGCGCTCTATGTGCTGACTTCTAGGGGCCGTAGGCTTGCAAATTAAGGTGTTGAACGCGATATACGAAATACTTCTCTTCCGTGTCCAATTGAAAAGTTTCTAGTTGTTTCAGATTATGTTACGCGGTTTAAACTTTTGATTTTGATTGTATTGGATGATTTCCTGATATTATTTGTCAGTCTAAGATATCGAACAATCAACAAACAGCCTTTGATCCAGTTCACATTTACAAAATTTAATATTTATGAATGTTTTGCGCCACTCGCTATCCTGTTAGTCTATTTTCCATATCATTAACCATAAGGCTTCGAAAATCTATGCTTCTGTGGCTGCATAGTGTTTCTTTCTCCTATGTTTTTCCTTTTAGTTTAATTGCAACTGGACAATTAGCTATTGTCTTGCTTAGTTTTCTTTCATTTACTCTCCCCTCCCTCTGAATCTGAACTTGTGATACCTCTTGTAGGTAACGAAATGGGTGGAAGCAATATAGATGATGACTGGGACTTTGCCACATCCACTGCCGTCAGTACTGTGGTCTTGGTCGGACGAACTGGCAATGGCAAGAGTGCAACTGGGAATAGCATTCTCAACAGGAAAGCATTTAGATCCCGGGCAGGCCTTTCTGGTGTAACAAGCACCTGTGAACTAGAACAAACTGTGCTTGAAGATGGTCGAACTGTGAATGTGATTGATACTCCTGGTTAGTCCACATAAGACAGTATTTTGTCATTTCTTTTTCTGTGTATTTTATGTCTGTAAGTCAGCACCCTAACTGATAATGTTTTGTTATGAACTAACTGAGCTTTTAAATATTTTTGTTGCACTATGCTTGCGGCCTTCCTGAAAACAACTTCACCTAATGCAGTTGCTTTTTAAGGAATTTACATTCGTCCAAGAAGTTGCTTCTTTATAGAATCATCTTATGTTTATACATGTTGATGTCTTAGGCATTCTGATGAAAGGGAATATAACAAAAATCAATCATATTGGAGAAAATAAGCACTTGAATATTCTCTGAAGTCTTGGAAGGTGGCTAAACCAAGGAAGGCCGAGTGGTGGGTCAAGGTTGGATCGACCAGTACTTTGATGTCATATGGTCAAGTCAAGTTGGATCATCTACTCAAAATTATGAGGCTGATTGGATGGTCTACTCCCAAAATTTCTTTATTCTGTTGAGTGGAACACCCTACCATCCCAGTTGTTTCATGGTCACAGTGGCAGGGTGTGCCTCTATTCTGCTTCTTCTTTGTACTGGTCGCTCATGATTTAAGCTCCTCTTGGCATATGCCAGTGTGTTAAGGAGAGAGGGAGGGTTCAAGTGTGGATAGGGAAAACTCTGGTCTGGTGCCAACTGCTCTACCATCTTGGGCATGTGGGTTGGCAGTGGGGTTTCAAGTGGGTTGGATTTGATATCAGAATGGATAGGTTCCGATTCCGGTAAGAAATTAGTGTTTTCGTTTCTGATAATATCGAAATGAATATTTTCGAGTTTGATTTGTTTCCGATATTGATATTGAAATCAGAACTCCGCCATGGCCGGTCCCAAGCCCGGATGAGAAAGGAGGAGAGTTGCGGTAGGTGACAACCAGCGTAAAAATAAAGTTACATCTCATGATATGGATTCAAATGATATAAATGTTGGGGCGTGCTCACCAAACGATGCGTTACACCAGAGCCCGGGTGTGGCGAAAAATTCAGCAAGGATGAGGGTGTTCCCCACATGCGACGCGTCACATAAGTGCCCTATTGTGGTGTTAAATAAGTAAGGGTTCCCACATCAAGGACGGGTGTGGGTAAATAAGTTAGTCCATAATAAAGAGCAAGATATGAGTTCTAGAATAAACTCAAATGCAAATAGACATTATTATAAAAAAAAATGTAAGAAAGAAAATATTGAAAGAAAGATAAGAATAGGCACTTGGAATATTGGATCTCTTATAGGAAAATTTATGGAACTTGTTGATAGTACGGAGAGGAGAAGGATTAATATTATGTGTATCTAAAAAACTAAATGGATAGGAGAGAAAGGTAAAGAAGTAGGAAATACAGGATATAAACTATGGTATACAGGAAAAGAGAGAAATAAAAATGGGGTAGGTATGATTGTTGATAAAACAGTAAAGGATGCAAAAGTTTTAATACAAAGAGTAGGAGATGGGATTATTATGGTAAAAATGATTATAGAAAGAGAAATAATTAATGTAATTAGTGCATATGCTTCACAAATTGGATTAAGTAGCGAGATTAAAGAAAAATTTTGGGAGGATATGGATGATCTTATGCAATGCAGAGTATACCAAATGAAGAAAATATATTTATTAAAGGAGATCTCAATGGACATGTTGGAAACAAATGTCATGAATATGGAAATGTTCATGGAGGTTTTGGATATGGAAATTTAAATGAAGAGGGGAAGAATATTTTAGATTTTGTTATGGCTTATGATCTTATCCTCACAAATACTCATTTTATTAAAAGAGAATCTCATCTTATAACATTTAAAAGTGGACAAAATAAAAGTCAAATTGATTTCATTCTCACTAGAAAATTCAATTGTGCTATTTGCAAAGATTGTAAAGTAATTCCGAGTGAAACTTTAGCAACCCAACATAGGTTAGTGATTTTAGATGTTAAGATTAAAACACAAACGAACACATATAAAAGAAAGTCTTCTCCTAAAATAAAATGGTGAGAGTTAAAAGGAATGAAACAACAAATATTTAAGACCGAACTTTTAAAGATAAATGATTGGAAGTTAGACATAGACGTTAATGCTATGTGGATGAATATGAATATAAAAATTAGAGAGATAGCTAAAAAAGTACTTAGAGAGTCTAAAGGACATGGTCCACCTAAAAAGAGCCTTGGTGGTGGAATGAAGTGCAAAAGGCGATAAAGATTAAGAGAGATTGTTATAAGAGATTGCTGAAATGTGATAACAATGAAGCTTATAAACAATTCAAGATAGCAAAAAAAGAAGCAAAAAAGGTTATTATAAGAGCAAGAGATGATGCTTTTAAACATATGTATGAGAAACTTGGAACTAAAGAATGTGAAAAAGATATTTATAAACTAGCAAGATTGAGAGAGAGACGGTCTCAAGATCTTAATCAAATTAGATGTATAAAGGATAAAGAAGGAAAAATTTTGATTAAAGATGATATCAAAGAACGATGGAAAAATTATTTTGATACTCTTTTTAATGACAACTTTGCTAAAAACATAGACGACATAGAGAATGTGACAAACTTTAATTTAAATTATATTAAAAAAATTCAATTTTCAGAAGTTAAAGAAGCATTGAAAATGATGAAAACAAGTAAGGCATATGGTCCGGATAATATTCCTATTGAAGTGTGGAAGTGTTTGGAAGATTTAGGAGTGGAATGGTTAACTCGATTTTTTGATAAAATCCTAATATCGAAAGAATGCCGAATGAATGGAGAAAGAGCATCATTATACCTATTTTTAATAAAAAAAGAGATATACAAGATTGTGCAAATTATAGAGGGATCAAACTCACGAGTCATACTATGAAATTATGAGAAAGAGTTATTGAGCGGCAATTACGGAGCTGTACAAATATTTCAGCTAATTAATTTGGATTTATGCTTGATCGATCTACAATTGAAGCTATTTTTCTTATTAGAAGTTTGCTAGAAAAATATCGAGATACGAAGGAAGATTTACATATGGTGTTCATTGATTTGGAAAAGGCTTATGATAGAGTACCAAGAGAGGTTCTATGGTGGGTGTTGGAACGAAGAATAGTGCCTGTTAAGTATATACAAATGATAAAAGACATGTATGATGATGCAACTACTAGCGTATGCATAATTGGTGGAGAAACAAGAGATTTTCCTATTTCAATTGGCTTACATCAAGGGTCTGCAATAAGTCCTTATCTTTTTGCATTAGTTATAGATGAATTAACGAAGACTATACAAAATGATATACCTTGGTGTATGATATTTGCAGACGATATTGTATTGATAGATGAAACACAAGAAGGAGTGAATAGAAAGTTAGAAATGTGGAGAAATATTTTGGAGACTAAAAGTTTCAAGATAAGTAGAACTAAAATAGAATATATGTATTGTAAATTTAATGAAAACCAAAGAGAAGTAGGTGAGGGCGTCAGTTTAGATGGGATAATATTATCTTAAAAAACTCAGTTCAAGTATCTTGGATCAATTATTCAAAAAGATGGAGAATGTGATGAAAACGTTAATCATAGGATTAAAGTAGATTGGATGAAGTGGAGATTGGCTTCAGGGGTTCTATGTGATTGTAAAATTCCATTAAAGTTGAAAATAAATTTTTATCGTACAAGTATAAGACCCGTAATGTTGTATGGTAGTGAATGTTGGACAATAAAAGAAAAACATACTTCTAAAATAAGTGTTGCTGAAATGAGAATGTTAAGATGGATGAGCAGTCACATTATATTAAATAAAATAAGAAATAAATATATTAGAGAAAATGTAGGAGTAACGAGAATTGTAGACAAATTGAAAGAAAGAAGATTGAGATGGTTTGAACATATTAAACGTAGACCTAAAGAGGCTCTAGTTAGAAAGATAGAAAATATTAAAATGACAGAAACAAAAAAGGGGCGTGGTAGACTTAAGTTAACTTGGAGGGGGGTAATTCAATATGATTTAGATGGTTTAAATATCTTTGAAGAAATAACACAAAATCGACATGAGTGGAGAAAGAGAATCCATATAACTGACCCCAAGTAATTTAGGATAAATGCCTTAGTTGAGTTGAGTTGAGTATTGATATTGAAATCAGAATATTCCGATACCGATTTGGTGGGGCTGTTCAAAACCACAATGTAGGGAGGTGGCAGTGTGGCTTGGCTCTTGGGAGGACAGTTGAGCAGGGCAACTGATGGGGGAGGATACAGTGGCAAGATGGAAGGGAGATGTGGTCAGTTGAAAAAGTTTAATGATAAATGTAATAATGCGTAATGGAGATGTATCGAAAAAGAATCAAGATTTTAGTTTTCTTTTTTAATTTTAGAATACAGGGACAACGTCATGGTACATTTTAGGGATTCATATCTAAAACACCCTTATAACAATTGGTCACTTTTAGCTAATCCTTTAATACTAAAAGTAGCTGTTTATGTTTCTGATCTACTGTTTCTTGAATGTTGTTGTCTTCTCAGAACTATTTGATTCTTCACTCAAATATTTGAATGTTTGTTTTTCCTTTTCTAGGGTTATTTGATTTTTCATCAGAGGCAGAGTTTGTTGGTAAAGAGATCGTTAAGTGTATTGATCTTGCCAAGGATGGGATCCATGCAATTCTTGTTGTTTTTTCCACAAGGACACGATTTTCAAGAGAAGAGGAGGCTGCATTGCAAACTTTAAAGACCTTTTTTGGTGATAAAATTACTGACTATATGATTGTGGTATTTACGGGTGGAGACGATCTTGAAGATAATGATGAGACATTGGAGGAGTACATATGTCGAGAGTGCCCAGAACCTTTGCAGGTTTGCTCACTCTTTTCCCTTCCCCTCTCTGACATTTTTCTTCTTTTGCCCATATTTATGCTTACAAAATAAGATGAACCACTTGGGGATCCTTCAAGGGGCACACATTTCTATTTTTAACCTCAAGTTCTTGAATCTATATATTTACTCTTTCCTTCTTTCTCTTGCATGCGTTTGATGCTTATTTAGGTTGGATGATCCCCTGCTTCCTTTCTGATTTCTTTTCTTTTAGTAATAGGTGTAAACACTTGGTGGATTTTCTCTCTCTTGAAACTTTTCAGCTCCCAACTCATAAACGTGAAGTTTATTGTGGAAAGGGCCTCTACATTATTGTTACAGACTTACTACTGTCAACTACATAATTTGGGACTATTTTAACAGTGCACTCTCCCAGACCGGTCAAATTTTACTGTCACGTGATCATACACAGGTGTGCTTAAAGCCTATATTTATTTTAGGCTTTTAAATGAAGATGAACTTTTTTGGTTGTCCAACTTAAAATCTTAAGGTGGCGAGGACAGGGAGCATGCTTTGATCCCAGTTCCTCCAATAGTTGTGAGATCCAGGACCCTGAAAGGTGACCCCGACTCACCCAGCAGCATCCTTTCACCCAGTGCTGTGATTACATGGATTGGGCAGTGTATGGAGCCAGTCAATCCAACTGGGTTTAAAATGACTACATGCAGGAACTTCCCCTGGCAACCACAACACTCCCAGTTTTCTCTTTCCTTCGACTCTCATCCTCATCCAATCTTTGGGCGGGTTTTGATGTCCATTAATGGTCGCACCTTTTCAATTGAGATCCTGCCAATGAGGAAACAATGGTCTTCTTCTTCTTCTTCTAGAATGGGATCCTTTTGTCTCCAAAGCTGCATCATAGAAACTGCGGCAGTTCTAGCCCTTCTTCCTCGGCAGTTCATTGGTCCCTCCCTGTCACATGGCTCAAAAATGTCATTTTTTTCTCTGTTGATGGAAGCTCCTCCAATGTATTTTGTCATTTTTTGGTTTAGATCTTCTTTGTTTGCCATCAGACACCTGAGTAATAATACCCCAGTCCAGTACCTCCAAAACCTTACTGCAGCTCCACTTTGCTATTCCTTGCCTGACCCCCCCTCATTTGGTCTTGGATTGGGAGTTGGCCCAAACCCTTGAAGCTATGGTCTATAAAGATCTTGTTGCCTGGTCTTGTTAGAATTCCGGAGATGTCTCCAAATTTCTTTTGTTCACCCCTTCCAAAACAACACTCAGAAGCGTGATGGAATTCCTTGGTGGTTCTCAGTTGATAACTCTTCTCATGTGATATGAGACTACGCTAACACTCGCCTCTTCTCATGTGGCTTTCATCTATTAGTTTACTTTCTTGCACATCTTAACCTTTTAGATAGGAAGTTAGCTGAAATTCATGAGTAGAGAGCCAATCTACTTCTATTCTCCCATAAAGCCATATGTGGCTTTCATGTTAACCTTTTAGGTTGTGAGCAGGCTGAAATTTTTTGTTAGTGAGACAATCTTTATCCTTATATGTATTCTCAGTTGATAACTCTTCTCGTGTGCTATGTTAATATTTTAACACTCTATTCTCTCTCATAAGGCCAGTTGTGACTTTCATATTTTAGTTTAATTTCATGCGTATCTTAACCTTTTTGGTTGATTGTTCCATATGCTCTTCAGAAGATAAATTTGTGTAAAGACCTTCTGTATTTTGAATGTAATTTTGATGCTTCAGTATTTGGTTGTCTCATCACCAAGAATATACAGACTATATCAGAAGTTCTATTACCTTAACAAAATTTTGTTGCACTATGGCTTTGTTTTTTACAATTTACAGATGTGATTAAAAAACCAATAATTTTTAGGTGTTTTATATGAACATAGAATTTACTGACGTATTTATATTTTTAATTTTTTTGTTGGATGATTTTTACTCAGTCTCTGTTTTTTTTTACTAAAAATCAATCACTTTCATGAGAAATCTTTATTACAAGAAAGTATAATTTATTATCCTTTGATTAAGACATACAGACCTGGAAGTGCAAGCATCACAGGTAGTACGTTGACTGAATAATAAAATTGTCATAACTGTTTTTTGCCTCTTTGCATGGTTTTAGATCCTGTTGGGTATTATTTATTAGCAGAAAACCTGCAGATTCTAGTTTCTAGAGTAGTTCTCACCTCCCAATTGTTGGTAATGTCTATGTAGAAATTCCTGGATCTGTGTAACAGAAGAGTGGTGCTCTTTGACAACAAGACTAAGAATGCAAAGAAACGAGCTCAGCAGAATAGGCAATTGTTTTCTCTTGTGGACAGGATTGTAGCAATGAACAACGGACAACCATACTCTGATGAATTTTTTACTGAGCTGAAGGTGAGGATTGAGTAATGCTTACTCATTTGTAGTGTATTATTTGTTTCTGATTGGATGTTATTTGTCAGAGAGGAGTTTTAAGTTTAAACAACATGAAGAGAGAGGTTGAATCTCTGAAGGGGTACACAAAAGAAGAGATGACTGCGTTAATGGACCAGCTACACAAACAGTATGATGGTCAACTGGAACGGATCACTGAAATGGTATCTATAATCTTTTTGTTTTATCCTTTAAAGGAAAATATCTGATCGGTAGAATTTTATGTTCTATACATTTTTTTGTAACTTAGTGGTTCATCTAGAGAAAAGACACCCTTTCTGTGGCTCTGTGATTTTTTATTGTTTTTTTTCCTCCAAGCTTTCACAATTCTGAGTGGTTGACCTTATATATTGACTTTTGATGAGAATTTGGTGTGATAAAAAATGCAGTTCGGCATATCTCTTGTCTACCCTTTTTGTGGGGAGGTACTTGTCTGTGTTAATCCTTTGCCTTCTTGGTGTACTCCACATTCTTTACATATTATTGTCACCGTCGTGGGACTGGTGCCGGTGAACACAGGTAGCAGTTTTAGCCAATTTCTGTTTGTTTTGGGGTGATTCAGGCCGAGTCAAGGTCAATCCTGGCATATTTCCTTTTTTATGCTTTTAAACTTCTTTGACAGGATGAGTTATAATTCTGTTCCCGGTTGGTTAATTAGTTCTGGAACCTGTTGGTATATAGCCCTAATCAGTAATTGCTCCTACAGTTGGAATGGTGGTCTAGTCAAGAACATCTGTTTTCCTCGATGCAAGAAGTGTCATGAGTGAGTTGTGGCCTCCCTATTTGGTTTTCTGTGCTGAATCAAGGGGACTAACAGCTGTCATTGGTGGCAGATCTCATTTGGTCATCCCCTTATCCATTCCCATGCTGATGACTGCCCAATTGCCTACATGGTGTCTCGTTGGAGAATGTACCCACGCCCATCAGCTCCCTTGACTGGGTTTCTGGATGCCACTCCTGGCTGTCCGCTGTGCCAGTTCTTTCCCTTTGGAGACTAGGGGGTCTACATGTTCTCAGCTCACACCGCTATAAAAGCATCTGAATCTGGAAAGCTTCACCGCATTCACTTCTATGCTTTTCCTGTGGTCATTTTTTGACTTTCAGATTTTGATTGCCCGTATACTCTCCAAAACACCTGCTGGATTGTATCATTTGGTGGCGACAGTGATTGTAACTGTACAAAATTGTTGTATTCAGATCATACCCCGTGTCATGTTGGGTTCTATTTCTTCACACGTTATTTAAGAATGTTATACCAAATGGTCACATTCATGGTAATTTTCATAGGTGGAAACCAAGCTGAGGGAGACAACTAAAAGGCTAGAGCAACAGTTAGCTGAGGAGCAGGCTGCACGTTTGAAGGCTGAAGAGACTGCAGCTGCTGCCCGACAGAGATCAGACGATGAAATCCGCAAGCTGAGAGAGAGTTTAGAGAAGGCCCACAGGGAGACCGAGGACCTGCGCAGGAGGGCCGAAAACGCGAAGTGTATAATCCTGTAATATGCATTTATTACCGTACCGTCCTTAGCATATTCACCTACCCAAATATCGCTTGACTTGATTATCGCTCGACTTTGTTTGCTGAGTTTTCTCAATCGTGTGCAATCATGACAAGGAATTTGGTAAACACTACTGTAACTGTCGGCAACGAACCTCCTGGTGTGTTCGTGTGAATGAATTATTACTTATGATACGTGGCACTTGCAGCAACGTCAATAATGGTCGATAGAATATGAATTTCGTAGCTTATCTGATCATCCATCTGCTGCCACCATTCGAAACATGCTCCCCTCTTTGTCCAGGCTCTGAAGACACTAGTGTATCTTGGTCCGTTTGTTTTGGCTTAATTGATGCCTATCCTCTGAATTGAGCCGAGGTTAGTGGGGTGTTTGGTTGCATGATAATTTTTCGTACACTTTCATGATAAAAATTTGTATTAAAATAAAAAGTAAACCAACTCATGACATAAAAGTATCATGTTTGGAGGGATGTGATTACAAAAAAGAGTAACCACCGCACATGACCAAATAAAGTGGGGGACCACAAGAAAAAAGAAAGAGGTGAGACACTCTTTTTTTGTTTAAGAAGAAAATCACTTTCAAAACATAAACTTGTCATGGTTGTCAAACACCTCTTTTAACAAGTTTTCTTACAATTTTTAAAAATTAAAATAAAAACCTCAAGTATCATGCAACCAAACACCCCATAATCTTTATTTAAATATGATCGAATGCAAAAAAAGAAAAAAAGTTCCCTGAAAAAGGCTGTTCTAACTTCTAACTTAAAGATTGTTTGGGAGTCCTTTGTGTGGTCTTTTTTCGCTGGCAATGTTCCCTCGTCCTACTCTTCCATGGCAAAGTTTGCAGCGATTGGAATTTCGTGTTCACATTATATATTATATAGTTCTAACTTCTAAGATGCTGAAAAATTGTGTATCTGTGTTTTCAGGGAAGGATCTTTCATCTTTGTGATATAGGCTGGTATGCTTGACCCTCAAACTTTGTTCTTGGTCTTATATGTGAATCATAGATAGGAAGGGTTTTACTTGATAGTACCAGAATGCTGGCTGTGAAAAGTTATGTAGCTGTACAATGTATACCTTACAATATAACAAAGGAAATAGGGCACCTTGGGCCTAAGTGTATATATTATGTTTGAAAATGAAGATAATATTATTTCTTAGGTGGATAAAAAACCTGCAAAATGTTTTATTTACCTCATATCTTCCTTTAAATTTAAGTACTATTTTTTACATATACAGTCGTTGGAAATCTTTGTTTTCCAGCTACGTCGTCATAAGTCTTTAAAAACTTGTGTTTCTTGAAAAATAACTACCACTAGCTAATAATACCTCAAAATGGCATTATTCAGTTATGTTACATTTTTTTCGATAAAAATGCTCTCACTTTTCTAGGCATATAAAGAAAGTGTAGGAGAGAGAGGATATATATATATAGGGATGTTCATGATTTGGTTTGGTTTGATCTTTGAGTATTTTTTCTCAAACTAAACCAAACCAAACTACCTCCCAAACCAAATCAAACCAAACCAAATTAATTCGGTTTGATTTGGTTTGGTTCGGTTCCAATCATATTTTATTAAGATATAGTAGATATATCAATATATAATTCTATTTTGTTTGCTTTAAATCATATTCTATTAAAATCTTGTGTATATGTTTATAGATTACATTAACTTTACCTTAAAAACTCTTAAAATAAATTTATTTTTATAAGAAAATATATATAAATATTATCTTATATATAACTTAAACTAAAATATTTAATCTAATTCGAGTTAGTCGGTTTACCGGTTTGATTTGGTTTGAAGAGTCCTAGAAATCAAATTAACCAAACCAATCGATAATTCAAACCAAACCAAACCAAATCAAAGTATTAGTTTAGTTTAATTTTTCAGGTTGAACGAAACAGTGAATAGCCTTATATATATATTTACACACGTACATACATACCAACGAAGAGGAGTATTTTCCTCGTAAGAAACTAACATCTAGTCGACGAACATGTACCATTTTAAGAGTTTTTCATGCGGCAGAGAATTATTTTTCAGCAGCGAATGATTTTAGGCACTTTTTAGAAATTTCAAATTTTACAAAGATAAATATGAATAATTATACAGACCAATATATTCTTTAAACCCAAAATTGCTTACTTGAGCCACAATTTATTTCTGGCTCTGGTGCAGTGGTGGACCTCCGTTAAGGTTAGTGAGATCACGTGACCCCACTAAATATTGAGAATATAATAGAAATTTAAATTAATTTATTAAAAATAATTTGAATCAACAAAATATTATAGACATATGACCCACTAAAATTTTAAGGTGACCCCACTAAATTTAAATTTTAGATGTGCCACTGCTTTGGCGCCTCTCTAATTAAATTTGACTTGGCCCGACAATCTATATAGCTAGTAACTTAATCTCTCGGGTCAAATAATTATGTTCTTCGAGCTCATGCATGGTTTGCCTGGGGTCCTGCACACACATGCACTCTTATTTTGTGATTTAATCACGGGACAAAAAAAAGGTTCTTATGAAAAGAATCAACCAACATATATACGAGAGGCCATATATATACACGCATGCATGTTAGAGTAATCTACACATCAAGAGAATTAATTTCTCAAAATATAGTCACGTACGACGCCTCCTCAGCTTATGTAATTATTAGGAACAGCTTCAAGATTTTGATTTAGATGAGACCCCATTAGTTTAACATGCATGCAGGTACTACTGATCTCACCTAGAACAAGGAGTTGGGATGGTCTCAGGGAGACTCTTGAGAGATTTCTCTTAAATTTCTCACAAAAAAATTATTTAATGTCTATCATATATCATGTATTTAATAAATCATCATGTTATACGGAGTTTTGTGATAAACTTGAGGAGAGCTCCCTCAAGAGTAAGAGCCCCCCTCCCTCAGGCGATCCCGACTCCCGAACAAGTAGCCAGCTAGATTCTGAGTTCTCAAGAGGTAGAGAAGAGATATGAAACCACCGTTAATTTCATAGCATATAAATATAAATATAAATGTAGGGGGTACTGGTCCTCCACTGCGTACTTGTGCGAGAGTGTGACAGAAGAAGCTCTCGCCACCGGCCTTCTTCGTACAACACAAAGCGTAGGTTGCGCGTCGGAATTAACCATGCTTGGGTTTCCACCGATCGATAGAAGCCGTCCAGAAATTAATATATATGTGTATATATTAAATGGGAGAGAGAGAGAGAGAGCGAGCGAGATTTGACGCAAGGGAATATATAGCCACAGAAGAACTGGGCGTGGATGCCCGAGATGACATGGGTGTGATCGATAATCTGGAAAAGTGGGATGGTTGGGAAGGTTCGCTTGTTTATATTTTTATGGAATTTTCAACCTCAATATTGTCATTGTTTCTAAGTTTGTAAGATGGCACGTTGGAAAGAGTGACAGAGATCTTATCGTATTTTTTTTTTTTTTGAAAGGAAGAGGAATTAATTTTGAAAATCAATCTTTTTGAAGGAGGGCGGCTCGTACCGACAACTTGGAACTTTACCTTCTCTAGATCACCTCAGAAGACTAACAGAGAGTTTTCTCGATCTTCAATCGAAAGATGTCATGATCCTTACCATACGGCGCAAGTGACAATTTGATAACAACTCATCGAATCGTCATTGAACTGCAACTAACATTTACTGAATTGTTACTGAATTTTTATTAAATATTGTTATTGAACCGTACGTACCTTGACCGAATCGTTACTTCGATAGTAGTTCAATGACGAAGAAGTCATTGTACTCTTATTAAGTCGTTACTGAACTCTTAATTAGCAATTTGTGTAATACCCCGGTTATTTAAAATATATATATATTATATTTATTATAAAATTTAATATTATTAATTATACTCTCTTCTTTAATCTTTCACATTTTTTTCTCTCTCCAGATCCCCCAACCTAAACCGCCGCCTCCCTTTCCTTATCTCCTCACTCTTTCCGCTATTTCCCCTCCCCCTCCGGTCGGACTCTCCCTCCTTATATACGTGTTTTTCTCTCCCGCACCCTCCTCCTTCCTCCTTCTTCCCTCCCGCGCGCGTGCAACAGCCGCGACACCCCCCCTCCCGCAGTTCTATCCCGCGGGTGCCGCCTGCATCCAGCCGACGCCGCCGCCGGCCTCCCGCGTACTGCGAGCGACCACCGCCGGCCAGCCCCCCCTCTCCACGCCATCCGGACCCCCCTTTCGCGAGCTCTCCCGGCGCCGCCCGCGGACACCGCTGCAACCCGGTCGCCATCGCCGTCTACCGCGCCTCCGCCGGGCGTTTCCCGCCGGGACCGCGCGAACCACCGGCCGCTGCCGCCACCCTCGGCCATGCCCGGCGCCTTCCGCCAGCCGCCGCCAGCCGCCGCTCGGCGCTCCCTCCCGCCGTCGCCGCCGCCCGGCGCCAAGCTCCGCCGCCAGCCCGCCGTCCGGCGCCGGCCGCCCGCCACCTCCGGGCGCGGACGCCCGCGCGTGCGCCCGACGCCCCCCGCTGCGCCACCCTCCGCGCGCCCGCGCGCGGTGTGCGCCGCCGGTGCGCCACACACCCCCCTCGCGCGGTATATCCCCCCCACTCTTCTCTCTCCTATCGCTTCCTCCTCCCCCTCTCTCCTCTCTCATATCGCCTATCTCTCTCTCTCTCTTCTATTCTCTCTATTATTATCTTTTATTCACTATTCTTCCTTATTTTAGCAGATTGTCAAGATATCATTCGATTCGGCTTTATATCGTCGTCGTGACCGCGACATATTCTTCACCAGGATCGATTCCGTTGGAATTCCGTGTGCCGTTCTCCGTCGCCGTCAAGGTAGGCGTCTCGACTATTCTTAGCACTCTAATATACTTGATTAAACCGTAAGAATCATGTTTAGATCACCAGGATTAGAAGATTGTGATTAATGGGCTGTTTTGGATTTATTAGCATGTTTAGATAGAGTTAGATTAATCTGTTTAAATCATGCATGTTTAGATTAAACTAGTTATTCATGTATGTTGGTCATCATGATAGGTTTTGTTATGTTTTAATTTAGTTAGTTTAGTATAGTTGCATCACGATAACCTTTAATATATATTCTGATTTATTAAAAAGCCGATGTAAGGATTAGGCATAGTGGTGTTAGAACTTAGTTTATTTTCTTTTATTAGATAGATAGTTCTGTTTAAGCATGTAATTGTCATGTTTAGGTTATAAATTTCATGATCCCATTTATATGCATTAGTTTGTGATAGACTGTGGTATGGTATGCAAATATGTGGTGCATAGAACCATGGGTGTTCATCTATGTATTTCATGTTTGATTGCCAATTAGATGTTCATGTGTTTACTGTCTGAGTTAATTATATGCTTGCATGGTGTGGAATGTGGTTAGTGCAGTGAGCTGCATTGTGGTTGTTTTATACTTCACCAGACTAAATTAGTGGCTATTGGGCAGCGGAGATTAGTTGAATCTGGAGCATCCTTCGATCCCAGATACCGCGGTTTATCCTAAGTACTCCCCTGCCTAGGGGTACTATGGGATTTAGTTACTATATGTTACTTCCTACTATATGGTAAATACCGTGCTAGTTTTGTGATGTGACTACATTTATCAGATGGAGCATGATATTTACTCAGACAGGTGTCTAGTTGTGTGTTTGGCATAGATGTTAGTGTTCTAGATGTGTCATTGGTTTTATGTCAGGTTGTGTATGTTGTGAGCATACCTAGAGTAGTCTAATGAGCAGGTTGTGATGATTTTTAATGCATATAGAGTCTTGTTATCATATGGGGTAGTAGAATGATCTTTGTAATCACTTAATTGAAGATATATAATTAGCTTAATCTTATGTATGATAATCTGATTTTTAGGCTTATTATTCTATTATACCATTAGAAATCACTATTATAGTGGGGTAGTTCGGGTGTAAGTCCCTGCGGGTCTCATTGTGACTCACCCCTTCCGTTGTTAATATTTTCAGCAGTGCAGGTTTAGCGCAGCAGAAGCGTAGTGGTATTTTGGAATTCGAGGAGCTAGTGGATTTCTCATTCAATGTCGATATTTAATTTGTCTAGATAGGTGTTTGTTTATAGTGTTAATATGTTGTAAAGTTTGGAATTATGATTTTGGATTATGATTTTGGTCTTATTTGATTCCAGACCGATATCTTTCCCCGTTACGTCGCCGGATTATCTTCCGCTGTGCATATTAAAAATCCGGGTCGTGACAATTTGTTACCGAACAGCAGTTTCATCCATCTTAGTAGCAGTTCAATAAACTTAGATATTGAGTCGCCAGTTAAGTGACTCAAGGGTCGTATTATTTTTTTATTGGAGACCGAAGAGAAAACTCTCTCTTGTTGGATCATCGGAAGCGATTCGCACCTACTTGCCCTTGCTAGCTACGTGCGTTCTACACCATCCTTGCGGTAGAAAGAATGCTTCCTTGCGACACCTCTATTGCTGGCCCTGGCAGATCCTGCCCCCTTCCCTCCTCCCCTGTGGGCTGTGTAGATGTGATATCTCTAGCGTCCCAGCTGATATGTGAGGCTGGAAGAGGAGACCACCCGCGCCGGCGCCTGCTTGTGCGCGATGCACGCATTGTCAAAGGTTGCGGCTCCACGGAGATGAAGGGCGCCGCGCGCCCCCAGCACCACCGAGGGCGTAGAGATGATGTTGCCGTTCGACGAACAGGGCTCGATTCCGAGCACTTCGGATTTGTTTGATCTAGATCGAAAGGGAATTCTCTAGTCGGAAAGTTTTTGTTCTTCTCTTTCGGTCACGATGGCTCCGACGATCGTTCAACACTGTCCGAGACGAGAGATCGAGTGAACCCACGCCCCATACTCTCCGTGAGCAGGTCGACAAAGAAGTTTCGTTCTTGGTTTGATCTAATATACACGAATTCTCCCTCTTTCTCTCTTTTTTGTGTGTAAAACTCGACTTTAAACTAACTTGTTTTAAAAATTTGAACGTGAACGTGGATTTGAATATATGCATTAATTAAGCTGGATATGTATGGTCTGAGGTTGAAATGTTAATATTTGTGTGGTTTTTACGTACCTTTAGTTGATTATCTTAAAAATTGGTGAGTTTTTTTATACAAATCTTCTCAAACTCGCGCGATATATTCGTCAACAAGTCAGCGTTTTATTTTCTTTGTTCGCACGCACTTGCTTATCCAGCACCCCACTCTCAAGTTAGTTGTTGTTAGGGTCATGTTTCTTAAGGAAATAAAGGCGATCACGATACAAATTGTAACGACCGATTAAATTAGCTGACTGGCCCAACAATTGTGCTAATTAAGAGCCATCCCAGGAGGTCACCCATCCTTGGCTTACTCCCAACAGAGCACGCTTAACTTCGAAGTTCTTTCAACTCAACCTCCGAAAAATGGTTAACCGGTGTTGTTGGTAGTCCACTGATTTAATCTTTTAACATATTCACAAATCGGGGTATTACAATCTACCCCCCTTAAAGACTTGACGCCCTCGTCAAGATCACACACATCACATACCCAGGCGAGTCACACCGGACCTTCCGGCTGGGTCATGCTCTGATACCAAGCTGTCACGCCCCGGATTTTATCCTGCACAGCGGAACATAATCCGACGACGTAACCGGGGAAAATAACCCCTAAAATATATCGGTTTGGAAAGAATGAAAACAACTAGATCCAAGTTCATAATTTCACAAATTCAAATTCCAATACATCACTAATCACTACAATCTAAACAAAACTAAATACCATTTAAAGACATAATGATCATCCATTTGCTTCTTGGGAATCGATCCATCACGCTTCTGCTGCGCTAAACCTGATTACCTGAAAATTGATAAAAGGATTGGGATGAGTACGACGACTCAGTAGACACCCCATCATCCGCCAAATCGGATAGCCAGAAGGCCCTAGATGTTAATTAAATAGGTACCCAGACCTACACCAATTATATATAAATATAGGCTAGTCAATACATTAGATATATGACTTAATCCATGTATTTTACACCACCAACCAAAGCCTATAATAACATCAACCAGCACCTATATGCATCATAACATGACCTAGAAAGATAATATGAACATATGCATAGACACCTACTATATGCTCCATATGATGATATACTACAAATGAGACACACCATACATACACCATGCTACATAACTTGATACTTGACAAAATAAAATACATTACTAGACCATCTATACCATACCATGCAAAATACATCTATCCTCTAACAAGAATCACATTCATGCATATGCACCTATCCTCTAATAGATGCACATATCTTGTTCACAGATTTCCATTAGCAAGGAATGCGTCGTCTTGCCATCTCAACCAGCTACCACCAGATCTATCATATATAAATACCATATACTAATCGAAATCCCATAGTGCACCTAGGCAGTGGTGGCACGTAGGATACCCGCGGGGTCTGGGATCGAAAGATGCACCAGACGGTTCTAACCCCTCGCTGCCCTCGAGTCACGACTAACTAGTCTGGTGTAGCCTCGGCTTTCCATTCACAGCTTCGATGCATCATGCATCCACCTCAATCATGCCATGCCATGATCACCAATATGCAAGATCAATAAACATCAACAATACTATGCCATGACATAACAACACAACTATGAACATAAAATGAACATATACTCGCCCTCTTGCCATGCTAGACAACCATGCTAGAAATGAACCAAAATGAGACGATATCACATATAACTAACTAAACATGATTGAACATGAATATAGCTAGGTGCTGGAAAAACTACTCATCACATCATCTAACTGCTAACCTATCACCATTATTTAACAAGGTTAACATAATATAATCAAGCTAATATGTAACCAGGTGATTAGCTAAAAATGAACAATAATACACTACTAACTAAGCAAGATCTCATATATACATGATAGAGACATAAACACATATCACACAATACTACGCACCTCTATCTAATTAACCCCTGCTAACTCACAAATTACGTAAAAACATAACTACACACATCCCTTTAATTAGAAGGTCAATTACATGGATCATGAAGAATTAAATATGAATTTTTAATGATAGTAGCCACGTCAAGGATGCCTACCGGATCGGTGCAAGAAAAGACGGGGATCGGCAGCCGAAAACGATATCGGACGTGGCGATGCGGTGCACAAATCAAATCACCCAAACATGAGATCTCCTCCTCTAAGACTGCTGGAAAAGACATAATGAGAGGGTTAAGCCATCGGATCAAGGGGAAATAGGGAGAGGATTAAGGAGAAAATAATATAATGGATAATATGAGAGAGGGGAAAATAATATAGGAGAGAGAGAGAGATTACAGCGGCGGATAGGGGGGTGCACCGGCGGGCGCACGGCGGCCGGGGGCGCACGGCCGGCGGGGGGCGCACGGACGCCGCGCCGGGGCGCACGGCGGCTGTGTGGGCGGCTTCGACCGGGGCTGGCTGCGGTGGTTGAGCGCACACGGAGGGAGGGACGGCGAGGCGGCGGTCGACGATGGCGAGCGGGTGGCCGCGAGGAGGTGGCCGGCACACGGGCGGCGGGGGTGGCAACGGCGCTCGCGGGCGGCGGTGCGCTCGCGGAGGCGGCTGACGCAGGCATGGGTGGTCGACGGCGCAGGTGGGCGAGGCGACGATGAGGCGAGACGGCGATGGCGGCCAAACGGCGACGCACAGAGGTGCGCAACCGACGCGCTGGCCGCGGTGCTGACGAAGGCGGCGCATGGAGGGCGAGCGCGTGGCACGGCGGACGGGCGGCGTGGCGAGGCTGCAGTGCTCACGCACGGGGACGAGGCCGGCGGCGCCCGCTCGCGGCTGTGTCGAAGAGAGAGAGAGATGCGGCTGACGATGCGACAACGAAGAAGACGCGTCGGTTGAGGGAGCCAGCGGACGCGAGGGAGACGGAGAGGGATGATTTCGCCAGGGCAATCGGGAGGAGAGAAAACGGAAAGAGGTAAAAGTGGTAACGGAAAGAGGGAGTAATTAAGTTAATACTCTCATAACTAATATAATAATAATTATTTTATAATAAAATATTCATAATGTTACACAAATGAGTAGAAATAAATATATAGTTAAATATACAACTTAGTAGGTTCAGGAAATTTATCGTCCACCGACGAGTCTGACTTGTACATTTCTCGCAACAATGAGATCATCTGACCTCCAAATAGAATGATTCTCTCTTTCTCTCTCACACACACGTACCAATAAATATTTTAAGAGAGTTAACATTAAGAGTGCAATTCACCTCAAGTGATCGTTTGGAAAATTTCAATCAATTATGAGCGACTTTCGTAAGTTCATTTTTCACGAAGAGTGACATGATAATCATTTATCACCTGGGATCGACTGTAAGATAAAAATAGAGCACACATCCTCTCCTTCCAAGAATATGAGAGTGAGAGAGAATATGTGTTTTGTTTTGGTGTTCGGATATATCTCTTAAATATTTATTCATAGAAGAGAGAAAAGAGGTGTTTGAATAAAAATAGAGCACACATTCCTTATCGATAGAGATTGATTGATTGATAGATAGATAGATAAGATAAGATAGATAGATGGATGGAACATGAGAGGTTTCAGGTCGATCCATACACACGATATATATACAGAGAGAGTGTCCGGTAGAGATGGAATATGAGAGGCTTTGTGTTTAGGTTGATCCATATAAATATATAAATAAATATATATATACATATACATATAGAGAGAGAGAAGGTTGATCCATATATATCGATGGAGAGAGATAGAGCTGGGTAGAGAAGAAATATTAGGGGCTGTTGGTTCATATATAGAGAGAGAGACTTAGAGTTCATGTTGATTCTAAAGATGGTCTCTTTATGGGGGCTTGATTCTCTCTTTGAGAATCAAGAAACAGTGTTTATTTTGGATCAGTACTGCCAGCTGCCTGTTGAAGACTGATATATAGCTAGCTAGTTAGAAGATTATTAAAAGACACGAAGAACCGTCTTTTTGCAAGGTAAGAGCCTGTAACCATATATGATCTCTGACATGTGTTCTTATCTCAGAGCACATGATCGATATATATATATGACTCCAAAGCTTGAACTGTTAAAATATGTGAGGCAATCTTAATATTAATAATAACAATAACAACAACAACAACAATAATAACAATTGTTATTGTTATTATAATATCTATACAAACAACAATACGATCGCCCCATTTGCCGCCAGTGACTTAAACATGGAGATCATATAAAAAAAGAATTTAAGGTTGACTCGGGACATTGCGTTTGGATGAGATTTTTGTGACATAGAAATTTCTAAAATCATTTGCTCATTTTTTTGGGGGTTTTCAACGATTCTGACATTTAATGCATGCAGCCTCAAAATTCCATATGGGACATTTGTTATTTATGGGGTGTTTGATTGCGTGATAAATTGACCTTATATTATAATTTTATATTTTTATAACAAATTTTGCTAAAAGAGGTATTTGACAACTATTATAATTTTGAAATGAATTTTCTTCTTGGACATTTTTTTATCTTATGGTTGATCTCACCTTATGTGGTCGTTCATGACACACTCTTTTTTGTTATTACATCTCTCCCAAACATGATAATTTTATGTCATGAGTTAAGTCGTACTTTATTTTAATATAACTTTTTATCATGAAAATGTATAAACATTTATTGTGCAACCAAACACCTCATTAGAGTTTCAAAGCGTTGGATTTCAACTTTTGGACTTGTGGTTTTTTATTTCGGTGTCTCTCTCTTTCTTTTTGACCTAGTTAGACCTGCCAATGGATTTGGAGCATCCGAAAACTTAACTTGGATCTAAAAACATTATCGGATTTGAATGTTTAACGGCAAACCGAATTGAATAATGGGCAATCTTAGATTTGTTATTCACGGGAGAAACTCGAACCTGCACTATCGTGTTTAACATTCAGGTCATGGTTCGTCGGGTCATGACCTGGCACCGACCCGGTCGGGTTTGGTCCCAATCCCGGCCGGGCCAACTCAGTCGGCCGGGTTGCACTACCTGACCGTTGGACCGTTGCCAACGGATTGGGGGGGCTCCACCCCCCCATTCAGCCCCCAGTCCCCAAGGGACTCCCCTTACTCCCACCTCTCACTCTCACTCTCAAGCTCCCATTGCTCTCAAATTTTGCACTCATTTTGCTTTTCATTTACTTAATTATTTCATTAAGCACTTCATTAGTTCATTTAGTAGATTTAATTAATACTTTTTTCATTGATTAGTTAGTTAAGTAGTTTCTTCTTTTTAATACTTACTTACTTACTTAGATAGTTAGTTAGCTAGAAGATTAGTTAGATATTTAGTTTAGTAGTTACTTAAGTACATAATTAGTTAGAAGGTATATTACTTACTTAGTTACATAATTAGTTAGTCATTTTTTATATAATTAAAAATTTACTTAGATTAGTAGTCACTTATTAACGTCATTAACTTTTTAAATAGTTAATTACTTACTTAAGTAATTATTTAGTAAAAAAATATCTTCTCCAAGCCAAACAACCCAAACTGCTGACGTGACTTGGAGTGATCTGACTTGCTTACATTGCAACTTGATCTCCATGGCGAAGAGAAAAGTGCAATGTAAATATTGCAACAAAGTAATATTCGGTGGTATTTATCGTTTAAAATTTCATCTTGCAGGCATGAAGGAAAATGTTCTTTCTTGCACACGGACTCCGCCGGAGGTCAGAGCTTAATTTCGTAGGCACTTACAAGCGATGGAGCAAACAAAGGGAACTAGCAAACGGCATAAGGAGATTGTCCGAGAAGAATTGCTACAACCGGGGAGACGTTCTGTACACATTTATGGGACTGGACAAGAGAGACCGGGTATTTTTAGAGACAAAGAGTATGAGGGTATGTTTGTTTTACTCATAAACGTACTTCATTCTTCTATTTTAAAAGAAAATTAAATAGTTGAATATTTCTTAAATATATGGCCTTTTACGGGGAATAGAAGCAAGTTGAAGATCATTCGCCGACGAAGAGTTACATAGATGCACTGACCGAATGATGTGTCAAGGATCTGAAAATGGGAATGGTCGAGGAAGTGGAAGAGGATCCTACAACCAACTGCAAGATGAGATTCATGATCTCACCCAAGATGACGACCCGACAGTAGGTCCCATGGATCCCGTAATCACCAGACCACGACAACATCAAACGATAATCACGACATCGTGGCGAGGTGAGATCTACTGTCGGGTAAGTAGAAGATTGTCCGGGCAATGTCAAGGTGATTCTTTCACCATAGCATTCTAGCAAATGCCACGAGGGGACCATACTACGAGAACATGATCGACACGATCGCAGACGTTGGGAGGGGAGTGCCTGGTCCAAACCTAAAGGAGATATACAATGTATATATTCTTATGGAGGTGCAAGAAACAAATAAGTACATGGCATCATTTGAACGAATATGGGAGGAACGAGGTTGTACATTAATGACCGACGGATGGACCGGTAAGTAAATTTTCTTATACTCATTTATATTAAATGTATAAACATTCTTTTAAGTATCACTTAGTTAATATCTTATACTTAACAGGTATAACTAGGAAGGCAATGATTAATTTCCTAGTATACAGTCAAGTCGGCACGGTCTTTTGGAAGTCGGTCGACGCATCGGGACAGGTAAAGAATGCAGAGTATCTTTACCAATTGATAGATGGAGTGATAGAATAAATAGGAGAGAGCCGGGTAATTCAAGTAGTCACAGACAATGCGGCCGCATACAAAGCGGCCGGATAAATGCTTATGGTCAAAAGATCAAAGTTGTATTGGACACCTTGTTCCGCCCACTCCTTAGACTTGATGTTGGAGGATATATGCAAGGATCCTCAAATAGACAGGGTAGTTAAGCTAGCTCAATTTATTTCTTCATTTATTTACAACTATAACTTTGTCCTTGCACTTATGAGGGAACACACCAAGGGGTGAGAGTTGTTACGGCCCGGTGCAACCCGGTTCGCCTCCCACTATATTTCGTTAGAAAGTTTGTTGAGTTATAGGAGAGCTCTAACTCAGATGGTCATTTCACCGGGTTGGGGTAGTTGGATAGCTAGATGTAACCAATCGGATAAGAGAAAGGGGAGAAAAGTAGAGGAGACAATAGAGAGTGGAGATTTTTAAAAAGTTGTAAAGAAGACATTAGACATCGTCCAATCCATAGTGAAGGTACTAAGGATAGTCGACGGAGATAGGAAAGCAGACATGGGGTATTTATACGATGCGGTTGAGAGAGCGAAGGAAGAAATCTCCAAGACAGTGTCCGACTTTGCCAAGTGGTAGGATATCATAGATTGCCGCTGGGAACGTACGTTACATCAACCCATACATGTAGCAAGTATATTTTCTTAAACATTTACTAATATTTTTTTTAATGTTAGATATGTATAAGTTGTTTACGAATGTTATTTGGTTCATATGTTACTTTTTCAACCCAAGGTATTGCTATAGTCCACAGTTCAAGGCAACGAATGAGCTATTAGATGACGTGAAGAGCGTCATCTGACAGTTGCTTAGTGACGACGACTGGGCTATTATCACATGCAACAAGATGTACGATTACAGAATGTAGGCATTTCACTTTGGAACGAGCAGAGTTGAACGAGCTGTGATGCTACTAAGTCCAGGTACGTAGCAATGTTTTTCATCACTTAATTAATCAAAGTTTACTTAGACTATAATGTAAGACATTTAATTTATGAGCTGATTGGTGGATGGACTATGGTAAAGTACTAGGGTACGAGGACTTGGCGGACGTAGCCATCAGGGTCCTAAGCCAAACCACTTTGGCTTTGGGCTGCGAGAGGAATTGGTCTACATTCAGCTTGATTCACACAAAATAAAGAAATAGGTTGACATCCAGTAGATTTGAAGACCTTGTGTATTGTCACTGCAACATGAGGTTAAAGTTGAAGAATTTGGAGAGAATGAAGCAGAACCAGATGGAACAAAATGATAGAAATGTATGCCCTACAAGCCAATCATATATGATATGATTCGACATTTCTAGAAATATCTTATTCAATTAATTAGGCAAATCTTCATTATAAGCTCTTATTAGAAGCGAATATCATAATGAAGTCCTTGATCAAATACAACGATGATTAAATCATGATGAGATCATGATAATGAGATTGATCATCTAGAGGTATTTGATCTAAATGTTCCTAGTCATAGGATACTTGAGACGGGACATCAAGGATCCGGATAGACTAGTGTATGTGATGTCTTCTCATGTGATGAGGACGACCGATCTCATTGGTCATTAGTGTGGAGACACCGAGATACACATACAGTGCTCATTAGTTGAATGAGTTCACCGAATCGACCGAATTTGAAACCCCGAATGGTAACTTACCGAATCGTCTATCGGGGTCTTCTATCATCACGGTTGCATGGTTGGACCTTTACCCTGAGTCGCCAAAGATGCCTTGTTGGGTGGAACTTGTGCTTTGACCATTGACTTATGGATCACAATTTAGATGGTCCTATATAGCGATGGATCGGGTACAAGGAAAATCCGATGGAGGCAATTGAGCGGACAACAAGGGATCGTCCACTCTCGGTAAGTGAGAGTGAATGTCCTATGGGATAGTACTCTAAATCCCTGGCCAGGGTAGATAGGATAATTGGAAAAGGAGTTTTCCAATTGATCCAATTCCGAGTACAAGATCTTATAGAGTCGGTACACTAAGGAGTTGACAGTCGATGCCGTACTCCTTTCCGACCGGGACATTGGATGGATGAGGGTTTATATCCATGTGGTAACTGATGATGGAAAGGCTCAATGGAGATGAGATTATCCCCATAGCCATTTGGGATCATGGGATGTGGCTTGTACCCTTCATGATCGGTAGGCCGATTAATCTGTTATCGGATAATGGATTTAATTAAATTAAATAGAATTGTTCTATTTTATTTATGCCTCAACCAAATAGGCTATTGGGCCTAGTGTGTCACACACAAAAGGACTTATCCACAAGTACATGGGCAAGGGCGTAATTTATAGAGACTTTGGGTTTTTATGAAAAATTCTATAATTCTCTATAAATACTAATGGTTTCAGCCAAACCCCATCAAGCCAAGGGTGAAAACCACGTCCCAAGCCTCCTCCCTACCTCCTCCTCTCTCAAGAAGGTGTCCATGGTCGATGGAGCTCCGTTCGGGAAGAGTTCTCGAGGCCGGCGCAAAGGGAGAACCTGCTGTGGATGAAGTTCATGTGGATACTGCTGGAGACCGGACGCTTGAACGGTTTGTAGAGCTTAAGAAGCTCATCTCCTTCCTCTCCATGGGATTATATGAATCCCTATCAGGTATATTCGAACCCGATTTGATCGGTTTTCGGTTTTCGTCGTTCGGTTCTGATTGAGACGGATTCTAAAGGAACCCATAGGAATCGTCGCTTCCGCTGCACCAAATTTTAATGGACGATTCCTTACACAAAAGAGTTGGATATCACAGGCGGCGGGACGTTAGGTCGAGGAGCTGCAAATTGAAGAGGAGGACATCGATTTAGATCAAATATTCTACAAGAAGAACTCCTTAGAAGCTTGGGTCAACGACCGAGAAGGGTTGGGAGAACCAAAGTTCAACCCAGAAGATCGACAATGGGCTGAAGGAGTGCTCGATATTGTCCCTTTGGCTGAAAAATTCCAGATCTCTTCCTCCCTAGCAAAGTGACAGAGGACCGGAGAAGGAACTAGTAGATGTACGCAAAGTAGGAGAAAAGGTAAACAAGTTATGACTGATCCTTTTGATATTACAGATGCTGATATGGTCGAAGACGATCTAGAAGATACGCCGGAGCCGAACATCCGAGTGCAGTACCCGACTTTCGAGGATTCATTGTCAAAGAGTAGCAGCGATGATGGTGCAGGATACGAGGGTGCAAGTATTTTAGAAGTACAAGAGACTCTAGATCATCCCATATTTCCTACAACATCGCTACGTTTTACCGGCGATGAGCAATATACCCATGCGACCCAAGACGACAATCATGGTACAAGACCGCAAGGTAAAGGAGGTCATCGTAGCCATGGAGCTGGAGCAGAATACCACGGTGACTCCAACTATGCATATGATTTATCCCAAAGCTCTTGATTCCCTACATATTATCAAGAGTATTGTGGAATGAATTATGTGGAGTCATCAGATACTTCAATCCAATCGACCAATAGTTATGGTGACTCGTTTGGATCAAGTCTTAGGATAGTTTCCCGAGGGACTGACGAATATGATCGTCATGTGTACATGTATCAAGCTGTGTACTCAACCCAAATGACATGGGGAGAGTACATCAACTACCTACAAAATGTAGAACATGTCACATTGAAATAAAGTTGATGTATTATTTGTTTAAATCATGTCATTTATTTTTTTCTGATTTTTTTTGTATTTTTTTAAATTTTTTTCATTATTATTGTTTTTTTTTGAAATAAAAAATAAAAAAATGAGGTCGCGATCAGGTCGGCCTGGGGTCTCACGACCCGGTCGCGACTCGCGACCCTTCCTTCCTTGATTCAGGTTCTCCGGGAACCCGAGAGAGAGAGAGAGAGAGAGAGAGAGAGAGAGAGAGAGAGAGAGAGAGAGAGTCATGCACTTATATGATATGTGTAAACATTCTTGTCAAAATAAATTCGACTTACCTCAGAAGAGTGGTGAAAGAAATATCGTTCACCCTCTCACTAAAAAATAGATTTATTTTTTTGTGAAAGAATAGAGAGTGTTCCTCCATCACTCAGGGACATTATGAGGTGATCCTGAACTCTATAAAAAAAATGAAGCAACATACACATCACTTCCTGGGTGCTCGAGCGGCCGTAGCTCCATCTTCTTCGGCGGTGGTGCAAGATGCTTTTTCATGCGAATTAAGATCAGTCGGTGTTGGTCTACCGGAAACTAGGGTGATAACACATGCGACGATGTAGCTACAGATCAAGCGACCGTGATTTCTTCCTTGCAGCGCCTGTTGATTTCGGTCGGTGACATGATCGCTCTTTGACCAAGAAATTATGCGGCGCGGCCGGGGCCACGACGGAGGCATAACCATAGCAGCAGGCTTGACGCGACGGCCCGGTTGTGCTTTGGCTGGCGCTATGTATTTGGGCTCTGTTGATCGCACGGCCGCGTAGCGGTGGGGTGTGACCACGATCAGGTGATCATGTATATTACGGGTGTAAACGGAATCTGATAATTCAAAATTATGATTCGATTCTAATAAAAATTAACGAGTTTAAAAACTATTTTTATATTCTATAAACTATCAGAATCGGAATCGGACGTTCTAATTGCTTATTGGAATCTGTAGGCACTCGGATGAGCCAGCTCGGCTCGCGCGTGCTTCGGCGAGGGAGAGAGAAGAAGAGGAGAAGGAGCGTGTGTAGTGTAAGGTGAAATGTGTGGTCGCCAGGAGCCGAAGGCTCCAAAGTGTGATTGAGTATTAAGCAAATGAACTAGAAGAAGAGTGAGTTTGACCGTCGTACCTTAGGGATGTAAACAGGGGGAGATTGTTAGGTTCTAACTTCTCCTTTCTCGGCCGGCCGAGAAGGGAGAGCTTTAGGGAGTTCTTTCACCTACGATCGGATTGAAGCTTCACTCCGGTCGATCTACCTAAGAATGTCCTGCACAAAACATGAAGAAAGACAAATGAAAATCATTAGCTCTGCGCGCAAGTATAGCATCATGCTTGAGAACGACTCTGAATCATGCAAAAGAGGATGAACTAACCGGATCGGGACAGAATCCCAACCCCTATTTTTGGTAGGTTTTTAAACATATATGAGATGCAAAATGATCTAAGACATGCCAAATAACATGATAAACAGTGCTAAGACGAAAAGGAAGACAAAAACTCGATTAAACGGGCGATCGAACTCCGAAAATGACAAAACGAGCTTCGCCCTCCCGGTGCCCCGTATATAGGGCGCTAGCTGCAGGTACCCCCTTATAGGGCGCGTTGACCGGGGTCAAAGCGCCCCGTATACGGGGCACCAAGTCCGGCTCGAACGATTTTCTTCCCCTCTTCGCGACGCCGCTTCGGAGGCCGGGCGGCTTCGGGACGAAGTAGGGACTCTTCCTTGTAGACAATACTCAAATGAAGCCAATGGAAGGTGGTTTGGATGCTTTGGATAAAAGAGGAGAGACGGATAGAAGCTCTCAAAGTTGGAGAAAAAACATGTTTCGGGTGACGAAACAGAAGGTTTTTTGGGTTTTTGGTGGACGATTTTGGATCGGTTTGGAGGCTTATGGGGGGTGAAAATGGCTTAGAAACATGGTGTTGGATGAGCTCTAGGGTGGCACGAAGTTGGAACCTCCTCCAAGCTCCAAATGGAGGTCTATTTATATATAGCTCAAAAGATGGCACTTTGGCCATTTTCGAAAAACAGTGCCACGCGGCATAGCGCCCTGTATATGGGGCACCAGCATCATGAGGTCTCTCAGGTCGACAAGACGAGTCACTGCGGGGGGTCAAATCGGCCGGTCGAATCGATTTGATTTGGTTTCAGGCGCCCTGTATATAGGGCACTAGGTGCCCTATATACAGGGCGCCAGGTGCCCTATACACAGGGTGTTTGGCTCGGCTGATTGCTCTATTGATCCCCTTCGGAATGTGCCAGAAACTTGATCCGTCCGGAAAACACGATCTGCTTTAAATATTCTCCATGAAAACAAGAATTTAAACTCTCCAACTGGGCCAAAATTGCGTGTCTACATAATCGAAATCATGTGATTCCATTTTCGTTTATCAAATTTTCAATTAGAATCGGAAATTATCGGATTTGATTCTGATTTCGATAATAGAATCAGAATCATAATCAGATCAAAATCAGAACATAGTGATTCCGAAATTATCAGAATTAGAATCAGAACACCTTAATCCTTATCGGAATCGAGATCGAATTTTATGATTCCGCTACCAAATCCGATCCATTTACACCCTTAATGTATATGCTATCAAGAAATTAAAGGAGAAGATGCCGTCTGATGCGAGAAGAAATTACAGATGCCCTTCATGGCACTAGTACATGATCTAGATAAAAGATAGTAGGAGGAAAGGTGATGAGATCAAGGGGAGGCATCTGATCCTGTCTATGTTGTGACTAGGGTTAATGCATGAGATTCCCTCTCGCTGTCGATGGATGTGACCGCCGATGCCCCAGACGAAGGCACTTGGCACCCGTTGGGGCGCCGACATGTACTACGTGGGTAGATGGCTGCGGGCCTCTTGGGGGAGGTGCGCCCACCACCCGTATCCACTATCTTTGTGTTGACCGACCCAAAATCGTAGCATTGGATTAGAGAGATCCAAACTTTAAACACAAGAACCACCTCTCAACTATCCAAACTATCTAATATGTGATTATCTGACTTGCCCCCTCACATGCAAGTCTTCTGTCTTTGACACGTGTACATTGTTATGGGTGACGATCGACGGAGAGGGATCCACTGGCCCTTGGCTTTGATACCATGTTAACCGACCCAAAATTACAGCATTGGGTTATAGAGGCCCAGACTTTTAAGCACAGGAACCACCCCTCAACTATCCAATATGGGACTATTTGACTCCTTGAACCAAGAGGCTCTCCAAAGGGTGGAAGAAAGAGGAGCTGTTCTAGGGGTGAAAAGGCTAGAAGGTCATCCAGAAAGAAGTGGAAGGGAATGATGCCCTTAGATTGGATAGAGCAGCACCCCCTCTTGCAGTTTAATTCTCTTATATATTGCTAGGTTAGCTAAATGATGATCAGTGTGTCTACAAGCAAGTCTAGCCAGTTATATTCCCTTCAACCTCAACCTGTTAACCTCTATCGGTGTCACTACCTAGAATTTTGATATGCTTAATGGGATATAATCTGGTGGTGTAATCAGAGAAATAACTCTTCAAATGCATCAGTTTGGAAAAAAAGAGAAGACAATATTAGGTCTCAATTCATAATTTCATGTATTCTACCTAAAATACCATTGATACCATCTAAACCAATAATATATCATTATGAAATATATAATGATCCTCCATTTGTCTCTTAGAAGTTCAAATCACTATGTTTCTACTTTGCTAAATCTGATTACCTAAAAAATATTAAAAGACTGGAGTGAGTCACAATGACTTAGTAGACATCTCATCTTTGCCAAATCAAGTAGCTAACAAGGCCCTATCTTGATAATTTACAAATACTTAAACCTACACATGTAAGATAATAGTATAGGACTAATATATGATTAATTTTTTACATTTCACAATTTGTTAACTACACAACCAAAAAATATTAAAAGACTAAGTTAATGAAGATATCACACAATGATATAACTTCTAAACGAACCATGTCATGAGACATTGAGACTTGTCATGTACACTATGCAATACCATCTATTTGAAACCCACCAATGTACATAACATGAGTACTAACCACAATTACAATACCACTAATACAATTATCCTCTAGATGACACGTACATGCTACTAATACATCAATTCTTTAAATGGACCATGCATGTTATTAATGCATCTATTCTTTAAATGAGCTACACAACTTTTCATTTTTGCAAGAAATACATCGTGTTGCAATCTCAACTAGGTAGCACCAGATTTAATATATAGTAATAATCATATAACTAAACTAAATCCTATAGTGTATTTAGGTAGGGATGCACTTGGGATAAACTACGGTATTCGGGATTGAAAGATGTACCAGACTATTTTAATCTTCGTTGCCCACGGGTATGACTATATAGTTTGATCTAGCTGAGTTTCATATTTCATTTCATGCACACATGCGTTTATATCATCTCATGTCTTGCCATGAGTCATTAACATTCACTATACAGAATATGCCATGATATGTTCTGTTATTCACTAGAACAGAAATATCATATGCAATCATGACAACCAAATGAACACATGTATAAGCAATGCTATTAACCATCTAAAACTCCACATGATATAACACTATATGTCTAACACCATCTTTCTATGCGATACACTTAAACTAATGCCACTCTAAATAATCATGATCGACGTAAACTAAAATGAAACACAATCACATACAATCATCTTAACATGATAAACATGAGAGTAATTAAATGTTGGAAAAATAATTACCATACCAACTAATCTTGTTAAGCTATCGCCACAATGCTTAACAAGGTTAACTTAACCTAGACATGTCAATATATAACCAAGTAGTAAACTAATTGAATAATAATATACCTCTAACCATACATGGGAGGGGGACAATTTGAGAGAGAATGATAATAGAGAGAAAAAGAGGAGAGAGTGATATAAGAGATCAGAGAAGGGGCTCACCCATGGTTGAAGTGGTTGGCGACCGGGCTCAACATAAATGTGGGTGCATTGATGTCAAGTCGGGTCAGGGGGGAGGTCACGGTGCCACTTGATTGGCAACTGCAACTCTCTTGTATGGTTTATATAATGTACTTAGTTAGCATTATATGAATTGTGAGTACTTATATATTATTTTAAAATAAATATTTAATTGAATATTTAATCGAATTATTCACCAACTTTATCATTAGTTATTTAATATTAATTATATTTATTTTCAAATTCAAGTTGAATTGGCCTTAACTTCAAACTATGCACTAGTTTGAGCTCAATAATGAACTCAAATTTGAGTTTTATATAAATTTTGGGATTGACCACCGGTCAGAGATTTCATTACTGAGGAGCTCAAGTTCTTAGCTCGGGTTTGAATTAGATTTGTTTTGATAAACGAGTTAATTAGATGAATCGAGCTCGGATGTATATATATCAAGTTTTTGTCCTGCGCTCGTAGTGCAGTGGGACGCCACCGCCCTCCGGGGCGGCAGCTCGCGGTCTCGAATCGTGCCCGCCCCGTCGAGGGCGACTTTCTCGCGAGCGCAGACCACTGCGCCAGTGTCCAAAAAAAACTTTTGTCGAGTTGAGTTTGAATTAATATTAAACTAAATATATATATATAGCTCGAGCAGCGTGTCAATTACCATGATTAGACTAGGCCTTTTTTTACTTTTTATTTCTTTTCATCCGTCCTCTCTCGAGAGGGATGGATTTCGAGGTCATTGGTGTGCGCTCGTCTCTCTCCTGCACGATCTTCTTCTCTGTTGCAGAACAGTGTTATGATTTCCGGCTTGACGTTTACCAGCAATATATATGTGCCATACTTTGGACTTCTCTAGACGGTGCATGAGAGTCAAATTCAAATCCATGGTTGACTTCATCAAATGGTTTATATTTGAAAAAAAAAATGCCCAGCCCAGTTAGTTAAGTATAGTTGGACACTACATAAAATTTTCTTTGCCATATATTTTGGAGAAATCATATTTTTAAATATTATACTTTGATTAGTTAAACCCTTGATTGATCCTCTGATTTTTCTTACCATTTTATAGATTGGTACACTAGGAACTCTTATATATATATATATATATAGAGAGAGAGAGAGAGAGAGAGAGAGTAAAGAACCCAACCATTACGAGGAAGAGTGCACATCCAGTCTTGGTTAAAGAACCACTAGGAAGAAGGCTGCATGCCCAACCTTGAGGTCACCATTGAGACACCAAGAATGCTGGGCTAGTCCAGTCATATGTGTATTGCCAATTTTACCACCTGTTTACTAGGGGTACCTGTCTTGGTTGAAGAACCACTAGGAAGAAGGCTGCATGCCCAACCTTGAGGCCACCATTGAGACACCAAGAATGCTGGGCTAGTCCAGTCATGTGTATTGCCAATTTTACCACCTGTTTACTAGGGGTACCTGTCTTGGTTGAAGAACCACTAGGAAGAAGGCTGCATGCCCAACCTTGAGGCCACCATTGAGACACCAAGAATGCTGGGCTAGTCCAGTCATATGTGTATTGCCAACTTTACCACCTGTTTACTAGGGGTACATATATATATGTATATATTAAACACTTCTCTCATTATCAACTCTAAAATTAGCATTAACATAAATCATCAAGTACAAAATATTTTATTATTTATATTAGTTTTGAAATCTGTGATGCACACAGGGCATCAATTAAAATAACAGTGTCCACCGATCCTATCAACTTCTGCTATTGGTACTTTTCCCCTAGAAATGTCAATATTAAAATTGATACAACAATTTCAATACTCCAACCCAAATATCTAGGACATTTTGTGTCGAAGTGGACAACGCCAAAGCGCATGCTCTCCTCGGGTCTCCGCTCTTGGAATTGGAATGGGATCTTAATAAAAGATAAAAGCATACTTGATATGTTAAATTTATTTAGTCATCTAATTCAAAATCTCGATAAATATAGGAGATCTAGGAGTCAGTGAAAGAAGAGACTAATCTAAAAGGCATAAATACGTAGAGTCGAGTGGAGAACATTTGATTACAACAGACACAACGAGCCGATAATTAGATTTAACTTGTCCCCTTCTTCGGGTGGAGAACATCGATCGATCCCTAAAAGGCATGTATATATGTAGAGTCGAGTCGTGGCAGAACAGACGATCGAGAAGCGTTCCGAAACTTAAAGGTGTGATGATCGATGCTACGTTTCTTTGCTTTTACAGCGTTGTGACATCTTTTCATTTTTTTTTCCATGTCCCCCATCTTGTGATTACGCACCCCTTTAAGGTTGGAGGCACGACACTCCTCCTCATTTTGTTGTCTTGACCCCCTCTTTCTGGTGTCTGAACATGCTCATCAAAGGGCTAATTAAGCAGTCATATATATATGGAGCACAACACTTACTACACCATTAAATTATGTGCACAATCTCAAGAAACAAACAAACCACTCTCTCTATACATATATATGTATACACACATCTCTCTCTCTCTCTCTCATATTGCAGTGTTGCCACACTTGGGTTTGGCTGAAAAGGTCGTGCTTTTGACCTGTCATTCTTCTCATATTGTGAAGCATTATTCGACAAGATGCTTGCCACCTTTAGGTAATGAAAGCCTTCTCTTCGGGGTCCTTCATCCCCACTCACTTCAGGATCCCTCCACTGTGATTAAATAAATATCGATGTCAACCGCTCATCTGGTCTCTCGAAGAGAGGCACCCGGCCGCACCATCTCTTGCCAACCATTCTAGCTAGGGTTTGCAAAGTGGTGCACCTTCAGCTAGCTAGCTAGCTAGCTAGGGCATGGGGGTGGGGGTGGGGGTGTCAAATAAATGGGGGTCTCGCCTGCCCGACGAGAAGCTGGCGAGGTCGGTCAGGGTCCGATCCAAAATATCTCTTATTGACTCGACTCGTATCGTATTGTGGACCCAGTTGAGTTTAGTCGGACTCAAAGGAATTTTTACTTTGACCCGGTCCAGCTCCATCATGCCTAGTTCTTTTTAATCTTATGAATATGTTAGTGTTAATTTTTAAAAATTTATTCATTACAGACAATACTATGAAATTAATAGTATCTTAAATTACAATATCTCTTCAACGAGTAGGAATGGTACTTTTTGGATGAAGTTGTGTCATGAGAGTTGAAGCAGATTCGGTCCGTTTCAATCTGATTGATGGCTAACGTTCTGTTTGGTAACACACTATTAGGAATTATTAAGAGATATTTGATTAATTGTATCAATTTTAAAATACGTAAAATAAATAAAATATATTATGTGACACGAGTGTCAATTTGTATTATTTTTGACGTTGATATTTCAATATTTAAAAATATTAATATCAATATTAACGTGGTACCAAAAATAAAACTTTAATCAAACGGGGCATAAATCAAGATTTGCGATCTGGCCTCTAAAGTCATGAGTTGACCTGATCTATTGCCACCCTAGTTTGCCCGTATATATCTCGACGAAATGTGTTTTCCTGTCATACTAGTGAATGCCCTCTCAGAGGTGGTATTCGCAGAAGAAGCAGATCAAATACGTACCCAATATATATATGCAAGAGAGAAAATTCACACACATACGCGTGCCTTCGAAAAAACAATTCGAGAAAAAAAATAGCTTCGGTACGTCAAAAATTTGTAAATTCTCGGATGGTTCTTTCGTATACATATATATATATATATCTGACACTCAGAATGAACAGCAGAGTTATTTATAAAGAGAATAAATAAAAAAAAGTCCATCTCACTTTAGAAACTTCTCTACTTGCCCGGATATTCACGTGAATCCAGCGTATCTTTATTCAGTTGAGAGAGAGTTAACCCACATATACACAATAATTAGATTAGACGGGAGACATCACTATCTGACACACGTATAATCAAAGAAGACCAGACAGAGACGGTGATCGATCATATACATATATATACACACACATAAAGGAGCGTGGGATATGAATGACCAATTAGTACGTAGCTAGCAAGAGCAAGCATATACATATGATTATGACATCATGTAAACGCCGTCAAGAGCATATCAAAACATAAATATATGTTTGTCGTCTATGCTTAACGGAGGGGCCTGCCGCTCAAAGCCTTTGTCGTGTTCGAGCAAAGCCACCTTAATTTCTTGACGCTGTCTGAACTTTGCGTGTCGGCCATCATCTCCGCTTAAGCAGAGAGGTCTCGGTGATTAGCTCGTGGATATATATATATATATATATATATATATATATATATATATATACACACACATGTATATACTAGTTAAATTAACGTGCTTCGCACGTGTTCCGTTAGATTAAAGATATTTTTAAGTCAAAGAGACGTTTGTTATCAAGTTCCATGAGAACTATACAATGAATAAATTTTGCAATGCATCAAATTTGCATTGGTTGATTAACGATTCAACTTCTTCAGATAAATAAAAATTTTCATAGATAAAAAATCTTTAAAATAGAAAAGTGTGAATTAATGTTAATTGGGAAACATACTAAATCAAACACATTAGAGATCATTTTTCAATAGAAGAGGGTAAAAGAAAAATGAGCGATAAATTACATTGATAGTGAAAAAACGAAATCAATAAAAATTGCCAAAACAAGACATAAATTTTGAATGTGTTTTCCTATTAACAAGACAAATCTTTATCTTCCCTGCTCATTCTGAAACAAGACAATTACATGACGTTAACTCATTCATGGTTGCTCCTAGCCCCCTACAAATTAACGAGTGAATGGACTGGAAATGGATAAAACATGTGCAAGCATCAATGGAGAATTCCAAAAGGCAGAAGAATGTATGACTCAGGATTCACGATTGGAATATGGCACATATAAGATAATAGATTCAAATGGAAAACACATTTAAACCTTGCTACCAATGATCATGAATAAACCAAAAAATAAACTTTTATTACCATGACGGACAATATAGCCAGGCAAAGTAGATAGAAAAAACAAACTTTTTAGTTCCATTGTATAGAAAATGATTCAAGTTCAATCCAATAAGAAAGGTGAAATCTCACTTTGTTGAATTGAGGTATGAAAATATAGTTGTAGCGCGACATAGGCAGCGTGTGCGTTGGAATCATGTAAGGTTACGCCATAAGTTCATCCCCATAATTGAAAGTATTTGCAAGAATCATCCCGACACCACCGGGGAGACGTCATGAGCCTGTACCATTTTTTTGATGTCCCCACGAAGGCAAATGACAATCTTTCCCTTTACCTTTTCGTGGTCCGTAGAGCCGAGTAGCACATCCTCCCGAAAACAAAGCAACATAGGGTGTATAGTTTTGATTACGCTTTATTAAAAATTCTCACCTTGTCCACTTTGTAGGGCATTAGCCCATATCTAGAAGAACAATGAGATTAAGACCCAACTCCTTACTCATGATTTATAGGAATATGAATATCTTTAGCCTTAGCCTCTCGACATCAATCAATGGATAGTACTTCCCCGAAGGCATGTGTTTTGAGGCAAGACTCCATCCCTGGATAAGAAATGAACACATTATCTCATGATCGACTCATGTCGACATGGAAGCTCCAAAATATTGTGACTTTTTTTTTCTTCTCTGAATCTGAATCTACCTACTCACGAAGCTAGGGTTTGGATGTATACGCTATTGCTTTAAAGGTAGATACCATATCACCAGCACACCATAGGGGGTAAGGAAATGATTCACAAATATCTTATTCTCGAGAATCTCAATGACGATGACAGATAATTTTCAAATAGACTCGTGTATCGGCAAAACCCCAATCCAAATATATTATCATTTTCATAAAATCACTACTCATTAAAGCTATTTAGGCACGTCTACCGGCAATACTAACATGTGTGTGCCGGCGATTGCTGAGGGAAACTCGGGAGACGAATTGTCGGCCGACGGAACCAGCGACAATCGTGATGGTCCAGGGCGCACCGTTGCTAATAGTCTCGAGCAAGGGGCAGTCTCGAACATAATAAAAAAGACATTTTCAAGGCATATGCAATTATCCACATGTCCATACATGAACTTTTCACATATATAACTCAAGACTAATTATCTAAAGAAATTGAACATAGCCACAATAAAGTAGAATTTTTCCTTTTAACCCCCACACAAAAAAAATAGAATATAAATTAGCACATCCGTCACCATCCTTACAATATATAGTCAATCATATGGATGCTTCTACCACCATTTTCTTACCTTCTTTTCACCTTTCTTGTTTCTCATTTGATAAGCTAGTAAGCTTTTAACATTTCAAGATTCAAGCCTTGTTTCACACTTTGCTTTCAACTTTCATTTTCATGTTCAGTAATTATGGTTCTAACTTCTAAATGAAAAAATGAAAGTAACATGTATATAACAACAACAAAGAAGGCATAAATATATATACACATATTTTTGGTATTCATTGCTTCTTCAAACATTAACCACTTCAACACGTTGCTAACTGTGAGAACCTGGGTGCCAACACTAACTTAACAGTTATACTTTTTTGCAACATGAGTAAACCAGAATACACATCTAGAAAGCAAGATAGAGAGCTTTTAAGAAGTTTTCATATAGAAAACAAAATAAGAAGTAGCAAAACAGCTCATTTCCTTACTTGACCAAGCATGTGCAACAGAAACTTTAGTGTAACCTTTGATAGCAGGAAACGAAGAGTCAGTAGCACTATCTTTGGTCTATAGAAAATGTAAGTCAACTTTCAAGGCTTGTGCTTAAAGATGTAGAAATTTACAATTTTGATGGGTCTCACCTTTTCATATACAAATAGGTTCCCATCAGCATGAGCAACAACAAATGCACCATCACTTTTAGGCACCCAAGCCACACAAGCACACCAGTCATAGCAGAGAAATATCAAGCTAACCTGATTGACAGACAACAGGACAGTAATGGAAGACATATATTTTTTGTATGTTGTAAATGAACGAACAAGATAAATGCTTTAACGAACTTTAGAAACAAAGTTGATATAAGTAATCATGTAATCAATTAATTGAAACGAGAAATAATCCTAGGTTTACTTGCAAATCTAATGGACTTATGTCTAAGAGATAATTTAACTCAATGTTATGGTACCTACTGACACAAAAGAGAAGTGAGGTATAGGATACTCCAGATAAAAGGTCAATAGTTTTAAGTTAAGAAAGGTTCAACCAAATTACAATCTTCTAGGTAATGCCTAATCTGGAATCAACCCTTGTGACTTTTACATCAGAAACTCAAAGATATGAAAAAAGGGCCAAAAATAGGAAGGAAGGTGTCATTTTAGCTCAAAGATATGACTAAACCAAGCCAAAAATAACTTTATCCAGTCATACTCTAGAGAGAGATGCCAAAAATAAAAGCATACAATGAAAACAAAAGGTAATGCACTGAGTGAAGCACCACCCCATGGATCTGGGGAGGTCAACTTTGCAAAGTTTCCCATTATTTTTGTTTTCAGTAAAAGAGGATAATGACAGTATATGGTCCAAGGTTTGTGGAACATGTGCAGGTTGAAGTATCCATTTAAAGATCCCTTTGCTCCCATTATTATAGAATAAAAATCATTATAATGCAATATACCTTAGTGAAAGATATATCATGTCTCAAACCTATGGTATTAGGGCATATGAATAGAGTTGGAAGTAGAAATGCATGATAATTTATCTAGCACAAAAATATAGCTTATGATTACAAGTGATAAAAGCCGAAAGATTGTTGTTTCCGCTAAAGTAACAAAGAACAAAGAACATGGGACCTTTGATCAGGTACAATTGCATATAAGCGGAAAAGATACACCCTACGGTTTTGCTTGCCCCTGATGAAAGCTTCCTTGATCACAAGAACCTTCTCCAAGACCTTTCTCCAGATATGGTTCACAGCTCCATTGGGAGGAGCTGGTCCAATCCTGCCTGGGTTGCCATTATCATACTCAAAGACAGACTGAATCTGAGCCATTTTCACATGGAATGTATTCTTCTGATTTTTTGATATACTTCTCAGGTGATTTACCAGCCAGTTTGGTTGAACTGCAAAAGCAAATGAAATCAAGTTAGGTAAGTTGTCCAGCTGTAAACTACACTATAAAATCATTTCCACCTGGATTGCTGCCTTCAAAACAATGGCTTTGCAAGAATCAACATGGTCTGGCCAATCCATATCTTTTTATAAAAAATATTGTAGATACCAAGCAATTTGGCTATGGTAGCCAGTTGGATCAGCTAAAGCTGTTTCTAAAAAATCCAATCCAAAGATAAAGAAAGTGGGATCCTCTTTTGGCACATGAAAGAATTGAATTCGGATATCATTGAATGGGATTGGATATCAAGATCTAGGCCAATTTCCACTCAAACTAAACTCACATTGGGCTGATCTCGACGCAGATTCAAAACCTGCTTTACTCTACAATTGATTTTGACAGAAATGGCCTTGATTTTTTCTGTTTATTGCATTAATCTTATATAATCGAGTTTTTTGAAGATTAGGATTAAACATCTAGAGATATTTGTCTGTTTCTACTGTTGTGTCAGCATTATAATTCAATCAATACCTGTTAAAACTAATGGGGTGTTTGGTTGTAGGATAATGGAGGTTTTTATTTTAATTTTTAAAAATTGTAAGAAAACTTGTTAAAAGAGGTGTTTGGCGACCATGACAAATTTATGTTTTGAAAGTAATTTTCTTCTTAAACAAAAAAAAATCTCACTTCTTTTTCTTTTCTTGTGGTCCCCACTTTGTTTGGTCATGGATAGTTGTTACTTTTTTTGTTATCACATCTCTCCAAACATGATAATTTTATGTCATGAGTTGGTTCACTTTTTATTTTAATATAATTTTTTATCATGAAAGTGTACAAAAAATTATCATGCAACCAAACACCCCATAATGATCGCATCCTTATCTTTTTTAATCAAAATTTGGATGGTTTTCTTTGTCATTTGCATGCCCTAGATCATTTAGTTTAGTATATTTGGTTGTACTAAAAGAGCTAATTAAGTCTACCCAGATTTCATGTTCAAAGCATTACAAAAAAAAATATTTTTACAACTTATATGAACCATCGTTCTTCCCAAAAAGAAAGTAAATCTCTAATGGGGTGTTTGGTTGCATGATAAATTGAGTTTTTGTTTTAATTTTATGTTTTTATAACTAAACTTGTTAAAAGATGTTTGGTACCATTGCAAATTTTGGTTTTTAAATAGATTTTCTTCTTAGGTACTCCTCTCTTTTTTACCTTGTCGTTACCCCCATGTTCTTTGGTCAAGTATACTATCCGCTCTTTTTGTTATCATATCTTTTCAAACACAACAATTTTATGTCATTGCTTAACTCACACTTTATTTTGATATAACTTGTTATTGTAAAAATGTTTAAAAATTCAGATTTAAGGAAGTCTCTTTATTGTTTGGGATTTCTGGATTTGAACTCTTAAGTTTGGGATTTCATGGCGTTGAGTTTTGGTGTCATGAATTTGGATCCGCTTTTTTGAGATTCTAGTTTAACATTCAGGTCTGAAAGTTTTTTTCTAATTTTAGACTTAAAAATCTTACTTTGGAAGCCTCAACTTTCAGATTTCAGTTTTCCTTAGGTTTAGAGCTTTGGTTTAGACAGAAGCTGAGATGAAATTCAACTGAGTTCTTCCTAGGAATAGACCCATCAGATGCAGAAATTAATCATCACAATGAACACCAAGCAACTTCTGGTCAGTGAGACATCCCACAATATGTAATAGTTAGCTGAGCTTTTCCCTAAAGAAAACTAATGCAGTTAGTGGTCTCCTTTATGGGATCCCTTGGGAAGAGGCAAGAGAGTTCTCTTTTCCAAGAACTGCAAGCAAATAAGGCAATAAATAGTGCTCAGACTCATTTGTTTGCTTACATTTCTTAGAATGACGTGCGCTTCGAGTCCGAATTAAGGATCCTAGAAAAAGCATGGCATGGCTCACTTAAGTACCGTCAAATTTTCAACTTTCTGATCAGGTAAATTTTCGGCCGTTCAAACTTCAAAGGATGGATGTCTCTGTGGCTGGACAATCAAGATCTAGGGCATCCCACCCAATGAATCGCTGACTTTAAGAGTTGAAGCACAAATTTGTGCTTTTATACACAAAACATCATTCAGGCAACCAAAACCTAAAAATTTTGTTGGCAATTCAAAATCATCGAGTCGATTGAAAGTTCATCCGACCATGGTGGCTGACAATGCCTGTTTTAGACACCAGAGGTTATATAACTACCTTTGTTTTGTGGAAGGGATTCCTCTAGTCGCCCCGGATCTTGCCTCATCGTCCCGCTACGCAATTAATTCTCACCCGAGATAATAGCCTACAAGCGCAATCAACGGGTCACGAAACCGATCTCCGAGAGAGGCCAGCAACAAGGAAGGAGCGGTGGCGGCTTACTCGTCGAGGTTTGTCTTCGTCGGCTTTGGTTGAACGGGGGTTTCAAGGAAACTCACCTTCCCTTTTCCAATCGGCTACCCACGGCCCTCCATTCGTAGATCACGAAGCTCGGCCGCCACCGGCAACGTCGGCGGAACCGCTAGCGACCCCGGCGCTCCCTAAAATGATTCTTCCGTCCATATCAATGGTGGACGGGTGGAGTCCCTTGCGGGCAGCAGCAACAACAGAGTGTTTACCCACCTCGTGGGAGCGGTGGGGGTGGCGGAGGCGGCGGAGGCTGCGTTGTGCGTGGCCAGGGAGGGGGAGGTGCTGATGGCGGAAAGGGTGGACATGACGGCGGCGGCGTCCAGGAGGGGGCGTTTCTTCTCGGGTTGAAAGAGATGCCTGAGGAGCTGGAGGAGGGAGAGGGATACTGCGAATGCTACAGCGGAGAGAGGACGGTGTCGGATGAGGGGGCGAGGGCGAAAGAAGAGTCGAGGGTCGACGGTGCGGAGGTGAACGTTCGCGAGCTGGAGGAGGGAGAGGGATACTGCGAATGCTACGGCGGAGAGGGGACGGCATCGGATGAGGGGGCGAGGGCGAAAGAAGAGTCGAGGGTCGACGGTGCGGAGGTGAATGCTCGCGAAGGGGAATCAGCCGAGTTCGATATCAGCCGAGCCATCGAACGGTCGAAAAAAAAACGGTGAAATCGGACGGTGCAACAGGGGAGGACGAAAAAATGGGATTGCCACTTCTATATACTAGGTTAGATATATATTCCGGTATATAGCGGGTATCAAAGCTAGATTTGTGTACCTCTGGTTGGCTCGGACCGGAGCTCTCTCCGGCGGTGAGTCAGCGGCGGATCTACGTAGAGGTCACTGGGTCAGGGTGATCACACTCACCTTAGAGAAATTCAATAATGTGTGAAAAAAACTATAAGAGTTTTATTAGATATAAGATTTTATAAAGAAGAAGATAACCCAGACGAGTATATAAGTCACTCCAGTGGATCATATTGTATTAATTCTAGGTTTGTCACAGCGGGGAAGGCCATTAGTACTTATGGGGTGTTTGGTTTGCATGATAACGTAGGTTTTTGTTTTAATTTTTAAAAATGATAAGAAAATTTGTTAAAAGAGGTGTTTGACAACCATGATAATTTTATGTTTTGAAAGTAATTTTCATCTTAAACAAAAAAAGAGTCTCACCTCTTTCTTTTTTCTTGTGGTCCCCCACTTTGTTGGGTCATGTGTGGTAATTACTCTTTTTTGTTATCACATCTCTCCAAACATGATAAATTTTTGTCATGAGTTGGTTCACTTTTTTTTAATATAATTTTTTATCATGAAAATGTACAAAAATTTATCATGTAACCAAGCACCCCGTTAGTTTGGGTTGAGGGGCCCCGAGAGAAGGCTTTTATTGCATAAAGGGAGGGAGGTAAGCATCTCGTGGAATAATGCTTCACAGTATGAGAAGAATTTCGAGATTTTGATTATATCTTGGTAATAATTAATCTATATATCCGGTGCTAATTTCCATCTTGTAAGCTATCGAAATAAAAATTCGAATAGAAGATAAGCAATTATTTGTATTTCCAATTTTGATAAAAATTAACATGTTTCCAAATATTAATGTTAAATGCATTTAAAATAAGTAAAATTAGGGTACGTAAATGATAAAAAAAATAAAGTTTTACAGGTATTAGATGAAATTTTAGTAGAAACATGATATTTATTAACTTATTCATGAATAACAATTAATATGTAATAAACATTTAAAAAAATATCGAATTGTTTCAATTCTGATAATGGAATCAAAATATCATGATTCAGAACGATTTAACACTTGTTTACGCTAATCTATCCATGGAGAGAGAGAGAGAGAGAGAATAACTCATTGTATTTTGTTTTATGTTTGTGTTTATTCATGAAACAGTTTATAATAGTCTCTGGCTAGCACCGAGTTATTTATAGGTGAGAACATTTTTAGGCATTATCCACGATAGGAACTTAAATCTGAGTCTTAAAAGTTTAAATGGATCAAAACACAAATACGTACCCACAATATACAGGCAACTAATTTTACTTTTTCATGCTTCCAGGGACTCAAAAGTAAATAACTCTATTTTTAATCATCTCTCTTTTGAATTCTAATGTCCATATAAATAATAAAAAATGTGTTATTCTACTGTTTAATTTAGCTGAAGTGCACTTACCAACATATATATATTTCAGATGTACGTACAAAGAATTACCATGCATGCTAATTCAACTATTTCAATGTGTAAAAAGTCTCAAACCAGGGTTTATAGATAAATTTCCCTACCACCACATCTAGCAACAAATCGATTGCGTCTCCAAAAGGATTGAAGGCCGACATTCTACACGAAGATCTAGAGAGTTGTAACATTTGCTACCACACATGGAAGGTGGACTCTTTAAGAATTCCCATGCATGTTCAACCCACTATCTAATAATAAAAAAACCAGAATGCAGAAAAGGGTCAACTTCTGCTTTGGCAGGCTACCAGAGAAAGGCCACCTGATCTCAAGGAGGGGTCCTCTCCCGTTGGGCACTAGGAGAACTTACACTATGGTTTTCCCTCTTAATTTGTTGTGCCATAATATTCCACATCTTGACCTCTCCCATGGTTGGGGAGATGCTTGGACTTCTCATTCTCACTGAGGAACACGAGCTCATGCATAAATACACACGCACATAATCGTAATTGCAAAGAGATCAGTTCAGAGCTGCAGTCCCCAGTCAAAGGGGGTCATATATAGCACCCCCTTACTTAAACCTCCCACGTGAGGGTGAATTTCTTTAATTATTAACTCCTCACATATATTAATTAGTAACTATTCATATATATTACTAACTCTTTATTTTCTATACTAAGGGGTTAGCTAGTAGCACATAGAATAAATTAGTAACAAAAAAATATAGAGCTAGTAATATATAATTAAGGGGTTGGTAACAAAAAAAAAAACTAACATTTCACTATTCATGTGAGGAGGTGTCGCGGCCCCCTTTGATTGGACACCACGTACGACTTCTCCCTCCTTCAATCACTTGAGGCGATCGGTGATCTGGAGTACTCCTACAAAGATGGATACACATGCTTCCTTTAGTAAAGTTGGGAAAGACCTCTCAACGTACCTTGCTTGGATTCCAATGACAAAAGGTTGGATACAAATGTTGAGAAAGATAGACCAATTAGCTAGGATAATATGCAAGTAACTAGTGACATTTGACTTGACTTGTTCCGATACCACATTGATTTAAGATTGCCTAAAGCAGTTGGACTAAGAGAACAATTATGCGATATATAAATCATGTGTCGAGCTAATGACATGTATGATGTTTAGGCAAATGACCAAGTCAAATAAAATTGGACCTAGCTATAGTACACTACAAGAAATATGCGCTATACCTACCGAAACACTGCTCGTAGGTAAGAATTAGTAGGTAAAAGTTACCTTTACTTACTTCCTATACCTACTGATTAAGGAATCCGTAAGTAAATATAATAATACCTACGAACTACCTACAGATGTACCTCCGTAGGTAAATTTAATGTTACATAAATCAATCTCAACCCCATCCAATGAAATAAAATGATGGCTATTATTAATATATCATATATTAATAAAAATAAATAACATAATATAATAATAGATATAGTTTAATGATATTTTAATATATTAAGATATAATATAATAATGATAAAATATTATAAAATAATATTTTAATATTAATAAAAATATAATACATTAAATAAATATATATGTATGGACTCAACTCCGTAGAGTAAATATAATACTTAAAAGATCAATCTAAACTTTCTATTATAATTGATCTATCATATATGAATAAAATAAATAATATAATAATATAAATAAAAATATATATAGTATATAAATAATATATTAATATTAATAAAAATATAATTTTAGTAAATATTATATAAAATTTAAAATAAAATTTAAAATTTTAAAAATATTAATATAGATACACAAGCTTTCCCTGCTCCTTCGATGTCCCAAAATCCATCCCCCCTACCGGTTGGGAAATCTACTCTCGTTTCCCCCGTTGCGAAACCTTTTCCCGCTCCTCTTCCCCCCTCGCAAACCTTCTCCCGCCGAGGCGAGGCGCCCCATTAGCCAGGCTCCTTCGCTGGGCCCTCATCCCACCCGATGGCTTCCTCTCTGCTAACAAGACCTTTCTTTCCTTCCAAGGTGAGAGATCGAAGAGTCGAACCTGAACAGGATCATATCTATGGCCACCTCCAGCATGGCTTTGGCAGCCTCCACCTTCATGCTCGCCCCTAACGAACTCCCATCCAACCCTGGCGGCACCTCCCGCAACTGCATCTTCCTCCCCAGGAGCCTCCAGTGGACCGTCGCCGTCTACACTAAGGATGTCCCGACCCCTACCCCAGTTGCACGAACTGAGGATGAAGCCCTAGTCGCCGCTACTGCTGCCATCGTCGCTGCTACTGCCATCGCCGCTCCTGCCAAGCCGCCTCCACATGGCCCCAAGAGGGGCACCAAGGTAGGCGTAGGTACACACCACAAATTTTTGCCTAGATGGTTAAAAATTTCAAGCTTCTGTTCATCACCTGTTCGGCAAGTCAAGATCACAAGAAGAGAATCTTGCTTCTTTAACAACGTTGGCTCAGTTCGACCAGGTAAGCCTCTTCCTCCCTGCTCTTCTCGGGCCTTCAACAAGGCCAATGATTGAAACAAAAAAAATACTGCAGGATCCGAAGACTCGCTACCTGGTGGTGGTGCGGTTCAACAAGGCCAACTATGTGAATGTCTCCACGAACAACCATGCGCTCAGTGAGATTCTGGAGGTGAAGTGAGTGTCATCATGGGTTGTGGAAATTGCCTTCATTTTCAGATTTGTTGTATAAATGTAAGTTGTCATGGTCAGCAGGTGTTTGTTGAAATGTCAAGGAGTGCTGTGATGTGCAGTGCAGCTCCGCGTAAGATCTTCTCTCAATCTAAACTTGTCTTATAATCGTATATATGAATGATCGGACGGAAAATGTCGATATCTTTTAATCACCTACTTACATTCAATGGGTATCCCTCATTGCTATGAACGCCATTTTTTTCCAAACATTTTACAGCTAGAGAGTATTTTTGTAATCGTACACAAACATTTATTTTTGCATAAACTCCATCAGCTTTAGCTCCCTCTTCCACGGCTATTGACGAAGATTCCGAATGAAGCGGCAGATGGAGTCCTTCTCGGAGCCTGTCAAGTTCCTCGAGTAGCAACATGTTGGTTGCTAGGGGCTCCATGTTCGTGAGTTTTATTTGCTCCAATTGTTATTTGTTTGCTTTTGTTTTTTGAACAATTGTCTATTTGTATCTTATTCCATATTTTATTTTATACTTTTTATTGAATTAGAGCTTAAAAACACTTAAGGATTGTTTAATGATAAAGAATTTCAAAATTTTGTAAATGAAATTTATCCGGGTTGGGTTCGTAGAAAGTGTTTTTTTATTTCAAGAAGATACATCTTATTAGTGATAAATTAAATTATGGGTGTACTTATTGGGGTATTTCTTTGTAGCATTGCCATATTTGCTTTTGGTTGGCCTTTATTATGTTTGCTTTGTTTTTCCTAACCGATTGTTATGCAGATTTTCTTAGTGGACTGGTATCTTTGCTTTTGATCCTTTGAGTCTCAATTCCTTTAATGCATCATTCGGATTGAGGGATGCTTGGGATAGCGTGAAGCATTTCTTCTCACAGACATTTGAAAGCACTTCAAGCACAAAAAGGAAGAAATTTTCAGCTAGAGGAGTGGCTGGTATATATATATGCATATATTACGTACACTATTTTTCTCAAACTTCACTTGCCAATATCAACTATTATTTGTGTCAGCACACAATTTTTTTTTTACATTTTCAGGAATTAATCTCTAACAATTTTGCATTCATATTCTTAACTGAGAATTATAGTGAGAAGAAAACCTAGTATCGTGTAATTTTTAGTGACTATTTCTCTTTTTTTACCTAATTCTTGTCCTAATTGTAATTTAAGAATGAAGGTGACAGTCAAGTTGTATCACGTATGGTAGGATTATTTGTAAATTGAGCTACTAAAAAGTATTTATGAATAACACTAGAATAAATGGAAGATTGAAGGAGTTTTTTATTTATCAAGTAGGTTTGTGCTTTGTACTTTTATTTATTAAATTCTTGTTGAGTCCACGACATAAGCCCAGTGTGCAAGTTGAATGGTTTTCTAGTTTTGTTTGTAATTAATATAAATGGACTATGAACTTTTTAAACCTGTGTTTCTGCAAGGGCAATGAAAGAACCTATGTTTCCTCCCAAGAAACTAAAATCAAAAGATCTGTCAATAGAGGATACCTTTTTCTGGTTTTCTGGTTTTTTTTGTAATTAATATATTCTCATTTTTTTGGTTCTTGGTATTGTATATGTCCAGGTAACTTAAAGCACTTCTTTTATTTAGCTTGTGGTGGGATGTAAATTGAATACTTATAGGCATCGTTGAAAGGGTTTCAGGAGGTTGAGAGAAAAATACCATGATCTTTTTTTTCTATTATGGTGTCTCATTTTTTTTTTGTTACTTCTTTTGTAAAGGTATGCTCACGATGAGGAGTTTACTAATGATCAAGAAGAAATTAGTTGGAAATATATTCATTGGGATGTTTTTTTATTTCCTAAAGGCAAATCAATTCTTGCTGCCTATGATGGCTCTGACACTTAACTTTCTACATTGTTTGTTCTTATCCTTGAAGTTCTTCTGTCTTTTATTTCTTTGTGCTTATAATTGGGTGGAAAATCTTCCTGATATTAAATCAGGTAATCTTCTCTATCTTTGAATAATCATGAATGTTACATTGTAGTGTCATTTTCATTTTTATTCTTGCACCCGTTGATGTCTTTTACTTGTGCTCTAATGACATTTCCTTATCTTGTTTATGAATTTTTCTTTATAAATCAGACGGTCTTTTTTTACGCACATGCTTATGTTCTCAAGTTAATTTTTATGATCTAAAATATTAGTCTATGGCAAGTGCAACATAATTTCTAATTTCGGTCTTTCACCCTTGATGGTTATGTTTTCTTTTACTTTCGTTGGGTGTTGTAATCAAGATTACATAGAGCCAACATGTTAATTGTTATGTGTAGGAGGATTGTTTCAAGTTTGTGAATGATACTCAGGTTGCAAATTTTGTTGGATGTTGGTTTTGGATGTGGAGAAAGTAAAAGCGAGAAATTTAAAGCTGCAGAAATAGGACTGAAAAGCAAAGAAAGTAGAAAAATGGGGAAGGTATATAGGCACTCTATAGTTGAGATTTTCATATCCTTAAGCTCCCAGGTATTTTATAGCTCTGATTATTTTTTAAACTTATTTTCATATCTTTAAGCTCCCAGTTGGTACTTTCTTCTCAGTTTTATTTTCTACTATGGCACTTCAAGTGTGTATGAATTACCAATCTTATTTGACTACATAATGTCTTTTTACTTTTCCTAACGTTACTATACAATTTACTTATTTTGTCACTTACAGTTAACGTATCGGATAATACATTTTGGTAAGCAGTAGTTATAAGAGTCATCGGTGAAGGAAACTGGTTTCATTAGTTGAGGACAGGTGCACTACTTAAGACTTCTCCATTTTTATATATCATTTTCGATTGTGCTCTTGTTATCACAAGTATCAAATATTTTTCTTACATATTTGGTTCTTCAGATGGAATAATGCTTGAAACTTTGTGACTTCATTTATTCTAAACAACAAAACTTGACATCACTCAGTCATGGTCTACTAGATTGTTTTTTCATGATTAATCAAATATTGATCTTTGTTTCATGATTAATTAGATTTTTTTAATCATCACCTATAACTTGAGGCTTCACATATTATCATGTCCTCTTATATGCTTCTTAAATCTCTTGATATATGGTTGTATGTTTTTATTTTGTATGATCAGATTTAATGTTGTGCTCAGTTTCTTTGAATTTTTGTTTATGAAACAAATTTGATTGTTGTATGTTTTTGAAACGAGGATGGTGTATATATGAGCAGCTTGTGAAAGGTGTATATAAGAATGTTTTGTTGTGAAGTTTTGTTTTTGATCATGTTTTGTTAGTGATGAGCAGACTCTACTTTTTCCTGTTTGTTTTGTTTGTGAAATGTTGTCAAAATTTGGATTAGATTGAGTGATGAGGTCTTTTGAAGGTTGAATGAGTTTTTGTGTGGATAGTGTTTGTATTGAGTAGGTGGAATGAGTGGAATGTATTAAGTTCAATGAGTGAAATGTATTCAGGTCGAATGGATTGAGATCAGGCTTTAGTTATGTACCTACGGATATTACTCCCGTAGATAAAGAGAAGATCGTCTGTAGGTATAGACCACATTTGCGTAGGTTACCTATGCAGAAAAATTGTAGGTATAGGTCATTTTCCCGTAGGTAAAACCTTTACCTATGGATCTACCTACGGATTGGTCGCGTAGGGTTAGTACATGTAGGTAATTGTTTACCTACGAACGGTTCCGTAGGTATAGTATGACTTATACCTACGGGTGTATGTTCACCCGTAGGTATAGTACCTGTACTATACCTACGGATTCGTTCGTAGGTAAAACATTTACCTACATGTACTAGCCCTACGGAAGGTTCCGTAGGTACCTCTGTAGGTAAAGGACATTACCTACAGGAAAATGGCCTATACCTACGATTTTTTTGCGTAGGTAAAACGCGAATTTCTTGTAGTGGTAGTGGGTCCAAAATTTGTGAGATTGCTATAATTGGTACACTACCCAAGAATGTTTGCAGCTTATGTATACTCAATCTGAATTATGGGATATGACCTCACTTGCTAGTTGACAATGACGATAATTGGGCTAGGATTTCTAATCTCTCTTGTATGACTCGATAGATGAGCAGATAATAAACAAACAAAATAAATGATGGAACATGAGAGAAAGATAATCATAACTTCGTGCTGAGCCATAGGTGTTGAACACCCAACCATTGATCCTAATGACCAATTAAATATATTTATTTATATCTTACAAAAATAATTGGGTCCACATCTTGCCAGTGATAATTAGGAGTGACAACACAGAGGGTCATGTTGGGTTCGTGGGTTGACATACTTGGATGGGTGGATTGCGAGTGAACATGTATGCTGGATGGCATAGAGGGGTCAACCTGCTGAAGATAGGCCATTGCACTAGCTTGGGATAGATTGATAAGGTTGAACAAGGTCTGGCCTAAGATGTAGTTGGGATGACTAAGTTCCAAGAGGCATTGGCAATCTAAACCAAAAGACATCTTGCATCTCAGAGTTAGCATTGTCTTTAACTATCGGGAAGTCTAAGCATCTCTTTTTAAGCTGATGCCCTAAGAGTAGTTGGCTCAAGATCTCTTGCCACAACTTAGTCAACTTCTTCAGGTGGTGATGAGTGCTAACAACAACTGCACAAAGGCCCTTTCGGAGCCATCCATGCCATGTGGAGATTGGAAATATATGTGGTGCATACTGGCTTTAGAGGAGAGCTTGAAGCCAAGGAGATTCCACCCCTGATGAATAGAAGTGGTCATTAGTGCTAGATAGTCCGTGGTGGATGCAAAAAGTGTAGAGGACTTCCAAAGCCTTTGGACTATCATCGACAATGCCATGGTTGGGTAGTGTAAAGGTAGATGACGTAGTCATATGGATGGATGACTTATTTGGTTACTATAGTCAATTATTGGGCCTAGCTATGTGAGACATTGTTCATCTAAGTTCACACAACACTATTCCTTTGTCATCCATGGACATTGTAGCTTTGAGTTTCACTTGAGTGAGGCATCATAAATGATGATGGGAGAACTAGGTGGAATTGGAAACTTTGCGATGAAGGGAAGGAGAGCGAGGTGTAGTGTGACTTGGCTTTTGAGATGGGGTTGCATCGTCAGAGAAAGTGGTCGAACCTACACCCTCGAGCTAGTCCTCCACCATATCCCATGGCTCAATTGGTCCTCCGTGCATGCATTGCAATGCTGGGGTGTTTTAGAGTAGAGAAGATAGGCCAGTGTGACCAATGTTGAAGCAAGCCCTTGTAAGGCTTGAATGTGCCCTCGAGCATGGCACCTATTTACTATGGACGGATACAAGAAAGTAGGAGACCAAGAGGAGAAGAACGATGATTGGGGAGGAGAAGAAGAAGGAAGGTGGATGGAGAAAGAAGATTAGAGAGCGGGAGGGATGCATATGGTGAAAGTGTGTGTGTGTGTGTGAGAGAGAGAGAGAGAGTCCGATTGAAAAATGAGTTTTTTTTTTTTAATTCTTTTGTCAACATATTGAAATATCTCATACATAGATGATTGAATTTTTCTATAGACCCTCTCTTACACATTTTAAAGAAACCCCAATATTACTTGAAAGTACAAGCATACTGTCACGCCCCGGATTTTTAACTTGCACAGCGGGATAATCCGACGACGCGACCGGGGAAAATTAACCCCGTAAAAACATCGGTTTGGGAAAAATGAAGACAACTAGGTCCCAGTTTATACGTCCACAGAATCAAATTAAATACATTGCTATGCTATAATCTAAACAAATCTAATTATCATCTAAATTACAAGAATCATCCAATTTGCTTTTTTGGGAATCAATCCACCACGCTTCTGCTGCGCCAAACCTGATTACCTGAAAATTGATAAGAGGATTGGGATGAGTACGACGACTCAGTAGACACCCCATCATCCGCCAAATCGGATAGCCAAAAGGCCCTATATGTTAATTAAATAGGTACCCAGACCTACACCAATTATATGCAAATATAGGCTAGTTAATATATTAGATATATGACTTAATCCATGTGTTTTACACCACCAACCAAAGCCTATAATCACACCAACCAGCACCTATATGCATCATAATATGACCTAAAAACACTACGCCAAATTCGTCCTTTACCTATGCGAGAAAAACGTAGGTAAAGCTTATTTTCCCGTAGGTATTTCAATTTACCTACGGGACCACCCGTAGGACGTCGCGTCGGGCTAGGACATGTCGGTATATATTTTACCTACGGTATGTCCCGTAGGTATAGTACATGTACTATACCTACGATTCAACAACACCCATAGGTATAGTCCCTTTGTATACCTACGGTATATATACCCGTTGGTAAAACATGATTACATGTTTAGCAAGCGTAGGTCAAGAAAATTGATACAAACATGCATACCTACGGTTCCTCACGTAGGTAATAGTAGCGATAAAAAATTAATTGGATCTGTGGCAGCGTTTTACATTTACCTACGGCCAGAGACCGTAGGTATTCATACAAGTTGTTCAACCAATCGTATACACATTATTCCACAGCCACACTTATCCATACACATCATTACATACCACATTCCATTCAATCACATTGTTTCATTCATACAAGATGTTCAATTAACCTTCAGCAACCAGTTACATACAATATTGGTCCACCTCTTTACACTTATCCATATAGCATGTTTCATACAACCTGTTTCATTCGTACTTCTATTGAATCACATTGTTTCATACATGAATCCTGTTGCATACAACCTGTTTCATACATTGGATGACCTATTCCATACATCCATTCAACCTATTCCATACAACCTGTTTCATACATTGGATGACATAATTCCATACATCCATTCAACCTATTCCATACAACCTGTTTCATACATGTATCCTGTTGCATACAACCTATTCCATACATCCATTCTTATTTCAGCTCTTGACACATTGTTCCATACAACCTATTTCATTACACATTGTTCTATTCAAATCTCAAATTTCAAATTAAATTTATCAAAAACAGATTTACACATACGAACTAGCTAGTCAACATGAAGTTAAATTCAACATTATCTCTTTTTAAGTTTCCTACTCCTTCCACAGAAAGGAGACATCTCTGGCATTAACACCTAAGTGAGAGGGTAATTAATTATATTTTTACGTTATCAAAGGGCTCTGAAGTCCATACTTTTTAATTTCATATAGATCAATTGTTCATTTTAATTTGCTTGAACCCCCATGTAGCACATAAGCTACAAAAAAAACCCAGAACTTCTGAGCACCCGGTGTAGCTCGGAAGAGGCATGGATCTGCAAAATTAAACCTGCCTCTTATTTGACTCCTTCTCATGTGTAAAATGTCATAAAAGTAGAGACCATTACTAAGGATGCGAATTTACCATGGTATATAACCAATCAAAAAAAAAACACACGAAATTGGGACTTACATACATAAAATTTGTACATTACCGAAAAAAACAAGTGTTGGGACATTACGAAAAAAACACACGAGAATTGGGACTTACATACATAAAATTTGTACATTACATTGAGCATCTAAGTTTAAAATAAAGTCTAAGACAACGTTGGAGTAACACAGTGAGATGAGACAAGTGTTTTCAGTTTTCAAACACAACCAACATAAGACAAATTTTTAAAATTTCAAATGTCCTTCGTGGATGCACAAGTAAGCAATATTGGTTGAAGATAACCTTTGTGGATGCTAATGTAATTAATCTTGGTGGAAAATAACCTGCAATGGCCATTAAAATAAAAATAAAAGAAGTGAGCAACATGAAAATGACTGTGATGTATTTTCAATTGTATGAATGACTTACATAATCTCTCCACCAGATTATATGACTTCCAATGGCATCCTGCATCTTCTTCCTATGATTGTCCTTCACAAACGAGAGGGGCATTCGGGTTTGTGACAATGAGAACTGAGACCTCATAAAAAACTTCCCCAAGACATCCGTCCATCACCATTTTTGAAGGGTTGTCACCGATAAAAAAACCTTCGACAACACACCGACCCTCTAAATCCATGAGCTTCACCCTTCTCCCTACCTATTAATATGGTACACCCAAAAAATGTACAGATTAACATACCGAGTGACCACAGAATTTAATTGGGAGAATGAAAATATCTTTGGAATATGAACATCCATGAATATGCTTTGGAAGAGGTATTCAAAACATAATCAAAGAATTACAAGAAAAGAATACGCTGGAACATAATACATGAATATGCATCCATAAAAAGAAGAAAAGAAGAGCTATTTCATATGATGGAATATGAACATCCATGAATATGCTGGTAATTAGTACTAATGAAAAATAATGAAACATTAATTAGTACTAATGAAAAATATTCATGAACATTCATGAATATGCTGGTAATTATTAATAACGAACTAATCAGTACTAACCTACTGGTAATTACTACTACAGAAAAATAATTGTTTCATTAATCAGAATTACAATGAAAGTAATCAGTACTAACCTACTATTTTTTGCTAACAAACAGGGGACTTAAATTTTAAAACATTGATGATAGGTGAATGGAGTTATTAACTTACATTTTTTGCATCCGATGGTGACAACTTGCTTGCGGTGATGATCGGATTCCGGACTACAAGAAAATTGCGTAATCAATTAGGATGCTTGCAAACTGTCTCACTTATGAAACTTCCAAAAAATTATGTATATAATCAAAATTGTATACCTCTTCTTGGGGTTTGTTCTCCAGTTTAGCAACTTTCGATTCTAGAAGTTGGAGACGTTCATATAACTCTTTCCTTAGAACATTGGAGGATTCACCCTTCTCTCCCCAAATGTAAGTGGGGGACGGACTGTGCCAATGCCCACGACTCTTCCATTCTTGTCCTTTCCCATGACTTTTGAGAAAACATCCGATTTAGCCGCAATGGAATGCATGCCGGTCGATGGTGCAACCGATTTTATAGCCTTGAGTCGTTTCTGCATTGCCTAAGGTATTAGTAACATGACTTCAAATCTTTTAATGATATAACAATTGATAAGTACTTACAATTGCAAGGGCACAATCATCGTTTACAGCCTTTCCATCTTTCTTTGTGTGAGTGATGATGAATATGTCTGCCCTATCCACATCGTTCCCAGTTTTAGCGACTTGAAAAATTTTATGTTAAATCAGGTTAAAGATAACAGAATCTGTCCAACGACCGTATGTTAATTCAGGATAGAGTTTACCTCTGTTTTCCTTACATCTGCAAAGGACTGAGTTCCAGCACAATGATAAATTTTATGCAGACTTTTGTTCTTTTGATTCACTTCGCTTTTCTTCTATCAATAGGAAAAGAAATGTATTAAGCTGTCTATACCTTTAATACTCATATCGACTCAACTAACCAAGGAAATGACTAGTTTCATACTAAACAGAATCGAATCTTACTTGGAAATCAGGAGATGACCAAGATGCCTTCGCGGACTCCCACATCTCACTAGAAATATACAGACCCGGCGAGGTGGATCTTTTTTTCAAATTTTTTTTTCCTTAGGCAGTACTTGTGATATCTCCATTTATGCCCAAGGTCTTTCATTATAAACATTTTCTGGAATACATCTCCCTCATCAACTTCATATTTTCTCTACATAAGATTGACAACAAAATGATGGTAAAAGACACTTAACGTTGATACTAACTAATAAGATGTACTTTAAAAACAGATGTCATCAACATTTTCTTGTGGCATCTTATCCCAAGATCCAATGTTGATTGGGCATTTGTCAGCATTCCTGGCAATTGTACCCAAAAAGGTCCTAAGTGACCTTCCACCCTTCCCAACCGGTTGTCCTAACTCATTCCACTCAACAGAAATGAGTTTCCCATCCTCTAGCACATGCACATCTCGACAATATGTGCGGCCTCTCGTTTTCTTTTTTACAACTTCAAGACTTTCAATTTCAGTGTCTTCTCCCTTGGGAGCAACTTCATTTTCCTCCTCACAGGTTGCGGCTGATGAAGCTGAAGAAACCCACAAGTCTCCCTGTTTAGCGTATGTTATTACTTTCATAATGAAACCATCAATTTCCCTCGTGCTAAACCAATCTTCCGACATCTACAATATTGAGCAAATAAAAGCAATTATGAAGTAAGGCTAACAGATTGGGACAAAAATAAGAAAAGGTTGAGAAGAGAGATTTACCAAAGCTGGAGATGATAGTAGAGAAAAGGTCGGTGGAGCACTCTTAAGGAAAAGATATGCAAAGTAAAGTGTGAAAAAGCCACATTCAACGTCATCTCTTTGTTGTGGCACCTAGATGAAGGCAATGTAAACACCACATTGATGGTCCGTAATGTTGTGAAAGTCTAGTTTCTTAATACCTTGGGAATGAAGAAAGGAATTGATTTTAAGGTCTTCTTACTAACCATCTTCCCTTCGCATTGTATATATCCTTGACCAACTTTGAGAAGACAACAATCAAAAATTAAGAACCTAGATTCAGGTACACAAAAGAAGAAAAAGCATAGGGTGCAATTTACCTCCTAATGAGAGGTTCCTGCCTCTGTGGCTTGGCCAACAGAAGTGAGTCTAGAACAATCATTGATGGTCCAAATTCGGACTCAAAAGAGGCAACCAAGTTGCACAAAATCAACAGTCTCCAATGACCACTACAACATCTTTGATTAGAGAGGTGACAACTAATGTACACAAATCAGAACAAAATTTAACTTCCACTTACCCATCTACAATTGGAACAAGAATATAAGACTTGGAGAAAATCTCTTCCTTCTGAATGTACTCTACAATCCTACGACTACCGTTAATATACATAGAAAACAATAAACAATCTATAATTGCAGCACTTATATTTCGGCTAATCTGAAGTTGGCCCCACATATGGCTGCAGAATTCAAACAAGTTAGAGTTAGCAATGGGGTAGAAACGTTAAAAAAAACAAAGATACAAATCTGTACAATAAAATAATATGTCTGAAGGGTCAAATGTTGTGAGACCAGCCAAATTGCACAAGATCTGTCCAGACAATAAAAGAGTAACATGCATCAGTCAAAATCAATAATAACCTGCTGAAGGTCTCCTAGCAATGTTAAAGTATATTAAAGTCTAAATATAAAACTAGATGTTGCAAGCAACATGAAAAGTCGAATCTAAATTGTATGCATACATCACCTTGAAACATGTGCTAATAAGGGCCTCTGCATCAAAATACACAAAAGGGCATAAGATTCTTAGTATCAAAACATTCAATAGTTTCTTGAGGTGAGAAAAATCTGTTATGTATAACCATGTTATGCAATGGAATTACAAATAACATGAAATAGTCGAATCTGATATGCATGCAATGTTATGCAAGCAACATGAAATAGTCGAATATAAATTGTATGCATACTTCACCTAAATGTTTAAAAAAAGAATCTATTTTTTTTCACCCCATGTTATGCAATGGATTTATCATAAATCTATGCTATCTACTTTCATGCATTATGTAAAAAATATGTGTCCATAGAAAAGTGCAAAACAGAACACCAAGGTAGAAGAAAACATACTCTATGTACATCTGGAATAGTTCCGAGTCCAACTTGTTCTTTTCTGTAGATGAGATGTCATAGATGTCTGAAATATGCTTGATTTTCTTCGGTGGGAGTGGATTGGATGATGTATCAGGCCCCCACAACCCCTTCTCACCGGACTTGACACCATCAGATTTGTATGACAGTGATTCCATAATATTCTTCCCCCTGAAATTGACACTTTCAGTAATTTTATCGTCAGTAGTAAACGGGAAAAGTGTAGCTACAAACCTCTCCTGAATCAACATCTTTTAAAAACCCGCCTAGACAAAGATAATTTGGAAACAAAACAAAAGATCTGCAGCATCGGTAGTGAAAACAAAATAAACATATAAACATGATTCTAAATGGAACAACACTGTATATATCATAGATATGTAACAATGACATTCATACAAAAACCTGCATACATAACAGTCTATAACAAAATTCAGTCTGACATTAACATACATGCAGAATATCAAAATTCGAGCAGATTGAGTTACATTAAACTTCAATCCCATCTATATCGGATCTACGACCGGTTATGTTACGAATAACATTATCATCTTGGTAACTTTGTCTTTGCTCTGGTTGTGTTGGTTGTATGTCCAGAAAATCGGCCTTGTCTTCAGAACTATGTCTTGATAAGTTGTAAAAATCTTGGGGAGATGTCTTGCGAACAACACACCAACCAAGGTTCTTAGGATCCTCCACGTACCAAACTTGCTCTGCCTGTGATGCTAGAATATAACATTCACTTGTTCTTAACTTACATAAAAGATTCACAAGGGTAAGAGGTCCATCCTGTTTGACACCTCTATGCAAATCTACCCAATCACACTTAAACAATATTACCCTCATGTGTCCATAGTAATCAACTTCTAGAATTTCATGAAGAACACCATAGTAAATCACATTATCTTCAGCACTCAACATAACACCTGAGTTTTTGGTCACTCGACGTTCTTCAAGACTTTTAGTGTGAAACCTAAAACCGTTGGCTATACATGACTCATATTTCTTAACAACGTCCATTGGCAAATCTTTAATCAAACGAAGATAAGATGACATGTCTCCTGTGGTCATCTCTTGTTCCTTGTGCACCTAAGCAAATTAAAATTATCATTTAACCTTAATGCAGAATTTACAATCACAAATTATTAAATTTAATGTTAAATCCAACGGAGCTTATGCTAGTTACCTTAAATTTAAGCCATTCTACAAAGGTACGTGTATGAATCGTTCCACATCAGTCTTTCCAAGCTCAGGACAAGTTTCTCTAACCTCATCAATGTGGACTCTGCATTGAAATCAACAAACAAACAATATTATTTTGGATGCTTGATGGAGATGTACAAATATCATAACTACATATTATAATAGTACACTGACTTAATCAAATTGTTCATAGCGGTACAGTTGAATAGGATATATTTATGAATCTCTTCCAACTCATTAATTTCTAATCGATATGTTGTAGCTGTTCCAAGTGGGCGACATGTCTCCCTGAAAATTTCCCATCCTTCCTCCACTTCTTTTGGTCTGTATTCTGCTTGTCGGCGTGGCTTATTGAACCATGTCTCTACATCATCATTTAGATATCGAGAGGCAAAAGTGATTGTCTCTGCAACAATATAACCTTCTGCAATTGAACCCTCAGGATAAGTCTTGTTTGTCGCATAAGACTTTAGTTTAGCCAAATACTTGAAATGATATGAAACAATGATTACTACTTTCATATTAAATGGCAATTAAAAACCTTCTACTATTGATGATACCTCTCAAATGGGTACATCCATCTATATTGAACCGGCCCAGCAATCCTCGCCTCCTCTGCTAGATGAATGATCAAGTGTACCATGATATTAAAGAAACTGGGAGGAAATATCATTTCTAGTTCACATAATACTTTTGCAATATGTAGGCCTTCTTGGTAAAAGTCTTCAGCATAAGCAACTTTTGAACATATATTGAGGAAAAAGTGAGAAATGTCGCTTAGTGAAGAAGATAGATTAATATTTGGGAGTGCCCTAACGGCAATTGGAAGTAATTGTTGCATGATCACATGGTAGTCATGACTCTTCAACCCCCACAACTTCTTATCTTTGTTGAGAAAGCGCTTTGCAATGTTTGAAGAATAACCATCAGGAACCTTAACAGATTGAAATAGCTTGAAGATGATATCTTTCTCTTTTCTGCTACATGTGAAATGAGCTGGTGGTAACACTATTTTGCTTGGTCCAAGTTCTTGTGGATGAAGACATTCTCTTATACCCAACTTTTGTAAGTCTCGACGAGCCTTCAAGCCATCTTTGTTCTTCCCCTCAATGGATAGAAGGGTGCCTATGATACTCTCGCACACATTCCTCTCAATGTGCATAACATCTAAATTGTGGCGTAGCAACAATGATTTCCAATAAGGTAGAGAGAAGAAAATACTCATTTTTCTCCACCCAAGGTACTTTCTATCATCCTTTTTACTTCTCTTTCTCTTTTTACCTTTCTTCTTGATGTCTTCGTTTGCAACATGAGAGTTAAAATGCTCTAGCTGTTGTAAGATTTGATCTCCCGATAGCATCAATGGCTTGTCACCCCATTCTTCATGACCATTAAATTTTGTTCTCATCTTTCAGAATTTATGATTGTTTCCAAGCCATCTACGATGACCTGTGTAACAAAATTTCGCACTACACTCTAACCAAGTAGAACATGTGTCTTTGTTACAGTTAGGACAAGCTAATTTACCTTTAGTACTCCAACCGGACATGTAAGCATATCTTTGGAAAGTCATTAATGGTCCATAATAAGGATGCACGCAACCGAAAAATCTCGCCTTTAGCTACATCAAAGGTATCAATACCATTCCATAGGATTTGTAGCTCCTCAATCAATGGTTGTAATAGAACATCAATGTTGTTACCGGGACCTTTTGGACCGAGAGATGAGAAGGGACAACAATATATTGGTACTTTTCATGCATTCCCAAGGTGGTAGATTATAAGGTACAATCAACACCGGCCATGTACTATGAGCGACGTTCATGATTCCATACGGGTTGAACCCATCAGAGGCTAATCCAAGACGGACATTCCGACATTCTAACCCAAAATCATCAATGGCATCTAATGTTTTCCAGCAAGCCGAATCAGCGGGATGTCTTAACATACCGTCCTCCTCGCGTTTTTCATGATGCCATCTCATGTTGAGTGATGTTTTTGAATATGTGAAGAGTCTCTTTAGTCGTGGAATTAATGGAAAATGACGGAGAACCTTTTGAGGTACTCTTTTCTTTTTTCTCGAGCTACTCGATTTAAATGACTTCCACCGGGATTCACCACATTTGGGACAACAATTACACTTCTCATATTCTTTTTGATACAACATACAGTTGTTCGAACATGCATCAATCTTTCTATAGCCGTATCCTAACTTATCAAGTAGCTTCTTCATCTCATAAAATGATCGTGGTAATGATGACCCATCTGGGAGCAACTTATTCAATAACTTCAATAAAACATCAAATATTTTATTGCTCATTCCACCCATGCATTTAAGGTTTAGCAATCGAATGATGAAAGAAAGTTTCTTTGAAATTCTTGCATCCGGGAAAAACGAGGTTGGTTGACTTCTTTTAACAAGTCCAAAAAGGATTTCGAATCCTTATCATGTACTTCATCATCACATGTCGGAAAGACATCGGCTAACATTTCATACATGTTTGATTCATCTACACCTTCTTCAAATCTTCCTTGACTTGACTCTTCACCATAGAACTTCCAAAATCGTTTGTCCTTTATAACACCGTCTATGTAGAGGTGTTCTCTAATAATATGCATTTCACATTTTTTCAAGCATGCGCATTTCACACATGGACATCTTATCTTTCGACTCGATGGTATACTTTTATATGCAAACTTTAAAAAGTTCTCAACACCATCGTAATAGCCGCCCACATTTCTTGGCAAATCCATCCAGCTCCAATCCATATGACTATAGATCAAAACATGGATAATAATTAAAAATGCATCCTACAATTTTGAAAAATGGATAGCGTCGCATCGATTAATATTCTTAAACTTTATAAGGAATGATGGAAATGACTAGTTGAATCTTCCATAAAAATCAGGTAACTTTTTATGTTATATATCTAATAAGTGGGATACAAAGAAAAATATAACATATTATTGCTAAAGATATAGTGAACATGTGTCCGAATGCAAATAAGAAGATGTATTGTCAGATATATGGAAAAAATGCAACTACAAACAAAATCATTAATGAAAACATGAAAACTGTAACAAGAGGATGAATGATTGACAAAATATAGTCAGAAATTTATGGCATAAGTGTTACCTCATTTTCGAAGTAACAAGAGGGTAATCGAATCAATGAACTCCAGATAATAGCACCTGAAAGTAAGTGTAAAGAAACTGTAAAGCCTTAAGACACGTTGAGAAATAAAAGAAACAAGGATATAGAGATTGTCCAAGATATCGAATTTTTAAATGTTCAACTGTTCTAGCCAAATCACGGTTCATGTGAGCATCATATGAGCATTCGTAAATCTGCAGAAAGATCTTGAGACCGGTCCCACCGTTGTAATCTATAGACCCAAATATTTCATACTTGACGGACAAGTGATACAACAACAATGAGAAGGATACCTTCTTTTCTGTAAATGATGGTTTGCTTCCAAATAACCAAATTCAGCAACAAGGACACCTCTTTCTAGTATTGCAATTAAAATCTGCAATTCCATATAGCAAAATTCCTTTGCTTGTTTGTAAACAAATCAAACGTTTAATTTGTTGTTGACATGAATGGAGATGTTGGAACGTACAAGGAAGATGGCATCTGTTTCGGAATGGGATATTCATAAAGCTAAAATATAATCTTTATACTTAAATGTACCATGAATATCTATAAATGTACATTTACTTCTCTTATATCTTTAGATCCATACATAAGGTCTTTACGTACCTTATGTATGGTACATTTCGGAAATGTAATATAAAATGACGATTAGGAATTAAGCTCTGTTTATGGTGTTAAAAAGACCAAACTTACAAAATGACACTTCATGAAAGGAGTTAATTTTTGTGACCGACGTTAAAAGAGACAAACTGAGATATTTTATTTTGGGCATGTAATGTTTGATGAAGGGCAGTGAACCTATAGATCCTAAACTTAAGACTAGCTTGAAATGGTATATGATGTTTCTAATGGTAAGAATGGAAACAAACAACCGTTATTTAGTAAGAGCAACGGGAGTGATACCATATCAATTTTGACATTAATATTTGTAAATGACGAGTATCGATACAAAAAATGATACAAGCGTATACTTTATTACATATATAGCCTTTTATTTGCACTAAATTATTGATAGCCGGATAGTTAGTGATGAATACTATCACTATTTCTAGGCGACAGGAAGTCAACATCTTATAACGTCTTTGGTTGCATCTGGTTGGACACTCGTTAGGGAAGAAATCTCGTGAGAAATCTCCGGCAACCGAAAAAAAATCTAACCAAAAGCCCATTGCAACACTCTCATCATAGGGAAACGATGGGCAGAACATAGTTCGACCCACAACTTGTAAAACCCTAAATCGTACTGTACGTATTGAACGAGCTGAGAAATATGGAACCCAAAATCGATCGAAGTAAAGGAAAGGTGCGAAACACTTACAAGTATGTCGTAGGTAGCTCGGACGACTGATTCAAGCGACGACAGCTCCCCTTACGGTCCACTAGTCGACCGCCCCGCCTGGAAGCGCCGAAGATGAACTACCTGGAAGCGCCGAGTGGAGAGAGCGGGAATAGCAGAGGATGGAGAACGGGAATCGCCGTCGATGCAATGCCTGTAAACGCCGTCGATGGACCGCCTGGAAGTGTCGAGTGGGGAGCTGGAAATCGCCGACGATGGACTGAGGAAGCCAGCGTCGGGGGCTGTGCGAGGAGATGGTCGGTCGATCGCGCGGGCATTCGCGTATTAGGTAACATGCTCTATTCGATCTCACCTGCCCGCATATTTCAAATGGACGGATTAGATTCATTGATCACTTATAATGTTTACCTACAGGATGTCTTGCGTAGGTTATCCGTAGGTGTTGATACATTTACCTACGAGCAACTAATTGGTAGGTATACTATGTCGGTAAATGATACATATACCTACCAAAATCTCACCTACGCGATGGGTTCACGTAGGTAAAGGACGAATTTGGCGTAGTGAAATATGGTATGAACATATGCATAGACACCTACTATATGCTCCATATGATGATATACTACAAATGAGACACACCATACATACACCATGCTACATAACCTGATACTTGACAAAATAAAATACATCACTAGACCATCTATACCATACCATGCAAAATACATCTATCCTCTAACAAGAATCACATTCACACATATGCACCTATCCTCTCATAGATGCACATATCATGTACACAGATTTTCATTAGCAAGGAATGCGTCGTCTTGCCACCTCAACTAGCTACCACCAGATCTATCATATATAAGTACCATATACTAATCGAAATCCCATAGTGCACCTAGGCAGTGGTGGCACTTAGGATGCCCGTGGGATTTGGGATCGAAGGATGCACCAGACGGTTCTAACCCCTCGCTGCCCTTGAGTCACGACTAACTAGTCTGGTGTAGCTCAGTTTTCCATTGACAGTTTCAATGCATCATGCATCCACCTCAATCATGCCATGCCATGATCACCAATATGCAAGATCAATAAACATCAACAATACTATGCCATGACATAACAACACAACTATGAACATTAACTTGAATATATACACAACTAATCCATGCTAGACAACCCTGCTTGAAATAAACCAAAATGAAACGACATCACATATAACTAACTAAACATGATTAAATAATGAATGTAACTAGATGCTGGAAGATTAATCACCACACTAACTAATCTTGTTAACCTATCACAATTTACTTAGCAAGATTAACATAATCTAAATATGATAAAAAGTAACAGGATGACAAGCTAAAAGAAAGCATATTATACTATTAACTAAGCATGATCTCATATTCACAAAATAGAGACATAAACATATATCACATGATACTACGCACCTCTATCTAATTACCCCTGCTAACTCACAAATTACGTAAAAACATAACTACACACATCCTTTTAATTAGAAGGTCAATTATATGGATCATGAAGAATTAAATATGAATTTTTAATGATAGTAGCCACGTCAAGGATGCCTACCGGATCGGTGCAAGAAAAGACGGGGATCGGCAGCCAAAAATGATATCGGACGTGGCGACGTGATGCACCACTTGAACCAATCGAAAAGGCTATCCCATGGCACCTAGGCTGCTGAAAAAAAAAGATCTGAAAATGTACCATCGGATCAAGGGGGGAATAGAGAATAAAATTAAGGGGAATAATAACCTGAATAATAGAGAGAGAAGGAAATAGATAAGAGAGAGAGAGAGAGAGTTCACCGCGGATAGAGGGGTGCACCGGCGGGCGCACGGCCAGCAGGGGGGGCGCACGGACGCCGCGCTGGCGCACGGCGGCTGCCGATGCGGCGGCGGCGCTGGCCGCGTGGCGCGGCGGATGGCGGACGGTGGGCTTCCTCGGGCGTGGGGCGGGAAGGCATGCGTGGGCGGCGGGGGTGGCAATGGCGCGCGCGGCGCTCGTCAACGGGGCAAGGCGGCACGGGGTGACGCCAGTCAACGGCAGAAAGGGCTGGTGGGCTGGCGATCGGTGCATTGACGCGTACGCTCCCGGGTGACGCGGACGGCGAGGTGGCGGGGAGAGAGAGATGGCGATGGAGAATCGCGTGAGGTTGCATGCACCTGTGCCTGCGGGAGACGACCAACACGGCTGCACACGGTGCCGAGGGGGCGAGAAGATGCAGAGGGTGACAACGAGGGGAAGAGAAGAAAGAGATGCGGCGGCTGCGCAAGGAAAGAACCGTGGTACGACTAGGATTTGAGGGAGAGAACGGAAGGAGGCGGCGGTGAAAAATAGGGTTTGAGAAGGATAAAAATAAAGAGAGAATAAATAGGAAAAGAAAAGAAATAAGAGGTTAAATAAATAATTAATATCAACTATAAACAATCCACTAAACTAATAAGACATAATATAAATAAAATATAACAATCTATGAAGCTAATAAGACACAATATAAATAAAAAAACACTTACGTATCTATGTAAACGTCTTAAAAATAATTTAAGCACAATACGTAAATAATTAAAGCACTACGATAATAATCAAAATAATATTACAAAAACCCGGAATATTATACATACCCAAACTATCAATTATTTAAATAAATATCCTTACAAGAATAAAATAATATTAACAAAAATAATATCTTCCAATGACTTGCATGACTACTATATCGATCAATTATCTTCTTTGATTTATAATGACTCCATGACATGGTAACGATATCGATACACATGATCCAAATTAAAGCAAACTCTAGAACATATGTCGTCACCAATCCTTTCTGGCTAGGGGGAATTCCAAGCATCAAGTGGGGGTCATTGGTACTTTGATAGTGCTCCAAAAGATTGTGGTCTAGTTACCGAAGCTCTACTCGCATCACCCATGTGTCCTAAGTTAGATCAACCCTTTTAATGAACCAGATACCATTAGTACACTCCTACTTGTGTCGTCACCATCTACTTGTCCAATAAACACTCAATTTTTACTCGTGTTGCGATAGTGAATAACACAAAGTTGGATATTTAGGTGTGGGATATATCAAAAGAAGTGGATGTGACTTTGAAAGCTCTTGTTGTATCTTCATAATCCATCATATTAGACACATTGAATATCTAGTTAATCTCATACTCATGTGGTAGGTCTACAATGTACGCATTAGTCCCAATTGTCGACTCCAGAAACGGGTTCCGGATCGACACCTCAAGAGAAGGTGAAAGATAGAATTGGGAAAAAGGGAGGAGTGAATCGGAAAACACTCGGAAAGCAGTAAGAGGTCCTCATCTCAGTCCCACACTCACATTGATCCCCGAACTTTCATCTCACGGCGTCGCTCGAGCACCGGAGATGGTTCGGGTCATGTGGGAGGAGAGTGAGGAGGAGATGAAATTAGAACATAAATAAAAGGTGGTCGCCAGAAGCCGTGGGCTCCGCTTTATAGAATAAAAACAAGATTGAGTTGATTTGACCGTGTGTACCTTAGCGTGTGAGATTGGGATGTGGGTTCAACCTTCTTCTTCTTCGGCCGGCCGATGAAGAAGAGTCTCCAACCGATGCTAGCTTGATGTATTTGTGCAACTAGAATAAGTGAAGTGTAGTAACTTGTAAAAACAATAACACAAAAGGGCAATTGGAAACAAACTCACCGGATTCGGGGTTAGCCCTAACCCCTTTTTTTTTGTTTTTTTATGGTGTATGAAATGATGTAAAACTGAATAAAAATGATGCTTAAATGTGAACTAAATGATTTGAATGAAGAGTTATCAAAGATAATATGAATGGTTAAAGACAACACAACCCAGACAAAGTGGCAACCGGGTTGGACAGATTCAATGTAAAGTGCGCAGCTCTGATGCAGAGATCATAACAAACAGCACCGACATCAGAATAAAGTGATGTTTGTTTTAAAATAAAGAGGACTCACGGAGTGTGGTTTTATATGAAGATAGGTTTGCTTGAATATTATGATAAGTAATATGAATTTACCTGATAAGCCGGATCTTGGACAGTGAAGTTCTGGAAACTCCCGGCACAATGTTGATGTATGATGTTCTATGGAAACCACAGATATCTGAATTGAATGATTCTTATTGGAGATAAAAGAAAACTTACCGGGGAACAATTTCTATGAAGGATGTATAGTCTGAATCCACTATTAAATGTACTGAAATTGACTGTGAAGATGATGACTTAGAAGAGAAGACTTCGGATCTGTCTGTACAGCGCCAGTGTTGAAGCCATAACAAGCCTAGGGAATGTAAGAATTGATCTCTGTTTGTTGGAGATGAAATATATCTTGATGAAGCACACTTCTTATGAAGGAAGTCAGGCCGTAAAATGACTATAAAGATATGTATAATCCGATGATCAGCAGTGCAGCATATCAAAGCATAGACCGGCTTCTTCTTCACTTTGAGATGATCTCTGGGCACCGGGACGAAGAGAGGACGATTTGGGGAGGTTGGAATGAGCCTAGGGTGTCTGGAGGACGATGAGAGGAGTTATGGATGATGGGGATTTTCTTCTTAGGTCGTTCATATGAGTCTCCCTTTATGGGGGATGAAAAACAGGTCAAAACATGTCAAGTTTTGATACATCCGACCATAGGTTGGATTTCCTCCATTTAATGTTGCTGATTTTCATCCTGAGGCATCTAGAAACTTACCCAAATGATTGAGAAGGATTGGAAACCGTGGATCACCTTCCCCATGTTCAAAATATGTCTCCACTTGAAGAGGAAACAAATCTAGTCCAAAAATAGCAAGTATTGATGTATAAGACAACAAGTTGGATTGCCATCATTTGATGATGCTAATTTCAACCATGAAGCTTCCAGATGCTATAAAAAGTGATATGGAGGAGGAAAAAGGAAGGTAAGGTCGTGAATTGGTCAGATATGTGCCCAATGGGCTGGGCTTGCATGCAATTGGGCTTGATTGGTGCTGCGTGCGGACAGAACTGCGTATCTGACTTCTAAAAGGCGCTGCAGACAAATGGTATATTGGAATTGAATGCCATTTGTTGCATTGAAAAGAGGACTCAGAGAGGAAGATTATTTATGTTGAATACTTCTTCATTAGACATCTATATAATCCTGTGGAAAATTTTCAAATAGAGGATATGCTGGGAAAAGCATAATCTAGCACACCACCGAGAGTCTCTTGTTTGACAAACACGGATTTGGTTAAAAATTAGCAAATTATCCTCATATTTCCAATAAGCACCTCGGCTCATCCAAAAGGGTGATTCATCATGATTTTTATGGTCTAAAAGAGATGTTGCCAATGGAATAATGGTTTAAGCTCTAAATAAGGCCAAATTGGCGTGTCTACACCAATCTGTTTAACTACTTTGAAAGACGAACTTACCTAGTTTAAAGCTTCTTGACAACCCTTGAAAGGAGCCATTCAAGTATGATCGTGATCATGACATAATTGCCTATGTAAGACCAACTTCTCTAGCTTGAAGTTTCATGACAACCCTTGAAGGGAGCCATTCAAGTATGATTGCGATCATGACATAATTGCCTATGTTTAACTCTTGTACTCATCGATGCAAAATCAATATGTTGTTTATAATAGTCATTGTTATCCTTTATTTGACGCCTAATACAACCATGCAAACTCAATATGTGTTTGACTAGAGACTATGTGAAAATTGAAACACAAGCAATAAAAGGCAAAGGTCATGTAGGATCTATGGGTTGTCTAAGGCCCAAGGGCAATGACTATATGAAATAGGTTCAATATATTGAGTCATTATAAACAAACTCTAATAGAGGAAGGATAAGATATCATGTGTCAACATGGTCTTTTAGAAAGCATCATAAAATATCACCCAAACTTGATAACCTCGGTCTGATCATATTTTGGGGGTGATATGTAGTGAAAAACATAAGTTTTGTTTGTATAAAATGATGTAAAGGTTTTCAAAAATAACTGACAAAGTGAATATTACTATATGAGACAATAAACTTCGACAATTGACGTAACCTTACAATCTCTAAAAAAAGAGTTAGGCTACCACAAAAGTGCCATATGTCTTGGACCATAAAATAAATGAGCCATTTCAAAATAAAGTCATGGCGTTGCAAGGTGCGTGACAAATCAAGGACAAAGTTCATGCTGACATCCTACCAAGGGTACTCCAAGACAGGCAATGGTGTATAGAGATTGGCCTTTTGATTTATCTACTTGGATAAAACATAAGTGTGACATTGGGTGATAATGTGCACAATATCATGCTTCTGGCTTGACCAAAAGAATTGATGATAGACAAGCTCGATCATTTTATTGTAACCAAAGTGACCAACAAGATTGCCTACGTATAACTTCTACAACAGAAAGTCATGGATTGAAGTCAACAAGATATAACTTTGGGAGTCATGAAAAAAAGACATTCTTGCAACAAATATTTGCTAAAATCATTGGATGGACCTAAATGAAGAGATAAAAAGATAGAACCAAGTCAGGACAATCATGATTACTTATCTTGAATTTGCTCTAACCCAATAACTTTTGCACTTACAACTGAGAACAAGGATACTCGACACTCAAGGCATTAGCTATGCGGTTCTCGACTCTAGTTCAATGTTTTAAGACAAAAGTGAAGGATTATAGATACTCATTGACTATAATGTGGATTAGGTTTCTTTTGAGTGTGTAGGAATTGGAGGGTTTCATGGTGAGAAAAGAGAACAAACTCTAAGAAAAACAAGTAATGCCTCCCATGCCTTAGTACTTGCACTACTGCAAAAAAAAAAAAACCTTGTCATAGGTAGAATACTTCAATTTTTCATCAGAGTTTCTCACTGAAGTAGGCCAAAAGGTGACCGCCTTGTGATATGACTCCCTCTATACCCACTCCAAAGGCATCACAAGTGAGCTCAAACACTTTGAAAATGTTGAACAATTGAAACAAAGGTGCTTGTGCCATCATCTCCTTTAGGGTGTTGAAGGCCAAGGGTATGACTTTAGTTCATATAAATTTACCTTTCTAAAGACAATTTGTGATAGTTGCAATGATAATACTAAACCTCTTTAAGGAGTTGCAATAAAAGGTAGCTGACCTATGAAAGTTATGAACATCATAGATGTTTTAGGATTCGGGCCACTTAACAATGACCTTGACTTTGTTAAGGGTAGCAAAGACCTTGTCAATTGACATTATGTACCCTAAGAAGGTGACAAAGAGGGCATGAAGACACACTTCTTAAGGTTTCCAAGTAATTGCTCTCAATGAAGAACAATATAGAATTGGTTGAGGTGATTCATGTGGTCCCTATTTGAGCAAAGATGCCATCGATGCTAGTAGTCCATGGTTGATGTTGAGGGAGTAAAGAACTTTTGAAATCTTCACAAACCATCGCTGACATCATTGTGGCTAGATGGGGACACATCATTAGAGAAGGTGGTTGGACCTGCACCCTTGAGCAAGTCATTTGTGGTGTACCACAGTTCCATTGGTCAACCATGTAGGTGTTGTAATGTTGGGGCATCATGGGGTTGAGGAGACAAGCCAATGTGACTGATGGGTGATATGGTATATTGATGAGGCTTTGACATGCACTCCTAAGTGTGGTAGCCATTCTTTGAAGTGGGAAACACTAAGGTGGGGACCAAGAAATGAATGACAGCGACTGGGGAGGAGAAGAAGAAGGGTGAGAGGAAGAAAAAGAACAAAGAGACGGTGAAAGGTGCATGGGGAAGGGGATAGCGAGAGCGAGAGAGAGAGCGAGAGAGAGAGAGAGAGAGAGAGAGAGAGAGAGAGAGAGAGAGAGAGAGATGAGCTTCTTATAGATAAATTCTTTTTATAAACTATTTTTAGAGATTTTAAAGAAATCTATAATATATGCATATCCAAATTGTCTAATAGTTAAACATGTTCCCTTTCAAAAATAAAATAAAACAATACTAATAAAGTGGTACTCTATGGTATGTGAATGTGGATCTCGTGCTTTGAACAATCAATCCTCGGTGGCACTTGGGTGCCAGATAACCAGTTCGGAAAGGGGCTAACGTTGGTGGACTGGTTCAGGTCAAATTGGGAAAATAAAAAGAATATGGAATAGAAATGCATATGGTTTCAATAAACTGTGGATTCCAAATGTAAATAACATTAAAGATTGACATGCGTGCTTATGGGGGGATGTGCGATGTGGGTATAGCTTCCTTATCTTTGGTCAGCCAAGGACAAGGAGCTCAAGATGTTCTTAGTCTTTAAAAGTGGTTGTGGATGAATGTGGTTGACTCCCAGATGCTCCTTCTTGCAATGCCCAAAAACAAATAAAAATTGTGACAAATGATTATAACTAATGAAGACTTGGATATCCACAAATGAGATGAACATAAAAGAACAAAAGGGGTGGCATGAATCGGGTTGAGACTAGATTCTAACATCTATTTTTGGTATTTTCAGATATGTGGGATGAGCACTTGATGTTTAAATGTGTGAAACACGAGACTAAAACATAAATAAAAACAACCTGAACTTGAGAAAAGATTTGGTAGAGTTAGGAATCTGTCTAGAGTTGCATCCACATAAGAGTTCATCTAGGATTTCAAATACTAATTAAAGGCTTAGAACGCATAAAAATCTCATATCCTTGATTTTGTCAAGAACATTTGAGTGCCAAATGGGTATTCATCAAATTTGAGTGGGTGTGTAGATCTAAATAGTATGATCATTAATGAATTAAAAAGTCATGATTGTCATGTCTTGATGCAGGTGATTATTCTTATGACTTTTCAAGGGATCGTTCCAAAGGATGTATTCAATCTCATTGTAAAGTTATGTCAATATTTTAAAGTCATATGTGGTAAGATTTTAGATACTAGTATATTAAGGGATTGAGAATCTAAGATTGCAATCACAATGTGTAAGTTGAAACATCTTTCCACCATTATTTTTTTAATGTTATAGTCCACATTGTTGTACATTTTGCTTATAAAACTAGAATGTCTGGACCAATTCAATACCGGTGGATGTATCCGATTAAAAGATATTTAAAGAAGCTGAAAGATTATGTTGGCAACAAGGCAAGAGTCGATGGTTCCATTGCCAAGTGGTATTTGGTAGAGGAGTGCATACAATTTATTTCTTTGTACATGCGTCATGACAGCGAAGATAGTATAAATCAAAACTATGATGGTGGTTCCTATGAAATGATCACAAGGAGAGTTCAATGTTTAAGCCAATTGGTCATCCATTGAGATGCACTCATATCCCTAGAATGTTGACAGAAAGAGAACAGGATTCAATTCACTTATATGTGTTAAACTAAATTGATGATATCAATTATTTCCATCAAAAGCATAGTGATACTCTTATTAACGGGAGAAGTAGAGAGCACAGTTTTTTGGTTTGGAGCACATGTTATAGAATTAGAGAACATAGGGTCTTCTAGGTACACTAAGGACCTTGAGATTTTGTCCCTTGGTCCATCAAGATTTTCATCTTTATTATCTAGATATATTTGCAGTGGATTTATATTCCAAACGATGGATTTAGATTTAACCAAATCAAGTCAACTATGTGATGTCATTGTGAATATAGAACTTCAATATGGCTGTGATGAATATTATGGACAAATTTTAAATATAGTTGAGATATTATTTGATAGGAATCGTCATTTAGTATTGTTTGAATGTCAATGGTGGGATGTGTATGATAATGATAAACGATTTAAGGTTAATGATTATAGATTTATTTCATTGAATACACAAAGACAATTAAGGACTAATGAACCATTTGCACTTGCAAGTCAAGTGGAATAGGTATTTATGTGAAAGATAGCATGAGTAAGTGATGGGTGATACCAGTGAAATTGCTACCCTGTAACTACTATAACTTATTAGAAGGGATCAATGATGAAGTAGAACCATATCAAGATGAACTTGTTAGCATACCCAGTGCATTTGGTGTAACCAATGAAGATGTACAACTTCAGACAGTACATCCAATACAAGTAGAAATGTGAAAGGGTTTAGGGTTATAGATTCATAGCTGGTTATAAAAGAGGTAGACCCCTTGTATTACTGGAAATCGGCTTGGATTGCCCAAAATGACCAATGAACTTGGTATTTGGCAAAAAACCCCATCCCAAGGCTGTTTTGGCTAATCCAAGTCAATTCGGCTTGGATTGGCCCAACCAACGAAGAAAATTGAAATTTGGCAAAGAATTCAATATTAAGGCCAGTTTGGCCAATCAAAATAAAAAATCGGTTTGGAATGCCCAAACTGGCCATGAACTTGGAATATGGCAAACAAACTCATCCCAAAGTCAATTTGGCCAATCCAAACCAAAAATCGGTTTGGATTGGCCAAACTGGCCAAAAACTTGGAATTTGGAAAAAAAACCCCATCTTAAGCTGGTTTGGCCAATATAAGCCCAAACCGGCCAATGAACTAAGAATGTGGCAAAAAATATCATCCCAAAGCCGGTTTGGCCAATCAAAGTCAGAAATCGGCTTTGATTGGCCAAACCAACTAAGAAACTTGAATGACAGCAAGGTAAAGAATTGGCTTAATTGAAAAGTTTTTCATTTTTTACAACATGCCAATTTTTTTGTAAAAGTTAACATCTTAAGAATTTCTTTGTAGGCACTTAGCAAAAAAAAAGAAAAAAAGAAGAAGCATGGCTCTTCTGATCAGGCCTTATAGGAAAGGAAGGACAAATATTCATCAACTCGAGATTGAATTTGTAAGTTTTTAAAATTATTATTATTTACTATTGAGTACCACTTATTAAATATATATATTGTAATATTTTCTCTGAACAGACACAAAAAAGGCACCATCCTACTCGTCCAAAGGTTTTTGAGATGACACAGACACATGTGACAGAGGATGGAGCTCTTGTCTGGAGTAACAAACAAAGTCATAAAATAATAGTAAGAATTTAATTTATTTGTATCATTAGACAATTTTGATTTCATATATCACCTAACTCTATATTTACATTGTTTATAATGATATGCGCCAGTTGATGAATGCCCCAGGTCGTCAGAGGAATCGAATGTTGGAAATTTTGAGCATCCATTCTTTGCTGAGGATGCATTCATCACTGTGTTTTTGGCAGAGACAAGCTAGGGTGACTCTAATATGGGGGGAGAGGATAGGCCCGCAACACCTGGTATGATGTAAGCGGTGGAGGTGCGAGTACCTCCGTGATCCAGTTGTTTAAGATTTGTTGGAGAGAGTGGAGAAGCAAATTAATTTGCTCAACACTCAAGTTAGTCAAATCGAGAAGCAAAACTTGATTATTGACTTGCTCTAATAACAAGTGAATGACCAACAAAAATAATTCTAGGAGTCTATGACATGACTAACACAAGAAATGTTACCCCACATAGTTAGGAGACTCTCTTACCTATGGTTCCATCAAGTTCGAGGCCACCACCACCACCGAGATGCACATTGAGAGACGAGGAGGAGGAGGAGGATGACGATGAAGATGAGGAGGAATCATTTAGGGAGGATGAGTGAGAGAGTTCCCTCCCCATTGTATCATTTGTATACTTTTTATTTTTTATTGTGTATTGAATAAATTTTAGTCTTTATGAATGAATAATTTTTTATTTATGTATTATGATGTGCATGTTGATGTCCATGTCGGTGTATATTGGTTTGATTGTGGATGTTGGTGTGACTATGTTAGGTGTGAATATGTATGTTGTGATGTGAATTTTATATAGTGATTGAATTGTATATATGATGAATCGTAAGTGAATGTGGTGATATGAATTGTATATGAACATATTGTTGTGAATGGGGCAAAGAATGTATATCAATGTGGTGGTGGTGGAGAATATTGTAAATTAATGTATGAGTGTAATCTTGTATGAATTTTTGATATTTTTATGTAATTTAGTTTTTATAGAAGTCAGAGTATTGGCGATGGCTGTCTACATCCGTCACCAATACTTCTTTAACCGACGGGTTTTAGAGTATTGGCAACGGCTGTAAGCAGTTGCCAAAGTAGACTTTGCACTTCCACGAAACATACTGAGAGTGCGAAAAGGTACTATCGCAATGGTTGCTAGCGGCTGACAGTTGTCGCAATTAAGTTAATTGGGACAATAAATCTTTCACGATGATCTGTGGGCGTCGCCAACATATTATTTGCGACGGTTTGAAGCCGTTACAACTAACTCAATTGCGACGGCTTATACATAGCCAGACTTATTTGCGACGAGTTTGTGACGACTTTTAAGCTGTCACCAATATGTATTGACGACGACTTTTTGATCTTCGGTGGCGGCACCCAGCCATCACTTATCTACCTATTTTTTATAGGGCGAGTTTTAAGTTATGTAAGTAAGCCAATTAACTGTGTCTACATGGCCGTGCGTTATCGTGTGCTTTCTCATACCTATATTGATTCTACAGCGTGAGGACAAGTTGTTTTACACTGTCCGCATCAGATTCAAGTACGAGTACTTTTTTTTCTTGTTTTTGAAACACACATATTCTACTTTTTTTTTTTTTTGAAGAAAACAGCACCTATTCATTCATACTACACTAAAAACATACAGAGTTTGTACATTAACCAGACAACAACATACAACAGTGAGAACATTAGACCGAGTTAACAAAAGTGTTATCTTGGAAAGATTTTTCCAGAGATGATCATGCCACCATGAGAAGACCACCACACAAACGTGCCAACGTGGTCGGGTGGCAGAAGTAGGAACTCCTTCATAGGAGTTGGATAACAGTATCAAGACCGGAAGATCACTCCAAACAGGAGTGGATGAAGCCCTGACACACGGTCTCGAAAAGCACTTAGCGTCTAAGACGCTAAAACCAACAGATGCAGAGTCATAACTCGGTCGTTGGACGACTAACATCAATGACATAAACGAGAAACAAGAAAGACGTAAATAAGCCGAACTCCACGATTCCAACACAACAAAAAGAGACCAAATGCCTAAAAAAAATTTTAGGCAAAGTGTTGGAAAAGGGAGATTGGGAGGGAGGGCCATCCCTCCCTCCCAAAACTAAATCGACCTCAAACCGACAATGTTAAAATTCACAAATGGAGGATTTAGCACCCCGGGATGGCTCCTGTGAAGCTATCGGGTTGCGCCAAGGAGGGGTTACGCCTGAACAAGGTTCCGCCGGGGGGTCCGCCGGGGAAGGAGACTGCCGGGTGTGTCCGCCGGGGGAGGATGCCGCCGCGGAGGAAGTCGCGCGCGGGGGTTCCGCCTGCGGGGAGGCCGGACGAGGGTTCCGCCGGGGGGCGTCTGTCGCGGAGGAGGGTTCCCAGAGAAGAGAGCCGCCGGGGGGTCCGCCGGGGGAGGTATCCGCCGGGGGAGAGAAACCGCCGGGGGAGGATGCTGCCGCGGAGGAAGCGGCGCGCGGAGGTTCCGCCGGCGGGGAGGCCGGACGAGGGTTCCGCCCTACACGGACGAGGGTTCCGCCGGGGGGAGACCCCGCCAAAACACACATATTCTACTAATTTTATGTGCGCTTATGAGTGACCAAGAATAAAATGTTTCTTATTATCTACCAAGAGAACTCCTTCCAACGGTGGACTGCGGCATTCATCGACATATGTCTAGCATTAGAGAGCTCTGGGAGATCAATATTTCCCATGGAGATCAAGTGTGATGGATCTGTCTTCATATGGGTCGAGAACATAGATTAAGAACAAATGCCAATTGAATACCACTACGTACTATATCAGATAGGACTATTAATTAGAGGGCACATGCATGTACATCAGAAAACAGTATGTTATTATTTATTTACTGTCATTGTGTGGTATTGGCAAATAATATATTACTAACCACAGTGATAGGTAAGGCCGTAAGGGTGTTCGATTCACTATTGGCTCCGCCCCAAAAACCCAACCGAATCACTAATTTGGTTTGGGTTGAACTAGAGATAGGTTTGATTTGGTCTCAAAAAGTATTTAGAATCAAACCAAACTGAGTATCCGGAAGTAGATTAAATATTCATTTTTATGTAGACATATTAACATTATTTGCAAATCTTTGTCATGCAAAAACTAATTATTTTAAGAATTTACAAGGTTAAACTAATCATCTGTATAAACACATATAGTATGTTTGATAAAATATAATTTAAATTAAATTAAAGGAAACATACGAAGAGACATAAATTATACCTTTATAATGTATGGCTTGAACCAAACCAAGGTGAATTAATTACTTCAATTTGGTTGAGTTTAGTTTTGAAAGAAAAACTCTTAACTCTTAAAAACCAAACCCTAGCCAAGTGTGGTGTGGTGCAAGTGCCTTGACACACATGCTCCCGAAATCAAACCCGGGAAGAGACCTCCCACAGGGAGGCTGATATCCACTCTATCTCGAGAACAATAATAATTTAAATTAAATCATAATTTTATGGGTATAAATGATAATGTAACACTCCGATTTGTGAATATGTTAAGAGATTAAATTAATGGACTACCAACAACATCGATTAACCATTTTTCAGAAGTTGATTTGAAAGAACTCCGAAGTTAAACGTACTCTGTTAGAAGTACACCAAGGATGGGTGACCTCCTGGGAAGGCTCCTAATTAGAATTGTTGTTAGACCAGTTAGTTGATTTAGTCGGTCATTACATATGGTATCAGAACATGACCCAGTCGGAAAGTCCGGTGTGAGTCGCCTGGGTATGTGATATATGATGCGTGTGGTCTTGACGAGAGCGTCAAGTCTTAAAGGGGGGTAGATTGTAACACTCTAGTTTGTGAATATGTTAAAAGATGAAATCAATGTACTACCAACAATACCGGTTAATCATTTTTCAGAAGTTGAGTTGAAAGAATTCCGAAGTTAAACATGCTCTGTTGGGAGTACACCAAGGATGGGTGATCTCTTGAGTATACTCCTAATTAGCACCATTGTTGGGCCAATTAGTTAATTTAGTCCGTCGTTACAGATAATTTCAACCAAATTATGTTAGTAAGGTTTAGCACGTATTAACACCCTATTATCACGAAACTCCTAGTAACGGGGTGACGACAGAAATTATGAAAGAGGAGCGTGACGAGGAAGCAGGTGAGGAGTACTGAGGCAGTAACTGTGGAAGATAGTTGCATACAACATTTGATATCACATCAAATATATGTGCTTACCCTGATAAAGAGATCATGCGATTAGTGTAGATAAGGGAGTCTGATTTTAATATCATACTTCTATATTCAATCCGTTAATATAATAAATTATCTTATACCGAAGCCTTTAACTCACCACGGGGTCATTTAGATGAGAAGGGATCACCTGAGGAGGGCTCCTGAGGGAGCCCCCTCAGGCCAGACACATGACCCACATAAATGTGGGTCATGTCAAGGTCTAAAAGTTGATTAAACAGTGGATGTGACCCACATTTATGTGGGTCATGTGTCTGGCCTGAGGGGGCTCCCTCAGGAGCCCTCCTCAGGTGATCCCTTCTCCATTTAGATTATGTTGACATCTCTCTCTACATATATATATTTAGAGAGAGAGAGAGAACGCAGTCCATTTACAAGGGAGAGGTCCGGTCTCTGCCTCCTCCCCCTTCTTGCACACTCAAAAGCTCAACAACTCTCTGACCACCAAGCAGTGACCGGCACCAAACCCCCCCTAATTTCCCCTGGCCAGCGCTCATGTCATGTCCTCTCCGTCATCGTGAAGAGACCCGCCCTGGTGGGTGTTATAAGCCACTCCACTGCCTGCGGCCTTCACCGGACCCTCTGCAAGGGTGTGCCCTTTCCTTTCGTACTGGGCCGGGGGGGGGGGGGGGAGCTCTCCAGTATATATATTCTCCTCTGCGGAAGAAGAAGAGGGGCAAGCAAGGAGGATATAGATACTCCTCGCTGAAGGAAGAGGAAGAGCCGGCGGCGGCGGGAGGGAGAAAGAAGAGCTAATTTTAAGCAGCGGAGAAGACGAGGGAATTCCCATGTCTGTCGAGGTCTCTGTTGATTGGAGGGGCAGATCATGCGCTCTCAAGCATGGAGGGATGCGCGCAGCCGCCTTCGTACTCGGTCTCTCTCTCTCTCTCTCATGCAATGCATAGATTTTGCATTATAGAACCAGCAGAAAGAGAGACCCATTTGTTGTCAGTCTCTTATGGGTGATCTGAATTAACCGCTGAAATGCATCATGGTGTGTATATATATATAGATGGTGGTAGGGGGGAGGTGATGATTTGATTCCGACTGTTCTTCCCTGTTTTTCTTCTGATCTGCCGCTTCCCTGAGACCTCTGGCTGGTCTTAATTAATTAATTAATGAATCCAGGCCTTCAAGCGTTCGAGATCATGGCGATCGCCGCCGTCGGGAACAACCTGATAACCTACGTCTTCAACGAGATGCACTTCCCCCTGCCCAGGTCCGCCAACATCGTCACCAACTTCATCGGCACCGTCTTCCTCCTCTCCCTCCTCGGCGGCTTCCTCTCCGACTCCTACCTCGGCAGCTTCTGGACCATGCTCGTCTTCGGATTCGTCGAGCTCTCGGTAAGTCTCGACTGATCTGAACTCTACATCTCTCTTGGGTGGTTTTGTTCGATATCGGACTCGCGCAGAGCAGAGGAGGTGGCGGGGATGTTTCCGGCTGGAGATCAGTGGATGGAGCGCCTGAAGGTCGGGGCAACAAGGAGGAGGGATTGATCCGGAAAGAACCACCAATCTCTCTCTCGTCCGCGTTTGATTAGGATTACGATTCTAGCTAGTCATAATCGGATTATGAGCGATTTTAATCTTCGCCCCGGTGGTTATCACTTCTCAGGGCTTCGTCCTGCTGACGGTCCAGGCTCACCTCCCCCAGCTGCGGCCGCCGCCGTGCGACATGCTGTCCGGCGGGGGGGAGCGCGGCTGCCCGGAAGCCAAGGGCTTCAAGGCCGCCGTCTTCTTCGTCGCGCTCTACCTGGTGGCGCTGGGCAGCGGCTGCCTGAAGCCCAACATGATCGCCCACGGCGCCGACCAGTTCCGGGAGGAGGACCCGAGCCGGTCGAAGAAGCTCTCCTCCTACTTCAACACGGCCTACTTCAGCTTCTGCGTCGGGGAGCTCGTCGCCCTCACCGTCCTCGTCTGGGTGCAGACGCTGTCGGGGATGGACGTCGGGTTCGGCATCTCCGCCGCCGTCATGGCCGCCGGACTCGTCACCCTGGTCTGCGGTATATTCTTCTACAGAAACAAGCCTCCTCAGGGGAGCATCTTTACCCCCATCGCAAGGGTAAGATTCCTGCACCATTCGGTCCCTTTACCCCCCCCCCCCCCCTATATATGCATATATATATATATTGCTTTTATTTTTAACTTGGACTTTGCTACAGAGGACTTTATTGTGATAACCATCAGTATTCTTGATGGGGGTTTTTTTCTTTTCTTTGTGGGGTCTTTTTTTTAATCCAAAATTGTGTAACTCATACACAAAAGAATATAATTGCAAGAAGAGCACACTTTGGTGAAAAGCAGCCAAAAGTTGGAAGTCGATTGTTTTGAGTCCAACTTCTCCTTTTTTTTTGAGTTCAAATGTCACCCCCAAACATTAATTAAAGTCGGATTAAAAAAATCTTACTTTAACAAGTGGAAGATATATATATATTCCAACTTTGTTTAATGTGTTAGTTCAAAAAAGGCTTTTAAGCGAAAAGAAGGGACTCCAAAAGTTTGACTTTCGGATTTTTGGCCAAAAGGCAAACTTTTTATGTTCAGACTTTCACCAAAATTTGTTATTCTTGCAATCTTATTCTTTTGTCCGTTGGTTTTAAAATTATAAAAAAAATATGATAGCTATAAAAAATAGTTTGTGTGGCTTTAGACCATGGTCATTCACTGGGTTATCTCACCACTTTTTGTGGATGATTAGAAAAACGTTCCATTCATGTCTTTGCTCAGAAATAGCAATATGAAGAGTTCGGATCGCCTCAGGACGCCTCCTGAGGCGACTCCTTCAGTCGCGTATCCGCGAGCGCCACGTACGCGTCGGACCGATGCGCCAAACGTCCGTCGCCGGCTTGGGAAACGACGTTCGCGATCCGAACTCCAATATGAATAGCCTCTGTGAGCAGGTAGACGGCCAAGATTATTTTGTATCTTATTCTTTTTTAAGGCTGATGGTGACACAGATCTGCTTTACAAAATGTTGCTAGAGGCTGCACTATACCTGTCTGTGCTGATTGGCAGTTCTTATGGAAAGATACTTCTATAATTCTCATTGACATATTTATGACCATTATGAGGTATAAAACAACACATTGTGTACTGACTCTTATCTATATCGTACTGACTATCTTCTATGTTTCATCACTAACTTTTAAATAATGTTGACTGTCTCTTTCTCTCTCATATATATATATATATATAAGAGCTCTTTATTTATATATTTATTCTCCATCCCACTATGCTTGATTATAATTTAGATGTGAGGCATGTGTATGTACACGATGGTGTGACTGTGATCAAGTATCAGTGATGCAAACAAATATGACGTGATAAATATTGATCATAGTTCCATTAAATAAGATGATGTTCGTTAATCTGGTAAAAAAATCAAGCTTAATTAATTAATTAGGTGACTCCCTGCCTTCTTCAGGTGGTCGTAGCCGCCATTACGAAGAGGAAGCAGGTCTGCCCGTCGAGCACCGACAAGCTCCGCGGCGGCGCCCTCCGCAGCGCCGCCGTCCCGGCGGCAGATGGCGGCTTTGATCCCTCCTCCGACGGCGGCGTCGTCCACTTCCCCCACACCGACAAGTTCAGGTTCCTGGACAAGGCCTGCGTCAGGGTGCAGGCCGCCGGCCAGGACGGGTCCTCGGGAGAGAAGGAGAGCCCTTGGCGGCTGTGCACGGCGGCGCAGGTGGGACAGGTGAAGATAATCCTCTCGGTGGTGCCCATCTTCGCCTGCACCATCATCTTCAACACCGTCCTCGCCCAGCTGCAGACCTTCTCCGTGCAGCAGGGCAGCGCCATGGACACCCGCCTCCTCAAGGGAGGCTTCCGGGTGCCGCCGGCGACCCTCCAGGCGATCCCCTACCTCATGCTCATCGTCCTCGTGCCGCTCTACGAGGTGGCTTTCGTCCCCCTCGCGCGACGGGTCACCGCCCGGGAGTCGGGCATCACCCCGCTGCAGCGCGTCGGCGTCGGCCTCTTCACGGTCACCTTCTCCATGGTCGCCGCCGCGCTGGTCGAGGGCCGGCGGCGCCGCCTGGCCCTGGGTCCCGGCCGGCGCCGCCTCCCCATCCTCTGGATCGCGCCCCAGTTCCTGATCTTCGGGCTGTCGGAGATGTTCACGGCCGTCGGCCTGATCGAGTTCTTCTACACGCAGTCGCTGGCGGGCATGCAATCCTTCCTGACGGCCATGACCTACTGCTCCTACTCCTTCGGCTTCTTCCTGAGCTCGCTGCTGGTGTCGCTGGTGAACAGGATCACGGCGGCGGGCTCCGGCGGCGGCTGGCTCGGCGACAACGACCTGAACAAGGACCGGCTGGACCTCTTCTACTGGATGCTGGCGTTCCTCAGCCTGCTCAACTTCTTCAATTATCTCTTCTGGTCCAGGTGGCACTCGTCCCGCCGGCCCACTCCCCCGCCGCCCACCGCCCGGGAATTAGTCGACGACTACCGCCATTGCTGCAGCTTCGGCTCCTCCAAGCATGCCGACCTCGCTGCTACCGTCAACGCTGTGTAGAAATGCATCTCTCTAGCTAGCTAGCTAACTAGCTTTTCTCTACCTCTCTCTCTCTGTATATATATATATATATAACTTGACGATCTCACAAACAATATAACTTGAAAAAACATCGAGACAGAATAAAATATCGAGACAGAAGACAAATGATGAATAAAAAAGAAACAATTTTAATAAGTTGACCATCATCACTCCTGCACACACACGCACACAAAATAAAATTCCTATACAGATAATTAGATGAATCACCACTGGATTGGAGGAGACATTTCAAAGAAGATCTTTCTTCCTCTTTGATTATTAGAAACTAAGACAAAAAAAAAATAAAAAATAAAAGAAGAACATCTCACCACCTCGCGGGCTGAGAAAAAGCGGACATCACCTACTTACTTCGTATAACGCTCCTTCGACAGCCTGCCGCTTCAGGGAAGACCCCCCGCGTCCGCCTCCCGATGAAAGCTTCGGTGTGCTATATATTCCTCTAATTTAAATATTAAAAGGTGCTATTTTTTTAAAAAAATAACCCTACAAAATTCCTCAAACCGTCGTAATTATACATATAAAGGGGGAATTCAAAACTACGATGGATATCTCAAGATCCAGCTGTGAGCTTGACCGACCGTAGCTTTAATATCCTGGCACGCACCAAGTCAGGAACGGGCCAAAAAGATGGAGTAGTACTCTTGATCAATCTCGCGATAGAAATATTATGAGAGCGGATCTTATATATAATGCAATATATACAGAGGAAAGCGAGGTTGAAGGCATTCCATCAAGATGTATCAATCACTCGCAATAACTAATTAATGGCCTGTTTGGTTAGAGTATCAAAATTGATACAATACCAATTTTGATATTGATATTTCAAGAAGATGTAATATCAATATCAAAAATAATAGTATTAAGTTTAAAAACGTTTGGTAAAATTATATCAATATTAAAATTGATATTAGATATTTGATAATACAATACCAAGGGGTTTCTCTCACTCCCCGGGGGTTTCTCTCCGCAGGGTCTCTCCGCAGCGGGGGGGAGGGGGGATCTCTCCGGCGGGGGGGGGGGGGGGGTTTCTCTCCGCAGCGGGGGGGAGGGGGGATCTCTCCGGCGGGGGGCGACGGGGGACTCCGGCGGGGGGGAGGGGGGGTCTCTCCGGCGGGGGCGTCCGCTGCGGGGGGCGGGGGGTTCTCTCCGCAGCGGGGGCGTCCGCCGTGGCGGCGGGGGGGGGGGGGGGGGGGGGGGGCGACGGGGGACTCCGGCTGTTCTCTCCGACGGGGGCGTCTCGTGGGGGCGGGGGGTCTCTCCGCGGCGGGGGGGCGACGGGGGACTCCGGCGGGGGGCGTCCGCCGTGGGGGCGGGGGGTGCTCTCCGCAGCGGGGTGGCGACGGGGACTCCGGCGGGGGGGCCTTGTCCCTCACGAGCCGGCCGGCGACCCCCGGGACCGGGCTGGCGTTGGCGGGCACGCCGATCTCCGAGCGAAGGCCCTCCCCGGCGCCTCGTCTCTGCCGAACCGCCCGTCGTCGACGCCGTTCGGAATGACGTGCACCCTGCCGGCGGGGATTTGGTACACGTCCCGCAGCATCTCGCCGCTGCGTCGCTGATGGCGATGTGGTGGGCGTAGCTCTTGAAGAACCTCGACCTCCTCCACCACCTTGCGGGGCTGCTCGTAGAGGCTCCGGTTGAGGGAGGGCGAGATGGGTTCCTCCGGCGCCTGCGCCGGCGCACAGTAGATGTTCGGCGGAGCGCCTCCGGGGCGATGCCGTGCCGGGTGACGGGGGACTCCGGCTGTTCTCTCCGACGGGGGCGTCGCCGTGGGGGCGGGGGGTTCTCTCCGCGGCGGGGGGCGACGGGGGACTCCGGCGGGGGGGGGTGCTCTCCGCAGCGGAGTGGCGACGGGGGACTCCGCGGGGCTATGTCCGCAGGCGCGGGGGGGTCTCCGGCTCCGGCTCCTCTCTATCACTTTTAATACAGGTCTTCACCTGTATTAAAAGTGATATTTTTTTTAACTGTTAGTTTTAAAATTAATATTGGTATCCAAACACCCATTGATACAAAGTATCAATATCAGTTTTAAAATTAATACTGATACAGTTACATAATACTGTTACCAAACAGGCTGTAAGGTGTTGTTGCGTTTATGCGTTCGGGATACCACATGTGGATGTGCACGTGCGTATTGAAGAGAAGAAGGATTCTCCGATAATGGCCGGCTGAAAAAATATATTCCCAAGATAGAGACACAGATGTGAAATTGGTTAAACCTGTGAGTTTCGTCTATTTATATCTAAATTGAAGAGTATTCCGATCTCCACCCGCATTGGCAGAACTGAGAAAGGCCGGTCGGGGCTCGGCCCAGTCCGTCCAATTGCGTCAGTTTTTTTTTAATTTGTTAAAAAATAAAAAATTACAGGAAAAATAAAAAATAACAGGAATTTAAAATTTTTAAAAATATTTCGTTACCTTTCACTCAAAAGTTACATTTTATTGTTGCTCTACATTTTGTTTGAACTTTGTCCACGATACGGTGGAAGAGTACGAAACATTAAACATGTATATATATAAGCTAATTATGCTCGTCGATATCTCGTATAATCATTCTAAGATAAGTATGAGATTAATGAAAAATGTTCCACGTGATGATTGAGTTATTCCATATCTCTCTTGGTGATACATGAGATGTCAAAAATCTTAAGATGATTCAAAGCCGTACGTGGAGTGTGCATACTTGTTGTGTCGAACCAAGCCCTATTGTGTGTGTCATACTCCTCCATCTTTATGTTCTTGCCTTGCTCCGTGGTCAACGTCTTACATTGTGTAAGTGTAATACTCATATTCGATGAAGTGCTGTGGAGGGTATGTCTCCGGATTGGTTCTCCTAGCATAAGTGGTGCTAGTGGTGTACCTCTACCTTCTTCGTCCCTTGCTCCATCATTGCTGCTCATTGAAGAAGAATCATCCTACGTCTAATATTGCACTCGAATGTTACGTTTCAGTGTGTCTTCTCGAGTCTTGCTGATTGTGTCAACATCGACAATATCAAGGGGATCAGTTAAAATTTATTTACCTTTGCCTTTTGATTGTCTGCATTGGCAAGAAGATTATATGGTCTTCTATCTTTTTGCTATTGAAGGAGAGATCCGAAATTTCTCGAATAGAGGAACGTTGTCAAGTTTTTTTAGCCCATTCTCAATCTTCTGGGTTGAACCCTGGTTAGCCCACCCCTTCTCGATTGTTGACCTAAGGTTACAACAAATTTTGCTCTTAGAATGTCTCATCCAAATCAATCTCTACTTCTTGTACTGTGGCTATCTCACTTCGTATTTGCTTCTTCTACCCACTTTTGTTCTTCTTTCTGGTTATCTCTCATCTTCTCCAAATTCTTTAACTTCAATCTCATATTGTAGTGATAGTAGATTACCTGCTCAAATCTCTTTGATGTCTACCTCTTTCTCTACTTTGTAAGAATAAAGCTGAATGCCGACCAATTTCTTTCGCAACCTAAAGTCAATAGTTTGGCTTAAAACTCTAATTGCAACATTGGTTAAGTCTCCATATCCTGGTGCCCTATCATGATCTATCCACCAGTCAACTGCACGATATCATTGTGTTAAAAGATAATTTCAACTGCCTTCTTCGTCCCTTGCTCCATCATTGCTGCTCATTGAAGAAGAATCATCCTACGTCTAATATTGCACTCGAATGTTACGTTTCAGTGTGTCTTCTCGAGTCTTGTTGATTGTGTCAACATCGACAATATCAAGGGGATCGATTAAAATTTATTTACCTTTGCCTTTTGATTGTCTGCATTGGCAAGAAGATTATATGGTCTTCTATCTTTTTGCTATTGAAGGAGAGATCCAAAATTTCTCGAATAGAGGAACGTTGTCAATTTTTTTAGCCCATTCTCAATCTTCTGGGTCGAACCCTGGTTAGCCCACCCCTTCTCGATTGTCGACCTAAGGTTACAACAAATTTTGCTCTTAGAATGTCTCATCCAAATCAATCTCTACTTCTTGTACTGTGGCTATCTCACTTCGTATTTGCTTCTTCTACCCACTTTTGTTCTTCTTTCTGGTTATCTCTCATCTTCTCCAAATTCTTTAACTTCAATCTCATATTGTAGTGATAGTAGATTACCTGCTCAAATCTCTTTGATGTCTACCGCTTTCTCTACTTTGTAAGAATAAAGCTGAATGCCGACCAATTTCTTTCGCAACCTAAAGTCAATAGTTTGGCTTAAAACTCTAATTGCAACATTGGTTAAGTCTCCATATCCTGGTGCCCTATCATGATCTATCCACCGGTCAACTGCACGATATCATTGTGTTAAAAGATAATTTCAACTGCCTTCTTCGTCCCTTGCTCCATCATTGCTGCTCATTGAAGAAGAATCATCCTACGTCTAATATTGCACTCGAATGTTACGTTTCAGTGTGTCTTCTCGAGTCTTGTTGATTGTGTCAACATCGACAATATCAAGGGGATCAGTTAAAATTTATTTACCTTTGCCTTTTGATTGTCTGCATTGGCAAGAAGATTATATGGTCTTCTATCTTTTTGCTATTGAAGGAGAGATCCAAAATTTCTCGAATAGAGGAACGTTGTCAAATTTTTTTAGCCCATTCTCAATCTTCTGGGTCGAACCCTGGTTAGCCCACCCCTTCTCGATTGTTGACCTAAGGTTACAACAAATTTTGCTCTTAGAATGTTTCATCCAAATCAATCTCTACTTCTTGTATTGTGGCTATCTCACTTCGTATTTGCTTCTTCTACCCACTTTTGTTCTTCTTTCTGGTTATCTCTCATCTTCTCCAAATTCTTTAACTTCAATCTCATATTGTAGTGATAGTAGATTACCTGCTCAAATCTCTTTGATGTCTACCTATTTCTCTGCTTTGTAAGAATAAAGCTGAATGCCGACCAATTTCTTTCGCAACCTAAAGTCAATGGTTTGGCTTAAAACTCTAATTGCAACATTGGTTAAGTCTCCATATCTTGGTGCCCTATCATGTTCTATCCACGGGTCAACTGCACGATATCATTGTGTTAAAAGATAATTTCAATAAGTTAATTATCTAAATCAAAAAATTTAATCAAATTATACATACTGAGACTAAGGACCATAATTGCTCGTTGCACCATTGTTATCACAAAGTGAAATAACTTCATCCCGTAGTCATGAATCCTGTTTGTTGCTAGAATTGAGTGATCACCATGCATAATCATTCTGCGAACGACCTCTTTGACGCTCTCTAATAGTTCACTAATAGGTTTGAATATTAGACTGTAACAATATCTTAAGTTGAAAAAATGACCTAATAATTAGTAATAGAAAAGATCATTGTCAACATCGAGCAAATATAAAAGAATTTTAATTGACATGTAACATTTAACTTAATCGTAAATAACATATATGCTGCATGTATAAGATGATACAACATTCTCTCCCTTCAACGATCAATTATCTCTCACAAAATGCTAAAATCTTAGACCTTCTTCAATATATCTTTCTCGGTTAGCTCAAATGCATCATACAAATATCCCATGCCGTCATTTTTATCTACATCTACTATTTTAAGGACCTTCACTAATGATCTCACAATATTAAATTTCTTTATAAGCTGTCAAAGATCTCCACTCTCCAAGGTCTCCTCTACCTTTCTCTTTTTTTGTTTATCTAATGGACTAGCCCTAGCAATCCAATTAATCCATCCCAGTGAAAGTAATATTTGGCTAAAGGAATGTCTATGTTGAAAGAGGCTCTCCAAAGAAATGTAGTGAGAAACAAACCAGGTTGTCTCAGGCCATAGGAGCTCTCGACCATTTATGTGCTCTCTCATTAAGTTAATGATGAAGTTGTGGTTGTATATGAATAATGAAATGTATCGGGCAGCCTTGACAACCCCGATTTATTTGAAAATTCTTACAAATATCTTTTAACATTAAATATAAGGAATGGGCGAAACATGGAGCCCAATATAATTTTGGTCTCTTTACCATTATCATTTGTCTCACAACTTTATAAGCAACTACATTATCCATTATTAATTGGATAACTCGATCCCCTCTTATCTCTCCAATAACATCATCAATTAATTCAAATAGATAGTTGGCATTATTTACTTGCCCGAATGCATTCACAAATTTCTAGAACATGGTCCCAACTTGACAATATACTAGAAAGTTGATCATCGTCTTTCTAGTTATACTATTAAGAAGAAGATTATGTATTAGATCTAAATTTAAAATTAATAAAGACTTATAGTATAAGAGGTGTTAAATTGAAAGGGGACAAATCTTTTTATCCGTCCGTCATCAATGTGCATCCATGTTTATCCCAAATATGTTCAAATGATTTCACATATTCTTTAATATCATACATCTCCATTGGAAGATACGTGTTGTATATCTCTTGCGGTCTCAGTCCTAACACTCCTCTATCGACGTCACCTATAATGTTGATCCTTGACTCATAGTAAGGCCCTTTTGTAGTGTTAGTTGGTATGCTATTATAGAAAAATCATCTAGAAGTTGTCTGCCCGATCTTCTCCTTGCATAACTTCAAATTCTTCATTGCCGTGTTGATGGTTGTTTGTTTTTATCGCAGTTGTGTGATGACCAAATATATGAGACCAACTTCTAAGTCATGATCTCATGTGAGATCGTGGATATCTTATTTTTCTACTGGGTTTGATCCTCTCCCACTTTAATGTGCACTCCCACTATCTAAACCTTGACATATAAACCTGTTGGTACCTCGATACATGTCTTCATCAGTAAACGACATCTGACTTGTCTCTATCACTCTGCTAAGTCATTTGTTTATAATGTTATATATGTTGATATGATTTATCAAAGATTAAAAATTACATACCTTCATTGAAACTTTCTTATTAAGTTCCTTCCAAGCGCTCTTATCTGGTGCCATATATATGTAATAAATGTCTTGTTAATTTCACAATTTCTTTACGGATGGTGCCCATATGTCTCTTTGAATCTCCTTTTGACTTTTTTTAAATCTCGTAGATGCATTCAAAATTGTACTTATACCTCGGGTGGAGTTTGTGTGCATAGTGCCACGTCCCTCCTTGATACTAATAAGATAATACTTCAACTATTAAATTTCATCATAAAAAACTTTATCACAATACTTACATTTACAAACTGAGTCATTTTGATTTGAATGAGAAATCTCACGACTTGGAGAAGACATATTAAATAATGAAATTTAACAAGTAAGAAGAACACTTCAAAAATAAAATTAACAAGAAAACTAACAAGAAGATTAGCACAACTTAAACTAGGAACTAGAGAAAAAGAAACATTAAAAACACTTGAGAATAAGAGAGTGAGAGAGGTGAAATTTGAGAGGAGTGGGAGGGAAGGCCTTCTTTTGGAGGTCTTAAATAAACCCTAAGGAGAGAGAAGGGGGGAGGCAAAGCAGCTCCTCTGGCAGTTGCCAACAACCAATCAAATGACTGGTTGTTGGCAGTGACCTAGTTGGCCGGGTTGCAACCCAGTCCAAGCCACCTTTGGGTTCGGCCGACTGAGGTTTGATCGGTCGGCTCGAAATCTGACCGGGTCACCCAACCCGACTTATCATAGGCAGAACTACATGAAACTTTTGGAGGTGGGGACATCAGGAAACCAGTTAATTTGACTGATTGGCAAGCAAGAGTGTGCCTAAGAATGTAAATGAACCCATATGCTCGACAAGTAATCCAAAACTTGACAAGAAAAAAACTTGACTCAACTTATTTATCATGTTGAATAAAAAAGTTTGAGAAAAATAAAACTCAAATTCACCGACTAGTCAAGTTTGAACAATCTTTATTAAATTCAACAAACTTGAGTAGCTCAATTAACTACTCACTTAACTCTTCAAACGAATATTTATTTAAAAATCAATTATAAATATTAATAATTATATAATTTCATTTAAATATATAATATAAGTTAAAATAAAATTCAATTTGATTTTAAACTCAGTTTTAATTTGTTCAAGTGAAGGTTTTGCTGATGAATTTAGAACTTGCTCAAATTTTATAAAAGAGTTCATATCAAGGTTTAGCTTACATTTAGAATAAAACTTCCTGTCTTAATTAGAGCTTAATGGAATTCCCCTAGAAATAAACAAAATAAGAAAATATCCGATCCTTTTGTTTTATTACAAAAGAAAATCAATGGAAACTATCTTGAGACACATGGTGTTCTGCTTTCCACGAAAGAATTTTCATGAGTCATTGAATAGAACAAATCTTAGCCTAGGCTGATCGGAGCTTGGTATCCAACTCAAATCTGTCACGCCCCGGATTTCCTAACCAGCGCAGCGGAATAAATCCGGGTACGGGACCGGGGAAATAACCCCTAAATTACGTCGGCTTGGGAAAAAAAATGAATCACAGGTACCTGTGGAACTCCCGATCCGGACCCGGTCATTCTTCTCTCTCTCTTTGCTTCCCCGGGTTGGAAAGATGAGCTCCGCTCCTCCTTTCGGTTTCACCGGTGGTGTAGGGTTGTGGTCGCCAGGAACCGCGGGTTCCGAGAGTAAAGGTAAAGAGACAATGTAAGTATTAAAGGAAATGACCGAACGTACCTAAGCGGAGAGATTGTGTTGGGAGATTATGGGTTCCATCTTCTTCCTTTTCGGTCGGCTGAGAAGAAAGAGCTTGAAGCACTTTAGTTGTTCCTACAAAAACAAGTAAGCCACGAAAACAAGTGAAAGTGGATTAGGACTAAGATAGTGAAGCATCTTGGAAAAGAAATGAACTAAAACCGCAAAAGGAAGTGGACTAACCGGATTGGGAATAACACCCAACCCCCCTTTTATGTGTTTTTGGATGATGATATATGATGTTACTAAGTTAAATATGCAGGTAAATGTGATGATCTATGATGGAAAACATGGAAGCAAAGTAATGCTAGAAAGTGGTGGAAGAAAAACGGGTTTCGGCTTCAAAAACGGCAATCTGGAGTCCTAGGCGACCCGGCAGGGGGGTCACCTGGGCGACCCGGCAGGGGGGTCGCCTGGGCGACCTGGCAAACGGGTCACCTGGGCGGCCCGGCAGGTGGGTCACTTCCTGCACCAAAATCCAGTTTACTCCCTGATGCTCCCGCGATGCTTTCGGATGGCTTTAGAAGCTTGATGATGACTCCCGGAAGCTCCTAGGACGTGGATGATGATTCCCCCTTTGATGTAGGAGCTTGAGAAGCTTCGAAATGGATGCCGATGAAGAAATGGGATGAAGAACGTCGATTTACGGAGGTGGATGGAAGTGGGAAGCTCTCAATCTCTTGGGCAATGAGAATTGGGGAGAATGGAAGAAGTTTGGAACTCTCTAAGGCTCTCTCTTGGGAGCTTGGGACGTTCTCTCCCTTCTAACACTCTTCCAACCCTTGAAAAAGTGGTTAAGGTGTCCCTTTTTATAGGCAAAAGGGTCATAGGGGCATTTCAGACATAAAAAAAACTTTTCGGAATCAGCAAGCGACCCGTCTGCCGGGTCGCCTGGGCGACCCATCTGACGGGTCACATGCGAAACCATAAATGTCATTAAATGCGCGTGCACCGAAAGTTGGTCGGCCGTCGTCCGGGGTCTGCTACAGTGGCAGGCGACCCGTCAGACGGGTCGCCTACGCCCAATCGATTCTGACCGTCCGGACGAGCGTGCGCCGTTCACGGGTCACTTCATTCACTTCGTGCACTGTTTTGGCAGGCGACCCGCTGGCCGGGTCACTTCCCGTACCTGTCCGGATTTGACGTCTCACCTACCACCGTCAGAACGGACAATTTGGCAGATGACCCGTCAGACGGGTCGCCTGGGCGACCCGGCAGACGGGTCATCTACGCCCCCAGAGTTTGCTTTTGTGCCGTTTTCTTGGAGATCCGGTTTGTTTATCGGAAAACTCGAATACCTTCTAAGAAAACATGGATCTTAAGCTCCTCAAATAGGCAAAATTTGCGTGTCTACAGTACCCTTTCATAATAAAAAATGATTCAATCCAAATATATATCATACCTTGATTTCAATATAAACAATTCATAAACCAAATTATCTGAACCTCTTCTGCACTAATCCTGATCCACTACGCTTCTGCTGCGCTACCTGATTTCCTGAAAAATGTTAAAAGATTTGGAATGAGTCACACGGACTCAGTAGGACTTATACCCAACTTTCCTAATATACTAACGAATCTAACTGCTAATTATATGCATAAACCAGACCTACCAATTGTTTTAATATCATATAGGCTATTTATCGTGTTTATTTATTTAAATGGGATTTCTTTCACTAATTTATCAATTAAACATGCCTCTACATGAACTTGACTACCAACCACACTAAACTATATGTTTATACAATCTATACCTGCATGAGCCAACTGTGCATACTTTAATGCCATTTTCATTCCATGTGTCTGAGTAAATCATATGTCATACTTGGACCTCTCAACTCCAGCTCTAAATATATATAAGAAGTATCATATAGTAAGCTAGATCCATAGTAAACTTAGGCAGGGCGTACTTAGGATAAACCGCGATATCCGGGATCAAAGGATGCACCGGATTTCACTACGTCATCTGCTGCCCCAGGACCACTGAAGTAGGCTGGAGGACCTCAACAAGTAAAAGTCATATATCTACTCAGACAAAACCAATTCAATCAACCAGATATGACAATTATCAAGTCATGCACAACCATTTCATTATACCAACAATTCATGCAATAGACCCAATCAGAACAGAATATGCAATATCATATCATTCACATAATTCAATTTTACACCAATTTATGCAATTGACCCAATCAGAAAGGAATATGCAATATAATTGGGCATATTAACTTCAATTAATCACAATTCCAAATCAATTAATCAAATAATGCACTTTACATGATCAGACAACTAATAATATTAATTAACCACGTTCCATAATTATCATACCATCAATTTCCATTCTAATATAAATATTAATGATTTAAGATCATTCTAAACATGAATCAGATATAATTATAATCATGAAAGGTCACAAATCATTTCCACATAACATGTCATTCATAACATAAATCGGGTATAAATATAATCATAACAAGTCATATATCAAATTTTATGAATTAATACAACCAATCTAATTAATCATCACAATATGTCTAATTTAAAATTTTTCTAAACCACATTAATTAAAAATTGCATCTAACTAATGCAAATCATGAAACTATGCATGAATGACATGATAAACATCTAACTAATCACATGCAGACAATTAAATACATAACTATCATTTATTCACTATTTTATAACTATTTATCTATTAAACATATTTTTAACACATTAATTACAATATCATGTGCTAAGGATAACTTGGAATGCCTACCTCGATGAAAATGGCGGTCAGGTAAACTCCGAGAAAAGTTAGCTGGACCACGAACGGGGAACGACAAGTAAACGGCAAATGGTGACGGTGGCGAGCCGGTAATGGGACGGGGAGGAAAACGGGATGGAGGCGGCAATGCGGAGGCGGTGGAGGGAGGGTTCGAGAAGGGGGAAGAAGAGCGGCGAACAGAGGCGGTGAAGAAGGGGTACGTGGCAAGAGATAAGGATTTTCGTTCATTTTTTTTATACTAGATATTACAAAATCAGACCAAACCAAAACAGTGTAGATGCTTTTGAGTTTGACAAGATCTTAACCAATCGAGTATAAATTTAAAATTTGACCTTTTATTCACTTCACTCCAACCCCCTTCCAATGTAAATTAGGTTTACACACTTGGTTGGGATTATTATGGAGGAGTTTTTAAACTATCAGAACTTTAAACAAGACACGATTCCGTCCAAACACATGTTTACCTCTATGGCTTTTGGATTGAACCAGGTGAGTTAAACATTTTGATAAGTAGCATCAATTATCACAAAATTATGAAATTTGTAATGTTACCCAAATGCAATGAAATTAATGCAGCATTGAAACTCCCTGCAGCCACCCCTCTTGAAAAGAGACCCACACACTGCATGAGCATCACCGTGTCACCCCATGGCTTTGCTCCTATGCTAACAGGATTGAATAAAATAAAATAAAATAACCATCTATGGTCAACCATAGACTTCATCTTTTATTTAAGAGCAACATCTCTCTAGATGGTTGTGAAACTCACTTCACAGATCAAATCATATGTTTGGGGTTAGTCTAGTCAGGTTTCTAGGGTAAGGCCTAATGATGGACAGCCTGCCTCCGTATGATTAAACTTGTGGTTAGCAGGTTCCATGTATTTCCTAGAGATAAAAACAAAGCCATCCTTTTCTTGATTACAGTGAAGTTGACAGAAAAGAAGGCGACAGCCTTTCTTTTCTCCCTCGTAATTGACAACAATTTGGAACTTAGTTTTCTAGCTCAAGCATTTGACTTGGTGAAAGAAATTTGATGTGTTTGCTTCTTCTATTCAAGTACACAACGAGCAGGAAAATCAGAGTGGACTAAAAACAAACAAACAAACAGAGCGGAAGGGGCCATTCAAGACAAGACCCGGTAGCACCAGCTCCAGGGAGACCTATATAATCGTCTGTAATATAACTCTTTCTCACTATTTAAATCGTCTGTTCCAGAGAGACCAGTAAATTTTCTTTCCATTTCTGCTTGAAACTTGCCAGAATATCAAGAAAATACTGGAAAAGGAAGGAGGGAAAAGAACTGGGTTTCATCTTGTTCGATTGTTAGTTATTTCAGAAAGTTTTCTTTCCATTTCCGCTTGAAACTTGCCAGAATATCAAGAAAATACTGGAAAAGTAAGGAGGGAAAAGAACTGGGTTTCATCTTGTTCGATTGTTAGTTATTTCAGAAAGTTTTCTTTCCATTTTCGCTTGAAACTAGCCAAGAGACCAGGTAGCACCAGCTCCAGGGAGACCTATATAATCGTCTGTAATATAACTCTTTCTCACTATTTAAATCGTCTGTTCCAGAGAGACCGGTAAATTTTCTTTCCATTTCTGCTTGAAACTTGCCAGAATATCAAGAAAATACTGGAAAAGGAACGAGGGAAAAGAACTGGGTTTCATCTTGTTCGATTGTTAGTTATTTCAGAAAGTTTTCTTTCCATTTCCGCTTGAAACTTGCCAAGAGATCAATAAAATACTATAAAGGGACAAGAAAAAAGGGGGAAAAAAACTGGGTTTCACCTTCAACCGGAAGTTGCACCTACTTTTCGACTTTCAACTGATTTGAAGGCATCCCGCAAATACTTCTCCATCAACGTGGTCATAGCGCTGTTGTTGAGCTCCTCAAGATTGTCCTCCTCCTTGAGGTGCCGGTGCCTGGTCTCCCTTTTCTTATCCTTGTGCACACTCACAAGTTTATTTATCTACCTGAGATAGAAAAGCTTCAACTCGCTTGACCTGACTATTTGTGATTTTTCCAAGTTCTGCTTTCCTGACATAACTATCAATTGAATATCATTAAATATAATAGACAAGTCAACAATGTGTAAAATCTGCACGAAAGGCAATATCTACGCCCGTATATAGGCTTAGTTAAATTTCCAAACCAAAGGGAATGTACAGAAATCTTGAAACAATTTCAAATCCATTTTTACTTTTGATTAAACCTTTTATAAGGGTTTTCATACCTACTTCCTCAAAGTACATGAATTTCGTTTAGGATATTCACATCAACAAACTTTTACCTCACTTCAACTCATTTTAAACGGGGAACATGCTTTATCTAAGAGCTCAAATCCAAAATCTAAAAACTGAAATCCAAGAAAAGAACCACTATAAGTCATGGATCACGGCATGCACTAGGGTGTACGTTAAACAGTTCAAACCGTCGAATCAAACCGAGCCGGCCCGCTCGGGTCGGTTCAGTTGGAACTCTGTTTGATTTGATTCGGTTTGGAAGTTTTTCAAACAAAATTAAACCGTACCGAATTGTTCGAACCGGTTTAATTAAAATATTATATCATTTGTAAAATAATATTTATATGATTTATATAATATCATAATATTTATTTTAATTATGAAATTAAAATCCTAAACTGATCACCCCGAACTCCAGAGTACTTCATTAAACCAAAAATCCTAATCCCAAAACTCTACAAATTGTTAATGGGGTGTTTGGTTGCACAATAATTTTTTGTAGACTTTAATGATCAAAAATTGTATTAAAAGAAAATGTGAACCAACCACTAACATAAAATTATCATGTTTGGAGGGATGTGATAACAAAAAAGTGTAACCACCACATGTGACCAAACAAAGTGGGGGACCACAAGATAACAAAAAGAGGTGAGACTCCCTTTTTTTTAAGAAGAAAATCACTTTCAAAACATAAAATTGTCATGCTTGTCAAACACCTCTCTTAAAAAAATTTAGTACAATTTTTAAAAAATAAAATAAAAATGTCCATTATCATGCAACCAAACACCCCATAAGAAGTTATTTCATATGTAGACATGTTCAGATGGTGGTTTAGACCTCTCTCTTTTTTCTTTTTTTTTTGCAAACGAGCTAAATTGTCCAAAGTTTGATCGAACCAGACAGACATTAATAGACATATGTTGAGCGCAATCAAACAAACACCACCTAGTATATACTACTTGGTTGAAAATGAGGAGAAATGCCAAAATGGCAATCCCCTGGGATAGGTATGAGAGAGAAATGGAGTTGCTTCTTATCAAAAAAAATAGGAAGAAATCTCAACATTCAGAACCTATCTTGCCGAAACATCAATGGTCAGGAGCCATGCTTGAGGAGGATAAATGTAACAGTTTGTCACGCTCCGGATTTTCTATCCTGCGTAGTGGAATAAATCCGGAGACGGGACCGGGGAAATAACCCCTAAACTACGTTGGTTTGGAAAAATTGAAGAATCACAGGTCCCATTTCATAAAAAAAATGATTCAATCCAAATATATATCATACCTTGATTTCAATATAAACTATTCATAAGCTAAATTCTCTAAACCTCTTCTGCACTATTCCTGATCCACTAAGCTTCTGCTGCGCTACCTGATTACCTGAAAAATATTAAAGGATTTGGAATGAGTCACGCGGACTCAGTAGGACTTATACCCAACTTTCCTATAATATTAATCAACCTAAATGATAGCAATAAATGATAGAATCAACACAAATCAGATTATATCATAATCATTAAACTAATTATCAAGATTCAATTATTTATTTTGGTCCTTTCCAAAATCGATTAACTGAATGAGCCAGACTCTACATGAACCAAACTATCTATCACTTAACCAACTGATCTATTCTATATGCAATGCCACCTGGACTTACATGAGTCTACCGTGCATGCTTTTTAATACCATTTCAAATCCCAAAGTACGTCTAGGTAGGGGCGTACTTAGGATAAACCGCGGTATCCAAAATCGAAGGATGCACCGGATCAATCTATTTCCACCCCTGCCCACGGGCAATTCTATCATAAGCTGGAGGAGCAAATATTACATCACATGCATCATAGCATCAATAATATTTCACAAGCAAGACATATAATTACTCAAGACAATACTATTTCAATAACTAATTATGCAATTTAACTCAATCAAATAGCCAAATCATTAAACCATGCCAATATTTTATCCATTCACAAAATTATGCAGTTAATCATAATCATGCCAATAATCACAATCATGTCACACATGCAGACCATTCAATTAATGCAAATATTCATGCAATAGACCCAATTAGGAATAATAATTCAATTAAATTCTAATTCATACGATTGACCCAATTAGGACAGAATATACAACATAATTAGATATGCTAACTTCAATTATTCCCAATTCAATATCAATTTATCAAATATTGCACTTTACAACCTTATGTCTTTAAAAAAATAAGTTAATTAATTATGCTAATAAATTATCATGTCAATTCAAATTCTAATTCAATTTATCAATTAATAAACCTTAAGATCATACATGAATCAGATATAATTATAATATTAACGGGTCATAATTCAATTTCAACATATTTATTTTCTTGTAATTCTCAAACCATATATGAATCGATATGCATCTAGCTAACACTACACATGGAGATGCGTGAAACTAAATATGAATGACATGCATGACATTTTCATAAACTCATATAGACAATTAAATAATTAAAATATCAATTATTTACTAATTTTTAACTATTTATCTGATAAACATATTTTAACGTATTAATTAACATATCGGTATGCTAAGGATAAGTTGGGATGCCTACCTCAATGAAGATGGCGGTTAGGTAAACTCCAAGAAAAGTCAACTGGACCACGAACATGGAACGACAACGATAAACGGCAAATGGTGACGTCAACTAGAAGAATATCAATATTTTAATAAATTGCTAATGTATATAAAAATTTAAAGATAAAATAGGAAATATAAATGACGAGGCTCACCTCGGCAGATCAACGGGAAACGGCACCGGCTATGGCTACAGGTGGGGTGGTCACACGGCATGCAAGCGACCGTGGTGACGATGACGATAGAGTCACAGGAGAGAGAGAAAGAAAGAGAGACAGCGAGAGAGAGAGTGAGAGAGAGAACAAGAGAGAGAGAGAAACCGGAGGGGGAAAGAGAGGAGAGGGTGAGGTGGTGTGCACCGTGCCCAGCGGTGCACCGGCGGCTTATTTTTAAAACTGACATCCTTTGAAAAAATATTTAACAGACTAGCACGGTTTGAGACAAAATTACCTGCATAGCACGGTCACCTGGGTCGCCTGGAAGACAACGCTCTTTTGTCCGAGAGCATTTACATTTTTGTCCGGAAACATTCCAACGTGAGAGACCGCTTTGTCTTGAGAATATTTAAGGTAATATTTTATGTAATTAATAAGCGCCGATCATTTTTCTTCCTTTGTTTTCATTAATATTTAGATTTTTAATCAAAAATATTATTATCTTTCAAAACATTGATCATTCTTAAAATTTAAAAATTAATTATAATTAATTTAAAAAGCTTGTTAATCTTTAAAACTATAAATAAAATTTAAATAATATGATGTATGCTAAATTATTTATTATAACATATTTAAAGTATTATTATATTATAAAAATAAATATTATATTTAATCTTAAAGTATTAATATATTTCAAAAAGAATATGATTAATTTTTGATTGATCTTATCGTGAAAAAAAAATTTATGTAAACACCAAGGTAGCATCATGGGGTCAAGCTTCATTCTTATACACACCAAGACAACAAAAGTTATAAAGAAAATTCTTAAAACAAATAAACTTAAAAACATACATTTATTTTTTAAAGCAACTTGCTCTATTATGTCCAGATCTTCCACAAATAGAACAATGATAATCCATTCGATTAGGATTTTGATCCATGATCATTGGTAATCTATTCTTTCGTGGTCTGCCTATTGCTCGCTTGACTGAAGGAGGAAGAAGGGGCACCACATATCCACACCTATCAAAATTTGGCCAGTTACGACTATCCGAAATAGTATGAAATTCTCCTTCATATGTATCTCGATAGCGAGCAGCTGTATACCATACAGAAGCATATTAATAATGATCCCAATTTGTTGACCCTAATGCACATAGTGCATGCTTGCATGGTATATGTTGAAGTTGAGATTGCAAACAAGAGCATGTGACAAAGCCATCTTGCTGGACATCAATTCTAAAAATATGTCCATACATGTCATTAACTTCCCATTCTTTGTAATTGACTCTGGCTTGTACCCTGAACTCTCTACTCTTCATTTCATTCTCATGCATTAATTTCTCATATGTAGGTGTCAAAACTGTATCCAAGTTAAAACCAATGCCTCGGCGATGATAAAATAGCATCCTTAGCCTATGATATGTCATATGGATTAAAGCATGAATGGGTAAACCTCTTGCTACTTTTAAAATACTATTTAAACATTCTGCATGATTTGTGGTTGTGATACCAAATCTCTTTCCTCCATCATAACATATTGTCCATTGTTCAGGGTGCACTTCAAGAAGGTAGTCATAAGCATGCCTATTAATATCTCGAATTTGCTCCATCTCACGTGTATATTCTCTTGGATCAAATGTGGATCCTTCCCTCCACATTCTTTCATATAACTCTTTGCTTGGAAAATGCCTTTGAAGATTTTGACGATAATGTCGAAGACAATAACGATGAGCTGCATATGGAAAATATTTCTCTATACCTTCTTTAATGCTAGCATGTCTATCCGATATAATACACATAGTGCTGCAACGTTCTTGTACAGTTGGAATAAAATATAGTAATTGTTCAAAGAATCACTCCCAAGATTTATTATTCTCTGAATCTACAATAGCAAATGCTAGCGGAAAATACCTTGATTACTGTCAACTCCAGAAGCTGTTAATAGTACTACATGATATTTACCGTGCAAAAATGCACCATCTACACATAACACTGGTCGACAATATCTCCAGCCATCCATAGATGGTTTAAAACTCCCAAATATCCATTGTAGACATTGACTGTTTTCTTCACATCTATATGAGTAAACTGATCCAGGCATAGTCTGTTTTATAGCTTCCATATATCTAAGAATATTGTAGTAAGAAGACTCCCAATCTCCAAAAAGTTTACAAAATGCTTTCCTTCGTGCATCCCAAACTTTCATATACGACAATGTCATATGATATTGCAATTCAACCATATCCTTAATTTCCCTTAGTCGTATATCTAAACGAGACTTTATAATTGGAAGAATCATACGACATATCATGCTTGAAGTTAATTGTCTATGACAAAAATTTTGAAGTGGAGTATAGCATGTATGATTAGAATCATACTTCATTATTTTCCAAGCTCCTCCTGCTCTTTTTGAAACAATAGCATGAAGTCGCCAGTTGCATTGATCCTTAGCAATACAAACTAAAGTAAGTTTTGACTTTGATGACCTGTCAGTTTTGTATTGTACATTTCTTTTTAAGGACCATTCGGCAACCACATTAATAAGATCTTCTTTTGATGCAAATATCTCTCCTTCTTTAAATGTCTCTACCTCATTAGTCACATATCTGTGAATGTTTGGAATATTTGCTTCTTCAATCCAAGTATCATCGTCATCATTTTCAAAAAATTCATTATTAACAATAGCAGTGTCTATCCACTCATGATTAACATGACTCTCAAATTCATTAACAAAATTTAAAGTGTCAACATTGTAATTTTCACTTATTTCTTGATCGTCCAATGAATGTTCAACTGATATTTCAATTCTCTCTTCATCTGATCTATCTTCCATATTTTCAACATCTCTATTTTGTGTATTCTGAGTCTGATTGAAATTAAATCCTTGTCTACTTGAACTTGGACCAGCTCCATGACACGAAGTTTGAAAACTATAAAGCAATTCACTCATACTAAGTTGGTGTTGGTTCCTAAATATAAATAACTTTGATTAACAATTTTACGACGAAAAAAATAATCACAACTTATATATTCATTTATAAAATAACAACTTACCATGAAAAAGGATCATGTGCTTCTTTCTCCACATGTAATACTACCGAGTTGATATGACAATATTCCAATAGTATAGAGCACGACTCATCATCTGTAACATCAACTACAAAAGTATCTACTCCAGGAAAGTTATATGAAAATTTTAAATCAAATTCGCATTGGTTACAATTAATTTTGTCAAATATCATCCTTTTGAAATCCTCAAAATTAATTGTCGACGGAACTTTGATAGCTTTTTGTTGGCCTTCAAATGTAATCAACAAAATTACATTTGACGAATTCATTGTGAAATATCTTTTTTAATTTCCTGTAAAAACGATAAATATATTTAATATAAAAAATTAATTATAATACTAATATATATTAAAATATAAAATACATACCCGAAATCCAAAAATCTTCTTCAAAAAATTCACCGGTAGAAGGGAAAACTTTCTCCACAAATGACTAAGCTGGAAATTGAGAGGATGAGCCAATTTGGATGGAATGTGAGAATGAACTTAGAGCATATTTATAGCGGCTGAGAGAAAGAAAAAACAAAATAAGTAAAGTTGACGTGTTAAATCACATTTTACTTTACAGATATAGGTTACATCGATTTGTCACTTTTTATTCACATGTCCGCATATTTAGTCACGGGTGAACAAGTCACGGGTGAACAAGTCACGACATAAAAATCGGGGTCTCCTTGTTTTTTTATTAAAGTATGTTACTCTTTTTTGTTGAAATGACGTTTGATTGAAAAAAGTGATCGGCGCTTATTAATTACATGACAAAGCGGTCTCTCACATTGGGATATTTTCGGACAAAAATTTAAATGCTCGCGGACAAAAGAGCACTGTCTTCCAGGCGACCCCGGCGACCGTGCTACGCAGGTAATTTTGTCTCAAACCGTGCTAGTCTGTTAAATATTTTTTCAAAGGATGTCAGCTTAAAAAAAAAAGCCTGCACCGGCCATGCGCATGTATCAGAATTGAACAGGTCCTTTCCCTGCTCGATGGGAATTGCAATGGATTTTGCCTCATTCAGTCCAGTGTCCTGAATAATGTCCGAGGCATATTTGTTTTGGCACAGAAATATACCTTCAGTATTCCTTTTCACTTCTATGCCAAGGAAATATTTTGGTTTCCCAAGGATTTTCATGTGAAAGTCTCGAGACAATCCAACCCTCAGACTATCTATTTGATCATCATCATTTCCAGCAATCAGTAGGTCGTCCAAGATTATAAATCCGAGGACCATTTGCCGGAGAGTATCTCTGTTTCAAATCAACCCAGATCTCGTATGCAGTGTCAATGTAGAGCACAGAGTTAACAATGTCTCTGTGAATAGAGTTTAATATCCATGATATTACCATATTATTAACACGTTCCCAGGGTTTATAAATCAGATTCGATTCAGAAGGCTTCAAAATACTTCCGTTGACAAATTCATACTTATTTTTTGCAGACAATGCAACGATCATACCTCGCTGCCAGGGAATGTAGTTTTCCCCAGTGAGTATTGTTGATACGAGGATAGATCCAGGGTTGTCTGAAGGACTCAGATAATAAGGATTTGAGTCCTTATTATCTCATTAAGTTTTCTAATTAATTTTATTCAGAGTAAAAAATCATAGTGTCGATGTACTAAGAGTTTTCCCCAGTGAGTACTGTTGATACGAGGATATGATTCGTCGTTTCTTAAAATCTCATTCAATTAAATTGACATATTTTCATTACTAGTTTTTATTAGATACGTATATCATAATGAAGTTTTTGATTGTATGTAATGATGATTGAATCATGATGATGAGATCAATCATACATAAGTATGTGATCTAAATGTTCCTAGTCATAAGATCCTTGAGATGGATCATCAAGGATCTAGATGGACTAGTGTATGTGATGCCTTCTCATATAATAAGGATAGTCGATTTCATTGATCATTAGTGTGGAGACATTGAGATACTAATATAGATGTTCATTAATAGAATGAGTTCATTGAATTAACCGATTTAGAAATCTTGAATGGTAGCTTGGCAACTATCCATCAGGGTTTTCTATTATCATAGTTGCACAGTTCGATCTTTAACTTGAGTCACCAAAGATGTTTTACTGTATGTTTCTAATACTTTGACTAGTGACTCATTGATCACTAACATAATGGTCTAGTACATTTAATAGATTAGGTACAATAGAAGCTCAATGTCTACAATTGAACGGACAATAAGAGATCATTTATTCTCGGTAAGTGAGAAAGAATGCTTATGAGATAATACTTTAAATCTATTGCGATGGTAGAGTTGAACATTGAGTTTTCTAATTAATTTTATTCAGAGTAAAAAATCACAGTGTCGATGTACTAAGAGGTTGATAGTCAATGTCGTACCCCAACCAACTAAGACATTGGATGTACAAGAATTTATATCGGTGCGATAAATGGTGATGAGAAGATTCAATAGAGATGAGATCATCTCCAAATTTGTTTGGAATCATGAGATGTGATTTGTACTTTTCATAATCAGGAAGTTGTTAAAAATGTTATTAGAAAATAGATTTAATTTAACATAAATTAATATTTTAATTATACTCCAAATCAATGGACTATTAGACATAGTGGATCACATACATAATGACTGATTTATAAGTATGAGGGCATTGGCGTAATTTATAGAAATTGAAGAATTTTTATAAAAAAATCTAATTTCTATAAGTAGTAGTGAATTTGGCCAAACCTTATCAAACCAAGGCTTCCAAATTTCATGATCAACCTTATCCTAGCATCCATCCCTTCATAGAGGTCCTTGTTGCATGCTGGAGCTTAATTAGTTCGGGACAAGTCAAAAGATTTGACAAGTAGGAGAAACAAGGAAGTTCATGTGAATATCACTAGAGGCCGTGCCCTTAGATAGCTTGGAGGACATTGGAGTATTCATTCTTCTCCTATCTCGAGAGATTGGTCGATTTGGTTTGAATCCAGTTTTTCGGTTACATCATTCGGTTCCAATCGAAATAACGACAATGAAATTCAAAGAATCAAACATTTCTTCCGCCATAGAAGAACTCCTTACACCTACCGGTGGAATATACTACATTTACCCAATTTTTCCAGAACGGGGCAAAAAGCCATTCAACATCTCAAGGGCCAACGTCAAGAACAAGCTAACGTAGAGATCGTAGATGACATCGATGGGGAGAAGGTGAATGCACGTTGTGGGTCAAGATTCACCTTTCCAGGTGTGGAAGACGGTGGGCCTGTAGTTCTTGCCCTTGTAGTGGTGGTCTCGAGGACCCTGCTTGGATGAGGTGATGTCTAGTGACGACGTGTGCTTCTTCCGCCTCATTGACTCAGCCAACCTAGCAGTACCATCTTCCATGATGTAGCGCCTCTTCTCCCGCTTCCTCCCCCTCTGTTGTCGCCGGCAAGAAAAAGTATAGCTCCGCACAAAGACACGAAGCCACTCTCTGAAACCGCTGCAACTAATCTTAGTTATGGTTCGGTTCAACTTCATCCAATCCGATCAGTAGCTTTATCCAACCGCTGCAACTAATCTTAGTCAATATAAGTCTCACACCATGCCCACCCCCATGGCTTTGCTCCCTTAGCAAGAAGGTTGAATGAAATAAAACAACCAACTATATATGGCCTAAACCTCGTGTTTTATTTATAAGAGGGCATTCTCTCCATTATCACTCTATAGATTTACTATAATATCTTCTAAATACATAATATGAAAGATTAAACCACATCAACAGATTTACCCGTTCAATCCAAGTCGGAGAGAGACAGCCAAATCAAACCATACTTCAAACACCGATTTAGTTCAACTTAAAAAAGAAAAATCAAGCATCTATAGACCAAATTCAATCGAATTCACTTCCGCGGACGCCCACTTACCATCAAGACGACAGTCTTCCATGGCATATGTGCACTTTATCCACAATCCTCCGAAGGGCCGGCCATTGCGGATTCACAGAAGGTTCAAATCAAATCGAATGTTTGGGGTTAGTCCGGTTGGGTTTCTAGGGTTAGGCCTAATAATATGGATAGCTCACTTCCGTATAAACCTGTGGTTAGTAGGTTCCACAGCCCTCCTAGAGACAAAAACAAGATCATCATTTTTCTTGGTTACAATTAGAGGTGCAAATGAGTTGAGCCGAGTCGAGTAACATGATGTTTAAACTCAATCCGTTTATTTTAAGTTAGTTGGAGTTCAAATTTTAACAAATAAGTTAAAATTCTTATTTGAGTTAGATTCGTTTATTAATCGAGTCGAGCCGAACTTAAACTCAAGCAGTAACCAAACCAAAACTCAATTCACATTCAAATTTAAATTATATATAAATTCACTTATGCAATTCAAAATCAATAAAAATTTATTTATAAAATTCTATATTTAACTTATTTATGAAATTTGATCTAAATTTAAACTTAAATCTTAAATTATGCAATATACTTAAATGGCAACATATAATTATTAATACTTCTAATTTAACTTTTAAAAATAGATAAATAATAAAATATTTAATCAAATTATTCACAAATTTTTCAAAATGAGTAAGACATTTAATGAATCAAACTTTATTTTTTGTTTAAATTAATTTATTAACAAAATAAACGAGTGGAATCAAATTTTTTATCGAGACAAACTTCGAGTTACGTGCTAAGTGTATTTGTTCGCTGGAAAAGAAGGCGACGGCCTTTCTTTTGCCGCTTGTAATAGACAAATTGGAACTTAGTTATCCGTCTGAAGCATTTGACTTCGTAAAAGAAATTAGATGTGTTTGTTTCGATTGATGTACACAACGATCAGGAAAATCAGAGGAAAACAAAAACACAGACAGGGAGCGGAAGGGGCCATTCAAGAAAAAACCGGGTAGCACAAGCTCCAGAGAAACCAACATGATCATCTGTAACAGAACTCTTTCTCGTTATTTAAAAAGGACAGAAGAATGTTCACGACGCAGCCGATTCTCTCTTTAAACCAGCATCTTCAATATCAAATAAAAGCAGATGTTAAGTCTCCTACTATAGTCAGTTCGATTGTTACTGATTTCAGAATTTTTTTTCCGTTTCCAGGAGATGTGGCAATACCGAATACTGGAAAAAAGGGCAGAAGACAAGGAAAGAAAACTGGGTTTCACCTTCAACAGGAAGTCGCACCGATTTTTCAAGCCTCGTCTGTTCTGAAGGCATCAGGTGAGTATTTCTCCATCAATTTGGTAAGAGCGCTGTCGAACTCCTTCTCAAGATTGACCTCCTCCTCGAGGTGCCTGCGCCTCATCTCCATCTTCTTATCCTCGTGTGCACGCACAAGCTTGTCTCTCTGCGCTAGAAAGTCTTCCACCCCCTTGGCCTGACTATCTATGATTTTTTCAACTTCCACTTTCCTGACATACACAGGAATGGCGTAAAGAAACTCTGCGGAGTTTTCAACAGACTATCATTAAATATAATAGAGAAGTCTACAATTTGTACAGGCTGCACGAAAGGAAATATCTACAATCCTCGTAGGTTTCGTTAAATTAACAAACCAAAGGGAATGTTCGAGAAATCTTGAAACAATTTCAAATCCATTTTTTCTTTTATTTTGAACAGTGTACGAGGGTTTTCATATCTACTTAAAAAACATGAATTTCCATTGGGATATTGACCACAATAAACTTTTCTCTCTTCAACTCATTTTAAATGTGAACATGCTTTACGCATTATGTGGCAGGCCCATGAAACAAGAGCAGAGGCGCAGGGGAAGGTTAACGATGTGGCTCATGGCTCTAATTAATACAAATTAACACACACAAGTACCATTGGGAGAATTAGAAATACATTTGACAGTCTCATGTGACAATAAATGACGATAGGCAACTGACAAAATATTCGTACCAAATCACACAAAGCTCGATCTACATAAATGACGAAAGAACTGCCCCCCACCAAACTAGAGACCAAGCAAACAGACTATACTAACCAAATTTTAATGTTTGATACTTGGCAAGAGTAACGGAGATTACAAGTGTAACATTTAGCGTGGCACATTAATTGTTAAGGTGACAGAAGAAACCAAGGCAGTGGATTTCTAGCTCACCACTTACCGCATGAGTTTTATGATAGATCAGTTTTCTAGAATGATTGAAATTTTCCGTACAAACTTCCATGCAAAAGAGAAGCATTACTAAAGATACAATCATTGATCATCTGTCCAGACCTGTGGCAAATCTTCTATAAGAGGGTAAAAAACCATATGAACGTATAGAGTGCCCTTGTAACAGTTTGTAAACAGAAAATATCCAAGCCCTTCCCTTCAGGTCGTGATTCATAATACAACAAGATGCAGCTATGCTGTCAAATGCAATTCAGGTGACTACCTAGACATGAATTCAGCCAACCCAGTTTGAACTTATGCTGGAGTCTATCAACTAGGGGTGTCAATGGGCTGGGCCCGGCCCGGCCCGCAGCTGGCCCAACAAAGCCCGCTCCAATATATAATGGGCCGGCCCGGCCCGGCCCGTATTACATTTCGGCCCGACCCGGCCCGGCCCAGAAAAAATATAAGTTTGGCCCGGCCCGACCCGGCCCGGCCCGTTCTTTTTAACTTATTATAAGATATATTTTATATTTTTTAATTTTTTAAATATCAATCCAAAAAACTTTAATAACTTCTATGATCTTACCAAAATCTTCATATGACATACAAAATTAAAACTAAGATTCTTTTTTGAAATATTAAAGTATGACCGGTTTGACAAAAAAATTCGAAACATGATTAAAATAAGAATAGTAGATACATCGTACGTATTCATAATTTTTAAATTTATAATAAAATATATAGATTTAACTATATCACTTAATTTTTCTAATATATAATAAAATACATATCATATTTTTACAATTTTTAAACATCAAACCAACTATTAAAGAAATATTTTGAATCTAGAAATAAAAATAGATAAACATACCGTTTAACACCCAAATAATCATATATATGAATATATTTTATTATTTTAAAATATTACCCTTTTTTTAAATTTCCTTGATAGTTTACGTTCAGACCTATGCATACCCGCATACGTATCTTGTTCAGACCTGTGCATGCAAAAAGTTTCATAAAAATAAAATAAAAGATTTTTGCATGTCTAGCGAACCAACGGACGACCACCGCCGGGCGCTGGACAATGTTGCAGAACAAGGCCCGCGGGCCTGCTTTCTCGGCCCGAGCAACGTGAGTGGACTCGATTCTTTGCCCCAGAACAAGGCCCAGGGCTGGCCCGGCCCGAGGGCCCACGGGCCAGCCCGGTCCATTGCCAGCCCTACTATCAACCATGGAATCTTTTTTCATCTGTTTTAATTTTTCTAGAGTAACTTCGCCTCTTGACCTACCAGAAACTGACCATAGTCTCAGACCATATCATGAGAATCATGGGTCATAATGAACTAAACTCGAGAAACAGGAAAGAAAAAAATTCTCTCTGCAGCAGCTCGATATGCTACCTAGCACACTTCATCCTAATCCCTCATTACTGGCTGGAGATCATAACTATTTTTCTCATTATCAGGAGCTTGACGTAGAAATAAGAAAGACACAAACGAGATGTGAATATGGCATCATTTAATCCTGAGAAAAGTCAACAATAGAATTCAAGATATGCTTTGTGATGGACATTAGAATGCAATATGATGCTTATCAGGTACCTACAAGTGCAAAATGCTTTTTTTAAGGTGGTCCAAAATGGAGCCACAGTCAAACTTTATATAAGAAGTAAAGAAAGTGCAATTAAAAGAAATAACTAAAAGCAGAAGGAAAGAAAATGCTGGCACGAAACAAAATTCCTGCAACTTTCTACTAAGGCAGTAAGAAGTGGGAGAAAATGTTCAAGCTATGAAAGGAATTTCAGCCACTCATTTTCCTTCTCCCTCAAAATATTACAGTCAGGCAAAGTTTTGAAATGTGCAAAATAGCAATTCTGGACAAAGGATAATGCATGATCCTCGTTTCTTTCTTTCCACGTGGCTCAAAGAATGGCCAGGAAGAATTCCCAAACCTGTTTCCTCTGAGACCAATGATTTAATGAAGCCCACAACTCCCCAACCGTTAAGATGCTGAAATGATCTGCTATATTGACATTGGATGCTCTTAAGAAAGTTCCCCATAAAACTATAATTAGCCGACACTGCCAAAAAGTGCTCAATGTCTTTATCATGTGTCAGACCAAAGTAGCACTTGCTTTCTTGGATTATGAGTATGTTTTAAGTACACTGCTCTCTGTATCTATACACATGAATCTTCCACAGAATTCTTTGAGCCACGTGGAAAGAAAGAAACGAGGATCAAGGCTTTGTTATCTAAAGCAGTTGAGGCAATAGCCTCGGTGAGGAGGTGAGGCAGCCCCTCACCACCTTGACTCAGTCCAAACCACCTAGGTGATGCCCCTTGCTGCCTCCAATGTGTCTACAGTGCCTCTGATGCATCAGCAGCACCTTTGGCACATTCCACGCATGGTTCAGGCAGGGAAGACGAACCAATTGGGCACAGGTTAACAGCGGACAGCCCTGGGCGCTGAACTGCCCTGGGTGCTGAACTGCCCCAGTCCAACTGGCGGTTCATCACCCTGGTCAGTCCATCTCCACTGGTCTGCTTTAAGTTGCGGATTTGCTGAATTGGGCCGGTGGGTTGTAACGTGAACAAGATTTCATGTATGGAATATATGTGTATGGCTACTTTATGATAAACAAATTAATTGAGGTATTAACTATATCACAAATGGCCAAATGTATTCAACTATAAATATCTAGTAAGATAAATTTTATTTAACTTCAAATATCCAGTAAATGATCCGAGACTCTTCAGTGAACTAAAATTAATTCAACTTTAAATATTAATAATATTTAAAAAATATCGAATTATGCTTTTTAGGATCTGTTGACACCCATGTAAATAGAAAATTCTATGTTTGGCGAAATCAACAGAGGGTCCTACTCTGCAGACCCTCTTGAGCAGAAGATCCTAACAATATTGCATCTTAACAGAAGGTTCAATTTTTATAAATTTTTTGACGTCCGCTCCAAAATTACCAGAAACAGCCGGAGATGTGTTAAAATTAGAGTAAAATGATTTTATTTACCTTGTAAATTTTAAACACCTCATCGGCTAAATTGTCTATATGATAATACTTCTAATGTATAAAAAATTGTTAGAAGATATGTGATTAAATTAGATCTAATCATTATGACATAATAGGTATATTAATATTTAATAATTTATATTAAATTTAAATCTTGAATATAAATCAGATATAATAAATCATAAAGCACAAATAATCAAGTTAATATTATATGTTTTATATTATATTTAAAACTTAATATAAATTAAATATAATATATTTTTTAAACATATTAATATTTTACCGTCATAAATAAAATGCAATTTTTAAAAAAATTTGTAGCCATCATATATTTTCTCTCAAAACATAATAATATTTTGAAGTTATAAATTAAATATAATTAATATGACATGACTTTGTATTAGATTTTAATTTTTAAGTAAATAGTTAATAATTTAACTTTTAACAATATTTGTAATAGATTTTAATTTTGAAATAAATAAGACAAACAATTTTATTTTAAACATAGTATTATTTTAAAAATGATGTAATAAATAAATTGTTATTTATTAATTTATCTAAAAGTGCCTCTCCCGTCTAAAAGACAAGAAAAAGAGCATCATCCCTTGACCGAAGGGCAATCATGGCATTATAAACTTCTATGTAATGTAACATTGAGACGGAAGGGATCATACGTTGAAGAATTTTGCATCTACGGACTGTCTGTAAAAGAAATTTGGTCAACAGATCTATCGTGAAACTAAATTTGTTAAACAGATCGGGAATCAATTTTCCCAATTGTAAAATCATGAAATGTCTCATCTTAAGGCTGATATTAAAGACTGAGTTGACGTGAGAGATGGAACCCCCAACTTAGTTTTGCATGATCTGAAACATGAAATACAGCTAGGAATTGCAAATGAAGGACGATGTGAGATTGTCACTCATCCTTTGTACTGGAATGCCACATCCCAAAGAAATACTGAACTAACAACGTTTGCCATGACTACATAGAAGGCCACAAATAAGTTAAAAGATATGAAAACAAAGGCTAAAAGCTCGTTAGAAAATAGATGCACATATGTTACCTCCGTCTTTGCTCCCCCTTCGAACTTGTATCCATGTAAGTTTGCCTGGCTCTCATACGCTCCTCCCGTAATTTGTCTTCAAAAATTCTCTCTTTTTCTTCAGTGACTTTGTGAACCTTGTCCATTTGCTCCTTGAAAAATTGCTCTTGTTGATCCATCTAGACGCAATATGCATTAAATATCATCAGAACAGAAAAGTCAACATTATGAAGGTGAAAAAAAAAGGTCCAAAGCTCAATTTTCACAGCTAAATTACGTACACATGATCCATTATCAAATGCAATTGCCTCTTTACGAAACCAAGGTGGTTGAAGCAAACCTACAACTTTTTACTTACCACTAGTCTCATCCCACCTAACAAACTAACCTATAAATAGTCACCGCATTAACCGATACTAGAGCAGCCAAGTGAGAAGTGACCTAGCTTCTGGCAAAGTAAATAAGTAAAATAATAAGCTGTTTAAACCTCACATTTTCAACGAAAAAAACACATATAGGTATCAGATTTTTTTATTTGGTTTGTTTTGTTTTTGGTTTGCTTTGGTTTTGGGAGATGTGCATGGTATGATATACATAGAATGTTATCATATATGTATATCATGTGAGGTTGTGTGGGTTCTTTCAATCCTTGCATGGATTGATATTAATTTCGATGAGTGGTGACTTGGTAACCTTTGATTAATTATCATGATAACGCAAAGTGTGAAACGACATTCATATGAACAAAAGTGTACTGATTTCTTTTTCTTTGAACAAAAAGTAATGTATGTGACATCCTTTTTTGTACTATTTACTCTCCTTTCTTTTTGATAGATACTCTTGTATCTTCATGTCTACAGACCCTGCTAGCATCTTTACTTGGACTCAGTCCAATTCGGCCTGGGAGGGACTTGGAGCTTTGTGTTTCCTTCATCTTCCTGGGTGCTACAGTTGACAGGTCTTCTTGTTCGGAGGGAAGTCAAGACAAGTCACGTTGAGAGGGTCATAGGAACAATGCCCACTATATCCCAGTGGCTTGATCCCGTTAATGTCCTGACTTCTTGTTGGGCTCAGCCTAAGACTCCTCAACATATGGCTTCAGCTGGTTTTCAGGATTCATACTTGCTGAAATACCGTTTGTCTTTTCTTTCTTCCTTTTTTTAATTGGACTTTCAGTATGAGATAGCCTTTGAATCATTATCGGTCTTTGCATGATCTTCTTCCCTTTAGGGATGAACCCAAAATGGGCTTAACATCCCAAATGGGTCTTCATGTTCTCTTTGGTTCTTTTCTCTCTTAGGGGTGTACATGAGTTAGGCTTGACCTCCTAATTGCACCTTTATGTTCTTGTTTGCCCCCCCCCCTCTTAGGGATGTACCCAAGTTGACCTCCTAGTTTGACCTTAATATTCACTTCCATTTTCTTTTCTTCAGGGGAGGCATTGCCAGAGTTGGGCCAAGCCTTCTAACGAGTTTTCATTCCCTTTATGACTTCGTACCCCTCAAAAGACATTACCCACATTGGGTCTAGCCTCTTGATGGCCTTCATGTCCTTGATGGCTTCTATACCTTGAAGAGGCACCATGCACATTGGGTCTAATCTTCCAAATAAGCCTTCAAATTTTTTCAACAAATTCTTAAATGTTCACAGCCTGAGGTGAATTTCATCTCAAGAATAGGGAACAGTGGCCAGATAACCATGATAAACTGGTTCATTTCTAATTTACGGAATCTTTCTGGAATGCTAACCGGACCTCAGGCAACCAAAAAATATTGGATTCTCTCGGATACATGTCTCCTTGTGGGATCTAAGATTGCATACAGATAAATAAATTTTGTAAACAACAGATCCCATGACGCCTGAAGTGAAAAATGGAACCTCACGAGGTTTTTCTGACACACCCATGGATTCCAGAATCAGAATCGGAATTGGTCAGAATTGACCAATTTCTGGGAAGGAAATCGATCCCGAATCGATTTTTTTTGAATTTTTTTCATCAAAAAAAAATCAGAAAATCAGAAAAAAATCTGAAAATAGGAAATGATTTAGAAAAAAATCTAAAAATAAGATTAGCAAACATTCACATAGAATAATTGCTAATAAACATGAGAAGATGATAAGTACATGTTGAGATGCAAAAACTATAATAAATTTTAAGATTGTATCACATGAAAACATAAAAGTAAAAATATACATGTTATTAATCATCACCAATATCCATGATATGAATATTGGCCTTCATCCTCTTTCTGCTACTTTTGAAACTCCTCAATTGTGCCTAATCTTCTACTTAATGTGGGGGCATATATATAAGAAAACAATGACGATGCCATGTCACCAAATTCGTAAACATCGTGCTGTGGCACGTAGGTATGTTGAGGTGGAGAAATTCACGGCTGCTGAGAATCATAGAATGCTGGATATTATGGCTCCATATAATGATGCTGTGGTGTCTGCTCCTCCAACGTGAAATAGGGCTTTGGCTGCAGTGAATTAGGTGACTGCGGAGTTGATGGCTGCGTGGTTGGTATGCACTGCTCGTCATCATCAACTAAGAAGTGAAAAGAAGCATGTGCTATCATCGGGGCTCACAGGACGTTACCTGATCTCCAACTTCCTTCTCTTCACATTTTCAGTCATCTCTGATGTCCCAGCATAACCCAAAGATTTTTTTTAACTTTGAAAATCCACCCATTTTTTCGTGCTATCACTTTTGTTTTCGTTTTGCCTGAACTACGAATGGGATAGGTAGCTACGGCTAGGGCTGAGACTGGGACTGAAGCTGAGGCTAACGCTGGACGTGGCTACTGTATAGCTGCTGAAGCAGGACTTACATGTGCCTGAAAAGTAGGTGCAACTGGAGCATCCTCCTCAGTCTCTACACTATCCAACTCTCCTTTTGCCCATGCACGATCATCGGGATCAAACTCAGCTGGATGAACCCTGGTTGCCCTCTCCTCTATCTATGAGGTAAGTGCATGTTCCTTTTGGAATATGTGATCCATGTCCACCTCCTTATGTGGTGGTGTGGCTGAGGTATGCCTCTGCTCATCACCTCGTTGTTAGACGCAGGATAACAGAGAGTGTACATTGCATCACCTCGTTGTCTTCACCACCTGTCCTCTATATTGGATACGGGGGTTCAAAAAATATCCTACAAAAATTGATCCTCGATATTAGTATTAACATTACGAAGAAGGCAATTATTGACTAAACTTAAAATATGTAAGTACAAATATTTTTTCACCCGCTAAACTGCAACATGTACATAGTGGTGTAAAGTCTTGTCCCATCGGTCATTTCTGATCTTCCACCTCTAGGATTATTCTCTTTTATTTTTAGTTTTGCCCGATCCACTGCATCATACAGGGTGCCCATCTGGTTCCTGTCATCGGAGTCTACAAGCCTCAGCACAACAACCAATGACTCCATAATTGCTAGGTTGTAGGTAATTCTATCCCAAAATCTCTTATCATTGATCTGCTTCTCAGATCTGACAAAAATATCTAGCTGGTCTTCCATGTTATGCAGATGGTCCACCATACAGTTAAAATACTCTTACCCCTTGTATATAGGCAAATCTCAGTCCCTCCTCCTCATAAGTATCTCATCGTGCAACTCCTCTCTCTGCTCAATCCTAATAGACCATAGTTGTCAAGGCGACAAGGCGCCCAAGGCGTTGCAGAGTGCCAATTCTGCTTAGGCGACAAGGCGTCCGCCTAGGCGTCACCTAGGCGGTAAGGCGGGGTATGAAGGCAAGGTAAATTTGTATGACCATAACATGTATAAATCTAATAACATTGGCATACATTAATTGCAACAATGACATGGATTGATAACAAAGTTTGAATAAATTCGGACAAAGTAGAGTAAATGAACTTACCAATTAATATAAATAATTTTTGAACTTCTTTTCTTCTATAAAAACCTGCAAAGTATATTTCAAAATATACGCAAAATGCAAATACTAAGCAATCCAAGTTACCACAACACAATGCACTAAGGTAGTGAGACATAAACATAAATAAAACATAAAATAACATAAAAAGATTAAGAGTACTTCAAAACAGACAACTAAAAATGTAGTTTCAACATCAAAGTAAACTACATCACATAAACTTTAAATGACTAAATGTTCAAAGGTAATCTAGCTTCACCAACTCAAAGCTTAAATCCAAACACAGAATTTTCAAGGTTCTCAATATCTTTTGGATTAGCCTCTTCATTTGTATTGTCTTCCTCATGTGTCTCCTCCCATAATGTGCCTCCATCATCATTATCATCATTATCATCATCTTCATCTTCTGGAAGCTCTTCATCACTATCCTCATCTTCCTCTCTCATAGATCGTGATGCACTTGATTGTCTAATTACTCTTTGAGGCCTTCTCTCTGAAGCACTCGTAGCATCATCCACATCTTTCCATGTCAGATCTTCCCCTTCATGAACCACATCTGTATCTTCCCTTACCATCCACTCATTTCCCCAATCTAAGTCATCAAAACAAATAGGATCATATCTTTCAGGATCTTTTCTTCGTGCTATGAATCTTTCACAAAGACGACGATTGTATTGAACATATACCAAGTCATTCAACCGCTTGTGTTCCAAGCGGTTTCTCTTCTTAGAATGAAACTGAAAAAAAACACAAGATTGTTAATTGAAAAGCAAATTATTAAATGTAGATCACGTAATTCACCACACAACTTTAGAAAACTTACAAATTCAAAGGTACTCCAATTCCTTTCACAACCGGATGAGCTACAACAAAGGCCTAAAATCCTTAATGCAAAACTCCTCAACTCTGGAGTTTCTCCACCATACTGTGTCCACCAATCAGCTATGTTGGCATAAAAACATAATATGGAGTTAATATCTTACAAGTTAAACAAATAAGAAACATAAAAATAAGAATAAAAGATATCTCCTTACTTGGAAGCTTTTTGTGGCGTGACCTTATAGCAAAGGAGATGCCAAATGTGCCTCTGGATTCCAAATATGCAGGAAGCTGATCATCAAGCTTTTCTTGTAAATCAAGATTTACCACCATTCTTTGCAAACAAGTGTAAAAAGAACTTTCCATCTTTCCAGCTGCACTTGCATCTCTAACTTTAGCATCAAAGTAAAACTTTGGATTTAGAAAAATATCTAGCCAAATGTAAAGGACGCTGCATTTGTACCTCCCATCGACGATCTACAATTTTTAAGATAGGAGTGTATTTTGCTTCTTTTCCTGCAAAATTTTCAACAATTTTTTGCTTTGCACATTCCATGGCAGCATACAAATAGCCAATTGCTGGTTTTTCATCCCCATCCACTATCCTTAGAACTTGTAGAATAGGCTGACATCCTCTTAAAATTTCTTCCACTCCATGCCAAAACTTAACTTGAAAATTATAGGAAGAAACATTTTTTCCCATGTTCGTCTTGGCCCACACACTTTTATGCCAAGCATCGGAGGAGAATAATCTCCTAAGTCCCCTTTTAACACCATCATCGTGTAATCTCTCCAAAGTGAGGAAAGATGTAGCAAATCGAGTTACCCCACATCTTACAAGTTCTTTTCCTTGTGTTTCCTTTCTCATGAAATCCAACAAACGTGAGTGATTATACATGTAGTCAGTTATCTTCTTTGCTTTTGAAATAGTAGTTGCATAAACTTTCATTTTACCGATATCCTCCAACATTAAATCTAGACAATGAGCTGCACAAGGTGTCCAATATAAGTGCTTTCTTTTGTCCATTAACAATCTCCCAGTTGCAACATTGTATGCCGCATTGTCCGTCACAATCTGAACAACATATTGTTCACCAACTTTGTCAACCATTTTGTCTAAAAGCTCATAAAGAAGGATGGCATCTTCTTTGCGGTCGGAGACATCTATGGACTCTAAAAATAGGTCCCTCCGGACAATTGACCAAGAAGTTGATCAATTTTCGATGTCTTTTGTCAGTCCAACCATCACACATGATGGTACAACCATATATTTTCCAACATTGTTCATAAGTTGAACGCAAAGCATTAGTCTTCTCAACCATTTTCTTTAACAAAGGCATCCTCAAACTGTGATAACTAGGAGGCTTACAACCTGGTCCAACTCGACCTGCAGATTCACACATGATCTCAAAACTTCTCAACTTTGCAGCATTAAAAGAAATGCCGGCTTCATAGAACCAAGTTGCTACATGTTCTTCAAACAAAGCTTGCTCTTCTTTCTTCAACTTGTTATTCAAAGTACTTTGAAATTTTTTTCCACTTCTTCTTGCATCAACAAAATCCTCCAGAGACATTCTTGTAAAAGCATCCATTGGACCCTTATTTCTCCTACTTTTATCGGAAAGAAGTAAAGATGTAGGTTTAGCACTTCCTTTCTCTGATTGATGTTTGCCACACTCTTGAGTCTCTTCATCACTTTGGGAAGAATCCTCTTCAGTGTCTATTGTTGTGGATGATGTCATTTTTCTCTTCTTATTTTTATTTAACCAAGCTAACATCTCATCGGCAATTTCTTTCGTCGTCTTCGGACATTTCTTGACGTCGCTAAACCCTCCAATTAGATGCTCTTTTTGCCTCTTGATCCCACCATTTGTCACCAATCCACACAACTCACATTTAACTCTATTCTTGTCATTGTCATCGGGCCAATATGCATATTTCCAACCTGAATCTTTTGACTTGGCTCTCTTTTTTCAACCGCCATGTTAATCGACCCCGAACTCGATTCCATTAACAAACCAAACCCAACAAAAGATGCGCTGGCTGAAAATATAACAATTGGTTAAGCAAATGAGCAATCGGTCAAACCGCGCCTCCATTATATGTAGAATATAAAAAGATATAATAAGAAACAAAAACAACAAAGTCGGAAATCATTAACGTATCGGAGAGTCGGAGACATTGAGAACTTGCTACGTATTGATGCATAGAACGTGTAGAAGACTATTCAAACATGTATAATAGGTCTTAGAAGACTAAACATGATCAAAGAAATCATTACACATCGGATATGGAGTAAAAAAAAAGTTTAAACATTAGGTTTTGCATACCGTCACTAAGAGGAGGTGAAGAAGGAGCAGGAGGCAGGATGTCGAGGTGCTGCCGTGCTGGAGCTTACTACTGTGATTGGCGATGGAATCCGGCGTCAAAGGAGCTCCCCTACGGCTGCAAGCGCTCGCTTGTTCGTCGGTGCGGCGACTGTGCGCCGTCGAAGCTCCGGAGCGCGCGGGCGAGACCGTCGGGCGTCGGGGCTTCGATTCGAACAATGGAGGAAACCCGCAACCAGGCGGACACTTAAGTTCGGCTGAACCGGCACCGGTTCAACCACAAGAGTGAACCGGCTGGCGACTTGGCGGACCGAGGCGGACCGGGCGTGCGCCTTGGCCGCCTAGGCAGACCAGGCGCACGCCTTTTTGCTCCCTGCGTAGGCGATCCATCCGGGCGGCCAAGGCATAGCGCCTTTGCGCCAAGGCGGCGCCTAGGCGTCCGCCTTGACAACTATGTAATAGACCATTGAGAGGCTCTACCTGTCATGTAGCCTTTCATCTCCTCACTCTTCTCCCTAGGCACCTTATTATCCAATGTTTTAATATTTTTACATGTTCCGACAATATGTTGTTTCAGCCGGAACACACCCCCGGTCATCTCCTTCCCACACCACTTACATTATACTCTCTTTCTAGCTGCGTCTATCATATGACCGTGTTCCCAACCCACGTCAGAAAAATATGTTGGTGCTACATTACCCTGATCGATCATTGCTTATACATGCAACATTTGTAAATAATTCATAGAAAATTGTTAGACATCCTATAAATTGCTTTAGGGGTTGTTCGGGAAGCAGACAACTCATCGAACAGACTATTCGATATGTTTAGAGGGTTACGTTTACGTCGGAAAGGGTCATAAATCAACGTATGGAGTTTTCAGATTTTTTTCCCATACCAAGAACAATCAATCGATGTTCTTACCATTTCTATGGAGTTGTTCGTAAGAAAATCAACGAGTTTAACCACGCTCGGAGTCGTCGAAAATGCGTACAAATTGGCGTACGAGGTTTCCGTATTTTTCCCGTACAAGGAACATTCAATTGATCTTCTTACAACTTAACTGGAGCTGTTCGGTCGGAAATCAACAAGTTTAACCATACTAAGAATCGTCAGAAATGCGTAAAAATGGACGTACGAGGTTTTCGACGAAGAAATCATATAAGGTGTTTGGTTATGGTTTTTTCTTTCTTTTAACTTAAAATTTAAAAATAAGAGATGTTTGGTTACATTTTTTAATTCCTTCCTCTTTTTTAAAATCACTATCTTTCTTTAAACTCTTTTAGAATCAAAACACGGAATGACTTGTTTTATTTTCGAGATAGACGCGAAGCGCAGACGATCGACTCTCGCTTGAGACGCTAAGGGGGAGCCAGCCCCGTCTCTGTTCAACAAAGGGGGTGACGTAGAGGGGGGATGGGAGGAGGGCGATGTGGAGAGGATCCTCCCGTATCTCTATCCAGCAGAGGGGGCGATGCAGATAGGGTTGACGCAGAGGAGGGTGATGCAGAGGGGGATGGGAGGAGGGCAACTAGGAGGAAGTTGACACGAAGGGGATCCCTCGTCTCTCTATCCAGTGGAAGGGGGAATGCGGACGAGGGCAATACGGAGGGGCGACACGAAGGAAGTGTGTTTCTATTTTGGAAACATAGGATTGATTCCTTGTCCTTGAATATGTTTAGCCTTTGATGGGTCAGCCATGGTAGGTTTATGAGTTGGGAATTGATTCCCTCTTGACATGCCATTTGGTTGATAAAGTTCACTTGGACCAAGGGATTTGTTCCCTACTGAATGGCATTGTTGTCAGCTTGAATCCGGGAGCTTTCTTTGCCGGTTGGCCAGCAATCTTATTTTTTTTTCTTTTTTTTTCTTTCTTTCTTTTTTTATTTGAGGTCAACCTTCTCTTGTTGTGGTTGCCCCGGTGCCATGCACCTGTTGGAGATGGAGGAATTGGACTTTGCCTTGACATCATCCTCCTTTTGTCTTGGTCGGTTATGAAAGACCGGCTCTTGGTATATAGCTGCATGGGTCTTGAGACGGCATGTTTGACACCTCTTTGACTTCTTTGAGGGTTGGTGGTGACTTGCTGTATAACCACATGCCCCCAGAGTTGTTTGTCGGGGAGCTTTCGTGGTAAGCTCCTTGAAAATAGGATCAAGTTGTTTGACTCTTGAAATATTCTCGGTGCTGGATGAACTCCGAGAACGGATTCTTGAGATGCTTGCAACATCAGGATGAAGTCTTCATGGCGGGATCATTGGACCCCACCGGGTCTCATCCTTTGACATTTTTCGCCTCCTCGCACAAAAAGGAAAGAAGCATGTGTTAGATATATGACGTTCGGGATGTATGTCTTCTTGAATTGCTATGACGGAGAGATGAAGGGAAGGAGAAGTCCCACCGGGCGTGCCAATTGATGTAACCTCAAATTTAAAGATTTTTAATTCTTTTGTTTTGGAAATTCATTTTCCCTTTGAATTTGGATTTGATTTGATTAGACCTTTAGCATTGACTTATTTAGGAAAATAGATGGTATTCCATAAAAGTACTAACTAGGGTCAAAATTATATGTTGAGGTTGTTAGGTTCTTTGAAAATTTGTTTTGACCTCTCCCCGTCGGATGGTGCGAAGATCCGACGTTAATTACATCGAGATTACTCGAATACCCTTAATTATCGTCATAGCAATCCATTGAAGTAGAAGACATACATCCACAAAAATAGGCTTCACACAGGAGAAAATAATCCCATGAATTTGATGAAAGGCAAGCACTTAATTTGGTTTTGAATTTGATTTGAATTGAATTGATTAAAATTGATTTTGAGTTAAATTGGTTTGATTAATTTAAGTTGAATTGAATTGATTAATTTGAATTGTTTTGAATTTAGTTTGAGTTGAGTTCAATTTTATTGTTTGAAATTTGGATTTGTTTCATTGAGCTTGACTTTGATTTAATTTGGAAAGTTTGATCTGTATGTGAGTTGATTTGATTTAGTTTGAATTTGAGTTTGTTTTATTGATTTGTGTTTGTTTGAGAGATTTGAATGTTGAATTTTGCAAAAAAGTTGGATTCTGTGACAGATTGATTGAGTTTGGGATTGAATTTGATTTGGGGAGCTTAAATTTGTTTTGATATTTGACTGACTGTTAAGTCTGTTTTATCTTTGGATTTGATGAGTTGATTGCAATTTGTCATTTGTTCATTAACTTGGATTTTTCAGATTGTATGGATTGATTTAGGTTTGATTGAATTGAGGAAGATTTGATTTGAACGTTTGTTGTCAGAATCAGTTTTGATTTGATCCTTTATGTGTTGATTGTGTGTTCTTTTTAAATTGATTTGATTTATTCGTAAGTCTCTTTTTAGGCTCATGTTTCATTTAAGTTGAACCAACTTGGGCTTCTGTAGCAGATTTAACCGAACCTGAAATGTATTGATTTTGTACAGATCTCATATTTTCAGCTTTCGGACCTTACAGATTTCTGGATTCTGTGTACATTTGCGGATTTTAGTCTTCGAATATCAGATTGCAGATTTTGCACCAATTCAGACTTCGGATCATTAGGCACTGCACAAATTCAGATTTATTAAACTTCAGACTCAATTTCCTTGTGAAGTTCAGATTAGCAATTTTTAATTTCTGATTTCTTTTGAAATGGGCTCTGAGCATAAATTCTGATTTTCGGTTTGGTACATTCAGATTTTCAGATTTTACAGATGTTTCAATTGCAGATTTTATGTTTCAGCATTTCAGTTTCTGGACTCCAGCCTCTGGGTTTTTTAGATTTTAAATGTGCAGGTTTCGGATTTCAGACTTATATGCTTTAAGTCCAGATTTCAAATTTCAGATTTATGTGATTTGATTTGGGTTTAATTTGATTTGTTTGAAAATGTTTTCGTTTATACAGGTTGCAGATTTTGTATATTTCAGATTTTTACAGATTTTTATAGGTTTCAGATTACGTTTTTTCAGATTTTTTTATTGTCTTGCCTTTCAGAAAGTCTCTAATGGTTGTTTTCTCCTTGTAGCATCAACATGTGCACCGAACATGAGCTCCTTATTTGTTTTCTCAATATGAGACATGATTTACAATTTGACCAGCAATTTAGGTCTTTTCGAGTCCTTGATGAACATGGAACTTGTCTGATCAATTTGAGATGGAAAAACACTCGGTCTTTGATAGACTTGTGGGCATTCCTCTCACTGATTTGAGATTGAGCATGTCCCGGCCTTTGATAGGCATGTGGAGACTCATCCCATTGTTTTGAGACTGAGCATATCCCGGTCTTGATAGACTTGTGGGAAATTAGCTCATGTCGATCTTCATGTCTCCTTCATGAGTTGATGAACTTGTCATTTCATGGGCGGCATGTACCCGGTCTTTGATAGACTTATGAGCATCCCCCACTGGTTTGATGATTTCATTAGCATATGACCGGCATGACGGCATATTGATTATGCTCTAGCCTTGCATAGCTTGATGAAAAGTGGTGAGACATTGGGGTCTTTTATAGACCTTTGTATGTCTACCTTAAGGACGTAGGGGCGGATGGTTAGTCGACCCCCCAACTAGTCCAAATTTTGGATTCTTTTAAGTTAAGCCGAGACGTAGGGGCGGATGGTTAGTCGACCCCCCAACTAGTCCGGTTTGTTGAATTAAATGTATTTTTTTATTTATTTTTCACTGTTTTGTTTATTTTAAAAATCCTTTTTTTGTTGAAGAGAGGTTCCTGCAGTTGTGCGCAGGGGTTCTGGCTGCAGAGGACCCGGTCCACTGCTTGGACCGGTCGGGTACTGTTTACCCGGGCCGGCCGGTTCATATCCATCCGGCAGCCTTCAGCAGAGGAGGAGGGGGCCGGCCGGCTTCGACCGGTCGCGCCTCTCCCTTCTCTTTTTTTTTTTTGCATTTTTCCCTCACGGTAGCCCCCACGATTTTCCACCGTGGCATATAGTTGGGGAGACATTATTCTCCCCCCTGCTACAGTCCCGCGAGGCTTCTCTTCGGCTCCCGGCGGCACCTCGGCTTCGTTTGCGGCGGCTTGCGGCGCTGTTCGACGGCGGCAACTCCGGCAGAGGGGAAGAAAGGGACCGTCGGCCCTAGGGGAAGAGAAGGATGCCCTCTCCGGCAGCAACAGGAGGGGCTTTTTGGCTCTACGGCACCTGCGGCGATTTGCAGGAGGGCTTGCAGCGTCCGGAGGAAGAAGAATAAAATGGGAGCACCGTGCAGCTTCAACGAGACTCCAGGGGACTGGTAGACTTCTCTCCCTCTCCACTTTTGTTGCTCTGCTCTCTCCGGCTTCTTTTCTTCTCCTCCCCCTCTTCGCGACCAGCCTTGGCCAGGCTTATATAGGCCTCGCCGGTCCCCTTCCCTCACCAGGAAACCTCCAGAAAATAGGGAGTCCAGCTTCGAGACGGACTCGGAGGGTTGGCGATAGCCAGAATCGCTCTCCTTCCCTTCAACGGCTCCGTCCACCTTATCTAGGCAGTCTTTCCACGTTAACGGGATTCCTTCCCATTGGAGGATTCCAACCCAGCGTGGCAACCAATCGGGAGGGTATCCTCTTGCCGTGGAAGTCTCGGAACGTCCCAAAATCCTCTCGGATTTGTTTGAGTCCGGCGCCCACTGTGCTTAGTTGACGTATTGTCTAACATGCCTTGACATGGGCCTATATTGCTCAATAAATTTGGGCCTGACCAAAACATAGCCCGTTCACCCCCGCCCCTTTTTTTTGTAAAAATTGTGCGCCAACAGTGACGTAGAGGGAGAATGCAAAGGAGGGCGACCCGGAGAGGAGTGACGAAGAGGGGGCTCCCCTTGTCTCTCTGTCTAGCGGTGGAGGCGACGGGCGATGTGGAGGGGGACCGACGCGAAGAGGGCTCCCCCCATCTCTTTCTCTAGTGGAGGGGGGACACGGAGGAGGGCGACACGGATGGGGGGTGCTCCCCCCATCACTCTGTCCAGTCAAGGGGGCGATGGGCGACGCGAATGGGGGCTCCCGCCATCTCTCCAACCAGTGGAGGGGGCTATGTGGAGGAGGGCGACACGCGGGGGAGGGTCGTCTCTTTGTCCAACAAAGGAGGCGACAGGCAACGCGAAGGTGACACGGAGGTGGCCACCATCTCTCTCACCATGGATGCTCTCATATGCGAACATCTTCACAGGGGAGGGGGCTTTGGCGATGGGGGGCGCATGGGAAAGATTGACGTCAGGCCGGCAGTCACAACGACAGTGAGCGGAGCAGAGTAAAGGTCTTTCAACGGGTTGGGGTTCTTGCTAGAAAGCCGCCGGAATCTTCACTGGAATCCTGTCGGAAAGTGTCCTATGCCAAAATCTCTACTTTCCAGGTTTATCTACAACATTAAACCCTCAGTTCAATTTGCTTATTTTGTTTTTTTCTAAAACATATTAAGATTAATTTCTTTTTTTAATATGGTCCTAGAAAATTTGTTGCTATCACTTTGTTCAATTTATGTCATTTTTTTTGCTTTCAAATATAGTGTAACTGTGTAAGCCTCTGAAGTGGTTAACAGCCCCGCTGTACATGATGTTAATTTTTGAATGTCTTTACATATTTAATGTCAACTATGTGTAAATAATGTCTCTATCTGCTCTTTACTTGTATTAACAACCCGTCATATTAATTAAATATTTTCTATAACTTGACCTGAGTGAAATAATCTTCGTAATGTCGTAGTCCCTATAAAATAATGTCAGCCCCATGTTTTCTACTTGTATTAACAACCCCTGTCCTTACATATTTTACTTACCATTTTTTATAATAGCCCCTATCAAATAATGTCAAATAATGTTGTATTATTATTTGTTAACCCTGTAGCCCTGTCTTTACGTATTTTTTATAACGACCCCTATCAATGAAATAACTAATTAGATTATAAAAAAATGCTATTAATAAATGTTTCACAATGATAAACTTAATATAATAAACACATTACTTTACTACATTCTGTTTTTTGGTTTTTTGTAGTCTGTACTTTGTAGTTTAAATATAATTAGATTATATAATGTTTAAATATAATAAAAATTATTAAATATTAAACTATTTTTTAATTTTTTTTTAATTTGTATTTTAAATATAATAAAATTTTAAATATTATTATTAGTGTATAATGTTTAAATATAATACAAATTTAAAATATTAATATGTTTTTTTGGTTTTTTGTAGTTTAAAATTTTAAATATAATAAGATATTGTAAAATTTATACCTAATACAAATTATAATACATCAGAATGGCTTTAAGTGCCTTAGCAGCCCCTGTATTTTTATGTTTTTAATTGCAAAAGGAAAATGTCTACCGACAACATAGGTTGGCAATATGGAACTCCCGTTGAGAAAGGCACTAAATGTAATTTTTGTGGAAAAGTAATGAAAGCAAGTGGTGTTACCAGATTAAAATCACTTGATTGGAGACAACAGATTAGATGTAAGCTATCCACCCGAAGTGCGGAAACAGTTGAAAAAATTGGAATCTCAAAAACATAAATTGACTATGAAGAGTAAACTGACAAAAGATATAGTCATTGATGAACTCTGCCAGATGAGTGGTCATTCTGAAAATTTTTCATCAGATGAAGGAGAAGAATCTAGGGGTGAGCACGGTTCAGTTTAGTCCGATTTAAGGTCTTTTTTTGTACAAACCAAAGCAAACCATATACCCTCCTCAACCCGAACCGAACCAAACCAATTTTAAAATCAGTTTGGCTTGAATTAAACCATTTTAAACCAGGTTAAATCATAATCCAGTTATCTATCCTTTAAAATCAAAAAATATAAAATAATAAAATATTTAATTAACAATTAAATTTAATCTTCGTAAAGAAGATTTTAAATTGGGCATTACGCGTAAGCCCACTAGCCACCGGCCACCGGTACAACCAGGAGACTTTGCCTGGCCGCACATGACCTTATAAACTTGTCTTGGCCACCGCTACAACCTGGAACCACCGATCTGAGATAAGGAGGTGTGCAATAGTTCAAGTAAACACATTTGTCCCACATCGGATATCAGGAGGAGGGCTCACTTGTTGATATACTGCATAGTATTCCATTCTTTCAAAAGTTTCAAAGGGAACTGGCTCATGCGGCTGGAAGTGTTGAGGTTGGTCTCGTGTTGCGGTTTGGGTTGTTTTTATCGGTTTGAATATTTTGGAAACCAATGGACCTGAGGATAGTCTTCAACCCGAACCAAACCGACAATTTCGGGTTGGTTCGATTCGAGTTATCGGGTTGACTCGAATAGCACACATCCCTAGAAGGATCTGAGAAAAGAAGACAACGTGAAATTGCAAAAGCATATGTTGAAGCAAGATGGCAAATTTATGAGTCAAAACATCACATAATACATTTATAAACAATAGGAGCCGGAAGTAGTGGACCTAGTGGTGCAGATTTTCTGGGTAGAAGTAAAACAAAAAAAAATGAAATGAAGCATAATTGATTTTATGCATCATGTTGGACATAGATCATCAGGTATTGGTAAAGGTTCAATTGTAGAAGGTAGTTTGTATAGATCAGATAATACACGACAAAAAAGAATAGAGAAAATGGTAAATAAAAAGCATTTAAGAAAATCGCTTGATAAGATGGTTTCAAATTTTTTTATATTCAATCATATTCCAACTGCTGTTGTAAGAGATCATCTTTTCAAAAATATGATTGTTAAAACACAATCATAGACATGCATCAAACCTCCCACACCCAAAGGCATATTAAGAAAATATTTAGATGAATTAGTTGTAGACATGCAAATAGAAATAAAAAAATTAAAACCACATTGGGATATACATGATTGTTCTCTTTTATGCGATGGATGGACACGACCCACAAGAATGTCCATCATAAACTCTATGATTTATAGTATAAGAAATGTTATATTTTTAGATTCAGTTGATGCATTAGGCAAAGAAAAGAACAATGCAGTTGATAGAAGATAAAATTAAAAAAAGTTCAAAAATAATAGGGTTATGCACATTACAGCTGATAATGGCAACAGTTACAAAAAAGATGGAATACTTTTGACATCAAAATATAATCTTTTTTGTCACCATGTGCGGCTTATTGCACAGATTTGATGTTTAAATGTGTGACAAAAAATACTATGGTAAAACAAGCTATAGATACGAGTTGAATCGTTACACAATTCATATATCATCATGATTGAGTCATGACTCGAGCAAAAAAGACTTGTGAACATGATTTAGTTCAACTTGTGCCACTTATTTTGCAACAAATTATCCGGCACTGCAAAGCTTATTGCATGAAAAAAGATAGTCTGAAAGATTTATGTCCTTGTTCAAACTTGGTTTAGTTCGGAGTTCGGAACCCATGTATAAGGTTTTGACAGAGATAAACATTGAAAATTATTCAACCATGGGTAGTGTATCCGGTATATCATGCAATCATTGTGACGAAGGATGTGATAAAGACAACTTCTTTAAAAAATTACACATCGGGTCATAAGATTATAGATGATAGATAGACAAATCAATAGATGCACCTATGTATTTGGGCCGTAAACGGATCCGGATAAAATCTGGATCCGGTTCGAATTCATAATCGGATAAGCGAATATTATATGTTTAAGTTGATTCGCCGGTTAGTATTTTCGGATTCGGATATTATCCGAATTTTAAACCGAGCGGATTCGAAATCACTAGATCCACTCCGGGTAAGATCCGATACGAACAGAGATATTGGATGTAAGATCCAATGGTTCTCTTTAAACCATAACCTAAACAACCTATCCGTCTCACCCCGAAATCCCTAGTCCCCTGTGGGAACCTCGGGAATCATTTTTGATTTTTGAAATGTGTTTAAAAGATTTGTTTTTGAATGTTGAAATATCATACCTGAATTTTCTAGTAAAATAGGTGATAGACCATAAAAAACTACTAGATAGTCTAGGTGATATTAGAAGAGTATAAAACCGAGGTTCGGGTTCTGTGAAAATATTTTTTGACCTCTCTCCATCGGATGGTGCGAATATCCAATGTTCATTTACATCGAGCAAACACTCGAACACCCCTGATTAACTGCCATAGCGATCTTGTTTGACGAGAGCGTGCATATCCACAATGTATAAATAACACAAAGGGCCCTGGCCTTTTAGGCCCGATGAGATGCAAACAAGTTTGATTAGATTTTGTTTGAAGTTGATTTATGTTTGATTTAAGAATGGATTTTGATGTGGTTTGAAATGTTGATTTCATATTTTGATTTGACTTGGATTTGAATGTTAATTGTTTTGAGTTTATTTGAATTGCTTGGTTTGTTTTACTTCAATTGGTTGAAGTTTATTTTATTTTTTTTATTTGAACTTGATATTTTATATGTGTTGATCAATTTTGACTTGTTTAAGTTTAATTGACATGTGTTGAGTCATTTTCATGTGATTTTCTTATATTGGTTGGTGTTTTAATACCGATTCGGGTGTATTCGGTATGTTTTAGATGTTTTGAAGTTTGATTTAAATTGATTATACTTAAACTTCAGATTGTTAATGATCTGAATGTGACATGTTTTAAGATGAATTTCAGATACATTAATGCTTTCTTTTTGTGTTCTTTTCAATTGGTTGTGAATTATTTGATTTGCCCTTGTTTAAGCATTTGAATTCCAATGGATTAAGTGTATTGAATCAATTTTCCCAAATTGTATTAAATCTGATTTTTGTTGAATGTTAAAGTTTTAATGATCTGTTTAAAGCATATTTTAAGGTTGGTTTGAATGTATTTTAAGATTTAATTAAGTTAACTTCAGATTTGGTTAACTCTTGTTCGGTTTGCATCACATCCGGTCTGTCAGGCTAGTGTCGATGCCCAGTCACATGCAATCATCTCGGCACTTGAAATGTTTATTGAATATTCATGTTCACGCTGGTGTACATCAGATGTGGCAGTTCATATGCCATAATGCTTGTCGAAGTGTCAAAGTCCTTCCCTTGGTGTAAAATCCCACTTGACCGGGAGAATTTTGGCAGCATGTCGCCTTATTTTCCGATCGGTGTGGAATTTTTACCCGTCCAACATGGCAGTCTTTTGACTTTCCAAGTAGTGGGAAGGATCGTCTACAACGGGAGCCGGCCCGCGCCTACGTCCAGGTCAGCGTTCCGGTGCAAGCCGGATGAGCCGCCCAAGGGGGAGCACCCATGTGGTGGTGCTAACTCCTTATTTAATTTTGGCATTTCGCCTTCGCATTTAGTTAAGTGTGCTTTTTAAATGTCCAAGGCCCAACGGGCCGCCTTCATCAAGACAATGGGCTGGTCTTCATGTCGCATGGCCCGAGAAGGCCGGCTTCATACCATGTCGGCCCGGTTGGCCCAATCTTGAGCTTCACGGGCCCCGGCGGCCTCGCTTTGAGCTTCATGACCCAATGGGCCTGATTTTCACCTCCATGGCCTGATTGACCTGATTTGCACTCCATTTTTGCACCTTGACATCTTGCTGTAGCAGCAGAGTAGGTGAGCCTCAGAGGGGCTGGAATGGGTTGGCTAAGGTGCTGTTTAGGTGGGCTTTTGGTAGAACTGCACAAGGGGTAGGTTTAGGTGTGAACTAGGACTGGTTTAGGAATGCACAAAGGGCATTTTGACATGTAGAAATCAGGGCCACCCGACTTAACTCTTGGCCCGTCCGGCGGATTCCAAGAGGCCCGAGCTGTCACCTCTCCTTCCACACATCAAAGAGGATGTTTGGTTTGTTTGGGGGTGCTGTAGGAGCTGTATTGGGTGTGTTGCACATAAGGCAAACTAGGTGACCATCAAAGGGGCCTGACATGGGTGCTCACAAGGGGGGCAAAACTTGGGCCAGCAAGGGGGCCTGTTTTGCATGCCATTCGGGACCTGATTGGGGGAGGCAGGAGGTGCATGTCCAAGTGACCATCAGTGGGGTCAAACCAAGCATGTTAGTATAAGGTTTAGAGGACAACATGGAGGGCCAAAAGGGTGCACAAAGGGGCTGGTTCAGAGGCCTGTTTTAAGGGGCAGCAAGGGGCTGTTTTTGTGATGGCCAAATAGAGGGTACACTTGGGGCTTTTTGTAGACAAACGTGAAGGGCACTCAAAGGGGCTGAATGGGCATTACTCAGAGGGTATGCCACCATGGAGAGGGGTAGAGAAGAGAAGAGGAAGAGTTGAATAAAAAGGCTACATCGGAACACACTTTTTCAACTCACCGTTTTTTCTTCTTTCTTGCACTGCAGGTGGTGTTGGAGATGATGAGCTGAATGTGCCACCAAACCCTTATTCTCTTGCTGTTGGATGAGAAAATGGGGTCTTCTCCTTGCTGCTGTTGATGGATGGAGCAAAGGAATGAAGAGAGCTTGCTGCACTTGCTGAAGTTGGCACACCAATCAGGTGGGCTGGTTGCACCTGTTGCTGGCGCGCCTGCTGGAGGGAGGTCTTTTCTCCTTCTTCTTCTTCACTTGGTACACCACAAAGGGGCTGGAGAGGTTGCTGACTTGCTGATGAAGACATCCAAGCAAGGATAAGATGTCTTGGAGCAAGGTAGAGGGAGGAGAGGCAGGGCTTCCGCAGGGTGATCAGCTTGTTCTCCACATGGCCAGCAGGGGGGTTTATATAGGAGTTGATGGCGCCATCTGCAGGAGGAGATAAGGCTGGAGATTGTTGAGGGAAGATAAGGATAACTCAAGGGAGGTTGAGGATGATAAGGATAACCCATAGTTGGTTGTTGATAGGGATAAGGATAAACCATGGGAGTTGTTGAGCTTGTTGAGGTGGTTGAGGGAGATAAGCCAAAGTTGCTAGCTATGCCGTCAGATGGGGAGTTCGGCCAGCTCCCTAACTTGTAGGGGATTGTGCGCATGGCAGATGGGGAGGAGTTCGGCCAGCCAAGTGGAGGGAAGAGAGAGAGAGAGTGATCCAATCTAGACCATTCATCAAACAGACTCCCGATCCGACGGCTATCATTAATTTCGGCCGAAAATTAATTAAACATAGTCAAATTTGAATCAGAAAAATATGGGACAATCATTGATGAACATTGATCTTATGATCCATCCAAATATGTGGCTGAGATCTCCCAAATTGCCCAGGATCTCTGATTTTACCAATTTCTCTGATCGGTGTGATCTCGACCGTCGATAATGCCGAAAACTGTAATTGAGTGCAATTACCTTCTCCCATTTGCCAAATTTATTTTTCATACATCAATATTCATGAGATCAAAGTTTTAGGTCATGAAAATTGAAATTTTTAGCCCATGGGTCGATCTGGAGCTAATCGGACCATTATGCCCCTGGTGCGAGAACATACGGCTTTCCGTCCGGATTTGCAATTTCTTGCATATCTCTTCATCTGGGGTCAGATTTTCGATCCGTTTCGAGCGTTGCCTAGCTCTATCCAATCTTGACAATGTGGTAAAGTTGGAATTCCATGTTAGAGTCCCAAATTGTCCCAAAGTGTCGGGGGCAAAATGGTCATTTTGGCCTTCCGGTGTCCGTTTTCCATGTTTTGGGCACCGTTGTGAAGCTCTTGACCGGGGCTATGCAATGAGCACATTATCTTGGCCATTTGTAGCATGTAAGGCCATGCCAAGGCATTTCCAGAGCCTGTTTACATCATCTATTCATGAATTTTCCGAATCCGGGTCAGATTTTCTACACCAGCTTCAGCATTGCTGAAATTTGTATTAAGCAAACTAAGCGGAAAAATTTGATGCCAACATCCCCCCAATTCCCCATCCCACATCCTGGCAGGCGGCAAGCGAAGAGTTGGAGACGACATCCTGAGCACGAGCAGACTGCAGAGCATCCCTCCCGGTCCCAGCGGCGGCGACTCGATGAGCATCCCCCTCCCGACGATGGCTCCCTCCATCCCACATCGCCCTCCCTCCCAAGCATCCCCCTTCCGGCGGCTCCCTACGTCCCGCTCCCGCATCCCCCTCCCTCCTGAGCCTCCCACGCAACGACCGGTCCCTACGACCTGTGTCCCGTCCCGCATTCCCCTCCCCCGGAGCCTCCCCCTCCCTGCGTCCCGCATCGGCGCATCCCCCTCCCCCGGAGCATCCCCCTCGCCCCTCGACCCTCCCTCCCGACCCTCCCTCCCCCCTCCTCCGACACATCCCCCTCCCACGCAACGTCCCCCTCCCTCCCGAGCCTCCCACGGCCACGCAGCGGCGGCTCTCCGTCCCCCTCCCCGGCCCTCCTCCCCCCTCACCCCGGAGCATCCCCCTCCCTCAAACGGCGGCTCTGCATCCCCCTCCCCCCGGAGCATTCCCCTCCCACGTAGGCTCTGCATCCCCCTCCCCTGGAGCCTCCCCCTCCCTACTAAGAAGCTTCAACATCCCCGTGAGTCCTGACAGTGCATTTGAAGTTAGACAGCAAGCAGCTCATCCCCTCATAGATCGCGGAATCGGCCGATTCCTGGATCGGATCGGCCATTGCCGATCCGATTCTTGGCTGAAGGACCGATCCGGAAAAAAGTTCCGGCAGAATCGGTCGGGATCGGATCGGAATCGGATCGGAATCGGAATCGGATCGGCCGAATCGGTCGGGATCGGAATCGGAATCGGAATCGAATCATTTTTTTTCATTTTTTGCTATTCCAGTCTGATCGGCCAGGATCGGCCAGAATCGGTCCGAATCGGTCCGGATCGGTCTGGAATCGGATCGGATCGGAATCGGATCATTTTTTTTTTTTTGCTTACCGATTCTGGATCGATTTTCTTCCATTGGATCGGTCGGAATCGGTCCAGTCCGATCTGATCCGGATCGGATCGGTACCCACCGATCCCGATTCCGATTTCGATCCCGCGATCCTTGCATCCCCTTGCCCCGGACAGTGCGCTTGGACAGCATCAAAGCAAGCGGCTCATCCCCCTCAACAGCAAGTCTTGGACAGCGGCTCTTCCCCCTCCGCCCGACAGTACGCTTGGACAGCGGCTCAAAAGTTCTTTGACAGGCACTTAGACGTAAGTGCTCAGTGCTCCATTTAGAGTTTTATTGTAATGTGATTTTTTTGTACATCCTTGTGGTAGTCGAAGTTATAATTGCATGTTAGAGTTTGTTGTTCTCAAATATTTGTGATCGGCGTTAACTTAAGGTCTTAATGAGCATCTACCACAAGAAATAAAATTTCCTTCTCTTTCCATTAACATGGAGGTCATATTATACATGTTTCATGTGAAGGGACCGTCTCCAATATTTTTCTCTATATTGCCGACCGAGCTTAGCTCGGTTGGCACGAACCCCAGCTCCTGGGGGAGTAGGGGCAGGATCGAATCCCGGCACATGCATGTCCAGGCCACCCCAAGGGGGGGTGGATCTAGTGGGGATCGAGCACTGCGCAGCGCGAGCTCGGCGCCGTTTGCGCCATCTGACCAAAAAGTATTTTTCTCTATATTAGAAAACTGCTAAGCTAGGAGCTAAAGAAGTCGTCAATGACGAGGTGTAAAAAGAGTAAAAAAATAAAAAATTTAATTGATGCAAACAAGTAATATCATGCATCACCTCTTCCTTGTTCTCTTCATGTTGTTCTTTGGATCTAAGCCTGACAATCCTGTTTTCTTCAACTGTCTGGCGCAATTTTTGAGTCACCATTCCTAGAGATTCTTGAAGAGTCCTTGATTGTTGTTGTTGCTTGACATATTTATTCTTTAGCCAGACTAACTGCTGGTTATCTTCACTCATTTGTCTCATCGGCCCAACAACCATTTCTTGGTATGATCTCATCTCAAATTTCAGACGTGACGATTTACCTATAACATTACAGTCAGAGACGTGAGAGGAATAATGAACAGAAAAAGACAAAGAACGACACTTGTTCTACCTACTATTAAGACATTATCCTGATATAATTATCATAAATAGAAGCAAAGAAAATAAGCTCTACTTCACAAACTTAAGAATAACTAAAACCAAACCGCACTAACACCAGTTTCAAAAGACACTTCCTTGTCAGACTGGCATTTTGCCCATACAGGGGCTTATATGGAGAAAGCTACTTTCAGAGAAAGATTTCAGATTTTTCCTTCCTGCCTTTTTGTAGTGCCTTAGATTTAACTATCATGTCAATAGTTATATTGAAGAGCCACTTTCTTTTATGTGTTTCAGCTTTCTTTTCCTATTTTCATTGTACTGTTTTCTTTCCTACTTTATGAAGATTTGTGACCTTGGCCACTTTCAAAAAACAAAAAACAAAGGACACTACATAGAAAACATGCTTACAGAATCAACCAATTCCAGAATTGGATTGGCATAGACCGACCTGATTTAGAGGGAGAAGTCAGACCCCTCCCCTCCCCCATTTCTGTCCAAATCAATTGAATCGATCATGGATAGGACTGATTCCGTCCAAATCATCCTCGCACTGGAATCAGTTGCCGGCAGAGTCAGCTTCAGTTGGGCTATCAGACCTGATACGAACAAGATCGGATAGCTTACCGATCACATGGTGTTCACTTGAACCCGATACGACCAGCCGTCCCTGCAGCAGCAGCCTTTGGTGCCACCACCATCTCAGCACTGTATTCCAGCACCAATCTGACCCTTTAACCGGAATCCTTTTAGAAAAGTATAAATGATGTTTCTTTACGTTTTCAAATTTTCTGTTTTTTGAAAAACTGATCCTGGCCGATTCTGGGTCAGGTTTTATCCCCCAGAATCAGCCGATTTTTCTGATCTGATTAGCTAATCCGGTTTCCAATTCCAATTCCACTTTTGATTGAAAATCAGGATCTAAAACTGGGAAGGATCATTGCACGAGCAGCATCTCTATATTCTCTTTTTTTCATTTTTTTTGGTAGGAGGGGTTGACAGAGACTTGTTTCTAGTCAGACTGGTAACTTGTAGGTCAATGACTAAAAATGACATGATGACCCACTAAAGAAAAAAGGTAATACCGTGAGCATGTTGGTTGAAGTTATCTAAGTCCTCTTTGTGAGCCATAAAACCATACAGTTGCCGTTTTCCACCTGGGTAAAACAAGACTCTGCGACGTTCCCAGGCATCTCTATCAGTGTGTTGATCTACAAAATGTTTATGAAGACGTTCCGCCTCCATGTATCCAACCGCAGTTCCCTCAAATATCAAAACACTCATTCCACGATGTCCCAGAGGTCCATAAGAATGTCGGGCCCTCACAGCTTCATATGACTGGAAATACTCCAAGAGTTCTTGATTACCCATGCCCATCCACTGTTCAAAAGCAGTAAAAGAAGTCAGCATTCACAAATTAGGCAAATTTCAGAACAAAAAACCATGTGATTCAACTATCTAGCAGAAACATGAACATGACATCGCGTGCATGTAGTGCTTGTATTAATCTGCATATTACTAGATGACTGAAGACTCATCAAGTACTATTTGAAGCCGAGCTACTCTCTAAAGAACTAAAACTTGAATTATCATTGAACATAGAAAAACAGGGTAACATTTAAGTATAGAACATGTGGTCATAATTAAATCTTCAATTGTTATTGAACTTGAACATAGAAAATAAAATAAAAATTAAGTATAAAACATTGCAGAATTGAACAATCACCTTAGGATCTTCTGCAAGGAAAGGTGAGTTTATAGCATAGTACCAATGGACAGACTTTCAACACGTATCAAATGTGAAAAACAGGACCAGAGAAAAAGAGCAGCTAACAATGATGAATAAGCACGCAACAATGATGACTGTCCATTTTATTATTTTGCATGTGGATGGTACAACTTTTCATTAATAAAGAAGAATAATGTGCAGTTAATGAAATTAGAAAAACTGACCATGTACTTTCATGTGATTGTTAAACTTCAAATTTCCATTTGAAATCAAAATTCATTGTTCTTTCCGTCTTGGAAAAGAAATTTGATTATGTTTTGCTAGCATTAACTACTGTGAAAATAAGTGATATATGCTAAGAATATTAGTTAAAACATGATATGAATAAAAGTATGCATGTTGAGGTTTTGGGTTCATTAGAAATATGTCTTTGGACATCTCTCCGTCAAACTTACGAAATTCCAATATTAATTACATCGAGAATATTCGAATGACCTTGATTAACCGTCACAGACAACTCATAACTTGGAAACATACATCCACAAAATAAATACACAGGAGAACCCCATAAACTCAACAGATGCAAATTTAGTATGTTAAGTTTGATTTGTGTTTTATGAAGTTTTATTATAATAGATTTCATTGAATTCACAGATTTGATATTTCAGATTCTAAGATTCAAATTTTAAGGATTTACTCCAAAGTGGATTCTTAAGATTTAAACTTCAAGGCTCCTTAAGATCAAGATTTGAACATTTAGTTCCACTGAAGTCATATGTGAGACATTAGACATGTTTGATTTATGGATTTTGAATTTTACTCCTTTCATTCAAAGTCTTAATATGAGACATTAGTTTAGTAGACAAACATTTTTCGGATTTAATTTTACGTTTTCCCAAAATGAAGGCGGTTATTATTAGATTGGAACATTAGGATATCTAAGTTTCAATCTTAAGCATTTTTAATTGGGATTCATCTTGATATTCATGCATGATCACTTGCTCTTTCATTTTTTTGTTCTAAACCTTGGTATTAAGCATTTTAGACTTTGAATTCATTAGACTCATCATACCTCTATTCCTGCCATTCAATCATTGGTATTAAGCATATTCTGTTTAGGCCTTATTACGTCAGAGATCACCATATTCAAGGACTGATTTCATGGTATTTGGTTTAGGCATCAGATTATGCCCTTTATCATTTCATCTTTAGATAGCCCACTCATGAAGACTTAGTCTTTCGGACTTAGATTCTAGACATTCAAATTTGGGCATTATCTCATATGAAATCAACATTTTGGGATCTGCTATTGATCTGAAAATCAGATAATGTCATTGTAAAACCTCGAGAATATCTTAAAAATATAAAAAAGAATATATTTGGCATGACATGTTTAAAAATTCATTTGATTTCCATTTTACTTGAGAAAAGAATTTTCTTTGGCTACATGGAAATGTATGATATTTCATAGAAAATATTAATCAAAACATATGGTATACATATAAAATATGTATATTGAGGTTAGGGTTTATAGAATTTGCCTTTGGACCTCTCTCCATAGGAAGTTGCAAATTTCCGATGTTAATTACATCGATATTCTCGAATACCCATGATTAACCATCAACGATTCATAGCAACTAGTATAAATGAAAACATGCATCCACACAACTAAACACAAGTGGAAATTAAAGCCTCATGAACCCAATGGAATGCAAACTTCGAGTTTTATTTCCGATTTGGATGAGAATATACTTAAGATTCCAAGGGGTTGTATTCCTTGGTGAATTCCTAAATATACCAACACAATGTTCCAAAAGAATGTTCAGATCATTAGAGTTTGATCAAAAAATACTGTTTTTATTGATCTCCCTCTGATTCCATCTCATAGGCTTTGATATCTTTAGACTTAGTAAAATATACTCAAGTTGGATCCCTTTCCTTTTATCATCAGATTGGGACGCCTTCTTATTTTATCCCATCTTGATTTCCACCAAGATTGGTATTTCATGCATGTCAGCTTTGTGATATTCCAGGGCTCCTCTTTCTGCATTTTCTGGGTGCATCCGAAACTCGTCATCATCTGTTTTATTCCCACCTGAACCTGTAACTTTGGACCCCAAAAGGATGACTGAAAAATTGTGCTTTTAGGTCTACATATTCTGATTATTTTGCTTTCCTCATTCGGATTGTTAATCCTCCCCTTTTGGATCTGCAGAAATCTGAACATATGACATCCTCAGGTTACCATTAATCTTCCAGACCTAGGCTTTAACCGCATATCCTCTGGTAAAAAAAGGTTGGATCAGATCAAATCTAAACATTATCTTTTCCTTTCCTTCACATATCGATTTTGGTGGCAAGTTGGATCAATATCTGACTTCTTCATGTTCACCAGATGCCAAACAATTTAAGTGCTCATATCTGATTGAAGCATCTCTGAACTCACCTTCTCCCCTGGTCTGACACTTTTTTTTGGACTTAGCAGATATCAGCTTACTCTTCTCTTGTCCCAAATTTATTTATATTCGAACTAGTCATAAAAGCCCCTCAAGTTAAAAGCTTATATGGTCAAGGCCTGCCTGTACTCGGCATCCGAAATCTTCTTTTCTCCATAACGACCTTATTTGAAACTCATATAAACTTCACCATTGTGAATCCAAACGAGCTTACACCCTGCGGCAATTGGTTGGAATGTTTATGATACCCAATCCATGCTGGAGCCCCCTATTTCCCATGTTCTCCTTGACCTTCATGCTACTGAAATTGTAAGTCTTAAATTGTTATCTATGTAATTCCTCCTTCCTCTTTTTTTATGAACTTCATGTACTGATAAGTTGAACTGCTCAGATCTGTCTATTTCTTATCTGATTGGAGCAAGCTCCATACTTAACTGGGCACCAAGAAAAATCTAAATATTCTGCAAAATCTGATGACAGTTTAAAATTCCGAACCCTCTCCGATGCTTTTCAGAAACCGGAATCGGCGTCTTCTCCTTTGTGTGAACCGCATATTTCAGGTTGTTCAATCATTTCATCACACATATTTTGGTGTTTGCATTCCATGTAGACCAAGTGGGTTACATTAATATTTCCCAAATAGCAAAAATGGAGACATTTCCATATAAATGTCATTCATATGATTAGGAGTACATTCATTGTATCAACATCACATCTCATCTCATCATCCCAAATCATTTAAAATTATCCATTGTCTTATATAGACATGGATTTCTCCCATCAATCCCCAACTTAGATCATAGAATTTGGTCCATAACGACCTCATTCTAAATCAAGTGAGGATTGACCCAAGTGGTTTGAGTATATGAACTCTTCCCACTTTGGGATGGATCAGTGACACCAAGTGCAGGGTCGGGGACCCCGTCTGGGATTAAACACATAGGGACGGACCCAAAGTGCTTGTCCAGCATGGTGAAGATGCCCAAGTTTAGGTATATTTAATAAATATTTATTTTATGTTTAAATATTTAAGAAGCTTGATTCTTCATGTCACTCAGGCCACATTTGGCTCATTCCTCATGTCATAAGTCATATTTAGCCCGGATGGCTCTCTCTTCATTCTCTTCTAGGCCCAGTTGGCCTCATCTTCATGATCTTCGTTTCTTGAGCCTCATTTCATCTTTTTGGATTCAACAAGACTACCCGGGGAGACCCTTAATCCATCGAATGGGTTCTAAAGGACCAGGTATCACCTTGTCTTCATGGCACCGTGAAGGGAATATGAGATGGTTCTGTTCTTAGGGGACTGTTTTGGATCCAAAAATGCTCATTTAGGATCATATATGGACCTGCTAGGGGGCTGCTTTCAATGCATTGGTAAGGGATCAAAGTATAAGGATATTGGCCACAGGTGGAGGAAAATTTTGATGATCAACATTGGGTTTTATGTGAACTTGGGCAGGGGACTGTTTAGGGCCTTGTGTAGGGGCGTAAGGCAATGGGATAAGACCTGTTTTGAAAGCTGTCATAGAGATATTGACAGTGAGTTATAGGCATGGCTTAACAAGTTTCAAAACAGAAAATATGGGTGCTGCTAAGGAGTGCTGACAGTCAATATGTGACTGTTTTCAGGGAATAAAACAGCCGGCCTAAGGGGCTAACCTGGAAAGCTGTTGGCAGGGGGGGAAGGTGGCTGTTCGAGGGAGCTTTGAGCATGAATGATCTTCCTCCAACAGTGAGAAAATAAAGACTGCTTTAGGAAAGCCCATATTGTGAGAAGATGGGATCATACATAGCTGAGGATGAGGGGCCAAGTATAGGAGGATCCCCTCAAGGCAATGGGATGTAACTTGTAAGGCATGGTATAGGGAAGACCGGTTATGAAAGATACCTTGCATGGTATTTTCAGGACATGGGGAGGAATGGAGAAAAAGAAAAGCATGTGGTTTGGGCTATGGGGTTGTGAAGAGATCAAGGAAGGGAAGAGGGTGAAATAGTTTTCACATAGGCTTACACATTCTGTCTTTCCTTCTTCTTCCTTAAGCTTCTTCTCCGGGATGATCTTCCTTGAAAGCTGCTGCTTTTGTTGTCTGGACAGAGCCTCGGTTTCCTTTCTCTCCACCCGACCCCCTTCATAGTCCAAAGGAGGGACCACTTATAGAGGCCGATGGGAAGAAACTGTCCCAGTGGTGGGGAGGAGAGGTGCATGCATATCCGGACTGGGGAGGCGGGGAGCACAGTTCCAGTTTTGACCAGGGGTGGCCCCACTTCCTCCCTAACTTGAAGGAAGGATCCAATGATGCTCTTTGACCTACGGTTATGGGAAGAAAAGGAGCGGTGCACACATCTCTTCATTTAAACCCTATTTAATCCGTCAAGGAGCAGGATCCGATGGTATATATTCCATCATCTTGTAATCACCCTCAAGCATTTGATCAGAGCCATTCATCCATTAAATAGGATCCGGATCTTAATAAAGTTCCAATAAGCATTGATCCATTACTCAATAAGTATACATCTTGGTTGTTGGATCTGTGTTTCATCTTTATCATCATCTAGATCGCTGATCCAATGGTCCTCATATGTTATTTCATTTCATGTGATATATTTATCATATCTATGTCCAAATAAATATGATTTGGGGCATAATTGAGCTCTAATTGAACTTGATCTCATAAATTTTTCCAAATCAACATCTTGAGCATGTTGTTTGCATCATGACCAGGGTAGAAATATCATAGTCCCTCTCAAATAAGCTCAATTGTTGATTTTATGCACTTTATTCTCCCTTTTATATTCAGGAAAAGTACAAAAATACCCCTGCTGGCTCAAGAATTTCCGTATTGATGTTTCTGATCTCCGACTTTGATTCTGGCCTATTTGGACCTTTTTTGGATCACTCTTGACGATTTTGTCCCTGAGATGCCTGGGCTTTGGAGAAGCCAAAATTTTAATATTTTGTGTATATTTTACAAAATATTGACTGAAATTTCCGACTGAGTCTGTTTTCCATACATACTAACTTTTCTGGATCATACATGACCACTGATTTGTTATTGGGTCCAGCCATGACCCCTCGGGCCTAAGGCTGGAAAAAGGTATTTTGGTCATTTAGGCCTATCTCAGACAGTTCCAACCCAACAAACAAGATATTTCGTGCAATTGGTTCTCAAGCTGTTTTATGACTATATCTAGATCCCGGTTCTCAGGCCCATTTTCTGGCAAATTTGGCCCAATAAGATATTTGGGGTCATTTTGACATCTGGGTGTCTTGAATATGTTGAGGACACTGGATCTACTGCTCGAACTCATTTTCCTGATGCAATCAACCAAAAATAAAAACATAATTTTCTGCCATGTGGGCCCATTTTGATATTCTCAGCGTCTCAGATTTGGAAGGTTTAGCTTCTGGAGCCATTTTCTAATATATGTTGCTCCGAAGAACATAAATTTTACAGAAATCTGATTTTTGAGCTCCATCCAGTCTTAATGGGCCCAGTTAGGCTTATTGGGCCTAAACACATAGAATTCCTGCCCAAAAGAAACTGATCATACTTTATTCCATCAGATTAACCTTTCAGCCCAATATCCCATATCTTGAATCTTTCTGGTCAAACTAAATTTTTCCGACACCAATTTCTCTTTTCTGACTTCATTCCATCATTTTCCCAATCATCTCATCATAAATAAAGTATCCAATATCTATTATGGACCCGATAAGAAAGGATCCACTTAACTTAAGTGATGGGCATCTCTGGGCCATTGGATCATCCATCATCAATCTTTTAATTCTGGTCTTCCATTATCCTATCGGATATTAATCCTATTAAGGAACCGATATGACTAGATCCATTCAACTAAGTTTCTAGCCTATCCTGGCCCTTGATCCTTGCGCCAACTTCATCTCATGGCTATCATGTGATCATGTCAATTTTTGACATATTGGATTTGGTATCCATTAAGGAGCAACTAAGAATGGATCTAAAACTAAAGTTCTGAAAATCTTAGCCGTTGGATTACCTGAAATATTTTCAAACCTGGTCCACATGTGCTCAAAGTTGGCAGCGGCTGTCTTCTCTAGTTGGACCAGGATCGGGCAAAAAAAAGTGAGCTGGTCTGGCCCTCAATTGGGCAAATCAGGCCCTCCATGTGCCCGTCGGCCCAAATTCTAGCTGACCAGCCTTTGTTTTCACTTAAATAATTATTTTCTGGCCCTCCTTGAAACCCACCTACGTACAGCCCATGGGAAGAGAGAAGTGGGCTGTGGTCAAGGCCAATTGGCCCAGTCAACAGGCCCAACTGACCTGTCCAGCTCAGCCACCACCTCAGCAGGTCCCACCGCCCTGTCCACATCACCATCCACCTCATCTTTGACCAATAAATGGCATGGGGAAACCCAAAGGGCAGGTCAACATGGGGGAAATCAAAGGACTGGTCAAGCATTTAAAATACGTGGGAATCCGAGAAGTTTAGTCAATAAAGGAGCATGGGAAAAGCATCCTACGTACACCACCAGATGGCCCTTCACATCCCCCCATCTCCTATAAAAAGAGGAGGACACCCAAGAAAAAGAAGGGGGCTGGCAAAAGACGCCGTCAAGCTGCTGGACTGCTGCCCCCTCTGCCCGCTGCTGACTGTTGTACGTCTGCACCTGCACCTGCCAGCAACCAAGAGAAGAAGAGAAGAAGAAGAAGAAGAAGAAGAAGAGGAGAGCTGCTGCCTCCTTCCTGCCCACGTGCATACCTGCCAGTGGCCAAAGAAGAAGAAGGAGAAGAGAAGAAGAAGGAGAAGAGAAGAAGAAAAGGTAGGGGCATACACATATTAACTATGTAGCCCTCTAAGGGTACCCCTTCCTCCCCTTCTAAGTTCTCTTCTCAACCCCTCTCATGGCCTAAACCGGCCTTCATCGTCATCGGCAACCCATGACCCAAAAAAAAGGTCCCTATCAGCCCCTGTTCAGACCATCTAAACCACCCATGTTCAGCCCAAAAATGCTCCAAACAGGACCTGCTCATCCCCTTGCGCAGCTCCCCTAAACTGGCCATTCCCGTTCCATCTTTGGCACTGGCCTGGCCCATCGAATTACCTTTGAGCAGGAACATGAACAGCCCCCTGTTCAGCCCACCTACTGGCCCTTGCCCGGTCCATCAACCAGAGCCCAGTTCGGCCCAATAACAGAACCCAATTCAGGCCCATGTCCAGCCACCTATTGACCCCCCTTTACAGCCCCCCTCGTGGCCTGTTAAACAGGTCCATGACCTGTCCAATTTCCTGCCCCCTCTACAGCCAAAACCAAGTTCCCATTTGGCTCAACCGAACACATCCCCTAATAGGCCCAAAACATGCCACTGGACAGCCCACGCCTAGCCCACGTTCGGCCCATCTGTCAGCTACCAAAACAGCCCACCTGCAGGCCCACTTGGCTCAGCCAACACCCCCACCTGCAGGAGCCTTGAACAGACCCTAATCCAGGTTCATCTTCAGCCCAAATCCGGCACCCAATCAAGGCCCAAAACAGGACCCAGATTGGCCCCAATTCAGCTCATGTCCAGCACCCAATTAGCCCATGTTCGGCACTCAATTCAGGTCCCAAAACAGGCCCACTTCGGCTCCCTTGCAGCCAGGTTCCAGCCCCATTGAGGCTCAACCCAGCAGCCCACTTCGGCTCCCTTGCAGCCAGGTTCCAGCCCCATTGAGGCTCAACCCAGCGGCCCTTTCACAGGTCCAGCCGGCTTCCTAAGAAGCATCTGCAGCTCCCTTGAAGCAGTGCAAAAGAATGAAGAAAAAGAAGGTCGCAGCAGCCCCTTGTGGCTTGTACCGGCAAAGAGAGGGATGAACCTCAACGGCCCTTCCACAGGTCCGGTTCTCCCCTCAACTCATCAAGGGAGGGATGAATCTCAACGGCCCTTCCACGGGTCCGGCTCTCCCCTCAATTCACCAAGGGAGGATTGAGCCTCAACAGCCCTTCCACGGGTCCGGCTCGGCCTCCTAGCAGCTGTCCTTCCAAGCTCAAGCAAAGATTGAAGCCCGACTTTGAACACCGATGGAACATGGACCGGCCCAAAGTGGCTTTCAAAACAAAACAGTAAAAAATAAAAATCAGAATGCGAAAGCAACATCTAAATTAAGGAGCTTCACCCCTAGCGGGGAACTCCACCTTGGACGGGGGCGCGGGCAGATTCCCGTAGCCGTCGATCCTTCCCCCAATTTGGCTAAGTAAAAGCTGGCCATTTTGGATGGGTAAATTTCACTAAGTTGGAAAATGAACGGCATACCATCGTAATGCCGAAAATTTTCCAAAGTAGTGAAAAGAACCTATGTTCGGGAAAGGATTGATCATATTGTATACCAATGTACCCCAATCTTCTATGCAATGAATGACTCATTCGCCAGCTTGAGGTGTATGATTTCCGGGCACCAATTTGCAGCCCAATGGGCCGGATGAGATGCAAACCGCCAAAACATAACACAAAAACAAAATAACATAACAAAATCTGAAAATTCAAAAAAAGAAAAAACAGAATTAAAACAAATCTGAAAGTTCAATAGAAAACAAAGAAAATCAGAATTGAAATAAACCTAAAACAAACGAAACCAGTTTCAAGCAATCTGGAAATAAAAAACAACAACAAACCAGGTTCTGAAATGGGATTGTCCTGCCACATTTGCAGACCCTCACGTAGGCCTTTCTCTTACTCCATATTTGGCCCACCTACAGGTGCCCATAACCGGCCTCCAATCCAGGTCTGGCCAACCCACGTTCAGCCACCCGAGCAAGCCCATCTGCAGGCATCGAACACTCCCCTGCTCAGGTCCCGAAGCAGGCCTGCTCGGTCCACCTGTAGACATCCTACAACCGGTCCCTATTCAGCTCACATCCAGGCCCATTTTCGGTCACCTGCACCTGCAGGTACCCATAACCGGCCCCTGTTCAGGCCCACAACCGGCCCAGGAGCAGTCCTAAACCAGGCCCACAAACAGGCCCGTTTCCTGGTCTCCATCCAGGCCCATAACAGGTCCCTTTGAGACCCAATTCGACCCACCTGCAGGCCCACTAAGCAGACCCAAAACCTGCTCCTAATACCTGCAGCAAAACAGCCCTTCTGCAGCCCCATCCAGAACACCCCTACACAGGTCCCAATCGGTCTCCAAATAAGACCCCTACACAGGCCCTGTCCGGTCTTTAAATCAGACCCCAACCAGGTACTGTTCGGTCTCCAAATCAGACCCCTACACAGGTCCCAAGCCGGTCCCTTTGTGACTCAATCCAGCCCATCTGTAAGCACCTCAAACAAGCCCCCCCTTGTGGTCAGCTTCCTTGCCCTTCTTGGCAATCACACTCCAGCCCCTTTGTGGCTCGGCGGAAGCCCAAATCAGTCCTTAAGTGAGGATCAGATTTAAAATAAATCTGGAACCTAATTTAAGACAACCCCAATTCAATAAAAAAAACACAACAAAGAAAAAATGTTCAAAGAACAATCTGTAAACACAAATAAAATCTCAGATTTCAAACAATCTGGGAACACCACATTCTAATCAACTTTGAATGCCCAAAAATGGATTAAAATCAACTCAAAACCAAAAAATACAGAATCTAAAAATTCAGAAAAACCAACCAAACCAAAAATCCAAACATGCTTAAAACACTTCAAACATATCAAAATTAAAATCAAAACAAATTGAATCAAACAAATTCAAAACAAAACAAACCAAGAGAAACCAAAATAGAAATCAAATAAAAACAAGTCAAACAAAATCAACACAACCGACTTTCAAGTCAACCAATAAACAAATAAAACAAACCCGAACCAAACCGGTTTGCATCTCATCGGACCCAAAAGGCCGCTGCCCTTTTGAGTTCTTTAATTTTTTTGTGGATGTGCATGTCTCCGAAAACATGTTGCCGCGATGGTTAATCAAAGACGTTCGAGCCGTTGCTCGATGTAAGATAACACCGGATACTCACACCATCCGGCGGAGAAGGGTCAAAAATCAAAATTTTCGAAGAACCCGAACCTCGGTTCTAATATTTTTTAAACTATCACTGGACTGCCTAATATTTTAGGTATCAACTATTTTCCTAGATAAGTTCGTGGTATCAAAAAATGTCTTTCTTTCTAAAGAACAGACGCGTAAAAAAGAGGTTCACACAACCCCCATCGGAGTCAACTCAGCCCCAACGCAAGGACTTCCTCTGGCTCCTCCTTCCATTCGCGCGACAAGTATTCTTCCTCTTCTTTTCCTCCTACCGGCAGCACCTCTCCTAATCTCTTCTTCTCCTTTTTATTCCAGTAGCAAATCTCCTTATCTCTTCTTCTGTCATTGCACCTCTTCTCCTCTCTTCTTCTTCTTCTTCTGTTGACCGTGGTAATACCCTGGTGCAGACAGGACCATTGTTGATTTGAGTAGGGGGTTTATTCTGCAGATAGACACAGCTGCTGCGGTCGATCAGGTATATATATCATCATTTTTTATCTTCTTTCCCTCGTCTATGCACAGACATTTTAGCAGACCTCACATTGCATCCTTTGATGGGGAGACATTCATCATACGTAGGTACATCAGACCATTTTCTTAGGTCTTAGAGACCATGGTTTTCGTTATCATCAAACTTAGCATATAAATGCTCAATCTGTAAATGATCATGTAGAGACTCTGATTCTGATGTTAAGTGTTATTGTCTATGTGATATAGCATGGTTGAGGCAATCAAATATATAGAATATCCCATGAGCTGAAAGCATATTGATGCGGGACGGCAGGGAGCGGCGGGCCTGTCTCTCCAGGTCGAACTTGACTGATCCGTCCAATTGATCCATATGTTTAATCAAGTCATCTTGATCTACGTGCGTCATATATCACGTCGCGCACGTCTTTTCATGAGTTGACTGATTTGATGGACAATTAATATTCCTCAGGATATGTTCATAAATAAAAAGGCAAGTTGAACTTGAATTCTTGTAGCACGTGCACAATTTGAACCTGACTACTTGAATAAAGTGTACGAATTGAATTTGACATATCGAAACATGTGCACAACTTGAACTTGACGACTTGTAAAAAGTGCACGAATTGAACTTGACTTCTTGAAATAAGTGCACAAAATGTACTTGACTTCTTGAAATAAGTGCACGAAATGAACTTGACTTCTTAAAATAAGTGCACAAATTGAACTTGTCTTCTTGTAAAAAGTGCACAAATTGAACTTGACTTTTTGAAATAAGTGCACAAAATGAACTTGACTTCTTGAAATAAATACACGAAATGAACTTGACTTCTTAAAATAAGTGCACAAATTGAACTTGTCTTCTTGAGGTCAACGAACCTTAATCATTACCTTGAACTACGTGAAATCTCAAGCCACGTGCACTGTTGCTTGGAGGTGACGGCGGCGGTGGCGGCGGCGGCAGCGGCGGCAGCTGCAGGGGGATGGCAACGGAGGAGCTGGTGGAGGGGGCCGATGAAGCCGGCGGTGGCAGTGCTGTCGCGCGAAGATGCTGGCGGGGAAGATGGCACAGGCTGGTGGCGATGGAAAGGTTGGTGGAGGGCGGAGGCGAGGCCGATAGTGGCAGCGGCTAGGGGGGGTGCTGGCAGCGGTTTAAAGGGGAGGAGGAGAGGAGGACGAAGGAAGGGGAACCGGACAGAGGGTTCTTCCGGGGAGGGAGGAGGGAACCGGACAAGAGGAGGGGTGTTTCGGAGGGGGAGGATAAAACCGGACAGCACTCCGGGGATGGAGAGGTAGGCACCGGACCTGGTCCGGGGGAGAAGGCACACAACTTTTTTTCTTCACTCAAATTTTGCACCATCATACATAGGGGGTATGGGGCTGTTTATATAGAGCCCAAGGGTACACAATTTAGAATAAACCCAAAAATTTAAAATACTTACATCTATACCCTATACTTGACATAATTAAAGACATATCCTATCTTAATTTAAGACTTTTAAAAGACACCTAATTTAAACTTTTAACTAGATATCCTAAGATTATTAAAATAATCTATTTTTGTCGATGTCGATCCGATCGAATTAGCGACGTCCATTCTTCCCGAATCCACTTTTCGTATGGATCACCCGGTCGGATCCCCATTATTCCCCCCAAGTTGCGAAAAACTCGTCCTCAAGTTTTGTAGTGTCGTATAATCATTACGACCACTACAAAGAAAAGAGGCGATTTTGTCGCATCCCGGATAAGGGTAAGACAAGATCTAAATCCTTCAAAACTGTAGCAAAAATTAATCCAAACCATGTCGTAGTGGCTATTTGGAGTCAAATCTGAAAGTTCTTCAAGTATCTTGATATCTGACTTTACTAAAACTGGCACTGTTTTTAACTCGATCAGGTATCTCAAAAACTGCTCAGTCAAGTCATCTTCAATCAACCTGTCAGTTTCTTCTTTGATAGCATGCTCAATCTGTGTAATTAGCTCAGCTTCTATAGCTTGATCAACTGCAGTCTCAAAGTATGTCGCTATTTTGTGGTTAGCTTCATTAGTAACTCAGTTAGCTGCTTGGTCAATTCGATCTCAATGTTTCTTTCTGCTTCGTCTTCTTCATACTCTGTAATAAGCTCTGGACTAGGTACATAAGTCATCTCAATAAGCACATCAGTCTGTTTCTTGATATTCGGTTGCTGAAGACAAGAGTTGTGGATGTAGATCGGTTCCACAAAGAAATGATAGTCATCAGGTCGTAAAATAAGCTCCTGGATATTATCATCTAGATTGCCGTGCCGATCAAGGAGCCAGTCACAACCTAAAATAATATAGTGTCCGTGGGGAATTATTTGACACCACACATCCTCTACATATCAAGACTAGAGCGTTTTGTTCCGCTTCTAATGATTCGATCAAACTGAATATAAGCCAAACTGTTCTCAATCACCTGATATCCTGGAGCAATCTTCTCAAAAAGAGACCACGAGATGTAACTGCTTGAGGAGCTGGACAAGTAGACTGTAGCAGATACTTCACGCGGCAAAGTAACATTAAACCTGAAGTGTTGATGTTGTCCCACACAACATAAGGATCCCAACTTGTTAAAACAAGTCGGAGCTAGCTCTGATACCAAATTGATACGGGACGGCAGGGAGCGGCGGGCCTATCTCTCCAGGTCGAACTTGACTGATCCGTCCAATTGGTCCATACGTCGAATCAAGTCATCTCGATCAACGTGCGTCATATATCACGTCGCACACGTCTTTTCATGAGTTGACTGATTTGACGGACAATTAATATTCCTCAAGATATGTTCATAAATAAGAAGGCAAGTTGAACTTGAATTCTTGTAGTACATGCACAATTTGAACCTGACTACTTGAATAAAGTGTACGAATTGAATTTGACTTCTCGAAACATGTGCACAACTTGAACTTGACAACTTGAACTTGACAACTTGAAAAAAGTGCACGAATTGAACTTGACTTCTTGAAATAAGTGCACAAAATGAACTTGACTTCTTGAAATAAGTGCACAAATTGAACTTGTCTTCTTGTAAAAAGTGCACAAATTGAACTTGACTTTTTGAAATAAATGCACAAAATGAACTTGACTTCTTGAAATAAGTGCAGGAAATGAACTTGACTTCTTAAAATAAGTGCACAAATTGAACTTGTCTTCTTGAGTTCAACGAACCTTAATTATTACCTTGAACTACGTGAAATCTCGAGCCGCGTGCACTGTTGCTTGGAGGTGACGGCGGTGGCGGTGGCGGCGGCGGCGGTGAACAGAGAGGGAGGCGTCGGCGGTGATAGCGGCAGGAGGTGGAGGACGTGGTGGCGGTGGCTGAACCGGCAGTTGCAGGGGGATGGCAACAGAGGAGCTGGCTGAGGGGGCCGATGAAGCCGGCGGTGGCAATGCTGTCGCACAAAGATGCTGGCGGGAAAGATGGCACAGGTTGGTGGCGATGGAAGGGTTGGTGGAGGGCGGAGGCAAGGCCTGATAGTGGCAACGGCTAGGGGGGGTGCTGGCAGCGGTTTAGAGGGGAGGAGGAGAGGAGGAGGAAGGAAGGGGAACCGGACAGAGGATTCTTCCGGGGAGGGAGGGAACCGGACAGGAGGAGGGGCCTTTCGGAGGGGGAGGATAAAACCGGACAGCACTCCGGGGATGGAGAGGTGGGCACCGGACCTGGTCCAGTGAAGGAGAAAGCACACAATTTTTTTTTCACTCAAATTCCTCAGCATCATACATAGGGGGTATGGGGCTGTTTATATAGAGCCCAAGAATACACAATTTAGAATAAACTCAAAAATTTAAAATACTTACATCTATACCCTATACTTGACATAATTAAAGACATATCCTATCTTAATTTAAGACTTTTAAAAGACACCTAATTTAAACTTTTAACTAGATATCCTAAGATTATTAAAATAATCTAATTTTGCCGATGTCGATCCGATCGAATTAGCGACGTCCATTCTTCCCAAATCCACTTTTCGTATGGATCACCCGGTCGGATCCCCATTACATATTGATCCCAATTTATTTAGGATCTATATCCTACATGGAATGATATCGTGTACGAATATATATATATATATATATATGCATGTTTTGCATGCGAATTCTAGGTGCCAACAGGTATCAAGTTGCAGATTCTTATTATTTTTATTCGAGGCATAGTCCTTAGACATCTTGGTCTAAGATCTACTAGGCATGATTAAAGCCTTAGGACTCAGAATTTGAAGTCCATCACCCAGCCATCTTCCGATTTTTATTTCAGTTTCCAAGGTTTGGGCGAACATGTGCATTGTTCAGTGATGGGAATCAAATCGAGGGTCAATAATCGATTCATGTTGATAATTAAATCGGGACGCAAGGACCGATTAATAGATTTAAAATTTCATTTTAGATAGATATTAGACCCATCTAAATAATTTTTCCAAATTTTAGGAATTTTATAAGTTGTCTAGCCATTTTTTTGGACTTTATAAGCATTTCAGGTTTTTTTTTATAATTTTCTAAGGTGTCTACTTATTTGTTTGGACATTTTAGGAATTTCTTATGCATTTTTTTCATTTTTTTAGCTTTATTTCTAAAATTTTGATGTAAAAAGGAGGGCCGGACCATATTTAAAGGACCGGACCCCTCTCATTTGGCGGATGATATACTTTGAAATAGAATTGATCCCGTTGGTTGTTTTTCTCCCGGTTTTGCCCCTGTGCGATTGACTTATCCCACGCAAGGGTTTCTTCTCTCTCTCCAGTCTTCACTCGCGAGCGGCTGGCCCGCGACTTCTCCTCTGACAGCTAGTCCGCGTTTCTCTCCCGGCGGCAGCGGCGGCTGGCCTACGCGCTGGAGCTTCTCCCGTCAGCGAACTAGTGCGCTCGTCTTCTTCCGGATCTCCTTTTTCATTCGGCGGGCGACTGGATGCGCGTCACGAGCTTCTCCGACGATGAACCCTAGCGGAAGTTCTTTCTTCCGGATCTTCTTCCTCCGGTGGAGAAGATGAATAGCACCTTTGGAGAGTTTGTTTCTTCTCTTTCGGATCTACTGGTTTGCCTTAAGCTTCTCCTCCGTTGGACCACTCTTCAGGCCTATACGGATGTGCCTACCTTCTCTATGAGTTGAGGACAGCTCGTCCCTCTCTTCTCTTTCTTCCTCTTGAAGACAACTCGTCTTCCACCTCTATTTCCGGATCTGGTTTAGTCTCAACGATATTGCTTCTTGTCGGTTGATGATACTGAATATCCGTCCACGGATGTTGAGGGTTTCCTGTTTCTCCGAGGTTAATAACCAGTGATGATGGGATCTTCTTCCTAAAGATCTGTTCGATCTCTTGATCCCTTGTCAACGAATATTGACAGCATGATGCCACTCCTGTGAGTTGGTCCTCCTGTTTTCCTCAGGATCTACGGATCCACACTGCTGGACTCTTGCTACAACAGATACTACTTGATCTCAGTCTATGAAGGAAGTTGATGGTATTTCAACAGATCGGATTAGCTGTGCATAGCTATTTCCGATTTTGATATAATAGCTATATAGTTGTTCAGAAGCTGAGTATCGTTTCATCATTCTCTTCATTTCCGAGTTCATTACATCTGTTGGATATTTCTATTTGATACTCCGTCTGAATTTAGATCTTACTGATATGGTTGGACCGAAGATGTCCTGATTGAATATCCAACTGTTATGGGATTTAAAATCTGAAGGAACATATACTACCTATTCATTCGCAGCTGTTCTCCTTCCAAATTGCTTCAGTACAGTTTGATTTACTGTTAAATGCTGGTTTGAAATACTGGTCCTCTTCCAGTCTCAGAACAGTGTACTACGGATCTGGATTCCAGTTTACTACTACATTGGGGTTCCAACAGTTGACGCAACTATTAGCTGGTCCTATTTCCAGTACGAATCTGGTATTCTTTTCATTCTGATGGGCTAAACCTGGATTTGGTGTCTCCATTATTTTGCTGATTCTTTGTGTAGTCAAATGACGGATGCTGTGATATTGATTCATTGATATGTCGAGACTGGTCCATTTCCAGTCACTTTAGTTGAACTGCTGGTTCTCGGAGATTCGTTTCCTGTTGCTATTATTTCCAGTCCTTTGCCTATAGCAGTTTTTGGTTTTCTCAAAAGGAATACTCAGTTTCTGACAACAATTAATAGCTATAGAAAGCTGGCGGACAGTAGACAGAATCTGCCTACATTTTCGGTATGGAAAATGATGATGAAACCAAAGAAAACTTGCCTTGGTAGCTTTAATTAGTTGCCGGTATAGTTATTGGGAGTATTCCTGAATTATACTTGTTGATATAATGGTTTCACTGATTCCAATTATGGCTGTGATGAACATAATCTGAGCCAATGTTCCTTTACTTACTGCTCTCACGACTGTTGAGTTGCTTATCATTTTCATGAGGATTGTGTGCTATTGATATATCCTCCCTTTACTGATTGACATTGTCATGATGAATAATTGCATATTCGGTTCGGTTTAAAATTGCTGGGTTCTTAGCACTTCTGGTCTTTTAACTGCCTGCTATACTGTTGGAAAACTGTCCATATCTGGTCTGTTACCTGCTGGTTCATTTCAGTCTGCTGGTTACTTTTTCTGTTTGGCATTTTATCTGCTGGGTGATATTCCTGGAATATTTGAAATCATGGGACCCCCGGTCCGTCCCGCATCATTCAGTACACAGATTCTCCTAGGTTTCAGATTCATATGAGCAAGGATCATTAACCTCTAGAAGGTGATCTCAAATAGGCATGACCTTGAGCATTCCAGATCCACCAAGATTAGGAATTCAAGATCTGAATGTTCAGATATGAGATTTCAGTTTTGGAGTATTTGAAGTTCCCTTAAATCTGAAATGTTCAATAATTGATATGCTTAGGCCCATCATCTAAAAAGCCTCATACACTGAGTAACTTCAGTCCTCATACTTAAACATCATATACATTCAAATTTTGTATGTTGGAGCTTGCATATTTCAGTCATAATCTGAAGATCAGATGTTAGGGATTCTTGACATTTCTTTAGTTTCAGGATTGACAATTATGTCCCAGCTCAATCATGTTTTAGTTTCAGATCTGATATCATTATGGATTATGAATATCCCTTAGCCATTCAAAGCTGAAATTGTCAAGTCATAATGCATGATTCTGATTTAACTGGTTTGGGACATCTGTATATTGCCTCAAGTTTAATTTTCTTATGATGCTTTCGGTTTATAAAAATTCCAGATCCTAATTTATTTCGGATTTGAATTGAACTTGAGATTTTTTTCATGTGTTTCTCCTTTATATGTTTACATTTCATAGGGTCTATGTAGGTTATCATGATACTCCTTAATCATACATGTGTACATTTGACAACATCAATGTCATTCATATGATATGATACGTTGGAGTCAAGGATCATGAGATCAGAATCAGAGTCAGAATCGGGATCGAGGGGTGCTGATCCGATCAGGATTGGATCGATCCAATTCCAGCTGATTCTCGGAACAGGAATCGGTCAGGATTATTTTTTACTTTTTTTCAACAGAATAAATCATAAAAAATGCTTAAAAATCAGAAAAATGTAAAAAAGATGATATTGTCGGAAAATTGGGATTCCATAAGTTATAACTGAGAGAAATTTCTTAAGCATTATTAACCTTATGGCTATTCCTATTCTCATACTAATAACAATTTAACATTCGTTATATTAAATAAAGAACATGGTACATTACAACATTAGAATTATACAATTAAAAAGAGTGAAAGTTAAAAATATAGAATATACCTTCTCACCACCATGGACGAAATTGTCCCTCATGTTCCTTATTTTACTTTTCATTCTCATTCTCCTGGATGGCCCACTGACTTTGTTGACTCATGAGTAGCCCATATCCATATAAACATAGGGAGTGGGTCATCTGGCTAAAATCATATATATTGTCTGATTGTGGAGGTGATGCCGGATAACAAGCTTCAAATCTGAAGTAGGTTCTGGATATTGAACTGTAGCATACTCATCAAAAAATCCTATATGACCCCGTTTTTGACTACTCCCACTAGAATGCTACCTCTCTCTCAAATCTGATGCACATGCTCCACTAAAACGTGCCCTATTAAAGCCACCTGAATGACCCGATCCTCCACCTCCACCTCCTCCACCTAAACCCATGTCTTATTGTTGAGTGGCATGAATAAACACTTCCTCAACATTATTATTGGAGAAAACTGCATGAGTGTTGTCATACAGAATCAAATGTCTTCATTTTATATTTAATTTCTTCCTCTTCAAATTTACTTCTTGTTTTGCAAGTAGTCCCATACCACTATTGTGTGATACACCTCTTTTAAGTGATTGGAATCCTCCGAAAGTACCACTCTTCTTACAACAAGGTCCAGCACCTGCACTTGGAATATGCGTTGGAGTTGTGGCTACAACATCAATCTGCAGAGCTAGAGTTGCATATAAAAGTAGAGTTGTGCAAACAACCCGAGTTTTATGCCCTTCTTCCATATGCTCATCCTCATCATGATGTTGTCAAGTTCACCTTCGGACCAAGATCTATCATTTGGATCGAACTCTGACTTTCCTTTAGCATCTTTTTCATCAATCCATGTTGAAAGTGGATGTTCCTCTTGAAAAGATATTCCAAATCCACATCCCGTTGTGACAAGTCCTTACTAGTTTCAATTGAAGCTCTTTCTTGGTAGATGCCTGCTACAAATCTAGCAAATATCTTCTCAGATATCTTGTCTATCCTTGATATTTTGAATTCTCAACCTCATATTGTAATGACAGAAGACTAATTTCTCTAACATTTCCATCTTCAACATATTTCTTCTCTTTGTGTATGAGGTTGAATATGCTCTAATTTCTTTCACATTGAGAGGAGTTGGTATTCTGAATCAGTACCCTAACAGCAATGGCAGCCAATGGATTCCATCAACTCCTATTATTCACTTGAATCTACCAATCAGCTATAAAAAAATAAAATCACCGAATTAGAAATAGTAATAAACTTCTAACTAAAAATGTTTATATATACGTGAAACGTGTAAACATCATACCAAGAGAAACTTCGTCATAAGAATATTTAAGATATAGATCCTATACATTTCAATTTTATGCTTGTATGACATCATCTAAAATACAATGTAAAATATAGTTAAGTTTAGTGCTCATAATCAATAATCAATAAATATTTAATAAGTAATAAGTAACATACTTCAACCTCAGCCTCCGTACTGTCTTACACAATCTTTGCTAGGTGTTTAATCACTAACAAGTGCCTAACACTCAGCATGATTACATACTTGGGGACTGTATTGCACACTTGGGTTGAGAAAATATCCTATCAGAAAACATATCAATCCAATCCAACCATTAATGCACCCAAATATTACTGCAACCAAAAAATTAACAAGCTACTGAAGAATTAAGTTTATTACCTACAACATAAATATCATGGTGAAGTGTCATATCTCATCTATTGTCTATAATATTTCACCATTTTTTGTAACCCCTTCGATTCTTCACTTTGATCTTCATCTTGGTCTTGCATGTGCCATCGTACAAATTCCCCATTTTGTTTCTATCATTGAAGTCAACTAATCTTGACACTTCTACCAGAAGTTCTATGACTGCATGTAGTATTGCACCTTTTTCCACCACCTATTGTTCTCAATAAGAGTCTCCATTTTTAATAAAATCTCATACTAGTCAATTGTGGCCCTCACCATATCCATGTAATCATAATAAGTAGTAAAGATTATGAACCTCTTAAAATCATTTTTCAACTTGTAGAGGCTCTCCAATGTAATAAATATTGTAGCAAATCTAGTCGGAGCAAGACAAATCAAATCACGACTGTCAATATGTTCTCTCATGATGGAGAGAGTATGCCCGTATATGTAAGATGTAATCAGTTATCCTTGACTCACCAAGGACCTCACATTTGCCTCTTTCCCAGTGTCTTCCAACATCATGTCAATTGAGTGGGCAGCACATGACACCCAAAACAAATGAGGCCTTGCCTCCAAGTTCTTTCTCGAAGCCTTGTATGAAAGTTCATTATCAGTGACAAATTGCACAATGTTCTCTTCACCAATCTCCTCTACGACACTGTTCATTAGACCAAACAAAGAATCTACATTCTTCACCTGGCCTGATACATCAATGGACTTCAGGAAGATGGTGCCTTCAAAACAATACGCAAGGAAGTTGATAAAGGGCTTCCTTCTGATTCCCGTCCAACCATCGCATGTAACAGTGTAACCTATTTCCTTCTAAATGGATTTGAATCCATTTATTTATGAGGTCAACTCATCAACCTCTGTATCCAATCCCTTGTTGTAAATATATTTTGATGTAAGGACATTGAACCCAATTCCAGCTTCAGCAATGGCATCTGCCATTGTTTGAAAATATGGACTAGTAGTTACATATGCTGGAAGACCTGCATAAAGAAAGATTATCACACCATTATTGATGTTTGTTCAAAAAACTTAAAAGACTCATCAGTTTTAAAAAAACTCTACATTCATACACGTACATGGAGAAACCACTTGCAAATATGCTTAACCATTTTCTTTGCAACCACTATACTAGTCTTCACTCCTTTCAAGGATTGTTTGATGCCCCTCGATCCCATGTTACTCTCTGCCCATCGGCCTAACTAACTACAACCGACAAAACTCCTTATCTAAGCTTTGGCACATGTGTAGGCCAAATGCCTTCCACATCCGATCGTCGAGCATTAACACCCGAACCACCTGATCCTCATCTTCTTTCCTCATCCTCTCTTGCCTGAGCCCTACTAACATGCATGACTCTCTCATATCTGCCTCCTCTTCATCATCTAAAGACAATGAATCAACCTGCACATGAGCAAAAAACTTTTCCATCTTACCCTTGAAGACATAAGATCGGTGTCCCTTCGTCCGAGTAACTCATCATGAAGTTCAACTCTATGCTGGATTTTAATATCTCTTTGAGATACTTTCCTGGTAAAATAACTTCACATCTCCTCCCTCAACTCAGCTGGAACCTTATCACACTTCTTCGCATTCTCACCAAAATCGACTATATGTTGTTTGAGGTGGTACACTAATCCATTCATATCCTTTTGGCATCATTTGCATATTTCCCTCTTCTTTGCCCCATCCATCATATATCAATGTTGTCATCCAATGTCTTTCTGTCCAGCAACATCATGCTCCTCAACTGACATTTTATCTACATATACATGAAATAATTTAAAATTTATATTAAATACTTATAAGCAAAAATTTTCCTATGTTCCTACAGATACCCCATTTGGGCATGAGAAAAACACCCCCGACAGGGTGTCTAAACCAGGGCACCCTTTCGGGAGTCATCCCTAAAGGGGTGCCTAGGGTAACTGCAAGTCACCCCCTAAGGGGTGACCTGTGCCTTCGAGGGAGCCCCCAAAGGGGTCGGGGAAAGGGGAAAGGGGAAAGGGGGGTCAAGGAAAGACGAAAGGGAACTTACCAATTGAGGGGGGGATCACCGGGTGATCACCGGAGGGGAGCAAGAAATCGCTGAAGGGGATTGTCGAGAGCCTTAAGGGGTGAGGGAAGCTGGAATCGGGGGTGGTGGGAGAGAATCGGACCGAAATCAGTCTGGAATCGTGTCCTGAATCGATCCGATTTCGGACATTTCCTGTAGACCGATTCTCGATTCAATCCGCTACGATCGATCGATATAGGACCGATCCCAACGATTTCAACCGATCCGGCCGAAAGTCCAAGACGGATCGGTAGTTTAGGTGGGATGACCGGTCCAATTCGAGAATCAGTCGATCCCGATCCGAATTAACCGATTCTGCAAACCATGGTTGGAGTTCATGAATATGTAGGAAGGCATACATAGCCATATTTCCTTCGGATCAACATGTATAGTGTTTTTCTAAACCTTATGTAGGCATGGGATATTCCCCATCTCCCTATTCAATCTTAGGTTCAGTTTAGCATGGCATCATGCATGACCTCCCTAGATTTAGTGAAAAATTTTCCTTTAGTAGATGGGGTGTATGCTACCTACACTTGGGAAGGATCGATGTATGGTGGGGGCATGCCCACATACCCATCCAAGATCAGCACACCGCAAAGACATGACCGTGTGTACATCCAATATTATGAGAGGGCCTAATTCTATAGGTTTAGCCACTTAATCGTTTTCATTGCATTTCAATATTTAGATTCTTCATTTTTTATATGGGCCTCATCACCTTGTCATCATAAGCATCTCGGCCATGTATGGCCTGCTGAAGTCTCATCTCGGCCATAAAGGGCCTTATGTCCAATCTGCGTAGCATATCTTCCCGATTTGATTTGAGCATGTGATCATCTTCTTAACTCTCTTCCAATTGGTCAAGATTCTCCGATTTATGGCTGCTACTCTATGGTAACAATTGTTGTTTTGTTAAATTTGCTTCCCACCTCAAACATCAAACACCGAACTAAAATTTTAGAAATATAACTTATTCTTCTCCTCTCATTATGACCGGTAGTAGCAACTGAACAAGTAATATCTTAAAAAACAATAATGACACCTTCTATTCAAAGTTGACAAAGCGCCAAAGATATTCAGGGGTGAAATTTTCACTTAGGGAACAAAGTTGCATCACCTAAGTTGTAAAAAATTTTATGTTGATATCATATACATACACACAAACATATAAATAAATGCATATACACATAGAGAGAGACTAACAAAAAATAGAGAGAGAGAGAGATACGGAAAATATGGAGTAGACTCCAAAAGGTTTAAGTACAAGAGAGTTTTACGTATAATCATATGCATATTTGTATATTATAATTGAATATGTGTTATAGTCTCATAATCAACCAATTTGGGATCAAAATCAACATAAGCTGACCCAATTTAAGAAGAAAATATGATCCACCTGTGGATTCCCACCTGAATCGACTGAATCAATCTAGATTGGGACCAATTTGGCACAAATCGGCTGATTTAGGGCGAATTCCAGCTAGACCAATGTCAGTGGCAGCGCCCTGTAGGGCAGGGAAGACCAATCGCTGGAACATCGTCTATCCGGTGCCAGATTCCGGCACAAATCTGATCACAAAAGGGTCAGATCAAACTGGAATCCTCTTAGGAATTTATGTTAATTTTTTTTATGTTTTTTAATGTTTGTCTAATTTTTGAAGAACCGATACATGTCGATTCCATATCAGTTTTTCTCCCCAGGAATCAGCTGCTTCCACAGATCCGATACATATCGAGCCTTGGCAGTTTATCTGAATACATTGATTGTAGAATCGCCGGAATCGCATCGGAATCGGCCGATTCCGGAATCCAAGCGGAAAGACCGATTCCAGCAGAAATTCCGTGGAATCGGTCGGAATCGGTCCGAATCGATCCGATTCCGGCGATTCCGTCTAGAATCGGTCGATCCCGACCAATTCCACAGAAGACCGGTCTGGCCGGTCCGGTTCAATTCCCGGTTCGATTCTGGACCTGGAATCGAACAAAGGGCCAAAATCGATCACTGCGGTCGATTGCGGTGATCCAGGACGGCGGCGAGCGATCAGCGGCGATTCCAGGGCGATGTCAACCTCGAAATCGAGGATTTTGGCAATTCCGGCGTCGATCCCAGCAGTGTGCGCCAATTACGGTGCGATTCCAGCGATTCCGGCGGCGATTCCAAGCTAATTCTTCAAGGGATTCCACCGATCCAAGCTCCGATCGGCCTCGATTCAACCTCTTCATCGATCCTTAGAAGATTATTGGTAAGATTTCTTCACCGAAAACTTCGTACATCCATTCTTACACGTTTCCGACGACTCCGAGCGTTGTTAAACTTGGTGATTTCCGATTGAATGTTCTTTGCACGGGAAAAATTCTGGATATCCCGTACGCCTATTTTTACGTGTTTCCAACGACTCCGAGCATGGCTAAACTCGGTGATTTTTGATCTAACAACTCTGTTCAAGTTGTAAGAACATCGATTGGATGTTCTTTGTAAGGGAAAAATTCTGGATACCCCGTACGTTGATTTACGACCATTTTCGGCAAATACGTAACCCTTTAAACATACCGAATAGTGTGTTTAATGAGTTGTCTGCTTCCCAAACAGCGCCTAAAGTAATTTTTATATTGCCTAATAATTTTTTATGCATTCTTTACAATTTGTGCAGGTCTAAGCAATGGCCGATCAAGGTGATGCAGCACCAGCACGTCCTTCTAACGTGGGTTGGGAACACGGGCATATGGTAGACCCGGTCAGAAAGAGAGTGCAATGCAAATGGTGTGGGAAAGAAATGAACAGGGGAGTGTTCCGGCTGAAACAACATATTGCCGGAACAGGTGGAAATATAAAAAAATGTGATAAGGTGCCGAGGGCGAAAAGCAAGGATTCCGGAATCGGAATCGGAATCGGAATCGGTTGGGACCGATTCCGATTCCGATTCCCAGAATCGGCCGGAATCGGCCGATTCCTGGGAAGGGAATCGATTCCGGAATCGGTCAGAATCAGTTTTTTTTTGAAAATTTTTTTCGTCAAAAAAATCAAAAAATTCAGAAAAATTCTAAAAAATAGGAATTGAGTTAGAAAATTTTTAAAAATCACTTCGTCATGATATCCATGAAAACCACATCGTACGAATACTAATGAACACCAATTGAAGACTTGAAGACTTGAAAGTTAAGTACGTGTTCAATTCCGTTTTATTCGAATATCGAAGAGTTGATACGTCATCGAAAAAAAATTACATCGTATCAATCTACTACCAATATCTAGGATAAAGATGTGGGTCGTCCTCCTCTCACTATTTGCTCGTGACGCTCCTCCTCGTGCTCGGTCTTAGATCGTCGGGACCATATCCGTATGAAAATAATGCCGATGCCATGCCATCGAGTCGTATGGATCGGAGGCGGGACGGCCGGGACGTAAACGAGAGGATGGTGGAGGCTGGTGGTGTAATCCCTTCTTGGTCAACACACGAATGCTTGAATCTTGTGGCTCCGTAATATAAGGCTGCGGTGTACGCTCGTCCGGCGTGTAATACGGCTTTGGAAAGCGTGAATCGAGGTGACTCGAGTGCTGGCGATGTTGCGTCGGCGGTATACACTCCTCGTCATCATCACCGAGGAGTGAGAAGGAGCACTGCGTGCGTAATCCGGGCCGGAAGGGCCGCGACCTCTAACTTCCTTCTCTTTACCTCTTCGGCCATCTGCGAACTACGAGAAAGTCGGAACCCAAAGTTTTTTTCAACTTTGCAAATCCTCCCATTCTCGTGCGGTCACCTTTGTTTTCGTTCTCCCGGTTGCGAATGGGGTACAGGTAGCACTCTTTGGGGCCCAGGCTGGAGCGGGCTAGGGCTAAAAGCTGCGTGTGGCTGCCCCATCGTGTGGCAGGGCGAGAAGAAGGCCTGCTGAGTCGTGGTAGTAGATGGAGGTGGAGGCTGGAGCATCCTCCTCGGCTGACACCATCAACTCTCCTTGCCCGTACGCGGTCATCGGGATCAAACTCGGTGCGTGATCACGGCTTCCCTCTCCTCTGTCAGGAGGCAAGTGCATCCTCTCGAAAATCGGTCCGTGTCCACCCTCCTCGGGTGGTGGTGTGGCGGAGGAATGCCTACGCTCGTACGGGCCACTGCGAACCGTGCGAAATCGCTCCTCGGCGATCTTCGCCGATCCTTGATGTTCTTTATGCGCAACCTCGTATAATGACGAGAAGACCGGCTTCTCAGCGGCCGGTACGAGGTCAAGCTTTGTTCCTCGCTTTTGGTATGTATCGGGTTGAATGTACTCCGAGTTCCTCTCGCGGTGGGAGGAGCTGGTGCTCGGCTCGAGAATCCCGATACCGATGAGCCGCAGTGGATTCCATCCCTCCTGGTGTTCACTGAACCCACCACTCGGTGCAGAGAAAACACGAAGAGAAAAGGAAAACAATTAGCCCGTCATCAAGAATAACTTGAATACTTGTATGAAAAGAAAAGAAATTGCTCGTAACTATTACTATACCGAGTGACACTTTGTCATTGAATATTTCGAGTCGGCATACGAGTATACACCGAGCCCTCGTCTTGTACTTACATACGAAACATTTAAATAAAAAAATTAGTTGCCTGGTAATGCTAGTCAAGGTATTTAATGAACTGCAACACTTATCTCGGCCTACATCATCTGCGAGATCGGCACGACGGGATAGCTACAAGTGTACCCGCATCACCTCGTTGTCGTTACTTTGTCCTCGTATGTGGATGCGGGGGTTCGAAAAGTATCTGTGCAAGATTTTATTAGTTAACACTTTGTGCGTATAAGATAATTATACATCGAAAATAATTTTAGAACCAAGTTACGCACGCGTGGACATCGTGGTGCAAGGTCTTGTCCTACGTCGGTCAATGATTTTCCACCACTTTTTGTAACCTCGGGATTTTTTTCTTTAATTTTCGCCTTTGCCGGTCCATAGCATCATACGGTGTGCCCGTACGGTCCCCGTCGTCGAGTCTACCAACCTCGAAGACAACTACCAGGTGGCTGATTGCGAATAGTAGGCAATCCTCTCCCAAAACCTCTTGTCAGTGATCTGCTTCTCAGACCTGACAAGAATCTCCAACTGCTCTTTTTTGTCATGTAGGTTGTCCACCATATAGTTGTAATACTCCTCGGACTGTGTGAACCTAACCAATGCATGTACGTGCCGGTGTAAACTCTCGGCGCGGTAAGTTGTGGCGAAATCGTGTCGGGCCAGGAACTGACGAGATCGTGCCCTCTGTGTGAGATCTCATGATATGTAGGAGGCGGGGATGCGAATAAATAAAGGGCCCGATGGTGCGCTGCTGACAAGTGTAGATACACCCTGCTCCTTGCACTATATCCTCACAAATGAGATCTATGGAATGTCTTGCACGGGCACCCGAGAAGATGTGCTTCCTCTTCTCCCATTGACTTCCTCCAAGCCGCCTTATATGATGGTTCGTTGTCGGTGACAACACAGACCACATTCTCCTCCCCCGTCTCCTCCACTCACTCCGTCGTGGAGAAAAATGAAGTCGGCATTTTTAATCTTCCCAAGCATCTACCGACTTCGAGAATGTGGTCCCCTCGAACGATGCCGAAGTTTATCATACTCCTCTTGGTGATACTGCATCCACCCGTCGCACGTGATTGTGCAACCCCTCTCCTTCCGCACCAACTTGAACCCGTCCCGTCCACTCCCTCGACTCTGGACCTCCTCGTCCAGGCCGGCGCCGTATATGTAACTGCTGCCGGGGCTTGCGAGCCCGGTCCGGCCCTCACCCACGGCATCCACCGTCGTCTGGAAGTAGGGGTGGTGGGCTGCGTGTCTTCGGGATACTACATCGAAGTTAAAAAAAAATGGGATCGGGGTAAAATTAAGTGTTAGTAAATAAAACGGGCATAATGTCGAATTTAATTTAAAAAGTGATACTGCGTAAAAACCATCGACGATGTGGCGAACGGCTCTCTTTGCGGCCGTTCTGGCCTTCACCCCTTTCATTACTGCTTTTTATCCCCGTACGCGACGCTTTGTTTCTAAATAAAAACTCGTCACTCGGTGTAAATCGAGTCTTGGTAGAAAGCGGAACGGCGGTACGGCTCCTGTCTCTGAGGTCGAGGCTCTCGGTCCCGAGTAGGGGCGAGCCGATGCGATCGGCCCAAAGTGGGTCAACTACGGACCCGGACCCTCCCTGCTCCCCTCCTCCGTCCTCCTCTCGGCCCAATGCGCGCTGGCTAGCGTGCCTGGCACGTCCCGAGCTCGGAGTCGGTGGACTCGTCCTCGCTCTCGGCTCGGTGAGGCTGTTGCCTTCCCCTTGCCTTTCCCTTTTGGAGGTAGGCGAATCGCGGTCCCTCCTCCTCTCGAGTAGCTCGTCCTGCTGACTCCTCCCTCTGCTCGATCCGAACAGCCCGTTGAGAGGCTCTGCATCGTGTATCCTCTCGTCTCCTCGCTCTTCTCCCTGGGCACCTTGTCGCATTTCTTTACATTCCCACCTGTTCGACGATATGTTATTTTCGGCGGAACACCCCCCGTTCATCTCCTTCCTTTTCTGCACTCGTTGCACCCTCTTCGACTAGGTCTACCATTTGCCCGTGTTCCCGACCCGTCGGAAGCACGTCGGTGGCGCCACCTTGATCGGCCATTGCTTGTATCTGCAAAAATTGTAAACAATGCCTTAAAAAATAATTAGATAACATAAAAAATGAATTAGACGGTCGGGAAGCCGAGACAACCCAGTAACGCACCGTTCGGTATGTTTAAAGGGTTACGTAGTTGCGGAAATCGTCGCAGTGCGTACGGGATATCCGGAATTTTTCCGTGCGAAATGAACTTAAACGGATAGTTTAAAACTTGGACGGACTTATTCGGTCGGAAATCGCAACGTTTAACGACGCTCGGACTCGTCGGAAACGCGTAAGAATGGACGTACGAAGTTTTCGGCGAAGAAATCTTACAAGCGGTCGAAGATCGAAGAAGACGTTGATTCAAGGCGGATCGGAGCTTGGATCGGCGGAATCGGGTGAAGGAATCGCTTGGAATCGGCTGGAATCGCCGGAATCGCCCGGGGAATCGGCCGAAATCGCCGGAATCGGTCTTGGGAATCGCTCCGGATCGACGGATGTCGCTACTGAATCGCTCGGATCGACGCCTGGATCGCCGGATCGATGCCGGAATCGGCGAGGAATCGCCGCGGAATCGCCGGAGACGAGCCTGCCGTAGCGGGATCGAAGGAATCGACCGCGGCGGTCGGATTCCGGCCCTTTAGGGCGGAATCGGTTCGATTCCCGGTCCGAGTCGAAGGCCGGGAATCGAAGCCGGGGCCGGTTCAACCGGTCTTCCATCGGAATCGGTCGGATCGACCGATTCCAGTCGATTCATACCGATTCCGCGAAATTATTCCCGGAATCGGTCCTTCCGCCAGGAATCGGATCGGAATCCACCGATCCGATTCCGGAATCGGTCGGAATCGGTCCGATTCCACCGATTCCGTAATCTATGGCGAAAAGTGAGGAGATGAGAAGCTACATGACAGGAAGAGCCTCTCAACGGATTGTTAGGATTGAGCAAAGGGAGGAGTTGCACAACGAGCTACTCCAGGAGGGACCGAGATTTACCTACCTGGAAAGGGAAAGACAAGGGGAAGGCACCAGCCGAGCCGGAGCCAGAGAGCGAGGAGGAGTTCACAGACTCCGAGCTTAGACATGCTAGGCACGCTAGCAAGCATGCATTTGCCGAGGACGAGGACAGGAGGAGAGGAGAAGGAGGGTCAGGGTCTAGAGCTGACCCAATTCTTGGTCGATCAGCATCGGATCGCCCTACCTGAGAAATGGAGGGATAGAGACAGGAGCCACACCGCCATTCTGCCAGTATTTGGTTTACGCCGAGTGATGAGTACTTATTCAGGAAACAGAGTGCTGGGCAAATGGAGATTAAACAAGCTATGAAAGGGGTGAAGGCAACAGGAACAGCTGCAAAGAGAGTCGTTCGCCACATTGTGAAGTGATTTTTGCATGCAGTTATCACTTTTAAAATGGCATTTATGTGTGTTTTATTTACTTAAGCTTAATTTTTGCCTGATCCAAATTTTTTTTAACATAATGTAGGCAAATCAGCACATGCAGCCACCAACCCCTACTTACAGACGATGGTGGATGCCGTGGGTGAGGCTGGACCGGGTCTGCAAGCCCCGGGCAGTAGGCATATATACGGTGCTGGGCTGGACGAGGAGGTCCAGTAGTTGAAGGAGTGGATAGATGAACTCAAATTGATGTGGAAGGAGAGGGGTTGCACAATTATGTGCGACGGGTGGACAGATATCACCAAGAGGAGTATGATAAACTTCTTAGTGTATTGGTCTGAGGGGACCACGTTCTTGAACTGGGTAGACGCTTCTGAGAAGATTAAAAATGCCGACTTCATTTTTTCTTTGATGAATGCGGTGGTGGAGGAGATCGGGGAGGATAATGTGGTTCAGGTTGTCACTGACAACGAACCTTCATATAAGGCGGCTAGGAAAAAACTGATGGAGAAGAGGAAGCACATGTTCTGGGTGCCCTGTGCGGCACATTCTATTGATCTCATATTATAGGATATAGGCAAGGAGGAGTGTATCCACCCTTGTCAGGCAGGCGCAGACAATCACGTCATTTATTTATTCGCATCCCCGTCTGCTACAGATTATGAGATCACACACAAGAGGACATGATCTTGCTAAGCCTGGTCCGACTCGTTTCGCCACGAATTTCATTGCATTTGAAAGTTTACACCGACACAGGCATTCATTGGTTAGGTTCACGCAGTCCGAGGAGTATTATAACTATATGGTGAACCACCTGCACGACAAGAAAGATCAATTAAAAATTCTTGTTAGGTCTGAGAAGCAAATCACTGACAAGAGACTTTGGGAGAGGATTGCCTACTACTTGGCAATCATTGAGCCGCTAGTAGTTGTCTTGAGGTTGGTTGACTCAGATGACAGGAACCAGATGGGCACGTTGTACGATGTCATGGACCGGGCAAAGTTGAAAATAAAAGAGAAAAATCTCAGAGATACAAAAAGTGGTGGAAGATTATAGATGACCGATGGGATAAGACTTTGCACCACGATGTGCATGCTGCAGGTTAGTAGGTTAAAAAAATATTTGTGTTTATCTACTTTAAGTTTATTCAATGATTGTCTTATTCATAATGTTAAATTCTTGCAGGATATTTTTTAAACCCCCGCATCCAATATGGAGGACAGGTGGTGAACGACAACGAGGTGATGTGGGGTACATTAACTGTTATTCAGCATATCTGCCGATCTCAGCAGGACAAGATAGAGGCTGAGATAGAAGTAAGTTGGAGTTTATTCAATACTTTGGAGTAGCTAATTATTAGACAACTAATGATTTTTTTTTCAGATGCAGAAGTATAAGATGAGGGTCGGCGTATACTCAGATGCTGATCTGAGATATTCGTGCGACAAGGTGTCACTTGGTATACTAATTTATGATGCATATTTTATTTTCTTTTCATATAAGTTATTAAAGATGATGCGCTAATTGTTTACCTTTTCTCTCTCTTTTTTGCAGCTGAGTGGTGGGTTCAGGTGAACACCAGGAGTGGATGGAATCCACTTGCAGCCATCGATATTAAGATACTCAGTCAGAGCACTAGTTCCTCTCATTGTGAGAGGAACTGGAGTACATTCAACCTGATACATACAAAAAGGAGGAACAGGTTGACCTCAGACCATCTGGAGAAGCTGGTCTTCTGTCATTACAATATGAGGTTGCGCATCAAGAATATAAAGGATCGACAGAAGATCAGTGAGGAGCGATTTGCACGGTTCGCAAGTGGTCCATACGAGCAGAGGCATACCTCCGCCACACCACCACCTGAGGAGGTGGACATGGATCAGATATTCCAGGAGGAGCATGCACTTGCCTCGTGGATAGAGGAGAGGGCAGCCAGAGATCATCCAGTTGAGTTTGATCCCGATGACCGTGCATGGGCTGAAGAAGAGTTGGATGGTGTTGAAGCTGACGAGGATGTTCTAGCTCCACCTCCACCTACTTCTCAGGCTCAAGCAAGGCCTTCTGCCACAGCAGATATGGAGCAGTCACCTCTAGTTTAGCCCCAGCTTCAGTCCCAGTCGCCGCTACCCAACCCATTCGTAGTCCAGGGAAAACGAAAACAAAAGTGACCGCACGAAAAATGGGCGGATTTGCAAAGCTAAAAAATATTTTAGGTTCTGGTACTTCAGAGATGGCTGAAGAGGTGAAGAAAAGGAAGCTGGAGATCAGGCGTCCTGTGAGTTCAGATAACAGCACGCAGGCTCCTTCTCACTCCTCAGTTGATGATGACGAAGAATGCATACCAGCAACGCAACCATCAGCAGCAGCCCAGTCACCTGATTCACGACATCCAAAGTCGTATTACACGCTGGATGAGCAAACACCACAGCATCATTTTATAGAGCCACAGTATCCAACATTTGGCGAGGCTCACCAGCAGTGGATTCCTCCACCACCACCACTAGCTCCACTAGAGTCTGCTTACGTCCTGGTCGTCCCACAGTCCGATCCCTACGACCTTGATAGCATGACATCGGCATTATTTTCATATGGATATGGTCCCGGACAATATACAAGATTGAGCACAACTCAAGAGCGTCGACAGCAGCAAAAAGAGGAGAAAGACCAATATCCATATCCTAGATATTGGTATTAGATTGATATCATATAAATTTCTATTTTTTATATTTTCATGATGTATCAATTACTTGGTTTTTGAATCAATGGAATATGTACTTAACTTCATTTCATATTCATTAGTAATTATTCGATGTGTTCCTGTGGATAAATGCTAATATTTTTTTTTTGAAATTTTTTCTAACTCATTTCCTATTTTTAGAAATTTTTTTCTGATTTTTTTGAATTTTTTGTTGAAAAAAAATCAAAAAAAAATCAATCCAAGCCGATTCCTGGATCGATTCTCTTCCCAAGCGGCCGATTCCGATTCCGATTCCAATTCCGCGATCCTTGTCTGAATATCAACCCATAGAAAATGCAAGCTGTGATTCCCAGAAGGGATCATGGAAATAACACTTAAGAGTGACATGTAGAGCAACACACCTATCAGGTTGTTGTAAAATCTTTGTAGAAGTAAATTGCTATTCATATAACATCTAAAACAAGTTGAAACTTTATAAAATAAAAAGCAAAGCAGGTAAACAGTTAACAAGAAAACCTTACTAATAACACCAGATGCCCCTCATCTGATCTATGTATAGGTTTTAACTTTTTAAGTATAGGACCTTTTAGAAGGGAAAAAAACATTTTCATCGTCTTCACTTAATTTATGCAAGAATAGACAACAATTTTTCTTGATCTACATTGTGTAACTGTACAAGTCCACTTCAGTTCAACAGCTTGTTGTTTGAATCTTCATGGAAAACCAAATTTGAACTGGCATTCAAGTATTCTCTAATCTTCAAACATGATAACAATAGGAAAACGTATATCTGTCTATTGATCTATAACTTTCTAATGCTCAACACTAGATTACTAAAATGATCAGAATACCTAACAAAGAGCAACAATTAGCTGATGTACATGTTTACATAGCTGATAACAACTTTACACTTAAATTTTATGAAGCACAAACAACAAGATGGCAGCCATATCATTGCCAAGAAAAAATAAAAACAGCAAATTAAGATAATATGCAACGTGAAATACCTTATCATTCTCATCTTGTTCAAGTACAGTGTTCATGATGACAACCATAGGAGGCCAAACTATCTCATAGTCAACAGTTGTTTCACGCAAACCTTTCCACTTGCCAAATAGCTCACCAGCTGGTATCACAGAAGTGCCCCTTCTTTGCAGTTCTTCCTCCAACAGTTCAGCAAGCTCTCTGTGAAGTTTCACCCTCTTGGCCCCTTTTGTCTTTGCGTGAGTCACCAAGGGTTGAAGACCTCTGTACCAGTCAATAGCACCAGGGCCGTCCTTACATGCTGGGCAATGCCACTGCCTTGTTGTTTCATTTATTTTCTCAACAGTTAACGCATCTAGTTCTTCAAAGAATGCCCTAAACCATTTATTTTTCTTTCGAGTCTCATGGCTTTTCTGGCTCACATCAGAGTCATAGTCATCACTTAGATCATCATCAGAGTCTTCGACAAAATCATCATCAGAAACAAGATCAGGCTCAGCAGACATGACACAAGAGCCAGAATCGCATTCCCCAATTGCTCCTCTCTGGTTAATTTTGCTCCTATGTTTTTCATCCTCATCAACCTTGGTTTGAGAAGTTGATGAACCACTCCTAGCAGCCCACTGCCACCCATGTTGAAGAGGTGGAGGCACAACAGCAGGAGGTATCATATATGCAGCTTCCCCGTCAATACCAGATTGGGACTTGGAATTTCCTCTGCCTGCTGATTTCCAGTTTTTTCCTTGAGATTTCCCTGCCACGTAAGTGGAAGCCGTCCCTGTCTTTGTTAATGTGTCAGGGTGAATCCAATCTTTAGAAACATAAGATTGTGAACCCCACTGTTTTGCAGTGTTAACTCCACCACGATTCTTAGACTTCTTTGCCATTTCCCAATCACCTTCTTCTGCAATATCTATATTCACATCTGCCATGCCATGGCTCAGCTGGTCCATAGTCAGGTTGTTATGGGTTGACCCAGTACGTCCAATTTCCTTTCCTTTTGCAGATGGGCCATTCCATCCTGTTACAGAGGAGCTCCTGTTTCCATTTTTCTTCGAACTCATCTTCAGACTTTAAAAGACACCTAATATAATCAAGTTAAAAGACAAATCAAAATCTGGGAGATTTTACTTTTGCAGGCTTAATATAAAAGTCACTGCAAAAATAGATGATGCAAAGAGGGCTTTCCAAACACTTCACTGCAGACGTTGGACTGATAAAATTACTGAGATATCATGGCCCCTTCGGTCCATTTAATGTTATAGTGCCAGCAAGGACCATAAAGCACAGCATCTTTCAAAGCATTGGGCACAAGGCAACGCCATTCTGTGTTTATCTAAGAATGAATAATTGTCAAAAGCAGTGCTTGATTGGGATCCAAAAAAATCAATTAGATGTAAGTTACAATTTTAAAATTGTGTATAGCACAAAATCCACAATTACTTCCTCATTTACAAGGCATCTGGAACTCATTAAATGAGAACCATATGCAACAACGAACCTATCCTTGGCATTAAGTAATGAAAAATAGCACCTGTCAAAGAAAAAAAAAGATAAACAATAACAGACATCACTTGCAAAAGAATGAAAGGGTAAACGATACAGGTTAGTAGCAAAATACTGAGGATTCAGCAAGGCCAGACACAATCTAGCAAGGATTCCATGTTAAAACTGAGCATAAATAGATTAGTCCACATTTCAAACTAAATACCATGAACTAATGCCCTGTTTGGTAACACTATTAAACATCTCTATCACTATTAATTTTAAAATTGATATTGTTGGTTTGGTAATCACCTTAAGGTGTTTGACTAATAGTATCAATTTTAAAATTTGTAGTGCAAACAACATATGTTATGTGATGCAAGTGTCAACTTGTATCAATTTTGATATTGATACTCCATCTTCTAGAAATATCAATATCAATACTAATATAGTATCATTTTTTATACTCTAACCAAACAGGCCATAAAACAGCCAATCTTCATAAAAGCTTTACAAAAATACTAATGGAAAATATAAAGTTTTAACAGGAACAAACAAAAAAACAAAAAAAATAAGAGACAATAAAAATAAAAATTCTTGTGTCATCAACGGCAGTTGAGGCAAGCAGCCCCTCCCTATGTTGACTCAGGCCAAATCCCTAGGCAGGTGCCAAAAAAACTCATGCACCTCCTAGATCATATCTAAGAGCTAAGAGGTCATCAGAGGAGAGGGAGACTGGAGGGTCTTGCCAGAGACCAACAGAAACAATAAATTTAATAGAATTGCAGATGTCACGTAGATTCAGCCCACAAAAAACCCCATCTTCCCTGCCTGGTAAGAACTTCTGCCATGGAGCATTGTCAACCTCTTGCGAGGGTGGAGGGCCTTGCAAGATCTTCAACAATTTCTTAGACACCTCATCATAGCCTAAAAAGCCCTCATTTTCTTCTCTTTCCCTCAGCTTACCCCAGTCATCTGAGGCAATTGCTTGGGGATGCATGACACAATGCCATACGTTCCTCGCCTCAGATGGCTCTGCCTCTGACAAGATAAAAACTCACTGATGGCTGATAAGCAGGGAGCAGGTAATGCAGACAAAAGCAAATCGGGTTCGAAGTAGACTTCTTCCATTGGAACAGCTGACTCGGTCAATCCTATATGGATCAGGAATGGCCCTGGCAAGGCAGCATTACATCGTCTCCACTCGTGCCATGTTGCCCATGGTTTGCAGAATCGGCCGATCCGGATTGGGATCGGCCAATTCTCGGATTGGATCGGTACCCACTGATTCGATTCCCCACCAAATTACCGATCCAGTAGGGACTCCCGGCTGGATCGGTCAGAATCGACCGGATCTGTCTATCCTAGACTGATCCAGGTGGATCGATCCAGGAATCGATTGATCCGGCCGATTCACCTGAAAATCAGAAGTTCCGAAATTGATCCGATTCCGGGATCAATTCCGGACCTTTTAAGAACCGATTCACCTGAAAACCAGAAGTTCCGGAATCGATCCAATTTGAGAGAGATCGAACCAATTCCAGTGCCCTACCACCTCCTTCGAGCCTCATCCTCCTCCCCTTGGGAGATCTAGGGTCCCCCCCCCATTCAACTGCGGTTTGAAAGTGATTCAGAGCTTTCTTGGGCCAATCCACCCACCAACAAGTACGTGAGGGGTGAGGGACCTCCTATCTCCCCTTCCCCACTCCCCCTTCCACCTCCATGCCACTCACGGCACCTCTGCAGCCATGGGGGTGCCATGAGTTGGCTTCATCATAGGGTCACCCCTTCGGGTGACCCTTTTACCCCCCCCCCCCTTTTAGGGGTGATGAACAGTCACCCCTTTGACTTTCTGCAAGGTACCCCCGGGGGGCATTGGGGGGTGAATTGCACCCCCAAAGAGGTGATGGGTGACTTCTGCTAGGTATCCCCCCATGAGTTGGGGGGGGATCCTGTTTAATTCACCCCCAATGGGGGGGGTGAATTGCACCCATCACCCCTTCGAGGGTGATGAACAGTCATCCCCGAAGGGGTGACTTTCTGCTAGGTACTCCCCCACCCTGAGGGGGGGATCCTGTTTAATTCACCCCCATTGGGGGTGAATTAAACCCCCGAAGGGATGCTAATCACCCCCTAAAAAATCACCCATGAAGGGGTGATGAACAGTCACCCCCGATGGGTTGGGAGGGGGGTCCTGTTTAATTCACCCCTATTGGGGGGTAAATTATCAACCCTTCGGGGATGATGAACCGTCACTCCCAAATGGGTTATTTAATTTACCCCCAATGGGGGGTGAATTGCACTCCACCCAAGGTGGGGTTCATTGGACTAATTTTGTGTATGACTTTATGTGGTGTAAATAAGACGTCAAACGAGAAGCACGGCACCGGCGCCGCGGAATATCGCAACATTGGATGGCAACATGGCCATCTCTTTGATTCAGAGACGAAAAGGGTTAGATACAAGTGGTGTCAAAAAGATATGAATGGAGGTGTGTATCGGCTAAAACAATATATAGTCGGGACGGGTGGCAATGTAAAGAAGTGCGATAAAGTACCGGCTGAGCTTAGGGAAGAGATGAGGGGTTACTTAACTAGAAGGGCATCACAGAGGGAGGTGAGAATTGGTCAGAAACAAGAGTTACATGATGAGTTGCTAAGTCAAAGAGACACCGACCTTATAGCAGGAAAGAGTAAGAAAGAAAAAGAATCAACACATGACAGAGTCCAAGTTGATTCTTCATTTTCAGAAGATGAAGAGGAAGCTCAGGTCAGAAGAGTTGTACACGAGAGTAGGGCTCAAGCCCATGAGGATGAGGAAAGAAGGCGAGGAGCAAGAGTTCCTACTAGATGTTCTGATGTGGAGGCGGGCACACGTCCTGTTTGAGAAGCTGAATTCTGTCAGAAACATTTTGTTCGGCCGACAAGAGACACTGCCATGTATAGAGAGAGTGACAAAGGCCAGAGGGGTATAAAACAAGCATTTAAAAGAGTGAAGACCTCGACTGGGATTACGAAGAAAGCCCTAAAGCATATAGTGAAGTTCTTTCTACGTACAGGTAAAGATTTGATAAAAATGTTAATAATCTTATAATGTTTTTGACATTTCTATTAACAAGGATGTCTTCTTCTCTTGTTTTTGTTTATGTAGGTGTTCCGACACATGCAGTCACGAGTCTTTATTTACGGACTATGTCGATGCCAATGGTGAGACTGAGCCGGGGTTGAAAACTCCCACATCAAAGTACATACATCAGACAAACTTGGATGAGAAGGTCGATGAGTTGACCTCATGGATAGATGGATTCAAAACCATCTGAAAGGAGAGCGAGTGCACTGTAATGTGCGATGGGTGGACTGAAATCACAAGGAGGTCACTTATAAACTTCCTTATGTATTGTTCTAAAGATATCATATTCTTGAAATCTGTTGATGCATCAGGCCAGGTGAAGAATGCGGATTACCTATTTGGTTTGATGAACAATGTGACGGACGAGATAGGAGAAGCCAACATTGTGCAGTTTGTGACTGACAATGAGGCATCATATAAGGCTGCATAAAAGAAGCTCACGGAGGCTCGACCACATTTGTTTTGGATGCCTTGTGCGGCACATTCTATTGATTTGATGTTGAAAGGCATTGGTAAGGATCCTAATGTAAAGTCCTTGGTCAACTAAGGACAACTGATCACATCCTTCATCTATGGTCATCCACGACTTTTACATATCATAAGACAACACACCGATAGTCATGATTTGATTAGACCGGGTCCCACCAGATTTGCCACCCACTTTATTGTATTAGAGAGCCTTTATTGGTACAAGACTTGTTTGAAAATGTTCATCCTTTCCACTGCTTATCAAGAGTACATGGATACCTACAAGAGCTCCTTTGATCAATATAAAGTACTGCTAAAGATGAAGCCGTTGATAGAGGATAACAGATGGTGGGAGATGGAGTAATATTACATGTCTGTCAAATAACCTTTGGTACGGGTACTCAGGTTGGTGGATTCAAATGATAAGAATCAGATAGGATACATGTAAGATGCTATGGATAAAGTAAAGTTGAAGATTAAAGAAAAACATCCCAAGAGTTATCAAAATTAGTGGAAAGTGATACACAACAAATAAAAAAAACACTACACCACGATATTCATATTGCAAGTATACTTTAATAGTTTAATTTGTTGTGTATTACAACTTGTATTCTGTGTATTACAACTTGTATTATGTCATACTAAAGTAGTGTTAACACCGTTACAGGGTACTTCCAGAACCCGAGAATACAGTATGGTGGCCAAGAGTGCAATGATGGTAAGGTAGTATTAGGCGCACTATATGTAATTAAGCAGCTTTGTAAGACTCAGGAGGACAAAACCTGAGTTGAGGTTGAAGTGAGTACTAATTACCATATTAGTAACCTTAGAACTAAGGGTGTAAATGGAATTCGATATTCCAATATTCCAATTCGATTTCGATAAAAATTAACGAGTTTAGAACTTGTTTTTGTATCCTATAAGCTATCGGAATCGGATATTCTGGTAGCTTATTGGAATCGGAATCAAGTAATTCCGTTTTCGTTAATCCAATTTCGATAAAAAATAATTATATATAAATAAAATAAAATAAAATAAAGTTAAATAAATTATAAAATATAATATATACATTGATAAAATAATACAAATATAATTTTAAAAAGATTATATCAAATTTTAGTAATTATATGTGTATTATTGACTCATTTTTGAATAAAAAATAATATTTAATATGTACTTCGGAATTTATCGGATTCAGTTCCGATTTTGATAATGGAAATGGAATCGGAACCCCTTAGCCCTTATCGGAATCGAAATCGAATTCTAGTGATTCCGCTACCAAATCCGACATGTTTACAACCCCACTTAGAACTTTATCAAAAGTGATGAAGTTATCTGTCCTATTTTGAATTTTCAGATGAGTTCTTACAGGCACAAGATTGGGGTGTACGGGGATCCTGATTTGCAGTACTCACATGATAGGGTCCCTCTTATAAATTTGCTTATCCGAATTTTAGTCTGTTTGTTTACCTGAATTTCTTAACAAGTTACTAATGCATGTATTTTGTCTTATTTACAGTTGAGTGGTGGATTATGGTGACTAACAGGACTGGGTGGAATTCACTGACATCTGTTGCAATTCAGGTGCGAAGTCAGAGCACTTCCTCATCCCAGTACGAGAGGAATTGGAGCACCTTCAACTTTATTCACACGAATAGAAGAAATAGGTTGAAGACCGAAAAATTGGAGAAGCATGGAATGCGATCTCCCGAGAATCTCTCAAGATCTCCCGAGAATCTCTTTTCTTTTGTGCGTCCGAGAAACGAGATCGCCGAAACGAGAATATCTATGTAGTACCTGTGATACTTTGATCTTCTCCGCCTATTATTATTCCCAACTTGTTAAATGATCTTGTTAAGTTTCCTTCTTATATTGTCAATTTTATTATGAAATCCATCCAAATATTCATCTAAACATTATTGATTAATAAAATTTAATAGCTTAATATTTTAATGACTATATATGTACAATTGACCCAAAATGATCCATATTGTTCAAAATGAAACTTTGATCTGACATAAGATCCTTTGTATGTCTCATGCTAACAATAGTTCATCGTCTCTGTATTATGCTTTTAATTCTCTCATGACTTATTTTAATATTTAATATGAGTTCTCTTGCCCTTTTTAAAAAGATTATATGACATTCTACATTTAAACATGCACATTGATTGATATTTCCAAGATCTAATCCCTTGAGATCTTTTTGAGATCTTTTATCTTCAATCTCCATGAGATAAAATATAGATGTGAGATGGCAATCATTGGGTGAAGTATACTTTGTATAAATGAAATCCGAGATACGATCTCCCGAGATTTTTCCGAAATCTCACGAGATCTCTTCTCTTTCACGCTTCCGAGACGAAACCGAGATTCGAGACGACAATCCTTGGGATCAAGAATATTAAAGAAAGGCAGAAGACATCCGAGCAAAGATTTGCACAGTTTACAAGCGGATTGTACCATGAAAGAGCCCAAGCCCAAGCTACTCAACCCAAGGAGATGTGGACTTGAAATAACCTATTCCAAGAAGAACATCCGCTTGCGCCATAGGTGGATGACAATGATGCTGAGGGAGAGTTAGAGTTTGACCCAAATGACAGATCATAGGCCGAAAGTGAGCTTAACAGCATCGTTGGTGAGGATGATGAAATGCAGAAAGAACAAGAAACTCACGTTCCGTGCACAGCTCCCCTTCTTGATCCACCTCGGACTACAACTTCTACAGAACAACAATCAGCTCCCGCTACAGCTCCAACTCGAATTCCAGTTGCAAGTTCATCTACCACCACCAAGAAGGATTGGCTTATTCAGGATTTTGAAGAAAGTTTGCTTGCCTGCACAACAAAATAGTCAAGAAGATCCTACATTGAAGAGGAAGAAGCTAAGTATCAAACGTCGACATCATCTCCTTGATACCGAGACCACTCAGCCACCTTCATCAGATGAGGATGAGGAAGAATTTGTTCCACCCACACAACAACAATGTACGGGGGGGTGGAAGTGGAGGTGGTAGCATAGGTGGAGCTGGAGCCTCACATGATGGTAGCTCTACTGATAGTGCACGCACAAGTGAAGCAAGTCCAGATTATTTGAGTGACAAAAGATATTCATGTTCTAGTGGAAGAAGTAGCGGACGTTGGACAAGGATGAATGTTTTCAACGAGTTCACATCTTCCTATCCACAACCTACTTCAGACACTGAGCCTTACTATCCACCATCTCTTCCAGCTCCACCTCTAACTGAGGATGGACTTTATGAGTTCAGCCAGATAGCCCAATCTTTATTTTCCTATGGATACGGGCCAATTATGACTAACCAAACTCAGTGGAGATTTCAGGAATCTAAAAGATTAGCTTAAATCGATCGATCAGACCAATTCACAGAGAGTGAGGAGAGTGAGGACTCATCCACGGACTCCAAGCTCAGGAGAGCTAGGTACATAAGGAAACGTGCAGCAGAAAAAAGGAAGAGAGGAGGGGAGCAAGAGAGTCCAGAGTTGACGTTGTTTTTGCTTGATCAGCATCGACTCGACCTACCCACCACACCATTGATTGCAGAATCGCCTGAATCGGATCAAAATCAGTCAATCCCAAAATCAAATTAGTTGATTTTGATTTGATCCATGGCTGAAGGAATCGGTCCAAATCGCTTAAATCAATCGATCAGACCGATTCCACCAGAACACTTAGGTTTCAGATCCGAATCGATTCTGGGTCTGAAATTAACCCGATTCTGGCCCTTATAGGGCCAGAATTGACCCCTTCGAAGCCCTTACGCACCCCCCCTGGTTGATCCCCTCCTAGGCAAGGCGATTCCGCGACATTTCTTGTCTTGGATGGAATCAATCGATTCCACCTACAGACCGTACGATCAGACCGATTCTAGCGATCCTACGATGATTCCAACGATCCCTTCAAGAAATTCCAACGATCCAAGCTCCATTCCATCTCTATTCAACCTGTTCTTTCATCATTTGAAGGTTCTTGGTAAGATTTCTTCGTCAGAAACCTTGTACGCCCATTTATACGCATTTTCGACGACTTCGACCATGGTTAAACCCGTTGATTTCTTTCCGAACAGCTTCGTTCAACTTGTAAGAACATCAATTGAACATTATGAGTAAAGGAAAAATTCCGGAAACCCCATACGCTGATTTACAACCCTTTTTGGCGTAAACATAATCCTCTAAAGAAACTGAACAACCCGTTCGACGAGTTGTTCTCTTCTCGTATCGGTCCAATCAAGTTTTTTATGTCGTTAATATCTTATTAATAATATTCGACCGCCGAAATGGCAATGAGTTAATATTTACAGTTTTCCAATAACTCCGAAGTGGTTTTAACATATCAAAAAACCCGACTAATGGGTTATTCACTTCTCAAACAGCTCATAAAGTAATTGTATGCATGTCTAATAGGCTGTTATGAATTGTTTACATATGTCGCAAGTATAAGTAATGGCCGATCCCGATGATGTAGTGTCGGCATGTCTTTCTGACGTTGATTGAAAACACGGCCATATGGTAAACGTATCAAGAAAGAGGGTACAATGCAAATAGTGTGGCAAGGAGATGAACGGGAGTATGTTTTGGCTAAAACAACACATGGCCGAATTAAGTGGCAATATAAAAAAATGTGATAAGATGCGTACGGAGAAGAATGAAAAGATTAAAGGCTACCTTACGGGTAGAGCCTCTCAACGGCAAATTAAGATTGAGTAGAGAGAAGAGTCGTAGGATGAGCTGCTTGAGAGGAGGAGAGACTGGGATTTGCCAACCTATAAAGGGAAAGACAAGGGGAAGGTAACAGCCGAGCTAGAGCCGAAGAGTAAGGGCAACTCCACAGACTCCGAGCTCAAAAGAACTAGGCATGCTAGCAAGTGTACAGTTACTGCAGAGGAAGAGAAGAGCACATAGTTATCAAGGCGACAAAACGCCAAGGTGTTTGAGGTGCGGAATAAGCTTAGGCGACTAGGCGGCCGCTTAGGCGTCGCCTAAGCGATCAAGGCAGTGACATTATGTGTTTATATATATATGTAATTATGTATATACATAATTACATATATATGTATATATATGTATAAATGTACTCTAAATGTGGGTACAAAAAATGATTTATACAACCAACAATCATACAAAATTGGATAGAAAAATAAAAGTAATACAATTGACATAGCAAGAATACAATTTATATAAAATTGAAAACACATTACATGAGCCAAAAATTTACTTACCAGATGAGACATGCTCTACTACTACTGGAACTTCTTCCTAAAAAATCTGAAAAATAAAGTAGGCAGCATATGCAAATACAATATGACATACGGCATAAGCACAAACACTTCACATTATCACAAGCTATAAAGCTAACCAAAAAAAATAGAAATACAAAAATACAACTAAAAACTAACTAACATCATGATCAAAGAATATAAGTAAAGTAAATAAAACAAATAACAAAAATGACTTACAAATACAAAAAAGTACTCAAAAGCAAAAGAATGAAGTAAAGGGAATGATTCCTAATTTTAAGGACTTGGAACATGATAACAATAATGAGTGTGTGCTCCGACAGATGTTTCAAAATATGTATAGACAATGACATAGGAATCTGGTATAAGATATTAGGCCTTGATAACATAAATGTATGTGCACATAACAAATGAGGTGACAATGAACATGTTCCGATCAGGTACCATATGGATCAAGTTTTGCATTAAGTCAAAAAATGTCAGACCTTAAAAAATGAAGAAAAGATGATTCTAAGCACTTAATGTAAAAGTTTAGAATGAAAATAATATAATTGTTTAATCTGATCATAAAAATCAGATTTAAGCAAATTTGGCTAAATCTAAGATGTTAGGACTTAGAGTTTAAACAAGCTCGTATAACTTGAATAATCAGTTTAATTAACTCTAGTAATTAAAAAAATGTCTCAATAAAAGACCTTGATGTTAAAAGAGTTAATCCCATATAACGCATGTCAATGTATTTAAAAATCTACTAAAGAACATAAACCTTAAGATATTAAAATCTTAAAAATACACATCATAAATCAAAAACTCAAATCAAGCTTAAAATATTAAGTTTGCATTCTATTGAGTTTATGGGGTTATAGTTCCCATACAATCGTGTTTTGTGGATGAATGTTTCCTTTTATATACGTTGCTACAACGGTTAATCAAGAATGTTCGAGCATATCGATGTAATTAACGTCGAGAATTCGCACCTTCTGACGGAGAGAGGTTCAAAGACAACTTTCATGAACTCTAACCTCGACATATATATTTTATATGCATACAACATTTTTTGACTAATATTTTCTATGAAATATCATATATTATCATAATAGTCAAAGATAAGATAATAAAAGTTTTTTTCCCAAATAAATAAAAATCAAATGAATTTTCAAACCATATTGCTCCACTCATATTTTTATACTAATATATTTCTCCAAATCTCGAGATTTCACAACCCATAACCAATAAGGTTTATGCTTTGCATGAATCCTGTAAGGCCAATCAAAAGGTTAATGAGATTATATCCTACTCAACCAACGGGAGCTATGACTTGTATGCCTCACCTCTTATATGTAACTCATGTTAATCAACCAGAACTTTAACGTTCAATAGTTGTGATGTTAGAGAGAGCTAAAACAGCCCTAAAAATTTGAAGGGATGCAGACTAAATTAGAAAAACTTAAACCATTAATAAACAGCCACCCAATAATCAAATAAAAATTCATACATCATTAAATCTGAAATCAGCAAATCAGCCCCCACTCAATCTAAAAAATAGTCATTAGATCAGCCCATGAACTAGTCATCAACTCAACCATAAACCGGTCTACAAACTATCAGATTTGAAACCCCAAAATCTGAAGTTCAATCATAGTTGTCAAGGTGCCCGCCTAGGTGGCAAGGTGCTTTTCCAACAGCGCCTTGCCAGGGCACCTTGTTTGGGGCCAAAAAGGCACCCACCTAGTTATCCAAGGTGTCCAAGGCGTCCGCCTAGGTGCCCAAGCAAGGTGCTCTAGGTATTTTTACATAATTAAAAAAATAATTTTGAAGGATTTTGCCCCCTGACACAAAGGACACTTATTTAATGATAATTTGAACATATTAATATATTTCACTATCACTTATACTATCATACATATTTAAGATTTATGATTATAAACATATATTATATACTTAATTAAGTTCTTTTTCAACTCCTACTCTCTATCTCATTTAATTTACCGAGATTAACTCCTTATCCAAAAATAAATACCCATACTTTCATAATTACAAATATAAGATCACTTATACTATTAAATATTTTTTTTTCTTTTGGGGGCTTCGCCTCCCGACAACTCCCCACAAGGGTTTACCAAAAACAAAGACAACTCCCCACAAGGAGCGCTGCCCCCTTGACTCCCGCAACCTAATCGCGCAAGTCGATCTACAACTACTCTGCACTCCCCCCGTTTAATAATATTATAACAATATTTCACCATCACTTATACTATCGCATATATATAAATTTTATAATCATAAATCTCTCGTATACTTAAATTTTATAAAAATCTATTTAACTCTTTTCTCTTTCACACACACATCATATTTACTTATGTACATAGATAAAACACTCATATTCAATTATAACATAAAAAATACAATTATATTTATGCTTATTTTTATGTATAACAACCCCCGACTCAGCCTTCTAACGCGGGGCAACCTCCTTGACCGCCTAGGCGACGCCTAAGCGACCGCCCTGTCGCCTAAGCGGAATCGGTACCTTTCAATGCCTTGGGCGCCTTGTCGTCTTGACAATTATGAGTTCGGTAAATCCGAAAATAGTCAGAAACATGAATCAAATCTGAAAAATCCAAAACTCTGAAAGTCTGAAAATCTGGAAGTTCACAAAGTCTAAGAATTGGACAATCCAAAAGAACTTAAAATCTGAAAAACTGAACATTTAGAAACTCTAAAATCTGAGAATTCCAAGAGTTTCAGCAACCTGAATTTTATGCAAATCAGAACATCTGAGGATCTGAAAATGGTCAAAAACTGTAAGATCAAGAAATCATGTCGATTATAAATCAGTAAATCAGAAGAGTTCAAAAAATCCGGACAAACCTAAAATCCGAAAAAAACTGTAATAATCAGAAACAAGGTTTCAATATTCATAAATCTTAAATGCCCAATCTCAAATCTAAAACGTTGAAAAGCTAAAATGCTTCAAATCTGAAATCTGATATTCTGACTAAAAGTTTTGGTGGAATGACAAAATCTGAAACTGAACTCCAAGGTTCCAAATCTGAAATGTATAGTTTAGAATCTCAAATTAAAAAAATACTGAAGTCTGAAATTAAGGTCAGAATCCTCAAATCTAAAAATCAGATTAAGAAACTCCAAATTAAAAAGCTCAAGTCTGGAACTTCAAAATGCTCCAAACCTGAAAATTGGTGATCCAAAATTCTAACTTCAAAGATTCTCGAGTCCAAAAGCTCAGATTCAAAAGAAACAAATTGTTAAATCTTAAACTGGGATTGAAATCCTAAAACATCAAACTAAAAGTTCAAATTCTCTAACAATGGAATCTTAACTCAAAGACACAACGTCAGAGTAAAACAAAATTCATCAATCAAGGACAATAAATCCAAGTCTTAAAATTCGTCAATTCAAATTGAAATCTTCGCATCGTCAGATCTAAATGATAACAAATTTAACACACAAGAAATCAAAATATCTCAAATGGAAAGGCATCAAGCCAAATCCAAGAAAACATCAAGTCTTAATCAAATCATTAAAAGACACCAAGCCGAAACCAAAAGAATCAACCAAATTCAAAATGACTCCTCAAATCAAGAAGACATCAAGTCATAATAAAAACAAAACCAAAACCAAATTGCCATATGAACTTTGATCAACCCAAATTAAATCCTAAGCAATCTCAAAAATAAAAGATGCCAAGTCTTAATCTCAAATCAAACCCAACTAAACAAGTAAAAAAAATGCTAAAGTTTGCATTCCAAACAAGCTCATGGAGCCGTTGCTCCAGCATATTTATTTATGTGGATATATATAGTTTCAATTCACAAATTGCTATAGTGGCTAACCAAGAGTGTTCAACTATTTGCTCAATGTAATTAACACAAGTACTTCATAAGTCCAATAGGAAAAGGTAAAAATAAAAAAATATTCAAATAATCCAAACCTCAATACAAATGTTTATATATCATGAATTAGTTAATACTCCCATGAAGTATCACATATTTTCATTTTTTTGAGGTTAAATCATATAGCAACCCAAAGGAACCTCTCACTCCCTTCATCTCTCCACCATTGCAATTCATGAAGCCATACATCCTATATTTCATATATTTAACATATGCTTTCTTTCTTTCTTTGCAAGTAGGAAGCAAGAAAAATGCCAATGGTGATAGTTGAGAGGCCCAAGGTCTTTACCATGAAAACTTCATTAAATGCTACGCACCAAGGAGTCCGGAGGAACCAATAATATTTGGCACATTCCTGAAGTTCATCTAGTGCCATGAATATTCTTAGAGTCAAACAACTCGTCTCTATTTTGAGGATTTCACCACGGAATCTTTCCAACAACAGCACCAAGGGCAGCATAGTTATAGCCTACATTCTGACCAACCCTCAAAAAAGTTGAAGAGGTGTTGAACATGTCACCTCAAACTATGACTGCAAACGGCACCCGATATTCCAATAATATGATCCAATTTCGATTATCTTATCACTAAATGTAGATCCGATAATATTTTTGATACCTTATCAGAATTGGAATCGAATTTCCGACAAGTATTTTAGGGGTGCAAGCGAACCAATACGCTCGACAAGTAGTTTGATACTTGGCTCGTTAAAAGCTCGACTCAAATTGTTTATTAAGTTAAATAAATGACTTTGAACAAAAAAAACTCAACTTATAAACGAGTCGATTCTGAACAGAGACTTGCTCAGCTCAATAAGTTGACGAGCAACTCGTTTAAATGTTCGATTAACTACTTGATTAATTATTTATTTAAACAATTAAATTATAAATATATTATATTTTTTATTTTTTATATGTTTTAAAATATTATATAAAATTATATTTTAATGTCTAAATGATGATTTAAAACATGTCTAAAATCGAGTTCGAGTTTGAACTGAAGCTTGAAGTAAACGAGCTCAATCTCATGCTCGAAAATGAGTTCAAATACAAGTTTGATTCAAGTTCGAGCTAAATTGGCTCGTTTACGTAAACGAGCGGCTCGACGAGCCGAGCTCAAACTCGTCGAGCTTAAATCGAGCCGAGTTCGAACAAGACCTTTGAAAACTCGTCAAGCATCGAGCCGAGCTCGAACAAAGCCCTGCTCGGCTTGGCTCGGCTAGATTGCACCCCTAAAGTATTTAAAAACTTGAATTTGAACCATTAATCTCTTAGATCAAACCATCATGATCATTTCCAAATATCCAGTTCACATGAAACCCTACCCTAGCAACTCAATTGAACCCCCATCGTGGCTTCGCCCTTCTTGTACCTAGCATCCCTTTCTCGACAACAGCAAATAGGGAGCAGGCCCACGGCCATGACAGCGAACAATGAACAGGCCCTTTCTCGGCAATGACGAACAAGAAGCAAGCTCATCTTGGTGGTCACTGGTCAACTAGCAGGATTTCCATCCCCTTCTTGACATCCACCGACAAAGTAGCAGCCAAGGAGCAGAGATCCCCATCAGCTCAATCGGATCTCCATTCTCTTCTTCACACTTTGCCCCTTCTTGTATCTAATATCTAGCATCTCCATCCTGTTGGCGATCCCTTTCTCGACAAACAAGGAGCAAGGCAGCAGGTTCATCCAAGCCCTTCTCCGACATCGGACATTATTCCCTTCGGGCTTCGGCCCTTCTCCAACATCTCCATCCCTCAACAACCAAGGAAGAAGATCCACTAGCAGAGGAGCAACAACCCCATTCCCCATCCCCTTCTTGGCGTCCACTGGTAGAGAAGCATCTTCCCTATCACTTTCTCAGTGGAGGAGCAACCAAGCTACAAAGTGCAAATGACCAAGGCTGCAAACGGTCGTCCACGGACCCTTGTTCCTCGACAGTGACATTCTTGGCGAAAGAAACATCGGCGGCAAGATTGTCTGGCCCTCATTCGCTGCTACAGGTGAGAAAGGTATGTATCATCTTCTAGAAGTGTTCATCACTACGCCAAGCTCCTCTTTTATTGCCTCAATGGAATCTCTGTAGCCCACAGTAGAATAGTCTCGCACTCATCCGCTGCTCCAGGTGATCGATTTCCGGATGTATTTCTATTGATTTTTCCATTTCATCTCTAGATTTATGTGAGAACTCTAACAAATGGAGCTCCTATTTGCCATAGGTATTTATTTCATCTTCTATTTGCCATTTGATAGTTTGAGGCTTGATGTGATACGTTAGACATTGAATATTGTGTAGATAACAGCTCCTCAGACAATGATTCACACGCATTGTAGACCCAATGATCATCTGTATACACAGTGATCATAGCTTGTCTAACTGCCGCATTTCCTTGTTTGTTGTACATTTTTATTATTCTCATACTTCACTGGTTTCATCTTGGTCTGTATGGCTCCTGGCAATTTTCAAGTTTATTGTTTTTTTCTATCTCAAGGATGACAAGTTATTTCAGCCTTTGATCCATTGAATCTGTTATTGTAAGATCTGGTAAAAATCTTGGTCTGAAGGAATTGCCGACAAATGAAACAACCAAAATGCTCCCACCGGTAAGGAATGTCTGTGAGTGGTAGTGTTCTGCCGCGCCAAGAACAAGCCTGGTCAAAAATTTGTGGACCACTTTGCAGCTCTCTTCCGTCCTACCAGTTTGGAGTTGGGATAACTTGCACAACTTGATTGAGTTCAGCATGATACTTTCAGCTCCTACTGAATCTGAAATGTCGTATTTTGGAGGCCGCTCCGTTAAAATGTCAAGACTGCTTTATCGTCTTCCTCGACTGAACCCGAAAACCTACAGAATTCTACCTTCCGGCCATTATCAACAAACACGATAACGAACGTGTGGATAAAAACCAGATAATCACGTTAAATAAAAAGTATAAGTGAAAACATAAATCCAGTGCGAATAAATGGGCGTAACAGGAACCCAAGATAATAAGAACGGTGACGAAGTGGGTAAAGTGGAGAAGATTGTCTAAGAGCGTGGCCGTAATGTGAGAAAAAAAATACCAGAAAAAATTCAGACGACGCTCTTCCGGGGCTCACGATAGCATTAGGAAAAAAGAAAGAAAAGAAAGAAAAGGCACCACCAAGACAACCCGAAAATAGGAAAGATCATCCCCGGACAACACCACCACCGAACTCAAGCATCAATGTCAGTGTGAAGAAACTGGCAAATATAAGAGAGATGGAAAAAGAAGACAAGACACGCGTCTCAGTACCACGCCAGAGCCAGTGAAATCCCGATGACTGAAATGAACGAACGCCGAACCCCTCGCCGCCCGCCACAAGCCTCGCTTCCTGGAGGCAGAAAAGCGAGGCGATAGCTGCGAGTGGGTGGGCCGAAGTAGGACCTCCAGGATCTTCGGCACCGCCCGGAGCAGAGGGGTTTTGCTCCCGGAGAAGACGACGGGCTGGACTGGAGTCCGCACTCAAGAGTCAAGAGCAGTGTTGCAGTGACGGAGCCACGGAGCGTAAAAGGAGAGAGAGAGAGAGAAATTTAAAAAGAAAACGGGGAAATATAAAAATAAAACTTTGCATTTATGTCCCTCGCTACCAGATATGGGAACGGCGATTCTCCGATTATTCGGAAAGTTAGCTAATTTCTCGATAAGCTGGCAGTTTTGTGTAAAATATGCTAAATATTAACTAAAACGAATATGGATATGATCAAGACTGATCTTGCTATATGTTATTTGCGTCCGGATAGTTGAAAATGCGTGATGTAATCATTTTTATATCTTTTTTAACATTCACGAGATGTTGGGTATCACGATAATTTATGTTTTTGTTCTAAAAATCTGTTTTAAAATAATTTATTATTATTTAAAATTTATGTATTGTGCTGTAATTTATTATTACACAAAAATATGAGTTTTTTACTCTTGTAGTCTTTTTATTTTTTAAATTATACATGAGGTTTACTCTCTTTATTATCGTACCTCTGATAAATTATATCTATAACAATCTTAAAATTTATTTTAAGTTGATTTTTTATCTCTAATTTCTTATCTCCAATCATAGTACGGGTACATAAGTCTTCAATTTCATAATAAAAATTATATCAAAATAAAGTATAAATCTGCACACGATAAAAATGATAGCACCTCTTTTTCTTGTCTAAGAAAGAAATATATTTACAAATATAAATTTATAATAGTTATGAACATTTCTTAAACAGATGTTGTTGTAAAAATATAATTTTATAAGAAATACTAAAATTTTCGTGCAACCAAAGACCCCCATAAGTTTCATAGTTATATAATCCAACACCAAATAATTTAATGAAACTCCTTCAGTTAACTCAGGTTATATATATATATTGATGTAATATTTTTCCTGACATTGTTCGAATTATAGTTTTTTTATTATAGTAGCGGCAAATATTTTAGGACATATTTCTACTCCCTCCGAGTAATTTGATATGAATATCTTAGTTTTAAACACCTCTTCGTAATTTTTTTAAGCAACCATCTATGACACAAAATGGTCCAAAAATATATTTTATTAATCGTATCTAACAAAATGAGCATAAATTTTAGATGAGCCCGTTATCTGGTATTGACGAGAGAGAGTAATGTTTTAGGGTTTTCCAGCAAAAGGCGCAGACGGAAATCGACCCGACAGCTGACGGGCCGACGGACGTCACGTCGCCGGACGTACGGATTCGAAACGGGTTTCCAATTCAATTCGCTCCGGTAACGCGTCCGGCGAGCCGCGTAACGTTACTAACGTACACTCGGCGGTACCAGAACGAGGACGCCTTTTCAATTTTTTATTTATTAAAATACTCTTAAATTATGTACATATACGACACAGAAATATTTTGAACGAAAATTTACGAGATGTTTAGTTACATAAAAATAGAAAATTTTATTTTAATTTTTAAAAATTTTAAAAAAATATATTAAAATAAATATTTAACAATCATGATAAATTTATATTTCGAAAGTGATTTTCTTCTTATACAAAAAAGAGGATTTCGTCTTTTTTTCTTGTGATTTCTCATTTTATTTGATCATATATAATAATTATTCTTTTTTATTATCGCGTCTCTCTAAACATAATAAATTTATGTAATCATTTTTTATTTTAATATAATTTTTTATTATGAAAATATACAAAAAAATATCACGCAATCAAGCACCCTATTACTGACTTGGCTTCAATCAACACTTAAATTATTAAAGTAATAATTGTTGTCTTGGATATGCGTAAAAAACCTTATAAAGTATTTACATAATCCATCGTTGTAATATCTTGAAAAAAAAATTTGAAAAGTGAAATTAGTACGTTACAAAAATTGTTAAGATAAGGTTAAAATTTTTAAAAGATATACATTGAGATTTTTTTTAATATATACACCTATCTCCTTGTTATGCAACCTCTCTCTCTCCCTCTCTGCAACGTCTCTCTCTCTTTCTGCAACCTCTCTTTCTCGAGAGCGCATCACCTCAATTCCCGGGTGGAGGGAGCTCCCGCAGTCCTCAATGGCGTGAGGACACCTGTTGTCGCGGAAAACGAAGCGTCAGTGCGCTTTAAATAGGGCGTAAAGTAGATATGACGTCGCTCGGTAGTGGGTAAATAGAGGGTCGGTAGTGGGTCTTTGAAGCCTCGGTAGCTCGGTAGTGGGTAAATAGAGAGTCGGTAGTGGGTCTTTGAAGCCTCGGTAACTCGGTAGTGGGTCTTTGGAGCCTCGGTAGCTCGGTAGTACCCTCTATTAATCCACTACCGAGCCTAGTTTAACTTTCTACCGAGTCTTTAAAGACTCGCTACCGAGATCTGTTACACTTGCTACCGAGCTTTGAGGATCCACTACCGACCGTCTATCAACTCGCTACCGAGTTACTGATGCTCTAAAGACCCACTACTGAGCTACCGAGGCTTCAAAGACTCACTACCGAGTCTTTATTAACCCACTACCGAGTCTTGAGAATCCACTACCAACCGCTTATCAACTCGCTACCGAGCTACCGAGGTTTCAAAGACCCACTACCGACCCTCTATTTACCCACTACCGAGCCTTGAGAATCCACTACCGACCGCTTATCAACTCGGTACCGAGCTACCGAGGCTTCAAAGACCCACTACCGAGTCTATATTAACCCACTACCGAGCCTTGAGAATCCACTACTGACCGCTTATCAACTCGCTACCGAGCTACCGAGGCTTCAAAGACCCACTACCGACCCTCTATTTACCCACTACCGAGCGACGTCATATCTACTTTACGCCCTATTTAAAGCGCACTGACGCTTCGTTTTCCGCGACACCAGGTGTCCTCACGCCATTGAGGACTGCGGGAGCTCCCTCCACCCGGGAACTGAGGTGATCAGCTCTCCTCTTTCTCCCTCTCTGCAACGTCTCTCTCTCTCTCTTCCGTCCGTTTCTCTCTTCCTCTCTAACCTTAGCTATCGATCCCCCTGTCGCGTTCTTCCTCCCTCTCTTCTTCTTCAGCGCCCGGATGGTCGTCGGCCACCTTCCTGCACTAGAGACCGTCAGGACACCCCCCCCCCCGCGTGAAGCACTGCACACCTTCACCATCCCATCTCCTCCTCGCCAGGTCCCCCCCTTGCGTGCGCACACGCGGATGTCGTTGTTCCACCTGCGCTTGTCTCCTAGTGCAACGAAGTTCCCCGCCAGCCCCACGCCCACCACCTCCGCCCCAGCCACCTCCCTGCTGCTACCTTATCCGCGCGACCCACCGCCGGTCAGCCGATCTTGTGCGCCAGCATCGTGCCACGTCTTCCCGTGCATCCATGCGACCAACCACCGCTGTGCCTCTTTCCCCTTAGTCGTCGGTACCCCCCTCCTTCCTCCTCACCCTCGCCATCGCCGTTCGGCCGCTATCCAGCCGCCGCCGCCGACGTGAGCCCCTCCGTCGCCGTCGATCGCCTCGCCAGACCTCCCCTATTTCGGCCGGAACCGCCGCGAGTCTCCCTCGCCATTGCCGGCGTCCACCCTATCTCACCACCGCCGAGTGCTTGCAGTCTCCCCCCCCCCCCCGAGTTGTCTTCGAACACCGCCGCCACCGTGCCCCTACAGCTTCGATCGCCGTCGCCGCCGCTGTCGCCGCGAACGTCGCCACCGGTCAAGCCAGCCCAGCACCCCAGTCCAGCCGCCAATCCAGCGCCTTCGAGCCGCCCGGTTCAGCCGGTCGAACCACCTGGTTCGACGCCGGTTCAGCATTTTCTGATTTTCGGAATTAATAAATCTGGAAATTAGATTTAAGGCCAGAGAAATAGCAGAAAAATTCATAAAAATCCGAAAAATTCACAGGAGCTTCCAGGTACGTTTCTCAAGCTTGTCTATTTATTTGATCCCATTTTGATTAGAAAATATGCATGATTTAACTTATGTACCTTGATTTGACTAGTTTAGATTTTGGATTTAAGATTAGTGATTCTTCTCGAAAATCCTTGAAACCAGAATCTTAAATTTTCTATTTTGTATATTATGGAACATGTTTAGCTTGATTTTGGATGGGTAGAAATATTTTTCATAAGTTTTGATCTTATGTTAGTTATGTATATGAATATATGCTAGTGGGACCTAGAAATGAAATATAATTATGTGTAAATTTGGAAAAATCATGGATCATCAAATCATACCTTTTAGAATCTGTTTAGGTCAGATTGTGGTTGATTTACCTCAGAATTTAATTTGTTTAGTTTATGCCAAGCTTGATTTTGGTTAATTGTCTTGCATATGTAATTAAGTATGTCTAGTTCGGTTTGTCATTTCATGTATGCAAGTCATGTAAATTTTGGTTAGTTTAGTTTCAGATTATGTATTATGTCATGCATGGTGTGGTTATGTGCATATGGTCAAGTTTGGTATAGGTTTGATTTAGGTATGTCAACCAAGTTGGTTAGTACAAGTCTTGTCTAGTTTGTAATAAAAATAGTTATTTTGCATGAAAGATACTAGAAAGTCATGTTTATGTCTTGTGAGTATCATGTGTGTCATTATTGGAAACTTGTTATTAATTCTTGTTACGGCATGTTATGAAGGCCTCACCAGCCTATTTTAGTCAATTGCCCGTGGGCCTTAGTATAGAGGTGTCAAATAGTGTTACTAAACAGGGCCTTAGTATATGTTACTTCTATATATATTAGAGCTGGTGAATGCATTTGTACATGTGATGTGAAGCAAGATGGCCAATTCCTTGCTATTTGACTAAGTGTTTGAAAGTAACATGAATTTGTGTTAATTGCATGTCATGTATAGGTGTTAATCCATGTTTAAGTTAGAAAAATCAGATCTATCATATGTTAGTTTGGTCTTGTTAAGTTAAGTATTGAGGTCATTTAAATGATAGTTGACTAGTTTGTGTGTTCTTGTGTGTTTGGTCTAGAAGTGTATAGCATTGGCATAATTGTTTCCTTAAAATTAATTCATGGCTTGGATATGGGTTGAGAGCTTAATATAGAAGACATTCTATATGTTTGTATTTACATCTCAATTTAAATACGTTATCTATCATTGTATGTTTATATATTAGTATCTGATTGGCGGGAAACGGGTGTAAATCCTACGGAGTCCCCGGACTCACCCCATTGTGGTATAAATTTTTCAGCAGATTTTTGAAGATTTAGAAGCTTGAAGATGAAGTTCAAGTGGAACCAGAGGAGTCAGAGTCTTTTGCACTTGGAGATTCTTGGTACTCTCTACTTAGGTAGATGATCTTGGTTGTTCTTGAACAAGAATGTGTAGACTTAGAAGTATGGTTCTATTCTCTTGTTTTGATGGATCTTATGGAATTAATTGTTTAAGTTTGGGTTGTGGAATCCAAGTGTTGGGTTTAATCCCACTGTCACGACGTTGTGTATTTCCGCTGTATATTTGTGCTTATGTTATTTAAATTGCGGGTCGTGACAATCGTGCATTAGCGACTATAAGGGTGTTCGTATTTTTAAAATACCCGGAAATTTCTATTTCAAATTACTAATCAAATCAAATATGTCCTTCAATATTCTTGAAACGTCCATATTGTTGGAGCATCTACGTATAAAGTATAAATAAAATCAATTTTAAAAGTGACCCCCCCCCCCTTTATCTGTCCACCAGTCACCACTTTCCATAATCTCCCAGACACCAGACAAGAAAATATCAAAAATACCTAACCTGCATCTCTGGTTCCAGATGAAGATGTTCTTGAAATATCTAAAACACAAATTGAGGGTAAATGTGTACTTGAGAAATGCATTATGGTAAAAATATTTCTACCCAATTAGGAGGTTGAGCCAACTCACAATACCATGTTTGGTCAGAGTATCAAAAGTGATACTACATCCGTGTTGATACTAGTAATATTTTTAGAAGTTAGGATATCGATATTAAAATTGATACAAATTGACATATGTATTAATAGCATTACCAAAGGGGCTTGAGATTTAGAACTGAATCACCTAAGTGCATTTATGGACTAACAATTATGAGACTGGATATTTAGGGGTGTTCATTGCTCAATTCAATAAGTAAATAAAAAAACTGTAATTTTTTTAATTTCATTTTATGATGAACTATTAATGAGTTTCATTTAGTCTAAGAGATCTTTAAAATAAAATGAAAATGGTAAGTAGTATAACCCAAATCATATTAAATATTCATTTTAACTTGGATATTCTGCAATATTTATGTACTTTTATTAAAAAATAAATCTTTCTGAAGTTTCAAAGATAAAACTAATCATATATATATATTATATTTTAATAAAATATGATTTAGAAAAAATTAGATGAAATTATACATAGACATATATTATACATTAATAAAATATATTTTGAATTGGATCAAATTTAACCAACTGAAATTGGTTTTGTTTAAATGGCATATAGTTCAATATAACGTAAAATTTATTTTTCACATGTAAAGTTTAAAATTTTAATGTAATGTTTACTATATTTATATTATGTTTTGAATTGGTTTGAGTTGACCTTCACAGCTACCCTTGTTTGGTTATACCAAACAGAAATGAACCGTTGCAACTGGTTTAGGGTATGTTGGGATAAAGTATTTTTTATCAATATTATATTGTTTTTGATATTCTGGACTATTTATCTTATGGTGATTTATCTAAAAAAATACAAAATATGATATTACATTATTTTTTAAGTACTCCAAACAAGTAGGTCCTTATGGGGTGTTTGGTTGCATAATAATAAAGATTTTTATTTTAATTTTAAAAAACTGTACTAAACTTTTTTAAAAGAGGTGTTTGGCAAGCATGATAATTTTATGTTTTGAAAGTAATTTTCTTCTTAGACAATTTTTTTTTTATTTTTTTGTGGTCCTCCACTTTGTTTGATCACATGTGGTGGTTACACTTTTTTGTTATCACACTTCTCCAAACATGACAATTTTATGTCATTGTTGGTTCATATTTTCTTTTAATACAAATTTCGATCATGAAACTCTACAAAAAATTATTGTGCTACCAAACACCTCATTAGTCTGATACTAGTCAATTCATTAGTCCTTCAAGGTGTAGTTGTTCCTCATAGATCTCAATTATGATTGTGTTTATATATATATATATATATATATATATATATATATTGCTTAGTGTAAAAATATGAGTAATGAAAGAGACATATAGTCCCCACACGATATACAACTTTACTATATAAAGATAAAACTCTATTCAAACTAAAATGCTATATTTAAACTAGCTTATAGGTATCCATTAAATTTTCTTTAGCACAGAAAGATACAAAATATCATAAATTTTTGTAATAAATTCAAGTCATGCCATGCCAAAATCATGCCAACATCCGGACTGAGGCTAAATTGAGTTTAAATATCTATGTTTTACCTAATGGTACGCCTATCTACATATTCGTTTAGTTATAACAAATTAATATAAATGTTGATATTGACCTTGTAAATATAAATAAAAAGTTTATTCAGTGTAAGCATTTTATTAGTATAGGTTTCCTACAGCGAACTAACCTACTAACCTACGACCACGATATATTATTTGTAACGCCTCAAATTGAAAAGTACACGGTGAACTCGTCCAACAATGAGTCAGAAGAAAATAACTCTTCAAATACATCTAGTTGAAAATAAAAAGGATAATAACAATTCTAATCTAATAAATCAATTAGTTTATATTCAAAATATGATAATGAGTTTATAATATAATAACTCAAATACCGATCTAAAATATCAATTAACATTTCAATTAGATATCCAGATTTTCAAGTCCGTGTGCTTCTATTGTACTAAACATGATTACATGAAAATGTTAAGATTGGATGAGCCACATGGACTCAATAAACTCCCACCATAAATCTTACTCACCAACAGTGCCAAATCCCAATAATGTATAGAATAATATATTTTACAATCACGATAATATAACAAAATGATTATAAATTAGCAATTTCCGGATTAGCCAATTTTGATTGAGACAAACTAGCCTTCTTCGTATTATTAAAACATAGAAGTACAATTTCAAGAACAACCAATTTAATCGTGTGACAAACATATATGCACATTTTCATTTTTACAGCTTAGTTAGGTAAAAAAACCTAACATACCTGATAATACAACTAATCTTTATTTTAGTCTCTGATATAATGTTAAGATTCTATATTTAACAAGAACATTTGACTTTCATGTATACTTATTATGTCAACACTTGCAAGACTTTCGTAGACTCATATAAAATGACATGACCAACACATTTTCATATATCAAGATACAAGAAACATCATCTCGTATACACATAACATGTATAAATGCACATGTAGCAATGCCAAATAACTTAAATAAGATCTACGATATATAGAATTAATCATACATCTAAAGTAAATTTTATAGTGTATCTAGACAGTTAAGTACTTAGGATGAATTACAGTATTCAAGATCAAAGAATGCTCCAAATTACTATAATATTTGCTATCCACGGACACTAACTTTATTATGGTGTAAGTGTAATGACATATATACTACATTAACATCAAAGCATTACATTTAGCAATCTTCACTAGACTATTTAATCTATAACTCAAAAATTATAATATACAAACATGCTTTAGAAATAAACATCAAATTATCTAAATGAGGTCTAATTATTTACATACAATAATCTAGACATGAGCGAAGGCCCAACTTATATGCATTTACCATGCTCCAAACCAAATACAACATTATATAAATGTATCCAACTTCTTATGCTTGTAAACTTACAAGTTTCACATGTATTAAATCCAATGACCATGATATCAAAACTTAATATTTTTTTGTTTAATCGAATCCTTATTTTATAATTATAATTATATGACAACACATATTTAACACATAATTTTAATGCAAAATATTTGAATAAAGCATAAACATAACCATACACACTTTTCAAATACATATGTAGAGCGACATATATGAAAGTAAGAAAAAAGAACCTACTAGTTGACAGTTCAATTATTGAACTCACGAACCATTGCATGGTTAGAAGACAAAATGATCAAAGATGATGCCTAACCATTGCATGGTTAGGTAGCAATTGTGCTACTAGTCCATCAATTTCGAACAATTGGATGTTACCAATCAATGAGGTTGGGCAATGACTAGTTTGTTGTCTAGATGATTAGATGTCAATGAGCTTAATTGTTAGATGATTAGATTGTAACCAAATTGTTGATTAGACAAGTTGTTGATCAGATGATCAGGTGGTGATTGGTTAGTGGTGACTATGGGTTGGGCAACATTTCACGCTCAGGCCCGAGAGATATGTGTTGGGTGCAAGCAACTATGTAGGGCTAAGCAACAAGAAAGGGAGTGACAGGTGTCGACAAGGGTGTCGGTGAGAGGGCAATAGCAATAGCAAGGTGGACAAAGAGAAGGGTGGTGATGGCAATTACGGTGCTAGCAACAATGGGGGTGTGACACTAAAAGGGGAGGGTCACAACGAAGGCTGTAGAGGATAGCAGTACATGGTGATGACATTGATGGTGGTGTTGTTGGAGCCACATATGGGTAGGAGGTGGCTAGGTTCGCAATAGATACACGATGGAAAAGAGAAGAGGTGACATTTAGGGGTGTGCACAGTTTGATTTGGTCTGGTTTAAGGTCTTTTTTTCTTAATTGAACCAAATCGTATATCCTACTCAATCAGAACCAAACCAAATTGATTTAAATCAGTTTGGTTCAGGTAAATCATTTTAAAACATAAATTAGTTAACGACTCTTAAAAATCAAAAGAATAATAAAATATGTAATTAACAATTTAATTTTTGTTAAGAAATATTTTAAATTGGGCCATACTTAAACCCAGCCCCTAGCGCCAACGACCTCCGCTACATGCTAAAATTTAATCTTCATTAATCTTTATTAAGAAGATTTTAAATTGGGTCATGCAGAAACCCATCACCCCAACTCTAGTGGCTTGTGCTACAGGCTGGAGTGGAGGCTTGGTGGCACAGAGTCTTTTAAAGTTGTCTTGGACTTCAAGTCTCCTGGAACCACTGATGTGGGATAAATAGGAGGTGTGCAAATGTACAAAGAAAGCACATTTGTCCCACATCGATTATGAGAAGGAGTGGAGTGTGTTCACCTATTCGTATAATGCATCGTATTTTAACTTCACAAAAGTTTCAAGGGTCGTTTTGTTGGCTCACATGGCAACGAGTGTAAGGCTAGGTTCAGGTTGCCGTTTGGGTCAATTTTTATCGGGTTGATTATTTTGAAAATTGATGGTTCTAAAGGCATTCTTCAACCCGAACTGAATTGGCAATTTCGAGTTAGTTCGGTTTGGGTTTTCAGGTTGACTCGAATAGTGCCCACCGCTAGTGACATCCATGTGGGCATTGACGGTAAAGGTGGTGAAGGCAGGTTAGTGCATGGGGGATGGCACAAAATAGACGAAGAGGGTTACATGCATATGGCTACCTCTTGTTAGGTGTGAGACTTTCGACAAGGCGATGATGCTTGTATAAAACCAACAAGAAGGTGATTCACTGCTTCAGTCGCATAGACACATGGGAGAATTAGGATGGCAATGTTGGTTGGCAAAGGTGCTTGGGGAGGAGAGAGAGGAGAGAGGAGGCAGTGTTCTATTGGCAAGGGGGAGAGAGAGAGCCGATCATGGAGGGGAAAGTGGAGGTAATGTTCCATTGGCAAGGGGGAGAGAGCCCATCAGGGAGGGGAAACTGTCATATGAAAGTAGGGAAAGGTGGAGTTTACAGGAGGGGCATTAGGGGAAGGGATCTGTTTTACAATAAATTTAAATAAAACCTATACTCGATAAAGACAAAATTATCATGTTTGACATTATTTATTGACAAGCATGACTGAAAAATTGTGAAGGATCACATGATAAAAAGAAGATCTCAACCCTTTTTTGCTCAATAAATGCTTAAGGATTCACCATAAATATATATATATATATATATATATATATTAGTGATTACTATAAACCCTAAAATCTTATCAATGAATTCTGTTACACAAATATGTGTTTACAATAAGAACTCTTGTACAACCAAACATGTTATTATATTTGAGCAAATGAGGAAAAAAATATACTATCACTCATGATATGAATGTCAGATTTCTCACAACTAATGGCATGTAATGTCAAATCTAATAAGTGCTAAATTTAAGTGGTAACAATTATGAAGAATGAATATTAATATTAAAATGTTTATAATTTCCGAATGAAGGAAACTCACGCTTATATATCTTGTAGATATTTGAGATATAACATGTCAATTGTAAGAAGAGTCCAAAGTTTAAAGCCTTATTAATCAACAATACTAGAAATCTCTATCGTTTTCAATTTTAAAATTGATAGTGATACAACTTATCAGCAAATATTCGATAATAGTATCAATATTAAAATTTATGGTACAAACAAACTATGTTAACTTGTGTCAATTTTGACATTGGAACTCTAACCTCTAAAAATTATAATATTAAAATTGATATATAGTATGAAATTTGAAACTCTAACGGTACAATGTCGGTTCTTTATTTATTTATGATATAGAATAGTGAGAAAATAGTATACAATTCGAAATGAATAACATAAAAACCAAGTTATATTAATATCATTACCAAAAACAATATGTTTTTTCTGGAAGAGTTCCATGATGCCGAAGCCATCCATAGCGTTAGACAAATGCTTGCCATAATCTTACTTAAATTCGATAATATTCAATGCGTTGGCACATGAGTTATTACCTATTAGAATTAAAATTAGATATTTTGATGATTTATCATAACCGAAAGAAAACACAATGAATTTTATATCTGTTTCCCATATTTGATAAAAAAATAATATATTTTTTATTTAAAATTAATATTATAATAAATAATAAATATATAAATGATGAGAAATTAAATTGATAATTAAGTATTCCGAGCAACTTAAACTCTCCTGGGAATCAGAATAATAAACAAATAAATTTGCCTCCGAATCTGACCTATTTGAAACCCTAATTACCGTTGGTCCTTGATTGTCAAGTCAAAGGTTATTTAACCGCCCAATAATATAAATTTTATTATTTTTTTGGAATCAATATATTTTTTATTAATATCTGGTTTTATCAGGGTGGTTTGTTAATATTTACTGATTTTTTGGAAAAGGAGGCACACGCCTTCTGCGTGTCCATCTACTTTATGCGAACGTGAGTGGGTCGGTGTCTTTGTCTGCGGACCGCGCGCGCCGACCACGGACGGCTCAGACAGGACCAGACGGCGCGCCTACGTGGCGGCATGTCATTGGTTGGAGGGCCAACCCGGCGGGAGCTTCATCCCCTGGGTTCCGCTCCTCCGCGGTGCGCCGCGGCAACCAACTACCGTGCCCCCTCCACGAGACCGGCGCCGCCGTGGTCTTCTGTACCGGGATCGGGTAACGTAGAGGCGTCTGGGGGTGCGGCGGTGACAGGCAGGCAGGCAGGTGCGAGGGGGGCATCCGGCAAAAGGCGCCGCGCCGGCGTTTCCTGCGCGCTCCTTTTCTTCCTTCCCTGGTGCTGGTGCTGGTGCTGCTTCTGGGATCTGCGAGTGTTCTGGGTGATCAGCGTCTGTATCGATCGGTCGCCACTGATTCGGAGGAGAGGGCTGAATTTCGGTGGACGCGGTGGTTTCCTAGGTATTGTTCTCTTCCACCGTGTTTCGCTTCCTTCTGCTGCGTAGTACGTAGAAATCGGGATGCGAGGGGGGTTCATCCGGAAAGTGGGAATTCAGCCCGCTGGAGTTCGCGCTCCTGCTCTGCCCGTGGCTGCTTGGTAGCGGGGAATTCGGCAGGTCTGTCAGCTTTGATCAGAAAAATAGGAGCTGGTTACTTTATAATCGGCGGTTTTACATCTTTTAGAAGAATTAAAGAATTAGTGGCGATTTTGCTCTCGTGAGGACAAATCTGAGGTGAATTGACAGATTCTAGGAAGATATTGATGTAAATTTCGTGGAGGTAGACAGGGTTCGACCCTTTTTAGGGCTGTCCAGTGAGGAAGCATGCGGCACAATATCTGAAATCTGTAGCGTTATCTTCTTATCATCGGTTGAATCTAGGGGAGCTCGCGGGTCAAAATGGTGGAACATCCGGCTTCGGTTAGAACGAGCGGCGGGAAGCTAGAGAAGGCGGCTTGCTCCGATTCCGTTGTATTCTCTTGCTATTTTTACTCACAGTAGCTGCGAAGAAGAGCTTAAACGGTCGAACATCCGGCTTCTACACTGGTTAGAACGGCGGGAAGCTGAGCAGGCGGCTGGCTCCGGTTCCGTTGTTTTTCTTGCTATTTACTCTCCTTGGCTGTTGAAAAACGCTTATTTCTCCAACTTTTTTCAACCCCCCTCTCTACCCCTGATAATGGCTTTGAGAAGGCTTGGGCGCCTTTACGCTTTGCACCATTTTATTCGCCTTTAAAGACAGAGCACCTTACGTTTTACATGCCATCGCCGCGCAGAAGCGTCACAGGAACGGCGACCGACAGAGTTAGGGCGCCTTCGCCGTTTCAGATTTCTCTTCCTTTTCTCGATGGTTGACAAGGGTCTTGTTTATCTTATCCTTGTCTAAGGATTACGACTTACGACTCTGTGGCTTCTAACATGCTGTTGTCGCACCAACGCGTGGCAGAGTTTTGTAGCAATTGCGTCGACTAAGGTGCGGAATCTGGGGGGATATCCCTTTAGCTATAAGCGGGGCCAGTGCTGACCTTTGACGGAGAACTTGCCTCCGGGATACGGAGATGGAGATAAAAGGTTGTAATTATCATTGGTGAACTTCACTGGTGGCCCTTTCCTAATCATCGTCGTCGTGTGTGGACCGGCTCTTCTACAAAGGATCCTGTAGCGGTAACCACATCTTTCTATGGCGCTACTGGGGTCAAACTCCGAACTTCATGGTTCAGGTTAGAAAAATTTCCTGAATATGCCCTGCAAGTTGTTTCAGTTGTGTAGGTTGAGTGATCTAGCCAAAAAAATCTCTACCCTGTTTCCGAAATAGATTGTCTGATGTTTTATGCATAACTTTTTAGCAGTCCATTCTCCCCATTTCTGCATGTCAAACCAATTTACGATTTGCTTCATTATCTCGTTCCGGTGCTCCAGATCAATTCTCTCGTGATCTCACGTCCAAATACTCATCATCTGGCTTACGCTTGTAAAACTAACTTGAAGCAACTGGATTTGATGAGTAATTAAATGTCGTTGTGTTCATGGTTCCCTTGATACGATATTTATTTGTTGATGGTCATTTACGGTGTCTTTTATTTGATATTTCTTTTCCGTTGAATTTTCAGGGCCTCCTGGGGATCCTCTATACAGAAAACTCTGGCATGCATGCGCTGGGCCTTTGGTTAATGTCCCTCAAGAAGGGGAGCGGATCTATTATTTTCCCCAGGGCCACATGGAACAGGTACATGCTATGAGGGTATTGTGTTAAATTTTTTTGTTAGAGCAGTTAGAACTTCCCCCTTCTAGTTGTAACGAAGAAAAATGAAGATGTTGTTGGACGAATTTCCGAGTGGAGGAAACTGTGTCCTGTGTTAGGATTCTGCACTTCTGATTCTACACGTTGCGACAACTGACAACACTTACACCTACTTTTTTCTCTTTAATTTGTTATAGCTTGAAGCATCAACTAACCAAGGTTTAGAGCAACAAATGCCGTTGTTCAGATTGCCATTTAAAATCCTTTGCAGAGTAGTGCATGTGGAACTTCAGGTGATCTTGAGCTTTTCAATGTAGACATGTTAAGTACACAAATTAACATTTGTGTTGTCTTGAAAACTGAAAATTTTTTCCCGTAGGCTGAACCAGATACTGATGAAGTTTTTGCACACGTTACTCTCCAACCTGACATGGATGTAAGCTTTTTTTTCTCTGGCTAGAAATATTGCTTATTTCATGGAATCATGTATGCCACATATTCTTTTAAATGTGGCTATGGATTCTAGTATCATCTGCCTCAAGTCCCAGGTCAAGCTCGCATGGGTTCTCTCGCTTCCTGTGCATGCATTGGCTTTAGGATTTTTTTACGTGACTTTTTAATACCGTTGATATAGTGTAATAATAGGACCTGTATGCAAGGGCTCCTTTACACTAAGAAGAGAAATAATTGTTTTTTTCCTGTGTTTGTTTTGCTAATTCAAGTGTTTTAAATTTTTTTATGGAATCTCAGCAAAGTGAAGTAACCAGTCCAGAGCCCTTGATCCTTGAACATGAGAGATGCAATGTAAACTTTTTCTGCAAGATGCTTACTGCTTCAGATACAAGCACTCATGGAGGTTTTTCGGTTCTTCGAAGGCATGCGGACGAATGTCTACCCCCACTTGTGAGTTCCATAGGAAGGCTGAGTCAGTTTTGACCATACAAGGCTTTCTGCTTTATAAGTACTGATTATTGACGAATTTTAATTAGATTATTTTTCTTTTTTAAAGGACATGTCTCAACAGCCACCGTGGCAAGATCTTGTTGCCAAAGACTTGCATGGGAGTGAATGGCGTTTCCGTCACATATTTCGAGGTTGTTACCTTTCCCGTTCTACATTAGAATAGTGGCAATGGCCTTAGAATCAGTCTAAGAATCTTCTTATTCGTTGCTTTGCGGTTTCTTTCTTCTAGAAACATAGGAACCACCTAGAGAGGCCCAATCCAACGGTAAGGTTGCCCATTTTTCTAAGGAAGGTCCCACATTATAACTCAATATAACCTTTCTGCATAGACAACAAAAGTATCGTTCAATCGGCCAATACGGCAGCACTACGCAATTTGGGCTGCATCTATATACTCTCGTATTAAGCTTGCTCTCTATACTTAAACGGGAAACGTATGGAGCAGAACCTGTACAAACTTGGAAATAGATTACTTTATTATCATCCTTGATGTTCCAGGGCAACCACGACGTCACTTGCTCACAACTGGATGGAGTGCTTTTGTTAGTACGAAGAGATTGGCTGCTGGGGACGCCTTTATCTTTCTCAGGCAAGTGATAGCAGTCACTCACTTCGTTAAAGCTTTTTGGTAACATTACTTGAGTTTATTAATTTTCAGTGCTGCCATATCTCTCAAGAGTGTTTTTTTTTGGCTTTTTGCTTTTTTTGACAGAGGTGAGAATGAAGAATTACGGGTTGGTGTAAGGCGGCATATGAAGCAATCAAATAACATGCCTCCATCTATTATATCTGGACACAGCATGCATCTTGGCGTTTTAGCTACTGCATCTCATGCTATGTCTACCGGAACTATCTTCTCGGTCTTCTACAAGCCAAGGTTTTATGCTCCTCGTTTTCTTATTGGTCTGAGTCATTTTTTATTGGTAGATGCTGAGCGGTTCTCTTGGTAGTTCTTGGCGCACAGATGCGGTAACTTCTCAAAATTTTATTGTCCCCACGAACCAATTTATTGTTTTAAAAATCTACATTTCTTGGTTATTTGTTAACATAAAACATTATTATATGTAGTCATACACTTTCCTACGATGATAACATGACGTAAAAGAATCTCTTCGTTGCACGAAGTGGAATTAAAATGGGGGAAAGGGCCCTTTTGGATGCCATAATAGGTGCTGGGCCCATTTTCCGTCTGCATGGTCATGGTGGAAAATTTTGGAGCTTAGATTAGATGGTTGTCTTCAGTGATCGAAAAACCAACTTTTTATTGTTGATTTTTTTCCTATTGACTTCTCATTCCCTGTACGATTATGACCTACTAGGGGATGATGTACTTATGGGGCATTGAGGTTGTGAAGTTATTTTTTATATTTGTAATAGTTTCTACTTTACTTTTAGGTTTAACAGAAGTTTTCTAGTAGTGATGCACTTCTTTCTTCAACAATTCAAAACCTGCCTGAAAGGGTCTAGTCTTTAAACAATCTTTTTGCCATGGCAGAACAAGTCCATCGGAGTTCATTGTAAGCCTCAACAGATATTTGGAAGCCAAAAGCCATAAACTACATGTTGGAATGAAGTACAAGATGAGATTTGAGTGTGAGGAAGCTCCCGAAAGATGGTAGGTTGTGGGCGTTATTTTAAGAATTTGTTGATTCTGATGTTTTAGCCGATACATTTTTTTCCTTCTCGTGTCCATGTAGGTATAGCGGTACGATAACTGGTATTGGAGACTCCAGATCATCATTCTGGGCAGATTCAGAGTGGAGATCTCTCAAGGTAGACATTTTTCTTTTCCTTGTACTACTTATTTGCCTAGTGTTTTCACCTAATTGTTTGTGAACTTTATGCTTTTTTGCCTAATTCTTTGTCAACTTCGATGTTTAAACCTGCCAAATCTGTTCTAAGGTCGCCCTTGGTTGGGATTCTAAGAGAGATTCTTGTCAGACTTCTCTACAAGAACCCAACCAAATGTAATAGATTTACATTGTCTTCCATGTAGTAAAAATAGAAAGGAGATTTTGAAAAGTAGAGAGAGAGAGAGAGACAGAGACGCAGAATCTGTGGTCTCGTGAACATGAATTTTTGGAGTTTGGAGAAAATCTGACAATCTCAACCAAACGAACCCAATAATACGAAAGCGAATGTATGATTATTGAATACTTCATTAACATTAAGCATTGCCTTCTGCTTGATTTTCAGGTCCAATGGGACGAACCTTCATCGATTCCACGACCCGACAAGGTTTCCCCGTGGGAGATCGAGCCATTTACGGCGATCACCCCTCCAAATGTTCAACCTGCAACCAGAAATAAGCGCTCACGCGCTCATGTCTTGCATTCGGCTACACCAGACCATCCCCCGACATTTGGTAGCACACAACATGTCCCTCTTTCTTGGTCTTCATGGTCTGATCTCCATTGATCTGCCATAACATTCACATCACTGTCGTTTATCGTTATCAACTTGCCCATTACAGTCTGCACCAACAGACCAGAAAGGAAACTTACGATCTTTACCTGATATTTTCTCTTCGTCTTGATCAGGGTTGTGGAGATCTCCAGCTGAGGGCTCCCCCAGAACCCTCTCACATTCCAGTTTCCATCAAGGACGAGAACTGTTTGCACCTATTGCTACTCTCGGGCTTTCACCAAAACCGGTACCTGAATCCCCCTCCTTTGCTGGAAGCAATGCAGCAACACTGGGGAACTCAAGCAGCTCGTCGTTTTGGTCGATAAGAAATGAACCCATTAAAGCCGACCCACTCTCCCATCCTGCAAAAAGAGAACCATCCGAGAAAAAGCAAGAGATCGGGGCCGGCTGCAGGTTATTTGGCATTCAGCTGGTTGAGAACCCCCCAGTGGACGAAACTTTCTTCTCTGCTAGCGTCCCCGGCGGTGGCGGCGAAGCTCGTACTCAGCCACCGCCACCCTCGAACACGAACAAGATGGAAGCTCCTGCTGCGAGCAGTGAGCCCGAGACGCAAAGCAGACAACCGCGAAGCTGCACAAAGGTGACACCACTTTTTTATACCCATGTTTCTGCGTTTTTATTCACACAGGCCTACTACCATACATAATAATCTCATATCATGCCTTGACCCTTGTTTGGTTAGATTATTAAAAATGATGTTGTGTCAATTTTGTTATCGATATTTCTAGATAATAGAATATAGTACAAAATTGATATATATATATAAATATATGGACACTTGTTTTACATTTCATGATTTGTTTGCACTACTATTTTTTAAAATACATGTTAATAGTCAAGCCATTGTGACGATCTATATTAATATCAATTTCAAAATTAACATAATAAGAGTCTAATTGTTATCAAACATAACTCTTCAAGTATTATAAAAGAAATCATCAAAATATAAATATGATATTCAATTCATCCATTGTTTCAAGATTTGGTGTAGGATGATATCAATATGTGGATTTTATGATCTACGTAATAGAACCCTCAACTAAAAAAACCAATCTGGGCATGACCGGACGTGCTATGATTAAGAGGTCGTCCAGTGATGCCCCCAAGGTGCAGCAGCTCAATGAACAAGTACCGTCATTTTGCTCCCTGTTCAGGTGCACATGCAAGGGATGGCGGTGGGCAGGGGCGTGGACCTCGCGAGGTTCGAAGGGTACGGCGACCTCCTCCCCCAGCTCGAAGCCATGTTCGGCATCCAAGGCGAGCTCACCGGCGCCACCAAGAAGTGGCAGGTCGTCTACACCGACGACGAGGACGACATGATGCTGGTCGGAGACGACCCTTGGCAGTAACGTCTCCTCCCCAGTTCTGCTTTCAAGCTTTCCCTTGTCTGCGCGTGCGTTAGAACGGGTGTGTCTGGGTTTTGGGCAGCGAGTTCCTCGGCATGGTGAGGAAGATCTACATCTGCACGACCGAAGAGGCCAAGAGGCTCGCCCCCAAGGCGAGGCTGCAGGAGGTCATCAGTGACCCCACCAAGCCCGGCGGCACGAGCCAGCAGACCGCTTCCGGCGATGATGGCGGTGGGCCTGCCGGCGTGAGCGACCTGGTCGAGCAGGCGCCCGCCTCCCCGGGCGGGTAAAACAGGGCTCGCACGTCCGGAGGACGTCGCGGTGTTTGGCGGCGGCGGCGGCGGCGCTGCGGCAGCAGTAGTGATAGTAGTAGGGGCGGGCGGACAGGAGTTTACCGCTGAAGACGACGGGAACATGACGGACTGATTAGGTTGAGATCGTACCCGGGCACTGCTGTCCGTTTCCGACCACGCCATTGACGAGTCCTGCGGTGGCTCGCCGGGGAGATCCGTGGTGCGTGCGGCGGGGCGGGGGAGCCGAGAGCGACGAGGTCTCCAGCCTCCTCCGGTCTCGTGTCGGTAGGGCACGCTGGTGCGGTAAGTAGATGGATATGCGGCTCTGGGCGGCGCCTGACTGGCCGGATGGGACCCACTTTTGTATAAAGAAAATCTTTTTCTTTTCTTTTCCGACTTTCATCCACGTTGACGAGCAGGAGGCCGCGCAGCTGGAAATTTCTGCTTTTCTTTTTTCCTCTTTCTAACGTATCGTATATTTTAGTTGCTCTCATGTATGCCGCCCGCCTGGAATTCTCTCAGCTCGTCGAGTGTTCCATCTTAACCTATTTTCTTAATCGTACTACTCCGGAGAAATCTGCAGGGGCTGGTTGTATCACATACATCTAGTGAGAGTAGGCAACGAGCCGCAGTTGTGGCTTGTTTTTCGAACCTTCTCTTTTCCTTTGCGCTGAGGCGCTTCTTGAATTTGAAAACAGCAAAGAGGGAAAGAAGAGAAAAACAGAGCATCGAGATGAGATTCCCATATCCAATAACGGGAGTTTCTGTGCACCTAATACAGCACGGTTGTCCGGAGGTAGCCGTGCGTAAGGCTGAGTTTGATTGTCACGGTTCTTAACCCAACACTTGATGGCAGACACAGAAAAGGCAAATGATGCAGCTTTTAGAGTATAAGAAACATGAGTACGGGCACCGACGGAGCAGAAGATATATCAGGATTTGTTCTGTGTCACCCAACATCAGCAACACTGATAACTGCTTCACCAGATGAACAAATGATAAATGAAAATATATAAGAGAAGTTGTTTTCTGTAGGTGAATACATAGAAATGCACGTACACCGAATTACAATCTATGACATGTAGTAGTGTCCAAGTCTGTACCGGAGAGAGACCAAACCAAGGAAAAAAAACAATAGTCTGACTGAGAAGCTCTAAAGAAGGAATTATATGCAGAGGAGGAACAGACAGCTGAGAAGAAGGCATTTAGGAGCACAACAGCAATTTACTTTGGATTTGCAATCGACTTCACCCTTTTCTTGCAAAGTCTGAGAACATATGTACAAGAAATTTCCGGGAGCCAAGCTGTATTGCTCTCATCTTCGTTGCTGCTGGATTTCCATTCACATGTATTTTCACAGTAAAACATGTTCAAATCTTCTGCCAATGCTTCATCTCTGAGAAACACACTCAAAAGCTTTGCATATTGTTAACCAGATTGCAAACAAGACTAAGCAAATAAGCACATCAATGGCGATTATTATTCTCACTTTCCTACACCACAGCCGCCTTGTCATCTGTTGATTGCGGAGCTTGGTGAAGCTTGTGGTCTCCTTCAAAGAGATTGAAGCCATTGGTTCGGGGGAGACATCAATGTTCACTCCTTTATCAGCATGAGTCTCGGCAACATCTCGAACATATGCTCCCCTCTTTCTTTTTCCTCTCATGCTTGAAACTCACCTTACCTAGCAGCGGCGCCATTGTGGAAACTGATCCATCACTAGATGATAGTCCCTTGGTCTCAGGTACCACATTAGAAACTACAGGCCACGATACCTTCTCCAAGGAATCTATCAAGTGTCTGACGATAGGTACCAGCTCTTCCTAGAATCCACTCTTGGCAACCTTCTTAAAGCCATCCCGTAGATGTTCAAGAAATCTCAAGATCTTTGAGTTGCCAAGCACAGGATCTGCAATTGCAAAGTGTATATGTCCATCTTCAAATTGATAACCGTAAGTCCTGCCTCTCATTGTGTGGAAGTACCAGGCATGGAAAGACAGGGCACTCTCCAAGCAAAGTCCTACGGATGATTCAAGCTCTTGGTCTCCACTGCTATACGAGTACAGAGTTCTGCTTCCCTTGTATACGCAGCAATAGTAGATCGAGATCGTGCTTCCGTAAGAAGAGGCCATCAGGATACAAAGGCACCTGCAAAATGTCCCGGATGAAAGATAGAAAGGAGGAAGACGTCTCCAAAAACTTGATTGTCACATTTCTTATTTCATGCTCTATTTATAGGGAAATACAAAGAGGGAGAAGATATAGATAAGACTAAGAGAAGTCTATCTCTTTAACAACTCGATAGACTCAATAATAAGATAAACATCCTAACTAGATAAGCCTAATCCTATCTTAACAACCTGATAAGGATAAACATAATTATTTTGAATCATTATCTAACATTCCCCCTTGATGCAAAATCATTTACACCAAGTAATTTCTTCAATTTATGGAATTTCTCAAAACTCAAAGCTTTTGTCATGAGATCCGCCTGATCTTCGATTCTGCAATGTGTCAATTTGATTGTTCCATCCGAAATGTTCTCGAATAAAGTGATGACGTATCTCAATATGTTTTGTACGTCCATGAAAGACAGAATTTTTTGTCAATAAAATTGTAGACTTATTATCACAAAAAACTTCAATTACTTCGCTTTGAGTTTGTTGCAAATCTTCAAGAATGCGTTTCAGCCACATAGCCTGACAAGTTGTTGATGCAGCTGCTACATATTCTGCTTCAGTTGATGACAATGTCGTTGTAGCTTGCTTCTTTGATGCCCAAGAAATAGCTTCTTCACCTAGTAGAAAAACATAACCAGTAGTGCTCTTTCTATCATCTAAAGAGCCTGCCCAATCACTATCTGTATAACTCCGTCAACTTGAAATCGCCTTAGGAGTATACCATACTCCTCAGGAAACGCTCCACAAACATATCGAAGAATTCTTTTTGCAGCACCTAAATGTTGTTTTGAAGGATCATGCATAAATCTGGATACAAGACTCACCGGAAATATCAAATCAGGTCGAGTATGAGTTAAATAAATCAGACCTCCAATCAATCTTCTGAAATAACAATCATCAACCTTTCCTGTACCATCCATTAGCTTGAGTTTCTCATTCACATTCATTGGAGTGTTGCTAGGTTTGCAATTTTTCATGTTAAACTTTTTCAACAAGTCATTTGCATACCTCTCTTGAGATAAGAATATCCCATTTTCTGTCTACTTAACTTCTAAACCCGTAAAATAATGCAACGGTCCAAATCACGTCATTTCAAACTCATCCATCATTTTGTTCTTGAATTCAATAACCAACTCAAGTGAAGAACCTCGTATAAATGATATCATCAACATATAAATTTACAATAAGAATGTTCTTGCCACTTGATCTTGTGTATAGTGTTGGTTCATTAGCACTTCTTTTCAAAACCCAATTTTTGAAAATATGAGTCAATTCTACTATACCAAGCTCTTGGGGCTTGTTTAAGGCCGTAAAGAGCTTTCTTCAACCTGTAAACTTTTTCTTCCATATCATGAATAACATATCCTTCTGGCTACTCAACAAAGACTTCTTCATCCAAAATACCATTCAAGAATGCAGATTTAACATCAAGTTGATAAACATGCCATTTCATATGTGCAGCAAATGCCAAAACAAGCTTCGATTGTTTCTATTCTAGCATACGAGAAAATGTTTCATAGAAGTCAATACTTTCTTGTTGTGAATAACCCTTTGCCACAAGTCTTGCTTTGTGCTTTTGAACATTGCCATTAGCATTAAATTTTGTCTTATAGATCCATTTCAAACCAATTAGATTTTTCTCTTTTGGTAGATTTACCAGCTCCCAAGTGTCATTCTTTTCAATTGCTGCAATTTCTTCATCCATTGCTTGCTTCCATTCTTCATGCTTGGCTGCTTCATTAAATGTTGTTGGCTCTCGCCGAAAACAAGGCAAAACTACAAGACTCATAGATATCATGCAAAGATCTCATTTTTCTTGGAGATCCATCCGGCAAATTTATCATTTGGATTAATATCTTCTGTAGAAGTCTCACCTTGTCTTGTCTCTATAGCTGGAGATAAAGAATCATGCATTTCTTTATAACCAGTACAAACTTGATCAGCATCAAAACTCCAAGAAGAATTCTCATTGAATATGATATCTCTACTTATAAAACTATTCTTGGTCATAGGATTATACAACCGATAACCCTTTGTTTCGGTGCTATAACCAATGAAGATACATTTCTCACTCTTTTGATCAAGCTTATCTCTTGTTTCAAAGATTAATACGAGCATATGCAATCGAGCCAAAATTCTCAAACGAGCTATGTTTGGTTTCTTACCATGCCAAGCTTCAAAGGGAGTTTGATTCTCTGCATCGCTTTTGGGAGATCTCGAGAAGATAACAAGCGCCTTCCTACCGCCGCCCAAAATTTATTCGGAAGTTGCTTTGCCTTCAACATGCTACGGGCCATCTCCATGATAGTCCGATTCTTGCATTCTGCAATTCCGTTCTGCTGAGGTGTGTAGCTTGCTGTGAGCTATCTATGAACACCATTTGCTTTACAGAATGAGGTGAAATTGTTAGATAAAAACTCTCCTCCTCTGTCAGTCCTCAAAGTTTTTAAGCTATATCCACTCTGCTTCTCAACATATGCTTTAATCTTTAAATAACAAAAACTTTGAATATGCTTCAGATTTGTAAGTCAAGAAATACACCCAACTTTTCCTGCTAAAATCATCAGTAAACAACAGAAAGTACTTACTTCCACCAAGTGATGTGGTCCTCATTGGCCCACAAATATCTCGTGAACAAGTCAAGAGGTGTATGTGCTCTCCAAGCCAGCTTTTGATCGGAAATGAGTTTCTATGTTGCTTTCCATAAATACAACCTTCACAAATATCATCAATACGTACAAGATGGTAAACCAATTACCATATGCTTTTGATTCAACAATTTCAAACCATTGTAATTTAAATGTCCATATCGATTATGCCATAATTGTGATAAAATTTCGTTGAAGCATGCAATGCATAATCACCAATGCTTCGAGAAATCGAAAGGGAACATCTTGTTTTCTCGTCATCTTTACACTTATAACTAGTCCACCATTCTTGTCTCGAATCTCACAAGAATTTTCCAAAAATTTAACAGTAACCATTTTGGACTAATTGACCAATGCTTAGAAGATTATGGCTAAACCAGGAATGAAAAGAACATCATGTATTCGTCTTTCAATACCGATTTAAGCTTAACTGAGATGATACATTTCCCTTCAAACTTTGACTTGCTTTCCATCACCTAAGTGAATCATAGTCTTCACCGAATGATCAATGGTTTTAAACATCTCTCTTAATCCCGTCATACGATTGCTACATCCACTATCTAACAACCATATGTCACGTTAACATGATTTAGCATTAAGACAAGCAAGAAAGAGATTAAGATTGGTTTCTTCTTTCTTTCACTACATTTCGTTGTTCTTTTGCTTCATTCAACAAAACTTCTCAATATGACCCGGTTTTTGGCAATATCGATATTTAAATTGGTAAAGTGCGATTACCTCTTTCATTGTTGGGATGATCTCGATCACCGGAGTTGGATCTTCCTCTTCCTCTCCGCTCGCCCTCGACCTCTTCGCTCTTCTCTCGGCCTCGATATCCTCCGTTATCTCTCGATTCATCTTTGTTCTTTTTCTTGGCATCTTTTCGAGATGTCAAGCTTTCGAGGGTGAGTGCATGCTCTAAAGTGTTCTCTCGTCGATCCGTTCAATCTTTGTTCGTCGAGCTTGCAAAGAACCCATTAGTTGATTAAGAGAATATCGAGAAAGATCCTTAGACTCTTCAATTGGCCATAACATTTATCAAATTTAGAAGACGTACTTCTAAGTACTTTTTCCACAACTTTCGATCGTAAGAGATTCACCAGTGACTCGATTTCATTAACTACCTAAGTAGTTCTAACAAAAAAATCTTCGAATGCATTCTAGATTTTTCATAGCTAATGTCTCAAACTCTCTTTAAGAGTTTGAAGTTTCGACAAAGAATAACTTTTTCGAGAACCTTGGTATTCTCCTTTCAAAATATCCTACGCCTCTTTTTCGATTTTGATGCAGAATTCTAGGAAAATCAGCATCACTAACAAATTTTGTCAATAAACAACAATGCCTTAGCATCCTTTTTTTCTATTTTCTTTCAACTCATTTCTTTCGTGCTATCGTCATACGTAAAACTTCATCATTGCATGGGTCTACAAAACCACTATCAACAAGATCCCAAAGATCTTGAGAAATAAACAAAGTTCTCATTTTAATGCACCAAAAAACATAGTTCTCCCCATTAAATAATGGGATCAAAGATTGAGATGTAGAAGAGTTGTTGAGATATGCCATGTTGTATCTCACCAAATTTCAAAATTTTAAAAATACTTGTTTGACCGAACCGTGACTTGGTGGACGTTGATCTCAAAATTGACAAAAAAAAATCAATTTTAACGTCCAAATAATCACCTGGCGTGGAAAAGGGGAAGTGCAGCTTTAATTTTGACCAAAGCCAATTTTGACTTTGATTAAAACAAAACGTTGTGGAGAGAAACGCTCGGCAGACGGCTTGATGACCTACGCGATGGTCAACTCGGCAGTTGACCTCTTCAAAAACCAGCCGCGAGGTAGACTGTGATGCTGCGGTGTGGTTCGACGACGTGGCTGCAGACTCCGGGAACGTTGCGACGTCGATGAAAAACAACTTTCTCCACAAAAAGAAAGGGACACCGCGGTGCGGCGTTGGTAAAACCCAGGATGACGAACGACCTTCACCAAAAGCTTTGATACCACTATGAAAGATAGAAAGGAGGAAGACGTCTCCAAAAGCTTGATTGTCACATTTCGTATTTCATGCTCTATTTATAGGGAAATACAAAGAGGGAGAAGATATAGATAAGACTAAGAGAAGTCTATCTCTTTAACAACTCGATAGACTCAATAATAAGATAAACATCCTAACTAGATAAGCCTAATCCTATCTTAACAACCTGATAAGGATAAACATAATTATTTTGAATCATTATCTAACACGGGATCGGACCCAACTGTTCAGCAACAATTGGCTGTTGTTGGAGCCTTCAGCATGAATCAACTTCCTCTATCCTTTCTCGGAACTGCAGGCAACATTTAGAAGTTCTGTCAAGTTCATCGTAGAAGAATCAAGTCATGTTGCCCGGTTAACACCAAGACAAAGCAAAACGCTCTTCCGGTCCACGAACTTGGATTCCCAAAGCCCTCTTTCCTTCCTTGGAAATGGTTACCGAGGAATCAATCAACTCACAACCGAAGAACCAGAAAAAAGAACATCTTCTCAAACCTAGGAACCGCACGCCATTTTTAAGATACTCGCAAAGAGAGCTGAATAGGAACCAAATGTCTTCCCTTTTGGTAGTATCCCAGCCCAAAATTGAAACTGGAAGTGCACACGAAAGTTCTGTACATTCAAGTCACCAAATTCATTCTTAATTTATGACTGTGAGCTCAAGGACAATCATAATGCGAAATCGACCTCCAGCTCCAACTTAAAAAGTAGGAAAACGAACGGAAGAAGAACAAGGCACAAGCAAACAATCAAGTCGAGGAGAAGAATCACGGCAGCCAAGAAAACTAGGGTTAAAGGTACTGTGAGCGGAAGTCGAAGCGCACGAACAAAACGAAATGCCAAACTAAAAAAAGGGGAGAACAAATTTAAGAAGGAAGGCCAGCGCACCGGGTACCGGCGGACGAAGCTGAGAAGCAAATCTAGCATTGCCGGAGGCGGAACTCGAAGATAAGCGGGTGGAATTCATTCCCGTTCTCCGCTGCTACGGGATCATCTCCTCCAAGCTTCCCCCATCCTTCCTCCCGTCCGGAGCAGAAAACCGGACGACATGGAAAATAATGATAATAACCATCCGCGGAACTGTACCGTTAAAAGATTCATTGTTTATTCATCGTTGTTAGCTATTTTAAGCGGCTTCCAGCCTTCAGCTAGAGGAAATCATGATAATTTAATTAATCCATGCGTATGGTCCTCCATGGCTCGTAAGAACACTCGGTTCTGTCGCAAAACGAAATACACCCCGCCCCCCGTTAGATATGAAATCAGACATATGTTTGTCGAATATCGTGCATGAGTTTTGAACTTTATTAAGTTTGATCCAGCAGAATAAAATCAATCGAATTATGGCCGAGTTAGACCGTGTTGTGACACGGACCATACGAGAGAAGATCTCCCTGGGGCTGGGGATTGCCCCGGAGAAGGCCCAGTGAGTCATCCTTTTGTACTGAGTTCGAATCACCTCAATCTTTGGGCGAAAAGAATAGTCTCAGTTTTCAATCAAAAATGGACATGATCTTAGACTATCAAGTGATGGATAACTAATTACTAAGACGTTGATAATAATTTAACTCTATTTGACAGTGAGTTAAGAAATTGGTAAATTATTACTGAATCGACACTGATGTCTTGCTAATTCGTTATCGAAAAGTGTTGAACTATCACCGACAGATAGTGAATTAGTAAGACGTCGATAACAATTCAATTTTTTTCGATAACGATTCATTAAATTTATCATTAAATCATCGTTTAAGTGACTCACTCTTCTCCGTTGCCCTCTCAAGGCGCAATAGTTGATTGAAAGAAATCAATAAAACATTAATTTTTTTTCGGATATCGGGGCTCACGTGATCGCAGTTGACTCGGTATCAGACTTGGGCCTGATCTTATCTTTTGTTCCTACCCCACTCAGCTCGGCGTGGGCCTCGTCAGCCCACTCAGTGTCGTCAAGGAAATCCGGGATGACCGAGTCATGCTACAACTACAAAGTTTGTAATTTCGAATATATTTTGATAATTTGATTGAAGAAAAAAAATCAATTTTTTTTCTGGATCTCGGGACTCACGTGATTGGAGTTTGACTCGGTATCCGACTCGGGTCTAATCTCATCTTTTGTTCCTATCCCACTCAAGCTGGGCCTGGTCAGCCCACTCAGTGTCGTCGAGGAAACCCGGGATGGCCGAGTCGTGCTACAAAATTTATAATTTTGAATCTATGTTGAAACATTTTTCGAAGCATCGAATAAGAATTAGATATTTGATGTTTCATCGACGGAGAACAGCCAATGTCGCACTCATTTTTTTATTTGATAGGATTACAAATACGTGACACTAAAAACAACATTATAATGATTAAAAATGCTACAACATAGAAAATGATAATGGATAAATTTTCAAAAATATCAGATCAAATTTCAGCGGTTTTATTACAGTTAATACCTTGCTTTTTGATAAAATAAACATGCAGCATATATTTAAAAAATATACCTTGATTGATTTTATTTAAAAATAATTTAACAAAAAAAACTCAAGCATGATGTAGGAGCTTTAGAATCCTATCTTTACCTTCGCATATGTATTTTTTAAATTTACTTACCTTTATCGTATTAAGATATAAAATTATACCAAAACCCGGAGAAAACAAAAAAATGACAGCTTATAAGATTGATTAATAGGGTCTTTACTTTTTATCGTGGTTGGAATTTCAAAATCTCAAGCTCAGTTTCCCTCCCCGACTTCACAAATCATGGCTTCGTCTTCTTCCATCATCCGCTGCTTCCTTCACGGTCCGCCATGGATTTGACATCTATCACAACGGGGTTCTCACCATCGGAGACGTGCAGCTCGGCGCCTCTGCCAAGCTCCTCACGGCTGCGCCGTCTCTCTCGCTCTACTCCTCCGCTCCCCCGCGGTCGCTCCCCTGCTTCGTCCGCTTGAGCTGCCGGCATCGGCGGGGCGTCCGCCTGGCTTCCGGGACCGGTATCTTGGGCGTCGGCAGGCGTCTTCGCGGCTGGAATGAGCGAGACGCGGCAGAGGGGGCAGGTGGTGCGGGTGGACAGCCAGTGATCGATGCAATCGACATGGAATGTATGCCCGCACGGAGGTATCCGTTTCAGGCGTTCATCTGACCTGTAATCCCCCAGGCAGACGGAGCATCTGGCAACAGAAAGCGATCAGAAAGAGATCCAAAACTGAAAAACCGAGGACTTGCAGCAAGCTGTAAATTGGAAAATATATCAGGAAGGCAAGATTCAAGCGACGTGCAACTCTCGTCTGTAAGCATATGGCCTTTCGAGGCCAAAAAGTAATGCAACCTCTCACCTCTGCAAAATTATATATGTTGTTGATCATTAGAGCACGAGCATAGGAACTTGGAAGCCCCAAGGATTATTAGTTAAGGGCTTGCTTGGATACTTTACCAAGCACCTGTATCCATATTAAATATAATACTAGATAGTCTCAATTTTAATACTAACATCTGATGTCAATATCAAAATGGTACAGTATAAAGTTTGATATTGTAACCAAATGGGCCCTAAACTAATTGTGGCTGCATGCCAATGTAAACTACCTGTAGCTGCCTCACTTGTTCTCTCAAATTGGTATCCAAATTCTAGCCTTTTGGTTAAATAATTAAGCACACTGTAAAATCTTAAAACAACTGAGAAAGCCTAGTTTTCTTCTTAAAAACAATTGAACCTGTTCTTGCCAGGGATTCCAATGCTGATGCAGAGGAACCGATCGTCCACAGCCTTCTGAAAAATTCGTCCATCCCATGCCCACAACAATGAACACAACTTACAAAACACCTTTTTGCTACGGACAGCATAATATTTGTTCATCTGATAATGTAATACTCTAAGAAAGCAACCAGTAAAAATTCTGTATCCGATATTGACAATTCTTCTCTGGATCTTTGACAAATTCATGCAAGTGAGATAAAATCTGCATGCTACATCTAATGAATATGCAGGTTTATTTACACTTAACAGAACTAACATGAAAAGAAGCATTAGCTCTACAGGTACTTGTCCACATATATAATCCATTTCTAATCATTGTATGTATACTATGGAAGAGTTAATAAAGCTTCAAGAAGAAAACTTGCATATTGTCTGTCAACCAAAGATTCTCACCATATCTCTGCTTAGAAGTTGTATGGAATATTGAAGAACAATCCTCATTTGAGAAAAGATGCAGAACCACCAAAAATGACTAGGCAACTAAAACATTCCTATGTCAACACTCTGGGCTATATACAACTGTGCATGAGTCAAACTTATCAGCTAATGGACAACATTAATACCCGAGTGATTTCCATAAGCCTGAATATTTCGTAGTACCAATGATTCTACACATGTATCTCCCCCATTCTTAACATTTCTCATGTATGTAGTCGTAGGGTGCATCAAGTGCATACACAACAGTCATTTAAGGCTTCAAAATTGTGGTCATGTTGTATCCCTCATTACAACTAGTTTTGAGGCATAGAGGCTTCAGGTGGTTCCTTATCAGGAATTAGTGAGCAGTTAAGCACAGATCCATGGTTGTAAAGAGGCTAACCTATTCAGCAAAGGTTCCTTTTCACAAGTCACAGAACTATGAACCATCTTCAAGTTCATCATACAGTGCAGACAGTTCCTTGCCGCATGGTTCATCTTCCTGATAACCCTTTCATCTTATGAGGAACAAAACAGTCACAAAGGGCACTCAGAATGTTGACATGGTATAGCTTCAAGAAAATCATTTAAGGAGATGATGATATATAACAATCATTCCTGCTCCTCTGATTTATGTCCTTCCCTAGGGAGAAAACCTACCCACCTCATTGTGGTTGCTGTTTAGAACAGAGAATATAGTAGGATAATTTGTAGCCTGCAATTCATCCCTCTATAATTCAGTACACCATATTTGTCAATCAGTCTCTCAGAACCTTACACCCCTTTCAGATCAGAAGGATATGGAGAACATCTGATGGTATGGCGAAGTACTCTTAGCAAACAGCTGGAGTGCCTTCCAACATTGAATGTCAAAAGATACCCCCGGTACCTGGTTAAAATTGCTAATGAAAGAGGATATTTTCAGTGATATGAGACAATTAGCAAGTATAAAATAGCTTCTAGTTGCAGGAACCAATGGAAGAAGTGACCAACCTCAACGTTCACCCACACTTCCAAAAGACACAAAACAAAGCGTGAAGACAGCAGTGTATATGAAGATATACCATTCTCAATAAATTATTCCATACACATGATAAGTACAAGTAAAACTGTTTACAGAAAAGCTGATTAGGTATCTAGGTGACTAGAATCACTAATTTTTTGAGAGCATTCTCAAATAACTTGGGGAGCAAGTTCATATATTAAAGCACATAAAAATAAGTGAAGTGATACAAGCCAAATACCAAAAAGTTTGTGAGACAAAAGCTCCCTCGAGAGGATGGAACACCTCTGCCCATAACTAGAAAAAAGAGGATACCAATTACCAAGGATGAGAGCAGACAGCCTGTGAGAGACCCCGGTCACAAAAATCTCAACAAAACTAGGAAAAGAAAATGTCTCACCAAATACAATGAGTCAGGGAGTCCCATCACTTTTTCACCCTCCAGCATCAGCCTAGTTCTTGCTGAGATGAACAGCATGGGGATAATGCATTTGATTGGTAACCTTCATGGTTGAAAAATCTGTATTTCTAATCTTTCAAATAGCCCAAAGAACACAGAAAGGGTTTCCTTCCATTTTCTTGTCTACTGGAATATGCCGAATTGCATACCATTGCAAAATCATTACTCCATCTCAGCTAGAATTGGAAGACTCTGGATAGTGCTTCTCAAAATAGTCCTTGTTATACCTAAATAACAAACAAGTGGTCCTCGTCTTCAGGTTTAATTGCACAAAAAATGCAGTATCTTCTTTCCTTCATCTGAAATCCAATGCAACCTATCTACTGTGGGTTGTCTTTTCTGGGTAATCTTCCACCTGAATAATCAGATTTTCAAAGGTAGTTTATACCACCAGATTTTCCTGCTCCAACTGCTCTGCGCACCCCTCTACTGGGCATCCGTACGACCGATATTTCGTTCCCCAGTATCACTCTCTACTGTCCAGGTCTAACTGACTGTCTGTACTCTGTAGGAAGGCTAGAAACTTCAGGAATTCCTCTTCTCGAGGCATAAGGTTTCTTACCAGAGTTATGTTTTGGCATCTGCCAATATCTCTCTTCCATACAGTTAACCACCATGCTTTGTCCAATGCTAAAGTATAAACCACAAGGAACTGAAATTTAATTATCCAACCATGCATCATTCCAAAAGGTGTCCTTGCCATTACCAACCATGTAGGTGGTAGCTGACCTGAAGATATCCCATGATAAGAATGTCCCTCGAAATTCTAGATATCCACATGTGACCGCATCTTGTCTCCTTTGTATGTGCTAGTGCTGCTCCTATTTACTTCGAACAATTGACACCATGGTTTACATGATTGGCCGATCAGGGATTGGGATCGTCACCTGCCGGCCGACCCAAACTGAGGAGGAAGAGACTGATCTGAGAAGAAGCTTCAGTAGGCATTGGGCTAAGTTTGGCTGAATCAGCTGGCTATATTTGTCAAGGAATGGTTATTTACCTACCACGGACATGCACCTGATAATGCAGTTTTCAGAGACAAATTTCATCTTTGGAAACATCTGTCTTTATTTGGTTTTCGATTGTCTTCCGACTGGTACCAGCTTCGCAGTTAAGAGTAGGGCTCTTTCTTTATTTAGTGCTCGTGTTTATCTTTATCTCTTTGCTTCACCTTCAAAAAGATCAGATTGGCACCTATCGATCCTGAGCTTGGCCGATCCTGCAAACCATGGAACCAACTGATCCGAACTCATGGTCAACTGATCTCAGGCTGTCTGAGATGATTAGCCGGTTAGTCAACTGTGAACCAGACTGGCACATCCAGGCTTTGAATTGACCAATCTTGGCCATTTGTGACCGACCCCAGATAATTCCAGCCAATCCCATCTGAAGTCAACCTGAGATCGGCACAAATTCTGCAGAATTGTATTGGCATTTGGCACCAGTCTGTTCTGATCCAGAATCAGAGATCGGCTGGTTATGCAAATTACCATGAAGCAACGTAAGCATCCCTATCCCTTATCATAAAACCAATCCATTAAATCTGACTACAAGAGGCTCTAATCAACGGCCCAAGCACCAAAGTACATGAAGCAAGGTCAACTCAAATGTTGCCTAATCTTTGTTATTAAAGGTGAAACCACCTAGATGGTCGCCTCTGTCACCTATGGTATCTAACCACAGCCTACTCGGGGAAAACGAAGGGCCACAAGTCTGATTTTGGATCCTGCTGACATAATGTAAGCAAAATCGATCCATTTAATGATAGTGAAATATATTAAAATCTTTCACCATCACCTTCTATTAAATATGTTTGATAATTTTCATTATAAATATATACTTTAATTTTATAAAGTTATCTCCCAATCCCCTGTCTCTCCCTCTCATCTGGTTTATCAATATTATTTGTTTTCCAAAACAATATATACCCACACATACATAATACACATTTATGTCTATGCACACATAATACACATTCAATTATAACATACAATAATGTATATAATTATATGCAAAACTCTCTCTTATACCTAAATTTTTTAAAGACTATTTTTCCTAGCTCTCTCTTTCTCTCTCTAAATATACAATGTGATATTCACATATAATTTTTACCGCTTAGGTGATGCCTAAGTGACTATCTTGTTGTCTTGACAACTATGCTTCCACTAGGTCCGATGAATCCTTCCTGTTCCCCACCCCACGCTCCCTCTCACTCACTGCGCCCCTTTGCCATGCTCCCTCTCACCCACTGGTGTCCCTTCACCGTGCCCTTCTGACCTACTGTCCAGCACCTCTCTCCAGTTACTCTACCCCTCTCCTATTTGCCACCTTCCCCACCTTTGGCTCTTGTTCACCTCCATTGTTGGAGACAACCAATGATTGTTGGATTGAAATCGGTACCCAGCTTAGTTGATTTTTCAGGAGGAAAATTGATCCAGAATCCATCCGGATTGTCCGGATTGGTTCTTAAAAAACCTCAAAAAAATGAAAAAAATAACAGAATATGAGATGGTGCTGTGTTGGCTGCTGCAGCAAACCAGTCCATAGGGATCTGGTATGGCCTCTTTCTTTGCCTGATAAGGTGGGAAGGAGAGCTGCGACAGTGGAGTACTCGATTCAGGCAATGAATTGTCGGAAGCAGCCAATTCCGGTCCCAATCCAACCTGATTCGACTGACTTTGGTCAATGGGAGATCGGGTTGGATCGGTCTTTCAGACAAAAATCGGATTGAGACCAACCTATCCGATTATGAAATCTACCGATCCAACCGATTCTAAAGTCAATGGAGACGAGGGTGGAGACAAGGAATCCCTTGCCTCAACTGTCTCTCATCTCTAACTCATGGTTCGCAGTAGTTGAATCGGATTAGAATCGACCGATTCTAAAATCGGATTGGTTGATCTCAATTTGATTTATGCAAGAAAGACCAATTCCACAATTCTGGATAATTGGTTAGAATCGTTCCAATACGACTAATTCTAACATCAAATTGATCCATCCAACCGAATCGACCGGGATAACTTAAGTCCCGGTTCGAATCAATATCAGCCCTGAAGGGCCGATTCTCTCGACTAGAGTTATAGGGCTCGTGATTCTAGAGCTGGCTTGGCGATTCCGACAATCTCCAGTCGATTTTGGTGTGATCCAGTTACTGTAACAGCGATTCAAGCGATTCAGGCAATTCTTTGGTTATTCAAGCGATCTAGAGGCGATTCCTCCAAGGGCTCCGATGATTTCTCCTTTCAATATTTTGTTTTTCCCATGTTGATGAGACTCTCTCCTTATAAACCTACTTCCAACAAATTCTAAGCCTAAATTGACACGTACATACCCTATTTTCCCCATTTTGCATGTTTTTCACCTCCACAACGACCGTAACTGCTTGTAAGTGGGCATTGAGGTTCCCCCTGCCCCGACAGTCATCCAATGTGTGACTATCATAGAAGAACAACCCCCTTTAGGGGGCTGTCCACACTGAACAACCTTTTGTTCAGTCTTCCCTCCACCCTGTTTACTTTTTTTTCGGTTCATATATTATTTCATTTTAAATTTTAAATTTTTAAGTTGTTTATGTTGCAGAACAAGAAGATTAAATGGTAGAGCAAAAGTTTCTGATGCACTGACTTCCCGTAAGCTTGAGCAGGAGTATGGTCACATGGTGGATATGGAGAAGAAGAGGGTGCAGTGCAAGTGACGTGGGAGGCAAATGAATGGATAATTGTTTCGATTGAAATAACACATAGCTGGGTTGTGTGACAATGTGTACAAATGTGACAAAATGTTTATAGAGCAGTGAGGATATGAGAGCTTATCTCACGAGAAGAGACTCACAGGGAGAGATTCGGATTGGGCAGATGGATGAGTTGCATGACAAGCTCACGAGGAGGAGATGATTATTCAACCCACAAAGAGAAGGGGAAACGAAAATCTAGAACTATACATGAGGATAAGGGTGATGAGTCTTCCACAAACTCAACTAAGAAAGGTGAGGCAAGCAAGCAAGCATACACAGAAAGAGAAGAGAAAGGGAGTAAGACACTCTAGAGTTGAGAATGTTTCAATTTGTTGTTCATAATCCAACCGACCCCCACCTAGTGAGGGTATGAGAGCAGAAGAGGAGACATTTGGAATATATCATCATTCACATTCTACGTGCCCAGCCACCGCACCACCTGTGGATGACTCCTATTACTTTAGGAAATAGTGTTTTCCAAAGAACATTTAAACAATCATTCAAATGCATCAAAGCAATTGACACATCTGTTAAGAGAATAGTAAGACATAATTGTCAAGTTTTTCTTTTTTACATTCAGGTAAGAAGTTTATAATGTTAACTTATTTTCTTTAATTTTTTTCTTCAAAGTTTTTTAACCTTCATGCATGTATGTTTATGATTTTATGCAAATATCCCTCGACATGTATCCATCAACCCTTACTTTTAGACTATAGTGGATGCTACAGTTGAGTCTGGACTGGGACTAAAAGTCCCTAATAATTGATACATTTATGGAGCTGGCCTAGAGGAGGAGGTAGAAGAGTTGAAGTCATTGATAGATGACTTCAGGATGGTCTAGAAAGAGAGGGGGTGCATAGTGATGTGCGATGGATGGACTAGCATTACAAAGAGATCCATGATTAAATTTTGATTTACTGTTTAGAGAGCACCACATTTTTTAAGTCAGTAGATACTTATGGTAAAATTAAAAATGCTAACTAAGTATTTTCTTTGATAAATGCTGTCGTGTAGGAGATTTGGGAGGAAAATTTTATGCAAATTACAATAGATAATGAGTCATTCTACAAGATAGTGGATAAGAAGTTGATAGAAAAGAGACAACATTTATTATGAGTTCCTTGTATAACGCACTTTATAAATCTTATGTTGGATGATATTTATAAGGAGCTCTCAGTGTCTACTCTTGTTAGCCAGGCTCAGGTTATCATGTCATTTATTTATTCACATCATTGTTGTCAAGGCGTCCATCTAGGAGCCGCCTAGATAGCGCTTAGGCGGCAAGGTGCTAATTTGTCAGTGCCTTGCCAAGGTACCTTGTTGGAAACCCAAAAGGCGCCCAAGTTAAGCACCCCAAACATTTATACATATGGGTGCCCAAGTTAGGCACCCCAAACATTTATACATAATAAAAAAATTCTTTCGGGAGACTTTGCACCCCTAATACCCCCCCCCCAAAGAGGCGTTTCCCCCTTAACCCCTGCGACTTGACCGCGCAAGTCAATCCGTGAATCTTAAGCATTTGTTTGTAATAATGTAAACATATTAATATATTTTACTATCACTTATGATATCACATATATATAAAATTCATAATGATAAATATATGTTATATATTTAAAATTTATTAACATCTATTTTAACTCTTATCTATATCTCTCACACATCAAGTTTATCAAGATTAATTATTTCTCAAAATAAATATATACATATGTATACATAATTACATAAATAAAATCACATTTAAATGTATGAACACAAAAACATACAGATTCAATTATAACATACATATATAATTATATTTATGAATACATATTTGTATGTATGTATTAGTATATATAATACTAACATCTAATTATATATATGATTGTGTTTATGTATATGCATATGTATATAAATGTATATATAAACATCCAATGTTATTATCTTGACCACTTAGGCGATGCCTAAGCGGCCGTCTTATTACCTAAGCAGGATTGATACACGCTTCGACGCCTTGTCTTTTAGACAATTATGATTAACATCATCGATTGTTAACATATAATGAGACAACATACAGAGGGACGTGATCTCATTAGGTCGGGCTTACATGGTTTGTCACAAATTTCATTGCCATGGAGAGTTTACATATGCACATATATATACTAGTGCGGTTCATTGCATCCTAGGAATATATAATGTACATAGCTATTTTCATAATAGTATGGACCAGTTAGAGATCCTAGCATAGATGGAGAAGTTCATCATGGACAAGCGTTTATGGGAAAAAATCTAATATTATTTGTCTATCATTGAGCCACTAGTAAATGTGTTGAGGTTAGTAGACTTAGATGACAGAAAGCAGATGTAAAATCTATAAGATGCCATGGACAAGGAAAAGTTGAGAATACAGAAAGAAACCCAAAGACTACAAGAAGTGATGGAAAATTGTACCATGATGTGCATGTAGCGGTAGTTTTCACAAACTTTAATTTCAAGATTCTCCTTTCATTGTGAAATATGTGATTTTATCTTACATCATGTGTTGAATGGCATGATACTTCTTAAACCTCAAGATCCAATATGAAGGGAATATGTGCAATGACAATGAAATGGTGAGGGGCAAGGAAGGTGGGGTCAGGAGTCGGGATCGGGTCGGTTTGGCCCCAAATCGACCCGGGTTGGCCGGGGTCGCGACCCGGGTCGGGACCGGGTCGGCCCGGGTCACGAAAAATAATAATAAAAAATTAAAAATGGGGTCGGGGTCTTCGGGTCGCGACCGGGTCGGTCGGCCCCAAAACCGACTGGGTCGCGACCTGGCGAACCATGGTGAGGGGTACACTATTTGTCATTAAAAGACTTTCAAAGACTCAACAAGATAGGACAAAAGCTGAGTTAGAAGCAAGTGACAAATGAACATTGAACTTGTTTCTAAAAAAGAAGATACTAACTATGTAACTGTGAAACCTCGAAGAAATCATATGAATATAAAAATTTATGTGACATGGTTTGAAAATTCATTTGATTTCCGTTTATTTGGGAAATGAACTTTCGATATCCTATCTTTGGCTACTATGAAAATATATGACATTTCATAGAAAATATTAGTCAAAATATGTGATATGCATATATAAAATATATGTCAAGGTTAGGGTTCATAAAATTTGTCTTTGGACCTCTCTCCATCGGAAGTTGCGAGTTTCCGATGTTAATTACACCGAGACTCTCGGATACCCTTGATTAACTGTCGTAGCAATCTCGTATATGAAAGAAAACATTCATCCACAAATTAGCGTAAGGGGATTATGGCCCATAAAAAGCAATGGAATGCAATCAACATAACGTCCCTATAAGGTCAAACGTAAATGAGCTTAGTATCTAAGCTTAAGGGTAAGGGCACGAATCTCAACTCGGCCGTCTTATATCAAGACATGGGTTGAACTTATCAAGATGATTATGTGGAATGTCCGGGGAACATATCCTTTAATCGACTCCTCCCCCGCCAATCCGGGGCATACCAACTCAGATTTATTTAAGGTCATCATTTCAAATTGGTCCCTCTCTAGACACTGAAATTTCTATTAAAGGCAGTCCCTAGATTGGTCATTCCTGCCTTAAATCCGATATCAGGACCTGCCCTATGATAGGCACTAAATCTATACATAATTTGGCCTCTATGACCCCAAACTATCTACTATTTAATCCACTTAAGTCCAGCCACGAACTTGCCATATAAGGCCTTCATGGAAAAACCCACCTTGACCTCCTGCGCAGGCCCCTCACTGATCTGATTATGCTCAGATATATAGCTAGCCGACTTCCTCTCTTTATTCACCCCTTGGATGAATGGGGTCCGGAGTTAAAAATCCATGGAGCTGGATCTATAAGTCAGAATCAAAAATCCCAGAAATGCAGGTTTCGGGGAGGGGAAGGATCTTTGAGCCATAGATCTGTGGCCAAAAGTTGGCATTTAACAAAAATCTGGCCCAGGATGTATATGCTAGGACAGCTAAACCCGGCTCTAGGTCTATTACACAGAAACTGCAGATATGTGAACCATAGGATATTAGATTTAGCTCTCCTATAAGGAACTTAATGCCCTGATCATACCTAGGTCAATGGTCGGCCAAAAATCAACCAATACTTCCTTCCCTTGTACCTTCTGGTCCGGCTGGAATTAGGGTTGAAAATCTGGGGCCGGCTCATATCATGAGATTCTCATTCAGTCAAACATATAGCTAGAATATAGTTTCAATCAGGACCATCAGAAATTTATCATGTAAGTCCTTAACTTAGGCTATGGAACATCTTTGATGATCTGACTATGGTCCAAGTATAGGTCTAGCTGAAAATTCCCTAACTAGGTGGCCCAGGGCCGGGCGGTTCAAGTGGGGGTCTTATGTAGCTTGGTTATATGTTTGATCAAGCTCCGTATAAGGTCCCGGATTGGCTCCTTTCACTTTCCCATGTTTGATGAGGATCATATCTCATGGGGGATACCCCGATCAGGCTTTGAATCCTATGACTGTCATATATATCATAGGGGTCGAGAACAAACTTGAAGATGGCGGGTTCATACTATATATGTATATATCCAGATCCTGTTATAAGGTAAATTCTATGACTCCTCTACCAAATCAGGCTGTTATAGTCCTGAAATACATGATGTTGAGACAATCTAAATCCAGTTATGACTCTGCCACTAAACTTGTATAAGATTATCAGATACCCCTCTTGGTCCTCTACACAATCCCAATTAGGAAACCCCTCTTTTGCCCCTACTTCAGGCAAATTGTAACCAAGGCCGGAGGCCCAATATTCCTATATATTAGAAATCTCTGAATTCCAATTAGGATTTCAAGATCTAAGACACTTAGAGTGGACTCTCATGGGATATGTTCTGGTTGGTCTCTCATATGAGACCATTCTTCCTCTATTTATTCCTAGAGGTGGTCCGGCATCTAGAGGCCTGAAATCAGGCCCCTGAGCCTAAGATCCGAGGGCTAAAACTCAGTCCCCTGTATTGCTAAAATATAATTCAGGACCCCATCTGTGCCATATGGTAGCACACACCCTTATGTGGTGGAATTCAAGCTTATCATGTCGGGGTCACCTTATCCCTTTGGGGGTACAGGTTTATATAGAGATGGATCAAGGGAGTGGGTATATATATGGCTTCGGCCTTTATCCAGGATATGTGGATAATGCCTCCAATCAGGTGGATATCATATATGTATATATATATATTTCCAACTTGACATAGAGGTTCGGTCCATGATTGACCTCCTCTACATGGTATTCCTATCTAGAACATATGGGTCAGGATATGATCCATCTTCAATTCATATTATGCACAATTTGGTGCTCAACCTCTTACCTTGCCCGATTATGCTCGGACTTAGTTCATCTTCTTTTCTTTTTTTTAAATCACCTATATGTATGAGAGGGGGATCTTTGATCACCACCCTATATTTGGTTGAAAACCATAAGATATGTTGGTGAGGTTGAACTTCAATTTTATCATTTTCGAAGTCATCTCTCCCTCTTTTATGTGGGTCTGCCGGCCTTCCCTTATTATGAGATAAGCCAAAGGGCTGTTTTTGCTTATGGCTTTGTTTAGGACAAGTGGACTGAAATTAGGCCCAATATTAGGCTTCAATCATAGTCTGTTATGGGCATAGACTCTTTGCTACTCATGGTCCTTACAACCGGAGTATAAACATACAGATCTGCACTGCTTTTTTTTTCCATCTTTTATGAGTATCAACATACATATTTTGATTACGCCATATGGCATATTACATATCCTCATTTGGTGGGATATACATGTGTCCATAGCCTTGTCATATCAAGGCTTCCTGTCATGAAATCTGTCCCGGGCCTTGTCTTTTTCATTATAAGAAAGACCAAAGGACCATAGATATATGATCCTATCCGAGACATATTTGCAGGACTATGCCCGATATGGGGCTCTGGACAGTCCCTTGGCACTCTCGGATCCTGAGCTTCATGCTTTCATGGCCGGATGCCATAGCTCTGTCAAAGGCCCGGCTGGCCATCCAATCCAATTCTTTTGCTTTGACTAAGGCTACCCGGGGAATCTTTGGTCCATCATGTGGGTCCCAAAGAGGCCGGGTATAACCTTCTTCCTTGCTTGCCTCATTGTGTTGTTATTAAAGTAGTGGCACTTTGAAGGGTATCTTCCATAATTCCAAAGCCGAGGGGAACTGTTTAGGATAGAAATGAGGGAGGAAGGGAAGGCTCACTCAACAAGTCTATAAAAGTAATAGGGGAGTATACTCGGGGGGCAATATGGGCTTAAATGTGGGGTAAATGTGAATTTTTGGACATATACTTCTTCATGCTCCGGGACTAGGCCCAAATATATATATCCGAGAAGCTTGAGGAATGGGGGGGGGGTCTGTGAGGTCCCAGTATACATCTAGGAATCTGCAGGTTTAGGCGGGGAGATCACCTACTAATATAGGAGAGTAATTGAGGGAATTGGGCTTCTAATGATCATATCATCTAAGGGAGGGGACGGCTTTGGCAATGGACATGATATCTTACCTCAAACCCTTCAAGACTTGCCCTTGATTCCCTTGCAAAGCCTCCTTTCCTACTGCACCTTCTTTGAACTTGCTCGGATGCCCCTCTTGACAGAATTTCTGCAGGACTTCTCCTCCTTTTCCTGTCTCCTCTCCGACCTCCTCTCCATGTGCGGGGCTGACCCTATTTATAGGCCATTGATGGGTGCTGTTCACCCAAGGGAGAGTGGGAGATCATGGGAGTATGCGCACTCTTGGGAGTGGGGAGAGTGGGAGATCATGGGGGGACAGGTGGCAGTCCCACCCTTCCTATATTCCCTCTCACGAGAGAGCATCCAATGAGGCATCTCTCATTGACTCCCGGCCCCTCATTTGATGAACCTCCTTGATCAATCGATGCTTCATCCAATCATGGCCCTTCATCCCTTAATTGAATATTAATCTCATTAAGGATCCGGTTGATCCATCATGATGCTCCGCTGGCCATCTTAGAGATCTAAGGTCTATTTGACTTGTTCAAACCTTAATCCGACCCTTGATCATGTGTCCTTGCAATTAATCAAGGCCCTTGATCTCTTATTGGACATTAATCCTATTAAGGATCCAATTTGGCCATCTTATCATACCGGACTGAATTGGGCATATATGTCCATCCGGTCGATGGGTATTCCATCAAATCTCAGCCATCCATCTCCTTAATGGACATTAACTTTGTTAAGGATCCAAGAAGGCCTTGACATCCGGTAATCGATTGCCTATAATCTGTCCATCGGATATCCATCATGGTGGATCCATTGGATCTTATCCCATTAAGGATCCAATTGGGTCATTTCAGTGGACCGGGGAGGATCCATCCTTCACTTAATTTATTGATTGACCAATCCTGTCCATTGGATGGTCCCGGATCCTTTTGAATTGGCAACCTGTATTTTCTTCCCTACTTCCCCCGCGGATCCTCCTCCTATCTGTTTTCTTGTTAAGTCTCCTTATTGGAGACAAACTCTCCACCCGCGAGGCCTTCTTCTAGCTGGCCTTTCCACCTTTCTCTATCGCACCATCTTCTTCCAAAAGGCCTGCTGCAGCTTGAATCCTGCCAAGAGAGAACATTGATCCTGCTAGTTGGAGCTTCCGGGTGCTCTCTTCTTCTACTTGGGACCAAGCCGAGGAGGTGAATCTCCTCCTATCCATCCTCGGGTAAGCAATGCTCCAATGATTTCAAATTCTGTTCATTCATGCCATGCCTTCTCACCTATTTTCTGTCGGCAGCCTCCCTATTGCTCCAATTGTTCTATATCATACCACATACTCATGGCCGGCCGCATGGAGATGCATGTCCTTTAATCTTTCATCTGTTTTGTGCATGTGAAGACCCATCTCTTCAATATATTCAATGGGCCTTATACCAACTCCCGGGCTGGATGGCTGCCCTCTCCTCTTCTTTATACATATCCGGCTGTGAGCACCATTTGACAGCCTATTACTTGCATGTTTATGGCCGGGTCTGCTAAATGGGAGTCAGTTTGACCTCTGCTTGCTATATCCGGCCCTCTTTCTTCAGAATTTTGTTATGAGCATGTCTTCATATCAGAAATCAAATATGTGTCTAGCTGGATATATATATGTATATATCCGAGGCCTTCCAACATGAGTCAATATGGACTCTGCAGGCTGCAGACTGTCCCCGACCTCCCCCTTTTTCTTGGCTAGATAGGAGATGTGCCCTATACATAAAGTTGAGGACCCGGCTCTTTAATATATAGACTTGGGCTTTCTCCCGCTTCCGGCCAAATGGATGCCCTTTAGCATGTTGTTCAAATGAGCATAGCTGGATTTTAAACAACCCGAATGTGGCTTCTGTTTATCTCATTCCGGCCCCTTCTTTTTCAAATTTCTGTTGGGGGCAGGGGATATGTTGCATAGCTTTGAGGACCCGGCCCTTCAATGCGTGGATTGGGTCTTCCCGAGTAGGTCTATTAACATGTCATCTTTCTATGTTGAGAGGTGAGCATGTCCGAGGCCTTCCAACAGAGCCAATATGGCCTCTTTTTCAGATTATCTCCGGCCCTCCCTTCCTTCCAAAGGCCTTCCCATATGGCCTTCAAACAGAGGTTATCATATGTAGGGGGCTCAATTTCTTCATATGCTATATTGGGCCGGTCTTGGGTATATGTCCTTGGGTATATGTCCTTGGGCCCCTCTTAATTCATATACCGATGGTAGGCCATAGGGAATTAAATATTTTCATTCCCTATTTACATATGCTTATATTTCATATAGAAATTTTGAGTGCCAACAGTAACATTTATCTTTTTTCGGATGCAATCATACATGTGAGGGTCATAATGTACTCAGATTCAGATCTGAGATACTCCGGTTTCTCCATATATGTAAATCTAAATTATAATAATTTATTGTTTAGAATATTCTTATTTGACAACACTAACAATCTACTGGGATTTTTTTTACAGCTGAATGATGGGTGCAAATGAGCACAAGAAGTGGATGGAATCCACTAGCTTCCATTTCCATGCGCATATTGAGTCAAAGCATCAGTTCTTCCTATTGCGAGAAGAATTGGAGCACCTTTAACCTTATTCACACAAATAGAAGAAATATGTCAAGGTTTGAGAGACTAGACAAGTTGGTGTTCTATCACTACAACATGAGTTTGCGAATCAAAAACATCAAGGCCCGCCAAAAGTTGATAGAGGAGAGATTTGCAAGAGGGTCTTATGAAGAAAGAGCTACTTCAGAGTCCCAAGTGCATGAAGAGGTGAATGCGGACAACATTTTCCAAGAGGATCACTCATTTTCTACATGACTAGAGGAGAAAGAAAGGAGGATACCACTAGAGTTTGACCCAGATGACCGTGCATAGGTGGAAGGAGAGCTTGATGATGTTGAGGGTGAGCTTATGGAGGAGATTGTTCATAATACTCAGCATATACCACCCCCTAGCTACAACCCCAGTGGTTTTCCAAACTCATCTCCACCCCTAACTCTAGCCCCAGCCCCAGCTATATAACCTATTCCCACAAAAAACAAAGCAGATGACACATATGACTCACATGCCTTTTGCAAATTGAAAAAGGTATATCAACGTGGCTTGAGCCTTGGTACTTCATCCTAATTAGAAAAAAAAGAACCTAAAAAGAGGAAGTTAGACATCAAGCAATGTCATATGATTGGAAACGACAGTACCATCTTAAAGGATGATGAGGAAGAGTGCATACCACCCACCTAGTTTTCAACGCCTTCACCTAGAGAAGGAGGTGGTGGTGGTGGAGGGGATCTGGAGGAGAAGGTTGTGGTTCTACTTCTAATACATGTACTAATGATGTATGTGTATCAGGTTTTGCTCCATGCAACATTTTAGTGGGAGAAGTCAATGCTGGCATCAAGAGTATTTTGATGAGTATGCAGCAGCTAATTATCTAAAGGCTACTTCTTCTTTAAGTTTTTAGCTATACTATTCATCCATAAATTTACTCCAAGAGACAGCTTATGATTTTAGCCAGCTAACTGAATCACTACTTTCATATGGGCCCACGCCAATCATGAGGGATAACAATGAATGAGGTCTTCATGAGCATAGTGAAAATGAGGATGACACCCAATATCACCAATTTTGGTAAAAATGTATATAATTTGTATCACTATCATTTATCATGTATATCATAAATTTGTAATGATCATGTGTTATCATTGTTATAGCATGTTAGACACTACATTTCTATTTTTAACAATTTTTATAGTGTTTCGTAATTTTTTAAAAATTTTCTTGAATTTCATGAATCAAATCGGACCGATTCAGTCCTTCTCAATTCCGATTCTAGAATCCTTGCTCTAACTACATACTTCATGATTCATATACTACCACAAACCCCCACCGTATACAAATATAATGCATTCAATCCAAGATTCCAAGTTACCTCTCCTTTGCCTGGTCCGGGGGTGGGGTGGCGGCGGCCCGGGGGGGCATAGGATGGATAAAATTCAATCAAGTTGTTATGTGCTATAAAGTCTGCTTGCCTAAAGAAAAACCTTAACGTGATCACATAGTCAGGACCACAAGTACAAGACATCAATGGTAATGTTGTCGATCAAATGCTCCAGAAAGACACCAAATTTAACAAAAGGGTAGTACATCGAATCATATTTTCTTTTATATTGTTATGTAGAAAGGCATGTAAGGCCACGAAAAGGTATATGATGCATGCAACCGAGGCACCAGTCTCCATGTTTTCCAAGTAAAACACATACACCCGCCCCTAGATATTATCATTGTGAAGAGAATCAAGGATGTTCAATCACATGGTTAATGTAATTAACATTATAATTTTTGGATCCCATAAAAACATGCCTAACCAGCAAGCAAGCTTGATCATAAAACAGAAACGAATAAAAATGAAAAGAAAAGAGAAAGTAAGAGAAAGAAAAACGGTATTAATGCACAACAATAAGAAATAAATCTTATCTATGTATATCCACATCCACCAACTTGCTATAGGCTTTTGCTCATCCCAAGAGTGTTTTACCACTGGTGCTTATGATATTTAGAAATCTTTTTCCACTGCCGCTATGAAAGATTGATTATAGTCAAAACCTTTTGACTGGTTACCAATGTTCTACATACGGCCACCGTGTCTAAGCCTATATAGCTTTTCTGGACAGTTTCTTGTGCCCAGAGAAACTCTCACCCCTTCTCTCCTTACTTTTCAACCTTCTCATTTCTCATTAGATTAAGCTCATAGTTGTCAAGACACCCGCCTAGGTGCTGCCTAGGTGGCAAGGCACTTTCCAAGGGGCACCTCCAAAAGACGTCACAGGCAACCAAGGTGCCTCGGCTAGGCGCCACATGTCTCATTCAGTCATTCATGACTATTTTATTTCAGGGGACTTTGCCCCCTAATATCCCCCACAAGGGTGCTTCCCCCTTGACCCCCACAACCTGACTGCATAAGTCAATCTACAATTCATGGGTGCCCATTTAATGATAGTGTAGACAAATTCACTATCACCCATACTATGACATATGGTTAAGATTTGTAATTATAAATATATGTTGTCTACTTCACAATTATTAAGTTCTCTTAACCCTCTTTTCCCTCTCTTACATAAAATTAGCTCTATTTCCCCGAAAACATATACCAACACAAATATAACTACAAAAATAAAAACATATTTACATGTATGCACACATTAACAAACATTCAATTGTGTTTATGCATATATTTTTGTATGTATACATACATATATATAGTATTAACATCTAATTATATATATGGTATACACGCACATATATATAAACATCTAATGCTACCACCTTAGGCCCTGTTTGGTAACACTATTTAACACCTCTAACACTATCAATTTTAAAATTGATATCCTAATAATCACTAAGAAGTGTTTGGTTAATAGTATCAATTTTGAAATTGGTAGAGAAAACAAAGTACATTATGTAATACAAGTGTTAACTTGTATCAATTTTAATATTGATACTCCAACCTCTAAAATTATCAATATTAATATTGATATAGTATCAAATTTGAAACTCTAACCAAACGGGCCCTTAACTATTGCCGCATTGTCACGTAAGTGGATTTTGCAGCCTTTAACAACTTAAGCGCCTTGTCGTCTTGACAACTATGATTAAGCCTTTATTGTTTAAAAGTTCAGAACCCATTTCTCACTTTCATTTCTTTCTTTGTTTTCTTTGAAACCTAAATTATTAGTTAGTTTACATGATTGCTTATATGTACAATGGTAACTATATAAGGTCTAGCAGTAGCACATTAGAAGTAAACACCTTTATTGTTCTTGTTGCTCATTTATTGTATAATAGTTTTAGGGATAGACAAATGTAATTCATTTTGTCGTAACACATATGGTCATGATGGAATTTAAGCAGGTCTTTTATGAAACATCCAAATAAAAACCAACATAAACTTGCACCATCATGTTGCACTCTCTATGTCATTACTTCCATTGCACCTATGCTTGTTTACTTTCATGGGCTTCCCTCAACCATAAATTGCTTACTAGAATATGAAAAAAGTTTTAGTTGCTTCCCACATTGAATATGCATGAACATGGTATTAACAGAATGATGATATCCTCATAGCAAGAATATGAAAAAAATAGCAGTTTCCCACATTGAATATGCATGAACATGGTATTAACAATGATGATATCCTCATATTTTCAAAGGGGAGAGAGAGAGATTGCCATGTAAAATAAATAGTTTCTCCTTTTATTGAAACATGAGTACTTGGTACTGGGAAAAACCTCACGAGAATCGAATTTGCTGTATGTTACTTGCTATTAATCATATGGACACATTGAAGAATATGAACAGCGCTATAAAGAAAAGTAGTTAGAAATGAATATGAAAGACTTGGTCATAGCCAAATGATTCATTTGGTTGCCACCATACACAAATGAGTAGTTCATTTTGTCCGGAAGACTATTTGCAAAGGAAGATCCTAGAACAAATTTAGAACTGTGGAGAAAATTATTTTAGAGTCTTAGATTGAGTTATTATTGACTCAAAAACATGAAAGAACCTCTGCTGATCAGCCTCGGAATAAACTATATCAATGCTGAGCAGTATCGCAAACAGAAAGGAGGATGCCACATTAAAATATTACTTACTGTGTCTCTCTGATCAGGAAGCTTTCTCTGAAGACAACCACCGGCAACATCTCCCTAACTTCTTTCTTTATCCCAGACTCTGACAGCTTAATTGTGATTTAAGAACAAGAAACCATAGCAGATATTAGAGCACAGGGTTCACCAATGATGATAGCTTCAGTCTGCAGATAAAAGAGCTTACATACCATAGGCATGTCTCCCCGTGCCTGATACGAAGTCCTCATCCTCAAAGAAGCCCAGTTGGCTCTTCTTCTCCTTAGGTAGAACACATAAAACAGAACCAGAAGGATGAAGGTGAAAAATATGGGGACGGAAAAGATGAATGCCTGGTAGAGTTTCAGTTCTGGCGAGGCATCCGTGCAGAAAGAAGGGGGCTTGGAAGAACTACAAGACATTGCTTGGTCCACCAAATTTCCTAGAAACCCTAGAATCTCCTAAGCAAAGTTAACAAGAGAGAGAGAGACGTCGAAGAAGGGAACAAGCAGGACCAAGATATGGTTAAAAAGTCACACAGCAAGCGAGCAATAACAGATACCAATCTGAAAAGGATAATAAAATGCCGATCCTAATCAAACATCGAAAAAAAAACGAAAAATAGATCTAAGAACCAAAAGTCTTAGAAATCAGCATAAGAACCGGAACCAACACGAAAAGAAGTTAGGAAAGAAACATAAGAAGCATCAAGCACGTGATGAAAGGCGGGAGAAAAGGAAATCTTCTCACAGCTTTAGACTGAAATACGACAACTACCCGGAAGTGAGGAAGAGACACATTCGTCTACCGGACAAGAGATCTTGCTTCCTAACCCCAAAGACGTGAACCAAACGGAAGAAAAAAGGGACACCCGGGCAAGGAATCAGTACATCAGGAAAGAAAAGACGCGCATTCCCCCCCACAAACGCCCGTCTTCAAATAAGTAAATCACCAAATCCGTCGCATTCGACGGCCCCAAGCTACTATCTTTGCACTGCAATTAAACTTAAACAAGGCCGGATAAAGTCCCAACCTTTGCAACAAATGTATGCTGCTACTTGATCACTACAAAGAAAATTCTACACACAAGATGCAATATATGCGCAGTGAAACCGGAAATGGTAAAGGTTTGGCGAACTGAACTACGACCCAGGAAGTGGAAAGTGTTTCGCCGTGTGTCGGGAGTGAGGGAGACGAGAAATAGGCGGTGAAGGGGGAACAAGGCGGCTCTGCCAGTGCGAGTGTTATACCAGGGTAATGCACCCAAAAGATCGCAGCTTTCTTTCACCGACACCGACGCGCAAGGTCGCTGCTAACCAGAGGAGAGTCGTAAGCAAGGAGGAGAGCCACGGTCAATCATCATATTCAGCGGGAAGTGGACCCAAGCGAGGAAGTGAAGGACGACCGATCCCGGTGGCAACGGCTGAGAAGGCTCTCTCGCTCTTGTTGCTTGCGTCTCCCGACGTCCTTGTCCAAACGCAGACGAAGGTGGCCTCAAGATAGGGCTCTGTTGATTAGCCTTTTGTTTTCTTCTCCGATGGAGAGCCTTCCGACAATCACCGACCATGGATTGCATTATGCATTGCGTTTGAGGAATTGCCACCGGACAGCAGAGGGGTCGGCGGCCTTTGTTTAACTAAAAAATTGGTTCTTTGGTCCTTATCTATTCTTCTATTTGTACATCTCTAGTGTTTCATCTCTTCTCTTGAACACCACCCAAAAAAAATAACTTCCAAAAACTCTTTTCCTGAACGTTTTTTTGGACGAAAATTTCCTTGAAGTATCGTGCAGATACATGCGTCGACTTCAGCTATCTGCTTCGCCCCCCCGAGAAACAAGGAGCTCTGCCTCCATGGCGTTGAGACAGGCGGCTCTCTCCTTGTCAAATTCCAGGGGGATTTTTAGACGGGCATGCCCTGTGGATTTGATAGGACGTCGTCGAAGTGGAAGCAGACACCACGCAGCCTTGTCTTCTTTTTTTTTTTGAAAAAAAAAAACACGCAGTCTTGTCATTAGGTGTTCGAGAGCGGATCACCTCAGTTCCGGGTGGAGGGAGCTCCCGCAGTCCTCAATGGCATGAGGACACCTGGTGTCGCGAAAAACGAAGCGTCAGTGCACTTTAAATAGGGCGTAAAGTAGATATATGACGTCGCTCGGTAGTGGGTAAATAGAGGGTCGGTAGTGGGTCTTTGTAGCCTCGGTAGCTCGGTAGCGAGTTGATAAGCGGTCGGTAGTGGATTCTCAAGGCTCGGTAGTGGGTTAATAGAGACTCGGTAGTGGGTCTTTGAAGCTTCGGTAGCTCGGTAGCGAGTTGATAAGCGGTCGGTAGTGGATTCTCAAGGCTCGGTAGTGGGTAAATAGAGGGTCGGTAGTGGGTCTTTGAAACCTCGGTAGCTCGGTAGCGAGTTGATAAGCGGTCGGTGGTGGATTCTCAAGGCTCGGTAGTGGGTTAATAGAGACTCGGTAGTGGGTCTTTGAAGCCTCGGTAGCTCAGTAGTGGGTCTTTAGAGCCTCAGTAACTTGGTAGCGAGTTGATAGACGGTCGGTAGTGGATCCTCAAAGCTCGGTAGCAAGTGTAACAGGTCTCGGTAGCGAGTCTTTAAAGACTCGGTAGCAAGTTAAACTAGGCTCGGTAGTGGATTAATAGAGGGTACTACCGAGCTACCGAGGCTCCAAAGACCCACTACTGAGCCTCTATTTACCCACTACCGAGTTACCGAAGCTTCAAAGACCCACTACCGACCCTCTATTTACCCACTACCGAGCTACCGAGACTTCAAAGACTCACTACCGACCCTCTATTTACTCACTATCGAGCTATCGAGGCTTCAAAGACCGACTACCGACCCTCTATTTACCTACTACCGAGCGATGTCATATCTACTTTACGACCTATTTAAAGCGCACTGACGCTTCATTTTCCACGACACCAGGTGTCCTCACGCCATTGAGCACTGCGGGAGCTCCCTCCACCTGGGAACTGAGGTGATCCGCTCTCATTAAGTGTTCCACAAGGCTAAGAAAACTAGCTATAAGCGTGTTGTTCTTGATGTTTATATTTATATACGTACACACGTGATTGTCATTAATAGTTATGGTAAATTTACATCAATGATTTGCCCCCGCTGCCCTAATAGTTGCCCTAATAGTAGAAGTTAGTACGAAGGAGATTTTCTTGCCAAATTATGCAGGGTTCCGGGGAGAAGGTGTCACTTGATAATTGAGATTGAGATCATAAATGATTATGACTGTCAGAGTTTAAACTTGTCTTATGACATAACGTGCGCCCTTAAAATTAGGGGAGAGATTAAAAGAGAAATGCCACACGGTATTTACTTTATGTTTATGCAAAAGGCCGGTGGTGATTGCCTTTTATCGGTGCAACAAATTATTAGCACAATATCTTGAGGTTGCGAAATAATATTCTCCGTTTTTGCCCATGGGCAACTCATTCAACTCGTCGTGTGTTCGAGTTCAAACACATTTTATGTTTTTGCCCCACATAACATTTATCGTGAGCTACTTCAATCTTCATTTTTCATGACAAAAAGGCTTCAAAAAATCTCAATTGGTGTAAGATTTAAGGTTAGAGGAGGATGACACCATGGATAGTGTCATCTAAATCCTAGCCTACTCTTGAATCAATCTAGCATCCTATTGATTACTTGGAGCATGCTATGAAACAATTATCAAAAGGATTAAGCAACTTATCTTTTTCCTTTATTAGTTGGTGTGTCTCCTATTGGTGTCAAGAGCCAAGGTACCCTGTATTTATGTGAAATCCTGTAATTCAAACATGGCCTTGTCTTCATCCAATATATATATATATATATATATATATATATATATATATATATATATATATCCCAAAAAGAGTTCCTCTAATCCAACCTTTCATCCCAAAATAGGGGTTTTAGAGATGGTCCACTCCTCAATATCGCTTTCTTTCTATGTGAGATTAAATTTGAGGGAGGGGGATGCACAATGATCAATACATCCTCAGGTCAAACAACCTCTTAACCTTAAGCCACATCCATTATCTAGATTGCTATCTTAAACAGTCTCTTTGTTTAAATAGGCTTGATCTGTCTTTTTACCTAATTGATATCTTTCTTTTTCTCTTTGGGTTCTTCATGCTTCATTCAATTTCTACATGGTTTGTAGGGGTGTAAATGAATCAATACACTCAACAAATAGTTCAAAACTTAACTTGATAAAAATTCAACTCAACTTGTTTCTTATATAAAATGAATAAGTTTAAAAAAAATAAAACTTGACTCATTAAATGAATCAAGCTTTAATAGACTCTTACTCGGCTCGATAAGCTTACAAGTAGCTCGATTAAATATTTATTTTTAAAATTTAAAATATGAGTATTAATAGTTGTGCATTGTTAAACTTTGATCTAGTTTCATAAATGAGCTAAATCTAGAGTTTCACAAATGACTTTTCATTGATTTTGGATTTTATAAACAAGTTTTTATATAGCTTTAAGCATAAATGTGAATTGACGTCTGACTATTACTCGAGCTTGAGCTTGACTTAGCTTGGTTAATAAACAAATCATGCATGAACTAGGGTTCTACATACTCGTTAAAGTTCGAGTTCAAACTTGAACTTGAGCTCATGTAAAATAAATGAGTCGAGCTTGAACACCATACTATTCTGCTCAGCTTGGTTCGTTTTGCACCCCTAATGGTTTGATGGTTCATTGGTTTTTTATAATTTTCATGAAAACTCAAACTAAAAGTCTTAAACTCAAATGATTGGGGCTGGTTACATGGATTCGTCTTTTCCATTCTCCACAGTCAGCTGCTAGCTCCCCCTGTGTATGTACTTTCTCCAAATCATACTGGATACACCTATGCCAAGTTAATTTGGGCCTACCTCTCTACCTTTTTGGCACTAGTAACATCAGAGTCTTGACTTGTCTAACAAATACCTCAAGGGGACCCGCCTGATATGTCTAAACCAACGAAGTTTTCCCTCCTTTACAATAACCTCGATTCTCGCAACTCTCACGTTACTCTTAATGCACTCTTTGTGAATTTTATCTACTTGTTGTGGTCACACATCCACCTTAGTATCACATTTTAGCCATACTCAATTTACCAATATGATTTTTCTTAGTTGTCCAACACTTACTACTATAGAGCATGATGGGTCTTATAGTCGTGCGGTAGAATTTTCCTTTTAATTTCAAGGTGATTTAACCATCGCATAGAATCCTCATCACATGCCTCCATTTCAGCTATGACATTTTAATTTTATGGTTGACATCTTCATCACATTCCACGTCCTTATGTAAGATTAAAGCCAAATATTTAAATTAGGTACCCGGTGCAAGAACCTTTCCATCCAATGTTACTTTGACCTCTTTAACTCCTAGGGTTTTGATAAATTTGAAGTGTATATACTTCTTCTTCGTCCTACTAATCTTGAACCACTTAACTTCTAACACGGTTCTCCATTGTTCAAGTTTCCTATTAATACCTTCTCGAGTCTCATCAATCAGAACAATATCATCTATTAACATCGTACACCAGGTAAACTTTCTTATATATCCTTAGTTATTTCGTCCATGACTAGGACAAAAGGATATGGCTTTATAGCGGATCCTTGTTGTAACTCGATTGACACAAGAAAGGCTCTTGACTCCCCACTTGGGAGGAAACTTGGGCAGTCGCACCCTCGTTCATGTCCCTGATGATGTTAATAAATCTATTAGGCACCATCTGATAGAAATGTATGTCCTACAAGCCAATCATATATGATATGATCCGACATTTCAATATATATCTTATTCAATTAATCAGGCAAATCTTCATTATAAGCTCTTATTAGATGCGAATATCATAATAAAGTTCTTGATCAAATACGATAATGATTAAATCATAATGAGATCATGATAATAAGATTGATCATCTAGAGGTATTTGATCTTAATGTTCCTAGTCATAGGATACTTGAGACGGGACATCAAGGATCCAGATAGACTAGTGTATGTGATATTTTCTCATTTGATGAAAATGACCGATCTCATTGGTCATTAGTGTGGAGACACTGGGATACACATACAGGTGCTCATTAGTTGAATGAGTTCACTAAATTGACCGAATTAGAAACCCTGGATGGTATCTTACCAAACTGTCAATCAGGGTTTTCTATCATTACGGTTACATGGTTGGACCTTTGACTTGAATCACCAAAGATACCTTGTTGGGTGGAACTTGCGCTTTGACCATTGACTTATAGATCACTGTTTAGATGGTCTAGTATAGTGATGGATTAGGTACAAGGAAAACCTGATGGAGATAATTAAGCGGACAACAAGGGATCATCCACTCTCGGTAAGTGAGAGTGTCTTATGGGATAGTATCTAAATCCCTGGCAAGGGTAGATAAGATGATTGGAAAAGGAGTTTTCCAATTGATCCAATTCCGAGTACAATATCTTATAGAGTCGGTACACTAAGGAGTTGACAGTCGATGCCGTACTCCCTTCCGTCCGGGACATTGGATGGATGAGGGTTTATATCCATACAGTAACTGATGATGAAAAGGCTCAATGGAGATAAGATTATCCTCATAGCCATTTGGGATCATGGGATGTGACTTGTACCCTTCATGATTGGTAGGCCGATTAATCTGTTATCAGATAAAAAATTTAATTTAATTAAATAGAATTGTTCTATTTTATTTAAGCCTCAACCAAATAGGTTATTGGGCCTAGTGGGTCACATACAAAAAGACTTATCCACAAGTATAAGGGCAAAGACATAATTTATGGAGATTTTGGATTTTTATGAAAAATTCTATAATTCTTTATAAATACTAATGGTTTCAGCCAAACTCCATCAAGACAAGGGTGAAAACCACGTCCCTAGCCTCCTTCCTACCTCCTCCTCTCTCTAGAAGGTGTCCATGGTCGATGGAGCTCCGTTCGGGAAGAGTTCTCGAGGTCGGTGCGAAGGGAGAACCTGTTGTGGATGAAGTTCGTGTGGATATTACTGGAGATCGGACACTTGAACGGTTTGTAGAGCTTGAGAAGCTCATCTATTTCCTCTCCATGGGATTATATGAATCCTTATCAGGTATATTCGAACCCGATTTAATCGGTTTTCGGTTTTTGTCGTTCGGTTCCGATTGAGACAGATTCTAAAAGAACACATAGGAATCGTTGCTTCCGTTGCACCATATTTTTATGGAAGATTCCTTACACCATATTCTTTCTTAACACCCACCAAAAAATCTCTTTTGGAACTCAGTCATAGACTTTTTTAAATATAGAAAAATCATACGAAGATCTCTCTTCAAGCTTCTGTATCTCTCTACTAATGACCTAGCTAAAAAGATGGCCTCTGTAGTTTATCTACCTAACATGAATCCAAATTATTTTTCTAAGATCTTAGTACACTCTCGAAGTCTCCTCTCCATAATCTTCTTCCACAACATTATAGTCTGACATATGAGCTTAATACTTTTTTAGGTCCTACAATCTTAAATGTTCTTTTTTCTCTTAAATAGTGTGATAATGATGCTCTTTCTCCATTCATTTGACATCCTTCCAAAGATAACAATTTTATTAAAGACAAGAGTTAGCCACTCCACTCCTCTCTCACCCAAACATTTTCAGATTTTAGTTGGGATGTTATCGAGACCACATGCCTTTATGGTCTCCATTCTTCCCAGTACGAGATGCACTTCTAGAGAGGTAAATTTTTTTTGAGGACTCCCCCTGTCTTTGGTCCCCTTCTGACTCCACTATACTTTCCAAAATGTGCTCATTGAAGAGTATTTCAAGGTAACATTTACACTATTTCTAGATGTCCACATCTCAGGTCAACACCCTCCCCTCCTTGTTTTTAATACATTGAACATGTCCTAAGTCGTGAGAACTCTTCTCTCTCTACCTAGCTCGTCGGTAAATATCCTTCACATCTTTATTTGTGCCCAATTTATCATATAACTTGTTACATGCTAACTTCCTAACTCGTTTAACTTCCATTTCTGCCTCGCTCTTAGCTCTTTTATATTGTTCAAAGGTCAAAGACCTTGCCAATGTCAAATTTGGGTAATTTCTTAAACCACTCTTTATTGTTCTTCACTACTCTCTACACTTCATCATTACATCACTACAATTTCTTCATAGGTGGACCTCACCCACTGAACTCACCAAAAATATTTTTTTCTTATCGCCTTAATCTATGATGTCATGTTATCTCACATTGACTCAGCCTCTCAGTTCAGATCCCATTCCTTAAGCATTGAAGTCTCATTCCTAAGTACCTCCAACTTACTTTCTCTCAGTTCATGTCACTTGATCCTAGGGGCACTTTTTGCCTTACCGTTTGCATCTCTCCTAGGACCTTAAAATCCAAAATCGAGAGTTTATGGTGGGTTATGAACACTTCATTAGTTATGACTTTGTAATCTTTATATAAGCACGTAACTTTTTCCTAGTAAGGATAAAGTCAAATTGGCTCCTACTCCTCCTATTCTAAAACGTTAATAGGTAAGAGTCTCTTTTGATGACATGAATATTTGTTAAAGTCAGGCCGTAGGTCACTACAATCTCCTAAATGCCTTTTTTCTCTTCATTCAACTCTCCATACCCAAAGCACCTATGGACACTCTCAAATCCCCTTCTTTTAGACCCAACATGATCATTAAGATCACCACAAATCAGGATGTTCTTCTCATTTGGTATATCTTGCATGATATCATCCATGTCTTTCCAGAATTGAACTTTCAGCTCACTATTGACCCCTACTTGAGGGTGCATAGACACTAAATATATATTGATTACTTCTTGATGAGCAATCACCTTAACTAGCACGATCCTATCACCCAGTCAGACCACAGATACCACATTGTTCTTGAGTAGTTGAGTGTACTATCCAAAATGATTCCAAGATAATTTTCTTGAAAATGGACATCAAAATCTTCAAGGGTAAATAATCTGAACACAGATATATTATGATGCTTAACTACATTTTTAGATTCTAATTATATGTTAAGATATAACTTTTTAATACAATTGCATGCAAACACGGGACAAAATCAGTTTTAACCGCGTTGGATGGAATGATTTGATTAAGCTTGATAAGATTCAGAAAAAAAGAACAAGATCAATTCAAACCAGAATGTGTAGCCCTAATTAGCATGGATAAATTAATTCATAATGCCAATCTGGGCACATATCAAATAAAAGGAAGTGTTAGGCATTCAAGCTAACTGCAAATATAAAAACCAAAGTACTAAAACAGTGGATTACCTGATTACCTTTTGGTGGTAATTGAATCTTCAGTCTTGTGTATGGACAATGTTGTAATTTTTCAAGCCCTCAGGGGCAAATGCCAAAGGAGAGAGAGAGGGGTCATGCACTTCTGATGTGGACGGCAAAACCAGACTAAAAACGCAATATGTTCTTGTCCTTAATCCACTTGGGATGGAGGCTACATGAACTTCTTAGATGCTCTTCTGCATTAGAGCAATAGAACATGGAATTGTATGATTGTCTACATGCATAACAGAAGTTTTTAGACCAGTGAACTCCAAGTGACCCATGCTACTTGCTCTCTTTTTGAGTGGTAGGAGGATCCTCATCTAAAGAAACCATGAAGAAGCATCAATCACATGCAGAGGTGAAAACAAGAAGCTGAATCAAACAAAGGTCCCCTGCAAAGAGATTAACATATAGGTTGTTGTCCGCATGACTCAACCCCACATGCAGTTGGGGAGAGGGGTTGCAGATAATCTGATGCATGAGTCAGAAGATGGGAATCTGAAGGAGAAAAGACTAATAAAATCAGCCCAACATGTGGGTTTTCTTTATTTTAAGAGATGGCATTGACATTCTATGGTGACCTTTTACTTTGGGTTGATCCGAAAATTTGAACACGTAGGTGGTGTACTGGTGTTTCATTTGACTTAGTGAAATGTCTAAAGTCTTAATTTCATCTCTGATTTTCTTGTGGAGCACAAAATCATAGTTATTTACTTCCAAAAATAAAAAAACAATGAACTACATATAATTAAGGGGTTTATGAAAATGTTAATTATCATATTCGTACATTTTACCAAAGACCTCAATATCTAATCTTTGATCAATTCAAGTATTAGGCATCAATTAAGTCAAAACAAATAGAGCCTTAAATTTTGTGTCTAACCTCTTAATTTGCGATAAAATACTTGAATTTTATTTCAATATATATTAATTAATTGATGAAATGTTCACTTAAAATTATATTATCTAGTTACTTCTATCTTTATAAAAAGATTATGCCTAAAAATAAAAACGAAAAAAATATATATCTTAATTTTAAGAAATTTATTAAGATACTAGATACATTATTAAGCATGTAATAAGACTCATGATTGATCAAACACTATAAATATTCAATCTCTGACCCACAGGTCCATTGGCTGCTGCATACCATACATACTGTCTCATTTATGAATGTTCATAGATTGGTGGTTGGTTTTTAAGGATCTTTTTTTTTCTCAAATCAAATCAAATCAAATCAAATTAAATTGATTTGGTATGATTTGATTTAGTTGGACTCAAACATATTTTATCATGATATAATATATGTCAATGTATAATTTTATTTGATTTGTTTTAAAGCACGTTATATTAAACTTAAATGGATTTATTTATATCTTTATTAGTTTTATCTTAAAATATCTTGAAACAAATTTATTTTGTAAGAAAAAATATAAAAAAATATTATTAATATAGATAAATTAAAATAAATATTTAATCAAATTCAAAAAAATCAAATTATTTGTTTGGTTTAGTTTTTAGACTTATAACCAAATAGTGATCACCCTTGTTTCTCATTTTCCAAAAGTAGACAAAACATGTCTTGAAGCGATGCCCTCCATTTAAATTAATCCCATCTGGACGGAAGCAGCCGATGATTCCCACAAGAAGGTACTGCAAGCACAGGTTGGTGCACCATAGCAGGACACCAAAATTACAGATAAGCCAATTGTAGTTTAAGAAACCTATTACAAATTTATCTTTTTTTCATGTAAAAAAACTTAAATCAGAAATTTTCATAAAGAAGTTAATAAAAATTTTTATAAAGTGAGCTTACTATTTTTTTTTTGAGGAAATGCACACCAGGTCCGCTGCAACACAATTGCTTTCACACTATGTCCATTTTCAAAATCGGTCTAACAGTAGGTCGGCTTCTTTAAAATTTTACCATCTGCACTCCATTTTGGAAGGTGATCTTAAGCTAACGGTTACTTTCTCTTAGAAAGAGACATTTCTACCATTGTTTTATTACGAAGTTAATATTGTCTAATCTTTTTTTAATTTCAACATATAAATATTTTAAAAATAATAATATTTTACCAATGGAGACATACGAGTGTAAATTTATCGTTATATTTAGATTTTTATATAAGTCAAATATAATAATATTTTATTGATAGTAATAAAGGTGAAATCATATATAATAAATTATTTTACAAATCTAATAATATTTTTGAGACATAATGAATATATTAATAATTTAAATTTTATTTAATATAATCGTCATACATAATAAATTTTTTTAGATAGATTAGTAATATGTTGTAGTTATAAATCATACGTGATTAACATAAGATAATAAATAGATAAATATATAAATAATTTATATTTAAATTAAATATTTATAAAAATCAAATGTAGTAGTTTTTTGTTTTAATAATATTAAAAAATTTAATTATAAATCAAATATAATCAGCAAGACGTAATAACATATAGTTTTTATAAATAAAATATTGTAATTTATATTCTAAATATGTTAATATTTTGTAGTTATGTCAAAATATTATATTATGTAAACTTATAAATAATATATTATAATATTTAATATCTCATTGTGAAGAACTTTATCATATTATTTAATTGATATAAGGGTAATTTTGACATTTTAACATACTTGTGAACTGGGAGTATAATAGAAGGGACTACGTGTGAAGAAAATTTGGACAAACGGACTGCAGGTGAAGAAAAAACTGTCCCCGGACCAGGGATAAAACTCATTTTCTTAAACGGACTGCACATCAATTTTCCCTTTTTTTTTTTTGATTCCCTAACGAGTCTTGTGAGCCTTTTAGCCCCGACCCAGATTTCACGAACTAAAGTTTATTACTTCACTGGGAAATTTCTACATGGTGTACGATATGAGAAGGCTAATTTTACGGACAAATTATTCGTTTGTTAATGGTCCTTGCTCGAAAGGACATCAAACACAAACAGTGGACTCCTGGGATCATTCCTCCCGAGTTGCATCCAGATTCCAGACAGAATCAAAAGGTTGAGGTATTTGATTTGCTCAAATGTCTAGAATTAGCTCTTTCTCAAGCTTGCTTCAACAGCCTCCTGTACATGGTTGTATCCATCCGAATCTTCCGCCCAGCGGGGAGTAGTGAGGGAGTAGCTAAGTTCGTCAGATCTGTACAAGAAAAAAAAATGTTTACCCGGAGGGGAAAGGGAAACCGTCTTCGAGGCATTCTGTTTTGAGGGCTTGCATGGTGTCCTGGAGACGAGACGGCAGCCCGGTGACAATGCCGTCCACACGCTCGAACAGCATCCTCTGCATCGACTGCTCGTCGTCGACCGTCCAAGCAAACACTCTCTTTTCCCTCCTGTCAGGAACATTTCCGAGTCAAATCTGCCCGTGGAAAACTGAACTGAAGCGACGGTCTTATCTTACCCACGCAACGCCATCACAAGCTTCTCGTCGATCAAGGGGTGATATACGCCGACAGCATTTGCTCCTCTCATCCTCAGTATGTTGCTTCTCGCGCCGGTGGATGGATCTCTCATCACGATGTAGCCGACCTATTCGGACAAAACATCAACATCAAGTGATCATCCATCGAGATGGCGGATACTTCGATCTGTCCGTGTGTTGATTTCGAGGTCAGGCATCTGATATTCTGATCGATGATAATTTTTCAGGAGAGAGAGCAGCGCTCGTTACCTCAACGTCTCTGGATAGTCTAATCATGTCTCGTGCTAAGGTGTCGCTCTTTGCCCAGACGAGGCAGTTCTTGCAGTGAGTTTTACGGAGCTGCATGTTGGGAAGAAAAATAAGAAACCTGCGTGGGGATGCTGAATGGAATATTGGAGGCGAGGAGCAGCACCACCACTGCTTTCACGTAGCGCATAACTTTTTTGTTTAGGTCAAGGCAACATAGCATATGAGGCCTATTCATACAGATTGACTTACCAGAAAGCAGATTGTTCAGGATGGGCTGCGGGATCAACGTATTAGACAAATAAAATATGGCGAAGTAGTTCGGTCGTAAAACTTGCACGCTCTCAGACAACGTCCAGCTCTCGGCTGCATAGTTTAGACCTCAAAGTCAGGTCAATTTCTTTTGTTCTCGTGTCAGAACTGGTTGCCAACACCTAGGCCTTGTTTGGCACGGAGATGGTGAAGGATAATCCCAGAGTCAACTCAACACAACTTAAACTCTAACCTTGATCCCAAGTGATTTGGGGTCAGCCATATGGATCTAGCATTAAATCAGCCAAATCATATTGAATTATTTTCCTCTAAGTTAGCTTAGGTCTACAGCGTCTTTTTTTATTATGCTATTTTAATATTTTTACTTTTCTAATTAGAGCCTCTTTAGGTCTACATACCCAAACCATCTCAATATGCCCTCTTTCAATTTGTCTTCCTCGTCACTAATCTTACATTTTCTTTGATATATTCACTTATTATTCTATTTAATCTAATACGACCACTCATCCATCTTAACATTCTCATTTCATTAACACTTACTTTGAAGATAATTTTCCTTTATTATCCGATATGCATTGCCATATAAGATATAGGTCTTAACTTCAATGAAATCTTGCGATCACATGTAACCTCCATAGCTCGTAGTTAATCTCTACTTCATCCAACTTGTTTTAATATTATGGTTATCACATTCTCTATCCTTTAGATAACTCTTGTTTAACCGTAAAAATTTATAGATAAATTAATGGATCCTAAAGCATTCAGCTATTTATTGATAAATTGGATCATTGGATTATTCATTATTGGTCTTCTATGGGTCAATACAGCTGCATCAAACAATAACGTAAAATACTAACATGTTTTACAGATTCGGACATTCAAAGGACTGCAAAGATTTAGTCATAACAAGAAAAATGTTTAAAACTACACACATGGTAAATGTTTCCCAACGCTCAGCTTCATATTTCACATATCTTCATACATAATTAAGATCATAATGATGACGTGCTATGCATTACAATCCGTATGATGCTATCATCCAGCTTGGTTTAAAACTTTGAACTCCCATTATGGCAGTTACTCCCGTACGAACAACATAATACTATTTTTAGAGCACACCAAATAATTGGGAGGCAGTTTTACTAATTTGGGAAAGAAAAGAGTACATAGAATCAGAAGTAGAAATGTAGAGAGAAGAAAGTTCTATCCAGAAGGTACTAGGATGCAGGGAGCATGCAAAGGGAATGTGATGGGGACCGGTACGGACCGAATCATCCGTTTGTTCGGAGATAGCGTCTTCCGAAACCTCAAGAAATGACGTAGTTATTTCTTTTATTTCGTAGTGTTAGGATTTTATTTTTATGCATTTTATTTGAATATTTAGAGTCCTTTGAGTCCTTTTATTTTAGTCCTTTAAAGAACATATATGTAATTAGGGTTTTTAAAGGTCCATCTTGTAATGTCCAGCTCTATTTAAAGAACTCAAACCTAGTGAATGAGGGAGAGATGGATGTTTGAAGAAAGGAAGAAGCTCTCCCGTTTTCCCCCTTTCCCCTCCGACGTCGGCGTCGTTCCCCCACCTCCGGGTGCTCCCAGTTCTCCCCTCCCATTCCCGGTGTTCCTCCTCACCTCCGGAGCTAGGTCCGGTGCCTCTTTTTCCCGTATCCCATCCTGTTTCCGACCTACGTAGACACCTCCGGAGATGCTACCCTAGGTCTGTCCGGACCTTCCACGTGAGCCCCTCACCTCCCCTCGATCCCTACAGCAGCCCCCTCACCTTTACGGACCCCCCCTCTGCTTGAACCCCCCTGCGACGGACCCCGCCCCTTCCGGTTCCGCCTGCGACCGCGCCCTAAACCGACCATCCCGCGCCTGGACGCCACCCTAACCACAGAAGCCCCTCCCACAGGGCCTTTGGCACCCACGGGAACCCCCCGAAACCCCCCTTCCATCGTCGCCCGTTCCCCCCCTGCCGGCTACCCCCCCTTCCGTTCCGGAAGACACGTCGAAGGCGAAGACGGAGAGGAAAGAAGGAGAAGGGGACGAAGGCGACGACGTTGGCCGACGAGCCTCTCCGGCCTTCCCCTCCCCTCCGACGACGGCAATGGCGGCGCCCGGCGCCGCTTCCGATTCCTCCGCCTCCCGCCCGCCGCGGCCCCGGCCTCAAGGCGAAGCCCCAAGGCCTCGCCCACGCGAGTGCCTGCGCGAGATCCACCGAAGCCCCGCGAGGCGGGGTACGTGGCGCGCTAACCACTGGCCACGAGCCCCCCCCACGGGGTTAGTCGCGCGGTCGCGCGGCGCTGCCCTGGGCGGCCACGAACCCCGCCGGGTTAAGCAACGCGACCGGTTCAGCCGGTTCGCCCAGCCGCTCGAACCAGCCCCCCGGTTCGACGGTCCAGGCCCGGTTCGGTGGCGGTTCACGTCCAGACCGCCGGTTCAGGACCGGTTCGACGCTACAGGGGCCGGTTCAGGCTGGTTCAGGCCCGGTTCACCTATCCAGAGGCTGGTTCAGGGCCGGTTCAGTCTTCCTGGACCCGGTTCAGACAGGTTCAGGCCGGTTCAGACGGGTTCAGGCCGGTTCAAGGCCGGTTCAGCCCTTCTAAGGCCGGTTCAGGCCTGTTTGAGACTGGTTCAGCACTTGTGGGCCCGGTTCAGCGGCCAAGGGGTCCGGTTCGGTGGATTTCAGGCCCGGTTCAGCAGTTTCCAGCCCCGTTTGAAGCGGTTCAGCACGGTTCGGGATCGGTTCAGCACCCCATCACCTCGGTACAGCCCCCTCGGGCCCGCCTACGCGCACGGGAATGGCAGCACCTCCTCTTCCGTCCCGCATCAGAATGACTTCTTCAAAACCCACGCATTTGGGAGCACCGGAGCACAACTCAACCAGCTGACTGAGATACACAGTAAACCTTGGCTAAGAGAAGAAATTGACTCCCTCCCGAAGGGTGCAAACTAGAGAAAACACGTCTGGGACCTGACAATCACAAGATGAAGCACAATCCCACACCAAATGCCCGGCAAGAGAGAGAACAAGCTTTGATCCCTAAACACTGTTGTTTCTCACTTTCCATACGCCTCACAACAAGGCAAGTAGGAGACTCCGTGTTAGTTTGTCAAAATGAGTTGACAGCCAATTTGATGTGAAACAGAAATGGAAACGTCGCCATCTGGATGTGCAAATCAGCCCAAATAAATCACCACAGTGCTGCCATAATTCAAATCGGACCCAAAATAGTCGAACCGAGCTGAAAAGCCACTAAGCCGGACCAGAAATGCCCCGAACTGTACTGAACAGGGTCTGGACCTGATTATACCAGTCCAACCAGCTGGCTGGACTAGCTGGTTAGGCCCTGCTATGCTGGTCGACCTGCTGGCCCAGTCACACCCTCGTGCTGAAGAGGAGCTGGGCCTGGTGTGCTGGATCCCGTGCAGCCCGTGGCTTGCGTGAGTTGTCCGGTACAAGAAGACAAACTCCAAGGGTAATGTGGCATACTGGGACCATGGAGTTTGTTGATGCGCAGTGCTGGTTGGGTGACACCGACAGTCACCAGGGGTGTCATGGCTGTGCGCCGGGACAGCATGAGGGAGACCGGTGCATGTGGAACCGACTGGACTGTCTGGCACTAAACCTGCAGGGGTCGTGGCACCTCCCGGCACTCGCTGAATTTGACAAGGGTCGTGGCCACGTGGGAATCAAACTTAGCAGCACTGTAGCTCCACGGAACATCCTTGCAAACCTTTTAAGTGTGCTACAGTAGTACCACAAAAACTGGGGGCAGCAACGCAATATCTTGGCGAGGTGATCATGGTAGAGGGGTGGATCTCGGCAATGGAGTGAAGGCTCAATGTGGTGACAAAGCTCCTAGGTCTGTTGCGGGGAGATCAATCAATGGAAGGGGGTGTTCGAGGGGGCATCAGATTTGCCGGAAATAGGGGTTGGCTGTTAATGAATTGTGCAAGTGGAGAGGGATTATCAGCGGGCTTCAGACCTCACAGGAAGGGTCCAAGACGATGAAGACATACAATTTGGTCTAGTTGAGGAGCTTAAGAGCTATATTTTCTTAGGAAACACTCGAGTTTTCTGATTAACAAACCAGATTTCTCAAAAAATGGCCAAAACAAATTTTTAGGCAAGGTAGCCTCCCACTCCCAAGGGCACCTAGCGTCTCCCAAGATGAGACGCCAGACGTCCCAAAACCAACAACGTCACCTAATTCTCGTGCAAACTTGACAACTTTGGCTATGTTAGGTGGGCATTTATTAACGGTCAGGTATGAAAATCTCCCGACCCCAGAGATGTCAGATACTATAGTGTACAACCTGACCAAAGTGACCCTTAAGCGACGCACGCTTGACCAGTGATCGGGCGTGCATTGTACAGTGGTGTCCCTGGTGACTGTAGCATGCGATGGTCAGCGCATACGACCAGCTTTCGGCGCATGCACATTTAATAGTATTTATGAACTGACAAGTGTCCCCGGTACCGAGACGTCTAGCATCCCAAGTATCGGGACATTATGTGTATTGTCTGACACTGTCAATTATGCATGAAATGTCCTTGTCCTTGGGTCTATAAAAAGACACCCCTGACCACGTTGTCAAGGTTCCATGAGACTATCCTAAAGGGTTGGAAGAGAGGTTTCAAGAGATTCAAGTCATCTCCTCACCAAGTTTCATTGCAAGAGAGTCTTTGAGAGCTCCTCACTCCACTCACCGTCAAGAACACCATCTTTCTTACATCATTTCTTCATCATCGTCCGTTACCAAGCTCTTCAAAATTCTCATATGCAAAGGAGACCATCAACCTATGACCAAGAGGCCCCTTTGGGGTCATTTGAAGATCATCCGAAAGGGTTGGTGAACTGTCCAAGCATAGACTAGTCGCTAGAGAACCTGATGGCGCATCACCAGGGACTCCTTATGGTGCGGTCGCTAGGACGCTCGACCTCTCTAGCGCAGGGACGCTAGCTGCTCCAAACAGCCATCCTTGGAGCTTAGAACCGTCTTCCTTCTCTTGTTCTCTTTTGTCATTCTACTTTCATATTTTCAATTTAGATCATCATGTTTATATACAAATTTTAATTTTAACATCTCATCCTTGCCATCCTAAAAAAATATAAAAGGGAGGTTGAGAGTTATTACCAATCCAATTAGTCTAACTCTTTTTGTGGTTTTAATTTATTTTATTTACAAGATGTTTCACTCACTTAGCTCTAATCCACTTTCACTTATTTACTTGGCTTATTTAATTTTGTAGGAGCAACCGATAACCGCTTCAAACTCTTTCTTCTCAGCTAGCCGATAAGGAAGAAGATAAAACCCGTAATTTCCCTATATACCCTATCTGCTAAGGTACATACGGTCACTTCATTTTAAAATTTACACTTCTTTTTCTTTCATTTATAGAGCCCTTGACTCCTAGCAACTACACAACCACATACCTCACCGAGCATCGTCCGAGAAGGAGAGAGGAGAGAGGAAGGAGTGCATCACAAGCCCTTCTCTCCTTTTCCCGACATGTCCACAGACGAATGTGAGGGTCTTTCGGATCAGGATTTGGTGGGACCAGAGGGGCATTGAAAGGGGTGACTTACGGTGGATGCGTATGAGAATGATAGAATAAATAGGAATGAGGGAGAAGAAATGAAAAGAGACGATAGAGGATCGATCTTCCAAGATTGAATTTAAAGCCTTGACAACCTAGGGAATCTAATTGGGGAAGATGACATAGTGTTAACTCCGCCCAAAAAAAAATGGGGGTGATTGTGGCCATGTAATGCCCTAGACCTAATAAGCATGATTGCAGTTTTTATATATACAAAGAAACGCGGTGTGTGCTAAATCAAGTAAATCTGGTTAGTGCAAATCAGCATGGCATTACAAAAAGAAAAACTGCGAAATTCGTGATGAAGTGAAAAAATAACAAATCCGACCGCAGGAATGGACAACAAAAAAAATAATATGTGCATGGATCAGAAAATTATTCACTCATAGACGCAACGGCGCCTAGTCCGCCCGAAAATAAAACAAATCAAGGCCATGAGGTGATTAATAATTGTCATTGGTTTATTAAACCAACGAACCATGACCCCAAAGGGAATGGTCGCCGGCACATGTCATCTTCTGATAGGCCGAACGCCGATGAACCTCCAATGGAGGGGTCGACGACTGCCTCTTTCAATTATTATCCTTTTAAGTCAACCGGCCATGGTTCCCCGGAAAGGGTGGTCGGTGACAAATGTCATCTTCCTTAAGGTCCAACGCCAACAGCCCCCCAACCGGGAAGCCGACGACGACCTTGTCTGTTCATTAAACCCCATCTTGGGCCCTTCAGTCCAGTCCATTCATGAAAGAGGGTCATCCGATCTCAAGCACACGGTTGAACAGGCCATCTAGCATTCTACAAGCAAGTTTAATGCGCACAAAAGGGGAGATGCGGTGGTCCGATGCAAAGAGAACAGAGCAAAAAGAAAAAAAAAACAACAAACAACATGAGTAAAAGAGGCTTACAACAAGGAATGTAACAGGTCCCGGTGCCAAGGGGATCCCGGAAGAACCCCTCGCGACTCCGCTTGGCTGCCCAAAAAATACTCACGAAGCAGACAAGCCCCGCCTGCATATACAAGGGATATGGCTGTAAACGGGCATTGCCTGCCTCCCTTTCGGCACATAAAAAAAAATGAAGAGAAGAAGAAGAATGAAAAGAAAGAAGGGGGATCGCATTCGCGCCTACCTCTGCCAACCGATCCAGAATGAGAGCGGGCAGCCCACGGAAACCCAGGCCGAAGGTCGAGAGACCAGCCCCGCGCGATGCAGTCAACCGCGGAGGAAGTGGCTAGTCGGGGAAGAAGGCTTGGCGAATACGGCGCCTTAGACCCCTCCACGCGCTGCGCAAAAAAAAAAAAGAGAGAGCAGAGAAGAAAAAAAAACAGTGGCCGCAGCCTAGTGACCACGTCCGAGGCTAGAACAGGGGCTTTGCCAATCGGGGGATGAGGAGGGAATAAGAGATACCTCAAACGATCACCACCGCGACCCAATAGAGAGGAGATGGACGCTGCTGCCGCGGTCACAGGGGAGGGGCAGGATTCCCACCTGGCAGAAGAGGTGATGGAGCCTGAAGGTACCGGCGTAACTATGATGCCGGTGGCCGAGGAGGCCGCGGCATAAGGGGTAGAGGGCACCGTGTCTCTCGAGGAAGAGTTGATTGGCGAGATGCAGGTCGATGGTGTAGCAGGGACTGGACAGGAGGAACTTGCTTCTGGTGATGGCTCCCATATACCATCATCATAGCGTGTATGAACTCCGTGGGATCTCCACAGTCCTCTCCGCTTTCATCCGCTGTTGGGACATACTTTCGGAGCACCTTAGTTTTATTCAAACGTCCATGGACGCCTTTTCTCGGGTGCCTGGAACAAGACCTTGTTCGCCATCTTTAGCAGCACATCAAACTTACTTTGGAGAGACAGCGGCTGATAATAAACTCATGCCGGATATGGGCCAAAAGGAAGGAGCAAAAGAGGCTGAACAGACTCCAAAAGCACCCCCAATGGATTTGGAATCGATCCGCGAAGAAGCCTGCGGGAGAGGAAACGCAGAGAGATGGCTCTCCGGCAGAGCTGGCGCAGTGGAGATGGCTGTCAGGCTCCGTCGACGGCCTACCGCACCAACGCCTCCAGAAACGAAGGTATGCAGAAGACGGAAGAAGCGGGAGGGAGCCGGAAGCACCAAGCGGAGAAGAGCCCTCCGCAACGGCCGACAACCAGGGGACCTGGCAGCGCGCCGAGAATAAGAGCTCACCAAAAGGAGCCCGGAGCCGGGAAAGCTCGTCGCCGATGCAGGAAGGAGGCGCCCTCTTCCCGAGCGCCGGACGCCGCCGAGATGTCCGTCCGAAGCCTCGCGCAGGCCCGATGGAGCAAGCAGAAGCACCGGGAGGAGCCGTGAAGGTCCGTCGCCGACGCAGGAAGGAGACCCGCCGGAAAGCTGGCTCGGTGACGACAAGTCCGGGAGGGAGCCGCCGGTGTACTGCTCCTCTCGCACCGAAGCTCTGCCGCGCCTGCCAGCCCGCAGGAGGGTCGAGCTCCAGAGGCGGAAAAGCCCAAGATGCCCCCCTCCAGAACCTTCCGTCGAAAGAAGACACGTCCGCCCCCCTTTTTGCCCCGTCGATTAAATTATGGGTTGGACTTAGCTCCGCAAAGCCTCGCCAATCCGCTGATAAATGAAGGAGCGGGGGAGGCTGATTTTGACCGGAGTCAAAATTGTGAGAGAAAAGGGCTAATGCGGTGCCACGACCCCCGTGCGCCAACGAAATGATATATATGCGTTTTTGTAAATGCCCATGGAACTGGTCCGCTGTGCAGCTATTAAGATGTGAACGGACGATTTTGACCATGGTCAAAATTAGAAGGTGCAAGGAGCGCCAGGAGCCCCTTCTTGCACAATTGATTACGGAAATGTCTATTTCAAAAAAGAAAGAAAGAGAGATTACAGTGTGCTAAAACGAGGTACATGTGTATGCAATGAATTTTTTTATTTAAGTCAAGGAAAAAGAAGAGAAAAAAGGATGTTCTTTCTCGTTAAGAAAAAATGAAAAAAAAGAGTAGATAAAAAAGGGGGAAGGATGATGTCCGTTAGAGGAGAAAAAAGGAAAAAAAAAAAGACTGTATATCTCTCAAAAAAAATAGAAAATGATGGATGAAGTAAAAAAAGGGGGGAAGAAAAAAAAGGGAAGAAAAAGGAAAGAAAAAAAAAAGAAGGAAAGGGAGAGGAAGGAGAAAATAAAATCAGGGAGAAAAAAAAGAAGAAAAGAGGGAAAAAAGTAGAATAAGAGAAAATCAGCAAAAAAAAAAGGAGGATATAAAAAAATAGAAGAAAGGATGTGCTTTCTCGTCAAAAAAAATGGAGAAAAAAAATAAAAAATGATGAGATGATATCTGTTGACAAAAAAAAACATGTACATAGGAAAAAAAGGGGGAAGGAAAAAAAGAAGGGGGAAAGAAAAGGAGGTGAGATTCCTCCCATTAAGTTATAACATCAAACTATTCATTAGTAAGTTTAAGTTTGTTTAAATTTGTGAGGAGGAAATAAAACCCCCCTAATAGCTCTCAAATGGGCTCAAATAGCCTCAATTGGTTCATTGGACCCATGCACATACATGTGGACCTTTATTTTGGCCATTTGGGCCTCAAATTTTCAAGAGGGGAGGGCCCAAAAGCTGTCCCAAATAGGCCATGCGAAAATCCCCTTGTAAAATGATTTGAGGGATATTTTGTGTAATTAGCCACCCCAACCCTCTATAAAGGTGACCAAAGCCCAAAATGCCCCCACCTTTTTCCCTCACACCTACCCTAAAGCAAAAGGCATAATAAAATATTTCCAAAGTTACCCTCCCCTCTCCTCACACCCTCAAAAACAAGGAGAAGTTGGGGCATTTTGTGGACCAAAATACCCCCCTCTTTTGGCATATAAAAACCCTACGAATTCCCCTGAGAGGAGAGATGCAACATTCCCAAGTTCATCCTACGCCAAGCACACGCGCTCTCCCTTTGCCCCATTGTCCAAGAGAGTGCGAGGAGGAAGGAGAGGTCCAAGTTTCATTTCTCACGGAATCGACTAAGTCCTGCCGATACCATGGGCTCAATCACATCATCTCACACCATGATAGATACGAAGATCATATGAAGATCACATCATCTCACACCACATAGCGTAAACATCAAGCAATCAATGGCCTATTAAAGGCAAGGAGGAATATCACCCATTTCATCAAGGCCCATTAAGGCTCTCAAAGCCCAATTGGCCATCATCCACAAGGATCAAGAATCACGTGTGACCTCATTTCAAATAGATCAAGTTCAATTAACTAAGGCCCTAAGGAGAGAAATCACTCATCAAAGCCCATTAAGGCTTTCGAGGCCCAATGGCCATCTTCAAATGAAGTGCAAGACTACGTGCTCCCCATTTTAAATACGAACCAAGTCCAATCAATTAAGGCCCAATTAGCCTTGACCAAATACGAACAAGAGACCGGTCCAAGGCCCATTAAGGTCTACAAGGCCCAATTAACTATGTTTAAAGGAAGCTCAATGCCGTGACTCCATTCCAGCACATCAAACTCGGTCCACCAAGGCCCAATCCGGTCTTAACCGAGACGAGTACGAGATCGACCCAAGGCCCATTAACATGGAAGTGGGCCCATTAAGTCCATTACGATCAAACTCCACCGAACCCATACGAACAAAACCCAACTCCACCCACGAAAGAGAAAACTCCCAACGGACCATCAAGTGCCCGTCGTTCTAATCCCCGACGGAGATACCGACCGTTGACGAGAGAGAGAAACTCCCAACGACCATCAAGTGCCCGCCAACTCCCTGGCCAATCCACGACGGGAATACCGACCGGCGGACGAGAGAGAAACCCCGACGGTTGGCGGAAGAAAGAGAAAACCCCAACGGTCGGGAAAGAACACCCCCAACGGTTGCCGCGAGGAAAGAGAAACCCCCAACCGTGAAAAAAAGACCCCCAACGGTTGAAAAAGAACACCCCCAACGGTTGGTGGAGGAAAGAGAAAACTCCCAACGGACCATCAAGGCCCGTCGCCCTGGTTAATCCCCGATCGGAGATACCGACCGGCGGACGAGAGAGAAACCCCCAACGGACTACGAAGACCCACCGATTTCGGTCAATCCCCGATCGGAGGTACCAAATCAGAGAGAGAAAGCCCCAACGGCTCACCTAAAAAAAAAGAATCCAAATTCATCAACTCGGCTCGCTCCCAAAACGGGCAATGCCGACAAAAAGTCCAAGACGCATTAATCCGGTTAATCCCCGATCGGGAAAATACCGGGTAATGGATGAAAACCCCAAATCGGCTCGCTCCCAAACGAGCAATGCCGACAACAAATTCCAAGACCCATTAATCCGGTTAATCCCCGATCGAGAAAATACCGGGTAATGGATGAAAAACCCCCAAGTTCATCAACTCGGCTCGCTCCCAAACGAGCAATGCTGACAAACAAAGTCCAAGGCCCATTAATCCGGTTAATCCCCGATCGGGAAATACCGGGTAATGGGTAAAAAACCCCAAATTCATCAACTCGGCTCGCTCCCAAAACGGGCAATGCCGACAAAAAGTCCAAGACCCATTAATCCGGTTAATCCCCGATCGGGAAAATACCGGGTAATGGATGAAAATCCAAATTCATCAACTCGGCTCGCTCCCAAACGAGCAATGCCGACGAACAAATTCCAAGACCCATTAATCTGGTTCATCCCCGATCGGGAAATACCGGGTAATGGATGAAAAACCCAAATTCATCAACTCGGCTCGCTCCCAAACGAGCAATGCCGACGAACAAATTCCAAGCCCCATTAATCCGGTTAATCCCCGATCGGGAAATACCGGGTAATGGGTAAAAAACCCCAAGGTTCATCAACTCGGCTCGCTCCCAAACGAGCAATGCCGACGACAAAAAGTCCAAGCCCCATTAATCTGGTTAATCCCCGATCGGGAAATACCGGATAATGGATGAAAAACATCAAATTCCATCAATTCGGTTCGCTCCCAAACGAGCAATGCCGACAAAAAGTCCAAGACCCATTAATCCGGTTAATCCCCGATCGGGAAAATACCGGGTAATGGATGAAAACCCCAAATCGGCTCACTCCCAAACGAGCAATGCCGACAACAAATTCCAAGACCCATTAATCCGGTTAATCCCCGATCGAGAAAATACCGGGTAATGGATGAAAAACCCCCAAGTTCATCAACTCGGCTCGCTCCCAAACGAGCAATCGCCGACAAACAAAGTCCAAGGCCCATTAATCCGGCATCCCATCGGGAAAATACCGGGTAATGGATGAAAAACCCCAAATTCACCAACTCGGCTCGCTCCCAAACGAGCAATGCCGACGAACAAATTTCAAGCGCCCATTAGTCCGGTTAATCCCCGATCGGGAAATACCGTGCAACGGATAAAAATTCCAAGCCCCATTAATCCGGTTAATCCCCGATCGGGAAATACCGGTAATGGATGAAAATCTCCAACGCCCATCGGTCCCGGCCATCCCTAAAAGGAAATGCCGGGTCGCGGGTATCACGTCATGACCCAAGCAAGTCGGTTAATCCCCGATCGGGAAAATACCGCTTGTCGGATGTGGAATCACAAAGCATCGATCAAAAAAAGAGGAGACCGCGAGGCTAGATTCGGCGCATGCCGCCTTCTAAATTTCCGGACTCAATCCCAAAAAAGAAGGAGAGGGAAAAGAAGATACGAAAAAAAGAAATAATGGGAGAGGGTGGTACGGCCGATACTCCCGCGTTGCTATTTCATTATTTACATTCAAAAAAAAAGCAAACACATATTTCTTTTTCCTGCATTTCGTCCCGTCTTGAACGTGTTACCATGGCGAATCAGGGGTTACCGAGCCGCCGCCGTGTAATTAACATCGAATCCATTCGTGGATCGACGAGAGAGGTCAAACCATAATTCAAAGAACCCACACCATAACCTCGCTATGTTATTTATGATAACTCTAATAATCATCAAATTAATTTTTTTAATACCGAAAGAGGTAGAGCGAGGATCTTGTCATCATCGTAGTTGAGGATTTTCGCGCCAAAACGATGAACAAGGGAAAAAGTTGTTGCACTCGCGCAATATAATATTTTATTTTATCCCTCAAATAATTTTCACCAAAGATTAACCACAATATCCGCCGCAGAAGAGAGTTTTTTTTTAAAAAAAAAAAGACGGAGCGGTGTAAGATAACAATAATAATAACAAACAATAATCGCGAGGTTCGTACAATGCACGTACGCAGGGGACCTCTCTCTCCCTCATCTCTCTCGCCACGGTGACATAACAAGACGGACATTTGTGACAACCTCTAACCGGCATTTTGGTTTGTTTTTGCAAGGTTAAATGCCGAGCGCTGACGGCGGGGTGTTTTTCTCCCAAGACTACATCCGAGACCGGCGGGGATTTCTCGACGTTCCCTTGATTTTCGGTGCCTTCGCACCTGTCATCCAGAGGCCTGATTGCCTCGGTACTATCCCGGCTCTCACTATCGAGCCGAATGTTGTTCCCGCTGGGAAGAGCGAAGTCGAAACTCCCAACAACGAACTCACCAAGCTGTCCCAGAAACAGGATGAAGAGAAACAAGATGTAATGACCGAGTCGGTCACCTTCACTCAACACAAAGCCGACGGCAGCCCGTCCGCACCAGAGCCGCGCGACGACCTCGCCGAAGAAGAACTCCACCAAAGCAAGCTTCTCACCGGGCGCCGCCGACGGGCGGTGCCCAGAATGCTCCGAGGGTGACCCTGGCTCGCCACCCCCACGCTCCGCGCGGTCGGGGAACCCAACGACATCGTCCAACCGGCTCGTCGCACGGGGAAGCTCCACAACCAAGCATAGTTATCAGCGAAGAAGGATAAGTGCGGCGCGCTAGCGCATGCCGCTCCTATGATGATAGCCTCACGCCCAAGTTCTCGCTAGTGGTCCGGGGGCAAGCCATGCCAGCCGCCCACCCGTCAACATTCACAAATCCAAAAAGCCGGGGGCATGTCCGCCCCACCTTTCCCACCACAATTCCCAAAAGCTACCAACGCTGGTCGAACACCAGCTTCTCGGGTTGCCCAATACCCCTCACAAGCCATGAAGGCCGAGGGCATGTCACCCTTAACAACCACCCATTTGTCCCCATATGTCATGAAGACCGGGGGCAAGTTCCAAAGAAGAATACCGCATATGGCAGAAGACACCACAACCACAAGACAGGCTTGTTTGCTCGCGGTACCAAAGATGTTCGATAACGCAAGATCGAAAGGAAAAGAAATGGTTCAAGAGAATACTCAATGTTACCCTAATGTCCAATCCAAGTAACTCGAAACCGGCCTACGTGCTAAGGCAAGCCGCAAAAGCAAGTTTAAAAAAGAAAGAGTATGCTCCAACGCCCCAAAGAAGCTCTCGCAAGTGGAGAATCAACAAGTTTCCAAAGAAGTCATCAAGACCCCTATGGCCATTAAGGCTCAAGGAGAAGGAAGCACCAAGATATCCCTGTGTTTGGGTTGATAAGGCAATTGCAAGGCGAGAATCGGGCTCGTGTTCACGCCTACGATGTTCCCAAAGGGAAGGATGTTCCAATCCCCCTTAAGTGAAAAGGGCCACACCCGAGGGTGTCAATTAGATCACACCCGGCAATACCTGTGGTGACACATAGTATAGATGGAGTAGAGCATTATGATGAGGTATCACGTCGGTCAGTCTTGGATCGACTTGCATTTCCTCCCAGCTCAGCCCCACGGAGTCGGCAAGCTAGCATACGGGAGAGGCGAATTCGCGTCTACACTTGTTATGCATCTAGTATGAATAATCGGGCCGAGGAGACCGTAAATGCCCCCCGAGCAGCACACCGTGCCGGGCCGGTCACTCGCCGACAAGAACAGATAGCAGCCTTACTCCATCAAGCAGTTCTCTCACCTTCTCCACAGCAACCAGAAGTGCTACATCCTGAAGAGAATGAAGAACCTAACTTGGGAGACCATCATGTTGATCAAGAAGCCCCAAACAATGTTTTCGGAGATGACAATGAGACACCAGTGAAGACTGGGGGTGGAGATTGGAGAAGTAGAAGCCATAGGCAACTCTAGAGTGAGAGAGGTTGACTACTGGCAAGCCAGAGGTGAGGGAGATACTAAATGTTCCCCGGGGTGAGGAAGAGAAGCTTGGCAATCGAGGGGTGAAGACCTTACCTACAGGAAAATGGGGGCGGGCCACTGAGTACATCGAAGACCTTTGGAGCCACCATCAGCATTAGGGAAGATGGTTGCAAGATTGAGGAAGAGAGATGGAATAGGAACTGGGAAGAGGTGTATCGAGAATCACCTTTTTCATTTCATCATAACATCATCACTTGCCAAATGGCTACAGTGACAACTTATATAAGCCTAAGATTTTACGCTAAGGCTCCTCACTTAAAACTCATCACAAAAAATGACTCGTGCACTAAAAGAGAAATGTATGAAATAAACTCCTAAACACTGCAAATGAAAACAATATAAATGCGTGGTCTTCTCCAAACTAGAATGGTGTCTACTCTGAAATCCCAATAAATTGGATCTGATTCCGTCCTCATCACTCTCCCCTGGTTGCAAAAAATTTGTCTTTGAGTTTTATAGTGTTGTATGATCGATACAGACACTACCAAAACAGAGGATGACAATAGTACGACACAAAAAATGATGGCACATGACTTACAAGCCCCAAAGTAATTGCACAAGGCAACCCAGATTGTATCATAACAATTGCCAAGTGCCAAGTTTGGGAGTTTTGCATGGATAGCTATAGATGAGTCCTCTGAGGCTAGCATCTCAAAAATGAAGCCCTCAAAAGGAAATTGTGCGGTGGTCAACTCCACCAGCAACTCATTAATCTATCCAGACATCTCAATCACAAAGTTTTTTCGATCTCGACCATTGTAGCATGTTGATGCTTAGTAGTCCACTCAAGCAACAACTAAGTAAGCCACTTTGTTAGCTCGGTCTCGATGACTCTGTCTATCTCGTCCTCTATGGCACATTGTAGCTCATACTCCACGGCAAAGTTTGGACTAGCATCATAAGTGACCTCGATAAGCATGTCAATATGTTTCTTGACAATCGATCGCCACAGACGAAGTGTTGTCGATGCAAATCGGCTCTATCACTAATTTGTACTCCATAGGCTATAAGGTGAGTTTTTGAGTAGATGTATCCAAATCGGCATACCGATCAACCAACCACTCGTATCCCAAAATGACAGTGTCCATATAAAACTACCTCACACCAGGTGTCCTTAATTTACTAAATATTCAATGACCTCACGCGGACCTTGAAAATACATGCAATGAAGGTAAGCCCAACTGTGCTCGACCATCTAATACTTTAGTGCGATTAGTTCCATGAGTGACTGTGAAATACAATTGTCTGAATATATGGATAAAAATACTGTGAAATGCACCTCAAGCAGCAATACGATGTGAAAGTCGGAATGCCTGTTAAAACAAGTTGGCACTGAATCTGACACCAAATTGATGTGGGACATAAATGGAAGCGTCGCCATCTACATGTGCAAATCAGCCCAAATAGATCACCACAATGTTGCCATAACTCAGATTAGACCCAAAATGGTCAAATTGAGCTGAAGAGCCATTGAGCCGGCCTAGAAATTCCCCGAACCACACTAAACTGGGTCCAAACTCGGTTATACTGGTCTAGGGGTGTAAACGGAATCCGATAATCCAAAATTTCGATTCAATTCCGATAAAAATTAACCGGTTTGGAAACTGTTTTTGTATCCTATAAGCTATCGGAATCGGATATTACGATAGCTTATCGGAATCGGAATCAGGTGATTCTGTTTCCGTTTATCCGATTTCGATAATAAATAAATAAATATAAGTAAAAATAATCAAAATAAAGTCAAATAAATCATAAAATATAATATATAAATTGATAAAATGATAAAAATAAAGTTTTAAAATATTATATCAAAATTTATTAAATATATGTGAATTATTAATGATTTCTTGAATAAAAATTAATATCTATTATCGGAATTGGAAATTATCGGATTCAATTCCGATTTCGATAATAGAATCGGAATCGGATCGAAATCGGAACATGGTGATTCCGAAATTATCGGAATCGGAACATCATATCCCTTATCGGAATCGGAATTAGATTCTGTGATTCCGCTACTGAATACGACCCGTTTACACCCCTATACTGGTCCGACTAGCTGGCTGGACTGGACAGTTAGGCCCAACTATGCTTGTCGACCTGCTGGCCCAATCGCACCCCTGTGCTGAAGAGGAGTTGGGTCCGATGTGTCGGATCCCATGTGGCTTGGTGGCAAGCGTGAGTTGTCCGACATAAGAAGACAAACTCCAGGGGTGGTAACATGGTGCTTGAAGAAGACCCTATCGAGATTGTGGAGTTCGTTGATACACAATGCTTGTCGGGTGACAACGATGGTGCAATATGACAAGGCAGAGGCAATCATCGGGGTGTCGTGACTGCCGTGTGCACGCGAGGGGGATTGGTGCACACAGAGCCAATTGAATTGTCTGGCACTAAGCCCGCAGGGGTTGTGGCACCTTTGGTGCTCGTTGAATTGGACAGGAAGTCATGGTTGCATGGAAATTAGACTTTGTGGCCTTGTAGCTCCGTCGAGCCTCCTTGCAAACCTTCTAAGCGTGCTACTGTAGCATCGCAAAAACAGGGGGAGGCAACGTGAGTTCCTAGTGAGGTGATCCTGACAGAGGGGTGGATCCCAACGATGAAGCAAAGGTTGAGTGTGGTGGCAGAGCTCTTAGGTCTACTGTGGGGAGGTCAATTAATGGAAGGGGCGTTGGATTTGCCAAAAATAGGGGTTGGCCATTGGTGAACTGTGCAAGTGGAGAGGGATTGGCAGCGGGTTTCGGACCTTGTGGGAAGGGTCCAGTCGAATGGGAGGAACTTCTAGATCAAGTTATTGTGGCAATGGAGGGGCATCGGAAGGGGTGACTTATGGTGGATGCGTAGGATAGGGAATGATAGAACAAACATGAATGAGGGAGAAGAAACGGAACGAGGCGATGGAAGATCGATCCACCGAGATCGAATTTGAAATCTCGACAACCCGGGGAAGACAACACAACAAAAGAAGAAGAAAAGGGATGCAAATGAGCACTAGACGGGGACTAAGGAGGGCGAATGGTGACTTGATTCTGCCAGATTGAGATAAGAGCTCAGACAATGTTTTCTGAGATGATGATGAGATGCCAATGAAGACTGAGGGTGAATAGAAGTAGAAGCTAGAGGCAACATTGGGGTGAGGGAGGCAGACTGGTGACAAGCTGGAGGTGAGGGAGATACTGAATGTTCTCCAAGGTGAGGAAGAGAATCCCGAGCTACCTAGGGGTGAAGACCTTACCTACGGGAAGATGGAGGTCGGGCGCCAAGTCCATCGGAGACCTCTGGAGCCACTGTCGGCAGCGGGAAAGATGGCCGCAGGACCAGGGAAGAGAAAGGGAGAAGATGGGATCAAGAATCACCTTTTCATTTCATCATAACATCATCACCTGCGAAATGGCTACAGTGGCAGCTTATATAGACATGAGATTTTACACTAAGGCCCCTCACTTAAAATCTCATCACAAAAATGAACCATGTACTAAAAGAGAAATGTATGAAACAAACTTCTAAACACTACAAATTAAAACAATATAAATGTGTGGTATACTCCAAACTCAAACGGTGTCGACTCTAATATCTCGATAAATCATATCCGCTCACAAGAGCCAACCAAATAACAACATTTGGACCGAGTGGTGGACATATTCCGAACGAAGGACCCTGCCGATGGCCAGCTCACCCCAGATCTTCTAAACATAGCAATGGGAATGCACATAAGCAGAGGACCCTGTCGTGGGTCATTGGAGCCAATCATAGGCTTGGCCTCGTTTGTTTTGGCTTAATTGATGTCTAATCTCAGAATCAGTCATATATTAGACATTGAAAACTTTGTTTTGGCCTCATTTGTTATGGCTTAATTTTTGATAAACCACTTAATTTTAAGTGGTTGAATTTTTCTTTTTATTTTTGTAGGTAGATAACTAAGATTTTGTGTTCTACAAGAAAGATTAGAGATTAAATTAAGACTAAAGACATTTCATTAAGTCAAATCAAACACTACCTTAGTTTGTCAAGTGCAGTCTATTTTGATCTCTTCACCCATGTTTTAGAAGTTGATTGAGCATTAATATTGTTTCAGTTGTGTGCGGGATCATTGGCAGCTTGACAGTCCTTTGAAGATCATTATCCAGCATGCTGCAAGCAACATAATCGGCTGAGCCAGGATAACTCTTTGTTCAGCTGAACCGTTCGAGTTGACTCTTTAGGCGACTATTGCGATCAAATGAAACTGCCATAACATGGACATTTCCAAAATATGCTCCACGGAGGAGAAATTGATGGGAAAGTAGGAGTGGATCTGGGACAGTCATCCTTGCCGTTACAGATCTGGTTGGGGTGCCCTGGGGTTACCACAAGACAAGGTGATAGAAGAAGATAAAGCCATCTTACCACAGTCGAAAGAGTCTTGTACAAAAAATAAATCATAAGAATTGAGTGTAGCCAGACAACTGCATAACATCCATTAGAAAAAAATTGAGTCCAATTAGAGTATAAGAAAATTAATCTTAACAGTCTAACACCTCTTGGACTGTGTACCATGCCCACCACTTCTGCCAGAAGATAAAGCAGTACAATGCCTTGAACTAGATGGCTCCTGGTCGCCTAGGCAAATGCCTCAATGACCATAAGTTCTTGATGGATTCAGGAATTCTAACAAATTTCAAGAAAAATCCTATCTCTCCACTATAACTTGAACGAAAAGAAAGGAGTGGGAACAGTGAATTGAGAACAAAAAGCATCAAAAGAGGCATGGGGCAATAGAAATTTCTAGGCATAAGGTAATTGAAGTTTCCAGCAACTTATAGTCAGATAACATAGATTAGGTTGTGATACAAAATAAAACTTACAATGGAGAGTATATCATTTGCTAGCCGCTTTTCTTGAAATGGAGGACCAACTTTTGCATCTAGAATCACTTGTTTCACTGAATTTGATACAAACTGCAATGTTATTCACCACCATTAGGAGCTCGTCAATTCATTTGGACTAACAAAAAACAGTTGTAGTTTTGATGGCATAATGTCACAAGTCTAAGGTAGAGAACTATGGATGCAGGGTACATTAAGTTACATATATGCTAATAATGCATATATCCAAAAGAAAATTCTGACTGCCAAAAGCAACAGATGAGAAAGCTCAATACCATCAGTGCCTCTTCAACCATGGGAACTTTTTGGTTGTATAGTTTGTGTGGTAACTGAAAGCCTGCATCCAAACTCTGTATCTATATCAAAAAAGAGACTCATTTTTTGCCCATGAAAGAGTGGATGCTTGTTCTCTAATCACTAAAAATATGACAGTCTCAATTTACAGGTCATTAGCATGAATTTCACAAAAATGAAGCAAAAGTGAATGAAATAAATACACTAGCAAGTATCTATTCTGAACTCATTAATATCTATAGGGATTTACTCACCTCATTTGATCTTAAGTAGCCTACTCTTACTGTATTGTTACCAGTCATCCTCTGCAAATCCCTGCCTGCGTCATATGAGAATCAGGCCTCACAACATTCTTAAATAACTCATGTCACCATAAGAATAAGAAACATTGCAGCAATAAGGATAAAGCTTATGTTGATGTGAAAGTAAAGAATATCATACTGTAGACACTCTTTTCTTTATCTAACGCACATTCGGAGAAGATAAGTTTATTGGATGCAGGATTAAAACGAAATCTGACGAATCAAGACTTCTGATCTATCGGTGTAATAGACCTGCATGATAAGTTGGTTCAACTGTTGCATGCATTCGGGTTGGCATGATTAAGTGGCTGCTCATTTACTTTTTGTCCATTCTTTTTCAATTGATTCCACTTTTACTAGGGGCATGTTCACCTTTTGACTATATGGTCCGGTAAGAGCTGAGAAAATCTGGCACTCCTAATCAGATAATCCCCCCTCCCCCCAAGGCACCAGCTTCCCATGGTCCCACCCATGTGTGGATTGCTATGAGCTCAAAAGTAAATGTGTACATGTTTTATTCCATTCTTTCAGATTAATAGCTGCCGGGGTTGAATCCTCCCCGACAAGCCCATTCAAGCATGCACAACATATCAGCCGTAATTAAGTATCATACATTGTAAATTAATATTTCTCTCACACTTGCCATCATCCATGGAGGTGGTTGTTTTTGGCATCCAGTTGGAGTTTTCCAGTAGGCTCCGAAGACTGCCTATGTAAATCCCTATGATGCATCCCATTCTGGCTTCTTGGTTAGGGTTTCGTTGAAATTTTATGCGTAAAAAAAGATCCAAGTATATGACACTTAGAAAATTTTGTTAGACAGCTAATGGGCCATCTTTTGGTCCATCTAAAGATGTATGGGAAAGGCCTAACAAACATGCCCATTTAAGGTTTTCTAATGGTCTATACACAGCCCATTAAGGGCAATTTTATGAGCTGCTCAGGGCCCACTTTTGCATCTTCATCCGAGGATACAAGGGGCTTTATTATCAGCCAATTCAGGGCCATACTTGAAGCCCAATTCTGGCATGCCTAAAAGGGTTGTTAAGGCCCATCTATAGGCTACTTCAAAGACAAAGCTAGAGGATCATGTCATGGATGGGCCCATCCTCCGCTCATTACATTCATAAGACAAGCCTGTTGAGGGCCCACTTAAAATCAAGCTTTCCCCCATCCGAGAGATATTTAAGCATGCTCCTGTCAGATTTACTGTCAGATTTTGGTCCAATTTTTAAATCCACTTAAAGGGCCATACCCAACCCCAGTGGATGTGCTGTTTGAGGCTGTCAGAGGAGGGCATGCACAGCCCACTCTTGGCTCCTATCGCAATCTATAGACCCTCAAGTTGTATACTTCATGTCATGCCAATCAGAGAAACTCATTATAGCCCAACTTAAGTTCAAATTGGTCTATCTTAGGGCCCATTTAGAGGTCTCAATATCAATTCTGACATTTAAATTTCTTCCAAGGATATTTGACAAGATTAAATAGATATATACCTCCAAAAGAATGTTCTCTTCATCTACCTCAAGAGGGTCAAAACACCTGAAGGGTGCTGTTAGTCTAAAGATTAAAGGATCAAAACCCTTATGAAAAGTCCCTTAGTCCAACTCCGCCTGCAAAACAGAAAATTGAAAGGATTAAAAACACCTCTATTTCTGTAAAAATGAAGTCAGAACAGAGGGTGTCACCCCCTTTTTAAAGCTCTCCATGGACAAGGGAAGACCATGGTTCTCTCCATGGCCCCTTTCTTGCTGGTCCGGGGAAAGGGAAAAGCTCAAAAAGAGGCCCCAGAAAGGGACCTCCTAAAGCCCCACTAGCCTATCAGGAGGGGGGCTAAAAGAGATCCCTTGGAAGCCTCCCGTTGGTTGGCCCAAGAAGAAAAGTAAGGTTCAAAAGGAGGCCCCAAAGGCCTCCTTAAGAGACCCCTTATAGTGATTTAGCCTCCATGTATGTCTGAGGATGAAAGACGGGTAGAGGGACTTCCACACTAATCTCCTTTAAGCCCCATGGCACCTGCAAGACAGACATGAAGAAAATAGGGGGCACGGTCCCTATTTTTGGTATCCCTTGCCCCTTTTGTCCTGCTTGCCAAGAGGAAGAAGAGAAGGGGAAGGAGGCTTTTGCCTTACATCTTTTCCCTGTTGCAGCACTCAAAGAACAAGAAAATCAACGGGGATGCCCAATGATGCCATTGCATATCCGAGAGGAGAAAAGGAAAGCTTTGACCCACCCTTGATGTTGTTGCAGGCCCAAGAGGAGGATGGGGAAGCAAGAGAGCCTGGGCCTCCTCACCTAATGTCCTTGTTGCACCCGGAAGGGGAAAAAGTGCAGGGGAACACCTAAATGCTCTTACTGACCTGGAGAAGAAAATAGCTGACAAAAAGAGGTTGGCCATCCCTCCCTTGTTGCTGCAGCACCTGAAGAAGAGAGGAAAGTCCAGAGACAAACCCTGGCCACTCTCCTTGATGTTCGGATGAACCGAGAGGAAGAAGATCTAGGTGCAGATAAGCTAGATCTGGAATGAAGATAGGCCGGTAGTAGCAGCAGACATCACCTCTCTAGCCGCTAGTTTTGAAAACCTTATTAGATTTTAAAATCGGTTCTAACTACTAACGATTCAGATTTAATTATCTGGATATGGTCCACTCTATTAATCTCGCACTGACCAACAACAAAATAGAATAGTAGCTACAACCTACTGGACCAAAGCATGGTGTCACGATTGAAATAATAGAAAATCAGATCTAACCATACAAGGAGAGGGATCAGGAAGTACCTCCACAACTAGTGTGGGGGAGACTGTCTTCGGCTGAGAGATAGGTACTCCTCTGATACAACCAGTTAACTAATTAAGTACAGTTCCAAAAATTGGCCTACACCTCACAGGGTGGTAATAGGTCACACAAACAAATGGGAGGAGTGCCTATCTTCAGGTTGACCAGAAATCCTAAAGGCTCCCAGGTTCAGCCTGTGTACAGCTTGAAGGATTCTTCAATAGACAGGCCACCACAGGTTCAGTATCCAACGGACAGATTACTGAGATAGGCGGGTTGACTCAGATCACAGTTCATACTGTTGTCATCACAGTCATTGGCTCACCATGGTGCCATCATAGCCATACTAATCAGGGTGAAGCCATCTTGGTGATCATTAGGATATCATCAAAGAAGACATTAGCCGTAAGAGTCTGTTCACAACAGGTACCGGCAGCTTAGGTAAGTCACCAAGGTACCATGAGGACTTCATACGTCATACTCCTCAATCAGAGATCAAAAATGTTTGTAACAATCTCTTAATCGACCAAATAGAAGTCTGTCAACCTCCTATTGGCAGAACAAGATGTACTACCAAAATAGGGTTCCGACAGATTTCTCCATAGCCGTCACAGCAATCCAAAAGAATAGGGACCAGCAAGACAAACTAAGGAGCAGGAGCATTCAAACCGACCAGACCAGCTCAGTTAACCGCCATGTCAGGAAAACCCATGTCCTTGGATTTGAACTGAAGAACAGATACTGTGTCAAAAATGGACCGGAAGACGGACCAGTCCTCAACAACTATTCAGCCCCAGTTTCAAATTTAGTCGTTAATAGAAGACTGGAGGATGAGTAATCGAACCAAACAGCTCTGGTAAACATTACAGAAGACCGGAGAAAAAATTAGCATAATTTCAGAACTGATATGAAGAATGAAATAGAACCATGCCAACACGGAATGGAGAAAGACCAGTCCTCAATCCAAACGATAGTACTGTTGACACCTAAATTTCTGGAAAAAAATAAAAATATATATGTATCATGGCAATGTTGTCATACAGTGGAGGAAGAAGGATGAGGTCGGTTAAAAGAAAAATGGCATGATCGGTATAACAAGACTGAGGGAATGGCAATGCTGGAATAAGCCGACGTGGAGGAGGAGTTGGCACGGTAGAGGAGACCTGTCCGAAGAGATCGCCTATCAGAGATGGGCATGCCACAAAAGGATGGGAAGTTTATGGCAGCTAAGGAAGGCTGGTTCGATTGAGAGAAGTTCTACTCGATCCAGGATTCCCAACCGGAATCGCCTAGCTACTGCCGTTCAGAGCCCTTCCGGAACTTGTTCTGGATATCATGGTCCCTCTCCGAGACGGAGTAGATTCCCTGGCTAAGGAAGGTCACGTACAGCGTGGGAGTCCGGAGGAGGTTACGGTAAAAGTTGGAAGGCCCGACTCCCAGTCGGACTCAAATTCCCCTCCCCGAGTCCTTTCCGGAACGGCATCAACCGAAGGCTTATAAGAGGAGGCGGAGCCCGACATTGCGCAGGTTGGAAGCCTGAGAGAGGAAGGAGAGATCAAAAGAGAAGGAAGAAAGGAGACAAAGAGGAAAATCGGGAGAGAATCGAGAGGGAAGAGAGTCACCCGCGCGGGAGTCTCCGTTCTCCTTCTCGGCTGCGATCAAAGAGCAGCTGCCGTGGGCATCTATTCACATCACCGGAGCCACCCAAAGTCACCATTGGATCCTCCAAACTCCTCCGACCTCGTCGTCAAAGCCCATTTCGACTGCCATCGGAAGTTCTGGCCGTTCCCTGTTTTGCCGGAGTTGCTAGCGCCGCCTGAGCTCTTCTCATCTCCTGCCAGAGCCGTCAAGGCTTATAGGAGGCTCTCCTCTTCCTGCTGAGAGCACCGGAGGAGCTTGGACCATCCATTGAGGTGATCGGGACCGTCGAGGTCTTTTTCCTCCTTTGCCGGGACCGTCGAGCTTTCACTTGCTTCCGTAAGCCACCGCAGACGCCGTCGAGGCCAATAGCCCTTCCTGTCGTCACCGTCGAGGTCTTCTTCCTACCCCAGGACCGCCGAGCTCTCCTTCTTTTGCCCCCACTGGTGCCGTTGCTGTCGAACGAGGGCGGAAGCCGCCGGAGATGGCCCGCACTGCCGTTGGGAGCTGGAAGAGCATCGGGAAGACACTGTAGCGGGGGGGAATAAGTCTGTCATGGAAAAGACAGACTTATGTCTAGCATGGAAAAGAGGCGGGGCCCACCCGACGAGGAAAACGCAAAAAAAAAGAACGGCAGCACCTTCAACAAAAAAATATAAGTAAATTTTAAAACAAACAACACAGTGAAAATTAAATAAAAAAATACATCTTTAATCCAACAAATCGAGACTAGTTGGGGGGTCAACTAACCATCCGCCCCTATGTCTCGACTTAACCTAAAAGAAATCAAAATTCGGACTAGTTGGGAGGTCGACTAACCATCCGCCCCTACGTCCTTAAGGTAGACATGTAAAGGTCTATAAAAGACCCCAATGTCTTACCATGTTCATTAAGCTATGCAAGGCTAGAACATAATCAATATGCCGTCATGCCGGTCATATGCTGGTGAAATTATCAAAAACAGTGGGGGATGCCCATAAGTCTGTCAAGACCGGGTACATGCCGCCCATGAATGGATCGATCCATCAAGGATCCAGAGGGCCGAATTTCTGGTCATGATTGTAAACTATGAGAAACAAATGAAAGTTCATGTTCGGTCCATATGTTTATGCTACAAGGAGAGGACAGCCACATAAGATTTTGGAAGGTAAGACAACAAAATTAAACAAAATATGGAAACTGAAAAAATCAGAAACTGGAACCTGCAATTGAAGGTCCAGGATCTGTCATTTGAAGAAAAATATAAAATTAAAGCTTACAAATCTGAAATCTGGAGCAAAACCTAAAAATAAGAAGTCAGAGCCTGAAAATGTAAAGTCCAGAATTTGTGATTGAAACCTTAAAAAAAAAATGTAGTTTGAGCCTGCAGCCGAGGATCAAAATTGTGAAGTTCACAAACCTGCAATTTTCAACCAAAATCTGAAGAAGCCGAAATGCGTGAATCTGAAAACTCTAAATCTGAAAAATTAAAGCCTACAAATCTGAAATCTGCAAGAAATCTGAAATCTACAGGGGATCCAAACTAAAAAAAATTCTGCAATCTGGAATTTGGAGATTCAAAATCTGAATTTCAGATATTCAAAATCTGAACTTCACATAAAAAAATCTGGGAGCGTGCAGAACTCTAAAAAAAGGGGGGGAATCTGGAGCAGGGGTTGATTAAAAAATCTGAGAATTGAAGATTTAAGATCTGAACATTCCGAATTCAAATAAAACCGCAAAGTCAAACCAATTCCAACCAAGTAAACTTAAGCCAAATTAAAACCAACAAACCGATTCATTTTTCAAGACAAACTTAAAGCCATATTTCCTGGACCAAAATCAAATGGACCACCAATTTAAAATCTGAAACATAACTTGAAATTGAAATCTGCAGTTTCTAATTCAAAAATCTGAACTCCAAGGATTTGAAATATGAATGTCATGTCCGAAGATAAAAATCTGGAATCCAAGCAAACTTGTAAATCTGGAAAACTGTAAACCCCAAAACCTGTAAAGTCTAGAATCTGAAATCTGAGTTTTCATATAATTAAATACCCAAATCAAAACATTCTCAAGCAAATCACAAATTCATAAACGAACCAAATATGTAAACAAGCTAAACTTCCGAATCAACTCAAATTTGGCCGCCCATCAAGCTCAAACATAATCAATTCAAAACAGTAAAATCTGTAAGTGAATCCAAGCCATAATTCATAACCCAATTCAAATGAACTCAAACCGGTAAAGAAAATTCAAATTCAAAACCAACCCGAACCATTTCACATAAACCTGAAAGTTACATAAAAGAGAACCCAGCCTTCTATCAAATCCATGAAATTAAAAATTTCCCAGATTTAACTGAAATCTAATTTAAACCCATAAGATAAATCCAATCAATCCAAATCAAACAAATTCATCAAAACAAGATTCAAATCAATCCAAATTAACCCAATTCAAATCAATTCAATTCAAGTTAGATTTCTCTTGATTTTAACCAACTCAAACAAACTCAGATTAAACAAACCAAGCCAAAATTAAATTCAAACAAAACTCAAATCAATCAATCCAAAACAAAATTCAAATCAATCCAATTCAACTCAAAACAAATTTAAAATACAAATTAAGTGCTTGCCTTCATCAAGTTCATGGGGTTGTTTTCTCCTATGTGTTTGTATGAATGTTTATTTTGTGGATGCATTGCCTTCTATTTTCATGGATTGCTATGACGATTAATCAAGGGTTTTCGAGTAATCTCGATGTAATTAACGTTGGATCTTCGCACCATCCGACGGGGAGAGGTCAAAATCAATTTTCAAAGAACCAAACAACCTCAAATTATAATTTTATACATATCATTGACCCTAGTTAGTACTTTTATGGAATACCATCTATTTTCTTACAAAGTCAATACTAAGGTCAAATCAATTTAATTCAAATCCAAATAGAAAATGAATTTCCAAAATGAAATCTTATGAGAGATTTTTGAGGTCACATCAAGTACCAAAACAGATCGACAGACAATCCAGCATTCGGCCAATCCCAGCCTTACGGAAAGAAAACTGATCGGAGATAGATCACAAATCCAAGAGCTACTGTCGGAATAGTTTGTCCGAGGCAATTCTCAATCCGGCAAACAGGAAACCAGCATCAACAACATCTTAGAACCAACATCTCCATGTAGTTAACAGATCCAGCCGAAAGGAGATCCGGAGAATGCAGCTTAAAGAGAAGAGAAGAGTTGACGGAATAACAAAACCAACTCCAATGCCACTAGATCTCCGAACAGATAATTCAAAGACGGCATCATAGGAGAAGAGGCATCACCAACCGTAAACACTCGTAGTATCATGAAGGAGATCTCCACAGAAGATAACAAGCAGCAACAGGAGGACAGATCCAGCCGCAAAACAGATCTGCCAAAAAAAAGAGCTCCCAAGTCAGCTAGTTAGCTGACCGAAGATCCAGCAAGAGGAAGATCACCGAGGAAGATGCTGAAGAGAAGCACAGGACCAGCAAGGGGAACACCGCTACCAGCAACCGATGAAGACAATATCTCTGAGGAATGAAGCCCGATGGAGCTCGGACAGAAGAGGAAAAGAGAGAAGGAGACTAGGGAGCAACTTTCTCCAAAGGCTTGCTCCGGCACCAGCACTGGAGGACAGAGATCAGGAGGAGGAAGGAGAAGCTGGGGTTTCGCCAATGAAAGGAGGGGAAAGACGAAGCAGCGTTCACTCAGTGAGAATGAACCGAGAGAGAGAGAGAAGGGATGGCTTAAGAGAGCTCGGGCCCTGCACACAGGAGGGGCATAACTAGAAGACCAAAGCAACGTTCACCTTTCATTTCAATATATTTCATGTCGCTTGTACAACGGTGTAAAAAATGTGGCTAATTCATTGTAAATGCCTAGAAAATGGAAAAATGAAGGAAGTGACACTAAAATGCCTAAAAATTGAAAATAAAGCCTAAACATTTTAGTAAAATGCCAAAAAAATGATTATGCAAGAAAATAACCCATCCACATTAGCCAAAAGTAAAAGGACCACAGTCTCCAACCACAGTCTCCAAGCCAAATAGAGTCCAAATGTCTCCGTCAATGTCGGTAAACCTACTGAAATATGTCCAAATGTATAGTGTCCTCACTATAACCAATCCCGATAAAACAGAAATTCGATGGTTGGTAGGATTAGTATCCTAGTAGGAATAGGATTGGAATCCCAACAGGACTATGGTCGGAGTTCCAATAGGATTAGATTGGTTAAAGAAGATTTACTGAAAAGGAACTCTCCCTCTCTATATATATGTATCTCTATAACCATGCCCCCTTCTTCCTCTTCCTTTCTTCTTTTTTCAGCTGGAGGAGCAAAGGAACAAGGAGAAGAAGAAAGTCTTATTGTTTTTCACCATCTTCCTTCCATCGGTTCTGCAGAACATCAGGCATGTGTTGTTTTTTTTCTTTTCTCCCCATCCCTTGCTCGGTCCTGCAAAACAGTAGGAGATAGTTTGATTGATTTGTTTTTTTAATCTGATTGACTTGTTTTATTTATTTAATTGATTTGTTTTTTATTTTCTTCCTTGCTTTGTTTTCTCTGGTTTGCTTCTCCTTGTAAATTCTGCAAAACAGCATGCTTGGATGTTTTATTTTATTTAATTTTTGCTTCCTTTTCCCTCTTCTCTGCTGCAGAACAGCAAGCTTGCTATTTCTTGTTGCTGTATTTATTATATATATATTGTCCCCCCTCCTCTTAGGTCTACCACACAGCAAGGAAGATTGAATTTTTTGTGTTCTTCCACTTGGCCCACAAGGTGGGTAAGGACAGGAACCATCAAAAATAGGGGCCACACTTCTATATTTCTTGTCCCATCTTGATTTTCAGGTATGTAGAGAGGTTAGGGGACTGGTGTGGCAGCATCCATCCTCTCTTTCTTAAATGCCCATGGATAGGGCAATAGCCATGTAGGCTTTGAGTGGTCATTTCCTTCCTTAGATAGCAAGGCAAAGTCCTTAAAAATAGGGCCACACCCCTATTTTCCTTGAATTTTCTTTCATGTGAGTATGATAGGGGACTGAGAGGACATGTGTGGGTGCCGTCTCCCCCAAGTGACATACATAAAAAAGCCCCCTTTTCAGATTGATAAACTTTTAGGGTCAGCAGTATCTCAAATTGATGAGGTAAGGTATGTGTGTTTTGCCTTTATGTCTTTTAGAAGCAATTTACCGAAGAATGAAAAGATTTAGATATTTCTTGAATTTCCTGTTTGCATAAAAGATGAATTAGATATTTTGCAGTAACAGGGTTTCTTTCATCTATGCTTTGTTGAAATGTTCAATATTTTCATATCTCCTTTTAGGAAACTTATACAAAGAAACAGGAAAATAATTCAAGTTTGTTTTACAATACTCCGCTCAACTCAACTCAACTCGAGCCTTTCTCAAGTTACTTGGGGTCAGCCATATGGATTCTCTTTCTCCACTCATGTCGATTTTGAGTTACCTCTTCAGAGATATTTAAATCATCTAAATTATATTGAATTACCCTCCTCCAAGTTAACCTAGTTCTACCACGTCTTTTTTATTTTTTTATTTTAATATTTTCTACTTTTCTTACTGGAGCATCCATAAGTCTATGTTTATTATGTCCAAGACTCCAAACCATCTCAATCTCCCTTCTTTCAATTTATCTACGATTGTCACTATAAGATAGTCAAATTTAAGATTGACTATGAAGAACAACAACTTATCGAGGCAACTTTACATTCAAACAAGCAATTGTCATGATGTTGATGATGAGAGAGTCAAGTGCTGAATTTACTAAGTCCAAGGACAACCAGTCAATGTTTAAGGGCCAACCCAGAATGTGCCAACTCACAGAGGTCATGAACTATGTAGTCAGAGGCGAGAGGCGACCGAGGCGAGGGAGGGCTCGCCTCGCCTCAGGCGCTTGAGGCGGGCGCCTCAGGCGCCCGAGGTGACATTTTTTTATTGAAGACCTTCTAAAAAAATATACATATAACATTGAAACTTTTGAAGAAGAACATAAAAAATACAAAAAATTCACTTCTAGGACCTATAATGCATCAAGATATTGGAGTCTCAAGGTGGAAAATTGGGCATTGGGGGTTTCGGGGTGGGGAAGGAAGATTTAAGTTACTAAATTTGACTTTCACAGGGTCCTCACCCGGGCGAGGCGAGATCTGCCGAGGCGAGGCGTTTTTGCCTCGCCTCGCCTCGCCTCAGCGCCTAGGCGCCTGAGGCGAGCGCCTCAGATAACATAGGTCATGAATGGAGAAAAGGACGGTAAATCAACTATGAAAAAGTTGAATTCCAAAGTCATTGTCATAGTAAAGGAAGGAGATCAAATTAAAAAGGACAATTTGGGTAATAAAAATACATCAAATTGGAATAGAGTTATTAATTAGCAAATAAAATAGTTCTGGGCCTGTGACAAGAGATGAGGAATGGTGGCTGGTTTTAGAGTTGCTAGTTTAATCAGAGGTGTGGAAAAAATAGATGCAGGAAGTATCACTAGATCAGAGGAGCAAAAGAATGAGAAATTGCAAACTTTAATGCATCCTCTACTGTACTCTGCACTCTGCAGGAGTGCACTGCCTCTTTTATCTATTTCTCCTTCTGCCTTTCCCTCCAATTCAAGTATGCATTGCAGTAGCTCCGATCTAGATTGCAAACTTGTAGTAACAGTGGTGATGACAGAGCAGCACGGATGAGGGTAGATATTATTGACAAAAGGATGCAATTCAGGAAGCTTCTGGAGAATAAGGATGGAGAGCTTACAGGATCAGCTTTGCCCTGAATAAATAGAAGAAATAACAAAGGGCCAAGCATATCTTCAGCAGTTTGAAAGGGCTTGAAGACATCATGTATGAGTTGACAAGAATGACAAGGCACCTACTGTTCCTAGACTATGCTGCTGTCTTAAATAGCAGAACTCTTTATGGTATATAGCATTTGTCTATTGTCATTAAGGTTTGTTAGTCAGTTTATTTTACTGTTTTCTGTTTCTGGTTGGATGAGAAATATTTTCTCTAACCATTTCCAACTGCACTCCCTTATAAATGAACACTAGTGGTAGTGGTACATTTGTACCATCCCTTTAAAGAAAGAAAAAGATAGAAAAATCTATTTTAATCATTACCTATTTATCTTGCAATTTAAAAGACATTCCATGTTGTTTTAAGTGTAATTTCCTTTCACATCTTCTTGACAGTGATGGAGTCCTATAGATTTTGTACTTCCTTTTATGCTCCAATGAAACTTGACTTGCAGTCACCTTCCAGAAACTAAAAGATGATGCCTCTGATTGCTACATGATTACAGTAACGACAGGCCCCATTTACAATGCTTTAACTATTCCATCTTCCACTTTTCTCTTCAAAGTAACATTAACCACATCCATTTCACTGCAGTTCTCTTCAACATTTTCATATAATAAAATAAAATCATAGAATTATGTTTTCCAGAACAAAACCTAGTGCATATCAGAAACTCATACAATTTTTAAGAAGTTGTAAAAGAAAGAAGGCCAGAATTTTTCTTCAGATTCAAAAACGGTGATAAATAAGTTTGAGATAATGGAATAGAATGATAGAACTTTACCTATCATGGAGAGCAAACAAGATACCATCAGAAGAGCGGGAGACATCAATCTCAATGCAGTCTACATGATAGAGGAGTGCCTCATGGTAAGCACCAATCTGCATGTACACACATGAGATCAGAAACGGCAAGAATGTTAACTTCCAACATTCACATGATAAAAGAAAGTACTTAAAATTTCTGTCCTAGTATGATTATTGTTGCTTCATTTAAACTGATAAAGGATGGGCAGACTTAGCAAGTTAGATGATGAATACAGCTAACCTGAGTTAGCAGCAGTGTGGAGACATTGTTTTCCAGACTTTGCAAGTATAAAATAGGATAAGAAAAGAAAAACAAGTCCAGTGGCATTAGCTGTTTTCTTTTCCACCATTCAGATCATTCTTCATTCTTTTTGGAAAAGCGTTTACATCTCATTCAGGTTTACAAGCTTGTGCAAGTTATGGAGATCAGGTGGATAATACCATTATGTTACCAACAGCATGAAATGCTGCCCCGATTTTTTGGTGGTCAGACATGGCATGAAACACATATTAGGTATTAAAGGAAAAGCAAATGCTAAGACCATGAGGAAGATCGTCCTTGACAAGCCAATAATCTATATCTCCAACTGACCATATATCTGCCTTAAGATAGTTTTTGAATCTTTGTAACTAAGTGCGCAGCCTGCTCTACAGCTAAAAGCAAACTTCCTCCAGATCAAGTTGACGCTCGAGAACATGGCAAGAAACTCCAAGTCATCTTCTACACTGATAACAGTTGCTATCAGAAATATTCAAGAGTACCAAGGAGTTCGAATTTCTTGGATGAAAATCTGCGTATGAACATTAGCCTAGTGGTGCACGTCATCTCCTACACTCATTGAGCTGGATAGGGAGATGACAACTTTCTTCCAACGATGATCGTCCTCCCACCTACGTAACGTCTCCTCCAATGAGAAGTTTCACATAGAAGAGAAGAGATAGTGCTTCGGTTAACAAGCTACAATGTTGTACTGCACTGGTATGCGAAGGTGACAAGATCGAAGGCAGCAGACAGACATAGAAAACAGCAACGAGTAAATCCGAGATGTTCCCTCGATGATTTTCAGAATCCCTATAAGCATACCGTATTGGGGGCAGCCTTGCTAGAATCTCCACCATGGGCGCAGACCAGAGGAGGATCTTCCAACCAGCCACACTTCCTCAGCCTTATCTGCAAATAAGCGTAAAAGAAAACATCATTAAGAAGGACACACAATTCTCTCAAATTACTAAATCCAGATCCCCGGGGATCAGGCACCCCAGGGAGAGCAATCGTACCCGGTTAAGTCGCCGGAGCCGGAAGTGGAAGAATACGGGAGGGATCAAACCCAGCAACAAGAGAAAGACGATGAAACGGAGGAGGTGCCGTCCAGGAAGCCTCGGCTGCCGCCGGTGCTCCTTCCCCGGCTGCCTAGAAATGGCCATCTCCTTCGGTTTCTCGTCTCCCTCCACCCGTGCCCGAGCCGAGACGGAGGACGAAGCTGGGGGACTGACATCGATCAAAATGAAGGCTCAAAACCGAACGGTTATTTATAATTTCAAGAAGAATTAATTACGCGATATAATATTTTTAAGATTTAAAACTTAATTTATTATGATAGATTTTGTCATTATTAACGATTTAGGTAGATAGACCCGCACAACTTTTGATATTTGTGAAATTAATTTCTATTGATCTCTCAAGTGTCAACATCATAATTAGTATTCTATTCAGTGTTCTTTATGTATCGGCCCTTAAAATTAATAATATCTCTATATATGTTATCATAAAAATAAAAATAGTAAATATTTAAATTATTTTTTACGGATAAATAAATCTTTGACAGGTCAAAATATTTAAAGTGATATTAATTAAATACTTTTTATTTCCATAACAAACGTCAAACACAAATTCAAAATCTCAAAATAACATCAATTCTAAATTTTACAATAATACATAATATCTTTCATATCCAAACATTTATTGTTAGTTTTTAATGTCATCAATTTCAAAATTGAAAACTACGGCGGTGATCAGCACAAATATTAAACCAAAAAAAAACATTAGACAATGTTAGTTACAACTAAGGTTGCAAATGAATCAAGCAATCGCATTACCTGTTTTAGATTTCAATACACATGAAGGTTAAGTGATCTGGATAAATTAAAATAGCAAACATTTCGATTTTGGAATGAAATCGAAATAATAGTAAAATATTTAGAATTTATTTAAAACAATAAATAAATGGTATCTATACTGTTGATTATTTGATATAATAAATTGTTACTTTTTTTAATATTTATATACTATATTTTTACGCATATATCGATTTGTATCGGACAAATGAACCGATATAGATTGATTATTCTCGATCTCGAATATAATAAATTATTGAAATATTTAATTTCGATTTGACGACTTATTACATATTGCTTATAAGATATATTGCCGTATTGGGATTCCATGTGCAGTCACGACTCACAAGAACCACGGCAGGCAATCCAAATTAGAGAAAATTTTTAAAGGAACACAGTCATAAATTTTATTTCCAAAAATGGCAGGGTAAATTTTTTATTTTCAAAACTAGCACAGTTTAACAGAAGTCACTAAGTGCGGTAGCGACTTCAGGTCGAAAGGGAGAAATCACTAGTCTCCCCAACGGGTTTGGCAAAGTCGCTGGGGAGAACAGCGACTAGGCGCAAAGTCGCTGGTTTACCCAGCAACTTCCCTTTTTTAAAAAAACTCACCTTATATTATTAATATGTTATTACAAGATAATATATATTATAGAAATTATTATATATTAATATATAGTTGATATTGATAAAATATAATAATGTTATTATATAAAATAATTAAATTATATTTATATTTTTGGTAAATGTTATAGATATATTTTTTAAGATAATATATTATATTAAATAATTTTAATTTTTTATATGTAGTTAAAGTAAAATATTAATATTATATAATTAAATTAATAATTTATAATTGTTTATAATTATTTTGTATGTAATTAATAATCATAGCATTTATAATTATTATTTATAAATTATTTAATATGATATATAAATTAATATTAATAAATTATTATTTTACATAGTACTATAATATGTTATAAATATATAATGTACTATTTAATTTATTACATAAATTAATTTACATATACTATTTAAATTGAAAAATATATCTATAACATTTACAAAAATATAAATATAATTTAATTATTTTATTTAATTAAATAAATTTTATATATTAACATTATTGTATGTTATCAATATCAACTATATATTAATATTTAATAATTTATTTTAAAATAATTATACACATTAACTATATAATATATATTATCTTGTAATAATATATTAATAATATAAAGTGAGTGAAAATCGTTAGAGCATCCAGCTACTTTCACTCAATTTTTTTTTTAAAAAAAGAAAGTCGTTAGATAAATCAACGACTTTGCACTTAACAATTTTTGTAAAATTGTGTTAATTCCGAAAATAACAATTTTACCGTACTATTTCTAAAAATAAAATTCAAGATTATGTTACTTTAAAATTTTACTCGACCAGATCATGGCGCTGATGCAGCTTCCGCTGTTCTTGGACGAACCCTTTGAGCACATCGAGCATGGCGGTCAACTCCAGCTTCATCTCGGCCAGGAGGTAGAAGCCATGGGTGGCCCCCTCGAGATGCACCACCCACCCTCGCCTCCCTGCCTGCCTTCCTCAGCGCCGTGTAGTACCTCCGCTGCCAGTCCTTCAGAGGGTCGGACCCCCCACGATCACCATCGCCGGCGGGAAGCCTTCCCCGAGCCCCGCCGCCGCCGCCTCCGGGCTCGCCGCCTCGTGGTCTCGGTCGGCATCTACGGGTAAGAACGCCTTCCAGGACCAGTCCGTGCGCTCTGTGTTCAGCAGGGGATCCTCCGCGAGGCGCACCTCCGACTCGACCCTCGATTCCCCGCCGAAGAAGGGCTGGATGGCCAGGAGCCCGACCAGAGCGACGCGTCCCCGTTCGGGGGCTCCCGCCCACCGCCGGGCGACGTGGTGGGCGATGTTGCCCCCGGCGCTGTCCCTGGAGATGAAGCAGCAGGAGAGGTCGGCAACCTGCAGGAACTCCTGTAGGAGGGGGCTTCCGGAGGAACGGAAGCGGCCGCCGCCGGAGGAGGAGGAGGAGAGGGAGCGTAACACGTCGAGGCCGTCGTCGTAGGGAGAGGGGTAGCGGTGCTCGGGCGCGAGTCGGTAGTTGACAGACAGCACGTACGGCGGCGGGGAGCTCACGGCAGAACTGGCGGCAAAGGGCGTCGTAGGGCTTGGAGGCGGGGGAGAATAAAACGAATCCTCCGCCGTGAAAGTAGAGGACGACCGGGAGGCGGCCCTCGGTGGGGATGGATGCCGGGAGATAGAGGCGGAACCAGAGGTTGCGGGCGCCGTCGACGACGATGTCGGCGTTGCGGACGCCGCGGGCGGGCCTGCGCTCAGCGCCGGCGTGGGGGTCGAGGAGGGAGAGGAGGAGCCTCCTGATGATGCCGTTAGGGAGGCGGGAGGCGCTGAGGGCGAGGGAGAATAAGAAGATGGAGAGCTTGGTCCGCAAAGTGGCGGCGGCGACGGCGAACGGCACTGCCATCGTTCCTCGTCTGGCTTCCGCCGTCGGCTCGCCGTCCGGAAGAGTCTCGTGCTCGTTATAACGGGATAGATCGTTGGGTAAATTAAGTTGCACTCCATTTAACAAAATGACTTTTATCATTAGTCCGCTCATCGAAAATGTTTGATTATCGGTCCCACCACCTCATAAATCTCTAACGCAAAGTCCATTTTGCCAGTTTAGGGCTTGTTTGTTTACAGTATCAAGCACCAATATTAATATCAGTTTTAAAACTGATATTGATATTTTGTATCAATGGGTGTTTGGATACCAATATTAATTTTAAGATTAATAGTTAAAAAGAATATCAAAAACAATATAGGTGAGGACCTGTATTGAAATTGATACAACGCATGTCTCCCCCGCGCGTCCCCGTCTCCCCCGCGCGTCCCTCCCCCTCTCCCGTGCGTCCCCCCCCCCCCCCCTCCGCTGCCCCCCCCCTCCGCGGAGTCCCCCCCGGAGCCCTCCCGTGCGTCCCCCCGCCGCTCCGCGCTGCCCCCCCCCCTCCGCGCAGCCCCTCCGTGCGGCCCCCCGCCGAAGCCCCGCCGCGCAGCCCCCCGCCGGAGCCCCCTCCGCGCAGCCCCTCCGCGCAGCCCCCGCCGGGCCCCCTCCGTGCAGCCCCCCGCCGAGCCCCCTCCGCGCAGCCCGCCCCTCCCGCGCGGTCCCCCGCCGGGGCCCCCCTCCGCGCGGTTCCCCACCCCTCCGCACAGCCCCCCGCGGAGCCCCGCCGCGCAGCCCCCGCACACCCCCCCCCTCCGGCGTGGCCCCCGCCGGGCCCCCTCAGGTGCAGCCCCCGCCGGAGCCCCCTCCGCGCAGCCCGCCCCTCCGCGCGGTCCCCCGCCGGAGCCCCCCCCCCTCCGCGCGGTTCCCCACCCCTCCGCACACCCCCCGCCGGAGCCCCTGCCGCGCGGCCCCCGCACACCCCCCCCTCCGCGCAGCCCCTCCGCGCAGCCCCCGCCGGAGCCCCCTCCGCGCGGCCCGCCCCTCCGCGCGGTCCCCCGCCGGAGCCCCCCCCTCCGCGCGGTTCCCCCACCCCTCCGCACGGCCCCCGCCGGAGCCACCGCCGCGCGGCCCCCGCACACCCCCCCTCCGCGTAGCCCCCCGCCGGGCCCCCTCCGTGCAGCCCCCGCCGGAGCCCCCTCCGCGCAGCCCGCCCCTCCGCGCCGGTCCCCCGCCGGGCCCCCCCCCCCCTCGCGCGGTTCCCCCACCCCTCCCGCACGGCCCCCCGCCGGAGCCCTGCCGCGCAGCCCCCCGCACACCCCCCTTTCTCGCAGACACCTCCTAACATGCTCATCTAATATCAATTGTAACATTGATATAATTTTATCAAACACATAGAAAATTTGATACTATCAATCTTGAAACTGATATTTCAATTTCAAAAAATATCAATATCAATATTAATACAATATTATTTTTAATACTCTAACCAAACAGGGCATTAGGCATTACAACGATTTTAGACTTATTTATTTTAAATGTTTAGAGAAATTTTATTATATCTGATTTAAATCAATATTTAGAGGTAGTAATTAAGTATCAATTAATATACATAGGTATGTATATTAATTTGGCGTTTTTATTTTCCAAAACATAAAATAAAAGTAAAAGATGTGTTTATCGGTATTTATCCAAAATTTAAAACAGATGGTTTTTATTAACCTTTTTCGAAATAAAGATAACCCGTGACTTGCTTTGTCTTTAAAAAAAGTAGTGATACTCTTCCAAAAAAAAAAGAGAGCCATTATCCCACATGAGAACTTGGCTGAGCTAATTAACTTAGAAGAGAAGAGTGAGAAGTCTTTCTTGAACAGACTATGGGCATGTCTAGTTAAGACAAAAAGACATAAAATTTTAGAAATTTTGAAAAAAAACATTTATATCCACCGACCTCTACAACTTTGAAATGAATATTAAGAAAAAAATGACACTAAACTTTTTTTGAATCATTTCTATTCAAATCTTTGTCACATGACCCAACCTGGCATTCCATTGATGAAGAAAGTGTTTAAAGCTAGAAAAGGAGGAAAAGAACACTATGGGAATTATGAATGTAATCGTTGACAATGATGTGAGTCTTGTCTGACATAGACCACGATGCATATTTTGTTGAGAATGTGAGAAAATTAATCTCATCTAGCAGGATAGATAGAGTAAAGAGGAATGTCATCTTTGGGAAGGACTCTGACCACATTTCTAGATTCACTATATACAGAAAAGTTAAGAATGTGCCAACTAAAATAACTCAAAGACAAGAAAAATGCTCGAAAAAAGCTAATACATAACTTTAGAAGGAACATTGGATGTGCTACATATACATTTATATATATATATAAAGAAAGGGAGAAGACCTAAGCTAGACGAAAGTCAAAAATAACTCTTGGAAATTTTTAAAACCATTAAGAAAATATCCAAAAAAAAGCAAGACTTAGTTAGAATAGGAGTGGGTTTTGCTTGTTGATGATAGGTAATTTACCAATCCCTTTTATGTCAACCGCGTGCGTATTTTATTAATTTTTAATCGGCATCATTATAGTGCTGTTAACTACAAGGTGGCTTGATTGGCATGGTATTACTTCTTGAAATTGAGGGTTGTTTGTATCTCGATGGTTTCATTATTAATGGAGTGTTTGATTGCACGATAAATTAGATTTTTTTTAGAATTTTATATTTTAGTAAAAAAACTTGTTAAAAGAGATATCTGACGGTCATTATTATAATTTTATGTTCTTAAAGAGTTTTGGCTAAATGAATGATAGGTCCATTTCAAATGGGCCCGTTTAATAGTTACTACAGTCAAAATGTCACTTTAACACCAGATCCCTTTTCACACATTTCAACCATCTTAACTCCGTTCTATACGGATTCTACAACGGAGAGTTAAGCGGAGATGTAAAAAGACTCTTTTACCCTTTTGGATCGATCACCAGCCTAATGCCCTGTTTGGTAACACTATTAGACATCTCTGTCATTATTAATTTTAAAATTGATATTGTTGGTAATCATCCGGAGGTGTTTGGCTCATAGTATCAATTTTGAAATTTGTAATACAAACAACACAGGTTATGTAATACAAGTGTCAACTCGTATCAATTTTGATATTGATACTTCATCTTCTAGAAATATCAATATCAATACTAATATAGTATCATTTTTGATACTCTAACCAAACAGGCCATAAACAAACAAATATGTAAAAATCATGATAGCGTGTATAAAATCAAAAATAGCGGTCTGCATTAAAAATAGATCGTCGGTCACCGGCGTAAACCAAACATAAAAGTTTAAATATATAAAAATCAGAAAAATACAATGACTTATATACATAACAAATATCCTAAAAATAGGTATGTATATATAAAGAAGATAAGATAGAAAAATCACCTGCATACCAAAAAATTGACCATAAAAATCATCTGCTCACATACAAAAGACCTATATATATATAAAAGACCAGAAAAATCACCTGCTTACATGAAAATACACCCATATACATAAAAATTCAGAAAAATCACCTGCTTACAAAAAAAATAGACCCGTATACATATAAAAACCAGAAAAATCACCTGCTTCCAAAAAAAGGCATATACATAAAAAAAACCAGAAAAATCACCTGCTTACAAAAAGATAGACTCATATACATAGAAAAACCAGAAAGATCACCTGCATCCAAAAATAGAGCTATATACATAAAAGACCAGAAAAATCACTTGCTCACATAAAAAAAGACTATAAAAGACCATAAAATTAGCTGCTTACATGAAAATATACCTGATATACAATCAAAACAGACCTGTGCACAAAAAAAATCACTGTTTACATTCAAAACAGACCCGTATACATTCAACCTGTACATTTGGGAAGGAAATCCCCAATTGGCAGAAATCCCGAAAGCTAGGAGAAAAGCCAGAAATCCCCAAAACTAGGAGAAAGGCCAGAAATCCCCAATTGGAAGAAATCCCCAAAGATAGGAGAAATCCCCAATCGGCAGAATTGCCCAATCGACAGACGCAGCAAAACTCCCAGCGCCGGTAGAACTCCCAGCGCCAGACACCTCCCAGTGCCCCCTGCTTCGAGCGCCCCCCCTCCCATCCGCGGACAGCAGGTCTTGGTCGTGGAGGAGGCGGACCTGGAGGGGCTGCCGTTCCCACAGGCGTTCGCCAAGGAGCTGCTGCGGAATCACCCGCCGACCTACTTCTCGCTGATGCACGCGGTGGTGGAGCCGACGATGCTGGGGGCTACGACATCCTGCCGGGGGTGAACGTCGACTTCTACCTGCCGCCCATCTCCGCGGACCTGCGGATGTGGAAGGACCCCGCCGCCTTCGACCCGGACAGGTTCCTGGCCCTGCGGCGAGGATGCCGACATGATAACGCTACTCCAGAGAATAGGCGAGGAAGAAGGAGTGATCGATCAAAACCAACTTTTTGCCAAGAAGATGACAACGCCCGTAGCCACCGTTCTTCGCTTCGAGGGTTAGGTAGCAGCTTGGCGGGCGAGAAGACGAGGGTGTTACAGCGTCGGAGGAGGAAGGCGAGCCCTAGATCGCCATCGCCGTGTCCGCTCGCGCCTGTCTGGATCGGGTCTGTCTCGAGCGTCTACCCCTCTTTAGGCCGAGGGTATTTTCAGAATCAACCACAGTCAATGGACGGAAAAGGTTTCACCGGACCCGTTATTATATCAATTGTGAAAAACGGATCTAACATTATACATATTCAGTCAACGAACTAACTATTAAGTTGACTTTCTTAATCGGACCTACAATCAATTTTCCCAAGAGTTTTTCTCCTTGAACAAAAAGAGTGTTATCTCTTGTTTATCTCGTAGTTCTTCACCTTGTTTAATCATATACGGCATTCACTTTTTTTTTGTTTTCGCACCTTCTTTAACATGATAATTGTACATGTCATTGATTAGCTCGCACTTTATTTTAATAAACATTTCATCGTGATAGTGTATAAAAATTTATCGCGCAACCAAATACCTTATAATGATATCAATGACTTTGTAATATCTACGAGTTTTTTAAATAGAAAATTTGAATCAATTGGTGTATGTAAACACTAGGGCTGTAAATGGATGCGGATAAAATTCGGATTCGTTCCGAATTCGTATCCGTTTAGGCGGATAATATCCGATTTTAGATATCCGTCGGAGCGGATATCCGGATACGGATATTATCCGAATGTTAATCGGAGCGGACACGGAAATGCCCGCTCCGCTCCGTTTAAGATCCGCTCCGAATCCACCTTTGATAATATATACAAAATATATATAATTATATATTTAAAATCATTATATTTACAAATATGATTAAGTATTCTTTATTATATATTAATATACTAAGTTAATATTTATAAATATATGATAAATTTAATATTTTATAATTTTATTTCTATGTATTTGTATATTATTAAATATATTAATTAAATAATATTTAATTAACATTCCGAAGCGGATATTATCCGTATCCGCTCCGAATCCGAAGATTATCCAACTTATAATATCCGATCCGTATTCGTATCCGATTTGAACCGGATACGGATTATCCGGATAACTAAACAGAGTGGATACGGAAACGTCGTATCCGCTCCTTATCCGCTCAGTTTAGAGCCCCAGTAAACACCACCGCTCCCCCTTCCTCCTTTTGTCATCATCCGTACAAAAGCCCCCTCACCGTCTCTCCCTCTCTCTTCTTGTCACTTGTCTCTTCTCTCTCCCCACCACCGCTACCAGAAGCCCCATCGTTTCTACCTCTCTCCCAACTGTCACCAGTAGGGCAGTCAGCCCCCCTGCCATCACCGGCCAGCCACCATCACCGCCATGATCATTGTCGCCGTATATTGCAGAGTTTTTGCTACGGACACATCCACCTCCCTTGGAGCACCCACCTCCCTCGTCGTTGACACGCCCACCTCCTCGGCCGTGCGTGCGTGCCCACCTCCCTCTGTACACTTGTGCCTCTGTCGACTACGCGCATCTACCCCTCGGATGCAAGAAGCTACTGAGCCGTTGCAAGTCCATCGTCGCCCACCCAATCCAATTCAACAGATTAGTTTAGAAGTTTTTTTTAATAAAAATATATAAAAAGTCTATAAAAAAATTAAAATTTAAGAAAACTTACGTAGTGTCCGATCGAGTTCACCATAGTAATTTTTGAAACGGTTGTGATACGATAGTACGATAAAAACTGAAAATTGGGCAATCGAACTATATATATACTAATATTTTTTGATAGAAAGTATCGAGAAGAAAGAAAAAAATTGGAACCCTTGATTATATGTTAAATTGGTTACGGTTAAAACGTCATTTTTTTCTTATTCTGGATGTGGTTAGATGAATTTTTTTATAAGATTTCATACTTTTAAATTATAAAATATTATATAAATGACAAGTTTAATCACGAACTCTCCATGCTCTTATTGATTGAATGTAGTAAAATATATTTAGAGATGTTCAATTAGATAGATTTGCTATCTTAGAAGCGTGCACTTTTTTATTTATATTCATGTTATCAGTTTTTTGTAATTATGTTGTAAGTTTGGTTAGTTAAATGACGATGATATGAATATGTTATTTGCATATAGAATGATGATAGGGTGCACGAAAGAATGGTGTTATGATGCATAAAATGATGATGAAATGATAGTATGTATATATTAACTAATGGAATGTATATGAAATGATGAGGTGTATGTATGAACGATAGCTTACACATGAAATGATAGTTTGCATATGAAATGATATCATTGACATGAAGAGATGATATGGAATGCTATGGTTGGCCTAAAATGATAATATGAAATGATGTGGTTGACACTAGATGATTAATATAGACATGATAAAATATCATGATATGGTTATATGAACGAGACACATGATGTGATAAGTAAAATGATAAAACAATGTGCTCATGCTTAGTATTGTTTCAAGTGTACCAATCCCCATTATTTTACCACATAGACGTGTGGCCATTGTTCTGCTTCACTCTCGATGTTTGTCACTATTTTACCACACACATGTTGTGGCCACTATTTTGCTGCACACTGAGTGTATGCCTCTGTACATACTCGAAGCACACCTATCAATATGTTGCACTATAGTAATAACTAGTTTATTAGATCCAATAAATTGTATAACTAAGTTTACTTTGTTCAAGACCATAGAAATGATAGTATGTGTGACATGGAATTTAATCAAATTGTATTGATGTTACATAAAATGTTAAGTACACCGAATGTTTAATACATTTAGATTAAATAGATGATATCCATGTTGATATTGTAAGGAATCAATCTGAGCATTTAAAATATTTTTGATTCCTTGAATCCAAGGTCTTAGCCTTTATTGAAACTAAAACGACAAAATCGGGAACCGATTAAGAAGGAGATCGAATTCAAATCTCTCACCAGAGATGAAAAGTGGATGTTCCTTGCTACTTCAAACCGTTCAAGTGGACGGCCTCTAGCGGTATCCACACGAACTTCTTCCAAGGACCGGTTCTCCTTCGCTCCATGCTCGAAAACTCTTCCAGAACGGAGTTGGACCATGCGAGGACTCCTTCCGAGAAGAGAGGAGAGGGAGAGGCTATCAAGGACGTTCTCCCACCCTTTGGCTTGATAGGGTTTAGCTTCTTAAGCATATTATATGTAGAAGATGCAATTTTTCACAAAAATTCAAATATTCTATATATTTACATCCTTGCTCATGTCCTTAGAATTAGTTCTAATGTGTGCAACCCACTAGGCCCAATAATCAATTTGGTTGAAGTCAAATTTTAAAAAAATAATTTTTTAAAATTAAATCAAATCTATTATCCAATAACAGATTTGACGGCTTTTTAATCATAAAAGGTACAAACAACATCCTATGATCCCAAACGACTTTGGGGAGTTAAATAACATCTATTGAGCCTTTCCATCATCAGTTACCACACTAATATAAATCCTCGTCCATGCAATGTCCCGGTCGGTCAGGGGTTCGGCACTGACTGTCCACCCCTTTAATAATCCGACTCTGTGAAATCTTGTACTCAGGAATGGATCAACTAGAAAACTCATTTTTCAATTATCCTATCGACCTTGGCTAAGGATTTAGAGTACTATTCTATAGGACATTCTCTCTCTCTTACCGAGAGTGAACGATCCCTTGTTGTTTGCTCAATTGTCTCCACCGAGTTTCTCTTGCACCCGATTTATTAACTATATTAGACCATCATGGTGGTGATCCATAAGTTAATAATCAAAGTACAAGATACACCCAACAAGACATCTTTAGCGACTCAGGTCAAACATCCAACCATGCCACAGTGATGATAGAATACCTTGATAGACACTTCAGTAAGATACTGATCAGGGTTTTTATGATGGTCAGTTCAGTGAACTCATTCTATTAATGAGCACCTGTATGTGTATCTTAGTGTCTCCACACTAATGACCAATGAGATCGGTCATTCTCATCATATGAGAAGATATCACATACACAAGTCTATCTAGATCCTTAATATCCTATCTCAAGGACCTATGACTTGGAACATTTAGATCACTAGCATCTAGATGATTGATCTCATTATCATGATCTCATCATGATTCAATCATCATTGCATGTGATTAAGGACTTCATTACGGTACGCTTATCTAAAGATAGATGGTAATGAATAAATGCCTTTTATTATGAATAAGATGATATAAGAAATATCTAATCATATCATATATGATTGATTTGTAGAGTATACATTTCTATCAGATATATGATAGATATTTTAATCTTGCTATTAGAATGTTAAATTTCATGCCATGATATGTATATATAGAAATATTTGTATGAAGTTTTCATGTTTAAGAAGCTAATATGTAGTGTGGAATCTATAAGACTTGAATAAAAACTAACTGTAAATGAATGTTTGTAAAATTTTTTATCACTGCAAACTATAAAGTGGAGGAACTAATGTCTCCTGACCCAATATGACTCACCCTGACTCACCCTGACTCACCCTATTCCTTTGTTACATATACCATTTGCAAATTTTTTGGAGCATGGCTTTGAGAAAGGAGGTGATTTGGGTGAACAAGTTGATAATTATGAGAATGAACAACCAGATGCTTAGTTGATTTGGCTATGTTTTGTTTAGTTAAATAACTTGGCTTATGTAGTTAAGAGAGGAGTTGTTTGTACTATTTAGTTGTTTGGTACTTAAGTTGTGTTTTGAACCTTATTTTAGATTGTTTGAGACTTATCTAGTTGTGATGTGCTTGTTAATCCAAACCTAATTCTTTGTATGTTTTTTTATCTTGCTGTTATAGTTTTGGGAAAAATCTATTTTTCGCTGCACATATTAGTGTTAGTTTTCTAGGTCGTGACAAACTTATATTGAGAACATGCTTGAAGTGTTCTATGTAAAATCTCACAACATTTTAGAAGATTCAATTTTATGTTATCATTATATGTTCAAGGATTATTAATGCACACCCGTAATTAATAATATACTCCAGCTCTTTAGTTGATCTCAAGTTGAAGGAGAAGATCATGACAGCGTTTAAGTGTTAAAACTCACTGATTTATTTTTATTTTGATGTACATTTACTATTTTTCATTCTGTAAATTTTTTTTGTGGTTTTGAACATAAAAAATGTAAAATTTTATTGTTCAACTTATCAAAATAGTGCCACATACAATGTTACTAAATGAGAAAGATATCTATATCTTCTTTATATATTAAATATATTACATAAATTACTAATGTTATAGATGTTTTACTATTCAGACTTCCAATTGTACAATTGTCCATGAGTTTAGACAAATAAAACTTCAAATATGATAGGTCCTTTCTACTTAAATTTAAGTCACTTTACATATTAATTTGATGCATGTATTGATATGTTAGATATTTTAATTCAAATTATTTTGTATTACATATATTACTTAAGCATTTTTTTTCAAATTGACTTGGTGATGAGTTGGTTAAAATAAATGAATTTCTATATGATGCACTCCTGTTAAAATAAGTGAAAATGAACATGTTACATGCATTAATCATAAGTTCACATGTGCAATTATATTGTCTATTTATATTTTCTTATTATGTATATGATTAAGGTTGCTAAGATCATCACACGATTGGAGTATATCTTGTTAATGTTCTCTTGATATATATTGTTAAGTCATGCTATGCAGTTGCCACATAAAATGTGATACGCTATAATTTGATGAAATAATGTAATAAGATAGATGTCATGTATATTAAAATTTTACCAAACTATGTAGCCAACTTAGCGAGCAGAGTATTAGAATAGTTTGTAGCATAGAGTGTTGAATCACCCAAGGGTCAGACTAGGTCGGGTGACCCTATCAAAATCTGGGCAGACCAACTCGGCATCGATCCGGTCGCCATGATTCTTGAACATCCCATTTATTAATAGTATAACAATATTTTATTATTACATATGGTTAATATTTGTAATTATAAATATACGGTATATACTTAAAATTTATAAAATTATTTTTTAACTATCTTTACTCTTTCACTTGAAATTAACTCTTTTCCAACATATACTAAAACACTAGAATTACAAGAAATTATTTTTATTTGTATTCACGGATAAACACTCATATTCAATTATAACATAAAAATATAATTGTATTTATGTATGTAATTTATGTAAACGTAAATACATAGCATGAATTTTTTTTATATTTTCTTATTTTTCATGTAATGTTTATTTTTTTTAAATATTTTTAAAATAAATAAATAAATCTAACTTATCCAATCGAGTCAAATTTGGGACTGACCGACTCTAGGTCGACCCTCAACCCCACCTTTCTTGATCTATGGTATTTGTCGATCTCGGATACCATAATTTACTCTAGGCATGCTATTTGAATGGTACATAAAATGTTCACATATTTATTTGTCTTGGACCCTTCAATCACAATGCCGTGATTTGGGGGTTTGCCGGATAAAATTGTTAGACTTATATAAAAGATTTCTATGATATTTTCTAAAATGGATTTACTTGGGTGATGTTTGATAACTCTAATTCATTTTTAACTACTTGATAAGACCTTATTAGATATAGAATTAAGATGGTGTTTGTTTGGGCTTAATTTAAAAAAAATATCCTTTTAACTTTATTTGTAATATTTTTATCGTGTTAAAAAGTGTAATTGTTCAAGGTGCATATCAAATAATCAAATAGATTTGTACTCACAATAGGGTTTTATTCTCACTTGAATAAAATTAAAAAAACTAAAAACTAAAAACTAACTCAATTTTACGACCTTCTGATATCACTAAATATAAATAATAAACAAGCTAAAAGCTCTAGTTAAGAGTTCAATTAAATTTTGTAAAGAAGATGAAATTAAGACTACCCAAGTCTCATAAGTCATAACTTTTCAAATTTTTTATATCAAGATGTTCCCCTGTGTTTATTAACTTCAAAAAAAATCATGTCTATTTGCACCATACATAATTTCCTAGGTTGTGGTGCTTCAACCTTTTCTCATTTGGTTACTTACTTGTTTCTCTCCAAATAAGATACAAGTGGCTTGCAAGGATAGCAAGTACAGGACAATGCACCCACACAAGAAATAAAAAAAAACAGTGATTAGTGAGATGAGAGAAATATTTGGTCAAAATTTTACCTAATATTCTTCGAAGGGTTCTTAAATTATTTAAATTTATTTTTAAACAAAATAAAATTGTAATAATTCTCTACATTATTAAATTATATTGGATGTATTTGTGTGTATTAGGCCAGATAACTATTGCAACTTAGATATGTCATCATAAAATTTTAAAAATCTTAAAATAATATTTTATGTTGTTTAAAAATAAGGTATGCCGCCTAAAAATCTCCCAAGTTCTCTTATTCCTCTTTATCACTATAAAAAAGAGGGTATTTGGGTCAAAAAAATTTAAAAAGTGTCTAATTAACGAAATATTGGAGGATTGTTGAACGGAGGTACTTAGTTTCCGAATTATTTTTATTTTTTAAAGACATATGTAAGATATAGATAATTGTGAAGAGTCTGAAGACTAACGGATACAGTCTCCTTATAAGAACATCTCTTTTCTTGAAATAAAATACTAACTTGTTCATGTTATTAAACTAAAATACAATATATTGTTGAGATTAAAGATAAGATAAGATAGCGTGACTACAAACTCTCGACTAGGAGTTTAATCCAGAGCAAACAAGTTACATAAACGAGTAACCTCAAGCAAATGAATTACACGTAATACTAAGAACTTCTACACGAGAAAGGCGTATTATATATATATATAAAGATCAGTGAGAAGAAGACAAACATAACAACAAAGTTGCTCAAAATCTAATTTTTCAATGCAGTTGAGCATAACCACTTAGGGTGCATTTGGTGGCACGTAAAACCAAAACAAGGAAATTTTTTTTCTGGGATATTGTTTTCAATGAAGTGGAGAGCACTATTTGTTGTTTGGTTTTGAAAAATACTTTGAGAAGAATATATTAGTGATAGATAATTTTATGAATATTTATATAAGTAAAGTTTTTATTTATGAAAAATTTTTGATGTAAAAGATAAATTAAATAATTAATTATTTATAATTAATTATATACTTTTAAAAATTATAAATTATATTTATTTAAAATACCTATTTTGCAAATCACAACATATTGACAACCAAACAAGAGACACACTACGTATTAGTACAACAAAAAAATTTTCTTGTAATTTATATATAAAAATAATTCAACCTACAAATTAGTTCACGACACTTTTTAACATGATTTCTAGTTATATTTTTTAATAAATATAGTAAATGAGTATTTCATATGATAAAATAACCTTTGAATTATGGCATTTAATTTATCAAGCATTTGAAAGTAATCCCAAAATAAATTAATTATTTAATAACATCATCAGAAGTTCAAAGTTTAACTAGAAGAAAAGTTAAAGCTAGCCGCTGAAAATAGTCTCCGGTTAAAATCTAGGGATGTCGAAATCTTGTTTCTAGCCTGGTCAAAGGAAAATATTTTCCTTCGACTGATGTTTTACGTCTAAACAAATAACCTGATTGATCAGGTTTTTTTGAAAAGGTCTTGCATGCGGAGCTTTTCAACTCGAACAAACGGTTAGTTGAAAAAACTTTGCACACCATATAGATATGAACATGGTTCGCCAGGTCGCGACCCTCAATCCGGTTGGATTTAGGCCTGACCAGCTCAGTCACAACCTGACCGGGCCGACTCACCCGGTCGGGTTGCGCGACCCGGCCCATATGGCCATTGGCAACGGTCATATGACCATTGCCAACGGCTTGGGGAGGCTGGAGCCCCCCTCCCCCCCAATTCAACCCCCAAGGGGCTCCTCTTACTCCCACATCTCACTCTCACTCTCAAGCTCCCATTGCTCTTATTTTATTTTTCATTTACTTAATTATTTCGTTAAGTACTTCATTAGTTCATTTAATATATTTATTTAATACTTATTTCATTGATTAGTTAGTTAAGTAGTTTCTTCTTTTTAATACTTACTTACTTACTTAGATAGTTAGTTAGCTAGAAGATTAGTTAGATATTTAGTTTAGTAGTTACTTAAGTACATAATTAGTTAGAATGTATAGTTAATTACTTACTTAATTACATAATTAGTTAGTTATTTTTTACAAAATTAAAAGTTTACTTAGATTAGTAGTCACTTATTAATGTTATTAACTTTTTTAAAATAGTTAATTACTTAGATACTTCAATCCAATCGATTTTTAGTTATGGTGACTCATTTGGATAAGTCTTAGTATAGTTTTCTAAGTGACTGACGAATATGATCGTCATGTGTACATGTATCAAGCTGTGTACTCAACTCAAATGACATTAGGAGAGTACATTAACTACCTACAAAATATAGAACACATTATATTGGAATAAAGTTGATGTATTATTTGTTTAAATCATGTCATTTATTTTTCTTCAATTTTTTGTATTTTTTGATTTTTTCACATTTTTTGAATTTTTTGAATTTTTTTAAAAAATAATAAAAAAGTGAGGTCACGACCAGGTCGGCCTGGGGATCTTGCGACCTGGTCACAACCCCCGACCCTTCCTTCCTTGGATGTGAATATTATCTAAATTGATAGCCTCATAGTCTCACTAATAAGAACAGGGCTATGAAAATAACGTTGTAAAATTTCAAGGCAGAAGAGTGCCCCCAATGTAAACTAAGTGAGAATCACTTAGATAAATCGAATAGACACTCTCATTTCAACACACAAACTGTGAACACAAGTATCAAAATAACATGGTAAATTACCCCCCCCCCCCCGGATAGAACACCTAGGTGGCGTGATGAAATGGTCGAGAAATTGTGACAATGGGTTAGACAAAGAAAAAGAGAAGAACATTCGTAAAAAGAAGTGAATTGTTCTAAGGGAAGAATTGAGTTAAAAGAAAATTCGAGATAGAGAATATCACCGTTATAACTAAAAAATTTGAATTAGATTTACGAAGAGAGTCGAAGAAGAGAACATTATCTTCCAGAGAAAGGATATTACATCAGATCTTCCTCCATCTTTGACCAAAAAATCATTGAAAAATAGTGATCTTTCTTTTCGTCCAGCTAAGGTTCCTAGGCCTCCGATCCAAATCATTGGCCACATCGACCTAACTAATGCCCTATTTGGTAATGTTATTAGATACTTCTATCATTACAAATTTTAAAATTGATATTGATATGAACCATCAAGAGATATTTGGTTAATTGTATCGATTTTAAAATTTTTAGTGCAAATAAAACATATTATGTAATACAAGTGTCAATTTGTATTAATTTTGATATTGATACTCTAATACTTGAAAATATTAATATCAATATTGATATAGTACCAAAAATAAAACTCTAATCGAACGGGGCATAACGTAGCACCGAAAAATTAAGAACACCTTGTATTATAATATCAAATTTAAAATTACATAGTCATGCACTTTTTATGTTGGATAAAAATATCACGAATTTTAAAAATTATATAGAGTTGTTCTTTTTGCACAAGTTCTTGGAGAATTATTTCGAGTTCGTCACAAGAGAGAGACAAGTTGTAACATCTCTACGTCGCTGATAGCATCATGACAGCATTCGCCGCTTTTGACTTGTGCTCCTTTTTTTTCGCTTGCAAGTCCGCCCTCTGTGTGGGGGGTTGGTACCCCACCTACCGCTGCCCATCTTGTTGCACAGGAGGCACGGGGAGATGGAATAGGAAGCGAAGTAGGAGACAGCAGAAGAACCAGAGGAGCGGGAGGACGAGGAGGACTCGACCAGGAGTGGCGGAAGGTGGAGGGACCAAATGTGCCTGTCCATGTAGGCACGCTTGCTCCTCGCCTTGGCGAGCACCACCAAGGAGTTCGTCGAGAACCAGCCGCTCCCCAAGATCCTCTTCAAAGTAATTAGCATGACACACCGAAGAAGAGAAAGGATAGACGGCGGAAGGGAGGAAGAGGTGGTACTCACCGGAACAACGGGGTCGAAGGTGGGCGGAGGTGCCTAGAACGAGAGTACGGATGACCAGCAACTACCCACGCCCGGCGAGGAGTTGTCCTTCCTCTCTTCTTCCTCGTCCTCGGAAGAATTCATCTTCTCCCGTGTTCTACTCCTTGCTGCCGCCCAAATCAAGCAGGTCGTTGATTGAGAAATCTTCCCGAGCGACTCCCCCGCACTGGTCAACTGGCGTGCCTTCTACTTCTTTCATTGGAAGGGAGGAAGATGACGGGCCTTGCAATTACAGAAGCAGTTACTGATAGTAGCAGGCAGGCGAGGAGAAGAAAAGCATCTTCCCCCACCTACCCTCGCCTTTTTCATGACTGTCGTCGCCGCGCAATCCATCGCTCTCCTTTAAGAATAGTCACAAGGTTTCTCTCCAAGAGGTTTTCTGTCACAAGATCATTGGTCATAGAGGGAGATAGAGAGGGGGGGTTCCTTGTCTCGTGGAGAGCGGATCACCTCAATTCCTCGGTGAAGAGATTATCTTCAATCCCCAATGAAAAAAGATCACGATACCAATCATTTAAGTAATAGATAGTGAGTTAGTAAGACATTAGTAGTGATTCAACTCCCGTCGGTAACAGCTTAATAAGCTAGTGAACCGTAACTGAACCGCTATCGACGTCTTACAAACTCGCTACCGAGATAATACAACTCACTACCAATAGGTAATGAGTTAGTAAAGTGTCGATAACGGTTTAACTTTTTTTAGTAGCAGTTCATCACTTAAGTGGTCTGAGGTCATGGCTGATTTTCATTGAGGACCGAAAGTACTCCTTTCACCGAGAGACTGAGGTTTTCCGCTCTCCTCCTTGATGTGGCTCTTTGGTTGTTTCGAAAATAAAATAGATCGTCCTTTGTTTTGAATTTAAAAGAGTTTTAAAGTGAGAGAATGTGATATTTTTTTAAAAAAGAGAAAGGATGCGAAAAATTCAACCAAACATGGGTCGTCTTTTTTTTAAAAATTAGATAGAAAAGAAGAAGAAAAAAAACAACCAGACACCATATTACGACGCCATCAGTAGATGCTCCCATCCAAACACCCGCCGGCCGCCGACGAGGTTCCGTTGGCTCTACCGTTAGTCAACACGGGAAGGTAACAGACACCCGGCAGAAGACCAATTTACTAGAATGCCCTCGCGTTTCGTGGTTGAAATGCCGTCTGCCCTCGATCAATCAGGGTATCCTGGTCTTTACAGATTACAGATCTGCCGGCTGCGGTGCGGCGGCTTCTTCTTCCTCCTCCTTGCCTCCTCCATCTCCGCCGTTTTCCGCCGCGGGAGGACTGCAGAAGGGGAGCTTGAGCTTCGCTACGCGCCACCTCTCTTCCGCGTCTCCGGAGTGAATTGACCCCGGACCTTTATGGATTCTGGAGGAGGACGCTGCTTATCGCCGATCTTCTCTTCCAGTCTCCCCGGAGCCCTCGTCGTCCCTTCTCAACCGTTCGACCTTTCGTTGCTTGTTCCCATCAAGCCGTGGTTCCGAGAACGCTGGGTTAGGTTTTCCGGATAGCGTTTGTAAGCCTCGTTCCTCCTTAATTATCTTTTCAAAGACGGGTTGTGTGGTTCTGTTGAAAATCTGCAATTTTTTTTTGGTTTTCGCGTGTGGAAGATTATCCTTCATTGTGTATATTCGTGTAATCGTTGTGATTGCTTTCTGTATGAGTGCTATTTTTTTATTATTATCATTTTGGCTTTAGCTGATATCTGGACCTTCCTGATAGAATTGTTGAATCGTACTGAAGACCCTATGGCAAGTTTGAAGAGGGTGAAGGAAAGCCTTTTTCTCGAATGTTAGTAGAAAAAGTCTTTTTATTTTGTTTTTTAAGGTGGTGTTTGATTTGACTTAATGAAATATCTAAAACCTCAATTTTATTTCTAATCTCTTTTATGGAACACAATCTTAGTTATCCATCTACAAAAATAAAAAGACTTATGGTGAAACATTTTAAGTGATTCTGATTAAAAAATTACTATCATATTCGTACGTTTTGCCAAAGATCTCTATGTCTAACCTCTAGCCGATTCAGAGGTTAGACATTAATTAAGCCAAAACAAATGGGACCTAAGTTGAATTGGACAGTCAAAATAAATCAGCTTGTTAGTGTCATGATATGTACGATGAAAATTTGGATTGGGCTTTATGAAAACAACAGAAATTGTTCATTTAATCTTATTTTTTACAATGCGATACACTATGTTTTACTTGCCTAGTTATTTGGAGTGACATTTTTATATAGTTGATGCCGTAAAAGGATGAATGAACATTTTTCAGTTCATCTTCGCACTAGGCATGTGTGGTGTGCAGAGATTAGCTATTGCCTGTTGGATTACCGTTGTCTGTTTTTTGCATGTTTACGCATCTGATGTTGGAATTATTTTCTGAACAGAAGTAAACTTGGTTTATTGTCACGAAAATCAACCATAGGCCAACAGAATCTTTTTTATGCATGCACAAGACGTTGCATTCTTATAACTATTTGTACTATTGCAAGTGAGATTTGTTTCTCAAAAGTGTTCAGTTTTATGATTTCTTGTTGTAAAGAAACTATGTAGCAGAAAAGATAATGATAATGAAGTCCATGCAATGCTGATATTTGACTAATAAGGTTTACATGCAATTCAAATCATTTCCTGAAATAAAATTGATTTGTTTCAAAAGGACACAGATAAAAAAAACCCACATGGCAACTTCCATGTGCATAAAGAAACTTATTTCCTCCATATAATTTGGCGATTTGTCTATTTTTGGAATATCATTGTGTTTGTAACATCACAACATGTATGAAGATGATTGTAGGAAGCACGGAAATTATAAGGCCTTAAATTTCTGTGCTTTGTAGAGGTTTTCTAGTGCCACCCGGTTGTTTACCATGTGCCTTAAAGCTTGAAAGAAAAGAATTGTAGTGGCTTAATTTGCTTACATAGAATGTTTATCTCTCCTAATCCCATTCTTATTCTTTTTTAATATCCTTTAAGAAAATTATGAATTTGTGCTAACCTGGTTTTTCTCATTGATGCAGACTCAAGAAAGCTTATTGCTTCGCAGTTACATTTATGCCTAATCCAGTACCAGTTTGGAGTAACAAATCAACCCTGCACTTTTGAACCACAGATCATTTTCATAGTCTTTCCTTTGAAGACAAAATCCATGGCAGGACGTTATAGTGTGAAAAGGCAGTCTCGGAGGGCTAAATCCTCTGGTTGGGCAGCTTTTGGTCGCAAGCAGAGGGGACAAGAATGTGCAAGCCCTGGAGAAGTTGATCCTTTCCCACCTATTTCTTGTCCTAAGCTGCCTATGAATGGCTGCCAGTTCACAAGAAGTTTCTCTTCTGTTGTTTGTGCACCTGATCATTCTATGCATACCATTACTGTCAATGGTGGAATTTTGGATAGTTATCATGGTCAGAATCCAAGAAATGATGTCTCTAAGCTGACGAGCACAAAAAATAACATCTTTTCATCTATTAAGAGTTTGAAAACCTTTCATGAATGGGCAGATGAAAGTCTGATTAGGGATATCTTAGAAGCAGTAGAAAATGTTGAAGAACGGGCATCTGAAGTCTTGAAGGCAATGGTATTGAATGACTTTCCCCAGCAGGAGGAAGAAATTCAAGAAACTAGTTCTTATGGCAAGGACAACGGAATTGCCAAGGCAAATGGGTGCTCAGGTAATCAACCTGAGATAATTTTGAAGGAAATGACATCAATGAACTTGGTTTCTGCACCTTTTGAACCTGAGTGGGAAGAGGATGACATTTACTTGAGCTACCGAAAGGACGCGCTGAAAATGATGAGGTGAAAATCTTCACACTGGTTTTTCTGTTAAAATAGATAGTTAATTGAGCATATCCTTGTGTGTGAGTGTTGCAGTTATATTCCAGGAACGTTAAATGAAACCCTACTTGATAGATTTGATTAATGGTGTTGGGTTTGGACTGGATAGTGATTTCAACAACTTAGATCATGTTGGTCAAGGTAACAGTGTGATTTATGGTACAGTTGTAACCAGTGACAATTTAAAATCTATCAAGTTAGATTTTTTGGGCAAATTTCAAGTTAGAATAGTCATACACATAAGAACTATTCTTCATGGTTATTGGGCCCGGAGTCTGATCCTTCACATGCTCTGCTTGATTCTTTGTGCACGTTACCTGACTTGAGTTTTCTCTCTCCTTTCTGAATTTTGTTCAAGTCTCCTATAAGGTTAAGGTTATCTGGAAACTCCTAAGGGGGTGTTTGGTTACATTTTATTTTTTTATATGATTTCATGATAAAAAATTATATTGTAAACGTAAACGTGACAATTTTTAGAAATAGAAACTATGATATTACTCTGTTTGGCAAACATGTTTTAATTTTTAAAAATAATAATAGGGTGTTTGGTGATGTTCCGATTGGAAGAGAACAAGTGATGATGATGAAAAAAAATGAAATCTCTCTGTCAACAGACAGAACGCAGGAGGGGGTCGTCCAGGAGGATCACCGACTTGATGGAGGCGAAGATCACCTCCGACCTGGACACAGTGGAGGAGCCCCGGCGCCCTCCAGGTGACTCCCCCCTGCCGCCGCCGCAGTAACAGTGATACCACCAGAGGTAGCGTTAGTTGACCCGGGCCATAGTCACCGAGTCGACGATGTGCTCGCCCGAGATAAGGTTCCGACTGTCGAGATCCGCTGCATTTTTTGCTCTCCCGATTTCTCCTCCTCCCACTTCCTTGTTCCTTCTTCGGCTTCGGCATTGGATGAGGAAGTTGTGCCCCAACATTGACAGGGAAGATAGGTTGGAGACGATGCCAGAGGTGCTAGTCCTGGAGGAGGCGTTCCAATCACGCAGGACAAGCCCCGTCAGGTGGCCATCTGCCTTTGCGAGCTCAAGGGAGCATACCAGATCGAGACCTGTGACCATGAGTTCTGCCGAGGCTGCCTCGTCGAGCAATGCGAATCCGCAATCAGGTCGCGAGATAGCTTCCGGTGTGCTGCACCAGGGTTGCGGCAGCCCCATCTTGCTCACCGACCTGCGTTCCCTGCTGTCGAGCGACAACATGGAGGAGTGGCGAGGAGGAGCCATCGGCGGCAGCGGCGGCGGCGGCGGCGACAGGAGTAGGAGAGGAGGAGCTGCCATCGACAAGGGCAGCGAGGAGAATGATCCATCTTCCCCTCTTTTGGTGCTCAACCGACGGGGGCTAGGGATTGAGGGTTTGTCGGGGGTGGGAGAGGAGAGAGTGTGCCTTTTTAAAAAAAAAGTGGTGCGTACCTCTTTTTTTTTCTATCACGTGTAGGGGGAGAAAAAAAATTTTAAGATAAAAAATTGTAAGATGAGCCAAACACCTTTTGGTAGACACTTTTGTTACAATTTTCAAAAATTAAAATAAAAACTCTGATTTTCACGCAACCAAACACCCCATAAGAGTTTCTTCTTCGAGACTTGAATAGTTCATGTAATGTAATATTTTTAATATATTTGTCTTGAAAAACAATTGTCCATATGTGCAGTTTGATTCTCGCACCAAATATACGCTTTAATGATTGTACTCTCTTCTTTTATCAACAGATTGGCGGCTAAGCATTCACGGGCAGCTAGCAATGCCTTTCAAAGGGGTGACCATCTCTTGGCGCATCAGCTTTCATCGGAGGCCCGAGAAGATTGGACATCAGCTGAGAAATTGAATGCACAGGCTGCAAAAGAGATTCTTCGAATTAGAAACTCTGATAATGGCGCATGGAAGTTAGATTTGCATGGTCTTCATGCATCAGAGGCTGTGACGATACTAAAGGAGCATTTGCTGGGCATTGAAACTAACGTGTCAGTGAAACATCCAGTTTCTGCGTATGCAACATGCCAGCCAGAAAACAAAACTTTATATTATCCACCTCACCTCTCTGACAGTGGATTGGAGAGAAAAGCACTATCAAGCACTCAGCAACCCTCATTTCAGGATAGGCAGTACGTCCTACATGTTATAACAGGTACATTTTCAGGATTCTAAGTTTATTTCTAACTTTGATAAATATATTATTATGCATAATGTAGATAACTTACCTTCTTGGTGTGTAAGTGTGTTCTTATAGGCATGTAAGCTTTAACAACAAACAAAAATGTATAAATGGGTACATCTCGTATACTAGAACTCTAGTTGCCATTTTGATAAAATGAGGGAGCATCTTGTTTTGCTGGTCTGTCTGAGAAGTAGTTTATATTTTTATATCATGCTATGCTCATTTTCTAGTCCTGTATTTCTGCTTAGTCTAGTAAATTGCAAGACAACGTTAGGGCACTTATACTAGCACAATAATTAAATTTTGATATCAGAACCTAGGGTTTTGGTTTCAGCCTCACGTAGACCAAATTTGTGGTTGTCTACGTGATGAAAAGAAGAATTGCCCTCTATGTCGCTTAGAACAATTTCTGCACGCTAATTTTAACATGCATAAAAAAATAAATAGTGGTGCCACTCTGGAGCATTAGCTTTAGGGTTTCAAATTGATTTTAGTTTCAATCTCTTCTTCTATGAAACTTATGAGGATGTTAAGGGTTAAAAGGGACCATATTCTTGTCTAGTCAAATCAAATAGCCGAAAACATGTCTTGGTAAAACCGAGAATGTTGGCTGCTTTTATGGTGGCATCGATCTGCCTTGTTAAAACGGTTCATCTCCCTGATGATCTGTTCTTATTCTGCGCTTAAATTGCTTACGACACATTTGCACATTTCTTCATCCTTGCCTCTCCTACAGGAACGGGTAATCACAGCAGAGGCCATGCTGCACTTCCGACCGCCGTCAGAAGCTTCCTCATCGAGCATGGGTAACACTCTTTCCCATGGCAACAGAGAGAAAAAAAAGAAAAGAAAGGAAAGGAAGAGCAAGCAGACATTTTTCTGCTGATTTTCCTTCTCGTCTGTTCTTCCAAATCTTAGGTTCTATTAGGGTAGACATTCAGACCATTTGATAAAACATCAAACCTCTGAATTGGCCAGAGGTTAGACACTCCCACCGTTTGTTAAATTATCTGAGCTAACGTCTAAATACAACAAAAACCTCTTAATTTTTTTTTTAAATTTTAGTGACTCACTGTAACTTTTTATTTTCAGAGATAGACAACTAAAATTGTTGTATTCCATGAGATAAAAAATTAGAGATGGAATTAAGAATTTAAATGTTCAGATTCAACGCCCAAAACAAAAGTCACCTTACGTTCAAAATTCACATCTAGCTCCCAAGCTCACGATCTAATTAATCCCTCTTGTACAGGTATCGATTTGAGGAGGCGAGGCCGGGGGTCGTCGCTGTTCGACCCAAGTTCCGGCGTAGCTGAGGCCCGAGGGCGTATCTGTCAATTTGCCTGTAAAATCATGTCCATAAATGGTATTTCTTGGAAATTTCGGTTAAAAGTTTATTTTGATTTCATGTAAAAGTAAGGTCAACTGAAAATGATCACCTCAGTTGACCAGATGGATCTTGGCATCTTCAATCTTTGCGCGGATGTTGGGCATAAAGAAAATATTTCTAGGGATGTAAAACTATGTTTTATTAAATGAATATTCATGGCGAACTGAACGTAAGAATGACGGGGGCTGATTTCATTACTCAAAAATGTGTTCAAGGATCACGCCATGCTAAAACAATTTCGGATAAATTAATTTAATCACGTTGGTTTTTGCCTAGGCTATATGCATGGTCTTCTTCATCAAGCTTCTAGTCTGACTTGAAACGATGTATGTTAAATTCGTAAAGGAATATCAGATGGGCAGAGTTTGTTCAAGGAAAATTATTTTAATAGGTGTCAAATAAAAATCATAAATTTTAAATTTTATGTTGTGTTGGATCAGGAAGAGTAGAAAGTACGCAACATCACATTTGGAAGGTAATATATAACTAAAATATTTTCGTAGAAGATGATTTATGTACGATCGAATGTCTGATCATATTCCCAGGAAATATATATATATCTCTCTCTATATATATAAAATTACATGAGATGCCAAAAAATTTTGAGCGCCTAGTCCATATTTAATTTTGACTCGGATCTGACTCGGTAATAACTTAATTTTGACCCGGTCTGCGTTGAATTTTTATCTTTGAGTGCAAACGAGCGGAGTGAGTCAAACTGTCAATGACATTTTACTCTGGCTCCAATGGTTTATCTCTACTTGAACTGGAGTTCAAACTTGAGCCTCCTCGACATCTATATTTAAGTTTGGATCATGAAGAACTCGGTGTATTCAAGTTCGTCTACTTTGTATGATCAAACCGAGTTTTAGCTCAAACTCGAATTCGAAGTTGACTCGAACTCGGCTTGAACTCTATTTGAGCTTGACATGAGCGTGTTTGTGGAACTCGAGTTTGGGTTTTATCTAAGTTTAAAGTTAAGTTGAATTTGATTTTAAAATATTTAATAGATTTAATCGACACTATAAAATTATAAACACTCATAATTTAAATGGATGTTTAATCAAGTTGGCGGAGCTGGTCACAAGTGTTATCTAATGATGCAGAAGTCCACTCTGGTTGACTCATTGATGAATCGAAAACATCTTTTATAATTTTGCTCCTTTAAGGCAATACACAACTTAAATTTAGTTTTTATTTATCTGAGTTTTGAACTATTTATCTAGGGCATCTATTTGTTTGCAACCTTATTTCTTGTATGACTAATTTACGTTTTGGTTCTTTTTTTAAACCATATAGCATGGTTATATAGTTTACATATCTTTTTTCCCCATCTTGTCACTTTATATATATATATATATAATAGAATTGACTTGTAACAGACTGGCTCTTCCAAGGTTGATCAGCCTTATTTTGAGTTGTTGAAACCCAATTATGATCTCCACAACTAATAGGATGCTCAATTGCATACTAATCAGTGTACACTTTTTGCATAATAATAATAATAATAATAATAATAATGTATTGTAATAAAATTTAATATAGTTAAAAACACATAGTATCATGCATGTTTGGTGAGACATGATAACAAGAAGATCAAAAATCATGTATAATTAAAAAAATGGGAGACCACAAGAAAAGTCATCTTTTCTTTTTCAAAATTTTTTTATGAAAACACTTTTTAATAATCATCAGAGACTTTTTAACAAATATGTAAAAAAATATATTTTGTAACTTAAAATAAATTTATTAAAAAAAATATAATTTGCAACATACACTAAATTTATCATATCTCTCCCACCAAATAAAAGGGTTGGGTCAACCACAGACGTCCCATAAAAAAAAGACTTACATGGGTGTTTGGTTGCACAATAATTTTTTATATATTTTTACGACAAAAATTTATATTAAAATAAAATATAAAGTAACTAATAACATTACACTGTCTCATTTAAAGAGTAGATATCATATATGACCAAACAGGATACGTGACCACGAGATACAAAAAAGTGGTGAGTTTTTTTTTGTCCAAGAAGAAAATCTCTTTGAAAATATAAATGTGTTATAATTATCAAAGTCAAACACCTATTTTAACAAGCTCTGCTATAAAAATATAAAATTATAATAAGAACTTAATTCATAATGCAAGCAAACACCCCATCAACGTTGCAATTACAGTTTGGTTTGGTTTGATTTTGTGCTTTATTTTCAAAAACTGGGACAAATCTAACTAGCCAGTCAAATCCAATCGAACTGTATTGGTGTACTTGATTTAGTTTAAATTGGTATTAAAAATCAACTAACTATTTAAAATTAGATATATTTATTATTAAGTAAAATCATTAAAAATAAATATTATTTTATAATATCTTCACTAAATCAATTAAATGATTTGATTCGATTTTAGAGATTTTCAACCTAGTTAAAACCAAACTGACGGTTCAAACAGAATTGACAGTATCAATGCACACTCTAGTTGCAACTCTTTAACCTAAGGGAAGGTTGAGCAGGAGTTGTTATGTCCGAATCCTAAGGTTGTAAGTAATCGGATTCCATAAAAGACTTATTTATTCTACTTACAGTTTCAATTTTAATAAAGTTCAAAACATTTCGATTTTGATTAGAAATCATAATTAGGGATGGAATCATCCAAATAATACGTTGTTCAAATCCTATTCATATATTTTACACGAATTCGAGTTCTAGAAACCAAGGGAGTCGAGCTCTAGATTGAATAGCAGTTCGTGACTCAAGTTTAGTCTATGCTCAAGTTCGACCTAAGATATAAACATTTTTATTAAACTCAAATTTGGTTTAAACTCATTTGTAAAACACTAATGTAACCCATTTAAGAAACTCAATCTTAAGCTTAAGTTAAATAAAATCAAATTTTATTTTAATTTATTTCATATATTTAAAATTAAAATTTACTTTTTATGTTCAAACTTGTTCATTTATCAATAATAAACAAGTCTGAGTCGAACTTTTATCAAGTTTGCACCCCTAATCATAGTCCTTATATTTTAAGTCTCTTGGATTCCATAATCCAAAATTATAACAAGAGCAGGAGACTCCAGCACTGAATTAAGAGAAGATGGGGAGTCGCCGGTGGTGAAAACTGAAAACCAACAAATTATAGGTTTGGTTTTTGGGTGATGAACCGTATATTGAACACCCTGATATCTCCAATATATCCACCCTTTTGGTTGGTCAGATGAATAAATGGCGACGCTCATGATTATGCCATCACAATCAACTAGAGAAAAACATCCATAAAATGTTTGAACTTTACTCAACATCTACTATCATAAGCAACTATCTTCCAGTGTATTACAGATGCAGATCCTGATATTACAGTAAATGCTAGTAAGTGACAGTCTGAAGGGATTATGGACAAATAAGTGGAGCTAATCTTGGACCAAAAGCAGACATTCTTGAACTGGGAGGTTTCTTCCCGCACTCCCTGCACTGGACATGACCCAACTCTCAAAAACCTTGGTTTTTATTGGTGGCATAGAAAACTAAATACACGGGTTCTTCCTCTCCACTGAATAAGCTTCTAATCCAGGTAGAGTTCAGGATCATGCAACTGTGACGCCGGCCAGTCTTGGCCGAGGCCGTCTTTCTGATGCATCACTCTCCGTTACTACATCCATGGGGAGCTTCCTCTTGCTGCCTGTTTTAGCTGCTGATGAAGATGGCACTTGTGCATAATTCCTCAGGTGTTGTAAGTGTGCAGTTTGAAGAGGCTTCAAGATGAATTCTTCAGCCCCTAGTGCAATGCATCTGCAACAGGTCCATATGAAACACACAAAAATATCAAACTTGAAATGCTGCAGCCAGCACCAACAGTTTCAACATTAAACACACCCAATCCTTTTTTTTACTTTTTCACTCGTGGGAGAAGAAACAAACTTGCAACGTCGATTTTTCAAGTGTTTATACATAACAGCAAAACCCAAATTTCCATGTTGTACATATTATTTCTCACATGTCAAAAAAACACATGATCTTCTCAATCACTTGTTTCTTTTTTACTCCATCCCATACAACCACTTCGACGGAGCTTTTAGTTAACCGGTTCTCTTGTCTAGCAAACAATCAGCACATTCCAAAGGCCTTTGTCCTATGGCCATATTTGGTTAAAAATAATGGGACACGCATCTCACAGGTTCAACCAAAAATTATAGCTTTGCCTCAGTTTGCATGTGCAATCTTGTGCCTCACAATTTATGATAGCAGAGGGAGACAATTCAGCACCCCAAGGCAAGGTTTGGGGGGGGATTATACACCTCACTCAAGGGGTCCAAAATAAAACTAAAATGAGCCCTCATTATAATCCAAACACTTGCCCACTACAGGCCATGAAACTAATTAAAAGTTAAAACTGTCACCATAAATGGGCACAAGCAGTGCAATAAACTCAATCTACCACGCTCTGCAGCTGTCCTCGAGAAAACGAATTGGAATGGTCCACGGGCATCATGTAAGAAGAAAGGCATTTAAAGAATCATAGTTACTTGTTATCCAATAATCAATAATCTGTAATTAGTCATGGTCATTTAAGTATTCAGCTTATGTCAGTTCAAAAATTAAGGTGAAAGATGAAGAAATAAAAAGTGAAGACTTTCATGCAAGAGTCAAACCTGCTAATTTTTTGTGGGTCATTTTCAGACGACATGATGACCACAGGGATAGATCTCCAAAGTTTGTGCTCCTAAAATTTAAAAAAGATGACTGTAAAACAACAAGATTTAAAACTAAAAACAGTAAAAGCTACAATTTAGGAGGAAAAATAATTATCTTCATGAAGGTACCACCTTAACAGCCTTCAGCAGCTCATACCCATTCATCTCTGGCATGCAGTAATCACTGAGAATTATGTCAATGTTACTGCCCTGCACAAGCATCTTTATTAATTAATTATTTCAATGCCAAATCTAGAAAGCACAAGCGATCTCTTAAAAGATGAAAATAACGAGAATCAGCACAGTGAGGTGAATAGTGCACAGCATCCGTGGAATATAATAAGATAGAACTAAGTAAAGAATAAAATAATGGAGCAATATAAGACCAAGGTAAGAGTACTGTATCGTGAAAAATGGCTGGTCATGAGATGGTTGTTATCTTTTAATCAATTATGCAATTATAAAGCATAGATAACAAAATAAAGTTAGTTAATAATACAGTGACAAAACTGTTTGAGTTAGTGAATAAAAGCATGGGTGAGGCAAGCTGTGTATATTAAAAATCACAATGTCATTCAAGTTTTCCACCATTAAATATAGGCTAATCATTACTAATTTGATTACTCAAAACACTGTTAACACCAGTTCTCCAAGAAAAAAACATATTACATCAAAGCTCCTACATGTTAGCCATAGAAAAGTAAAGCTTGCAGTCTATATGTTTAAAAGTCAGATTCCTCTTGGCCTCAATTCAACCCAGAGAGGCTAGGCAATCTCCGCCTCTAAGGCAGGTATTTGAGACACTTCTAACACATCAAACACCTCAAAGGAGGCAAGTTGGGGCTCATTAGAGGTACAATAGGTTCACAGGTGTTCATTTGGAGCTCCAGAAATTTTCTCCCGAGGCAAACCCTTATCGAGCAGAGGATAAGGGACTCATCGTCGGTCCTGAGATCTGCCGTCCTAACTGTTATCAAACAAGTAAGGTGGGATCCACCTAAGTTAAGTTGTGAATCCAGTTTAACCAGACCACCATCAGGTGGCATAGCAGATAATGGGACTTGTTATGGGTTCCCATCTCCTATGCCTTACAAAGGGAGGTCCAGTGGGCACGGCCTCTGGGGGCCTCTGAAAAGTTCCACAGGCCTTTGGCAATCCCTTTCACCCTTTATAGGAGGCAGGAAACCATTTTTTGGCCTCTAACCTCTACCATCTGAGATGGTCACCCAGTTTGCTTGTGACAAGGCGACCCTTCTTCACCTCAGACACCTCACACCTCCAATAACGTGGGCATTTGTAAAATCCTACTAGCCATATGCAGGTCAAATAACAGACATAATATCAGTAAATATGAGACGAATCAATTTATAGCATAGTTTGCAGAAGCTGCCATTTCAGACCGAAAATAGCACCTTCCGACCCAGCCATTTATGACTGATTCTCAGCCAGAATTGGCAAGTACTTTGATTTGTAGAACCACCTAAACATTATTCAACACAGAAATTGTTCAAAAATTAAACATGATGTCCAAATTACACGACCTAACTTCTACTAAAACTTGATACTAACGCTGACAGATATTATGGTCTTAAATACAACAATTGAAGTATTGAACGCTGTTATTGCCTTAATAAGGGAAAATGTACAGTAGAAGGCACTGAATGTAGATACCAGATTTCTCTACAAGTTGCTCCGTAAGATCCTGGGCAGTATGATCCTTAAAAAGGTAAGCAGGAGGAGGAAGATGGCCAGAAGGAAGAAAATGAAAACCATATGAAGTTAATTAACGACTTTTATTTTCCACTTCCCCCACTAAATATTGTTTGAGCCCCCAAAAATATATAATTAAAGTTAACTCCTTGTATCTAGGCATTCACATTTATATTTTCCAATCCCTGTAAACATTCACAAATTTTAGGTATTTTAGAAATAATATCCTGCTCTAAAATATATATCACTATATACAAGTTTACAGAAATCGAGATAGAAATACCTAAGGTACAGGGAGTTATTACCAGTTTTCTACGCTTCCAGTGGCTCAAAATAAAAAACATTCTAAGAAGAAATAAACAATAACTCACACTAATGGCACAGGAACTGCCATCAGGCGCTCCGTTCAACCCAAGCGCCTCCAACGCCTGTCTTCCACCATCCACCGCAGTCACTGAAACAAAAGAGAGGCGCGCCCTTTTCAGCAAATCAAGCAGCTTCCCCCCAAAGAAGCAGCTTCCCCCCAAAGAAGCAGCTTGCTAAAATCCACTGATCTTCCCAGCATGAGCACTCAAACACACTCTTAATGGCACATTGTACATCGAAAGCCGTCACTGGAAACAGGCATCTTAGTGAGTGAAGATGCGTGATTCACAACTGGCAACCCCCCCAGAAAGAACCCAAATGAAGCAGTGATGTGTTTCGGAAGAAAGAAGAATTTTTACTGCAGTTGCAGATGCGTCTTTTAGCTCTACCAACAAAGGACGATAACACCACCAGAAAGAAGAACGGGCGGAACTGAATCTCAAAGAAGAGCAGATAACTCGACACAGAGAACGGAGAGGATCATGCTTCAAGCGGCAACGCCCGAGCAAAGACAAAAGGGAAAAACCCTTAACACTTATCCCTTCTCGCATTGTGACTCCCTCATCTCCGGAAGAAAAGTAGGAAACCCGGCGGAAATGGTACCGAGACCCGGCAAAGATAGGCGCAAACACAGAAATCGTGCACGGAAAGGGCTACGGGAAAGCGAGCGAACAGGCCGCAGGCCCTCCTCTTACCTTCGAACATGTTACCTCTCCTAAGCAGCAACCTTTCCACTATCTTCCTATCGATCGGCGAGTCGTCCACAACCAGCACGCGGACCTTCCCCCCTGCTCCTCCTCCTCCTCCTCCTCCCGCAGCTGCGGCACCACCCATCATCCCGCCGTCGCCAGCCCCGGCCTCCCCGGCCACCTCCATGCGAAACTTGCGCCGCCACCCCCTCCCCCCCCCCCCGCTCCTTCCACCTCCCGCTCTCGCCGTAGCCGCCGCGACGGACCGGCCGGAAGCCGCCTCGCCGTTGTCTTCTTAACGACGTGTGAGGCGGAGGACCGTCCGGCGCCGGGCGCGGGGGGCGGCCTGAACGCAAAGATTTGGTTGTCGGGGGAATCTCTCAGGCGTCCTCCTCTCTCTCTTTCTCTCTGTAAAGGCTTCCAGACCTCTCCCCGACGGGGCCCACGCTCGATCGTCGACAAGTCGACACGTGTAAGTGGGCCCAAGGCGACCAACTAGGCGTATGTATTGGGCCCAACAGGCCTTGTCGGGCTCGGCCCTGGTGCGGAGGAGACCGGTAGAGGTGCCAACCAATCAATACACTCTGACTCGAAATTCGACTCCACAGAAATTCGACTGGACTCGTTTTTATGTTAAATGAATAAATTTAAACAAAAAATAAAAATTAATTTATTAAACAAGTTGAGTTTGAATAGAGTTCTACTCTACTCGATGAATTCACGAGTAACTAGATTAAATTTTATATTATATGATTACTTTTAAAAATTAATTTATGAATATTAATAATTTTATATTATCACTTAAATATATTAAATAATTCGAAATTTAAGTTTAAACTTAGATTGAGTTTCACATATGAATTAAATCTAAAATTTCACAAACAATTTTTTATTGATTTTGAGTTTTATAAACAAGTTTGTATATAACTTTAGCTTGAATGTGAATTGAATTTTAGTCTAGCTGTTACTCAAGTTCAAACTCGACTCGGCTTGATTGATAAACGAATCGAGTTTGAACAAGAGTTCAACATACTTGTTAAAACTCGAGCTCGAACTCGAACTCATGTAAAATAAATAAGTCGAGCTTGAACATCATACTACTCGGCTTGACTCGACTTGTTTGCACCCCTAGAGACCGGATCTCCTCTTGGCCTTGGGTTTTTCGGATCCACAATAAGTCTAGTGGACTCATTTATGACATTAAATAAACAAGTCTGAAAAAATAAATAAATAAAACTTGAATAATTAAATCAGTCCAACGTTGAACACCTCACGGGTGTACATCAAACGGTTCAAAGTGCTAAATCTAACTAACTAGGCTTTGTTCGGTTAGGTTTAGTTCAATTTCAATCCGTTTTTGGTTCCATCGGTTTGCAAGGCTCTCGAATCGAACCAAATCGGATCGAACCATATAAGATGAATTAACTAAAATATTATAAAAATTATTATATTGTTAGTTAATGCCATGTTTGATAACATTATTAAGTATCTCTATCACTGTCAATTTTAAAATTGATATTGATATAAATCATTAAGAGGTGTTTGGTTAATTGTATCAATTTTAAAATTTATAGTGCAAACAAAACATATTATGTAATACAAGTATCCACTTGTATTACTTTTTATATTGATATTCCAACATTTGAAAATATTAATATCAATATTGATATAGTACAAAAAATGAAACTCTAACCAAACCAGGCATAAAATAATAATTTTATGATATTATGATAAAATAATATTTATTTTGATTATTTATGACTTAAAAATTGGTACACATGTAAAAAATAATCATTTTAAATATTTTGTCTATTTTTATCTTAAACTGAACCCAACCGAGTTGAACCGGTCCATTTTAAAGACCTAGTTTGGTTTATTTTGATTTGAAAAATAATGGACTCAAGTCGGACCAAACTGAACCATACATATCTCCACTCCCGCTGGACTCGATAAGATCTCAAGTAGCTCAATCAAGCACTCGAACGAATATTTCTTTAAAAAATAAATCATAGGTATTAACATTTATATATTATCACTCAAATATATAAAATAAATTAGAAATACAATTTAATTTGAATTTAAACTTAGTTCAAGTTCCATAAACGATATAAAATTAAAGTTTTATGAATGAGTTTATGTTGCTATGCACTCTAGTTTGAAGGGTATATATGTTACTGGGCACAGTTCTAATTGCTTACACCCCTCCCTACTCAACATGCATCTTTATACACAACACTTGAGTATATAAACTTGCCTTACAATGAGTACGTGATTTAAAATAACTTTTAGGTTATGAATATAACTGTTATTAAAATATTGACAAAAGGAACTAGTATTAATATTTATTTTTAATTGATGTTATGATGTAAAGTAAACAATTTTTTAATATAAATAAAATAGACTAGATACATTTACATCGATTTATGTCATATTTAATGTTGTATAATATTTATTTAAATAAAAGTCAAGTTCATGGTCTAAAAAATAATTTAATAAAAAATTCTATGGATAAAAATACATTTTAGAAACATCCAAACGATACTCATAAACTACGAGGTAGTTACATCTTCAACATCATTTTTGGTTTTGACACGTTAATCGAACCCCTTTCATATGGAATGAATTAAAGTTTGCTTAATTTATCATATGATTACAAAAAAAACTATGTTTACGTAGTATTGGTACGGAGCAGCAATCATTTTTAGTATTCAATGTAAATATATATGCCAAAGTTAAGTATAAGATATCTTACCGAACACAATTTTAAGAATCAAACGTGAAATGGTTTTGAGATGTCAAATTCAAATATATATATATATATATATATTTATATATATAGAGAGAGAGAGAGAACTAAACTAAAGAAACAAAAAGAATAGGGCTTGATAGTGAACACTCTAATCTTAAGGGACTCTGGTGGTGGTGTCTTCTTGCCCTCCAATATTCTCCCTGTTGGTACTTAAAAGGACAGCTTCTTAAGGATCTAATTAACCATGATTTTATCATTTGAATTCATTTTTCTCTTCTTTGTTTTGTACTATCTTGCTTGTCATTTGTTTGTAATGTACCATATGCATGATAAAGATAATATGTGTGGTTCTTGCTGTACTTGTCCTTTAAGACCATAGGCTACCCATGGATAATGAGCTTCTCACAGGCTTAAGTTATAAATTAGATAGCTGTGGCATTGAAGGGTGTGTGAGGCATCTGTCTGCCCCTATTATCATAGTTGACTCCTCCATTTTGGAGGATAAAGAAATCATGGATGAACATATATAACATGTGTACTCATCAGTTGCTAAGCAAGGAACTGATTCCTTTTGACTTGGGCCATGGAGAGCACAACACCTGCCCCCCCTCCATGAAGGGATGGGAGGAGGAGGGGGTGACATAAAAGGGCAAAAAAGTATCTCACATATTTTTATTTTTTATTTATGGGGACAAATTCTACATCCACCTCAGCCCCAACCACGAGTGGTTTGAATTTTGAGAAGGAAAACACAGCCAAATTAACACACTGGTGGTAAATTAAATTAAACAAGATGGGCATTTAGTTTAAAACATATATATTAGACATCACACTTCATCCCAAGTCCAAAATTTGTAGTGTTAAATGGGACGTTTATGGTTTTAATGAGTGGGGGTGAAACAAAGAAAGTTGGACCCAACCTTACCACCATGTGAGGAGGTTAGTTGGTTCAGCATGGTTATATATATATATTTATATATATATCTAATCACTTGGAGGATGCTTGGCACAAAATTAATTTAGAGATAAATCTGGTTTATGGGATAAACCAAATTTATATCCCCTAAATAATCTTGTACCAAACCTGCCCTCAATGTGTGTACATCCTTAAAACTACCAGCTGACATGCATATTTCTCAATATGGGCTAACTTTGCTTGCTATCTCTTGCTGCAATGCTGTCTACTTCCCCACCATTAGCTACTGTTTCTTGCAAATGGGTTGGATTAGGTACTGGAATTTTAAATCAAATTCAAAATTTTTAAATATAATATATATTAAAATTATTTAAAATAAAATTTATAAATCATATTAAAATATTAAAATATGATATAATATTTTTAAAACATTAATTATATATTATATATATTAAATGTTATAATTATTTTTTTATTTTAAGTTTTTAGTGGCAATTATATATGTACTAAAATTTTATCTAAAGCGAACAAACACAATCAACTTATTTTGATTCTGATAGTTTATGATATTCATTTATAGGTCCCAAATATGTTAATTTTTTATTGAATCAAATCAAAATATAAAAGGCATTGGGTTTCTTTTTCACTCTAGCGAATGGATATTCAATCGCAGCAGAGCAGACTCCAACCATGGAACGCCGCCCTGTCAGCCGACTTGGTCGGATTTGGGCCTACTTGGGACCCAAATTAGCCGATCCAGTTGGGGTCAACCAGGTCGGCTTGGATCAGACCAAGTGGGCCGAGTTTGGACTAGCTCAACTAACCCAATGATTCCGGAGACTCAGACTAACTCGTTATGATCTAGGTAGACTCGGCTACGAGCTACTACGATCGATTCAGGGCTCAACCAACTCTCTCTCAAGCCAGGGCTCGGAGCATGGAATGTTAGATCGGGATCCGGGTCTCGACCCGAGCCCAATCCTATCAATTTTTAGGTCAACCGACTCGATTCTAACCCTATTGATATTTTTATTTTTTTATTTTTTATTCCGACCTCGGCCAACCCAAATCCCGACTTGGGCCCCGATCTTAGCCAACATGGGTCAGTTTGAACCCAGCCGACTCACTTTCAACTCTCAACTCCGCCTTCCTTGACTTCACGGCAGAAGCTTTCAAGGTGGAATCTCGCAATCAACAATAATAATGTGGTGTGTATCCAAGTATTTACATACAAGGTTCTTCTCCTTCGTTCCCTTTTTTTGTTATTTTTTGTCCTGTCTTCTTTCTGTGCGCTCCCTCCGATGTTATATTGCAGGAGAGCGGATCACCTCAGTTCCCGGGTGGAGGGAGCTCCCGCAGTCCTCAATGGCATGAGGACACCTGGTGTCGCGGAAAACGAAGCGTCAGTGCGCTTTAAATAGGGCGTAAAGTAGATATGACGTCGCTCGGTAGTGGGTAAATAGAGGGTCGGTAGTGGGTCTTTGAAGCCTCGGTAGTTCGGTAGCGAGTTGATAAGCGGTTGGTAGTGGATTCTTAAGGCTCGGTAGTGGGTAAATAGAGGGTCGGTAGTGGGTCTTTGAAACCTCGGTAGCTCGGTAGCGAGTTGATAAGCGGTCGGTAGTGGATTCTCAAGGCTCGGTAGTGGGTTAATAGAGACTCGGTAGTGGGTCTTTGAAGCTTCGGTAGCTCGGTAGCGAGTTGATAAGCGGTCGGTAGTGGATTCTCAAGGCTCGGTAGTGGGTAAATAGAGGGTCGGTAGTGGGTCTTTGAAACCTCGGTAGCTCGGTAGCGAGTTGATAAGCGGTCGGTAGTGGATTCTCAAAGCTCGGTAGTGGGTTAACAGAGACTTGGTAATGGGTCTTTGAAGCCTCGGTAGCAAGTGTAACAGGTCTCGGTAGCGAGTCTTTAAAGACTCGGTAGCAAGTTAAACTAGACTCGGTAGTGGATTAATAGAGGGTACTACCGAGCTACCGAGGCTCCAAAGACCCACTACCGAGCCTCTATTTACCCATTACCGAGTTACCGAGGCTTCAAAGACCCACTACCGACCTTCTATTTACCCACTACCGAGCTACCGAGGCTTCAAAGACCCACTACCGAGTCTCTATTAACCCACTACCGAGCCTTGAGACCCACTACCGACCCTCTATTTATCCACTACCGAGCTACCGAGGCTTCAAAGACCCACTACCGAGTCTCTATTAACCCACTACCGAGCCTTGAGACCCACTACCGACCCTCTATTTATCCACTACCGAGCTACCGAGGCTTCAAAGACCCACTACCGAGTCTCTATTAACCCACTACCGAGCCTTGAGACCCACTACCGACCCTCTATTTATCCACTACCGAGCTACCGAGGCTTCAAAGACCCACTACCGAGCTACCGAGGCTTCAAAGACCCACTACCGACCCTCTATTTACCCACTACCGAGCGACGTCATATCTACTTTACGCCCTATTTAAAGCGCACTGACGCTTCGTTTTCCGCGACACCAGGTGTCCTCACGCCATTGAGGACTGCGGGAGCTCCCTCCACCCGGGAACTGAGGTGATCCGCTCTCATATTGCAGGCATGTGAGAGGCGGAGGAAGCAAATAGTGGAGGTGGTGGGAAGACAAACTTGCGGGAGACCAAGTGATCCACATACATATATATATAATAGACGGTTGCTTGCATGGTACCTCTCTCTCTCTCTCTCTCTCTCGATCTCTCGATCTCGATCTCTCTCGATGAAAGAAGAGTGAATGCAATGAGCATCTTCAAGTTTCTGTTCTGTGCTTCTTTCGCTGTGCAGCAGACAGATCTCTTGCTTGTTTGCTTGTCTGGATATATATATATATATATATAGATATATATCTATATACACACACACACATATATATATATATATGAGAGATCCGTCTCTTGACAGAGAGTACTAGGGTTAATATATAGAGGTCAACCATCCACAAGAAGAAGATAAGGAGGAGAAGCAGCGCGCGGCAGCTTGAAGATCGTCTATTTTTGCAGACCATCCAGCCTGTTGTTGATTTATCTACACATAAGATCAGCTTAATGATCGTCTGTTTTGCAGACATCTTGTAATCTATTCGGGCAAGGAAGAACATAATCAAGAAGTACATTCTTTTTGGGTTTTCTATCTTCCATTTATCTGTCATCACCTAAGTGTGGTTTTGTTGACCATTGTTCTCCCTTTCTAACTTCTTTTCTTAAAGCTTGTATATAATAACGGCGCTAGCTGTTAAAGAGCCATGTATATAAAATTATAAATATATAGTTATTGGCAAGTTGAATAATTTAAAAAAAAGGAGACGATGGATAATATTTTTTTCTTCTCATGGGGTGTTTGGTTGCACGATAAATTTATATGCATTGATGATAAAACTGGGTTGTGTTAAAATAAAGTGAAAACTTTCGGAAAAACTGATCGGGACATGCTTCTTGTTTTATCAACGGTGATGCATTTGGTGTTATATGGCTTGTTTTATTGTGTTATAAAATTCTGTAAAATAGTGTATTTTTAATTGTTTGTTAGGTTAAATCGCAAAATATTATATATTAAAATGATAATTGTTGTTTTGAATTACACATAAAAAGTATATCAGAGTAATCAGTCGTGCAAAGTGTGTGTATATATATACATTTATATATAATTATATATACACACATATGCATGTCTTCTCTACTGACGTGCTTACTACACGCAGTTGACTCAAACCAGCACGTAATTAAAGAATACTTAATTTGTTTAAAGCTTCCTCTCTGCAATCAGTCGTGCAAAGTATATATATTATATACACACACATGCATGTCTTCTCTACTGACGTTGACTCCAACCCGCACGTAATTAAACAAGACACCGGCTGCATGGCGCATGCACGAGCATCTACGTACGTTGCTGACCAGACTGAACTGAGAGAGAGAGAGAGAGAGAGTAGAGCAAACTGCAACATGCAACTAAGCACATATAATTTATGGGAAAAGAAATCGGCCTCAGTTAATTTTCACAAGATTTTAGTGCAAATCTCAAAACTTAATATCAAAGTAAAAAATAGATAATTAAATCGAAAAAATTATCACATTTAGGATGATAATATACATTTTGGATGCTATATTCGATTTTGTTTTGATGTTGATAAGAATCCAAATTTGGGGGAGAGAGAGAGAGAGAGGGCATCCCAGTTTTATCCCAGAAAGAATCTTTTATAAAAAAACATATTTTATAATAACTTCCAAACACCTCATAAGTGCTTTAACCAATTTTGTTGCAAAACATATTTTTATAATAAAAACCCACACAGATTCGTCATGCAGTGGAACACCCCATAAGTTGGTGGCCAGACCAGCTTACAATATATATCGAACCAATTATATATAAAGTGCGCTATACCCTAGCATGCGCTTCAGCCAGATTATATATCGAACAACAGCAAGCATATACAAATCATATCAAAATAACTACACATGGACCCTTGTTTTGGGACGCAATAATGACGACCCCCTCCTGCACGCGGACTCCATTATATAATCATTGTGCCACGCAATGAAGATAACGTCGACAATGTTTATATATCGGCGACCGGTTGGTCAGCTCCACATATTTAATTAATAATATAATGCTGGTTTCTGATATGATAAAAAAATAAATTAATTAACAGTACAGGTCATCCTCATTCCTCGTGGCGCATGAAAGCAGTACCGTTCAGGTTTAGTTCGATATTAGTAGGTCACGTACGCAAGTACACCGTTAGGGTTTTACATTAAACTCTGTTAGGGATAAATTAAAGGGAAAATTAATTACAGACCCAATTATAAATATGAGTTTAATCAAAAACCCATTGACCCAATATCCTTTGTGATAAACCCAGTCAACAAAAAATTTATAACGTAAAACCCTGTCCGTCGAGTCCGCCGTTAAGTGACCGTCTTCTCTCTTTTTTTTTTCCCCTTCTACCCCTCACCCGACAGAGGATCCGCCCTCTCTCCCGGCTGAGCGCACGGTGGCTTCCTCGCGGTGGCGTCCCGGCTGAGCACGCGGTGGAGTCCCCCGTCGCCCCCCCCGGCTGGCAATCTGTTGCCGTCCCCTTCCGTCGCTCTCCCCGGTTTGAGGCTCCCCGCTTCTGGCGCCGCCTCTCCCTCCTCTTATGCCCCCTTTCGGAAGGTACTCGGCGACGGAGAGGGGGGGGAGACGGCCGCGGGAGGATGGGACCCCGTGAGGCGGCCGCCGCGGTGCCTCCGCGGCGGGGCATGGCGGAGGGCATCTCTCTCATCCTCTCCAGGTGGGCAGCCCTGCAGACGGCGGTGGAGAAGGGGTGGGGTGGCGGGGACTCCCACCGCAAGGCCCGGGATCTGGCGGCCTCCCACCTCTCGTGGTTCGCCCACTCCAGAGGTGACCGAATGTGCCTCGAGTCCTCAAGCTGCTGTACGCTGATTTCTATCAAGCTCTTCGAATTCCTGCAGATGTCCTCGCGATTTCTCGTTATATTCTTCTTCTTCTTCTTTTACGGATTCCTCCGCCTGTGGCAAAACCCCCGAAGGCTTTCTTTTACCCGCTCTCCCCCCTCCGATCTCTTTTAGCCGCCCCCTCCCCCCCCCCCCGCCGGAGTCCCCCGTCGCGTCGCCGCTGCGGAGAGAACCCCCCCGCCGGAGTCCCCCGTCCCCCCGCCGGAGTCCCCCGTCGCCGCTGCGGCGAGGACCCCCACCCCCGCTGCGGAGACCCCCCCCCCAGCTCCGAGTCCCCCGTCGCCCCGAGAACCCCCCCGCCGGGACGATGGACAAAGGGTATAAGCGACTTTTTTATCCTCTATCTAACACTTGTCATCCAAGTTGGGGCGGAAGTTATAAAAATTTCATACATTGGGTTTTTTATTAGAACATTTCAATCTCTGGACTTATCACTAAACTGATATTTGTAAACTGGGTCTCCAGTTAAATTCGCCTAAATTAAATGCCGGAACACACCATATTTGCACCTTGTGTGACAAGGATGAATGAGAAATTAACACGGAAGACATACCTATGTAAAAATCACAAGGAAGGAGTTGATTTATATAATGAGAGATGGTGAATTGTCTTCCCATGTTCACGAAAAGAGCAAAAAAAAAAATCACAAACTAAAGCAAACTCTAATTTCAGCCTTGATAATGTCTATAAATAACTCTCTAGAACATAACAAACTGCACAATCTCCACAGCAACAACAAAAAAAATGCAAGGGGCAAAAAAACCCCCATTGGTGAAGTAATCCTAAACGCCGCAGCCATCACTATCGTCGTACGTCATGAAAAGGGCTTCTTCTCTTGCTGTTCACAGACTCTTCACATGAAAACATGGGTGAATTACTCGAGCTGTCACATACCCCTACCTATGGCTCGGACAAGTTTCTTTTGTTGGACATGTAAAAATATAACTTCCTTCACCTTTTGACCCAGTCAAACCAAAAAACTAACCATTTTTTTCAAAAAAAAAAAAAACCTCTAGAACTACTTCCTCTCCCCAAGACCTCCGAATCTCAAATAAGCAGAGGCAACAAACGACGTGAAAAGGTGCAGTAGAACGCGCCTACTGCACAACAGGCATTAATTAAATATCTGACACATCGTTAATCAGAACAAGCATTTGTAAACAAATGATTATATTTTTTAACCATGTGCCATTAGTAGAGCCCTACTGCCATGTACTTGGGAGTGTAAAATACAGATACAAGGAATTTTCTGCTTGAAGCATAACATGCAAAGTCGGTAAGTTTTCAGCCTACTAGAACCGGCCATTTCAGTAGATGGGAGAAACAAAAGTGGCCCAAGTTTTGCCTTCTCACAGTGCATATTATGCTCAAGAATAAGCTAAGAGTTGCTTGGCAGGAGTAGGAAGGGATAAGCCTTCCGTGTTCTCAAGGGAACAAGGGCAGAATACCCCACTGGTGCAAGAATCCTTCACCTGTGGTTACTTCAAGGGCCAACAGAGCTAAAACAGCCAGCATGGCAGCTCTGCCGTTCCATGTTTCCGCACTCTTCGTCCAACCCCATTCCCACACAGTCACAGGAGGCGGTAACTCCGCACGTTTGGTATCATATGCTGCCAGTAGCTCTTCAACACTTCCAAGCGGTACGAGAGACTGCACAAAATGAGAATTTCCACTATTATGTCATATGACTCCAGTATTCCAGGGGCAAAACTGGTGAAACATGAGACCAGCCCAACGGATGAGGGAATGCTAGATGAGTGGATCAAGTACAAAGAGAGGAAACACTTGCACTACCAGGTTACTGGAGACAACATTAACAATCAGACACGCACTGACATTACAGACATCATACACTTTAGCCAGTAATATACTCTTCCAGGGCCCGAGGTAAAGAAACAACATAATTAGGGGCTGTTTGATACAAGATTAATTTGGGGGCAAACCTTGTTTATCTGCAAATTTTAGAAAATAAATTGGGTTCATCCCCTAAATAAATCTTGTACCAAATGGGCCCTCAAAGACCCAGCCGCAAAGTACTGGTTCTCATGTTGGTCGGGACTGTTGCTGAATGCATTTGATGCTCTCAGAAGGTCTTTGCCTCCACTCATAGGCAGTTAGAAACTATATTTATTGAAATAAAAGGCTGCTATTACGAAGCCTTGACATGTCATTACTAATCTTGGCTGCAGGGGAGACTGATGGACAGTCAAATTATTAGTGTGGAACGGGTCTGCAACTTCTTATGTTTCACGTAGCTCTCCCTGTAAGTCTCCTATCAGCGATGCCGATACAGTAAAGCCCAAAAGCAAAACGTTTCATGTCAGATAGTAAAACAAAGACAATTATTTGCTATTCAGTGAGATACGATGCTCAATTGGTATATTTATCTGTTGGTAAATAAGGTTACATTCCTATGCTGGATTGATAAAGATAACCGAAAAGAACTATTTATTAGTCTTCTTAATGGTAATTTAAGACAATAACCAACATGGCTGAGAGCTTGGACTAATAAAAAATAAATTTACTGGCATTTATTGATCGGGCTTAGAGTGAAAGAAAACCATCAATATTCTATGAATTTACAGTTAATAGGAGAGTGGAAATAAAGGCCTAGTACGGCTGAAGGAAGAAGATAAAAATACGAGATTCTTCCATGCAATAGCAAATGGCAAAAGGAGCAATTGCATTTCGCCATCGGAAAGTGGCAAAATGCTTAGGGAAGGATATAAATGAGGGTATTGCATACTTCTAAGAAAAAAATAACTTTTAAGAAGCTGCTGAGTGGATGTCAATCCTCAACATTAGCACCATCTATAAACTTACCAAATAGGAAGCAACAAAACTTGTTAGAGAATTTTCAGAAGAGAAGGTGAAGAGAGATGTGCACAGCATGGATGCAAATGACCCCGTGGCCCCTGGCTTTTTCTTGTGGTTCTTCAATATTGCTGGGAGTTAACTAACATGAGGTGATTAGGGCAGTGCGATACATCCAGCTACATCCAATGTATCACATATTTCAGTGCATCACAAGTGGCCCTTGTAGAAAAGGCTAAGAACATTAATAATTATATACATATAATCATTTAAAAGAGGTTTACAAGATCTTCACAAAGATGCTTGCAAGCCACCTGAAGAAAGTAAAAATCTGATCCACCATAACATAGTCCCCTCTGCAAACAACATACCATAAAGAAAGCTTGCCTTACTGTAAAACTGATTTCCAGAAGACATACGACAGGGTAGGTTGAAGATATGTCTAAGGATGCCTTCGTTAATAAGTTTGGTTTCTAGATTGAACAAACTTCGTTAATAAGTTTGGTTTCTAGATTGAACAATGGCCAACTGCTGCGTCCAGGCAACAAGGTCCATTCTACCCAACCATTGGGATTCTTCTTTAGCTTTAGAGGGCTGTGAGAAAGTGATCCCCGTATCTTAATATTTATTCATCTTAAGCCAGGATCTCAGCATTTTTTTGAGGCAGGCAATTTCAAAGTGGACAGAAGCAGGCCAAGAAAAGATAGTGTCGCACTCGCACATATAACATGAAGATGATGCTCCCTAGTTCTCGGAAACTAAGATGGAAGCCCTAATTAGAATGTCAGCCACTCAGTTGCCCATCAGCACTTCTAATTTGAATCAGCCTAACAAGCAAGGATTTCTGGATTGGTTTTCCAAGTTTTAAAAAACTACAAAAGACAAAAAAAACAGTAAAAAGAATATCTTCTGGCGATTCTAGATTGATCTGGCACTTGGAATGCTGCCGGTGGCGGAGAGGGCATGGATTGCAGAATCGGTCGATCCGGATCGGGATCGACCGATTCTTGGATCGGATCGGTACCTACCGATCCGATTCCAGTCGGAATTAGCGATCCAGCCGGGAGTCCCGGCTGGATCGGCCGGAATCGATAGGATCGGTCGATCCCGGACCGATCCACCCGGATCGATCCTAAAATCGGTCGATCCGGACCGATTCGCCGGAAAACCGGAAGACCCGGAATCGAACCGATTCCGGGATCGATCCGGTCCTGTTTTAAAGTCCGATCACCCCCTATTTGGGGTCGATCCGGACCGATTCTCCCCCCACTTGCCCCCTTCTGCTTCTTCTCCTTCCCCCCAAGGCGCCTTGGAGATCTAGGGCTTCCCTTGCCGGCAATCCAGCTGTTGGAGGGGGCGATCCAGCCTATTCAAGGGGCAATCCAACCTTGGGGAGGGGCGATCCACCCTAAAGTACACAAGGTTTGTAAGGGGGGGGTTCGATCTCCTTTCCCCCCCCCCCCCGGGCCTTGGCCCCTGGCCGGCTGCAGCATGGGATCCCCCATTGGGGGGGGATTATTTCACCCCCCAATGGGGGTGGAATTGCACCCCCGAAGGGGTGATTAGCACCCCTTCGGGGGTGTTGAACAGTCACCCCCGAAGGGGTGACTGTTTTTTACAGTGCCCCCCCCCCTAGGTGGGGGGGGCTGGTATAAAATCCCCCCATTGGGGGGGGATTATGAACAGTCACCCCCGAAGGGGTGACTGTTTTTACAGTGCCCCCCCTAGGTGGGGGGGGGGCTGGTATAAAATCCCCCCATTGGGGGGGGATTATTTCACCCCCAATGGGGGTGGATTTAATTGGCCTAATATTGTGTATGGTTTTATGTGTTGTAGATAAGATGTCGGACGAGGAGCATGGCACCGGACCCGCAGAATTTCGTGACAATGGATGGCAACATGGCCATCTCCTTGAATCAGAGAAGAAGAGAGTTAGATGCAAGTAGTGCCAAAAAGAGATGAATGGAGGTGTGTATCGGCTCAAGCAACATATAGCCGGGACGGGTGGCAATGTTAAGAAGTGTGATAAAGTACCGGCTGAGCCGAGGGAGGAGATGAGGGGTTATATAACTGGAAGGGCATCACAGAGGGAGGTGAGAATTGGTCTGAGACAAGAGCTACATGACGAGTTGCTAGGTCGGAGAGACACCGATCTTATGGCCGGAAAGAGCAAGAAAGGGAAAGGGCCAGCACATGAAATGGTCCAAGTTAATTCTTCATCTTCATCAGATGAGGAAGATGCCCAGGTTAGGAGAGCCGTTCATGAGAGTAGGGCTCAGGCCCGTGAGGATGAGGAACGAAGACGAGGAGCAGGAGGTTCGGCTTCTAGACGATCTGATGTGGGGGCGGGGACACGCCCTGTTCGAGAGCCTAAAATTCGGAGGACACATTACGTTCGACCGATGCCGACAGGAGACACCGCCATGTATAGGGAGAGTGGCGAGAGGTCGAGGGGGATAAGACAAGCATTTAAAGGGGTGAAGGCATCGACGGGGGCAAAGAAAGAAAGCCCTTAAGCATATGGTCAAGTTCTTTCTACATGCAGTAAAGATTTGTTGAAGTTGTGGTTAGCATTTGCTTGTCGATATGAATTTCTTATTAGGTTAGTTATTATTAACAACCCACTCTTTTCCCTTATCTTGTTTTTGAATTTGTAGGTGTCCCGGCACATGCAGCCACCAGTCCATATTTCCATACTATGGTTGATGCGATTGGTGAGACCGGGCCGGGGTTGAAAGCCCCTACATCAAAGTATATATATGAAACAGGCTTGGATGAGGAGGTCGATGAGTTGACCTCATGGATAGATGGATTCAAAATCATCTGGAAGGAGAGGGGGTGCACTGTAATGTGCGATGGATGGACTGGAATCACAAGGAGGTCACTTATAAACTTCCTTGTGTATTGTTCGGAGGGCACCGTATTTTTGAAGTCGGTTGATGCATCAGGTCAGGTGAAAATTGCAGATTACCTATTTGGCTTGATGAACAATGTGGTGGATGAGATAGGAGAGGCCAACATTGTGCAGTTTGTCACAGACAATGAGGCCTCATATAAGGCTGCAGGTAGGGGTGTTCATGTAAAACCGGTAAACCGGTAAACCGAACCGAACCGAACCGAACCGTTCGGTTCGGTTCGGTTTGATAGCCCATGCATTCGGTTTTTTGAACCGAACCGAACCGATAATTTCTTATCGGTTCGGTTCGGTTCGGCACCTCCCCAAACCGAACCGAACCGGTAAACCGGTTGACCCGATTTGATAAAGTTTGACCCATTTTATTTATATATTATATTACATTTTAATACATATTATATCAATTTTAAATATATATTAGTATAAATTTAAGTTAATTAGTATAAAGATAAAATTATATATTATAAATAAAGTATTAATCTTTATATTAATCTTAAATAATTATTATAATGCATATTTTATTTTATTTCTATTTTTATTTATTTAAATATACATTAAACCGATGAACCGAACCGAACCGAACCGAACCGAACCGAACCACAATCGGTTCAGGGCTCACAGAATCGGTTCGGTTCGGTTCGGTTTGCCTTATCGGTTCGGTTTCGGTTTGGAAAAAAATGGGCCAAACCGAACCGAACCGAACCGTTTACACCCCTAGCTGCAGGAAAGAAGCTCATGGAGGCTCGACCTCACCTGTTTTGGGTGCCCTGTGCGGCACATTCTATTGACCTGATGTTAGAAGATATTGGTAGGGATGCTAATGTCAAGTCCTTGGTCAACCAATGACAACTTATCACCTCATTTATCTATGGCCATCCACGACTTTTACATATCATGAGGCAGCACACTGATGGTCATGATTTGATCAGACCGGGTCCCACAAGATTTGCCACTCATTTTATTGCATTAGAGAGCCTATACAGGTACAAGGCTAGTTTAAAAAGGTTCATTCTCTCCACTGCTTATCAGGAGTACATGGATACATACAGGAGTTCCTTGGATCAGTATGAGATACTGCTAAAGATGGAGCAGCTGATAGAAGATAACAGGTGGTGAGAGAAGGTGCAGTACTATTTGTCTGTCATAGAACCTTTGGTGCAGGTACTTAGGTTGGTGGATTCAAATGACAAAAATCAGATGGGGTACCTGTATGATGCTATGGATAAGGCTAAGTTGAAAATTAAAGAGAAGCATCCCAAGGGTTACAAAAAGTGGTGGAAGGTGATTGACAACAGATGGGACAAAACCCTACACCACGACATTCATGTTGCAGGTATAATTTAGTAGTGTAATATGGTCATGATTACAAGTTATATTTTGTGTATTACCCTCACTGTCTTTAAACTAATGGAGTAATAACGTTGTTACAGGGTACTTTCGAACCCAAGGATACAAGATGGTGGCCAAGTATGTAATGATGGTGAAGTATTATCGTGCACACTATCCGTAATTAAACGACTATGTAAGACCCAAGAAGACGAACGTGCGCCGAGGTTGAAGTAAGTAATACGTTTCATATTAATTAAACTTTTAACTTTATCTCGAAGAGAAGATAATTGTTTTAGTTTGTGTTTTCGGATGACTTCATACAGGTACAAGATTGGGGTGTACGGGGATCCGGATTTGCAGTACTCACATGATAGGGTCCCCCCTAGTAATATGCTTACCCGAATTAATGACTCTTTAGTTACTTGATTTATTTTTACATAACGTTACTGATGCATGTAATTGTCTTCTTTACAATTACAGTTAAGTGGTGGATTATGGTGACAAACAGTAATCGGATGGAATCCACTCGCGGCCGTTGCAATTCGGGTGCTAAGTCGAGCACATCGTCATCCCAAAGGCGAGAGAAATTGGAGCACCTTCAACCTTATTCATACGAAGAGGAGAAATAGGTTGAAGACGAAAGATTGGAGAAGCTTGTCTACCGTCATTACAATACGAGGTGAGGATCAAGAATATCAAAGATAGGCGAGAAGACATCGGAGCGAGAGATTTGCACGGTTGCGGGTGGATTGTACCAAGAAAGAGCACAGCCCAAGCTACTCGGGGCTTGTCCCGGGCGGATGTGGACTTGGAATATCTATTCCAAGAAGAACATCCACTTGCGGCATGGGTGGAAGACAAGGATGCCGAGGGAGAGCCGAGTTCGACCCGAACGACGGATCACGGGCCGAAGGAGAGCTTGACAAGATTGTTGGTGAGGATGAAGACATGCAGAAGTTGAAGAAAATCAAGTCCCGTGCACGGCTCCACTTCCCGATCCACCCCGACTACGCCTTCTCCAGAGAAACATCCGGCTCCGCCCCCGGCCGCTACGGCTCTGCTCGGATTCCGCCGCGGGTCCTTCTACCACCACCACCACCAAGAAGAATGGTGGATTATTTAGGGCTTTAAAGAAAGTATGCTTACCTTCACAAAGAAGCAAGTCAAGGAGATCCTACATTGAAGAGGAAGAAGATAAGTATCAAACGGCGACATCATCTCCTTGACACCGAGACCACTCAGCCACCTTCATCAGATGAGGATGAAGAAGAATTTGTGCCACCCACACAACAACAGCGTAGGGGGGGTGGAGGTGGAGGTGGGGGTGGCGGCAGCATAGGTGGAGGCGGCGCCTCAGCCTCAGGTGCAGGTGAGGGTGGCTCTACTAGTAGTGCTCGGACGAGTGGAGCAGTCCGGATGATTTGAGTGATAAAAGACACTCGTATTCGAGTGGCGAGGGCGGCGGACGCCGGACGAGGTTGAATGTTTTCGACGAGTTTGCATCTTCCTATCCAGAGCCTGCCTCAGACAGTGAGCCTGGCTATCCACCTCCACCATCTTTTCTACCTCCACCTCCGACTGATCAGGGAGTTTATGAGTTTACCGACATGGCCCAGTCTTTATTTTCTTATGGATACGGGCCAATTATGACTGACCCTAATCAATAGAGAGAGATTTGCAGAAAATCAGAATGACCAGGACAGAGATCCAGATCCAGATCCATCCTACTCCGGACATTACCATAGTTGGTGGTGATGGCATATGTATAATGTATTTCTTTGTTTATTTCACGCTATGTAGTCAGAGGCGAGAGGCGACCGAGGCGAGGGTGGGCTCGCCTCGTCTCAGGCGCTTGAGGCGGGCGCCTCAGGCGCCCGAGGCGACATTTTTTATATTGAAGAACTTCTCAAAAAATATACATATAACATAGAAACTTTTAAAGAAGAACATAAAAAATACAAAAAAATCACTTCTAGGACCTATAATGCATCAAGATACTGGAGTCTCAAGGTAGAAGATTGGGCATTGGGGGTTTCGGGGTGGGGAAGGAGGATTTAGGTTACCAAATTTGACTTTCACAAGGTCCTCACCCGGGCGAGGCGAGATCTGCCGAGGCGAGGCGTTTTTGCCTCGCCTCGCCTCGCCTCAGCGCCTAGGCGCCTGAGGCGAGCGCCTCAGATAACATAGATTTCACGCAATGTAATATGAGTGGTAAGAAGAATATGTGGTGTACAATTTGTGGAGTTGGGTATGATTGTTTGTTTAGTAAAAATATGTATCTTATTTGATGTATGATTGTTCTATTGTGTGATTGGATATGATATGTGTTCTATATGATTGATTGTTAATTTTTTATATGAATGAGTGTTCCCTATATTTTTTTCACATTTTTTCTGAGTCCTATGTATTTTTATTGATTTTTTGGCAATTTTTCCATATTTTTTCAAAGAGCAAAAAAAAAATGATCCAGACCGATTCTGGATCGGTCTGGCTCCAAGAGAATCGGCCTGGATCGGTCCGATCCGATCCGATCCGGATCGGATCGGACCCCACCGATCCAGGATCCGATCCCGATCCCGCGATCCTTGGGAGAGGGCGGTCACTGCCGCCAGGCCTGCCACTGTCTTCATCTTCCCTGCACGTGTATCGGGTCTGCAGGACTCAATATGTAGGAGATATGGCACTATAAGTAGCAGATCTGTGTATAGAGTCGTCGGACCTGATATGCAGCAATCCACATCCCTCATGTTTCAGGCCCCCAGACCTTATAAGTAGGTGATCCACTAAGTTAAAATTACCAGATCTGGTTGAAATGGGTCTGCTGGACCTGATATGCCACGGGTAGGGAAGTGAAGTAGTCGCAGTAATCAGCCCTGTATCAGTCCAAAATCAACCAATCCAGGCCATGATCAAGGTTAGCCTGATCCAGAATCCAGAAACCGGCCCCAACACCCCCCCCCACTCCGGAATTTTCTGAGCATTATTAAAGGTCATCTTGAAAATGGTGTTATTCATCCTTCTTGGAAATGAGCAGAATGTCTGGATGCTCTGCTTAGCTACGTAATATGGGGTATATAAGAAACTAAAAGTGGCAGAATATTCGGGAATCTTTTCATTGTTCATATTTAGAATTTTGTTTCAATGTTCTACGTGGGTTCTTTGATTGACAGTATTATTTATTCCCTTGTCTTAAAGGCCTGGAAAAGTTTTAATGTAACTACTTGGATCTTTCATTTGTTCTTATCCTCTACCCATTGTGTTGATCCTTGCTTTTTCCTTATCATGTTGTTTTTTTTTCCTTACCTTAAATTACGGCAGACCTTCAAAAAAAAATTTAAAAGATCAAATATTTCAAATTGAGATTGAATTTAAGATAAGAGGGATAATAGGGTGTCACACACCAAACCAACCTGATGCTTATTCATTCTCCTGTCTCATCTGGATTTGAGACTTTCACACAGAGTTTAAAAATAAAACAGTAAAAAATAGATAAATTGGTGGATGAGAAAACCATGTATAATCAAGCAGCTAAGATATATGACGTTTGAAGCAGAGTTTATAGTAATACTTACATGCTAGTTCAAATAGACCTCATCCAAAAATAAGCAAAAGTAGAATTCCTTGCTAATGGCAGAACAGAACAGAAGCAAAGAAAATCACATAATTATTGCAGTTTAAACTTTGCAGTGTATGCATTTAGGTGATAAAGCAAATTGCATTCAAATAACATAGAAATCATTTTACTGTATAAGGAACAAGGAAGGCAACATTGACTTCAACAATGAGTGGTCACCTGACGAGCTTCAAGATTTGAAACAGCCATGGCTCCAACATAAGGTAGGCTTTCAATTACAGCATCAGCAAGATCTGAAATGAAAGTGGCTTCACAACCTAATGCAGGAACCCGCCCCCATTCCTCTATGCCAGATTCTAGAGCAAGCTCCTTGTACTCAACGTCAATTTCTTCAAGTGTTTCAATGTGCTCACTCACAAAACTGGAGAGTAATGGGAGAAAATAAAAAGATTAAAGAAGAAACGTGAGCCTTCTGTGTGATATGCTCAAGATTAACTTCAACTGAAAAGCATAGTGAACCTGATGGGCACAGCAAGAAGACTTTTCACTCCCTTTTGACCAAGATCAACAATGGTTTCATCTGTGTAGGGTCTCAACCATTCTACTGGTCCAACCCTACTCTGAAAATAAAGCACGTTTTAAAACTTAGTAGTACAAAAAAGAAATTCAGAATTGATCAAGAAACAAAAACAAAGTTGGATTAGAAGGTACAAACAAAAATTATTGAATTGCTGTTTCAAAAGAGAAACCCAAAAGATAGGTCACAACAGTTAAATATAACTTAAAATTTGGGTGAGACTCTTCAAACATCTGTGGTGCACAATTGATGCAGGACAGAATTGGTTAAAATGCGATCAAAGCAGAGTAAAATGCTGAAATCGAATTTTAAATGTCTAAAATTAACAAAATTACCTAAAATCATTTATTTTTTATGTATCCTGTTTATCCTCTACGCTTGATGAAGAGACTGCCAGGCATGTGGCAGCTGCAGAAGGCAGTTGCGAAACTGCAAGTGCACGAGCACCCACCAGCATGAGGCAGGTCGCAGAGGTGGGTTTCATGGCACAAGGGAAACAATCTCCCGAGCATGTACGATCGCCCGTGTGGGCTTGAAGCTTCCAGCAGAAGCTTCTGGAGATTCTCTCACTCAAGCCCGCATGCCTTGCTTGTCAAGGAACAGAAAGTGGCTACCGTGGTTGTGTCGTAGACCACAGCTGTTAATAGGGAGGAGACACAGCATTGATCGGCCTCGTCTTCTCTGGAAGAACCAACAGGCAACGCTGCTGCACAGGTCCATTCCGCTGGAAGTGGTAGACACCAGTTGCCTACATCCAGGGATTGCCAAACTAAGCTCCGACTAGTGCTGCTCCAGATCTGGTGCCAATCTGCTGCAGCTGAAAAAGAGGAAGAAGAAGAACGAAGTCGCTGTTGAAGAAGTTGCCAAAGATGAATGCTGGAGGAGGATGTCGCGCAAGGGTGGTTAGGTTCGGGGACCGCCCGACTTACCTCCTGTGGGCAATGCCGTCCAGATCGGAAAATCAGCCTTTAATGTCCTTGCCAGATCTGATGCAGTCGAAGTTGCGGGCGCCAGATCTCGACCAAGAGAAGGCTGACAGCAGCTCTGTTGGAGAGGAGGAGAACTGCGGATGACGTCTTCCTGTGAAGAGAAGATAGGAACAGAGGAAGGAGGAGAAGAAAAGAATAAGAGAAACCAAGCTTCCCTCGGGGGTTGGAGGAGAACGCAGGCCTCACTGCCGGGGATCAGAGGAGGTAAAACCAGTCTCGAATGCCGCGGGTAGGAGGAGGAGAAGACCGGTCTCACAACTGGGGATATGGAGGAGTGGCGACGCTCTCGCTGGAAAAGAAGATGATGAATGAGGAGGGCAAGGGAGGGAATGGTCCTCTCAGTGAGACAAGGAGGCGACGAAGAGAGAGACGAGGGCCGAAGCCCCTTGCGAACGGAACCAGTGCGGGAGTGCTTCTTTTTCAAAAATTTCAATTATTCTATCTCTATTACACGTTGGATACCCCTTTATATAAGTGGCATATTAACAAAAAGGCCCCATGAAAAAGATATTTGTAGACATGACTTAAAACATAAAAATTCTAAAAACAACTTTAAAAGTTCCTAAAATTTGTCCCCAACACACAAACTTGATAGAAAAAGACAAATTTGAAATGATGAAACAACACTAGAACCAAAGCTAAATCCAAAAAATTCAACTCAAATAAACTCAATTCAAGCCTCAATCCCAAGTTACTTGGGGTCGGTCATATAGATTCTCTTTTTCTACTCATGTCGATTTTGAGTTACTTCTTCTGAAATATTTAAATCATTTAAATCATAGTGAATTACCCTCCTCCAAATTAACTTAGGTTTACCACACCCTTTTTTGTTTCTATTATTTTAATATTTCTATCTTTCTTACTGGAACCTCCTTAGATCTACCTTTAATATGTCTGAACCATCTAAAATTTCCTTCATTCAAATTATCTACAATTGTCATTACACCTATATTTTCTCTAATATATTCATTTCTGATTCAATCTAATCTAGTATGACCACTCATTCGTATTAACATTCTCATTTCAACAATACTTAATTTATATGTATGTTTTTCTTTTAATGTCCAATATTTAATATCATACAACATTGTAGGTATTATACTTGTACAACAAAATTTTTCTTTCAACTTTAGTGAAATCTCATGATCACATAAAGCCCATGTAGTCAATCTCCATTTTATCCAACCTACTTTAATTATACGAATAACATCTTCATCACATTCTCCATCTTTTTTGACTAATTGATCCAAGATACTTATATTGGGTTCTTTAAGATAATATTATCCCATTCAAACTAACACCATCACCTACTTCCTTTTGATTTTAAATTTTACTTATCTTGAAACCATTAGTCTCTAAAATATATTTCCATAATTCTAACTTCATATTCACTCCTTGTGTCTCATCTACTAAACACCAAGGTATATCATAGTCTTCATTAATTTTCATCCATAATTAATACAAAAAATAACTTATTGCAAACCTTGATGTAAGCCAATTGAAATAATAAAATCTCTTGTTTCTCCTCCAATTATACATATCTTAGTTGTTGCTTCATCATACGTGTCTCTTATCATTTGTATATACTTAACGGGCACCATCTTTTACTTCAACACATCACAAAATCTCTTTTAAAACTCTATCATTGAACTTTTCCAAGTCAATAAGCACAGGATGTAAATCTTTCTTCATATCTCAACATTTCTCTATCAAACTTCTAATAAAAAAATAACTTCAATTGTAGATCATCCAAGTATAAATCCAAATTGGTTAGTTGAAATATTTATACAAGTTCGTAATTGTCGCTCAATAACTTTTTCCAATAATTTTATAGTATGACTCATGAGTTAGAAACCTCTAAATTTGCACGATCTTATAGATCTCAATTTTTTCTTAAAAATATGTATAATGATACTTTTTCTCCATTCGTTCAGTATTCTTTTCGATATTAAAATTTTGTTAAAAATTCAAGTTAACATTCCACCCCAAAATCTTCCAAAAATTTTCACACTTCAACAAAAATACTATTTGGACCACATACCTTAATTGTTTATATCATCTTCAATGCTTCTTTAACTTTTGAAAATTGAATTCTCCTAATACAATTCAAATTAAACGTTGTCACATTCTCTATGCCATCTATGTTTTCAGTAAAGTTGTCATTAAAAAGAGTATCAAAATAATTTTACCATCTTTCTTTGATATTGTGTGAACCTCTTTTTTCTGCGTCTGTTCTTTAGAAAGAAAGACATTTCCGGACTTTTCTAGGAAAATATGTGATATCCTAAAAATACTAGGTAGTCCGGTGATAGTTTAAAAAATATAAGAACCGAGGTTCGAGTTCTTTGAAAATTTCATTTTTTGACCCTTCTCCGCCGGATGGTGCGAGTATCCGGCGTTAACTTACATCGAGCAACGGCTCGAACGCCTTTGATTAACCGTCGTGGCAACCTGTGTTTGGAGATATGCACATCCACAGAATAAAGTAAAGAATTCAAAAGGGCAGCGGCCTTTTGGGTCCGATGAGATGCAAACCGATTTGGTTCGGGTTTGTTTTATTTGTTTGTTGGTTGATTTTAGATCGACTTGAAAGTCGGCTTTGAGTTTTGGAGTTTGAATCAATTTGTTTGATTGATTTGTTGTTTGGTTTTTTGATTTGTTTTAGATTGAGTTTGGTTGATTCAAGTTGTTTTGGTTTGAATCTGTTTTGGTTTTGATTTTTAATGAGTTTGAAGCGCTTTAAGCATGTTTGGATTTTTTTGATTTGGTTTTCGGATTTTTTTCTGATTTCTGAATTTTCTGGTTTTGAGTTGGTTTTTTGATCCATTTTGGGTGTTTGGAGTTGTTTATTTGATTTCTTTTGGGAGAAGTTTAGTGGGTTTTGAGTGAATTTTCAGATTGCCAAAAATCAGATTTTTGAAGTCAGTTAGAATCTGTTTTTAGTAGATTGTTCAAATCTGAATTTTGTTTTGGCAGATTTTTATTGAAATCTGATTTTTTGATGTTCAGTACGGTTCAGAATCTGACTTTTTGGTAGTTGACAGTTTTGATTTTAAATCTGAATTTTATCTGTTTTGATTTGATCAAAATCTGATTTTTTGGTTTAATGAGTTTCAAAATCGGTTCACTCCTTTGTTGAAGATCGGTTGTTGGGTTAAATCGATGTGAGTTGAATTTCGGATTTCTTTCAGATTTGATTTTCTGTTTTTTAATTTTCTGTTTGAATTTTCCAGATTGACTTTGAAATTGTTTTATTTCTTGTTTGGCGGTTTGCATCGCCTCCGACCCATCGGGTCACCTTGAATGCCCGATTTCATGCATCAATATGAACATCAAAGTTTCATTTCATTGAAAGATGGGGTGAAGTACATCGGTGTACAATGTGATTGATACTTCCCCCAACATAGGTTTCTTTTCACTACTTTGGAAAAATTTTGGCATTACAACGGCATGCCGGCTATTTTTCCAACTTAGTGAAAATTTTCCCATCCAAAATAGCCAGCCTTAGCTTAGCCATATTGGGGGAAGGATCGCCGGCTACGGGATTCATGCCCGTGCCTCCGTCCGGGTCGCCGGCTACGGGATTCATGCCCGCGCCTCTGCCCAAGGTAGAGTTCCCCGCTAGAGGTGAATCTCCTTAATTTAATGTAGCTTTCGCATTTCTGATTTTTTTATTTGTTAATTTTCTGAAGGCCACTTCGGGCCGGTCCATTCCTTCGGCGTTCAAAGCCGGGCTTCAATTTTCATAGACTCAACGGGCCTGCTTTGAACAACTTCGGGCCGGAAGGGCCTGCTGGAAATTCTGCTGTCTTGCTGGAGCTTCTTGATGGAACCGGCTTGGAAGGCCACCCGACTATGCCCTTGGCCCGTCGTGCGGTTTCCAAGGGGTGCCGGGCCGTCACCTTCAAGCCGGTCTGCTGCCTTGCTGGAGTATCTTGGTGAAACCGGCTTGAAAGGCCACCCGGCTATGCCCTTGGCCCGTCGTGCGGTTTCCAAGGGGTGCCGGGCCGTCACCTTCAAGCCGGTCTGCTGCCTTCAAACTGCTCTCCTCTGCTTGTATCGCTTCTGCAAGACCTGTTTTTGGAGCACTTCCCTTTTTTGCTGTGGCGGCAGAACCATGGGCCAAGGAGGGGCTGAGAATGGCCTGCTTTAAGAAGCCTGTTTGGGGCTGTACAAAGGACAGCTTGGTGGCCTGGCTTTGGGCTGCGCAAAGGGGTTATTGGATGGCCTGGTTTTGGGCCTATTTAGGGGTTGTTCAAAGGGGATAAGAACAAGGGGCTTGAGGATCCGCCCGGAGTAGACTTGGGCCGTCGTGCGGTCTCCAAGAATCCCCGGGTCATCCACCCTCACCTAGGGCTCTAATAGGTTCCACAAAGGGGCTGTTCTAGGACCTGTTTTGGGGTCGGTTTGATGGGCCACAAAGGGGGTGATCAGGTGGCCTTAGTTAGGCCGAGGGTAGGCCTGCACAAGGGGCATTTTTTGGGACCTGATTGGGGCCTGTTTGAGGGGGACTGAGGTGGGCCAAAATTGACTTGCACATAGGGCATTTCTAGGGGATTCTTCTTGGATCGGAATAGGGCCAGGTTGGGTCTGAAACCAGGTCACAAGGGGACTGGGTTTTTTGGCTCCGGTCAAAGGGATTGCAGTCCAGTCTAGGGGGGTTCGAATGGACTGGAAGAGTGCATTTTTTTTTGAAGACGGATAGGGGCAGGGAAGAGCAGGTAAATTGCCAGAAAGAAGGCCCCCCAAGGGGCTACATGGAAGCCAACTATCCCTTCTTACCTTGTCCTCTTCCTCTCTTCTTCTTCTCCTTTCTCCTGGCAGCAGGTGGCAGGTATGCACGTGGGCAGGAGGGGAGAAGCAGCTTTCTTCTTCTTCTTCTCTTGGCTGCTGGCAGGTGCAGACGTACAGCAGCAAGCAGAGGGGTAGCAGGATGAGGGCTTGAACCAGCAGCCTGACGGCGTCTCCAACAGCCCCCCCTTGAAGCTGGCGCGCCCCCTCCTTTTTATAGATGCTGGGGAGGGCAGATGAAGGGGCATCTGGTGCGTACGTAGATGGCCTTTGGCCTTCCCCATGGAGGTTACACCATTTATTCCAATTTATTGAACTGCTGTCCCTTGACCTTCCCCCTTCACAAAACTGTTCAAATTGATGGGAAGACAGGTGGCTGGCGTGGCTGGGCTGCTGAGGTGGCAGAATAGCCAGTGTGGCACGTTCACACCAGGACTGTTCAGGTCTGGTCCTGATGTGGGCAGTACATGATTTGGGCCTGCAGTGGGCAGCCGTGGCCCAACCAGATCCTGCTCCTGCTGGGCTGTACGCCAGCCTCCCTATGGGCTGGATTTTTCTGATTTACATTGGCTCATGGGCTGGTCAATTGGGCACATATTGGGGTTCCCAATTGGGCCTGATTTGACTTAATTATGGGCTACTTTCCCCTTGCTTCAGGTCTGGTTCTTGTTGGCCCATTTGTATGTGTTTTTTTTTTTGAAAAATATTGACGCCAACAGATATCATCATCTTTGATCAAAATTTTTCCTTCATCCAGAAGAATCAAAATTAACTATTTAGAGGTTGATGCAAAAAAGTGAATTTGGGCTTTTGGCTGCCAGATCCGAATTTCTGTTAGATCAGATTTGTTAAGTTTGAAACGGCAAAGAAGTTCAACCTAAATGTTTTCCATGCACAAACTAAGACATAAAATTCAGTTGTTAATTGTAGTATATGATCCCTCACTATAACTTGAGGAAGCAGAATAGTGAGTCTACATTCATTTCTCCACATTCTTGTTTTAAAAGGCCTCAATAATCAAAGTGAATCTAGTGTGATTATTATTGCAATTGACAATTCTCTAAATTGTTAGTTTATTATTATCACTAGAGATAGACGTAGAAACTTAATTCACCTCAATATCTTCACTGGAAATAGACCACCTTGCCTAAGTCCATAATCAAGTAAACTGCTTTGGGGGTTGGGCAAGAATTCTCAGGCATAACATAAAAAAATAAAAGGCAATGATTTGATGATGAATTTTTCTCTCCATCTCATAAAAAATAGTGGAAAACTCTTTGAAAGATGGGCAAGCTAACCTAGTAACTGAAGAATCAACAATAAAATGGCAAAAACCAAAAGACATGAAGAATAGGAGATGCACAGTATCCTGATCCTCAAATGGTTTACATTCAAATATGTCTAGATCATGGTTTGCAGGAATGACTGATCAAGGATCGGGATAAACAGGTGCTGACATGATCCTTGGAAGGAGCCCCATCTCGGGCCAATTTTTTCCAGAATCTGGCTTGACTTGGTCATATCAGCCTGGATAGGCTGATTCCGGACAGATCCAAGGCTGATCCGGGAGGTGGACGAACCAGCAGCAGCTGCGCCCTGCATTTCCCCATTCGAAGATGCTTATCAGGTCCCATCAGGTCTCATGGACCCATTAAGCAGGGGATTCGGTATTTTAAGTTACAGATCCCCATTAAGGCAGCTGCCACTGGCCCCTACTCTTTATCTGGTGCCTGGCGGTGATCCAGTCCAGCCCTGATTTATGACAAATTGGTACAGAATCAACAGTAGACATTGTGTTTACTAATTCTTTTCATCCTTTCCCATTTTTCATTGTTTATTAGTGTTTTGGAAGAACCAATACACCCGATCTAAATCAAGTCCATGCCAGGCCAATCCAGAAAAATCCCAATCTGGAAATCCTTGGTCTAGACGTAGTTCATCTTCCACAGATGGTCTTAAGACGGAATCCAAAATCAAGAAAAAATTTACGGGCCACAGAAAACTAGTTCTAAAGCTAGGAAGAAGTGGGACCTAATAACATAAGAGCATTATGCCACAGTGGACAATGTGTTTACTGATTCTTTTCATCTTTTCCCATTTTTCATTGTTTATTGATGTTTTGGAAGAACCAATACACCTGATCTAGATCAAGTTAACGCCTGGCCAATCCAGAAGAATCCCAATCCGGAAATCCTTGGTCTAGACGTTCTTGTAGTAACATTTGATACTAGTACTTAACCAGTTCATCTCCCACAGATGATCTTAAGACAGAATCCAAAATTAAGAAAATTTATGGGCCACAGAAAACTAGTTCTCAAGCTAGGAAGAAGTGGGACCTAATAACATAAGAGCATTATGCCATAGGAGAGTTTCAGAGCTTCTCAAGGGTGCCCTTTGAGCATCGCCCTACACCCTTCTGGAGGGGCAGAGTGGAGGCCAAAGAGGAGGGGGGGGGGGGTTATGTGATTGGAAAAAAGGTTGGGGAGAAGGTTCATGACTCTAGAAGGTTGTAACAGGCTTCTGAGATCATAGTGTGGGGTAGGGTACGCCATCCTTGTCGCCAAGGATCACAGGATCAGTGGGTACCGATCCAATCCGATCTGGATTCTTCCAGGTGTTGGAGTGATCCTATCGGGGGGTTATGTGATTGGAGAAAAGGTTGGGGAGAAGGTTCATGACTCTAGAAGGTTGTAACAGGCTTCTGAGATCATAGTGTGGGGTAGGGTACGCCATCCTTGTCGCCAAGGATCACGGGATCGGGATCAGTGGGTACCAATCCAATCCGATCTGAATCAGATCGGTACCCACTGATCTGGATCGGATTGGATCAGTCCAATCCCAGCTGATCCATTGGAACAAAACCAATCCATAATTGGTTAAAAAAATGATCCCGATTCCGATTCCAATCCGGACCCTGGATCGGATCAGTACCCACTGATCTGGATCGGTCCGATCCCAACCGATCCATTGCAACAAAATCAATCCAAAATTGGTTAAAAAAATGATCCCGATTCCGATTCCAATCCGGACAGATCCTAGCCGATCCGAGCCAATCCCAACCAATCCAGCCAGAATAGCAAACATAAAAAACCAATCCGATTCTAATCTAATCCGGACCAATCCGGCCGATCCTGGCCAATTATGTTGAAACTTTTTCCGAATCGGTGCTTCGGCCAAGAATCGGATCGGCAATGATAGATCCGATTCGAGAATCAGGATCAGCCGATTTCGCAATATACGCATGTCACCGAGGGAAGTTTGGCTCAACAAGGTCCTTACCATTAAGCGGCAGATAGTGGAGCTTTGAGAGGAGGTAGAAGGCCTTGGACTTGTGAAAGATGCTTTGGTTTTGACCATGTCCGGACATATCGCAAAAATGGTCTAAAGTGTCGCAAATATGGTGGCGTTGGTCATCGAGAGCAAGGATCGCGGGATCAGGATCGGTGACCACCAATCCGATCTAGATCAGATAGAATTGGTCCGGATCGGCCGATCCTCTGGACAAAAGGGCAATTCCAGATCGGTCCGAATTGATCAAATTTTTTATTTTTTAAAATTGTAAAATTCTTTAAAAATAAAAAAATCATAGGAATAAGTAAACAACTAAAAAAAAATGCAGATGACATTCTACCAAACAATGCCATACAAAATAAGTTCATTTCGAGAAACTGTCATATAAGTACAAACTATCATATAAGGAAAAAATAGTTAAAATGAATCTTTATAAAATTTAAGTATATAACATATTTATGATTATGAATCTTACATATATGTGATAATATAAGTGATAGTGAAATATATTAATATGTTTATATTATCATAAATAGGGTGTAGAATAGTCGCGGATTCACCTGCACGATATATCAGGGCGTAATTTTTTATAGTGGCAGGGGGATGGGGAGGGGGAGCAGGGATCGGGGTCCCCCCCCCAAATTTACCTGGATCGGCTGCCTCCCACAGCTGGATTGTTGCTCCTTGCACTGGATAGCCGAAAAAGGGGGCCCTAGAGATTAAAAGGGAGGGGGAGGTGAAAATCGGGGGTGGAAAGGGAGAATCGGTGGAGGAGATCGGACTAGAAAAGGGTCCAAAATCAGGTCAAAAATCGATCCGATTCTTGACATTTCTTGGTTCCGGGGAATTGATCAGGATCGACAGATTCCTGATTTGATCCTGCCGGATTGGTCGATCCTCGACCGATCCAAGTGATTCCGACCAATCTAGCAGAAGTCTGGGTCGGATCGGTAGTTCCGGCCAAAATCGGATCGGTCGATCCCAATCTGGATCGGCCGATTTTGCAATCCATGGTCGGAAGCATTTTTGCTTCATGGAGAATGTGAAGCTCTCACAACTATTGAGGCTTACGGAGTCAATGACCCTCCCAACTCTAGTCTCGTTTGCTTTCCACTTCCTTTTGTGGAGAAAACTAGTGCCACGTTTATCCCCATTCCTATGTCTAAATGCATGAGGGAGAAACAAGCATGGCTGAGGTAGTGTCGACAGGTGTCTACGGGTGGGAGGTTCTCGAGGAAAAGAAACTTCTACTCAACTCTTTTCTAAAAAAGAATTGGCTGGAGATGTCCTATTGGTGGATTGGAATTTTAGGGATTGACTGCCTTTAGATAGAGGCAATCACTTCACGGTGAATGGCCTCGACAAACAGTGAGGGATGACTGGATTAGACTATGGAAGGAAAGCTTCTAGTGTTGCAATTAGTGGGGCTTACTCAACACTCAACAGTTCTAGGTTAAAATCAGTGGTTTGCCAGTTTTTGCCAAGTCCATGTCCTATGTTATCTGAGGCAACTACCTCCAGTGCCTAGGCACTGAGACGAGGCGAGGTGAGGCCTCAACGTCTCATCTCGCCCACAACTACCTCAGGCGGTCATCTTTTTTGCCCCAAGCGTCTAGGCGGCCGCCTCAACCACCTTAATTGCATGTGCTTTTCCATTTTTTCCTGTTTTCCTATTTATTTATTTTTGTTGTTTAATTCAACTTATGATCATATCTAGGAGCTTACCCTACCGACCATGATCTAAGGAGTGAACTCAAATTTATTAAATTGCATATAGTCCTTCATGTAGCTATTTCTAAGAGCTGGGTTCACCTTTAAAGAAATGAAGTTCCTATCAGTCACCTGTAGTTCACATCTGGTACCATCCTTTTCTCCTTTTCAAATGAAAGAAAATACATTCATGTAAGAATTTTTACTTCAAACATATAAACTTTTCTATTTTTTCTTATTTTCAGATTTATTTTTTTATTTTGTTGTTTAGTTCAACTTACTTTGTTTGTGAGCAAACCAATTTCTTTTTTCAAAATCTAGCAAAGCCGCACCATATTAGAAAGGTATATTTTCAATCCTTGGGATTGTTTTTGATTTTTTTTGCTTAGTTCAACTTAGTTTTTTTTATTACTGCACCAATTTAGTTTTTTCGAATCTGGTGAAGTAGCACCTCATCGGAAAGGTATATTTTCAATTTTTTTTGAAATGTTTTTGGGTTTCTTTTACTTAGTTTAACTAAGTTTGATCATTAGACACTAATGTATTTAGTTTATTCTTTGTTAGGTTCTTTCCTACATGTTTAGATGTATTTCCTACTTTTCTATATGTAAATCCAAAATTTTAAAAGGATTTCCTATTTTTTGTTTTTATATAACCCCAAAATATAAGAAATAAAAAAAATCTCACCTCACACACCTAAGGCACCCACCTCAGGCACCTGAGGCACGACGAGGTCCCCCCTCGCCTTGAGCAGCTCTCGTCTCTAACTACATAGTCCATGTCAGCAATTTCAAGAATTATTGGTCCTCACGGAAAAATTATCACCATGGATAGAAAGGTGCTCCAGCAGCCTATAGTGGAGGTAATTGCGGTCCACATAGAGCGTTGTTTGAATTTTAGTTCCAGCTTCTCCATTCCAATAGTCATTGATAATGCTCAATATACTATCAATCATGTCATATTTCTGTGGAGATGGTATCAGTGGGAACTTCTGCAACTTCTGGTGTTCTGATGCTTCCGAGAGAGTCTTACTCTCTTTGGAACCCCAAACGCTCCACCTATAGGAAGTTTTCGGAAAAGAGGGATTTTTGTCATCCAACAGGAGTTTCGGGTAAGCTGGTCAGAACTTACCATCGTTGGCAGCCGATTTTGCCGCTGGTAATGCCATCCGGACTATCAGACCGAGGTGTCAACCCAAGCAAAGCCTTCTTGGGGTCTTTAGACCTAGTTGCGACTAGGCAGATGGAGATCCAGTTAACTTACTATCAGTTCAAGCTAATGTTGAACCGGCTCCAGTTTTATTGTTGACTAGTCCGTCAAGCTCAATTTTGGCTAGCCGGCGTCCCAACAGGGTTTGTTCTCCAAACCAACAGTTGAATTGGCTAACCAACCATGCCACTTCAAACTAGGTGTTGGTGGATTGTGGCCGCATGTTCCGTCTAGGGGTTCCTTGTCATCGTCTAAATTGCATAGTAAGCCTGCAATTTGTGAGCAATTGCCCTTGGACTCTATTCCTTCGAGTCTGACAATAGCGATGGACAATTACGGCAACGACCATGGTCTCCTTCCCTTGTTGATTACTACTTGGTGCGGGATGGCATAGTGGAACTGGGCTAAAAGACTGCAAAAAGGAATTAGAACATTCAATGAACTAAAACAAACCAAAGTGAAATTAATCGGACTTAAATTGGTATGAAATGGGCCCAAACCACATTGAACCAGCTACAAACCAGCCCCAGGCCAGTTTAAACCAGTCTAAACCAACCCTAGACTGAGTTGGACCGGCCGACATCACAGGTTCGCACAGCAGCTGAAGACCCAACTGGGCCAAGTGAGCTTAACACCGCCAAAGTACGTGGTCGGCCCTATATGAAGAACCCTGGCAGGGATCGTGGAACTTCCTGGAACGTCGCGGGCGAATGCATGTTGTGCATCCAGACAGCAAAGGATATAGGCGAGCAGAGCAGCAACATTCCCGTGCAAAGTGGGAAGCCTCGGGAGGATATGATGGTCCAACGAGGTTCATGCGTTCCTTTCGCCTTCTCCATTGTCTCTGTCTTCTCCTCCTACTCCTTCACCTTCCAGAAGACAAGAGAGGGCAATAACGTAGAAAGGGTAGCCCTTCGAGGATCACCAGAGGAGTTCAAAAAGACGGTGGAGACAGCTGGGGTGCCGGGATGCTGAGGGCAGTTTGGGAAAGAGGTGGTAAAGTCTTGATGACCCCAATGCAACAGTGGAGGGATTCTTCAAGGAAAGGGGCATTGGGTAGCAAAACAGAAGATTATGAAACAAGAGAAGAAGGGAACAGGTGAGAACGATGATGAATGGTGGTTGCGGGTAGGGGTGCAAACGAACCAATACACTCGACAAGTAGCTCGAAGCTCGGCTCGATAAAAACTTGACTCGGCTCGTTTATTATGTTAAATGAACAAGCTTGAACAAAAAATAAAGCTCGACGCATTAAACGAGCCGAGCTTGAACAGACTCCTGCTCGGCTCGATAAGCTCGCGAACAGCTCGATTAAATATTATATTATATATTTACTTTTAAAAATTAAATTTTAAGTATTAATATTTATATATTGTCACTTAAATATATTAAATAATTCAAAATTTGAGTTTAAACTTAGATTGAGTTTCATAAATGAGTTAAATCTAAAGTTTCACAGATGACTTTTCATTGATTTTGGGTTTATAAAAGAGTTTGTATATAGCTTAAGTTTGAATATGAATTGAATTTTAATCTAACTACTACTCGAGTTCGAGCTCGACTCGGCTCGATTAATAAACGAACCAAGCTTGAACAAGGGTTCCACGTACTCGCGAAAACTCGAGCTCGAACTCGAACTCGTGTAAAATAAACGAGCCGAGCTTGAACACTGTACTACTCGGCTCGGCTCAGCTCGTTTGCACCCCTAGTTGCGGGGACAGTAGAGGGTGTGATTGAAGCTCGGCGAGCCACGGAGTCCCCTCGACAAATCAAGGGAGCCAAAATTTCATAGAATGTGATCTCTCAAGATCTCCCGAGAATCTCTTTTTCTCCGCACATCCAAAAAGCGAGATCGCCGAAACCATAATAGACATAGTATCTCTAGTCCCTTAATATTTTTCCACCTATTATTATTTCTAACTTTTTAACTCTATATTGGACAAACTACCTATATTATATATATTCTCTCTTATTCTATTTTTCATTATTATTTTAGTTAGATGGTCTTGTTAAGTTTGTTTTAAATATTTTCAACTTTATTATAGAATCCATCCAAAGATTTATTTAGACATTACATTATTGTCTAATAAAATTGTATAACTTAATATTTTTATAACTATATAGGCACAATTGATCTAAGATATCATATAAATGTCCTCTTCGTACTGTTCAAAATGAAATTTAGTCTGACATAAGATATCTTGTATATCTCAAATTAACAATAATTCACCCTCACTTTATTTTGCTTTTAATTCTCTATTATATATTGCCAATTTAGGCACAATCTTTGCTACAAAGCTGGACTAGCTTGAATTCTTGGTCCGTGGATTCCAATTTATGGGACATTGCCTTACCAACAATGTTCTGGGCCATTTGGCGCATAAGAAATAAGTAATTTTTTTATGACCACTTTAAACACCCGAGAAATATTATTTAGTGGATGTCGGAGTATGTGAGGAATTGGTTTTCCATTCAGAACAGCTATCGATTGGAAGAGAGAACCTTCAGAAATGTCCTTCATATTTTCTCCTCTTTCCTTGTCTAACCCCATCCCCAATTATCCCCTCGGTAGTGGAGTGATGGGGTCTTCTTGATGTTATCCTCCCCCCTTTCTCCCCTCTTTTGTTTCTATACTTTGTTTTGAACTAAGAGATATTTCTGACCTGGCCACTATTTCAAAAAAAAAAGATAAAAAAAGTAACTTTCAGTTTGTACCTGATAAGCAAGAGTATATGTGTTAGTAATTTGACGCTTTTCCAGCTCTTCCATAATCAAATCAACACATTCCTCCATCTCTGCTTTGTAAGGATCTCCCGCTTTTTCCACATATGCCAACGGGACACCATGAGCACTAAAAAATATCATTACCTGAAGTACATAGATGAGGTTGGTCAGACTGAAAAAGTATAAATTTTACGAACAAGCTGAGAGCAGTTAGATCTTGTATCAGATAACTTATGAACAGGGTCAGTTGAAATAAAGTACTCCAGAATATGCAGTCAACTACCTGCGAAAATGTAGAAAGCCTACCTGATTTATTGAACTAGTTTCATCATAGCAAAAACATGTAAATAAAAATTAAAATGGCTTATTTATGTCACTTCGAACTAAAACAGTGAGATAGCTTCCCTCTTTGTTAAATGAGAAAAGTATCACTTTCAAGGTCTGAACATGGGCACTGAAAAGCTTTCACCTTCTGGGGGTCACTGAATTTTTTCAGCTCTTCCTCAATTAGAGATGCCATAGCTTTGATATAACCCTCTCGCTGGTACCATGATGGAATAACAGTGTGTTGCATGTTCACTAGATACTCATCCTCCCTGTAAAGTAAGATCAAAAGCCATACAAAAGTCGTGAATACACTTACACATGATATTATGAATTACTGTTTAAACTTAAAAAGCTTTGTATGTGATATATTTATAACATTACCTGAATATACTCTCCAACAATCGAAGGCTTGACCCACTTGTTGATATTGAGAACTGTGGATAAAGAGGAAGGACAACAAGCTTTGTGATCCCATCCTGCTTGATCTGTATGGTGAAGGAAACCTCAGCCACACAACAAAAAGCAGAGCTAGTCTAATAGAGAGTTTGGATATGTTTCTGGGTTTAGAGATATGTGTTGGCTGAGCGTTTCTTAATTCCAAAAGAGATGTTTTTCCTCTTGTTTTCTCTCTCTCAAATTAAAAACAACAGTAATGTTGTTGTTTTTAAGACAGATGCAGAAGGGAGGACAAGGGACGCGGGAACGTGGCCTTGTCCAACTTCTCGTCTTCACGACTCATGAGACATCTATCCAGTTACCAAACGCATTGCACTAATTCTTAAAAATAGTTATTTTTGCCAAACATGTCTGCCTTCACATTTTAATTTTTATATTATTATAAACCGTATAATGATTTTCAAAATCAAACCAGTTTAAGAAAAAAAAAATATTTCCAAACATCCTATAAGGCATGATATGTATACACTGAATTGAATTTAAAAAGAACAAATATGCTTTCACTTCCTGTAAACAGTTTAAACAATATATTAATCCCATATGTTGCATATTCTGATCTCCATAAAACTTAAAAAAAATTAAATTCTTGTTCCTATAATTAACAGCTGATAGAAGAATAGCACATACAATAAAAATTCTAAATTCAGTTACATCAATACTTCTAAGGGTGTTCAAGAAACTAGGGAAAACCAGTCAACCAAGCCTAACCAAAATGACCAGTTAGGTTTGGTTCAAGGATTTGAGTGTTCAATTTTTTGAACCGATATCATATTTATCGGTTTGGTTTGATTTGGTCCCTCCCCAAACTAAGCCGATACAATAAACCAGCTGGCCCGGTTTGACCCAATTTATTTATATATTATATTAATTTTAAATATATACTATTTTAAATCTATGTTAATTAGTACAAAAAATAAATTAATCTCCTACAAATAAAGTATTAATCTTAATGTTAACCATAATTAACTATAACTATATTATATTTTACATTTTATAAATAAATAAATAATATATGCTAAACCAATGAACCAAACTGAACTGTCACAATTGGCTCGAGGTTCAGCTGAACCGGTTCAATATGATTCGATTTTTTGTTTGGTTTCTGTTTCAAAAAAAGGCTCAAAACCAAACCATGATCCACCCAAATTACCTTTATCAGTTAAAAAGGTTAAAAAAATATTTAACTAGGGGTGTAAACGGAATCCGATATTCCAATATTCTGATTCGATTCTAATAAAAAATAACGGGTTAAAAACTTTTTTTTGTATCTTATAAGCTATCAGAATCGGAATCGGAATCTGAATATGAATCAGATATCCCGGTAATTTATCGAAATCAGAATCGAAATTAATTGATTATATTTATGTTAATCCAATTTTGATAAAAAATAAGTATATTTAAATAAAAAAAGTTAAATAAATTATAATATATAATATATAAAATGATAAAAATAAAATTTAAAAAAGATTATATCAAATTTTAGTAATTATATGCAAATTATTAACACATTTTTAAATAAAAATTAATATTTAATATGTATTTCAAAAATTATCAGATTCAATTCCGATTCCGATAATGGGATCGAAATTGGAACATAATGATTCCAAAATTATTGGAATTAGAATCGAAATCCCTTAACTGTTATAGGAATTGGAATCGGATTCTGTTGATTTCGCTACCGAATCCAACCCGTTTACATCCCTACATTTAACCATTTATTTTAACATTCAAGAAATATTTTCCCACATTATCAACAGAGTTATAGTCAGCAAGTGTGATGGAGAGCTATCATGGAGACAATATATGAAGCATCCGGTGTGGGGCCCTCTAGATAGCATCATCACATGCACCGGGTTTTGTGCAATGGGAAAAAAAGCTGAAGAACCAGCTGCATTAGACGCTAGGAAAGAGGTGAAGAACCAGCAGCATTCACAGTTGGTCCGGGGTTCAGCCAAACCAGTTTGGTTTGATTCAATTTTTTGTTGGGTTTCATGATGGGGATGAATTTTCACATTTTAGGAGTCTTTTAAATTTTGAGTCCTAAACAGACAAGTTTGTAAATAGAGTTTTTTAAAAGTCTTTTCTTTTTATTTTATCCTATTTTTATATAAAGAGGGCCGATGTACATATTGACAGTAGTTGAATTGGAATTTTTGGAAGCCTTTGGGTGTTTGTTCTCCCGCGTGGAGGGGCTGCGGCCCGTGTTCTTCTCTCTTTCATTTTCCCCGATCGGCCAAGAGGGTCTTCCCCTTCCACCTTCCAGATCCGGAGAGATCGCCGTTCCCTTCCCCCTCCTCACCTTCCGGCCTCCGCATCGTTCCTCCAACCCTCCCCTTCTTCTCGGCTCCCACGACGATAGCAGCTCAATGGATTTTTTCCCCTTCACGGTTTGTCCTTTCGCAACAATGACGACGCGGCGATTTCAAGCTCCCTTTTCAGATCTGAGCCATGAGATGAAGGCTTCAGATAAGAAGTAGCGGGAAGGATGGTTCCAGCGATCCCCGGAACTGTTGGCATCCTCGCAACCATCCTGTTCGCCAACTGAAGCCAACAGTACGGCATCGCCCTTCAGAGTGCAACGACAACCTCGGATCTCTGCTTCATTCTTCCTCGATGGACATCAATGGCGGTAGATCTGGCGATCAGAGACGTTTTCTGATCGCCAAACAAGTCCAACAATCCCCGGCAGCGCCTTCGTCACCGATCTGGCATTTTCAGCAACTAGCGTTGGAGCAGGGCCTCGTCGTCTTCAACTTCTGCTGCGGTCAGTCGATTTGCGCAAAGAATCCCACAGATATGGTGTCTTCGGCAGCTACAAACAGGCCGGAGGGAAAGATGGTCCGACAATCCCTGGACTATCATCATCTTCGCGAGGTGCGCTCCCCTATTCCGTCTGGACGGAACGACAGCATTGGGAGACTGGTTCAGCCTCCAAGGAAGCAGCCTTTGGCCCCTCGTGCACAACTGGTTTAACCCGCCGGCCGCTTTTCATGATGCCCTCCAGAAACTTCTGCAAAGCTTCACCCATGTCGATGACCATCGACGTTCGCTCACACGCGGACAAGATCCCACGGCCCTCGCATGGCCACGTCACCTAGACGGGCACTCCGCAAACTGCCACTATGCCTCCTCGCACATGTGCCTTTCCTGCGCGAAACCACAGTTGCGCAGTGCCACGTCCATCCGAAACTTGCGGCAGCCTCCCAAGCGAAAAACGCCTCCAGCCAGTCTTCAAGCAGTCTCCACATGGTCGTCCGCCTCCGCGACCACCTGATTCAGGCGAACCCTTCAACTGGGTCAATTGGTTTTGGATCGTTGGTTTCCTTGCATACACAGAGCCCCAGGACATATGGATACATGGATTCAACAGAATAATTTCATTTTTAGGCATTTAAATTTCTGTTTTACGTTAGTAGGTAGTTCAGTCTTTTTGTCTGGTCATTTTTTTGTTTACGTTTAAAGATTTTAATGGTTTGATTAGTTTAACATCGGTTTGAGCGTCTTAGTTGTTTTTAACGGTTTTTTAGTCATTTCTGTCCCCCATCATTTCAGTTTCAAAAATAATGGCTCGAAACTGAACCATGGGCCACCCAAATTACTTCTGTCAGTAAAAATTATAAAAAAACATTTAACCATTTATTTTAACATTCAAGAAATATTTTCCCACATTATCAACAGATTCATGGTCAGCAAGTGTGACTAGGAGCTCTTGTGAAGACAACATGTCAGGCATCCAGTGTGGGCCCCTCTAGATAGCATCATCACATGCACCGGGTTCCCTGCAATGAGAAAAAAAAGGTGAAGAACCAACAACATTCAACGTTGGGAAGAGAGGGGGAAGGCTGAATCTTTCACACAGAGGAGAGAGTAGCGGTGTTCAATAATCAGTTCAACCTGATGAAGTGAACCAAACCAATAATCTAAATTTAAAAAATTATTATAAATTTAATGAATAATATTATGTCATTGTCAATATATAATCTTTAAACAAATTTAAATTATTATTTTAAATATATATTATTTTATATTCTATTAAAACCAAACTAGAGTTATGAATTGCAGAATCGGCCAATTCTTGAATCGAATCAAACCCTTGCAATTCGATTCCGACCCAAACTACCGATCCGGCCCAAAATCCCGACTGGATCGTCCGGAATCAGTGGAATTGATCAATCCTTGACTAGTTCACCTGAATCAATCTAGGAATCAAACTGGAAATGTCCAAAATCAATCCAATTCCGGACCCATTTTCGGACATCTTTAAGGTCCAATCCCCCCCAATAAGGGGGAGATCAGACCGATTCTCCCCCTCCTAGTGGCCATTCGACCCTCCCCCCTTGAAGATCTAGCCATCTAGGGCTCCCCTCCTCGGCAGCAGCGATTCCCCTCGACACCGGTCAATCCCCCCCCCAAAATTAGGTCAATTGGGGGGGACCTCCAATCCCCCCTTCCCCCTCTTCGGCCTCCCCTCCAGGGGGTGCTTGTGATCAGCAAACAACCACCCCTTCGGGGGTGGATGTCTGCGAGCACCCCCTTTGGGGGTGATCATCTGTCCCAAAGGGGTGATAGACCCTTCTGTCACCCGAAAAACATGGTTGTGTGTTCGTTTGATCGATCAATAGAGAGAAAGAAAGAGAGGTGAGAAAAAGGAACTGAATGAGCTCACACCAGAGGAAAGGAGATACCTAAGATGCTGAAGATGAAACAACGTGCAGTATCTCTGCAGCAAGGGTAGGATGACAACCAGACTTGCCAAGATGAGGCTTGGGGTGGGGTGGGGCAGGGGAAATAAGTTTTCTTGCAAGAGAGAGAGAGAGAGAGGAGGGTATCACTGCAGCAGCAGTTTAAAGTGGACAAAGACTTCTATGAAGAACAGAGGATAAAAAATACAGAAAGATAGGGATAACTCGACCAAAAGACAGTGAAGAGAGAATCATACGGAACAGAGGGAGAACCACACAGGCTAGCAAGGAGAGAGGCCCTTGGGCACGAGATAGTGACAGTGCAAGGTAGCATGGAGTATAACCAGGGTAATAAATAGGTCCCTTCTAGTTTTAGGTTAATCATTGATCAACTTGACCATGAAACTGATCCTAAAAAGTAGTAACAGAGTAAAACTAACAGAAATAAAGACAGGCAGAAATAGAAAAGGTTCCATTGAGAAAGTAGGCCCCCTGCTGAGAAACATGATTAAAGAAACCATCTTCTCCACTTATAGAAGCAGGAGTCAAGAGTATCCACATGCAAAGAATTGGTGGAAGAAGCGCTAGCCTATCACTGGCAAAGCCGCAAGATCGAAATAGAATGGTTGGAGCAGAATGTTTGTTGAAGATCCTGTCATTTGACTCATTTCTCTCCCTCCAAAGCAACAACATTACTGTCAGTAGCAACATACCTCAGCTGGTTCAATTCTCCTCCGGAAGGAACAGACCATCCCAACTCTGAAGCAAGTCCTTAACATCTTCAGGTTCAGGCCACTTGATATGAAAGCTCTAGAAAAATGATCTTCAAATCATGTTAGTTATATCAAAGGTTAAGAACAAATGATAGGTGGGTGTCATCAAAGCACCCACAAAAAATGGTCTTCAATTTGAACTTTCTAAACCATCCGGTCAGCAGTAGGTAGTCTTCAACCAGTGACCTGCAAAGAAAGAGCCTAATTTTGATAGGATGATGTTCATTCCAATATGTGGAAGTCCACATATCATAAGTGCTTATGGAAATCAAAATGCATATGGTATGGCCAAGGATTGGCTTCTTGCTTTTTGATCCAATGTCAGAGTGGTTGAAGAGATGAAACCTTGGTAAGATCCCACAAGATTGGGGGTGGGGCAGATGAGCCGGAGTGGTGGGACCACCACCAGTTGGCAACAGCTGGATGGAGGCTGCTCCATATTTCCAGCCCTATAAGATGGGAAGACAGACCAAGCATATACCGATCCTTCCGGCACAATGCCACACAGTCTCAATATCAAAGACAATCACCTCGATCACCTAATAGGGTGTTTGGTAGCTCTTTTAATTTTGAGTCCATCTCGTTTTTAAAATCAAGACTACTTGACTTCTCATTTTTAATTTTAAAATCAAATGAGTCTAACTATTTTGTGTTTGGCAAAACTGTCACAATTTTTAAAATTTATAGAGTATTGTTTGATTATGATTTTAAAATCAAAATAACTCTACGACGCACAATGCATGTCAATACAACGTAGTATGTCACAACATTCATATTTATTTAATGTCAACTAACATTTATGAATAATGAACCATATATATCAATTTCGTCTATTAACATAATTTTTTCACATTTTCATTACTATTTTATTACGTAACTCTTTTTCAAGTCTGCATTGTTCTGATGATCTTCCAGTATGATGTTCCTCGTGTCGAACTCTATCTCTTCTTCTATGATCCTCCTCTCCATCTATTGTTCTGCCGCAGTCCCTTTCAATTTTAACATATGTCTCATCTTTACTACATTGAACATTTCGTATGAAATTGTGAACCGCGCATGTTACTATAATAATCTTGCTCTGAACCTCGATGGGATACTCTAATGGCCGTAAAAATATTCGAAATTGTTCTTTAAGAACACCGAACATTCGTTCTATCACATAGAAGCATGTCGCAAGATCACCTTTATAAAGTGTGATAATTTGACAACAACAAAAAAAACAAGGTCTCTCGCTGTACACCCTCAATCGAACCATCCGTTCATGGCCGCCGCCGCTGACCTCTTTGATCTCTTCGTTGCACAGGCAGTCGCCGCCTTCCATTCCCTTGCGGCGACTCTCCACAGCTTCCATGGCCACCCCGCTGGCCCCGGCGCCGCCTCTGTCTGACAGACTTGGCTCCCTCATCCCCCCCGACGCCGGGAGCCAAGCCCGGCGGCTTGCAGGTCCGGATCAGGGGCCAGTCGACGCCCTCGAAGAAGGGGTGCTGCTTCACCTCCGCCGCGTCGTGGGTGCCGCTCAGGCGGCGTCGCGGATCCCTCGCCAGGAGTTTCTCCACCAGGTCCCTCGCGTCTCGGTACCCGTCTTCTCCGACGCCGGTGGCGGGGAAGCGGAGAGGCCGGTTCCGGATGTTGCGGAGCGTCGCCTCCTTGCTGCCGCCTTTGAACGGCGTCCGCCCGTAGAGGAGCTCGTAGATGAGTATCCCGAAGGCCCACCAGTCCACCGCCGCACCGTGGCCCTCACCGGCGGCCACCTCGGGCGCCAGGTACTCGTGGGTACCCACGCAATCCTTGGACGACACCTCTGGTTCGGCCACGAACTCGATCGCCGCCACCGCCGCCCGACCGTCGTTGACGGGGCGGCTGGAATCGGCGCCGAAGCACCCGCCGCCGCCGCGGTGCTTCCGCCGGGTTCCCCCGGCCACAGGGGCGTTTGCGCGGCGGCGGATCGCGGGGGTGACGTCGGAGGAAAGGCAGAGGTCGAAGTCAGAGAGGACGACGTGGCCGTCGCCCCGGAGGAGGACGTTCTCCGGCTTGAGGTCGCGGTAGACAAGCCGGCGGCGTGGAGGTACTCGAGGGCTAGGAGCACCTCGGCGGCCACGAAGCGAGCGGCCTCGAGGGGCAGAGGGAGATGCCAAGGGAGACGCCTCGGCACGAGGAGAGCCTGGAACGGGGGAGAGGCCTGGAACGGGCAGTTGCTGCCGAGGGAGACGCCTGGAACAGGGGAGAGGGAGATGCCGTCTGGACGGGGGAGACGGGCGAGACTCGAGAGGGAACAGGCGCCCCCGCATCTCTCCCAAAAATAAAACAACTCCTTCTCTGTTTTATTTTCGGGAGAGATATTAGGAGTAGGTCTTTTTATTTTCAAAAAAATAGGAGCGGATAGGAGATGTGACCAAACACCTCTCTTTCCCTATTTTCAAATTTTAGGTAAAAAAAAGGGGAAAAAACGCTACCAAACACCCTATAAGCAATGAGGCGAGTCGATAGCTTGGATATGATCACCTATGGCGATCACATCCTTCGCCTGGCCCACCTAGGCAGTCGCATTACCTGCCTCAACCTCCTTACTCGCCTCAGAGCCAACCCAAACCAGGTAAGAAACCCAACCGAAATTGAACCAGATAAGAAACCCAAGTTAATAACTCTATCTCAGCCTTGTCCAAACTTGTACACTTAATATACCTTCTAATTCACTCAGAAATCTCAACCCACTAAATTCCCTCCAACTCTCACTCTAATTTTCTTAGCCCTTCTTGACCCTTCACTCCCTCTCTCCCCCTCACCCCTTGCTACCCACTGCCCCGCCCCCTCTCCCTCAACCCTACCAACTCTAGTCTCAACTCCTCTATCGTCTTTCACTCTCTCTCACAGTCCCTACCAGCCTTTGTAACTGTTTTTCAATTTTTCGGCATTAAAGTTGGCTGTATTTTCGCAACTTTAATATTTTTTATTTCAATTTTAAGTTTACGATGTTATTAGTGATTCATTGATGTATATGTAAAATAAAAAATACAAATATATTAAAACATACTTCACTCAAACGCCGAAGGCATCCGCCTCAAGTGCCTAAGGTGAGAGGTGAGGCCATCCTTGCCTTGGGCACCATGCGCCTTAAACAATATAGGTCTGGATCCTCCAACCTGGAAGCATTGTGGATCATGGGCATGGCTGCAGCGGCACAGAACAGCCACCTCTGCACTACCACCATCCAGCCACCTTATGTGGCTGTCCAACACCCTCAGGTGGGTTGTCAGGTAGCCTCTGATCTCTTCACCCGCCTCTCCTCTCCTTGAGGTCTAAGTGGAGAGGTTGGTCATGCTAAGTGATGGTGAAAGGAGAGGGGTGCTTATGATGAGGAGAAGAAGATGAGTGAAGAAGGACCTCCTGACTAACAAGGGAGAGAGGAGAGGTGATGGGGACCGGTACGGACCGGATCGTCCGTTTGTTTGGAGATAGCGTCTTCCGGGTCTTGAGGAGACGACGTATTTATTTCTTTTATTTTGTAGTATTAGATTTTTATTTTTATGCATTTTATTTGAATTTTTAGAGTCCTTTGAGTCCTTTTTTATTTTAGTCCTTTAGAGGACATATATGTAATTAGGGTTTTTAGAGGTCCATCTTGTAATGTCCAGCTCTATTTAAAGAGCCCAAGTCTTTGAATGAAAAGGAGATGGATGTTTTGAAGCAAGGAGAGAAGCTCCCGTTTTTCCCCTTCCCCCTCCGACGTCGGCGTCGTTCCCTCACCTCCGGGTGCTCCCGGTTCTCCCCTCCCCTTCCCGGTGTTCCTCCTCACCTCCGGAGCTAGGTCCGGTGCCTTCTTCCCCCTGTCCCATCATGTTTCCGACCTCCGTCGACGCCTTCGTCGAGATCCTGCCCTAGGTCCGTCCGGACCCTCCCACCTCAGTCCCTCACCTCCCCTCGACCCCTTCAGCAGCCCCCTTCACCCCTACGGTCCCCCCTTCCCCCGCTGGAAGCCCCTGCGACAGAGCCCCCCTCCTGTTCCGGTTCCGTCCGCACCCGCGGGGACACCCCGCGAGCCCTAACCGACCACCCCACCCCCTGGACACCCCCTAACCACAGAAGCCACCTCCCACAGGTCTGCTGGCCCCTTACGGAACCTCCCGCACCCCCTTCCCTCCCACTGTTAGCCGCCGCGAACCTGTACCCAGCCCCATCTCCCGTCGACCATCGGGACCCCGAGAGCCTCCCCCCCCCTTCCGGCGAGCCTGGCCGACGACGACGAGGGAGAAAGGAGGAGAAGAAGGAGCCAACGTCCCCGTCGGAACCCCCGGACGCCACCCTCAACGGTGGCCTCCGTCCAGAGCTCCGCGGCTGCCGGCTCCGTCCCGCGCAAAGAAGCGTCGCCGCCCGCCCTTCTGCCGTTCCGCGCAGTCGGGGCCGTCGGGGAGAAGCCACGACCCCTTTTCCCCCCATCGGGCGCCCTCTCGCCGGACACCCAGCAGCCGGCCTCGCGATGCTGCCCCGGGCGGCCACGAACCCCGCGGGGGTTAGTCGACGACGCCAGCCGGCGCCGGTTCACACGTCGGCTCAACCACCCCGGTCCGGTCCGCAGACAGGGCGGTTCAGCCTGGACCGACCGGTTCAGAGCCCAGACCGCCGGTTCGACGCTCCAGAGGCCGGTTCAAGACCGGTTCACCCATCCAGGAGCCGATTCAAGCCTGGTTCAGGCCTCCAAAACCCGGTTCACCACTTAAACCGGTTCAAGCCTGGTTCAGGCCTCCAAAACCGGCCGGTTCACTCGATTTTGGGCTGGTTCAGGCCGGTCCAGCACCGTTTGGGACCGGTTCAGCCCTTGTGGGCCCGGTTCAGCGGCCGTGAGGTCTGGTTCGGTGGATTTCCGGCCCGGTTCAGCAGTTTCAGCCTGATTCGAAGCGGTTCAGTACAGTTCCGGATCGGTTCAGCACCCTTTCGGTCCGATTCAGCGCCCGTCAGCCCTGTTTGGGCAGCCTTCAGCTCGGTACTGCAACCTCGGGCCCGCCGACGTGCGCGGGAATGGCGGCACCCCCTCTCCCGTCCCGCATCAAGAGGGAGATAAACCGGACATCACAAGGGGTTTCAAAAACTTCACTTCAATTCATTTCTACCTTCCTAGGGTTACAAGAAAGGCTCTATTAAATTGAGCCAATACTAACCTTTGGACCCCTTCAACAAAAGCTATTTACTAGGGGTGTAAATAGGCCGGCCCGGCCTAAAGCCAGCACAATTAAAACTCAGTTCAAATATATCAGGCGGCCCGCATTATATTGTCAGCCCAGACAGGTTGTTGACTTGTCCCAGATTGGACCAAATTTTTTATCCCATAAATCTATGATTACCAAATTCAATAAACTTAATTATTAAACATTATAAAATTAATAATAACTTAAAATTTATTTTCAAGGAGTAGAAGTGGCATTTTCAATTAAGTTATGTAATAAAAGTTCTCTGTTTAGCCCCTTCAGCCCACTTCAGCCCGATTGACAACCCATTTAAAACCCGCATGCCAAAACTTTGGACCCATAATGTTGGCCCACGGACAGCCTGGCCCACAAGCTCAGTGGCTAGGCTGGCCCACTGCCACCCCTACTAAGTACATACATGACATGACCTTCAGAAAAAGAAATAAAAAAACTTTAAAACGTTACATCTATAATATTGACCAATAAATTCCCATCACAAACACTACATAAAATGAGTTTGCAACACATCAGAGCCCGTAAGCCGTGTTGTCAAAATGTTAATCAATGGAAGAGCTAGAAGCAGCACGAAAAGAATCAAACAAAGTTACCACTAGAAACCTAAATGGTTTAAGTTGGTTTTCTATTTTTTCTGATCCAAAATAGTTGACGCGGGATGAGGAGGGACAGACCGGCGACGTGGCGTTGCAGCGGACCGTGAAGGAGCTCAAAATACCTAAAAATGCCGGAAATAAGCAAAACCGGACTTAAATCGGTCAAAACGGGCCCAAAATATGTCGAACCATGCCCGAACTGCTCAAAACGGGCCTGAACCGGCCCCAAAATAGCTTGAACCGGCCCCAAACAGCGTGAAACGGCCGGTTTAGACCCTGAACCGGCCTCTGGACCGTCGAACCGGCCTAAACCGGGCCGAACCGGCGGTCTGACCGGCCTGGGAGGCGAACCGTGGCCGGTTCGAGCCGACCGGCGCCGGTTCACCCGGCCGCGACTTAACGCGGGGGGGGGGGGGGGGGTCGGAGGAGGGTGACGCGGCCGGCTCGCCGGCCGCCGCGTCGTCGGGAGGCGCCTTCGACGGCCGGCTCGCGAGGGCTTCGGTCGGGGCGGAAGGCCCGACACGTCTTCGGCCGCGGCGTGCGAGAGGAGAAGGCGCCGGAAACGGCACCGACTGTCGCCGTCACCGTCGTCGGAGGGGAAGAGGGTGGCCGGAGGGGCCGTCGTCGCCGCCGGACGCCGTCGCGGGAGGAGGGCCAAGCGCCGGAGGCACCTGGTGGCGCCGGAGGTGCGCGAAAGCGGTGGAGGTAGAGCCGACGGAACTGGGACCGTCGACGGCCTACCAGGCCGCCATCTCCACCGGATGGCGAGGGGAAGACCTCCAGAGGAGCATCTGGAGTCGTTGGAAGGGGAAATGGGGCCGCTGGCCATCGGAGCCCTAGCCACTAGCCAGGCAGTGCGCACGGGCTAGGCAGCTGGCGCGGCTCTTCTTCCTCCTCCTTTCTTCTCCGTCTGATAGGGCTCCGACGGAGGGTTTCCAGCACCGGGATGGGGGGTGGAGGTACTCCGGGGATCACCGGCAGGGATCGCGGGATCGGAATCGGCCACCGGATCGGTGGGTACCGATCCGATCCGGATCGGATCGGATCGGTCCGATTCTGAGCGATCCGCCGGAAGAAACAACGATCCGGAATCGTTCCGGATCGGTCCTTCAAACAGTGGTAAAACCTAAAAAAAATACAAAAATAACACTCTATGCAGGATTCCGATCCATCCAAGAGCATTTTGGGGGCGAAATCGGCCTGAAATCGCCCCCAAAATGGTGCCGCGGCGGCCCTGCGGCCGCCGCGGCCGCTGCGGTTGTCTTCCTCGCCCTATCGGGCGGGGAAGACGGGGCTACCGGGTCCATCGGGACCCGGTAGCCCGGATCCGGTACACCGGACCGGACCGGTCGGACCGGTCTGGTCCAGTCGATCCGGTGACTTAAGTCACCGGATCCTGGGCTACCGGGTCCCGATGGACCCGGTAGCCCCGTCTTCCCCACCCGATAGGGCGGGGAAGACGACCGCCGCGGCGGGTTGGCCGCCGCGGCGGTCTGTGGGTCGATTCCGGCGAGGGATTCGCCGGAATCGATCCAGAATCGACCATTTCGGTCGATTCCGGCCCCTATTCTACCTACAAACATCGATCCGGACCGATCTTCGGTCCGGATCGATAATTCCGCCGGGAATCGGATCGGAGGGGTCCGATCCGATCCAAGAATCGGCCGATTCCGATCCGGATCGGCCGATTCTGCAATCAATGACCGGAGGCGGGGGTGGACGGAGGGGTGGAGATCGACGCCGTCGGAGACGTCGAAACGGACGGAGACGGGAGTGAACGGTGTTGATAGGGCTGCAAATCAAACCGGTGAAGGGGGAAGGGGCAAGAAAGGCTCGGAGGCCGCTGGACGGAGGAGAAGGAGAAGGCACTCTCGCCGGAGGGTTGCGAAGGAGACCGGTCCTCACCGGGGGTGGAGTCGGAAGACCTCCATCGTGGAGGGGGTGAAGGGGAAGGGGCAGCGCCCCAGCACAAGGGGCAGTCCCTCTAGGGTTCCAAAAATTGACACTGTATTCCTTGAATAATATGTACATCGGACCCTCTTATAAAGAGGATGGACAGAATTTAAGAAAGACCCCTCTAAGATCGACTATTTACAGACTTGTCCTCGTAGGGACACAAATAAAAGAAAAAACCCAAAAATTATCAAAATATGTCCCCATCATTCTCTCCGACCGGGAGAAAACTCGACCTCGAGTTTTAAAACCGGTTCGGACGTACCCAAGACTCGACTCGTGAGAATGAGTCGATTCCGGGCTCTGATACCAAACTGATGCGGGACAAACCGGCTAGACCGGGCAAAACGGACCAAAAACGAAACGAACCGGCGCTAATCGCCGCTAAACGACCTAAACGAACCCAAAATAGGTCTAAACCGGCTTTGAACCGGTCGAAACAGGCCCGAACCGGGTCGAACCGGGCCCAAGATGGTCTGAACCGGTCAAAACCGGCTCAAAACATTCTGAACCGGCATGAACCAGCCGGTTCAGGCCTGAACCGGGGTGAACCGGGTCAGAACCCGGTCGAACCTGCCGACCGGCCAGTCTGGACCGCGAACCGGTGACGGGCGAGCCGGCAGCCGGTCGCGAGTGTCGCCCGTGCTCGCGGTCGCGAGCGTACCCCGGGGGGTCGTGGCGGCTTCCTAATCGCTCCAGGGGGGTTGCATGGCTTCGCGATGGCCGCCGCCGTGGCAGCATCGCGGCCCTCCTTCGCGGGCGCGCGCCGCGACAAAACGCCGAGGCGGGCGGGGCAGCGCGTCGCGAGCACGGGCGTCTTCGCCGTCTTCGTCGTCCGTCCGGAGGGGAACCGCGCGCAGGTGGCGTAGCAGGGGGCAGGGGAGCTGCGCCCGACCTCGTCGTCGTCGTCCGGTGGCGCTCGGGTGCAGGAGGAACAGGGGTCTTCGCGCGCGGGAGGGTGGAACCAGAGAAACGCCGCACGGGAGGGTAGATCCGGGGATCGCCGGAATCCCTCCCGAGACTTCCTCTCCTTCCGCCTTTTCTTCTTCCTTCTTCTTGTATTGTCCGGTGGAGGGATGTCCCGCGAAGGTAGATCTGGAGGAGGAGCTGCAGGAGGAGGGCGGGAGGAGGGGGACCGTGGGAGAGCTTCACCGGCGATCGCCGGAGAGCTTCCCCAACACCGTCCGGGAGAGACGGAGGTGGCGCTGTGGTGCTGTCGCGGATGAAGAATAACCGAGAAGGGAAAGGGGGAAGAACAGCACGGAGGCTGGAGGATGAGGAGGGAGAACGGGGACGGCAACCTCGCCGGTTCTGGAGAGTGGAAAGAGAAGACCGCAGTTGATTGAAGGCAGAACGAGGGAGCACACCGGCCACCTGCCGGAGGTGAAGGAGAAGGCGGCCCTCACTGGCCGGGGTGGAAGAGGATGGACGGGGCCGCAGCCCCTGTGCGGGAGAACACCGCCCGAAGGCTCCAAAAATTTCACTGTATTCCTTGAATAATATGTACATCGGGCCCTCTTATAAAGAGGATGGACAGAATTTAAGAAAGACCCCTCTAAGATCGACTATTTACAGACTTGTCCTCGTAGGGACACAAATAAAAGAAAAAATCCAAAAATTATCGAAATATGTCCCCATCAATAGTGCTAGAATGTAAATATTTAAGAATGATATTCTAAGCAGATAATCTGCCATTTCCCTGTGACTGTGAGAAACAACTAGCTCATAATCATATAAAGTTGAAACTTTAGGGAGTCATCATATTCTGTACCTTGCTACTTCACCCTTGCCTCCATCCAATAAGACTCAAAATATAATTGCTAACAGAAAAGAAGTATTTACTTCAAGACAGTCAGAACCACAGCCTCAAACAGGTAAAAAATATCAAATGGTTCTCGTTGGCTCTTTAACATGCAGATATGTGGTTGAAGAACACTGCGGGCTTATATGCACAACAGAAAATTAAGATTCTGACTAACAAAGGCTGTTTCATAGTAAAGATTCCCAGAATATGCTAATCTGAAAGACGGTTATGGCAGCTGGAGTAAGATACATCTTTGAACAGAGAAATACCTGCTCAATGGCCTCTTCAGTGAAAGGATGCCAATAACGCATTCCAACATATACCTTTGCAGGAACCCTTTTCTCATTAAGGGATCTTCTCAGTTCCTCTGCCTGACATGTGCAAAGAAAGTAGTCAGCCAAACAAAGTGACCATATAAAACTTAAATACTCAATTTGAATAGAGAAACGAATTAGAACAATAAAGTGAACTAATCTACCAAGAACTAAAACATTGCTACAACAACCTGACAATGTCAAGAAATTATCATCCTTTTCAACTCGTGAAAGGAATGCCACTATTTTTTTATGTGACCAAACAGCCATGGTTTTCTATCAAGCAAAGAAAAAAGAGTACAACGTAAAGAGATGACCACACAAAGCAAGAGAAAGTTTTACACCATATGGATGGGGTTACAAGAAGAAAAAATCAAATTCAAAAAATATTTCCTGTAGGCAACCTCTTCCAAACGATTGCTAGTGTGGGCAAACATCCAGTCTCTAACCAGCAAAGACAACCTATGAACAAGCCTAGGGTGCTCAAAGTGATCCTCAAAAATCCACCTATTCCTCGTTCTCCAGATAGCCCAAAGCCATGCATGTAACATGAGATGCAAGGAAAGGAGTCCGAAGGCCAAAGGTTAACACTAGACCAGCCAAGCAGAAAAGAGTGGATGCTGGTCGGTTCCTTCCATTGAAATTTCCAACCCATAAATAATGTCTTCCAGAAGGAATTGACAACTCCACAATGAATGAAAAAATGCTCGATATTTTCTTCCATACTGTCATAGAAAACGCAAACATTAAGAATATCCAGACAAATCCCTCTTAAATGTCCTCTTGCAGGGCGATGATGCCCGCAAATCTTCAATAAGAAAAGTCTGATTTTGATAGGTGGAAAAGGTTTCCAGATTTCTTTATACTATGGGACACTAACTCGCCCAAAAAACAATTTGCTCAATGCCGACTTGACTAAAAAAGTGGATTTCGTACAAGGAAACCAAAAGATCTCATCTTCCTTATTCTCCATACACTTGTGGTTCTCAAGAATTGAAAGAAGGTTAGCAAGTTCCCCAATTTCGTCATCTCTAAGATATATTTTAAAAGAAAGGCACCACTTAGCACTGATGTCCCAGAAGGTACTCACCCTGGCTTGAAGGTAACGAGAAAGATTATGCAACATAGAAAAGATGTTGACCAAAGAGGCATGACCCATCCATCTATCCTCTCAAAAAGCTGTCTTCTCACCATTACCTATTTTAAACAAGCACGAAGAAGAAAAGAACTCTCAATTATGTAAGATACATTTCCATATGTTAGACCACTTGCCTCTGTCTCTAAATCTGTAAACCTTTCTCCTTGTAGACCCATGCCATACTTAGAAATCACAATCCTATGTCACATTGCATCTTTGTTTTTGTTGAGCTTCCATAACCATTTGAAAAGTAGAGCTTTGTTGAAAACCTCCATAGGCAAGAGACCTACACCTCCTTCCTTAGTTGGTCTAAAAACAAGGTCCTACTTAATCAAATGTAGACCTTTACTGTCAAAATTACCTTGCTAAAAAAATATTGCTTTGATACTTTTTAACTTGTTACATACCCCTATGGGGGCTTTGGCCTTAAGAATAGAGAAGAAAAAAATGGAATGCTTTGCAACACAATCTTCGAAAGCACCCATCTACTCCGAGCAGTTAGCATTCTACCTTTCCAACCTTGAAGTTTTCCCTCCGTTTTATGAATTAAACATAACCAATCTTTACTCTTGGTACCTCTATCCGAAAATGGGAGCCCAAGATATTTAATAGAAAGTGAAGTCCATGACATATTAACCATCTTTTGAAAGAGCAATCTTTGAACATCCTTAATGTTAATCCCAATAAGTTCACTTTTTCCTTGATTGACCTTCATACAAGTCACTGCTTGCTTCATATAAAGCAAAATTCTTATAATGAAGCACTTGACAGCTTTGGCAGCAGACAAGGGAAGAGTATCATATGCAAATAGGAGGTGACTATCTGCTCCCTACTATCTCCCACATAGATTCCTTCAATTAACCATGCTTGAGCTACCTTCTCCCACATAATGCTGTGAACTTGGTTAACAAGGACAAAGAGGAGAGGGGAGATGGGGTCCCCCTCTCTAAGATCTCTTAAAAGAGGAGAAGAAGCAGAAACCTTTGTCATTAATGTTCACTGAGAATTTAGCAGTAGAGATACAACTCTTAATCCAAAAAATCCGTTTATTTTTAAGACCCATGAGTACCACAACTCTGAGCAAGTAGTCCCACTTGACCCTATCATAAGCTTTCTCAAAGTCAAGCTTAAGCAGTATACATTCTCTACATCTGACCCTCTGATCACGCAAATATTCATGGGCTGCCATGAAATTATCAAGAATAGTCTCCCAAGGATAAAAGTAGTCTGAGAAGAAAGAGTCAACTTATATACTTACTCAATATGGTGGCAAGGACTTCGTGATGAACTTTGTAGCTGCAGTTATAGAGGCTAATCAGCCTAAGATCTTTAATGTCCTCCACAAACTCTTTTTTAAGCACTAGGACTAGAGTAGTCAAATTAGAATACTTGATAATATTCGGATTTGCTTAAAACTCCTTGATCAAAGCCATAAAATCCTCTTTGATAACATCCCAGCAAGTATAGTAGAAACCTATGGAAAACTCATATGGACCATGAGCTTTGTAAGAATCGGCCAATCCGGATCAGGATTGGCTGATTCTTGGATCGATACATGCCGATTCAATTCTGGCCGGAACTACCGATCCCGCCAGAACTTCTAGCTAGATCGGTCGAAATCACTAGAATCGGTCAATCCTCAACCGATCAAGCTGGATTGATCCTAGAATCGGGTCAATCCCTAGAATCCGGAAGGGTCCAGAATCGGATCGATTCAAGACCCGATTCCATACCATTTTCCGGTCCGATCCCCCCCCCAATAAGGGGGAGATCAGACCAATTCTCCCTTCTCACCCCTCATTCTCAATCCCCCCTTCTCCTTCATCGTCTAGGGCTCCCCCTGGACCCCTCCTCTTGACAATCCACCGTAAACAGCGGCAATCCAAGCCTTTGGACCTCCGATCCCCCCCTAAACAGGTAACTTGGGGGAGGAAGGACCTCCGATCCCCCCCTAAACAGGTAACTTGGCATTGCCCCCCGATACCCAACAAGGGATGCTGCCCTCTTGACCCCCACGACCTGATTATCACATATATAGAAGATTCATAATCATTTCACCAGCACTTATACTATCACATATATAGAAGATTCATAATCATAAATATATTATATACTTAAATTTACATAAAGATCTATTTTAACTCTCTTCTCTCTCTTATATGATAACTTGTACTTATATGACAGTTTATTGAAAGAAACTTACTTTATATGGCATTGTTTGATAGAATGTCATCCACATTATTTTTTAAAAATTTTTTATTTATTCCTACAATTTTTCCTATTTTTTTTAAAAAAATTGTTATTATTTTAAAAAATAAAAAAATTTGGCCGATCTGAGATCGCCCTTTCTTCCGAAGGATTGGCCGATCTGGACCAATCTGATGCCGATCTAGATCGGATCAATGGTCACCGATCCCAATCCTGTGATCCTTGCCTAATGGTGTCCAAAACCTCTTGTTCAGCGATGCTACAAATGAGAGATGCTTCAACTTCCTCAAGTTTCTTAATCATATCATAGTTTATAAGAGGCCCCACTATTTATCATCCATAAAAAGATGAACAAACAACTCAGCAGCTTGTAAATCAATTTGATTTGTGCCAACAAAATCGGTCCCAAAAATTTCAGCTTCTAAATGAAATTCTTCTTCTTCAAAGTTGCCTGAGTGTGGAAGAACCTAATGTTTTGTCACCCACTTTCAGCGAAGCCTCTTTGGACCTCTGTTTCCATTTAATCTCCTCCCTAAGACACCATTCTTTGTATGATACCTTATACTCACTCCCTCTGCTCCTCACTAATCAGGCCTAAATCATTCAATCTTTCAAAGTGATATATTTTGGAAATCAAATCATTTATTGTGGCAATTTATGTGTGGAAGTTACGATTAGCCCACTGCTTTAAAATCTTCTTAACATTCTTAAGCTCGCATAGAAATTTGCAAGTAGCCAAGGTAGAGGAAGAAACAAGCTCATTCCACCACTCTTTCATTAAATCTTTGAAATTGAGCACCTTGCACCAAACAAGCTCAAAGTAAAATTTATAAGCTTTAGCCATATTGGACCTGCCACAATGAATACCTATAGCACAATGATCGAAAACCACCTTCGGAAGATGAAAGCTTTCAGGCACCACGTAAATCTGCACCGAAGATGGGGAAAAGAGAAATTTGTCAAGTTTAGATTTAGCCTTCATGTTGGACCAAGTAAAATCGAGACCAAAGTTAGAAAACTCCATCAGCCCACAATCATTAATAAAATCATTGAAAAGAGTCATCTCCTGCACCTAGATATCCTGGCCTGACCTCTCCTCCAGTCTAAGAACATTGTTAAAGTCCCCATGCACTAGGCGAAGTTAATGAAGTTGTCAATTGAAACCTTAAGAAAAAAGTTGCTCTTCTCATTCACATCCACTGGACCGTAGACATTATAGAGGAACCAGGATGAATCATTCCTAATATCAAAGATCTTTAGAACCTGAACATGTTTGTCTATAAATATCACCTCAACCACAAACAAGTTGATGCCCCAAATAACTGCCAGTCCCCCACTTCTACTGATGGAAGCAACACAAGAAAAACCATTCAGTCTCTCATGTTTTAAGGCTGCGACCATGCCAGTATTAAAAAGAAAAAATCTGTTTCTCCTAAAAAAGCAAAAAATCAGGATTATGAAGGAGACCATGTTGTGAAACTCCCTTAACTTCTCCTTACCAACTGTACCACGACAATTCCAACTTATGATACTAATCACCAATAAATGGTAAGGCCCTTACCCTCCTTGCACCTTCTCCTATCACCAGTGAGACATCATTACACAGAATAAATTTGAATTCCCTGAAACCCACTCTCTGCTGGTTGTTCTTCTTACAACTAACAGTTGCTCCTTGACTGGCCACATCTTGTCTTAGATTATCAAAGAAGATCTTGACACTCTTGCTCTCTCCCCAGGAAGCTCAAACTGACTGTCTACATTAGATATTAAATCATCATCAGAAATATTCAGATTCATCAACTCAATCCAGCTGAGAGTGACCTACATTGACCATCAGGACCATGGCTAGCTGAAGGTTATCAGAATCTTCAAGCAACACTCCATCCCTATGATCAGGAGCAATCGTAGTCTCAGGATGAACCTTCTTATCCTCGTCATAGTCATTGAGAAGCAAGGTCCCTTCGGTTCTGGCTTCTGCTCACCAGAAGGCATGAAAGGCAAATGAGCTCAAATGGTGACAGCAAGGATGGGGGGAAGAGACAGGCCAACAAAGAACCATCCTCCTGGCCAGTAGGATCAGGGAGACAGCCCTCATACCCTACCCAGTGCCAACATGAGAAGCAACTTTCGACAACGAGCCAATGCAGCAAAGAGAAGGGTGAGCACTGGAAGCTCAAGCTAGGAATGTCAACATGAGAGTGACTAGTCATCGGCTCGACCACCGGTTCAGGAACAACGAGAAAATGGACTGTCGGTTCAAGAATCTCCATGATGGGCATGTTAAGACCATGAACCGACACCAGTTCAGGAGAAGCATGAGCCACTGATAAGCTAAGCAGAACCATTGATCGATTAACAGCTCGCAGGTCCACGAGACCCGGAAGAAGTCCATGAGCATCGTCCTCCCCGCCCGATAGGACACAAGTTCATCGGCAAAACAACAGGCTGCCATCCACAGCAAGTGGCCGAGGACTTGCCCAAAACACCATGCATATTACTAGAAAAATGCCTCTCACCAGGAAACCTGCTATTGAAGCTGAGTTTAGGCTTCCAAATAAAGTATGCCCCTATCTGAAGAGACAAGACCAATGTAGAAAATGAATCTCCCCCCTATAACTAAATCCTCCAAAATCAAAAAAGCTTCACAGAGAATTGTAAATTCTTGATAAAAATTGGAATTGAAAACCAGGCTTGAAATCCATACAACTCCATAAACATGCAGCTACAGCCTCACACAACAGCCACCAAAGCAAGCCCATGTCAATGGCAACTAAATTCCCGAATGAACCCAAGATTCTAGCAATGACGGTGACCATTCTAGCAAAAATCGGAAGACCACTGATCTTAACCCAACATTGCCTGTTCTTAGCGGAAATTTCAGTTTTGAAAGCATCCTCCTTCCATGGGTGGATCCAAATAACTATGTTATCATCACCAAGACCCTTCACCAAGAACCTCTTGCCTTCCTCCAAGCAAAGCCAATCAGTAAAAGAGTTATTTCTTACCAAAAAATTGTCATCCGCTTCCACCTTGATCCACCACGAACAAGTTTCTGGTCAGTTAGTCTTCAAGAAAGATTCAGGCAAGACTTTGCTATCGTCGATGAGCTCAGGGCCTTCTACTGAGATAATGCGACATTGCCAGAGTCATCCTTGTTTCTCATGCATGTCCTTAGACAAAGAGAGCGAAAGACCATGCCCTCTCCCACCTCTCCTATGGAATGATCCACGCCATGGGTCTAAAGAACGAAGATGGCACAGAGCTTACCCGGGAACAGGTGCAGAGTGGCTCTCTATGTCCAACACCATTACATCTTTAACATCTCAACCCATGCCTACATTTCAACCAAACGTGATCCGCCAGATAACACCCGCCACATGTCCAATGCCTACCTCTTCCCTTCACTCCACAAAAAGAGAAAAGCATTGCAGCACGATGCACGGCAAGATGTACCTTCCACAACAAGGACTTGCGTCGCCACATGGTGGTTCCAGCCTCCAGGTGCCAGTCCCAACAGCAAGTGGTGAATGACCTTCGCCTTGGCCCTCACGCAGCTTGAGAGGATCTCCCCCACACCCAGGAAGCTGTCTGGAATGGACCTCTGCAACCTGAGGTGATGTCAGGAAAAAAAAGGCTCCCTTGGGGAGCCGAGACGAGAAGCTCTGTATTCGCCGGAGCTTCTCTCTCCTCCCAGCATCTCTCACCTTCTTCCACCATTTTTTGAGGTGACCAAAGTCACAATTCATTCATTCAAAAGAGAGAAACAGGTACATAAACAAAAGCCACCTCAAGAGAAAGTGAGAGAGGGTACAACTAGAAGAAACTAGCAAATCCACTATCAAGGTAGAAGTGGTGGTCAAGTCACCTCAAAAAACAAAAGCTCTTCCAACTCAACAATCCATCCTTAAAAATTCTCATGTCAGAAATAATACGGAATGTGCAAAATACCAATCTTTTACAAAGGAAGCCATCAAAAAAAAGAATGCCTGATGGATTTTGAAACTGCTGCTCAAAAATCCTCAAATTCCTGGAGAAACTAAAATCATTGTTACAAGTGTCATTACTTCCCAAACCATACTTTGAGCGAACAAATTTTGTTCATAGGGAATCCCTACCGTGGTTTATTTTCCATAATATTTTTGTAAAAGAGCATTATTAACGATGCCCAAAGAAAGAAAGCTAACTCTTCCCTTCCCTTTATTTCTGTATATAGGATTCCACTTCATAAGATAGTGCCTTAGTTTATGCATTGCCCCCTACCAGAAAAAAAATAGTCCTTAACCTCTCAAGTTTCTTGTCGACACCCCTAGAGATTTTTAATTCTGAAGAAATAGTAAAGAGGAACACCCTGCACAATACCATCTGATGGAATCCATCTATCACCAGCTGACAACAATATGCCATTCCATCCTTGCAACTTTCTTTCCATGTTCTGAATCAAGGGATGTCAATCCTAAGGTTTGGTACCTCAATCGGTAAAGGCAACCCAAATGCTTGATTGGCAATGAAGACCATGACATACCAAAAATCTCTTTTAGCCATTCCCTGTCAACCTCCTAAACATGAATACCAATCAACTCACATTTGTCATGGTCGAAATTTAGACCTGTGGCCACCTTCAACTAATACAAAAGTATCCTCAGATTGGAACATTTTTCTTTAACAAGAAGTAAATAATTGTGTCATCTGCCAACTGTAGGTGTGTAATGTGTTATCTGATAACTCCAATCTCAACTCCCTCAATGAACCCTTCCACCATTGTCTTCTCTCACAAAGTGCCAAAAGATGGCCTATTTAAACAAAAAGAAAATGAGATATAGGATCTCCCTGTCTAAATCTTCTGGTACGTACTGCAGAAAATTGTAAAAAGATTTTCCATTAACAATCACGGAGAACATAGCCGTATTCACACAATATTGGATCCAATCAATCCACTTTGCATTAAAATCCATGAGATACATGATTCTAAAAAGACATTTCTAATTTATTTTGTCATACGCTTTCTCAAAGTCAAGTTTCAGTAACACACTTTCTTCTCGATTTCTAGTTGTGGATGCTTTCATAGACCTACCTTGAATAAAGGTTAATTAAGATGGACTTACTAACTTATCAGAAAATCTGCTCAACCAATAGGCCAGAACTTTCATCACAATCGTTTATAAGATTGCTATAGTTTATAAGATTGCTAAGTAAGGGGTCCTTAATGTCTTCAATACATTATTTTAAGTACCAACACCGGAAGGCAGGAGTTCAGGAGTCTGATACACCAAGGATTATTTTTCTTTCTTTCTTTTTTTAATGCACCCGGGATTCCTCTCAAATTTCTTTAAACACTGCCATAAAGTCTCTTTTAATGATCTGCCAGCACTTTTGATAAAACTCTGCTGAAAAACCATATGGGCCTGGAGATTTAAAGAGATCTATGCCATGAATTGTATTGAACACCTCATCTTCTCAGAAAGCATCAGCAAGCCAGTCAAACAACCTCCTCTGTTAATTTTCTAGATAGATCAGAATTCATAAACAGCCTCCACATATCCTCCCCGAAAAAGTTTTCATAAAAGACAGTTGTCTGGCCAATCTAATCTATTTCCTCTTTTTGACTACATCAACCCAGAGGGTATTAAAAAAGTTTCTCTTGTTTTTTTAGAGATGCTTGTAAATAAAAAAAATAGTATTCTTATCCTCTTCCTTCAGCCAATGCTCTTTGGACCTCTATTTTCATTTGATTTTTTCTTTAAGGCTCCAACGATTGTATTTCTTTTGTGTTTCCATCCATTCATTATTTTGAAGTTCAGACAAGGTATGTCTATCATTAGCCTGTTCAAACTTCAAATACCTCCAGTTTGGCCAGAAGTGACTTTCTCGTTTCAACAGAGTACTTACATAAGGCATCAGCCCAACGTTAACTGTTATCTTACAAATCCTAAATTTTGGGTTTTGTTTTATGTCTTATGAAGATTTGATGCAGTTTGGGGTTTAAGACTATTTTTAGATTGCATGATGTTTCTTAAAGTCCGCTTTTTATCAAGGCTTGGGAGTCTCTTTTAAGATTGGATTTTTTTTTGGCTGAGTTAAAATTAATTCAGGTCTTGTTTGCGAATTTGATTATGTCTGTTGTTTGTTCAAGGTTTGAGATGCTGGAGAATTTTTTGGTTTGAACATTGTTTGAAATTTGGCTTGAGATTCTTCATATTTAAAGTTAATTTAGATTTTAGATTAGTATGTTTGGTTGGGAATGAGCTTCTTAAGAATCTGTTTGGAGTTTGGTTCATTTAATTCTCTCTTTCTCTTAAAAAAATTTCTTCTAGTCATGATGTGTTTTTTTAGGAGATTTGAAATGAGAAAATCTTTCACAAACTTTAGACTTTAATTAATCTTTTAACATTTCAAGTTTTTAAATCATTAAGAATTGAACTTGGAACTTATCACTACTCCTTAACGTCAGAAAATTTAAGAGTTTTAAATATTCACTTTGATCTTTAAATCGGCAGGCCCTTTTTTGAGTTCTGATTTTTCTCTTCTGGATTTTAATTCAGGCAGACCAAGGTTTGTCCGGCAATTAATCATTCTTTTTTTTGTAATGGGAACGTCAGTCTTCTCAAATCAGATTGTTACTGTTTCACAAAAGATTTTGATTCTGGATTTGTCCTGTCATGGTCGGTTTTTCTTGGATGTTCAAATGTTCGATCCTTCTGCCAGAGTTCCTTACTTCCCCTCATTTCATCTTTCAGAGTTTTATTTCTTTAAGTTCTCTTCCTCTTTTCTCTTTGTTCGATGGCATCAAGTTCATACAGCCATTGACATTCTCCTCAATGTATTCAATGTGCACCGGACATGAAAGTTTCTCATTGTTTGATCAATATGAGACATGATTTTACAACTGATATGACCCAAAATCAGGTCTATTTGAATCCTTGACGGACATGGAATTTACCTTAACCAATTTGGGACAAACAATACCCAACTTTAATAGGTATGTGGGCATACTCCCAATCGATTTAAGATTGAGCACACCTGGCTTTTGATAAGCATGTGAGGATTCATCTCAAAGTTGATGAATGTCATTAGCACATAGTTTGGCATGTCGGTATGTTGATCATGCACAACATTCCCATGGCATAATGGCTAAATGACTCCCTTTTGAGGCATGGTAAGACATTGGGATCTTTTAATAAACCTTTGTATGTCTTCTTTTAAGAGTCAAAAGACATGCTTAAAGCTGGCCTGTTGGTTCCCTTATTTTTGAATTCTTTTAAGTTTAGCCAAGATCATGTGGTGGGTTTTTAGCTGGCCAGATATTCGTCTTGGTTTGTAGATTAATTTAGTAAATTTTTATTTAATTTCTATTTATTGTTTGTTTTATTTCATTTTTTAGCTAAGGGTCAAGAAGTGAATTTTTAGCTGGCCTCTTGATTACCCATTAGTTTTGGAATTCTTTTATGTTATGCCGAGACCCTAAGACGAACTTGAAGCCAACCGGATGCTTGTCTCGATTTATTTAAATTATGTTAATGAAGTGTTATTTAACTCTCAGTTAATTGTTTGATTTTATATCTTTTATCGTCAATTTGGATCACAGCACTGTCGGCAGAGATCAATTGGGCCCCCGCGGCCCATCATTGCCGCACTCCCGCTGGGCCGTTCCAGCAAGCTCGCTCAGGCATTGTCGAGGGGCGTAGACCGGAACTCGATCGTCCGGGCACTTGATAATGCAACGGGAAAAAGCTAAGATATGTCCTTGATCGCAACAAGCCCTCGAAGGCTGATCATCTCCGGTGATGCCTCTGCGGCTTCTTAAGGCCCTCAACGGTGGTGCAAGGAAGACAAGTTGAACCTGGCAACGAGCATGCTAGCTGGCAAATCCTTCTTCGGCAACGTTACCGCAAGAATATGGGACTTCCAGCAGTGTGTCCGAAAGGAGCAAGCGGACCCACCGGTGCTGCGAGAAGGAAGAGGCGAATCTGCTAATGCTGTGGGGAGGAGGAGGCAAACCTGCTGGCGCAATCGGAAGGAGGCTTTTTGACAACACAATCGGGAGGATTCAAGCGACGCTTGTAGAAGGAGAAAACGACGATGCCGAGAGCTCAACGACACAAGGGGACTACTAGGGGGATGTCAACGGCTGTCACCAAAGAGGTGAACCAGCTTCCCCTTTTCCTCCTCTCCTTTCTCTCTAGTTCTCCCTCTCAATCTCTGCCTCTCGTCCTCTCCCTTTTTTCTTGCACAACGGCCTTGGTGATGTTTATATAGGCTTGAGCGTTTCCTTCCGCCATTGGGAAACCTTCCGGAAAAGGCATCCGACTTCGAGACATAATCGGGGGAGAGTCCGCCATACCTTCCCTTCCCCCCCTCGGCTCCGGTGGATCTATTTAGGGGTATTTATGGAACCCCTTGCCATTGGAAAGATTCGACTTGGGGTAGGAATCGACCGGGAGGATATCTCCCCACTACAAAAATTCTATGTTGCCCCGATGGTCTGTCCATGGTAGGTTACGGTGCTTGGTAGGATATACTCCCGATTACCTTGCTATTGGTGGATGTCCAAGTAGGCATCGAACATCATTGACGATGGCTACAATGCCTGTTGGACAACACTTTTGTTGCTTCGTTGCTTATTGTGTGATCCCTTCTTTATGGGTGGACATTGAAGTGGGCTTACTCTTAACATTTAACCTCAATCCATTATCAATAATTATTGGTTCACAAAATATCCCTAAATTTGACCTGGATTGTTGTTAGACTTGGCCTATGTTGGTACCAAAACCGATTCCAACCCCCTTCTTCTTTATTTTTCTTTTGTAAAATGATCTGGTCAGTGCTCTTTAACCCCTTCTTTTCTTTTGTTGCTGAAATGGATCCAATTGAAAGGACATATATAAAATTGAACAATATGGTTCAATGAAGATGGATCAGACCTAATCCCAAAAAAAAAAAAAAAAAAAATTGTGTCAACAGGAACCTAACAAGTTCAACTTATATTTTTATACATATCATAGACCTAACTAATACTCTTATAAAATATTACCTATTTTCAAGTCAAATCAAAAACCAAAACAAAAAATAAATTTCCAATTTTTAAAAATTTTTGAAGTTTTTGAGGTTACATCAATCCCACAGCCAACATGCCTCCTCCACCCTGGCTCCCCTTGCAAGGACATCCCTTGACCCCACTCAGATTTACTACAACCCAGACAGATCGCATGTACTGAAGTTGTTGCCAAACCATGGATTCCCTATGGATAGGAAATGATTAGTTAACATTGGATAATATTTATAAAATATATATGGATATATATACGCAGTTAGGGATATATCTGTGCTTGCTTGATTTTTTTGGAGTTTTTTATCAAATTTTGTAAGTGAGGGGTCTATTTAAGACCCTCACCACCGTGTATGCTAGGCATGCTTAGTTGAAGAAAATCTCGAGTTGCGCCCCATCTCTCTCTCTTCCCAACTTCCACTCCTCTCGGTTCTTCTCAATCTCCCTCTCCTTCTATCTCTCCCTCCTGTCACCCCACAATTCGCCTGGTCTTCCTATCATTCCTCCATTCTCAACCAGCACCACCTCCCTTCCCACCCATGGTCTTCTTCTCCCTGAGCCTTCCTTTGTCCATGCCGACATACCCTACTACCTTGCCCAGTACCCAAGTGCATCCACCCCTGCCACAGGAGACCCCCTTTGGCTCCCATGCAGGCCTCCCCTCCCCTTCCCCAGTCATAGCTTACATTCTGGAATGCCCATGCTAGAGGCCTCGGCCAATGCCCCCCATTCAACCTCCTTCCCCCTTCACAGGTTGATCTGGCACCCTCCGCAGCACTGTCTCTGGCCTCCCTTGCTACCGGCTGGACCAGGCAACAGCCCTCCCCATGCCGGAGTATTCCCGTGACGCTGTCAACACCACCCTGGGCCCCACAACACCCCCCTCTCCATATCTCCTGATCGTAAAACCCCACATTGCTGCACTGTAGCAGCCACAATATCACAATCGGATGAACAGTGGTTGCTACAGTGTATTGTGACTCGGAATTTTCCGGGACCTATCGTAACTCAAGTCTCGGATTAACACAGTTGTCAAGACGCCCGCCTAGGAAGCAAGGCGCTTTTCCAAGGGCGCCTTGCCAGGGCGCCTTGGCACCTTTTTGGCCCCAGACAAGGCGCCCGCCTAGGCGCCCAAGGCGTCCAAGGCGCTAGCCTAGGCGCCCAAGCAAGGCACATTGAGTATTTTTACATCATTAAAAAAATAATTTTGAGGGGTTTTTCCCGCTTGATACCCCTCACAAGAGACACCTATTTAATGATAGTTTGAACATATTAATATATTTCACTATCACTTATACTATCATACATATTTAATATTTATGATTATAAACATATATTATATACTTAATTAATTTCTTTTCAGCTCTTTCTTCACTCTCTCTCTCTCTGTCTCACTTATACTATTACATACTTTTTTGGGTTCGGGGGGTTTCGCCCCCCTGACAACCCCCCACAAGGGGCGCTGCCCCCTTGACCCCCGCGACCTGACCGCGCAGGTCGATCCACGACTACTCTGCACTCCCCCTATTTAATAATATTATAACAATATTTTATCATCACTTATACTATTGCACATATATAAATTTTATAATCATAAATGAGTTATATACTTAAATTTTATAAAAATCTATTTAACTTTCTTCTCTTTCACACACATCATATTTACTTATGTGCATTAATAAAACACTCATATTCAATTATAACATAAAAAATATAATTATATTTATGCTTATTTTTATATATAACAACCTCCTGACTCCGCCTTCCTTGATTGCCGTCTTGACCGCCTAGGCGACGCCTAAGCGGCCGCCTTGACCGCCTAAGCGGAATCGGTACCCTTCAACGCCTTGGACGCCTTGTCGCCTTGACAACTATGGATTAACAATCGAGTTCCCATAGCATCATCAAGAGTATTTAGAGGATTTAGCTTATACGGTGCCAGATGCATGTACCAACTACAAAAGTTTTCATATATTTCAAAATGCCAAAATTCATCAAATCGGTCCTATCAAGTTCAAGGTTGTGCACTATTTTCAAAAACATCAAATACATTACATCAAATCAGTTCGTGTTCTGGCATGCAAAGTCGAGTCAAATGAAATGTTCGAGTAAATTACCAATTTCCAAGTAAAATGTGATAAAATATTGACATGGCATATGACTGTCTCCACGCATCAACGTGTTCACTCTCTGATAAAATTTGATATACCTCTATCATGTTACCATTCCGCGATGTGGACGAAAAACTGTATATTTTTTATTTGTATAAATAGGTCAGATTGTGGACAATCGGGTAGACGTCACCTACGCCCCGACGTGGAGGTCAAGGATTGCCATCTCGGATCTCAGCTTCGTCTAAGGGGGGTGAAAGAGAATAAATCTCGGAAAAATCTCGAGAGATCGGATCGTAGATTCTCATATCAAAATGTAAATATGTATGAAACATAACATAATATTTTATAAAGATAGGAGTACATCAATGAATTTATATAAAAATATATAACACATTTATACATCAATTGTGTGAATAAACAATTATTAAACAGTCTCAATACCAAAAAGATGAGCGTTTCTAAAAGATTAAAACTTGTATACAATCTTTTTTAAATATTAATATGGTATTAAACTTGTAGCACATTTTTTATGTGATAGTATAAGTGATAGCGAGACATATTAATATGTTTACACTATCATAAACGGGGGGTGCAGAGTAGTCGTGGATCGACCTGCGCGATTAGGTCGCAGGGGTCAAGGGGGCAGCGCCCCTTGTGGGGGGTATCAGGGGGGCAAAGCCCCCGAAGAAAAATTTTTTCGGACCAGGCTACATGGGGTGAGATCTCGGCGATCTTGTTTCTCGGCCTCCTTGGCAAGACCAAATTCTGGCGAGATCTCGCCGAGATGGCATTCCATGGTGGAGGTCCGACTCTCTCACTCTCCCTTTGCATGTTATGCATGCTTTTTTATTATATGTTCGACTATCATGTTGCACAGGAGAGTAGGCGCCTAGCTCATTAATTAAATTAATATAGACATACTATTTTGAGTGGACCTATCTCAAGCTAATTAGATCGGCATTGATAGTTGAGAATCCTAAACTCTAGAAGTGGACTAACTATTTTGGTCCCACACATTCGACAGTCGCGCACTTTCAACCACTTTTAGTTTGATTTAGTCGCCCATTTGGAGTTGTTAGAACATGATATCGGCACGTGTATGACATCAATTTGTTGATCAAAATCCAATTTTGAGAAGTGGTCCCACATCAGGCTGCCTCACCTGCAAATCATCATGATGTTCCAGAAGAACAAGCGATCAATCCAAAATCAACACCATTGTTTTCAAGACATTGCCTATGCGACAAGGCACCCTCTCATATGTCAAGGCTAGGAACACCTAGGTGAGTATAACATTATTAACTTTTTGTCTAATTAGAGACAAATAATATTAATTAAGTATTAATATTATTTAATTGAAAAGTTTTGAAGTAAAAATAATTAGTTTTAATAATTAATTTGATTATAAATAGATATTTTGATGGTATAATAATTAGGATTACGTCATTTGATAGGCATTTACTAATAGTTAATACAAATTAAGTATTAAAATCAACATAACTTAGTAGTTATAATTAGGCACTCATGTTATTTAATCTATTAAATTATGCACTTGCACATCTTTAACTGATTTGCATGTAGTCATAGTTATTTATTACTTTTTATATATTATTTGTTACTGTTGTATTTGTTACTTTAACAAGTTTACTATAAAAAAAGGTGTCACATAACGCCTAACTTTATCACCTAAGCGACAAGGCGATACTATGTCTCCTTGGTTGCCTTCAAAAGTATAATCAGCACAAAAATGTCTTCCTTGGTTACAGAGCAACCACCCGAGGCCAAGACATAAAGTCCTCCAACATCCTAAGCCATCTCATCCTCTGATGTAACCTCAAAATTAACATTTTAAAATTTTGAAAATTCATTTTCCATTTTGATTTGACTGACCATAACACTGACTTTTTAGAAAAATAGGTGATATCCCATAAAAATACTAGCTAGTTCAATGATATGTATAAAAATATAGGTTAAGGTTGTTAGGTTCTTTGAAAATTGATTTTTGACCTCTCCCCATCGGATGGTGCGAAGATCCGACGTTAATTACATCGAGAATACTCGAATACCCTTGATTATCCGTCGTAGCAATCTATGGAATAGAAGAACATACATCCATAAAAATAAACATTCACATACATATAGAAGAAATTGCCCCATGAACTTGATGGGATGTAAACACTTAATGTGTTTTAAGTTTTAATTTGGTTTAAATTGATTTGAATAGATTTTTGAGTTTATTTGATTAATCTGGATTTCTTATTGGTTTTTAAATTTAAGTTGATTGTGGTTTAAATTTATTTAATTAAGATTTAGAAATTGGGTTTTTTTGGTCATGAGTTGCTCATTGGTTTAAATTCAATTTAGTTTGAATTAAAGTTGAATTTGGTTTAGAAAATTTGATTTAAATCTAACTTGTTTAATTAATTTGAGTTTGGCTTGTTTGGGCAGTGGCTTACAGATTATTTGGATCATGAATTTCTTATTGGTTTATTTTTAATTTGGTTTGCATTGGGATTATTTGATTAAAGTTGATTTGAATTTGATTCAGAAAAAAACTGATTTTAGTTGATTTGGTTTGTGGTTGTCATCTTTAGAATTATTGATTCATGTTAAATTTTAATGTTCTGCTTGAGATCTGGATTAAAGTTCCGATTGAGATTTTGACTTGGATGCAAGTTATCAGGTTGATGGCTCATGTTCATTATCTTGGGAATTTGATGAATCCTGTAATGAATTTTCAGATTTTAGTCTTTTGTCTTGATTTCTGCATGAATTAGTTTTCTTTGATTTTTAATTTAAGTTTGGGTGATGGCATTCATGTAATGTGAGCTTATTTAATGATTTATTTTAGTTTATGGTTAACACATATATCATTTGAATTGAATTGAATTTGGTTGAAATTTGATTGAAGGGGTTTTGGTTGTGATTTTCAGTTTGAATTGATCTTAACGATTTGTTTAAACTCTGATCGAGCTCTGATTTTTAAATGTGTGATCGAATTAACTGCATTTTTATTATGTTTGGTTGAGGTCTGATTTTTTTTATTAAGGTTTGTCTTCTTTCATTTTCAGACTTTTTATTCCTCAAGCGTAACTTCTGCATCCTCCCATGTTCAGGATTTTCCATTTAAATGAATGACCTTTGGATGAAATTCTTATGTTGGTTGAAATTTGTTGGGAATCTCTTTCAAGATCATATTTTACTTGACTCGAATGAACTTGAAATTTGCTTGAGGGAGTTTCAATTTTTGAATCTTGCAATTTCCAGATGGTGCTTGAATTTGATTTAGATTTGATTGGTCAGAGGGGAAATTGATTTGGACTTGGTTTGAATTAAATTTGACCTGTTATCTTTCAGATTTAATGTGTTGCTGATTTTATTTTATTTTCATTTTTAAAGTTTAAATTCTCAGATTTGGGAAAAAAAATTGTAAAGTCTCAAATGTGGAACAGACTTTGGGTTTAGGTTTGGTTGTATTAGAATGTGGTTGGGGATTCACTTAAGCTCTGCAGGATCAATGGCATTTGAAGGCCTGAAACTTGTATTTCCAGAAGATGCATGCTTCTTCTCCTCTCTTTCTTCCCTTTACCGATTTGGTGTATTAACAGGTTTATGTTTCTTATGCTTGATGAGTTTCAAATGTTCCGTTCAAATCTGACTTGGTCAAAATGTCCAGCAGATCAATTGTCTGTTCATGAAGATTTTGTGCATTCCGGGCTAGGTTAGTGTCTAGCATCTCAATTTTTTTACGGTCTTCCTTTTTTTGTGCGTGTGCTTGCATTCCAAACAATTTCATTGAAGGACCGTTGATGTTCCTGATGTCATCATCTGTACACAGAATGTATCATCTCATTGTTAGGAATCGAATTACAAAATAAGCAGAGAACTGTCGTGTAAGTCACAATTCCCATAAGTGCAGATCATGTCCTCCGGGCCCTTGATAGGCATTAGGCATTATGATATTTGTCTCATCAACTTGACATTGAGCATAGTCCGGCCTTTGATAGGCACATGGAGAGAGCTCAAGTTGATCTTCCATGGTTTCTTCATGACTTAGTGAAGGAATCACTCATTGATATGAAGTGGTAAGACATTGGGGTCTTTTAATAGACCTTTGGATGTCTACCTTAAAAAGAGAGTCAAGAGGTGAGTTTAGAACCGGCCTCTTAGTTTTCCTTTGTTTTGGATTCTTTTAGGTTGAGCCGAGATCATGAGGTTAGTTTAGAACCAGTCTTATACTTGTCTCGATTTGTTCAAATTAAATGAATTTTTATTTAGATTTTTGTTTATTGTTTGTTTTATTATTACTTATTATTTTTGAATTATAGGTCAAGAGGTGGGTTTAGAACTGGCCTCTTGGTTATCCATTTGTCCTGAATTTTTTTAAATTATGCCGAGACCATGAGGTGGGTTTAGAACCGGCCTTATGCTTGTCTCAATTTGTTTAAATTAATTAGTGAATTTGTATTTAGTTTTCACTTTATTATTTAGTTTATTTCATTTTTTTAAGGGTCAAGAGGTGGGTTTAGAACCAGCCTCTTGATTACCTATTTATTTTGAATTCTTTTAGGTTAAACCGAAACTATGAGGTGGGTTTAGAATCGACATTATGCTTGTCCCGGTTGGTTTAAATTAATTAGTTGATTAATTGTTTGTTTTTTTGTTGAACTGTTCATGGACTGGCCCTTGGGAGCCCACTGGCCGGCTGGTCCGCGTGGGCCATGTGCCCTCGTCAGCTGGCTGATCCAGCGTCTCCTTTTTTTTTAACTCCTTCAGCAGTGGGCTTCACATTGGTTTGACCCGCAGGTCAACTCTTCCTTGCGGCCGCCCGCAGCTCCCTCTCGCAATGTCGGTCTCGGTCGACCCGGCACCCTCTTTTTTAGGTGGGCCCCTCTTCATTGGCCAGCATGGATATAAGTTAGGGAAAATAATCCCCTCCTCCCCCTGTTCACCTGACGGCCTCACCTATTGCTTGATCACAGCGGAGGAGAGAGCTAGCGACCGCGGTGTGGAAGAGCTGTCGTCGACTCTGCCGGGGGAGGCGAAGGTGCTTGACGATGCCGCCGAAGAGAGTTGCAGGTCCCTATGGTGCTACCAGAAGGTGAAGCTCGGCTCGTCAACACCATAAGGAGGACAAGGCAGACCTGGCTACACTGCTCGACAGAGAGGGGAAGCGGGACCCGACAACGGCGCGCAAAGAGGAATGGCAGAACCAAGCTACCGAACTGCTGGGTAACCTTCCTCGACCCTTCTTCCTCTCCTGGCTTCCTTTCTTCTCTCCTATTCCGGGCTCTCTGTCTCTCTCGATCCTCTCTCCGGTTGCTCGATCCTCTGGCCCGACAGGCCTTGTGGGTGCTTATATAAGCCTCCACCTTCCCTTGCGGTGCCAGAATCCTTCCGCGACTGGGATCTTTCCGTAAAGCAACGTCCTACTCCGGAAAGGACTCGGAAAGGCTCGGGACATACGAGATTCAACTTCCCCTACCTCAACGATTCTGAGGGTCCTGTTTAAGCAACCTTCCCCGTTCCTATAGGACCTCTTACCCTCAGGTGAGTCCGGACTAACATGGGAAGCAATCAGAAACTGATTCGGCCGCCGAGGCCTTGGCTTATCTTTCCCTTTTCTTTTTTCTTTTTTTTTGCTCAGTATGGCCTTCACCTGCCATAGTTTCACATCTATGAGGATTCGACTTCCCCTTTACCCTGTCTGATGGCTCCCTTGTTATCTTCAGGTGCTACGAGGCTGCAGCTGGCGTCACTTCATCCGGCAGTCCTAAGCCGGCTGGTCGATCAACTCGCAAGCTCCTCTCTTCTCTTTTTTTAAGAGAGGTGCCCATTCCCACCCTACAGCCCCACTGGCAGCTTTGATTCAGCTTTATACATGTTCTGCACTTAGACGTGAAATGCGTGTTTGGTTTGTCACCTCGGCTTTTTTTTGACAGCATTATTGGCTGGAATTCAGATATTCAAAGGATTGGTTCCTTTGCTCCAGTCAGATGTATCAGCTGCATGTTTTGCTAATTTAATTCTTCCCAGATCTTTAATTCTATTTTATAAGGAGATGGCTTCTATGTCTTTTTTTTTGCAAATATGGGTGTCACAGCCTCCCAAACCAGGAAAGACAAGCCGAGCTGCTGAAACCCAATAGAACGGTCCAGTTCACCCAAAATGATACTGCCGCTGCCAACCTGACCATGAGAAACGAACTGGGTACCATGGACTGGAACTGAAGATTCCAGTTCAAGGGGTAAGTTAATTGGATTCCCCCCTGCATTGGTTCCCACGGTCGCCTGACAGATCGTGAGACTTTTCATCTTCCTTGCCCAAAAAGCCCCACAATCTTCCTGCAAGCACCTCCACCCAAAGCCACTTGCCACCAACACCCGAGGGTCTCATCCTTCCAGAAAAAGGCAAGCAATTAATGTGGTTCCTCTCCATGAGCTTCGAATCGGCAGGGAGAATTGAATTCTGACAGTGAGGGCCCATGATCTCCATCTCCAGCACTGGAAGGCTTCTAGCAACCTCCTCTTCCATAAAACCACAGGGACAAATAATAGTCCAGAAATACAATCCCTTCAGTTGTGCAATGCCCTGACAAATATAAGGCTTAGACGACTCTAGCAACACCTTTACCACCCTCATCGCATCACCCTTTTGGAGAGGCTCCACGACCATGCCACCCTCCTAGCCTCGCTGACAGGGAAGGACACTAGAATTGCTAGAGCTTCTCTCTCCTCTCATACTTTTTTTGGTCAGATAGTCACAGCCTACATTTTATGCCACTAAAATAATACTATGTAGCAGTTGCCTGAAATTGTCAATAAAATAAGTGTATATGCGTCATTCGATGAAAAGAATAAAAATGAAAAGCATCATCTTGTCCAGTTATGCCCAGAAATGACCAATTCAATCCACGAGATGAGTGATAACTGCTATCGATATCATAGAAGAATAAAATTTCAGATCCCATCATCTGAAACAAAAATTCAGAGCATGCCATGAAAGAATTCCCAGAAGTGGATTGAAATTTTTTGCAATTTCCAAGAAATTCATGCACGAGGCTTACATTGTAATTTTGTAACATATAATTAAACATAAAGGAAAGAGAAATACTGTCAAATATATCATTAAATTAAGTGTGCTGCAAATTAATTTTCAAAATATTAAAACAATAAAACTCAAAATTGACACACCTTAGTTCAACCCAAATAAACTTCAAACTAAAAAAACAATTAAAACTAAAAAACAGAATGTGACTTGGCATTTCAACAAGTGAACTACTGATCTCAATCAGTGAAAAAGCTTCCAAGTAATTGGAAGTATAAGAAATAAGTTAGGAAAGTTCATACCTGTGCATCAGTTATCTGCCTAAGAGGAGAACCACCACCGATTGCAGCATAGCCTTCTTTACTTTTAGGTGCTCTGACAACAGATATGAATTGGGCCAAAGGCCTCTGGAGAAAGCGAAATAATCTAGGTAGACGAATAATATCCTGCTCATTTAAAATATAGGCAACCATAAATGAGTACGCTACTAACATTTCTAATAATAATACCAAAAAAGAAGAAGAAATCACATGATGGAATGAAAGATGTTCTAAATAAGTGGATATCAGTGACATAACATTGCAATCTTTATTCAGTATGAACTATGGGTAACTAGCTACACAGTAATAATGCCAAGCACACAAGCACCACATCAGTGTGCAGATTCTTTTGTATGTGCATATCTTGTTGGTGGTCTGTTTTGATTTACAGTAGCCAGTACATTCTTCCTTTTGATATCCTCCGTGGCATGAAATGCCGGATTGGGATCAGGTTGGACAACTTGACCCGACCAGGTCGGTTTTGGTCCAGACCGCTCCTGTTGTCGGGCCAGGTCAGACAATCTGCCCTGACCCCTGGCAACCCGGGTTGCCAATAGCTAGCCACCATTGGGCTAGCCATTGGGGGTGCATATTGTGCCCCCAAGGGGCCTTCTTACATCCCCATACCAAGCACAGTAATAATGCCAAGCACACAAGCACCACCTCGGTGTGCAGATTCTTCTGTTCTTCTGTATGTGCGTCTCTTGTTGGTGGTCTGTTTTGACCTACAGTAGCCAGTACATTCTTCCTTTTGATATCCTCCATGACCTAGAATGACAGGTTGGGATAGGGTCAGCCGACTTGACCCAACCAGGTCAGTTTTGACCCCAACCGCTCCTGTTGTGATTCAGGATGCCCAATCCAATTGGGCCAGGTCAGGCAATCCGCCCCAACCCTTGGCAACCTGGGTCACCAACAACTAGCCCAACCACTGGGCTAGACATTGGAGGTGCATATTGTGCCCCCAAGGGGCCTTCTTACATCCCCACACCCTCCCCCTCCAATCCTCTCTCATTCTCTCTAAGAACTCTCTCTCTACCAATTGCTCTCTCTAGCAACCTGAATGATCTCTCTCTCTCTCAAGTTCTCAATATCTCTTCATTTCAGACTATAATCAGAACCTTCTTATTAAGTTTAATACATAAATTTGCGTTGTGGTACTATTCTCACCAAACATTCCTATTTTCTGACTGACTATAGCTAATTTGTATTTTAATCAGTGTACTATATTGGTCCAAACAAAATTTATTTGGTAAAAATGGTATCAGAACACAAATTTATGTATGAAAATTGGATAAGTGGGGTTCTGATTATAGTTTGGAATGGAGAGGAGACGTAAGTTGCCCACCGAATAAAAAGATTTTGCCATCAAAATGTAAGAATTGAATAAATATATATATTCTTGTAATATTCTACATTTTTTGAAATTTTTAAAATTTTTCAAGTTTCGGATCCAAAATGGGTCCAGTGGACCTGGATTGGATTGGACCAGGCCAACCAAGTCACAACCCAATCAAATTTCTATCTTAATCAACTAAAGAATATAGCCATGAGCAAGAGCCAATCAAATTCTAACATAGACACATTTTTACCTGTCTGAACTAGTCATTCTTTCAGGAAATGAATGTTACCATGCTTCACTCATGAACAATGAATTACAATAGTCACGTACAATAAAGAACCCAGTTCTCTACCAGAAAATACATTTTTACTTTTGTATTTATCCATCCATACATCTTAACCGCCCATTTCAACATGTAATCCATCTTCTATTAAAGGATCCACTCTATAGGTTTATTAGGTTAATTTAATGTTCCATAAAAAAGGTGCAACATGTACCACCAATTTAATCAGCAGGAATGCAGCATAATAAAACATAAATTCTGTAAGAAATATAATGATCCTGCCTGCACCCTTTGATGAAGATTGCTTTCTAAAAGGTCAATTAGAAATATAATGATCATGCCTTCACTCTTTGGTGAAGATACCTTTCTAAAAGGTCAATTGGCATCCGTTTCTTATTTATCAGACACCTCAACAAAAAGAAACTCAGTTATACTTAGGCAACCACTGTGCTGTACAATTCCTAAACTTTCATTCACATTATCATGTAAATTTTCTTCCTTTCAAGCAAAATTTTGCATCCCAGAACATAACAATGCATGTGCCTTAAAACAATATTGTACCCACAACAAAGCACTGAAACTACATCAACTTATCAGATTTCTCAATTTCTGCAAAAAACTGCTTCTTGTATATGTATGTTTAGAACATGACCGGGGTCAAATTTCAAAAGTAATTACAATGCTTCTACCAAGGGAGTATAAGTTAATATTCAGTTAACAGCCACCTTTATGGTATCAGAAGTATGTATTTGTATTTCTTCAACTTTAATTTTTTGGATATACACTTCAGCCAATAAATAATTGCCTTAAGAGATTGTTTACTTGCCAATTGCTGTATCATTCGGATCATTCTAACCCCCAATTAACGCAAATATAGAGAAAGAAAAAGAAACAAGGAACTCAAGTTACAGTGAGCATGTATTGTCTGGCTCATGTATGTTTTAGGTTCCAAAAACTTCAGATATGGCCAAATTATGAATGGAATGAAACACATGGTGCGCTGCTTGAAGTTATAGTTCATTTCAGGAGGTAAGTGGCCAGCATGAATGATCTGGTCCAAAGAAATTTCCTAATCCAAAGGAAGAACAAACACTCAAATAACAAAAATGAGAGCAGATATTTTCCAACTTCAAAACCATGTATCGCCTATCGGTAAACTCACAGCATGTTAGCAATCTCTAAAATAACGAAACTAAACACAGATGGCATCCTCAAACTCTCCATACACTTGATCTTTCCTCAAGAAATATTCTTAGTGGGAATTGAGATCATATTGAGTCATTGACTGATCCCAAGGAAGAAAAACCAATCTAGGATAGGCAACTCTTTCAAAAATTGCAAAACTTTAGAAAAAAATATTTCAGACCTCTCATCAATGAAGGGGTGGTCAGAATTTGGTGAAAAAACAGCCTCTTGGTTTGGGAAGCAAAGTTTTCAAGGTGAGCAAGACAACCAGTACAAGAAAGTATTGCCAATAAGACAAGTCGTTAGACAACACTTTTTTATAAAAAAAATTGGCAAAATAACAAATATATGAGTGATAACTAATACATAAAAAAATATCTATGACAATATGTAAAACAATTAATAACTTGTAAGTGCATAGCTAAATAGACTAAATAACATGAATGGGAAATAATGTGATGCTCGCTTTGACAGGTGAGAGGGTGTCTTGTCACCTAGGTGACACCTATGTGTATTGATTGCAGACTTGGCTAGATCGAATGGCCGATTCCGGAATCATATAGGTCAGCCTGGACCCGATTATCGCCTAGATGACCTATCCGAACTGGATCAATGGAATCAGCCAATTCCTCAGAATTAAATCGGAATCAGCCGATTTCATTAAGAAAACTTCAAATCCCGGTCTAAGATCGATTTCAGGTCCAATATTGATCCAATATCACCCCAATAAGGGTAATATCAGTCCTTAATCGGTGATCTCCCCCAAGCCTCCCGATTCCTCTAGGGCACCAACAATTCCGGTGTCTCTAGCAATCTTCCGGCAATTCTGCAGTGAATGCAGCAATCCCCCTCAATCCGATGATTCTTCGGCAATCCTGACCTATGAAAGGGCAATTTCCATCAATTCAGTGATTCTCTAGCAATTTCAACCCGTGGAGAGGTGATTCCCCTTCTCCCATCATCGATCCCCCCTCCAGTAACTTCTTCCCCTCCGGAACACCCTATGGGCCCGCTCCCCTGCCCTACCCCCTGGCCCTCCCTAAGGAGACTGTTTGAAGTCTTTCTTGCCCCCCTTCTATGCCCCCACAGTCCCCCCGCCTAAACAGTCACTCAAAGGTGACTATTTGATCCTCCCTGCCCCCAAGCCCCCACCATAAACAGTCACCAAATCGAGGGAGGGTGATTGTTTGAGCTCGGGTTACTGAGCTTAAGGGGGCTGTTGTACCCCCCCCCCATTTCCCCTTTAAATGCTTAATGTATTAATCTTGCAAACCTTAGAGCAATGGCTGACCAAGGAGGCAGTAATGCATCTACTCTCCGCGATATCGGGTGAGAACACGACACTTTGTTGGATGTCGATAAGAAGTTGGTATAATGTAAATGATGTAACAAACAAATAAATAGAGAAATATTCTGTTTGGAGAAGCACATAGGTGGAACGAGTGGAAATGTAAGAAAATATGATAAGGTACCCAAGAAAAGTAATGAAGCTATGAAGACCTGCCTTACCAAGAAGAGCCTCACATAGGAAAACTTGTATTGAACAAAGAAAAGACTTGCAATATGTGGCTGAAAACCATGAACATCAAAGACCACAAGAAAATTGCAGAACAAAGATTTGGAAGTTTTGCAAATGGATCATACGAAGAAAGACCTAAAGCACGAGCACGTCAAGGGACTATTGAAGATGTTGACGTGGAATATCATTTTCATGAGAAACACCCACTTACTACGTAGATAGGCTAAAGGAGAACTAGATGACATTCAACCTGAAAATGAAAAGATGCATGAGGAAATCCCTGCTACTCCAACTTCAGCCACCACTCTGGCCCCAACCCCATCATTACAAACAATGTCTCGGAGAATAAAGACCATGACAAGCATATTTAAACATTTTAAACAAATGAAAAAAGGTCAATTAATGTGGCATGGAAATTGGGAGCTTTTCGTCACAAGTAGAAGCAGAAAGAAGAAAATTGAAAAATTAGGCAAAGATTGTCAATCTAAAAGATAGTACACAGACACCCTCCACCTCAGATGATGAGGAGGACAAGAAGTAGGTGTTCACTCCACCTACACAACAGTAACATGTAGGACATTTAGGCAGTGGTTGCACGTGCTAATAAAGGAGGAGCTGATAATTTGAGCCAAAAAGAACATTCGAGTGACAAAAGTTAGTGTTGGAATCAAATGAGATTTTTTTATCATCACGCAACAGTCAATTATCCAATACCCCCGAAGGACTTTCAGCTATATATCTACCCACAACTCTAGTGCATGACACTGTGTATGATTTTAGTCAGAAGGTCGACTAGTTATTTTCATATGAATACGAGTCAATCATGACAGACAACTCTCAATAGAGCATCCAAAAAAATCCAAAGAACAAAGAGTACGAAAGCCAATTCAATGAATAGTGATGAAATAAATGTATATTTGATATTGCATATCATTTGTACTAAGTTCTTTGTTTATTGAAACGAATATTGATGTTAACTTATATACACTCGTATCCAAAACTCTTATAATTACATAAAAGTGTGTTAAATTTTATGTTTTTACTTTTTACAATTTTAGAGGGTTCCTATTTGCATGATTTTTAGTGAATTTAAAAAAAATACAAGAAAAAGTTAAAAATGTATTGATCAAATCCAAACCGATTTCGGATCGGTTTTCCTCCTAAAAAATCAGTTGACCAAATCCAATCCGGCAAACACTGTCTAGGTGATGCCTTGAAAATAGTGATGGGTGGCAGTGGGGGTTGCCCTACTCGTAACCACTTGCCAAACCTAATATCAAGCGGGAAAGATGCAACGGCAATGCAGTGTTAGGATTGGACTAGGATTGGCTAATCTAGTTCTAATCCAGCCAATCACAGGAAAACTCCAAGGTTGGATCAGGTTCCCCGATCAGCCAATCTTGCAAATCATGTCTTTCCTACGCTTTGAGTAACTATGCTTCATAGAGATGAGAAACAAATCAACAAAATAAACTATAAGTGAACAAAAATTCCTGATAAGTATCCTAATAGATGCTACACAACTTGCATGCCACTTATATAAAAGACATTGGATGAATGATCTGTAATAGGCTAAAATCAGCAAACCATTTTACAGTAGGATCTGCCAGGAAGGGCATACGTACAGGATCCGCAAAGAGATTGAATAAGAAAGGCTGCACATCGTCAAGAGTCTCAGGCCCCCCCAGGTTGAGCAATAATACTCCAATTTTTTCTGTACCAACAAGTAATGAAGTGGATGTTTCTTGATCTTCAGAAGTCAACAATGTCTCAGAAGCTGAAGAATGTTTCCTCGACACTTGCCAAATTGGTGATGAAACCAGGTCATAACGGCTCAAGTATTGTTTAGCAACGATGGGATTGTTTGAAAAAATTGATCCAGCACGAGGCCTTTTTTCAATCCCACGGCAATGATGATGTACTTGTGTTGTACATATTCTTCGTGGAGAAATCCTATGACAATGGCCAAACATATGTACATTAACATGGTCTAAAAGTTTTCTCAAGAAAAAGGAGATACCCCAAGATACTGGTTAAGCATTCAACAAAGTAGCTATTCCCTGGATAAAGATGTTCACTTCCATGGAAATAAAGTATGGTACTGGCAAATTTCCTGACTTTACAAGAGAAATCAATGGTCATGGCATTAGTAGAAATGCACCTTTTTACTCACTTTTAGATTGGTGATTTTGAGAATAAGCAATTTTAAGCGGGTACAAAAATCTGCTGGATTATAACGCCATAACGTAATGTGTATCTTGTGAGAGTGTTGATAGACAGCAATAACAATCCTACCTGTGAACAAAAGATACTTTCGGTGTCAGACTTGAAGAAGTTGACTCCTGGGAACTCAACTCTATTACACCCCGAGTGCTTGCCTGATGTGACGAAGATAAACGATCCCCTACTTGCACGGGTGAGAGCAAAATAAGTTAAAAGGTAGTCAATAAAGAACACGCGCACACACGTGTAACGTGCAATTTCTTCAAATCCAAACCGAATGGAGAGAGACAAAAAAACAAAATCAAGGATTGTCAATTCCAACCGCAAAGAAGCAAGAAACAAGTAACACTAGAGCTTGGAACTTGCGAAAGTGCCAGTTCATAGATGCTAACCAAGATGCGCAAAGCGTTCCCATTGATTCAAACAGCTAGGCTTTGAGAACAATTTGACAAAGATTGCAAATATCCCCATACCCATTGCAATAAGCGCCAAGAGCCAACCCCACCCCCACACGCGAATATCCACGACGTCGCAAAAAAGAAACGAAGCGAAAACATCGGGATCTCTCCCTGTCGTCAAGAAGCCATGCCCCTCCCTATCGAACTAAAGCAGACTTCGAGCAGACCGCAATCTGTGACAGAAGAAAAAAAAGCACGCGGCAATGAGTAAAACCTGTACCATGGACGTTGGCTCGCGCGAGGAAGACGTCCTTGCACTGGGAAGCGGGAGAAGGGAGTGAGAGGGCCAACACCTTGATCCCCATATCCGTGGACGGAAGACCTGTAGATGATCTCAGATCTCCCAAATTGGCGGACAAAAGGTAGAGCAGCGGGTTTTCGTACCGCTCATCCGTCTCACTCCTCAGGAGTCTCTCTCCTCGGAGATAAAAAAATAGATAAAATAAAAAGAAAACGCAATGAAAACGTGGCAAAATGATCTCCAACGGTTGGCGCTGGTATGCGGTTTCGCCAGCGCCCTTCGTGGCGGATCGGGACTCGGGAGGCGTTATGGTCACGTTATCGATAAATAAAATAACTCTCACCGCTTTTTATTTTATCCCAAATTTTGACGATCGGTAGAATTTCATATTTTAAACAAACTCAAAAGAAAAAAAGTGAAATTCTCTTTTTTTATTTTGTGGTTCTAATTTTTTTGGTCTTATATTACTTTTAATCTTTTGTCGTCACGTCGACAATATTGAGTGACTTATGTTTTTTAATATAATTTCTTATTATAAAAATATATAAAAAATTTATGTGCAACTAAACTCACCCGTGAAGTTCAATTTTAATTGAAATTTATCACGTAACTATCTGTCAACTCGGACTTTATTTCAGTATTAAAATTAGTGAAATATCAATTCCACGTGTTCGTCGCTCTCGAGAGATGGAAGTAGCGGCGCAAATAAATTTTAATTCTTTACGCGCCCTGTTTGGTAACACTATTAGGTATCTCTATCGCTATCAATTTTAAAATTGATATTAATAGGAACCATTAAGAGGTGTTTGGTTAATTATATCAATTTTAAAATTTGCAGTACAAACAAGCATATCATGTAATACAAGTGTCCACTTGTATTACTTTTGATACTGATACTCTAACATTTGAAAATATTAATATCAATATTGATATGGTACAAAAAATGAAACTCTAACCAAATAGGGCATTAAAATTTGATTTTGATTTTAATAATAAATAATCATATAGAATTCATTGCCCTGTTTGGTAACACTATTAGACACCTCTATCACTACTAATTTTAAAATTGATATTGTTGGTAATCATCTTGAGGTGTTTGACTAATATTATCAATTTTGGAATTTGTAGTGAAAACAACACATGTTATGTAATACAAGTGTCAACTTGTATCAATTTTGATATTGATACTCCGTCTTCTAGAAATATCAATATCAATACTAATATAGTATCATTTTTGATACTCTAACCAAACAGGCCATAACGTAACAAATAAAGTATTAGGATCGAAATTAATCAATTTTCGGGTATTTTTTATCGTGTTCTGAACAAAAATTGTGTTCATCCCTAAAAATAGTATTATAATAAATATTAAAAAATATATATACTGTAATGACCCGGACGTATAAAGCTAGTGATAACAGCAGTAAAATTTTAAAGTCGTCGTTGTACAAGATCTATCGCATTACTTTATCGCCTATTTGATTAGGGTATCAAAAATGATATTATATTAATATTGATATTGATATTTCTAAAAGATGAAGTATCAATATCAAAATTGATACAAGTTGACACTTGTATTACATAACATGTGTTGTTTGTACTATATGGCCCGTTTGGTTAGAGTTTTAAATTTGATACTATATCAATATTGATATTGATAATTTTAGAGGTTGGAGTATCAATATCAAAACTGATACAAGTTGACACTTGTATTACATAATATGCTTTGTTTTCACTACCAATTTCAAAATTGATATTACTAACCAAACATTTCTTAGTGATTACTAGGAATATCAATTTTAAAATTGATAGTGATAGAGGTGTCAAATAGTGTTACCAAGCAGGCCAATAAATTATAAAATTGATACTATTAGTCAAACACCTCAAAGTGATTAACAATAATATTAATTTTAAAATTAATAGTGATAGAGGTGTCTAATAAGGTTACCAAACATGGTATTAAATAAATTTTGATACTCAGCACATGTTTTGGAAATTGATGAAGTACGTTCAAATTTGATTTTTATGTCGAATTAAAATTGAATTAAATAATAGTGGTCTCAATTATTTTGAATAAAAACGTATTTTTTCAATTGGACCCATTGATAGCCCCCGATGGTACACACGAAATCATACTCCGTGTATTTGGATTTGTGTTCTCCAAGTTTAATATTGATATTGATAGTTAACACCATGTTTGATAACATTATTAGGTATCTCTATCACTATCAATTTTGAATTTGATATTGATAAGAATGATTATAGGGTGTTTGGTTACATTTTTTCTCTCTTTTTAGCTTAAAATTTAAAAATGAAAGAGAAGAGATGTTTGATTATCATTTTTAAGTCCTCTTCCTATTTTAAAAGCACTGCATCTTTCTTCCTGTAGCTCTTTTGAATTCAGAGCAACCAAAGACCTGTTTTTTTAGAGAAAATTACTCTTAGGTCCATTTAAGAAAATGACTTCACTAAAAACTCCGTTGACCACATTTCGTTACTGTTTAGTCCGTTGACACTGAATTTCATTATCACCCAGTCCATTTCTTCATCCCGTCATTTTCAAATCCCACTTTTACCCCCTCCCCCGAGTTCAATCGCTGGGCGATGTCTCTCCTGCTCAACCACCCGGAGACGCTGAAAGCGGCCAGAGAAGAGGTGGACGCCGTCGGCGCATGGCGGCCCGCGGGAGGCAGAGGGCCTTGAGGGGCTTGGCCTTCATCAGAAGACTCCCCACCTCGGCGGCCATGTCCACCGCCTCCTCCTCTCCGGCCGTCCTCTCCCACTCGAAGCACTGGATCAGGGATCCCATGGCCAGCACCATGAGGTGGACGACGGCGCCCTCTCCGGGGCACCTCCTCCTCCCGCAGCCGAAGGGGATCCACCTGTAGCCCTCTACGTTTCCTCCCCCCAGGAAGCGCTCCGGCCGGAACTCCGCCGGCGCCGGCCAGATCTCGGGGTTCCGGTGGATGCCGTGGGTGTTGACGCCGCCGAGGGTGTTGCCGCCAGGGGTGTTGACGCCGGAACTCCACCTCTTCTCTGGCCGCTTTCAACGTCTCCGGGTGGTTGAGCAGGAGAGACATCGCCCATTCCATGGTCCCCCAGGAGAGACGCCGCCCGGGGAGAGCGTCGCTGCGGGGGGGCGGCGGGGGGGCACTACCGCCGAGAGGGACGCCGCCTTCTTCAATGTGCAAAGGGCAAAAATGACATTTCAAATCCAAATTGGAGTGAGTGTGACGATATTTTGAAAAAATGGACCTAATGGAAAAGTGTTTTTGAAAACGGACCTAGTGGTAAAGTGGTTTCCTTAAAATGGACCTAGTGTGCATTTACACTTTTTTTTAAGATAGACGCGGGAGACAAACTTGTGCGGATGTTTCCCTCTCCATCCATCCCTTCCTCCCTCCTCTCTCTCTCTCTCTATCTCTCTCTCTCTCTTCGTGTCCCTTGCGGCAGGCTCATTCCCTCTCTCCCTCTTTGTGCCCCTCCCCCCTCTCTCTCTCCTTCGCGTCCCTTGGGGCAAGCTCCAACGTGCTGCCCCCTCCCTCCCTCTCTCTTCCCGTGTCCCTTGCGGCAGACTCCAGCGCACTGCCCCCTCTCTCTCTCCTCCCGCGGCGTGTGCGGATGTTCGTCCCCCCTCCTCCATGTCCCTTGTGGTGGACTCCAGTGCGCTGCCCCCCTCTCTCCCTCTCTCTTGGGGATCTCGCCCTCCATCATTGCCGCTGTCCCTTCCGAGATGGTAGAATTCCTCCCGCTCCACCATCGCTGGTGGGATCGTCCGTCGACGGCTGCCTCACCGGCTTTGATGGAACCGAGGCAGTCATCACCGCCTACAGCCGTGGATTATTGATGCAGAGGAATAGACACCCGTATGTCGCCATCATCTTCTTGGCCCCAAACGTGGTCTTCGCGTATGCCCTACAAGCCCTACCCCTCTTTAGCGGAATGCTCGTGTAGGCTCCGGTTGACGGCAGGCGAGATCATGTCCTCCACTCTTAGTGCCTGGTAAATGTTGGATTGGAGCGACTCCAAGGCCATGTGATGGCTAGGTTGGGGATACCGCGAGCGAAGCAATGCGGCAGCCCGACACTCTCGGAATGCACCACCTCGAAGGGCTCTAGGACGTCCTAGGATGTTCTCGTCGGTAGCTTGTAGCCGCATTATGATCGATCGAGCGATGACATCTGACGAGGTAGCACTGGTTCGGCACCGGGTGGTTGATGGTACCCAGTATGTCTAATGACAGCAAAAGACTTCATATTTTACCAAACACTATTATATAAATTTGAAAATAGTGACACTTTTTGCCGAACACACATTAGCTGTGTTTCTTTAACTTTAAAATTAAAATTGAAATAGGAGATAATCTTGATTTAAAAAATAAGAGCACATCAGTATTAAAAAGTAACCAAACACCCTATTAAGTGGTGTTTGATTAATTATATCAATTTTAAAATTTGTAGTGCAAACAAGACATATTATGTAATACAAGTATCAACTTGTATTACTTTTGATATTGATACTCTAACATTTGAAAATATTAATATCAATATTGATATAGTACTACAAATGAAACTCTAACCAAACAGGGCATAATACTTTGTTTGATTAGAGTTTCATTTTTAGTACTATATCAATATTAATAGTAAAATTTTAAAATATTGGCATATCTATGTCAAAATTGATATAATTAAGTTAACATTTAGATTATATAATATATTTTATTTGTACTATTAATTTTAAAATTGATATAATTAATTAAACATCTTTTAATGATTATTATTAATATCAATTTTAAAATTGACAGTGATAAAGATACCTAATAATATTACCAAACAAGATGTAAATATCTATAGAATGACCTGTTGGAATCATCCAATATGTTCGTTAACCATTAGTCAACTATTTGATTATGCGATATGTTCGTTAATGTCATGTATCTGATAGAATGACTTGTCGGAATCATATAAAAAAAAATGCCTTGCGACTAAAATAAAACAGAGAGTGTAGCCAGCGACAAACCCTGGAATAAACAGAACGATGAATACATTAGGCCCTGTTTGGTAACACTATTTGACACCTCTATCACTATCAATTTTAAAATTGATATTCCATGTAATCACTAAGAAGTGTTTGACTAATAGTATCAATTTTGAAATTGGTAGTGAAAACAAAGTACATTATGTAATACAAATGTCAACTTGTATCAATTTTAATATTGATACTCCAACCTCTAAAGTTATCAATATCAATAATGATATAGTATCAAATTTGAAATTCTAACCAAACGGGCCATTAGTTATTTTTTATTTCTGATATTTGTTTTGGTCGGAGTCTTCAACTATCATGTGTGCAACATGCAAGCAATAGTTTTGATCTGCAATCATATTGATCATAACACACATGAAGGGGATTTACGAAGGCAATCTAAATGCACGTGACATTAATTAATGGCACATATATGTATCTTGTTTAATTTCACCTGTAATCAGCCGCGCGTGCATAAGAAAACAAAAATGAATATTTTCTCGAACATACGACGGAGAATCATCCAATATGTTCGTTACCAATTTCAAAATTGATACCATTAACCAAACACTTCTTATGGGGTGTTTGGTTGCATGATGTACACTTTCATGATAAAAAATTGTATTAAAATAAAAAATAAACCGACTCATGACATAAAATTATTATGTTTGGAGGGATGTGATTACAAAAAAGAGTAACTACCACACATGACCAAACAAAGTGGGGGGACGACAAGAAAAAAGAAAGAGGTAAGACCCTCTTTTTTTGTTTATGAAGAAAATCACTTTTAAAACATAAAATTATCATGGTTACCGAACACCTCTTTTAACAAGTTTTCTTACAATTTTTAAAAATTAAAACAAAAATCTTCATTATCATGCAACCAAACACCCCATTAGTGATTATTAGGAATATCAATTTTAAAATTGATAATGATAGAGGTGTCAAATAGCATTACCAAATAGGGCTTTAGTTCTTCTTGATATATCAAAGCATTAAGCATTTTCCTTAACAGCAGCAATCTTCTATTCCATATTACCAAATACATTTAGTACAGCTCCCTAAAGCTCAGAATTGGCAAAAAAAAAAAAAAAAACAAACAAACTTTCAACCAAGGAAGGCTGGGTCGGGGTCAGTCCGGGGTCGGTCGGTCCCAAAATCGACCTAGTCAAATGGGGTCGCACAGGGTCGGATTTTTATTTTTTATTGTAAACATATTTAAAAATATATAAAAATAAGAAAAAAAGAAACAATATTTTTACACTATATATATTTAGGTATACATAAAAATATATAAATATAATTATATTTTATATTATAATTGAATATGGATGTTTTATCTGTGTATAAGTAAATATGATGTGTGTGAAAGAGAAGAGAGTTAAAATAGTTTATTTATAAAATTTAAGTATATAACACATTTATGATTATAAAGTTTATATATATGTGATAATATAAGTAATAGTGAAATATTATTATAATATTATTAAACAGGGGGACACAAAGTAGTCGCGGATCGACCTGTGTGGTCCGATCACGAGGGTCAAGGGGCAATGCCCCTTTATGGGGGGTTGATAGGTGGCAAAGTCCCCCGAAAGGAAAAAATTTATGTAATAGTATAAGTGATATATATATATATGAAAAAAATTGATTTGGAGTCGCCCCGGGGTCGGGCAACCCAAGTAGTCTCCGTCCAATTTATCCTTAATTGAATATTATTTGGATGATAACTCAACTTATTGGTTTCAAACCCCCCCTTCCTAATATTTTCCAAATTCTCGCGTGGCTTCGTCAACCATTATCAACCTACCGCACCGTGACACTCTAGGTTGAGAACGTGTTAAGAGATTAAATCAGTAAATTATGAATAACTTTATTTAACTAATTTTTTGATGGTTGAGTTGAAAGAATTATGAAGTCAATCACATCTTGTTAGGAGTAATCTTGATGAACGTAGCTATTATATCAGTCGATTGATTTAATCACACACTTTCATCCGTCGAATCATCTTGCAACAGAATCCATCCAACATTGACTGTGAATGTTAACTCTCACATGCTTATCATATTCTCAAAATAGCTCAATCTAGTGGGACAAGAATCCACCAAGATCTTACGTATGAATGCATTTGGGTTATTTATTTTATTTTATTTATTTTTTGAATAGAATGTCTTGACGATTATATCAGATGACAATTATCAAATGACATAGGAACCTCGGCCGCGAATGGGGTGTTTGGTTGCATGATAATGAAGATTTTTATTTTAATTTTTAAAAATTATAAGAAAACTTATTAAAAGAAGTGTTCGGCAACCTTGACAATTTTATATTTTGGAAGTGATTTTCTTCTTAAACAAAAAAAGAGAGTCTCACCTTTTTCTTTTTCCATGTGGACTCCCACTTTGCTTCGTCATGAATGGTAGTTATCCCTTTTTATTATCACATCCCACTAAACATGACAATTTTATGTCATTAGTTGGTTCACTTTTTATTTTAATATAATTTTTAATCATGAAAATGAACAAAAAATTATCATGCAACCAAACACCCCATAAACTTTTTGTGAGTATCAATATGTAGTGCAAATTATCTCAACAGATACCGAACTCTATTTTAATATAATTTGCATTGGTGTTTTATCCACATAACGCATTGTTTTATGATGAAATTACTAACTTATAAAAAAAACATTACGGGGTGTTTGGTTGCATGATAATTGAGGTTTTTATTTTAATTTTTAAAAATTGTAAGAAAACTTGTTAAAAGAGGTTTTTGACAATCATGACATTTTTATGTTTTGAAAGTGATTTTCTTCTTAAACAAAAAAAGAGGGTCTCACCTCTTTCTTTTTTCTCGTGGTCCCCACTTTATTTGGTCATGTGCGGTGGTTACTCTTTTTTGTAATCACATCCCTCCAAACATGATAATTTTATGTCATGAGTTGGTTCACTTTTTATTTTAATTTTATCATGAAAGTGTACAAAAAATTATCATGCAACCAAACACCCCATTAGAGTATTGCAAGTTTTCAACATTTTTGATTCTTTAGACCCAAAGGTTCTTGGAGATGTCCACACCACGCTGCCTCTCCAACTTTATGTTACATAACACAGAGCGAGATACTTAATGGGGTGTTTGGTTGCATGATAATTTTTTGTACACTTTCATGATAAAAATGTATTAAAATAAATAATGAACCAACTTATGACATAAAATTATCATGTTTGGAGGGATGTGATTACAAAAAAGAGTAACTACCACACATGATCAAACAAAATGGGGGACCACAAGAAAAAAAGAGGTGAAACTCTCTTTTTTTGTTTAAGAAGAAAATCACTCTTAAAACATAAAATTGTCATGGTAACTAAACACCTTTTAACAAGTTTTCTTACAATTTTTAAAAATTAAAACAAAAACCTTCGTCACCGTGCAACCAAACACCCCATAACAATATAAAACCATGATAAATTTTATAACTAAACTAATAAAAGTTCGCTAATATCAAAGTTGCACTTCAACCGCATTTGATGTGATTAATGAGAAGAGATTCCAGATCTTAGAGAGAATAATATCATAGTTAATTCTTAAAACCTCGGCGATGTTAATTATCTGAGATTTCTGTAGGGGATTTTCAACTCCATGATTGAACCAAACGCCGGAACCATTTTTTTCCAAGTCCTGTTTAAATATTAACAAACATGGCCTAAAGGTGTCTAATATCTTGAGTTTAAAATAAATACAAATTTTTATATGCCTTTCGTACGTTGAAAATAAAAATATTTTATCTATTTTAAGAAAAGGTTGTAAATTTTTTAAAAGTGTGTAGCAGGAAAACTTCTATTAATTAGATGTCTGATTTTTATTTATCTAACAAGGTGATTTTAAAATATTAACTTCGATGTAATTTACAAATATTTGCAATCACATGTGTATTTTTTTATTAAATACTTTTACAAAATAAATATTATATAAAAATAAAAAAATATTTAAAATTTTAAATTAATGTGACAATGTTGGGAAAGGTAATTTTGGTGGTAGAAGAAGTTAACTCAGAAGGTGTTGAAATGGGCCTAGACTCATAGCCTCAAAGGGCCAGATCGGCCATGAAACATATTGGGCCAATGGGTGCTTTGCCACGGAAGTCGGCGGAAGCCCTCGCGGGCGGAAGTACGAGCGGAGAGAACCATGGAAGCCTTGCCGTGGAAGCCGGCGGAATCCATCGCTGGCAGCAGCCTTGTTGGCTGACAACCGACGAAAGCCTCGCGTGGGGGGAAGCAGCCGGTGAAACCCTCGCGTTGAAGCCTCCCGCGGAAATCCTCACCGTGGTAGCATCGCGCAAAAGCTCTCGTGGCCTCGCACGGATCCCTAGCGGCACCACAGAAGCCCTGGCGAGTGCATGCGCCCACGAAGGTGTGAGCACTCTTTTCAGGTGGGTAAGCGAAAAGTGGGGTGACGGCCCAAGCTCTAAGGCTCGTCTGAGCGGTAGACGCGGGGTTCGCCTTGGAAGTCAGCGTGGTTCATCTCGTAAGTTAGCTAGCGGACTTCGTCGACTATTCTTCGACCCGGTGAGTGTTTTCGTTTCTCTCTTTTGTCGTAGTTTCTGATCAGGGAGGGAGGAAGATCCATCGCCATCTACAGTCTCTCCTCCACTCCAGTGACTTGTTTAAATGTCTTTATAAGCAATCTTGCTTTTGTGTGTGCCGGGGTGAGGTGTTCGGTTTATTTAACTTATATATATTTTTAAGATTATTTCTTGTTGTTTTTTGTCTTGATGTCTTGTTCTATCTTGAAGTCTTTCCATGTCGCATCCTTAGTCATGTTCTTGTTTATGAGATCGTCAATCTGAACGATATCCACATTTTTTATGGTGTGATCATCTCATCTTATAACAAATGTCAAGCTCAACTAAGAGAGTTCAAATCTATACTTTTTCAACCGTCAAAACATCTCTTCGTTCAGGTCGTTCAAACCATGTGACTACTTTTGTGTGTGGTGGTGAAAACTTAGTGCAATATCTTTCGATATTTGTCTGTTCTTGTCTAAACTTTTGTTTAAGTGTCTTAGATTTACTTTCTTATTTGTAATGTTTAAGTTGTACTTCTGTATTTTATTAGTAAAAAAAGACTAGTTTATATTGATCAAAAAAAATATTGGGCCAATGAACTATTAATTGCATTTATTTTATTAATTAGATTGGGAAATGATTTTTCAATAATTTTATTATGACATTTTTATGTTAATTTAAAATTCACAAGACATATATTACAACAGCCCATTCATGCTTCTGGGCCCATAAATGGCATTCAGTCAAACCACCACCTTCTCTATTCCTTTTTCTATCATCCTCTCCTTCTGCTTCCCCCTCCTCCTTCTTCCTGTTAAGTCGTTCTCATGGTGGTTTTTAAAGACGGGGGCCGCCGGTGGTTGAGTTCGACCATCAGCAGCTTTCTTACTCCCCGTTATCCAGTAGTCGATGAATATGCTTCCTTGTTTCTTCCATTATTCTCTTTGCTCTCCGTGACTGTCTTTCTTCGTGACCTATAGGGGTGATCTGATTTTGGATAGTCCGGTGCTCTTCTGATTGCTGGCGTGTTGCAGATGTCCCGGATGAGTAACTGCTTGCAGTTTCCTTATTTGTGGAAGAATAAATCCCCCACATCAGCTAACTATTACGTCCAGAAAGGTTCCCTAAATTACTTTATGATGCTCAGTTAAAAAGTTTCTTCCATCTTTCTTTCTGTCTTTCTATTTGATTTTTGACTAGGAATAGGTTTTATTGTGGGTGCTTTTAGAGTCAGCGGGCATGCTGAATGTCGCGAACTTACGAGTTTCATCCATCGGATGTTGTGCTTGTTTAATAGTCACTAAATATATGCGGACATCGTTTAAAGATGGTTGCTTTCTTTGCAGCTCATGATTCAACCTTTGATGGTGATGAGTATTGGTAGAAAAATTGGTGATTGGTGGCAGGTTCAACCACCAGAAAAGTCAGTTTGTGGCAGATTTTTTTAAAACCCAGAAAGTCAGGGCAGAAAAATGAGCCAATGGGGCATTTCATTTACGTGAAGACTAGGAGTTAAGATTATTGAATAAGTTTCATGAGCTTGAGCCGCTACCTGAATTAAGGAGCAGTTGGATGTGGCAGACATTTTTCAATTGCATGGATTATAAACAAACACAATTAATGGGATGTCGGGGGAGATAAAAAGTGGAAGTAGAGCTGAAAAGAAAACTGGTTCAGTTTGTTTTAGTCTGCTTTTATTTCATTTTTAACATTTTAATGTTGGCTTCACAGCGTTTCAGTGCAATCTACTGTGCTGTCCCGCATCACTTTCTCTCGACATCTTATCATATTTTTTGACATTCCCACCAACTTTGCCTATGTGCTACTTTAGGTGGAAAACACCTCAGTTCATATGTTTCTCACACCAGTTACATTGAGCTCTTTTTTTGTCCACGTCAATCATACATCTATGTTCCCACTCGATATTATGCTGGACAGGGGCATCAGATTCATGTTGTTTGTCGGCCATTTCTCTATAGAAAAAAAGACATGAAAATCAAATTAGGCCTATCACAAATTGACCTATCCGGCAAGGGGATACTCAGTGGGTGGCCCAATTTGCAAGGGGCTCCCTCTTGGGGGAGGGGGGATGAACATACTGGACTGAAGGAGAAGGGGGGCCTAGGGTCTACTGGGGAGGGGGGAGACAGTCACCTCTCCGGTGATTGTTGGGGGGGGATCGCCGATTCCAGGAGTTAAAGTCACTCCTGGTGAAATCGGTCGATTTAGGTTGATTCTACCGGGAATGTGTCCTGAATCGCCCATCTTAGTGAAAATCAGATCAACATTGGCTGATTCCGATCCGATTTGACCGATTATGCAAACAATGCCCCACTGCATCTTTCAATTTCCCCCTCCCAATCTGTTCTCTGTCCTTAGGTCTAGTGCCCCTTCACCTCCGGTGGTGCATTTCTTTTGACTGTGGTTGGCACCCCTTAGAGTAAGGATGAAAATATTAGAATTGGAATCATAATCGGTGGTCCAAATTTGGTCAAATCGGTTGGAATCAGCCAATTCTTTATGAGGAAAGCCGATTCAGAATCAGTTCGAATTGGGCATTTTTTAAATTTTTGTTGTAAAAAATCATAAAAATAACTAAAAATCTTTAAAAATAGGAGGGGCCCTAAAATGTTTAAAAATAAAAACACTGATCTAACATACTTTCATGCATGGATTACAAATTTTGCAATAGACTTTATAACAAGCATATTTTAATGACAATGATCCTTTCATTAAAGAAGTGTAATATACAAATAAAATTGTCATACAATAAATTGGTATACCTTTATTTTACCACCATCTACGTCCTCCACATTTATCCTCATTTTTCGTATTGTCCTAGATGGCTCCATTGAGACGTATTTATTATGATCGGCCCTTATCCATACAAAAATGAGGAATCATCCATTTGAGAGAAATCATAGACAATGTCATGACGATCCATAGATGTAGTTGGAATATAAGAGTGAAAGTCTTGTGGGAGTTCTAGATAATTTGCTACAGCATGCTCATCAAATAACTTCTGATTCTAGCACCCTATTAGTGCGTGCACTATTAGAAGATAGTTCTTTTCCTCTACCATCTCCACCTAAATCCCCCACATTTTGCTATTTGGTAGGGAGAATGTGATGGGAACCGAATCGGGACATAAGAACCGATTCATGTTATTAATTGAATCGGGATGCAAGAACCGATTATTAGAATTCAATTTCATGTAAATTTTGATTTTTAGATTGAATTTAGGTCCATTTGAATAATTTTCTAAGTTTTAGAATTTTTTTCTAAGATGTCTAGTCTTTTTCCATTATTTTAGGCATTTTAGAGTCATTAGTTTCAAATTTCTAGTTTTAAAATGAATTTCTTTCACATTTTATTAGAGATATCTTTGTTCGGCCCTATAAATAGGACCGGACCCCATTGTAAAGGAGATGATGCAATGATACATTGAATAGATGTTTCCGTTGGATTCCTCTTTCCGGATTTACCCTCTCGTGTGTGCTCTTGGGCAAGTAAGGGTTTTCTCTCTCCCGTTCACTCTCTCTCGCGAGCGGGCGCTGGCAGCGAGGCACTTCCGGCGACGGCTGGTCGCGACGATTCTTCCGGCGGCGGAGTTCCTTCGTCATCCCGGTGGTGGATCTTCTCCTTCCCGGTGGTGGAGCCGTCTCCCTCCGTAGAGCCACTGGCTTGGGGTTCGTTCTTCTCGATCCTCTTCGACGGATCTTCTTCCTCGGTGGTGGATACTGTTTCCTCCAACGGAACCCTAGCTCGGGGTTTACTTCATCGATTCTCCTTCCTCTTCCGTAAACGGCGGTGACGGTTAGGCGGTACGAGCCTCTTTCCCTTGGTTGATGCTCAGCGCGCCCGTCTTCTTCTCGGTTCTTGTCCCGATGATGAAGTGTTTTTTGGCGGAATCGAACCATTCTTCTACGTCTAGTGTTTTGCCTTGGATCCAACTTCGGAGGTTTACTAGTCGATTTCTACGGAGGTCTTCTCATCTCCTGGGGTTTAAGACAGTCCGTTCTCCCCTATTGATCCTCAGTCTTGGAAGATAGCTTGTATTCGCCACATTTCAGTCGGATCTGTTTCAGTCGAATCCCTTACAGTCTTCTGACTTTTCCTTCCTGTTCATACCTGTGCGGATCTTTGAGGACAATATTGGTAGCCGTTTTCTCCTTACACCGACGGGTTGTGGAGCTCGCGATGTTGCCTATTGTTGGTTGAAACTACTTGAAGTACGTTCGCGGTCTTGTTAAATCTTCTACTAATTTTCCGAGGCTTATGCGGTGACGAACGAGATCCCTCCTCTTTGGATCTACAGCTTCTCGTATACGCAAAGTCGACTAGAACACTACTATTCTTGTGAATGCCTTTTGGTTCCAGGAATTCCACGGCTCTTGGTTCTTGAGAACGGAATATTCGGTCTTAGTATTCGAGGTCGTCTTTGGTAAACGATGGATCGATCTAGCTCAGTATAGCTACCTCGGTTCTTAATGTGCGGCTATACTATTATACGAACTTGAGCTTCGTTGATATTGATCTCCATTTTGAAGTTGTTACGTTTTGTTTCTCCGATAGTTGCATGCGAGTCGTTCTTAGCATTATTTCTTCGAGGGATCTTGCTAGTTCGATTGCATCCGAGGCCCGATCACACATATAGTCTATCTTGTGGTTCTTTATTCGATTGAAGAGTTGGTCGATTTTCAGTAATCTGCGGATGCGGAATGTTTCGCTACTTCTTTGCTACTTTGAGTTACGATTCCTATGAGCACGTATCGGCGGTCCTTTATTCCGGTCTGGTTCTATTATGTTGGTCTTTCGATTAACCTGGCCAAGTTGCTGTTCGGTAGCCTGTGCTCGTGCATTCCTAGGATTGTCAGGTGTTGATATTGATTTTTCTGAATTTATGGAAGTGGTCGAGACTGGTCCACCTCCAGTCAATCTTAAGATTCAATTTGTTACTGCTGAAGGTCTTTACTTCTGCTGATATTTCTGATAAATGGATATTGCCGGAGAAACATTTTGATCAAGACTGGTCCACATCCAGTCGCACTTAGCTGAGAACCGGATTCTTTGGACTTGTTAGTTTCAATTGTCAGTCAATTGGTTTACAGCAGTTTTGGTTTTCTTAGAAGCATTCAGTTCTGTCAATAGTAAATAGCCATAGAGATTTGGCGGGTCGAATAAGGTAACCGCCTACATTTTTGGAATGGAAATGTGATGAGGACCGGAGTTCCCGAATGCCTTGGTAGCTACTTGTAGTTGCCGGCGTGAGCTAGTTTCTCACTGGGTCGGATAATCTTTTAGATCTGGTCTCCTTTGATTCCAAGGCGTGAGGAGACATTATCGAGCCTTTGTTTTTCTTCTTGTCCTTTATTCTTGGAAATCGATATCATTCTTTGGAAAATCAAGCAAGGTGCGATTCGTTGGGCTGTGATGACTTAAATGCGAGCCAATGTCCCTTTATCTCTTGTTCTCGTATTTGTTGAGTTGCTTACCATTTTCGCGAGGATTGTGTGCTATTGATATATCCTCCCTTCTTGATGGATTTTTATCGTGATGAATAATTGCATATTACATTCGGTTTAAAACTGTTGGGTTCTTTTATGATCTAAGCTTATTATGATTTGAAATCTGCTCATATTTGGTCTGTTAAACTGCTGGCCTGCTGTATTGTTGGAATATTGTTCATTTTCGGTCTGTTATCTGCTGGTTCCTGGTCCGCTGTTTATTATCTGTTTGGCATTATATCTGTTGGGTGATATCTTTCCGGTTTAATACTTGATAACCATGGGACCCCCGGTCCCGTCCCGCATCAGAATGAACTCTTTCTCATCGTCATCTGGGGAAGGTGCTTGAGTACTGTCAGTTGGACTTATGGGCAAGGATTGCAAGATCGGAATTGGCATCGGGATTGGTGCCCACTAATCTAATCCAGATCGGTCTAATTCGGACCGATCTGTCAGAATAGATCCCGATTTGGAATCAGACCGAACCAACTTTTTTTTTCAAAAAAAATCATAAAAATTAGTAAAAAATAAAAAATGTCAAAAATTTTTTAAAAATGAAAAACAATAAATTGGGCCATCTATCACATAATGGCATACAAACTAACATTAATATAATGAATTGTAATGTCAGTATGAGGTTTATTACTTAGATACAAATGGATATAAACTAACGTCAATACATTCTATGAAATGAAATGAGATGATACAATCTATGTTATTAGAGGCGGTCTCCTAGGCGACGAGGCGGACCCTCCCCGCCTCGAGTCGTTGGCGATCGCCTCCTCCGCCTTGGACGTCTAGGCGAGGGAGGCGTGAGGTGCGGCTGAGGCAAACACCTCAGCCTATCGGATCTGGGCCCAGGCCCGAATCCGATTGACTTAAACTAAGGCCCCCCGCGGGCCCGCGGCCTCTCCCACCCGACGCCTTCGCCCCCCAACGGCAGTTGCTGCTTTCGGATGCCCCCTGTTGTCGCTGCTCGCCGGAGCTGCCGCCGCCGTTGCTCGCTGGAGGAGCCCCCGCCGACCCCTTCTTTAGCCGGAGAAGCTGTCCAAAGTCTTCAGACCTTCGGAGTTCTCCAATTGGTCCGTTTTAGGGTTTTGACATTTTTTTCCTTCGTTTTTTTTATTCATCATCTTTCTACTAATACAAGAAGTTTATCTTATGTTTTATTTTCTTCTTTCTTGGTGTACATTGTTGGACGACCGGATTTAGACATACAAGGTACGTTTTTTCAATTTCTCTTTTTTTTCGTTGTAGATATGATTCCACTATTTTTATTAGGACATTGGCAAGGTGTAGAAGTGGAAGTGTTGTTTATCGGGATTGAAAAAGTTACCGAACAACTTGAACATTGTCGGAAAGGTATAATTTATGTTTTTTCTATTTTTTATACGTACTTCTTTCATTTACGGCTATTAATGTTAGTTAGCAATGTTGAAGTGTTGGACAACATATTAAATTCATTTTTTTCTGATTTTTTTGTTTTACTTATAAAACTCTTCTCTTAACCGGAGAGGTGTCAATGCATGTTAAAAGGCCCTTCTCTTTATTTTAAATTTGATTTCTTATTGTTCTTATGTTCTTAATGTTAGTAAGTGTCCTTGGACAGCATGTTATAATTTACAATCTGATTTTTTTTCTGTTTTAGTTACTAATTCCTCTTCTTAGCTAGAGCCGGAAAGGTGTCAAATTATGTCATATATTCTAATTACGTTTGTATATTGATTGTCGGAAAGTATGTTATTTTCTTATTAACTCTTCCTAAGGACAACATGTTACGATTTTCTGATTTTGTTTCTGATTTTTACTGTTTTTAACGGATTTGATATTGATGTACTTTTTTATGAAGATGTCTCAAACCGTGGAGCAAGTTTCGGGGGGGACGGGGCCAAACACCCAAACAACTTCAACGGGTCCCGTTATCTCAAGACATCCACTTAAGTCAAAGGATGTTGGTTGGAAACATAAAAATTTAGTGGATTCGAAAAATCGGGGTCTTGTTAGATGTTCGTTTTGCAACAATGATTGCAAAGGTGGGATATATAGATTAAAGCAACATATAGCCGGTCTATCTACTAATGTCACAAGTTGTAAGAAGGCTACACTGGAGGCGAAAGAAGGGATTAAGTAACATATGGAACAAGCCAAATAAGCTCGCTTTGAAAAGGTTGCGGTGATAAGGGAGATTGAAGGAAGAGACAATCTTCTTGGTGTGAATACTTCGGTGGCAAGCACGGAAGTTGAAGGCACATTAGTTAGTGATCCAGCATTTTTGCCTCCTTGTTTGAGAGGTCCTATGGACCATTTTATGAGGCAACATCCAGAAGTTTTTTAAGAGAAAAGTGTGAAGGACAAGAAGCACTTGATGGAAGAGAGGGAAAAAGTTGTGCAATACGTTGCTCGGTGGATCTACCAAGCAGGTATTCCTTTCAACACCGTACGTTTGAATAGTTTTCAGACCATGTTTAAGGCTATTGGTCAATTTGGCCCAGGTTTGAAAGGTCTATCATATCATGAAGTTCGTGAAAATTTGTTTGTGAAAGAGCTTCAAACAACTAAAGAATTAGTTGAAAAAGAAAAAAGAAGTTGGGTGAAATATAGATGCATTATCATGTCCGATGTTTGGATAGATAGAAAAGGGAGGACATTGATAAATTTTTTAGTTAACACACCTACAGGCACAATGTTTCTAAAATGAATATATGCATCTTCACAAGTCAAAGATACAATGTTGTTGACTGATTTGTTGGACAAAGTAGTGGTTGAAGTTGGAGAGAAAAATGTTATCCACATTGTAACAGATAACGAGGCCAGTTACGTAGCTGTAGCCTGTAGGGAGAATCTTGATGTCTATGCATCCTCGTTTGTTTTGGACACTGTGTAGCCCATTGCATTGATTTGATGTTTGAAGATATTTCTAAATTGTCGGGCATCAAATTCACTATTAGGCATGCCAAATTTGTGACGACATTTATTTATGGGCACATAAAGGTTCGTCATGATGAGGAATTTCACCAATGAAAGGAATTTGTGTAGGGTAGTAGTCACAAGGAAAAATATCAATTTGAAATGTATTTTTATAATGTTTCATTTTGGTTTGTGAATTGTGACTTGTGATAGCCAATACCATTAACATGTTTATTTTTTGTGTAAGGTTTGCAACAAACTACCTAATTCTAGAGAGCCTACACAACTTGAAGGCTGAATTGAGAAGGATGTTTACATTTGAAGAGTGGATTGCCTTTAGTAACCGATGGGCTAAGCAAACTGAGAGAAAGAAGTCATGTTATATTATTTTAAAAACAACTTTTTGGAGAGGTGGCCTATGCTCTTTCAATTTTCAAGTCTCTTGTGATTGTCTTACGCCTAGTGGATGGTGAGAAACCAGCAATGAGATATATTTATGAAGCAGTGGACTGGGCAAAGGAAGACATTAAGAGTGCCTTGGATGATAAGTTTGACAAATACGATCCAATTTGGGACATTGTTGATAGGAGGTGGGACAATCAACTCCATCGTCCATTACATGGAGCGGGTTATGATCTTAACCCCCAATTCTTTTACTCAAATTCGGATGTTGAGAGTGATGGGGAAATTAAACAAGGATTGTATGATACCATTGAGAGGCTAATTGAAAGTCTTGATGAGCAAGATTTGATTACTAAGCAACTAAATATATATAGAGATGCTGAGGGCCTGCTTGGTAGAGATATGATCATTAGACAAAGAAAAACATTCATTCCAGGTTGACATTTAACTTTTTAAACTTTTCATTTATACATTTCAATGTATTGTTGTAAATTTGATTAATTCTCATCTTTCTTTTAGTAAATTAGTGGAAGGATTGGGGAGTAAGGTTCCTCAATTGCAAAGGTTCGCCATTAGGGTTTTGAGCCTCACTTGTAGTGCATCTAATTGTGAACGCAACTGGAGTACCTTTAAGCATGTATGCGCTAGTATCATTCATCTTTTAGCATGTTTCATATGAAACTTTAAACTGATCTTCGGCCTTATATTATAGGTGCACACAAAGAAAATGAATAGATTGGAACAAAAAAGGCTAAATGATCTTGTCTATGTCCAATACAATCAAAGGCTTCGAGATTGTCATTTTAGGATGGAGAAGTTCAATCATGATCCCATTTCTTTGGATGATATTGATAAGGCCGATGAGTGGATCACTAAAGATGACGACGACTATGTGCATGAAGGAGAGGACCTCACATAAAGGGAAGTTGAACTAGCAGCCGGTATTGATGAAGAGGAAGGTCCATCCACTAGAGCGGAGGTCTCTAAAAGGCAAATGCTTGAGAAAGGAAAGAGTGTGGCCATGGATGAAGATACCTTAGAATCGGATGAGGAAATTCATGTTTATGCTACTGATGATGACGATTCTTACTCTTTTGATTGATAATTAATATTTGTGTTAATTGATTGGGGACATTAGATGAATATATTTTTTAATGATGTTTTGAACTAAACGTTATTTATGTACTTCTATGTTTGGTTTAAAATTATTATTCAAATATTGTCTACTCGACGTATTGCATTTTTTTATTTTTGGTGATTTATTCAATTTTTTAGCATGCTGACGGAAATGAAATGAAAAAGGTACATCTTTCAATTGTTTTTTTGTAGTAATCATTTTATACATTTTTAATGTAATTTCTGTTATTTTTTGTATTTTTCACAATTTTTTAGATATGTTCAACATTTTAAAATAATTTTATCTGCAATTTTGGACATAATTGTTGTATTTTTATTTTTTTACATTTTAGATATATTCCCTACATTTTCATATATATTTCTTGCATTTATGATGCATTCACTGTATTTTTTTTATATTTTCAACTTTTTATATATATATTATAGCTTTGAAAATAAATATAATAATAATAAAAAAATGTCGTCTCAGGTGTCTATGGCGCCCACCTCAAGCTCCTAATACGAGGCGAGGGGTCCCTCGTCTCGGTCGCCTTATGCATCTGACTACATAGGGTACACCATTACAAGTAATTTTGAAATGTATAGGATATTATACCTTCCAATCTAATCATCGCTAACTGTGGAATTGCCCCTCGTAATCTTTCTCTTGCTCCTCACCTTATTGAATTCCCCATTGAGTATGATCGTTCATGATTGAGCCGTAGCCATATGAAAATAATGACTGTCATCTCAGTAAAATCATATAATCCACCATCGGCTCGAGCTGGAGGAGAGGATGGATAACGAGTGTCAATGTCCGAAACAGGCTCTGGATATGATGTTGTGTACTTATTAAGACACTTATCTGATTACAATATTTGTTGCTCTTTTCACTTGATTACCTCATGTTAATCAAGTCATCTGGATATACTTCACTTGTACGTGTAGTACTAATAGAGTGGTTAGAACTATCCTCACCTTCATCTCTACTTGAACTTGAACCTCTCACATCTTGTTGTTGTGAGTCAAATAAACTCTTTTTCATCATCAGATGAGGATGGTGGCTGAGTAGTCTCTATATCAAGAAGTTGTCGGCGTTTTTTACTTAACTTTTTTCTCTTGCAAATTTCTTCTTCTTGTGTGCTTTGGCGCCCTGTCGTGCATACTTTCTTCATTGCCTTGAACAATGAATGCCCTTTCTTGGTGGTAGGTCGTGGAGGTTAAGCTGGAGTTGTGGATGGAACAATATGTGGCTCATGGTTAGCTATAGTCTGGGGTGGATCAGGAATTGGAGTTATGCATGGAATTTGGGTATCTAGGTCTTATATTTCTTTCTTCTCACCAATGATGTTGTCAAGCTCACATTCGGCCTATGATCTGTCATTCGGGTTGAACTCTGGCTCTCTCTCAGTGTCCTTGTCTTCCATCTACGTTGAGAGTGAATGTTCTTCTTGAAATGGACACTCCAAGTCCACATCTTCCTGTGACGGGTCTTGACTAGTTTGAGCTCGCTTTTGGTGCAATCCACCTACAAATTTGGCAGACATGTCTTTAGATGTCTTCTGTCTTTCTTTGATGTTTTTGATCTTCAATCTCATATTATAATGACAGAAGAGTAACTCCTCTAATTTCTCATTCTTCAACCTGTTCTTTCTCTTCGTGTGTATGAGGGTTGAACGTGTTCTAATTCCTCTCACATTGACTTGAGCTGGTGCTTTGACTCAACACCTGAAATGCTACTGTTGATAGTGGATTCCATCCACTTTTGTGTTCACTTATATTTACCACTCAGTTGTGAAAACACAAATAGAGCTAAAATTAGTAAGTGTATACTGTTTAGGGCTGTAAACGGAGCGGATGCGGAGCGGATATGCCATTTCCGAATCCGCTCCGCTAGTCAATTCGGATATCGGATATCCGCTCCGGTTAGAATTCGAATACGGAGCGGATTTTCACAATCGGATATCTCTCGGATACGGAGCGGATACGGATAATATCCGCTTCGGCCCCGGGCACAACTGGCTCCCCGTTCGGCTCTTGGTTGAGGTAGGTGAAGTCCTGCGCGGGGTTGCGGGACGCGGCAGAGAGAAATTTGGGAGGAGGGAGGCCGAACGGGGGGGGGGGATCCGGAGGCGCCGCCGCCGCTGGCCGAACGGGGGGGGATGATCCGGAGGCGCCGCCGCCGCCGGCCGAACGGGGGGGGGATGATCCGGAGGCGCCGCCGCCGGCGGCCGAACGGGGGGGATCCGGAGGCGCCACCGCCCGGCCGGCGGGGGGATGATCCGGAGCGCCGCCGCCGGCCGAATGGGGGGGGGATCCGGAGGCGCCGCCGCCGCGAGCCGAACGGGGGGGTGCTCGGGAGCGCCGCCGCCGTAGGCCCAACGGGGGGGGATGCTGATGTCGTGCTGCCGTCGCCGCACCGGGACACTCGGGAGGGAGGCCGAACGGGGGGGGGGGGGTGATGCTCGGGAGGTGCCGCCGTCGCGGGCGAACGGGGGGGGGGGATGCTCGGGAGGCGTCGCGCTCGGGAGGCACTGCGAGGATGCGCCGATGCGGGATGTCGGGATGGGGAGTCGGGCGCTCGCCGGCTGGAGGGATTAGGGATTCGGAGGTGAAAGGTTATGGTTTAAAGATGGCCGTTGGATCTTACATCTAATGGCTCAGATCGAACCGGATCTTAACCGGAGCGGATCTACTGATTCCGAATCCGCTCCGTTTAATTTTCGGATAATATCCGAATACGAAATAACTATCCGCCGGAGCAGCTTAAACGGATAATATCCGCCTATCCGAATACGAATTCGAACCGAATCCGGATTTTATCCGGATCCGTTTACAACCCTAATACTGTTCTTATAACAATGTTTAACGTGTAAATGTGTAATAGTTTTCTAAGAGAAATTTATCATGTGAGTATTGCTAATCTGAATCTCTATTAACTTCAATTTTGTTTTTATATGATGTCATCTAAAATATAATTTGAAATAGAGTTAAATTTTTTGTCATTGGTTACCTTCAATGTTTACTAAATTATTAAATATTACTCATTTCAATATCAACTTCGGTTCTATGCTATAAACTCCTACACAACCTCTTTATCACCGATAATGTGTCGGAGAGTATCTCGGCATCATTACATACCTGTCCACCATACTGTGTCATTGGGTTGAAGAAATATCCTATTATAATGAAACATTGGCCAATCCAATTCATGACTCGACTGATTCGATCAGATTCAGTAATCTATGATTTAGAGCCCCTACGACTTTCTGCATGATTCCGACAATCCCCGAAGTTGTACAACCAATGTCTAGTCTTTCCTGCCTCGGGAATAGCTGAGGCTGGCGCTTGTGATGCTGCATGGCACCCGGTGACCTCCAACATGCAGCAACCCCGTTGACAGGCTTTTTGCAGCGCCTTTGGTGATCTCGGAGCGAATGTCAACATCACTCGATGATACACGATCGGGACCCCCTGTTTTGAGTTGCACAAGCCCCAATTCTAACGAGGGTTTCCCTCAATTTCTGCACCGGTAGCTGGCTCAGGTTCTCTCCCCGGTGATCCCCAGGTCCTCTTCTCATCTCTTCCTCCATTTTCTTTCTCTAGCACTGACCCTGCATCCCTTCTTGTCGCGATGTACCCCTCAGTTCCCGACTGCCCCTGCCTGTCGTTTACTGTCCCCTGCATATGTTGCCATTGTCCATGGGAGCTTGCTCCCCCCTCCATACCGCCGATCACCTGTGGGGCTCCTACCTCCCACATTCAGCAGCATCACCTACTCTCTCCCTCCTCATCTTCTTTCTCTCCGGACACATCTCCTTTGAGCATTGATTACATAATCGGTGGAATCGGACCGATTCCGACCGATTCCGGAATCGGATTGGTGGATCCATGCGGAAGGACCGATTCCAGCATGAATTCCGCGGAATCGGTCGAAATCGGTCGATCCCGACCGATTTGTCGGAATACCGGAATCTTTGGACCGGTTCGATACCCGGTTCGATTCTGGACCGGGAATCGAATTGATTCCGGCCCTTTTAGGGTCGGAATCGACCGCCGCGGTCGATTTCGGCGATCCCGCGGCGGCTCCATTCGATTCTGGCGATTTTCAGGGCGATCCTTGCTCGGCTGCGGCGATTCCGGCGATTCCATCGTCAATCCCAGCTGCCAGCACCGATTCCGCGGCGATTCCAGCTCTGCCAGTACCGATTCCGGCGATTCCGGCGGCGATTCCGGCAATTCCAGCGATTCCAAGCTACTTCTTCAAGGGATTCCGCCGATCCAAGCTCCGATCGGCCTCGATTCAACCTCTTCTTCGATCTTTAGAAGGTTATTGGTAAGATTTCTTCGCCGAAAACTTCGTACGTCCATTCTTACGCGTTTCCGACGAGTCCGAGTGTCGTTAAACTTTGTGATTTTCGGCCGAACAAGTCCGTTTAAGTTCTGAACTATTCGATTGTATGTTTGCACGGGAAAAATTCCGGATATCCCGTACGCCTATTTTTACACGTTTCCGACGACTTCGAGCATGGTTATACTCGGTGATTTTTGATCGAATAACTCCGCTCAAGTTGTTTGAGCATCGATTGGATGTTCTTTGTACGAGAAAAATTCCGGATACCCCGTACGTTGATTTACGACCATTTCCGGCAAATACGTAACCCTTTAAACATACCGAATGGTGTGTTACTTGGGCTGTCTGCTTCCCGAACAGCGCCTAAAGCAATTTTTATGTTATCTAATCATTTTTAGTGCATTGTTTACAATTTTTGCAGGTATAAGCAATGGCCGATCCAGTCACCATTTTTGCAGGTGATGTAGCACCAGCACGTGCTTTCGACGTGGGTTGGGAACACGGGCACATGGTAGACCCAGTCAGAAAGAGGGTACAGTGCAAATGGTGTGGGAAGGAGATGAACGGGGGGTGTTCCTCCGAAACAACATATTGCCGGAACAGGTGGAAATGTAAAGAAATGTGACAAGGTGCCGAGGGAGGAGTGAGGAGATGTGAGGCTACATGACAGGTAGAGCCTCTCAACGGGTTGTTAGGATTGAGCAGAGGGAGGAGTTGTACGACGAGCTACTCCAGAGGAGGAGGGATCGCGATTTGCCTACCTCGAAAGGGAAAGGCAAGGGGAAGGCACCAGTTGAGCCGGAGCCAGAGAGCGAGGAGGAGTCCACAGACTCCGAGCTTAGACGTGCTAGGCACGCTAGCAAGCGTGCATTTGCTGAGGAGGAGGACAGGAGGAGGGGAGCAGGAGGGTCTGGGTCCAGAGTTGACCCAACTTTGGGCCGATCAGCATCGTCTCACCCTACTCGGGACCGAGAGACTGACCCCAGGAGACAGGAGCCATACCACCGTTCTACTTTTACGAGTACTCGATTTACGCCGAGTGATGAGTATTCATTTAGGAAACAGAGTGCTGGGCAGATGGGGATTAAACAAGCAATGAAAGGGGTGAAGGCAACAAGAACGGTTGCAAAGAGAGCCGTTCGTCACATTGTGAAGTGATTTTTGCATGCAGGTATCACTTTTAAATTGGCATTTATGTGTGTTTTATTTACTTAAACTTAATTTTAGCCTGATCCAATTTTTTTTTAACTTGATGTAGGCATCCCAGCACATGCAGCCACCAGCCCCTACTTCCAGACGATGGTGGATGTCGTGGGTGAGGCTGGACCGGGTTTGCAAGTCCCGGGCAGCAGACATATATACGGTGCTGGCCTGGATGAGGAGGTTCAGGAGTTGAAGGAGTGGATGGATGGTTTTAAATTGGTGTTGAAGAAGAGGGGTTGCATAATTATGTGCGACGGGTGGACAGGTATCACCAAGAGGAGTATGATAAACTTCTTGGTGTATTATTCTGAGGGGACCACATTCTTGAAGTCGGTAGATGCTTCTGGGAAGATAAAAAATGCCGACTTCCTTTTTTCTCTGATGGATGCGGTGGTGGAGGAGATCGGGGAGGACAATGTGGTTCAGGTTGTCACTGACAATGAACCTTCATATAAGGCGGGAGAAAGTTGATGGAGAAGAGGAAGCACATGTTCTGGGTGCCCTGTGCGGCATATTCTGTTGATCTCATATTAGAGGATATAGGCAAGGAGGAAAGTGTATCCACCCTTGTTAGGCAGGCGCAGACGATCACATCATTTATTTATTCGCATCACCGTCTGCTACATATTATGAGATCACACACAGGAGGGCATAATCTTGTTAGGCCTGGTCCGACTCGTTTTGCTACGAATTTCATTGCATTGGAGAGTCTATACCGGCACATGCATGCATTGGTTAGGTTCACACAGTCCGAGGAGTATTATAATTATATGGTGGACAACCTGCATGACAAGAAAGATCAGCTAGAAATTCTTGTCAGGTCTGAGAAGCAGATCACTGACAAGAGGTTTTGGGAGAGGATTGCCTACTACTTGGCAATCATTGAGCCACTGGTAGTTGTCTTGAGGTTGGTAGACTCAGATGACAAGGACCAGATGGGCACGTTGTACGATGCCATGGACCGCGCAAAATTGAAAATAAAAGGAAAAAATCTTAGAGGTTACAAAAATGGTGGAAAATCATAGATGACCGATGGGACAAGACTTTGCACCACGATGTCTATGCTGCAGGTTAGTTGGTTAAAAGAATATTTTTGCTGAATAATTGTCTTATTCATAATGTTAACTAATAAATTCTTACAGGATATTTTTTGAACCCCCGCATCTAATATGGAGGACAGGTGGTGAACGACAACGAGGTGATGCAGGGTACACTAGCTGTTATTCAGCGTCTCTGCCGATCTCAGCAGGACATGATAGAGGCTGAGATAGAAGTAAGTTAGAGTATATTCAATACTTTGGAGTAGCCTTACCGGGCAACTAATATTTTTTTTTAAATTTTTTCAGATGCAGAAGCATAAGATGAGGGTCGGCGTATACTCAGATGCTGATATAAAATATTCAGTTGACAAAGTGTCACCTAGTATAATAATAACTTGATGAAGATTTTATTTTCTTTTCATATAAGTTATGGAAGATGATGGGATAATTGTTTATCTTTTCTCCTTTTTTTTCTTGCAGCTGAGTGGTGTGTTCAGGTGAACACCAGGAGTGGATGGAATCCACTTGCTGCCATCGGTATCAGGATACTCAGCCAGAGCACCAGTTCCTCCCATTGTGAGAGAAACTGGAGTACATTCAACCTGATACATACGAAAAGGAGGAACATGTTGAGCTCAGACCGGCTGAAGAAGCTGGTCTTCTGTCATTACAACATGAGGCTGCGCATCAAGAATATCAAGGATCGACAGAAGATCAGTGAGGAGCGATTTGCACGATTCGCAGGTGGTCCATACGAGCAGAGACATACCTCTGCCACACCACCACCTGAGGAGGTGGACATGGACCAGATATTCCAGGAGGAGCATGCACTTGCCTCCTGGATAGAGGAGAGGGAAGCCAGTGATCATGCAACTGAGTTTGATCCCGATGACCGTGCATGGGCTGAAGGAGAGTTGGATGGTGTTGAAGCCGAGAAGGATGCTTCAGCTCCACCTCCACCTACTTCTTAGGCTCAGGTAGGGCCTTCTTTTGTCCCAGCAGCTATGGAGCAGCCACCTGCAGCTTTAGCCCCAGCTCCAGTCCCAGCCGCCACTACCCAGCCCATTCCCAGTCCGAAAAAAACGAAAACAAAAGTGACTGCATGAAAAATGGGAGGATTTGCAAAGTTTAAAAAATCTTTGGGTTCTGGTACTTCAGAGATGGCTGAAGAGGTGAAGAGAATGAAGCTAGAGGTCAGGCGTCCTGTGAGCCCATATGACAACACACAGGCTCCTTCTCACTCCTCAGTTGATGATGAGGAGGAGTGCATACTAGCGACGCAGCCATCAGCAGCAGCCCAGTCTCCTGATTTACGGCATCCAAAGCCGTATTACACGCTGGATGAGCAGACACCGCATTCTTATATTATGGAGCCACAGTATCCAGCATTTGACCAGGCTGACCAGCAGTGGATTACACCACTAGCTCCACCAGAGTCTGCTTACGTCCCGGTCGTCCCGCAATCCGATTCATACGACCTTGATAGCATGGCATTGGCATTATTTTCATATGGATATGGTCCCGGACAGTATACAAGACTTAGCACAAGGGAGGAGCATCGACAGCAGCAGGGAGAGGAGGAAGACCAATATCTATATCCTAGATATTGGTAGTAGATTGATATGATGTAAATGTATATATATTTTTTATTTTCATGATGTATCAACTCTTTGATTTTTGAATCAATGGAATATGTACTTAACTTCAAGTGGAGTTCATTAGTAATTATTCGATGTGATCCTGTGGATGAATGCTAATTTTATTTTTAAAATTTTTTCTAACTCATTTCCTATTTTTTAAATTTTTTTTAGATTTTTTTGAATTTTTTTGATGAATAAAAAATAAAAATAAAACCGATTCCACCAATTCCGGAATCGCCGGCCGATTCCGATTCCGATTCCGGAATCCTTGCCTTTGAGCCTGCACAACTCACAACCATCCACCATGCCCTAGTCTGCCGCACTCGAGAACCGATCCACCAGGCCTGCCTGGTCAGACAGCACTGGCAGCGCATCGCTACTCCTGTGGGACTGTTGCCACGTACATGGTGGCTGGTGCCCTGCCCTGTTTGGTGCTGAAACAGCTGTCACAGGGACTTCAGTCCCCAACGAGTCAACAAGGTCCAGCAACTCCTAACCGCTCGGTTCTGTTCCTACCAACCTTGTCCAGGCCAGTTAGATGAGGTTCAACCCGCTTCTAACCAGTTTAGCCTAGCTTAGGCAGGTTTTAGGTCGGTCCGAACTTGGTTGAGGCCAGTTTGATCAGTTTAACCCTGCTTTGGGCTGGTTTAAGTCCGATCTAACCCAGTTTAAGCTGGTTAACACTGGGTCAGATCTGGTTTGGCCCAATTCGGCTCAGTTTCAGACCTAGTTCGGTTGGTCTGGTCTGATTTAGTTTGTTTTTAGCTTATTTTGGTTTTTTCTTATTTTTTTCTCACGTCATCGAGTAGAGTTCTGTACTTATTTTTTTAAGGACTTGTGGACATCTTGCCACTTTCTCAAAAAGAAACAGAGAAATTGAAGACATGTGGTCGTATTTCATTTCCATTCAATGTATACATGAATTTTCAGCGACCAAGTTCAAGTGCTTCTGAATGTTTATAAGATGGATGGAGGTGAGGGGGTATTTATTTAGGCTGGTGAGCCTAAGCTCCAAATCTGAGCTTAGTTTCCGTTTTTATGCAATTTAACTTTCTTTGCCTTTTTTCCAATGGCCAAAAGCAAATTCAACACTCACCATATGAATCATTGTTTTCAAGGCGTCGCCTAGGCGACAAGGCGCCCCAGAGGGGGCAAGGCGATGGGTGCCTAGGCGCCCATTGCCTTAAATAACTATTTTATTTATTTTAATAATAAATAATGCTAATTAAGTGTCAATATCATATAAATAAGTTGTTTTAGAGTAAAAACAACTAGTTTTAATAGTTAATTTGACTGTAAATTAACATTTTGATGAAATAATAGCTAGGGTTAAATGATTTCTTAAGTGTTTACTAATAGATGATATAATTTAAATAGTAAAATTAACTAATTTGTCAAGTTATTTAGTCTATGTAACTATGCACTTCTCACATTATTGATTGATTTTCATGGTGTCAAAATTATTTTACATCATTTTTTACATATATCTTTGTTATTTTATCTATTTTACTATATAAAACAAGGCGTCGCCTAACGCCTCGCCTTATCGCCAAGGCGCCAAGGCGGTACTATGTCGCCTTGATCGCCTTGGCCGCCTTGACAACTATGATATGAATACAGCTGGAGCGTTAAATATGGTGATAAAATATGCATGATAATCCCGAAGTGTAGTCAACATTTTAAAACGTTGCCGCAAAAGAAAAGAAATTTCAGTACAGAACGTGAAATCTGAGTGGGGGCCTGAATCATTCAAAGTTACAAAACAGTACCTTACCATACTTTGTTGCCTAAACATGCCTTATCGCCTTTATCTGCTAATTCCATCTTGTCAACCTGGTGTTCTCATGTTCATGTAGCCATCGTCATGCTAATGAGCCTTGGACAATCCTCAGCTCTTCAGACGTTGGACTAGGACATTGAACAGCCCATGGGGCATAAATGCCACAATTATCTTGGATGCGTTCTACCAATTTAGCTGGTGCTGGTAACCCATTTCAGAGACCTCTGATCAGCATCTATGGAATGATCTGCGTTACTTTGATGTTGTTGTGGCCATTTTAGTTGTATATTGAAGGGTTCATTTGGCAACATCAAGTCTCCTAGTTCTTGATTCTTTAGTTTTTGTCTTTATGAGAAACTATGGCAAACTACTGTGTTATCGATGGAATAAACTGTGTAATATGAAGTTAAATTTGCTTTTATTGGTTAATCCATTTGCACCAATGTGTGATTCTTGATGCTGATATGCTTTTTTTTTCTGATAACATGACTAATTTTCTCTACAGCTAAAAAATCATGCATATGAAACTGGATGTTAGCTTATGCTTCCTTCATAATTCTGAACCTAAACGTTTTCTATATGAGTTTTAATTTTATTTTAATTTTGCTAAATCTCTAATGCAGCTCGCATTTATTCATACCTACTTCTCATGTAAAGAAGCATGTCTGAAGGAGTTAGGTCGATCTTGGATGCCTATAATGATCCATTGGACCAAAAATCTTTGTCCCTCGATGATGCAAGCAGTGTTGAAGAATGCCCGGAGGACACAAAACTATCATTAGAAACATCCAATGATGTGATCCCGTATATTGGACAAAGCTTTGACAGTCATGATGCTGCTTATGACTTCTATCGTGAATTTGCCAAGCAATGTGGATTCTCTATCCGACGACATAGAACAGAAGGAAAAGATGGGATTGGGAAAGGCCTGACAAGACGGTATTTTGTTTGTCACCGAGCTGGAAATACACCTGTAAAGGCAACAAATGAAGCCAAAGCTCAAAGAAACAGGAAATCTTCTCGCTGTTGCTGTCAGGCATACCTGCGTATTAGCAAAACCTCAGACTTAGGTGTTTTTGAATGGCGTGTCACAGGCTTTGCAAACCATCACAACCATGAATTATTGGAGCCGCACCAAGTTCGATTTCTTCCAGCCTATCGCACAATATCAGAAGCTGACAAGAATCGCATCATAATGTTTGTGAAGTCTGGAATTTCTGTCCAGCAAATGATGAGAGTAATGGAGCTGGAGAAGTGTGTTGAACCTGGATACTTGCCCTTCACAGAAAAGGATGTAAGGAACCTTATACAGGCTTCCAAGAAGGTGGAGCATAATGAAAATGCTATAGATCTGCTTAAAATGTGCAGGAATATCAAGGACCGGGATCCTAATTTCAGATATGAATTTACACTAGACATGAATCACAGACTGGAGAATATTGCTTGGTCATATGCATCATCCATCCAGTCATATGAAATCTATGGTGATGTAGTTGTGTTTGACACAACACATCGGTTGACTGCCTTTGACATGCCTCTTGGAATATGGATTGGCATGAATAATTATGGTATGCCTTGTTTTTATGGTTGTGTACTTCTTCGAGAAGAAACTATTGACTCCTTTTCATGGGCACTAAAGGTAACCACTTTTTATCAAAAATACAATCTTTTCTCTCTTTCATCTGCTAAATGTGAATTCTATTGTATGGCAGGCATTTTTGAGCTTCATGAATGGAAGGGCACCTCTTACAATTTTGACTGACCAAAATATATGCCTTAAGGAAGCTATAGAAATTGAAATGCCACTTGCAAAACACGCCCTTTGTATATGGCTGATAGTTGCAAAGTTCCCTTCTTGGTTTAATGCAGTTCTTGGAGACAGATACTCGGAATGGAAGAGAGAGTTTTACCGGCTTTACAGTATGGAGAGTGTTGATGAGTTTGAACTTGGCTGGAGAGAAATGGTTAGCACATTTGGACTTCATACAAACAGGCATATGGCCAATTTGTATGCTTTTCGTAGTCTTTGGGCACTGCCCTATTTGAGGAATCACTTCTTTGCAGGGATGACACTGCCAGGCATATCAAAATTGATTAATTCCTTCATTCAACGTTTTCTAAATGCTCAGACACGATTGACTCATTTCATAGAGCAAGTATGTCTTACGGTCATCTCTCTTACTCAGTGGCAGTGCATATTTGGAATTATTCATTTTGATGTTTGTATTTATGCATGGAGTGGAAACAATAGACATTCAATAAAAAATTAAAAGACTGAAATTTGATTGTTTTAGGTGCATTTTGCTTGTAGGTGGCCGTTGCTGTTGATTTCAGAGATCAGGCTGCAGAAATGCAGACAATGCAACAGAATTTACATAACCTTTGCCTTAAAACTGGTGCACCCATGGAATCCCATGCAGCTTCTGTTTTAACACCATATGCCTTTTCCAAGCTTCAAGATGAGCTAGTAATGGCTGCACATTATGCTTCCTTTCAGATAGAAGATGGTTCTTTCCTTGTGAGGCACCACACGAAGCTTGATGGTGGCCGTAAAGTCATCTGGTCTGCTCAAGACGAGGTCCTTTCTTGCAGCTGCCACATGTTTGAAATCTCAGGCATTATTTGTAGGCATGCACTCAGAATCCTGTCAACTGTCAACTGTTTTCAAATTCCAGATAGGTGCCTGCCTCTGCGCTGGCGGCGGATCAACTCAGTTCCCATGAAGGCAGTCTCCGTTGCTTCTGCATCTGAGCATGCTGAGCAGGTTCAGGCATTAAAATCTATGGTTTCAGTCCTTGTAGCCGAAGCCGCCAAGTCCAAAGAGAGGTTGGACGTTGCCACTAAAGAAATTTCCAGTTTACTATTTCGAATTAGGGAGCAGCCTGTTTCTTCCCACGCCTCAGGATGCATCACCAAAGAGTTAGTTGATTCAACTTGAGAAATGCTGATCTTGGAGCCAGATTGATTTGTCATACCACCAAACCAATGAAGTAGGTTGCTCTTCGAAGACATGAACTTGGGCCTTACCTTTGACAACAGCTTGTTTGCTCATTACCCCGAGAGCTGGTTGAAGTTGAACAACTTCTTGTGAGATCCCGGTTCAGTAGTGAAGATCATAGATGGTGATTCCCAAAAAGGTTTTTGGACAGTTACACTTACCCCGCTGGGCAACTGCTATTGTCGGTCATGGCTGTAGCCTCACTGGTGAATGATGCAGGATCGAACCCAGGGCCGCCTCATCTAGGACTTAATATCCACTGCAGCACTGTCACGGGGTACAAGTTATCCACAACCCGGTCTGCTCCTTTTCATTCAAGGGGATGAATCCGTTGAAAAATTTGGTTCACCTGTTGGATTTAGTTGGTATCATGATGCTATCTTTTTTTGGAGGGGGGGGGGGCAGACGGTGCAGACTGCGGAGTAAAAAGGATTTCTTGCTCGCCAAATATAGAGGGCAGGACCAGATTCAACGTGCAAAATTCTATGCCATCGACTAGCCGTCTGCAGTCTGATCTCAGCTTTCATGTTCCTTTGGACCCTGTTGGAGTGATGCACATGATAAATCACTCAGTTTTGTTATCTTAGTATGGTATGCATTTCTTATGCATAATTATTTGAAGCCCTTACTGTATAGAAAGAGGTTGATGCTTCCTTGTCCGTGAACGTTAGGCGCCATCTTGTTCTAGGCTTTAAGCGGACCCGAACAGAATTTGATTCATTTGAATGGATACAATCTGGTTAACTACATCTGGTGGATCTTGAATGCAGATATGAATAATATTTGATTCTTAAACGACGTGGATTGAGAGAATATGCTATGATGGGCATTGTTGAATTTCAGATCCAAGCATTATTAAATTCTTGTATGAAAATATAAAAAAGGAATAGCCCTATCCGGGTCCAAGCCCCACTGCTGGTTAGGGTGAGAACATTTATTGTGTGCTTGGTTGTGAACTAAGTTTTTACAGTACTAACTACTAAGTGATAGGTTAGGTTAACAAATTTAAGACCACCAAAATATATAGTGTTTTATGTGGAGGTATTAATTTTTCAGGTGGGAATCATGATTTACCAAGAAAAAAAAGGTCGAGACAAGAAGATAAAGAAGCATCATCTATTTTCCATTTTTAAAAATATATTTTAATACGATTGCCGGATATTTTTTACAGAATATTTTTCTAAGAGAACATGTCACCCTTAATGCAACCTCACAACCATTAAAATCTTTTGACCACCGATTGCAGTTCATATTGGGCACCAATATATTCATACATTAGATCCAACCATATCAGATAAAAAAAAGAAGATAAGCTAATGCATGACATCAATCGTATTGTGTATTTAGTTAATTTTTTACTAGATATACATTTTGGATTCTTAACTAAAAATGACAAAAATTTACAAAGAATGTTTATTTTTTTAGTTTTTAAAATTAGGAAGAACTGTCTTTTTAGGTATTTACATGTCGTCCCATAAACTTAATAAGCTAAAATTACAGATGATCTGCTGAATTTCTAGAAGAGAAGGCCGATAATTTAGGTGGCGCTTACCAGAAAGACACCATTATTCTTCCGTCAGAGACAGACATGCTGACCGTTGAAACCTCAATTACACCGAAGTCCCTAGAAACATATCAAATTGTCATAAAAGTCACGGGAGCTAGCATAATAGTGTAACTCACGTTTGGAACTTGATGTATATATGTAATGGCTATTTATCGTTTAGGCTTTTCTTCACTCTGAATGATATTAAGCTGAGAAATAATTTATGAAGGATCAAATTATTTTTTCCTAAAAATTTATATTAACTTACATAAATTAGTTCTTCAAAGTGTTTGGTCAGCAAGGCCCAATCGGCCCCCATAATCCAGAAAGCCCAGAAAGCATCCCAGTTGCATTATGGTCTGAAAGGAACATGAGGCTGTAAAATCAGATGAAGCTTCATAGCGTTGAGACATGCATACTTATTTTGATTACAAAAATAGGAACATTTGGCCAAACATCAAGCTACAAGGAAGTCTTCACAAAAACCAAACACCAGATTTTGGGTTGGAGACATCTGTTCAAATTTTTTACAAAATTTCACTTAATTTTTATTTGTTTGTGTCAATTTTTCCCGGTTTCTTGATCATTGCGTTTATTTGGTTCTATGTGAAAGTACCGAATATATATTTTTTCTCGGTTATCTGTTAGAGAAATGTAACGGACGCATTTCCAGGCATGTACATATATAGAAAACTCAAGTCCTAATAAATTCTTTTCAACGCATACAAATACATATATCATACACTCTCTTTCTTTTTTCTTTTTTTTTGGTCATGGCCGATTGGCCTGAAGCCCGCCACACGTGTGGGCGACGGGGGATCGAGTCCCCAGATAAACCCTCCCCCCCTTCCCCGGGCCGGGCGTCAACTAGCACCCTCGAACCACGCCCTCCCGCAAATCCGGCGAACATCTCAAAAAAAAGTGAAATCCATACATATCACTTTTCATGTATTGTGTTTCGTAAGTTAAGAGATTTTCTTTTGGACGGAATAAGTTCAGATCATCTTCCACTTCCTTTCACCCTGAACACAAGATGAGATAGAATTTTATAGTAAGAAGTCACGTACAAAAAAAAAATAAAAGAGATCTTAATTATTAAGGGGTTACTAACTCTTTAGTGAGAGGGACCGTGGTGCCTCTAGGACATACAAGTGCGGATCACCTCACAGTCCATCACTGAAAGAGATAACTCTGGCATTTTCAACAGATGTGGCACCATGTCAGAAAAGGATTATTATTTTTTGTTATCAAGACATGCATTATTATATGTACTGTAGCGTGGAGTATGTTATTAATTTTTTTTAATCTTTTCATCATGAACTCGTGTAATACATTTCATATATATATTTTGCTAAGAAGATATGCATTACATATGTTACCCATACGAAGTTTGTATATTAATTTTTCTTATTTTTTTATCATGAACGTTACCGACCCTCTACAAAATTAAAATATCCGGCAGAAATTAATTAATAATGAAGTGTTGAAGGGCTTGATCTCATATTAGATATTGGAGGGAGTATTTTCATATTTATAAACTTAGTTTTAGTTATCCAAATATTTAAGTTTTAGAGTTTTTCACATGGTATCGGAGTAGGTGGGCTCGGATTCTTTTCCTCCGGTGAGTCTACCTCTTATTTTCGCTCAACCTTATCTGGTGTATTTTTATCGTGACTCGGACGATGATGACTGATCGAGAGAGAGAATGTTGAAAGACTTAGTAGTCTTATGTTGGATACCGAAGAGAATATTCTTATGTTTATAAACGTGATGACTGATCGAGAGGAATGATGCTGAAGGACTTTTAGATACCGAAAAGAATATTCCTATATTTATAAACCTAATTATGATTATCTCAATACCCGAATTTTGAGATTTTCCACGTCAAGAGGAATCGATAACATATTAACTCGAGTTTCTCTCGGCGGGCGGCAGACGCCCCTTCTGTTTCCTCGAATCTCTCTCGCTGCCCCCGCTCGTCGGCTGCATCGGTTTCATGCAAATCATCAGCTTATCTATCTGCTGTCGAAAGCATATATATATAGAGAGAGAGAGAGCGGATTCTTCGGATGATCTTCTTCTGAGTAGTTATAAAAATATATTAAATTATTATTAAATGAGAATATAAATGATATTAAATCATTTTTACACATTCATTTATATGAAAAAATCGAAAAAAATTCTCTCAATAGGTCTTTTAAGAGATCCGCTCTCACATATATATATATATATATATATATATAGAGAGAGAGAGAGAGAGAGAGAGAGAGAGAGAGAGAGAGAGAGAGAGAGAGAGAGAGAGAGAGAGAGAGAGAGAGAGAGAGGAGGCGCCGCCCACATGAGCTCCCCGCGCGCGCCACCGGTGGCTCTTTCTCCGGAGAAACGGACGCTGCAGGATCGTCGCCGGAGATGTCGTTAGTCCTGCCGGCGAGACCGCCGCGCGCTTGCGTCGTCTGTTCTCCTCCGGATCGCGCCGGTGCCCATCCCTCGCCCATGCCGCGAAATGGTTACCGGAAATGTGGCGGCGGCCGGCCGCCGGCGAGACACGGGCGCAACACCACACCTACTATTTGATAGCCTGCAGAAACGATATCCTCTCGCCGGACGACGTCAACGCCGCCGCGAGCCGACCATTCGCCGTCGACACTGTCGGCGGAAATCCTTGGCCGCTGTCCGGTCCGGACAACCCGCGAACGCGACATGCATACCGCAGCTCCCGCTCCTCTGCGGCGGCCGTCCTCCGCGGAAGCCTATAAAGACGGGGGGAGCCCCCACGGCGGCCGTCCTCGTCCCCGGCACACACCAGGGCGGCGCTGTCTCCGACATGGCCGGAGTACTCGGCGCTAGTTTCTGCCTTTCCGGCGTACTCATCTTGCTGGCCCTGGTCGGCGAGGTCAAGACCCAAGGCGGCGGCGGCGGCGAATCAGGCGGGTTTGTAGGGATCCAAGGCGAGGGGTTCGTCCTCGCCGGAGCGCCTTTCCTCTTCAACGGCTTCAACTCCTACTGGATGATGCACGTCGCCGCGCAGCCCGGCGAGAGGGACAAGGTCACGGAGGTGTTCCGGGAGGCCTCGGCCGCTGGGCTCCGCGTCTGCCGGACCTGGGCTTTCAGCGACGGCGGAGACGGGGCCCTGCAGATATCCCCCGGCGTGTACGACGAGCGTGTCTTCCAGGTTCTCAGATTCCGACGCATCGATCTGCTGCGACGACGTTCTTGCGAGAGCTTTGGTCTCGCCGTCCTCGGATAGCGACGAGGAGCTCCTAACCACCCGCGCTGATCTCCGCAGGGGCTTGATTTCGTCGTATCCGAAGCTCGTCGCTACGGGGTGCGCCTGATCCTGAGCTTCGTGAACAACTTCAACGATTTCGGCGGCAGGCGCCAGTACGTTCAGTGGGCTCGCGGTGCAGGCGTTCCCGTCGCCGGAGAAGACGACGGCGACGGCGACGATGGCTTCTACACAAATTCGGTGGTCCGAGGATACTACAAGGACCACGTCAAGGTGCGCCGCCCGGCGATGGCAGAGAAGAACACGTGCTTCACATCAATACTGAACCACCTCGTCGTTGTTGCAGAGGGTGATTACCAGATTCAACACCATCACCAACCTGCTTTACAGAGACGATCCGACGATCATGGCCTGGGAGCTGATCAACGAACCCCGCTGCCGGGTTGACTATTCTGGTCAAACAGTCAACGTGAGGACCGTCAACTCCGTCGCTTCCGTGTCGCGAAGAAAGGGAGAGAGGAAAATTAAATTTTTCTTAAATTATTAATTCGTCGACCCAATATATTTAACGCACCCATCAGTTTTTTTCATCATATGCTCTGTTATCTTATCCTTCTACTACCAAAATTGCCCTTTTTTGCATTATTATATTTATAAATAAAATTTACTTATTTTTACCGTGATATTTGAATGTTCTTGTAAGAATGTTTGATTGAGAGCTGTATACATGATTGTAAATGTTTAGGGATCGAATTAAAGTTAATATTTTAGAACCATCGTATAATATCATCTTGTTAGATAAAAAAAATTGATATATCATCGATATAACTTTTCCTGTTAAACATTTTTTGAAAACTTTGTGTTCTTTTCAATTTGGTCTAAAACATACATCTGATATATTCTATCATACAGAGTTTCCAATATGAATTTTTATTTATTCTAAAGTGAGATACAACACATTTTAAAATAATCTCAAATTTTGTTTGGTGCATCATTTAATGACAAAATTTTGAAATAAAATTTTTTTAAATATAAAATTTATGAAAAAGCAATGAAAAAAAAAGTGTGTATATATATATATACAAAAATACTTCAGTAGGGGGGGGGGATGTGTTAAAATATTTTGTGGCCGGATCTCCTCTTAAACGTCGTCCTGGCCGAAGGAAGCTAGAAAGACGATGATTCACCGGTGGCGGCGGCGCTGCTGCTGCTTGCGCCGCCGGCGCACTGCAACCTCTTGCAGGCTTGGGCGCAGGAGATGGCAGCTTACACCAAGGCGCTGGACGGCAATCACCTGCTCGAGGTAGGCATGGAGGGGTTTTACGGCGACTCCTCGCCGGAGAGGAAGCAGTACAACCCGGGCTACCAGGTCGGCGCGGACTTCATCAGCACCAACCTCATAGCCGAAGTCGACTTCGCCACGATCCACGCCTACCCCGATATCTGGTGATTCGATCGACCTCGCCGGGCGTTGATCTAGATTCGATCGCCCGGCCGGTGCTGATGACCATCTCCGGCGACGGCGCGTGCGCAGGTTATCCAGCGAGGGCGACGGGCCGCAGGACAGCTTCGTGCAGCGGTGGATGTGGAGCCACTGGCAGGACGCCGTGGCGGTGCTGAAGAAGCCGCTGGTCTTCGCGGAGTTCGGCAAGTCGGAGAAGGACCCGGGCTACAGCACGGCGGAGAGGGACGCCTACATCGACGTCATCTACGGCGACATCTACAGGTTCGCGAGGTCCGGCGGGGCGTTCGCCGGCGGCCTCGTCTGGCAGATCGTGGCGGAGGGCATGGAGCCCTTCTACGACGGCTACGAGATCATCCTGTCCCGGGACGCCGCCACGGGCGGCGTCATCGCGAGGCAGTCCCGGCTGATGACGGCGCTGGGGCACGCGGCCGCCGCGCTCCATGGCCGCCCGGTGAGCGAGGCCAGCGACGCCGCGCGCCGTCGCGGGCCGGGGGTCGGCCAGCCGAAGGGGAAGGGCCGGCGGCGGCGCGGAGCACGGCCGGCGAGGCGGGGCGGCGGCGACAAGATGCAAGAGGGAGAGGGCTAGCAGCCTGGCTAGCATTACTCTCTTAATTTATTCAAAAAATAATTAAATGAAATATAGAACTGCGTACTTATTTATTTTTATTGACGCTCCCGGGAGCTAAAATTTTAAGCTAAAGAAATATAGGAAATGTCTTTGTATTTCGAAATCTTTTAACTTTTAACGTTTAGATGATCTTAATCAGGTTATGTTCTTTAATTTGGTGGTGATTTTTCCACTGAATCACATATATATATATATATATATGTATGAATGTTTCAGCTTTTCATTTGGACATAACTTAGAACATCCTTGAAAGTTTGTGGATAAACCAAGTTTATCTATACATTAAACTTGTGCCGAAAGAATCTTTATGGGTGTGTTTGATTTTGGTTGGATGATAAATTTTGTTTTTGTTATAATTTTATATTTTTTAATAAAACTTATTAAAAAGAAGGGTTTGGTAAACACTACATTTTATATTTTTAGAGAGTTTTCTTTTTTGAACAAAAATAGAGAGTGTCACCTCTTCTTTTTAATCTTGTGGTCCTTCACCCTGTTTAGTTATATATGATTTCTATTCTTTTTTGTTATTATATCTTCCTGAACACCATATATTTATGTTATTAATTAATTCATATTTTATTTTAATATAATTTTTTATCATAAAAAAGTATACAAATTTATTGTGTAATCAAATACCTTATTAATTTTTTCATAATTATTATTAGTTATAATATATGAAACCAACTGTGTAGGTCAAGATTAGTTGAAATTTTATCTTGAAGAAATCATTCAAATTTTAACTAAGAGTCTGCTTGATACCGGAAAAACAATAAGATCTAAGGAAACTTTTCTGATCTTTTTTGTGAGGATGTATTTATGCCATTAATTAACTCACACTTTATTTTAATATAATTTTTTATCATAAAAATGTATACAAATTTATTGTGCAATCAAACACCTTATTAATTTTTTATAAATATTATTAGTTATAATATATGAAACCAACTATATTGGTCAAGATTAGTTGAAATTTTATCTTGAAGAAATCATTTAAATTTTAACTAGGAGTCTGCTTGATACTAGGAAAAACAATAAGATCGAAGGAAACTCTTTTGATCTTTTTTTGTGAGGATGTATTTATGCCATTAATTAACTCACACTTTATCTTAATATAAATTTTTATCATAAAAGTGTATACAAATTTATTGTACAATCAAACATCCTATTAATTTTTTATAAATATTATTAGTTATAATATTTGAAACCAACTCTGTAGGTCAACATTAGTTGAAATTTTACCTTGAAGAAATCATTCAAATTTTAACTAAAAGTCTGTCTGATACTAGGAAAAACAACAAGATCTAATACCCTGTTTGGTAACACTATTAGACATCTCTATCACTATTAATTTTAAAATTAATATTGTTGATAATCACATCTAAGGTGTTTGGTTAATAGTATCAATTTTAAAATTTGTAGTGCAAACAACACATGTTATATAATACAAGTGTCAACTTGTATCAATTTTGATATTGATGCTCCATCTTCTCAAAATATCAATATCAATACTAATATAGTATCATTTTTGATACTCTAACCAAACAGGCCATAAGGAAACTTTTTCGATCAGTCACAACCTTTAAGACTTGTTACTTCTTTTTCCGTGAGGATGCACGTCAGCATGAGATCCGACGACCGTTCCATCGACACATATTTGGGCTTTTCCTCCTCCTTCTCTTCGTATTTGCAAAGTCCTCAGGTTATCAGAATCGATATCGAAATATTTTAATTTCAATTTCAAAATAAAAAATAAATCAAAATTGGAATTATTCATTACAAATTATTATTACAGTCATAATAGAAAACACTAATTTCGAAATTGAAACGTGCTACTTCTGGTGCCAAATCCGACCCGATTAGAGCCCCAGGCTACAAACTTGTTAGAGATTTCTGTAGACATTTCTCACTCAGAAAGCCCAATCAAGGTAGCCTAATGGGGTGTTTGGTTGCATGATAATGGAAACTTTTATTTTAATTTTTAAAAATTGTAAGATAACTTGTTAAAAGAGGTGTTTGGCAACCTTGACAATTTTATGTTTTGAAAGTGATTTTCTTCTTAAACAAAGAAAGAGGATCTCAGCTCTTTCTTTTTTCTTGTGGTCCCCCACTTTGTTTGGTCAAGAATGATAGTTACTCTTTTTTGTTATCACATCCCTTCAAATATGATAATTTTATGTCATGAGTTGGTTCACTTTTTATTTTAATATAAATTTTTATCATGAAAGTGTACAAAAAATTATCATGCAACCAAACACCCCATAAGTATCTTTCGTACGAACTACTCAGGGGCATTAGCCAACATAATTAAATTTATTCAGAAATGATTTATTTAATAAATTAAGTTAGTCATAATTTGGTGTGATATTCCAATAGAATTTTTAAATACTGTAATCAGACTTGATAATTTTATGTTTAGTTTTGATAATATCTATCCGATAAATATATTTTTATAACACTTGAAATACTTTATGTTGTTGTTCAAAAAAAAGAAATACTTTATGTTAATTAACGATGCCAAAGTTCATCCAACCTTCTAGGAAAATCACATCCGCTTCAAGATTGAGGTTGGCAAAATCTATGTTTTGTGATGGTCAACTGGTATTTTTTTCAGCTGCCTTTCACATCAAAAAAAATATTGATTATGCAAAAGCTCATTCCCAGGCCTACAGGCAAACAAATACACCCTAAGATCACGTTTGTTTCGATGATTTTTGCTTAGATTTCGATATAAATGGTGAGAATAACATAATAATTTCGAAATCCGTTGCAGCCGAAAAAGGAGTTTCGAAATCTAGATAATCCAGATGCAAATGAATAAAAATCTATATTTTATCGTTACTCTCTATGAATATTGCTTCTAAATCATTGAGCATAGAAGTTGGTAACCATTCTATATGTCTAGATTTTTGGAAGAATCTATACCCGAGGCGTGCACCCTTCGGAGCGCCAAGCGTTCTTCCTTCTCAACCCCCGGGGACGGTCAGATTGTTCCGATCATCTGTTCTCGGCGATGGAGGCGGATGCTGCTCGTCAGCGGGAACAAGAATCACAAGGTTCTGACCCATCAGAGGCATTGGTTTGATGTTTCGATCTTCGGACGGTTCTATTTTTCCTTGCGTTGTACCCTCCCTGCCTTTTCATCTTACAGCCTCCCCCTCATCCTGCCATCGTCGAGATTCCCCGTTGGTTTTCTGCTGAAAATGCGATATTTTTTTCCCGGTCTCGGGCTTCAAGTTCGTTCTCCGAACAAAACCTCGCCTCCCTTTCGTGCTCCCGTTCGACTTTTTGTGCATCTTTTGATTGTTTCGCGAGGACTCCACTCAGTTCCTTGATCCACTTCTTCGATTTGACTAACAACCGAAGGCTGTTCGTATCGAGTTGTTCAATATTCCTTTTCCATCCTTCCTAGCTCGGAACTTCTTCGATCTTTTGCGTCGTTTCTGTACCGGAAATTGCACTCTTTCCGTTCGATCTTTTGTTATGGCTTCTTCTCGCTGGCTTATGGGTCTCCTTCGAGTTCTCGTTGCCTAGTCTTCGCTTCTGTCTCACCCTTCACAAGGCTCTGAAATATCTACCTTTTTTCTTTTTGCCACTGACAAAATTCTGTCTATAGACTCTATAGGATGGCATTGGCATCCCGTTTAGTTTCCAATTTTTTGACTGCTTTTCCACTCCCCGAGATGTCTTACTTGATTTTGGTTGATTTTGGGCTAGGAGCTGGAGTAGTTGCGTCATCTTGTGGATATGTTGATTCTTCCATGATTGGCGAGGACCAAGAAAAGGAGGAGCCACCTATCCAGATAAAGGTGCTGTTTTTTGCGAGGGCTCGAGAACTATCCGGACTAACGGAGATGTCTTTTGAGATGCCGCCTGGAAGTACTGCCAGCCATTGCGTGAATAAGATCCGGACCAAGTTCCCGAGGTTGGAAGAAATACTGAACTCTGTGGTTCTGGCGGTGAATGAGGAGTATGCTGATGGAAGCACCATACTGAGAAACAGGGACGAATTAGCTATAATACCTCCAATTAGTGGAGGATGAGGCATGCTAGTTCAGGTTTCATTCTATCCAACAGAAGACATACATGATTTTTGTTTGACATCTCTTAATAAGTTTCCCGCCTGTCCCTGGTTCTGTTGAAAAGTTTTACATGTACAAACTAGCAGTACACAAAAACAACTAACATTTTTCTTTATCCATGGTTGATAGGTGATTGATATATGACTGCATAGTGCTAGCAGCAGAAGGATATGTACCTGAATAACATGGTTATCTTGCCTAAATAATCTTTTTGAACACATGACATTGATAACTTTGTTGGACTCTGTCTACCTTATGGTCTTGTTTTGATCTTTGGCTTTTACTCTGTAAAACAGCACCATGCATATCTCTGAAATGATATAATTTTTATTTTTTTCAATGTTCAACATTTGTATTCTACAGTACTTCTGCACATGACATTGTCTGGCAGAAATTGATACATTAGGACTATGTGATGTCTTGCATGTAAACCGAAAAGCTTCTTGTTCCCCTTATTTTCTTTTTAGCTTTGGCATGGGTTAGCTCAAGGATCATGAAAATGGTCCGAGACATCAGATTTTTATGAAGTTTTATTTAACTTGTTCCGTTTCTTGTTATGTTTTCTTATCTTTTTAGTGGATGAAACTCATCTTGTGGTCGGAAGAAGTTACAGTCTTTTTTATGGTTTGCTTTCTTCTATGATAATGTGGACTAAAATATGGGGAAACAGACATCCGTACTCAAGAACTAAGTGTTTGTTCATGCTGGATTTGTAACTCTGCCTGCAACAATTAATAGGATGTTTGGTTGCACATTAACTTTTATACACTTTTATGATAGAAAGTTGCATTAAAATAAAATGTAAAGTATCCAATGCCATAAAATTGTCATGTTTGGGGAGATATGAGAACAAAAAAAAATGATTAGGAGCTATATATGACCAAAAGAGGTGGGGGACCACAAGGTAAAAAAAGAGGATTTCACCTCTTTTTTTGTTCAAGCAAGAAATCTTTTTAAAAACGTAAAATTGCAATGGTTGCCAAACACCTTTTTTAACAAGTTTTGTTACAAAAATATAAAATTGTAGCAAAAACTCAAATTATCATGCAACCAAACACCCCATAAGCGATTAGTGTGTTTAGGAAGAATGATAAAATTAGCAGAGAAATAGATTATTCAAGGATGATCTAGAGTTCACTTTGGTGGCATTTCAACCTAACCCGAACGTATAGTACCAAAGGTTCATTCATACCTGACACTATGCTAATCGATTCTTTGTACATTTTTTCCAGGAAAAAACTCTCATTTTATGCATAAAATATGGCATGCTTTAATTTATTTGTTACTTTCGGCTACAGGACCTACACGTTGGTAAGGAGGGTACAATAGTTTCAATTCCGGTGAGATGTAAGGATAGGTAAACCGGGCAAGAAAATATCCTTCATGGAGCTTGGATAGCTAGTGCTTGTTTGATTTTTTATGGTTCTAGAAGATTTTATGTACATTTCTTTTTTTGTCGACTAAGAGATGACTTATGGATACTGTGGGATGCATGTCTAGGGGATGAAAAGTCATTTGACAAGAAATTGTGTTACAGATGTCAATTGTGGAACTACATACGAGAATATAAGTTAGATGGATGTCATGAATCCCGTGAAGTTGATTTGCCTATTATTTGAAAAAGAGAGATCGTTTATTGCCTTTTTATGAATATAAAAGATGGATATGCGAGAAACGTGGTGGAACTAAAACTTGTTGGTTTCTACGATTGTATCTTGGTTTACAGGAAATAAACTTGTTTTATGCCAAGTTATATCACCACTTCAAAGACTGAAGGAATTAGGCTTGGCGTGGGGAAGATTTCTTTGGGGCTGACTGATGGATGTAAACAGGGTGGTCCAAGGACATGGTTTTGTCCATGCATCCGAGCCATACATAGGCCCGATAATGGGATGAGCCAGGTGAGTCGGGAACTGCATGGATACTTGGATAGTCATAATCTGGATTCTGCTGAATCTTGTGCTGATATGGACTGAGATGTGAAGCCATGGTTAATAGACTAATGACAGGGGAACAGGGCATGCCATTTAACATTTTTGGCTTCTATTTTCATGGATGTCATGCATACCTCCAACCAATCAAGAGCCGGGTGAGCAGTGTATACCCGACACCTGAAACTTCAGTGTGACAGGTCTCATGCTGCCATGCTGGTCAAGTCTTATGTAACTTTCCTAAATAATGCCTCATTGTAATTTTAAACATTTCATTCATAGTGCAGTTGTCTTTGTCTCTCATTTTTGAATAAGTTGAATTTGATATTTGGAATTACTCTGATTCCCATGGTACTTTGCTTCACTTGACTCCACTGACAATACACATTGGATCCATAAAAGTACACCAATTTTGCTTGATTTATGCAACCTGTATTTTTACCACACTTTTTCTTTGGTACTTACCTCATTTGTTATTGTAAAGGATGTTAGGGTTCATCACATACTAAAATTGCAAACTGATTTCTTCATAGCCATGAATAGTCTGTGCTGAAATTTTGATGTGAAATTTCTTAACTTCATGTCCATTCCATTGTCCTGTTAAACTCTCTGTTGTATCTCTGTTTGTATTAACGAATTTCCCCATTTCAACACTAATAGATTATTGAAAATTTTCTAAATAAACTTCACTTAATTTTGATATGATATTTACTTTTTCTTTTGAAGCAGGTTTGATGAGAAACTATGTACATGACCACTAATATGTAGGGATTAAGTTCAGCTGAATATTTTACTGACCAGTGCCAAGCTGTTAAATTACTGAAGAATTAAATATACTGTTAATGCACAATTCCTTGTTATACTTTTTTTTTCTTAAAGTCTTGTATTCTCTTATTTTTTCCCTTAAAAAAGCTTGTGTCGTTTGTTTTCACTCGTAGGAAACATCTCAATGTACAATATGTTTTGAATATCTCTTAATTATTTATTATGTTATTGTAGTTTAGATAAATTCTCTTTTAAGAATTGTATGCATATTTCAAAATATTACACTGGAGAGTATTTTTTTTTAAAAGAATGCAAATCGAATTGTCTCGTTTAGGCCTCTTACTTGACAATATAGTTGCAAATGAATTGTATTCGGTAGTAAAATCACTAGTATTCGATATTGATTTTGATAAGCGGCCGAGTTGTTCTAATTTCGATTCTATTTTTTTTTCATAATCGCCGTGTTCTAATTTTTTCCGATTTTTTTGGAATGGATAGTTTTTGAAATACACAAATCAGAGCAGACAATGTTTGTTAACTCATTAAAAGCATCCATTGAGGTATCTTCAACAACTCTGAGGAACGGTAAGGTGCTACATGGGAATAAGTCTGTGCAGAGGAGAGGAGAGCTGCTGCTGCTAAAGAGATGCGGGTCTTTTTACTAATTTTTGGAATTGAATTTGATTTTTTTTTTTTCAGAATCGCTATGTTCTTTGATATCATGTCTTGTAATTTATCTATCTTTATTTTAATTATGTATGCTGATTATACGATTGAACCTCCTCCTGAATTCGGTCCTGCTATCTGGACCGGGTATGAATATACCCTCTCATTTATATTTACTCGTAAGAGGTTGTTATAAATGAAATAAAGCCATATGATACGAGCCCTTAATAATAATAAGAATAATAAGAACAACAATCATAATAATAATAATAATAAATAACCCCTGACCATGACCGCCAAATTTACGTACGACGGCAAAAGGTACGTATAGATCCGTATCTGCATGTACGCATGCGGACATGAAAATACCTAGCGCTGCACGAACATCTATCCGGTGCTAAGCTGATGGCATCCCAGTATCCCACTGCACCTTATCCAGCGGTGCAAGCGAACCAATACTCTAGTTTGATATTCGGTTCGTCAAAATTTTGACTCAGATCATTTATTAAGTTAAATAAAGTAGTTTGAACCGAAAAAAAATACATGACTTATAAACGAGTTGAGTTTGAACATAGATTTGTTCGGCTCGATGAATTCACGAGCAATTCGTTTAAGTATTCAACAATATATTCGATTAATTACTCAATTAATTAATTATTTAAATAATTAAATTAAAATATATTCGTTTTTATTTTAATTTTTAAAAATGATAAGAAAACTTGTTAAAAAAGTGTTTGGCATTCTTGACAATTTTATATTTTGAAAGTGATTTTCTTCTTGAACAAAAAAAGAGAGTCTCGCCTCTTTTGTTTTTCTTGTGGCCTCTCACTTTGTTTGGTCATGAATGATAGTTACTCTCTTTTTTTGTTATCACATCCTTTCAAACATGACAATTTTATGTCATGAGTTGATTCACTTCTTATTTTAATATAACTTTGTATCACGAAAGTGTACACAAAATTATCATGCAACTAAACACCCCCCTTTGATTTGGATAGATACAAGTTAATGGGGTGTTTGGTTGCATGATAATTTTTTGTACACTTTCGTGATAACAAATTGTATTAAAATAAAAAGTGAACCAACTCATGATATAAAATTATCATGTTTGGAGAAATGTGATTACAAAAAAGAGTAACTACCACACATGACCAAACAAAGTGGGGGACCACAAGAAAAAAGAAAGAGGTGAGACCCTCTTTTTTTGTTTAAGAAGAAAATCATTTTTAAAACATAAAATTATCATGGTTACCAAACACCTCTTTTAACAAGTTTTCTTATAATTTTTAAAAATTAAAACAAAAACTTTCATTATCATGCAATCAAACACCCCATTACCATGTTTCGGCACGACGGAAGCGACAATTCTTTTAGATTTCACGATTGTTGTCTCGATAGGAATCGAACGACGAAATTGAAAACTGGGTTCAATCTAATCAAATGTATCCTTGCGAGATTCTACCAATCCCAAAATCAGAGAATTAAGAACGAGCATAAGACATTACATATTTTTCAATCCTTCCATGGGCACAACTTCTAATAATATCCACACGGATTTTCTCCGTCGATAGGTTTTCCTGATCTCCAGATTTTCCAACTCATTTCGGATAGAACTCTATCATGAAAAAATGTGCTGTGAGAGAGAGAGAGATGGCTGCGAAATTAGCACGCATGACAGAGAAGGGGGTTGGTTGTGAAATTAGTTCTCTGATAATGTTTAGTCAAATGTACTTATGTTTATAAAAAATAAATTGTTTTCACAAAAATCTTAAATTTTATAAATTAAGTGTATGTCCTAAACTAATGAATCAATCCTTGTGTGTGACTCACTAGATTCAATAATCTATTTGATTAGAACCTAATTAAAATAATAATTTATTTTAGATTAAAATTATTATTTAATAACATATTTAACAATTTTTCGATCATAAAATATATAAGTCACATCTCATAATTTCAAATGACTTTGAAGATGATTTTATATCTATTGAGTTTTTACAACATCAATTACTACAGTACTATAAGCCCTTATTCATTTAATGTTCTGATCAAATAAGGATACAACATCAACTGTCAATCCTTTAATAAACTGAGATCTTGTTCTTATAATTAGATTAATTAAAAAATTCATTTTACAATTATTATCTCTACCTCACTAGTGATCTAGAGTACTATCACATAGACATTTTCTCCCACTTAACAAGTGTAAACGATCTCTTAATTCTTATGTACTCAATTCATTAACTGTACTTTGACCGTCATTTCGGTGACCTATAAGTCGATAGTTAAAATATGGGATATAACTGACAAAATATTTTTGACAACTCAAGTCAAAGGTCCAATCGTACACCTATGACGATAGAAAACTATAACAGATAGTTAAGTAAAATATAATTCAAGATTTTTAAATAAATTAGTTCAACGAACTCATTTCTCTAATGGGTACATATATGTGTGTTCAATGTCTCCACATTTAAGATTAATGAGATTAGTCATCTTTATCATATAAAAATATCATATATATATACTAATCTATTTAAATCTTTAATATCACATCTCAAAAATATAATAACTATAAATATTTAAATTATATATCTCTAAATGATCGATCTTATTATCATGATTCAATTATCATCACGTGTGATCAAAAAATTCATTATGATATACACATATACAAATATTTAATTAAAATAAGTAATAAAAATATTAATTCATCGAATAGGATATTTTAAAAAATATCATATCATATTTAATATGATTAACTTATTCAGGGAGCATCGAGCGATGGCAAGAGAGAGGCAGGCACATGATTAGGGCTGTTCACTTTTCGGTTCAACCCGAAAAATCAAACCAAACCAGTACTTTAGTTCGGTTTGGTTTGGTTTGAACTATTGATCGGTTTGGTTTGATTTCTAGGACCCTTCAAACCAAACCAAACCAGTAAACCGAATAACCCGAATTAGATTAAATATTTTAATTTAAGTTATATATAAGATATTATTTATGTATCTTTTCTTATAAAAATAAATATTTTAAGAGTTTTTAAGGTAAAATTAATGTAATCTATAAACATATACACAAGATTTTAATAGAATATGATTTAAAACGAACAAAATAAAATTATATATTGATATATTGACTATACCTTAATAAAATATGGTTTGAACTGAACCAAACCAAACCAAACCGAATTAATTTGGTTCGGTTTGGTTTGGGAGATAGTTTGGTTTGGTTTGGTTTGAGAAAAAATACTCAAAAATCAAATCAAACCAAACCATGAACACCCCTACACCTGATGAGGTAGAGAGTGAGAGAACGAGCGACAAAGTAAGGGAGACGAGAACCCAAACGGCGACCACAAAGAATGGATCGAGGGATTGGGCTCGTTGCGTTATTAGGAGGGAGGGGGGGTTATTTTCAACATTGCAAAATACTCCAAACGGAGTTGATGACAGTAGTTCAGGTTAAAGGGAAAGTGAAGAGCAAACCTAATATTAAAAGAATTCTGAAAATAGACCTAGTCATATAGTCACACAGACCTAGAATTAAATTTTCTGTAGTTTAACTTAACTTAAATTATATTTTATCAATATTTAATTTTATTTAAAAGGTATTAAAAGATGTATTTTTACGTAAAAAACAAAAATATTATTAAAAACCTAATTTAACATAGAAATTAATCTAATTCACATTATCCATTTTATCAATTTAATTTAATTTTAAAAATCTTCAAAAACAAACTAAATCGAACCAAACCACTGATTTAATTTCTTGGGTTGAACTGCACACTGAATTACGAGTGAGGTAGGATAATAAAAAGAGTGGAGATTATATAAAACTAAAAAACTTTCTCACCTCTTTTTTTATCCAGCAACAAAAACATCTTTTTGTAGTGATTGTCACACCATAACCATCTTTTTAACAAGTATCCTTACACAAACACTCTTATAGTAGTAACTCATTGTATCAAGTATCAAGCAACCGAACGCCCCATAATATGGAAAGACGGCTCATCGGGGTGTAATGAGATGTGCCTTGAGAAAAAAAAAGAAAGAAGAAAGAAACGGTAAGATTCTGAATAGGTACCTAGATGTTCTTTCCATGGTTCGGGTCGCGACCCGGCACCGACCCGGTTGGATTTGGGCCCGACCGGCTCGGTCGTGACCCGGCCGGGCCAACTCTCCCGGCCGGGTCACGGACCCCCGTGACCCGGCCGGGTGCCCATTAGACCGTTCGCAATGGTCACATGACCGTTCCCAACGGTCAGGGGGGCTCCAGCCCCCTCATTCAGCCCCTTGGGGGTTATTTAAAGCCCCCAAGGGGCTCCCCTTACTCCCACCCCTCACTCTCACTCTCAAGCTCTCATTTTGTTCTCATTACTCTCATTTTGTTTTTCATTTACTTAATTATTTCATTAAACACTTCATTAGTTCATTTAATATATTTATTTTATTGATTAGTTAGTTAAGTAGTTTCTTCTTTTTAATACTTATTTACTTACTTACATAGTTAGCTAACTAGAAAACTAATTAGATATTTAATTTAGTAGTTACTTAATACATCATTAGTTAGAACTTAGAAGGTATAGTTAATTACTTACTTAGTTATATAATTAGTTAGTCATTTATTTTACATAATTAAAAGTTTACTTAAATTAGTAGTCACTTATTAACGTCATTAGCTTTTTTAAATAGTTAAATACTTACTTAAGTAATTATTTAGTTAAAAAATGTCTTCTCCAAGTCAAACAACCCAAACTACCGGCGTGACCCGGAGTGATCCGGCTTGGTTACATTGCAACTTGATCTCCATGGCGGAGAGAAAAGTGCAATGTAAAAATTGCGACAAAATAATATTCGGTGGTATTTATCATTTAAAATTTCATCTTGCAGGCATGAAAGGAAGCATTCTTCCTTGCACACGGATTCCACCGGAGGTCAGAGCTCAATTTCGTAGGCACCTACAACTGATGGAGCAAATAAAGGGAACTAACAAACGACATTTACGGGACCGGACAAGAGAGACCGAATATTTTTAGAGACGAAGAGTACAAAGATATGGGAGGTGTTACTCATAAACGTAGTTCATTCTTCTATTTTAAAAGATAATTAAGTAGTTGAATACTTGAATATTTCTTAAATAGATGACTTCTTGCGGGGAATGGAAGCAAGTCGAAGATCATTTGCCGACGAAGAGTTGCATAGACGCACCGGCCGAATGATGGGTCAAGGGTCTGGAAGTAGGAGTGGTCGAGAAAGTGGAAGAGGATCCAACAACCAACCGCAAGATGAGGTTCATGATCTCACCCAAGACGACGACCCGACAGTAGGTCCCGTGGATCCCGTAATCACCATACCACGACAACGGCAAACGACAATCATAACGGCGATGAAGAATCTAAAATTATGTAAGGAGAAGATTGACCAGACAACGTCAAGGTGGTTTTTTCACCACAGCATTCGGGTAAATACCGCGGGGGGACCATACTACGAGAACATGATCGACACGATCGCAGACGTCGGGAGGAGAGTGCCTAGTCCAAACCCAAAGGAGATATACAATGTATATCTTCCTATGAAGGTGCAAGAAACAAAGAAGTGTGTGACATCGTTTGAACGAATATAGGAGGAACGAGGTTGCACATTAATGACCGACGGATAGACCGATAAGTAAATTTTTTTTACTCATTTATATTAAATGTATAATAATTCTTTTTGATATAAGTTAGTTAATATCTTATACTTAACATGTATAACTAGGAAGACAATGATCAATTTCCTAGTGTATAGTCAAGCCGGCACGGTCTTTTAGAAGTCGGTCGACGCATCAAGACGGATAAAGAATGCGGAGTATCTTTACCAATTGATAGATGGAGTGATAGAAGAAATAGGAGAGAGCCGGGAAGTTCAAGTAGTCACAGATAATGCGGCCGCATACAAAGCGGCCGGACAGATGCTTATGGTCAAAAGATGAAAGTTGTATTGGACACCTTGTTTCGCCCACTCTTTAAACTTGATGTTGGAGGATATATGCAAGAATCCTCAAATAGAAAAGGTAGTTAAGCTAGCCCAGTTTATTTCTTCATTTATTTACAACCACAACTTTGTCCTTGCACTTATGAGGGAACACACCAAGGGGCGAGAGTTGTTACGACCCGGTACAACCCGGTTCGCCTCCCACTATATTTCGTTAGAAAGTTTATTGAGTCAAAGGAGAGCTCTAACTCAAATGGTCATTTCACCGGATTGGGGTAGTTGGATGGCTAGATGTAACCCATCGGATAAGAGAAAGAGGAGAAAAGTAGAGGAGACAATAGAGAGTGGAGATTTTTGGAAAGTTGTAAAAAAGACGTTAGACATTGTCCAACCCATAATAAAGGTACTAAGGATAATTGACGGAGATAGAAAAGCAGACATGGGGTATTAATATGATGCAGTTGAGAGAGCGAAGGAAGAAATCTCCAAGACAGTGTCTAACTTCGCCAAGTGGTGGGATATCATAGATTGCCGCTGGGAACGTACGTTACATCAATCCATACATGCAGCAGGTACCTTATAATTAACATTTAGTAATCTTTTTTTAATGTCAGATATGTATTTATTGTTTACTAATGTTATTTGGTTCATAGGTTTCTTTTTCAACCCAAGGTATTGCTATAGTCCACAGTTCAAGGCAACCAACGAGCTACTAGATGACGTGAAGAGCATCATCCGACGGTTGTTTGGTGACGATGATCGGGCTATTATTGCTTGCAACAAGATGTACGATTACAGAATGCAGAGTTTTCACTTTGGAACGAACAGAGTTGAACGAGCTGTGATGCTACTAAATCCGGGTACGTATCAATGTTTTTCATCACTTAATTAATCAAAGTTTACTTAGATAATAATGTAAGACATTCAATTTAAGCAGCTGATTGGCGGATGGACCATGGTAAAGTACCAGGGTACGAGGATTTGGCGGACGTAGCCATCAGGGTCCTAAGTCAAATTACTTCGGCTTTGGACTACGAGAGGAATTGGTCTACATTCAGCTTGATTCACACGAAACAAAGAAATATGTTGACATCAAGGATACTTGAAGACCTCGTGTATTGTCATTACAACATGAGGTTAAAATTGAGGAATTTGGAGAGAATGAAGCAGAACCAAATGGAACAAAAGGGTTGGATATCACAGGCGGCGGGACGTTCGGTCAAGGAGCCGCAAATTAAAGAGGAGGATATCGATTTGAATCAAATATTTTACAAGAAGAACTCCTTAGAAGCTTGGGTCAACGACCGAGAAGGGTTGGAGAACCGGAGTTCAACCCAGAAGACCGACAATGGGCTGAAGGAGTGCTCGACGATGTCCCTTTGGCCGAAGAATTCCAGATCCCTCCCTCTCTAACAAAGTGACAGAGGACCGGAGAAGGAACTAGTCAAGATACGCAAAGTAAGAGAAAAGATAAACAAGTTATGACTGATCCTTTTGATATTGTAGATGCTGATATGGTCGAAGACGATCGAGAAGATACGTCGGAGCCGAACATCCGAGTGCAGTACCAGACATCTGAGGATTCGTCGTCAAAGAGTAGCAACGATGATGGTGCTGGATACGGGGGCGCAAACATTTTATAAGTACAAGGGACCCAGATCCTCTCATATCTCCTACAACGTCGTTACGTTTTACCGGCGAGGAGCAATATACTCATGCGACCCAAGACACCGATCATGGTAGAAAGCCACAAGGTAGAGGAGGTCATCGTAGTCATGGAGTTGGAGCAGAATAACACGATGCCTCCAACTATGCGTATGATTCATCCAAAGGCTCTTGGTTCCCTACATACGATCAAAAGTATTGTGGAATGAATTATGTGGAGTTATTGGATACTTCAATTCAGTCGACCTATAGTTATGGTGACTCGTTTGGATTAAGTTTTAGAATAGTTTTCCGAGGGACTGACGAATATGAGCGTCATGTGTACATGTATCAAACTATGTACTCAACCCAAATGACATGGGGAGAGTACATCAACTACCTACAAAATATAGAACACATCACATTGAAATAAAGTCGATGTATTATTTGTTTAAATCATGTCATTTATTTTTTCTCGATTTTTCTGTAATTTTTTTGATTTTTTTGCATTTTTCTTAATTTTTTTGAATTTTTCAAAAAAAATAATTAAAAAGTAGGGTCGCGACCGGGTTGGCCTGGGGGTCTCGCGATCCGGTTGCGACCCGCGACCCGCGACCCAGCCTTCCTTGGTTCTTCCTATAAATAAATTAAGACAATTATTCATTCATTGAAGTGTACAGCGTTTGAGAGGGGCAAATTCTCAAAATAACCAGTCACCGTCTTAAGTCAGGACACCCAGCGCTTAAAGAACGAATGCACTGGACTGATTATGCATGAATTTCCATACATGTTTCAAATAGAGAAGAAGATTTGAGTTGCACAAACCATGGCAGTCTGACAGATAGAAGAATAAGTAGAAATGCTAGCAAGGAATCCGGGAATACGAGCACCGGCAAGATTTATGCTTGAAACCCCTGCGCTTCCATGGAGATGCAAGTGCAGTGACTCATCTGAAGGCCAGCAGCGCATGCCAGGTAGTGACCTCAACACTTGCCAGGGTAGAGCGAATAACGGGAACCCGCTTCACTGCGGAGGATGCTTCGCTCAAACGCGTAGCTTGAAGCATGGACTGAGATACCTTCAACAAATCCGAAGAACAGTATGAGATGCTAACAGTGGGAATAAGCCTATGCAGAGCAGAGGAGGGCTGCTGCTAAATAAATTCAACAGATCTAATATTTGTGTGGGTTGTTTGTGTATGATCGTATTCTACAGATCATTAAGTAAAATAATATTGTGGATTTTGCAAAGCTCGTGTGCTTTGTCAGATGATAGTGATGTAATCTGGAATGATTTGCTGTTTCTGTGACACTTAAAAGGGATCATAAACATAGGTGAGACAGAAGTAGCAACAGCAGAAGAAGACAAAAAGAAGCTAGTGAATCATTTGATCATTCCTCTCACACAACTGAATTAGGATGCAAGATCCTAACCAGGCTTGCAATCAGCTTTAATCATTTAGCAGATTCTGTTTTAGAGGAAGAAAAAAATATAATGAGAAGAGATGAGACAACAGAAATGGGGACAGAGAGAAGCATCAGCCCCAGGGGGAAAAGGAGTCTGCACTTGTTGCTTATTACCTCCATCTTATCTTGGCTTTGCTAGAATCCAACAACAGAGGTAACAAAAAAAAAAACAAAAACAAAAGAACAAACAAAGCCGTGTACTCCATGAGGAAGAGTGCCATCAAGGGATGCTTTTCTCTGAACAAATGAAAGGTTAAAAGCTCTAGTAGTCTTAGTAATTACCTTCATAAGCCATGGGTTTTTCAATACTTTTACCGTTTGGTTTTGGGTGTTGGAACTACAGCTGATGCCTGAGATTTAACCTTCAACCCTTTTCCCTCGTGATCAGGTGTTGTAACGTCCATGTGTACGCTCAACAATCTTGTTTGAACCAGGGTGGGATGAACTATTACTCTTTAACTCTTTTCACACTATTACATACTGTCACAAGACTCACAACATCCTCAAACAACGTTTGAGGATGGATTACGAGCTCTCAAAATCTATCAGGTCAGGATGAAGCTGAAGAAGAATGTAACTCCAAACTCATGCTTCTAACCAGTCTCACCATTGTATAAGTGAATCAACCTTAGGAAAGCCATATCCCTAGACGGTTCATGCCATTCTTTCATAAGTATTAAGAAGGAACTCACAGAAAGTGCAACCAACTACTCATAAATATCACCTAGCAGGAACCTAAGAGGCATTGATGTATTCCCCCTTGAGTAAGCAATTTGACACAAACGGAAAGCTCAGAATAATACGAGGATCAAGAGATAAACTACACAAATCAAAGGATGATAAGCAAACATAAGCAACATTAACATTGTTAAAAATGACTGAACACTCGAATACTAAGAACAATTCAGAAAGACAAGGCATACCAAGTTACCTCCGGCTGCAGCCAGGAACACCAAGCTTCAAAAATCATATTGAACAGAAAAAACAAAGCTACCAGATCAGCAAACACATCAAGGAAATTCTCACCTTGTTGTCAACACTCACTCTTTGCGGAATGCTTTTACTCCTGGGCTTCCTCTGGAGCAGCCGCTTCCTGAGTATGACCGCACCTACTACCGCCGCAGCGAGAGAGATCGACCACAGTGGTTTGATCCTAAAAGCGCAGAACTTAAGGAATTCCACGGGCAACTTCCACCACACCATCCCCATCTTTCCTCCCTTGGTAATCCTGAGATTGTCGGCAACACTCTTTTCGCTGCTCCCTTGGGACTCCGGCATCGCCGGCATCTTTGGACCAACGGGTTCTCCGGAACCTTCACTTCCAGTTTCAACGACGATATTGTCCCCAGAACCTTGCTCTCTGCTCTGGGCGTAGACACCTTCAAGAACCACCACCGACCGGGAACTCTCTATGCCACCGTTCCCATCCTCTAGATCGTCATGCGGCGGCAAGTGCTTCCAATCCGGCGATTCATCCGCCGTGCATAACACGGCGCCATCGACGAGGATGGACCCGGATTCAAGCAACCTGGGATTGCCAGCGTTGTCGTCCAGCTCACCGTCGCCGCCGGGAGAGAACGACAGTTCAGGGCTCCGATCCTCAGAGTCCGAACCAAAAAACTCGAGTTTCACCGCGCCGCCGGAGTCACCTCCGCTGCCGGTGGAGGCTATGGCTACCGCAGCACCAGAGGAAGAAATACCAGAGTCCGCGAGGGAGACAAGGGAGACGCCGTCGTCGGGGCCTTGGAGCAGCTCCCAGTCCTGGAGATCGGCGGCGCCTTCCATCGTGACGGAGGGCAGAGAGAGATCGGCAGCAGAGCGGAGGACGGGAGAGAAGAAGACGCCCGAGAAGAGGCGGCAGCCGGAGGAGCCGCCGAAAAGGATGGCGTGGACACGAGGGGGCCGCAACCAACCCGGATGTTCGGAGCTTCGTTTGGATATCGTGTCAATTTATGATTCGTTAAATGCAATCGTGTTCTTTTCTGGTTCGTCGGGCGCAAGGCACCGAACGTAGAAATTTGTACCGGAATCTGAGAGAAGGGAAAGTAAGGGACGGGCATATCGTAGGGCTCAGACTGAGGTTACATCCGTTCGTGAATAAGGGTGCAACTATAATACGATTTAATTTATTTATTATATAAAATAAAAATATAACATAACATAAAATTTAATTCATTAAATTAGTATCAATAATTATCTATTATCATTTAAATATATTAAATAATTTAAAATTTACATTTAAATTTAGATCGAGAATCATAAATAAGTTAAACTTAAAATTTCATTCGTGATTTTTCATTGATTTTAAGTATTATAATATTAAGTTTGTATATAATTTAAATTTGAATGTTGATTGTACCTTAGTCGAGTTACTATTTAAGTTTGTATTCGACTCGACTCGATGAATAAATGAATCAAATTTGGAATGTACTTATTAAAACTTGAACTCGAACTTACGTAAAATAGATGTTCGGCTTAGCTCATTTAAATCTTTATTCATGAATTTATCTGTTTTAGGTATCGGCCGTGAGGATTTTTAAGTTATTTGGTTCCAATTTTGTTTTGAATCCTGTAACAATTTGATAATTTTTAAAATTTTTATTAAATATTATTTTTTATAAAAAAACTAATGAATCTTTAATTACTACTGATATTTGATATAATAATTCGATACAACAAAAAATTAAGGCGTACGAGTAGACAGAGAATTATTATTTCATAAATATAATTACAATTTTAGTCAAACATTTACGCTCCCAAAAATAAGTAACATAAAATAAATAGAATGCAATACGTTAAGTTCAATGATAAATATATATATATATCTGTATATACATATCTAAAACTAAACAAATTAAAAAAAATATGTACGCAAAAATTCATTACATTACAATTTTATAAATTATGATTTCAAAGATTAATTCATATATTGAAAAATAAAAAAGTCGCACTTTATATCAGATCGATATTAAGATCGTTATATAATGCCCTGTTTGGTTAGAGTTTCATTTTTGATACTATATCAATATTGATATTAATATTTTCGAATGTTGGAGTATCAATTTCAAAAGTAATACAAGTTGACACTTGTATTACATAATATGTTTTGTTTACACTATAAATTTTAAAATTAATACAATCAACCAAACACCTCTTAAATATTTTTATCAATATCAATTTTAAAATTGATAGTGATAGAGATACCTAATGGTGTTACCAAACAGGGCATAAAGTAACTGGATACATAGATATGATGAGTAGAAACAGATGAATTAGTGACACATAGCATATGTAAGTAACTAAATGAGATTAGTGTGATTTGATAATATACAGTGCAGGTTGTTAAGTGAGTTTGGGTGAGTTAACAATATATGTAATGGGCACAGATGTTCATGGTTCGGTTCGGTTCGAGTTCGGTGATCTTTTTTATTGACCTGAATCGAACCGAAAGGATAAGTCGACTCGAATCGAGCTAAACTATTCTAGTTGGATTTGATTGGAATATTCAAACCGATAATTAAACGATTATTGTTTACAATATAATATATATAATAATACTAATTTATAAGTTAAAATATCTAAAATATATTTTCAAACAATAAAAAATATATACTATTATTTTTTAATATATTTTAGATTAATTGGGGTTGACGATTTAGTTTAGTTTTCGCACTAAGCCACAGTAGGCACTTAATCTGAGCTTTAAATCCAATTGTCTAGTTGTTTTCTCTTATTGGGACGCCAGGCTGTATATTATATGTTTTAGGAGCCAAGGAGCTGGTTTGTTTAAAAACTTAGATTATTTTTTGAAGAAAACAGTACCACATCTATTCATATTAAACTAAGAAGGATACAGAGTTTGTACGTTCACAGAGATACAACGGTGGATACAATGGTGAAAATATTTGACCGAGTTAACAATCTAAGTTTAAATACTTAGATTAACATGGTACGAATTATGTAATACCCACGTTATTTAAATAAAAAAATTAGTTATTATATTTATTATGAGTTTATTTATATTAATTTACTTTCCTCCTTTATCCTTCCCAATTTCTCTCCCTCCGGATAATTTCCCTTAACTGCCGCCTCCTCCTCCGAATCAAACTCTATCCTCCCCCTCCCGGTCGAACTCTCCCTCCCCCCCCTCTATTTTATTCCCCGCAGCCGCGTCCTTCACCCTCCCTCTTCTCCTCTTCCGCGAGCGCAAGCCAGCCGGCCCCGCCTTCCTCTTTCTTCTTCTTCTCTCCCGCGAGCGCACCCCGCACCCGGACGCCCCCGCCTCCACCTCCCTTCTTCTCCTCTTCCGTGCGCGCGCAGCAGCCCCCGCGCCCGCCGACGCCGCCCGCGGCCTGCACCGCCGCCGCCATCACCTCGCCAACCCCCTCGGTCGCGCCCGAAGCCTCACCTACGCGCCCGCCTCCACGGCTTCGCCGCCTTCGATCCCCCTGCGCGCGTGTGCCACCCGGCCACCTGCACCGCCGGACCTCCCTCGCGCTGCCGCCGTCCGGCGTTTCCTCCGCCGGTTGCAGCGCCGCCGGCGCGCCTCCGCACCCTCCACCGGCCACCCTCCCTCGGACGCAGCCGCAGCCCGCGGACGCCGCCCTCCTTCTCCTTCCCTCTTCTTCCCTCCCGCGCGGGTGCAACACCCGGACACCCCCCCGATGCCGCCGCCATCGCCCGAGTCCCCCCCCTCGGTGCTGCCTTCCTCCGCGCGAGCGCGCGCAGCGCCGTCGGCCACCGCGCGCCACCCCGCCTGCGCCCTCCGCCGGTCGCCGCCGTCCGACGCCGCTCGCTCGCCGCCGCCGGCGATCTCTCTCGCCGCACGACGCCGGCCTCCCCGCGCGCTGTCCTCCGCCATCGCCGGCCACCCCGGCCACCTGCACCGCCGCCTGCTCTCCCTCCCCGCCGGCCTCCACCGTCGCCGCCCGCCGGTCGCCGCCGTCCGCGGCCGATCGCCCGACGTCGCCGGCCACAGCCTCCCACGACGCCCCGGCTTCCGCCGTCGCCGCCGCCCGGTGACGGTCCCCCCCCCCGGCCCGGCGCCCGCCGGCACGGCCCCCCCCTCCGCGCGTGGTCCGCGCGTGCGCCCCCTTCGCCCCCGGTGCGCCAACCCGCGGCCCCCCCCTCCGCCGGTCTCTCTCTCTCCTATCGCTTCCCCCTCCCTCTCTCTCATATCGCCCTCTCTCTCCTATCATTTTCTCTCTCTCTCTTCTATTCTCTCTATTATTCTTCATTCAATATTATTCTCTTTTCCCAACAGATTATCAAGACACTGTTCGGTTCGGTTTTTCATCGCCGTCGTGACCGCGGCAACACACTCATCACCCGGATCGATTCCGTTGGAATTCCGTGCGCCGTTCGCTGCCGCCGTCAAGGTAGGCATCTCGGCTATTCTTAGCACTCTAATATATTTGATTAAACCGTAATAATCATGTTTAGATCACCAGGATTAGAATATTGTAGTTAATGGGCTGTTTTGGATTTATTAGCATATTTAGTTAGAGTTAGATTAATTTGTCTAGATTGTGCATGCTTAGATTAATTCGGTTATTCAACTATGCTGGTCATCATGATAGGTTGTATATGTATAATTTAGCTAGTTTAGTATTGTTTGCATCGCGGTGAACCTTAAATATATATACCCCGATTTGTTAAAAAGCCGATGTAAGGTTTAGGCTTTTGGTGTTAGAATTTAGTTTAATTTCTTTTATGTGATAGATAGTCCTGTTTAAGCATGTAATTGAGATGTTTAGGTTGTAGCTTGCATGATCCTATTTAGATGCATCATATGATAGACTTGTTTTGGTTCATGTTAGATTGTGGTATGGTATGCAAATATGTGATGCATAGAACCATGGGTGTTCATCTATGTATTTCATGTTTGATTGCCAATTAAATGTTCATGTGTTTTACTGTCTGAGTTAATTATATGCTTGCATGGTGTGGAATGTGGTTAGTGCAGTGAGCTGCATTGTGATGGAAATATACTTCACCAGACTATGGTTCGGTCCTGTGGGCAGCAGATGAATTAGAACAATCTGGAGCATCCTTCGATCCCAGATACCGCGGTTGATCCTAAGTACTCCCCTGCCTATGGGGTACTATGGGATTTAGTTACTATATGTTACTTCCTACTATATGGTAAATCTGGTGCTAGTTTTGTGATGTGATTACATTTTATCAGATGGAGCATGGTATTTACTCAGACAGGTGTCTAGTTGTGTGTTTGGCATAGATGTTAGTGTTCTAGATGTGTTCTTGGTTTTATGTCAGGTTATGTGCATATCTAGAGTAGTCTAATGAGCAGGTTATGTCAGTTTTAATGCATTTACAGTCTGGTTATCATATGGGGTAGTAGAATGACTTTGTAATCAATTAATTAAAGATATATAATTAGTTAAGAGCTATGTATTAAATCTGATTTTTAGGTTTATTATGTATTGTATACCACTAGAATCATTATTATAATGGGGTAGTTCGGGTGTAAGTCCTACTGGGTCTGTTGTGACTCACCCCTTCCGTTGATAATATTTTCAGGAGTGCAGGTTTAGCGCAGCAGAAGCGTAGTGGTGTTGTGAAATTCGAGGAGCCAGTGAATTTCTCATTCTATGTCGGTATTTAATTTATCTAGATAGGTGTTTGTTTATGGTGATATTATGTTGTAAAGTGTGGAATTATGAACTTGGATTGTAATTTTAGTCTTATTTGGTTCCAGACCGATATCCTTTCCCGTTACGTCGCCGGATTATCTTCCGCTGTGCATGTTAAAAATCCGGGTCGTGACAAATTATATTATTTACCGACATCGACGTCAAATCTGACGGTGCTAAAATACCAAATCGACACACTTCCCTTCGCAGGATGCACCTTTTCTTGAGATGGTAATGATGTATAAAAGGTATGTAATATTTTTAACCAACTGTTCTCCCCTATTTTTGGTACAGGTTGAATGATACGGTTAATTTCGGAAAACAAAAATATTAACCCAGAAGTCACGTGACGGACGGCCCACCGGATGACGCTCGCAGGACTTTTGTAAAATAAATATATAAATTTTATCGTGACAACAAATATCTTCGCAAGCAAAGATAAAGAGTTTGATCATGTCAGACATCTTTCGGGAGAGTTTCTCATATATTAAATATGTGAAGAGACGGTCCATAGAATCTCTTATATTTATTAACGTTTGTTATTTGTCTTTCTATTATTAGTGCTTCTTAGTGTCTTCTTAGACTAATAGATTCATCATCTTTTATCTGGGTTCCTATTATGTTTTGCAGTGAGATCGTCTCGACTTTTGTAGACAGACTTATTAGTCTGGTTGTTCTTATTTTCTGCTCTAGCATTGAGATTTTCTTCGACGTTAGTTATATTGTCACGTGGTTATTTGTGAAGTCGTTAGTTTGGGCAACACCCACATCTCTGCGACGTGATCATCCAACCTTCAAACTTATGTCTGACTCCAAGAAGAGAGTCCATTTACATGAGCTATCAAGGTACATTCATGTACAAGCTCAACTTATTTCGTGACAATTCTCCAATGAACTGAAGTCAAAGCTTCGAAGCAGTTTCACTATTAGATTTATATCTATCTTTATTGTGGTCAATCTCTGGTCTTGGTTTGTTCCATATGTAACTCTGTCTCATGTTTGTATTATCTACTTGTATTTGTCTTGGGTCGGACAAGTATGTAACACCTACTTTCTCTGTTAAGTAACAAGGTTATAGTATGTGTTTCAAAAAAAAAGGGAAAATTGATCTGCAGCCCGTTTAAGAAAATGAGTTTTATCCCTGATTCGTGGACAGCTTTTTCTTCACCTGCAATCCGTTTGTCCAAATTTTCTTCACACACAGTCCCTTCTATTGTACTCTCGGTTCACAAATATGTTAAAATGCCAAAATTACCTTTATATCAATTAAATAATATGATAAAGTTCTTCGCGATGAGATATTAAATATTATAATATCTTCTTTATAAGTTTAGGTAATATAATATTTGGACATAACTACAAAATATTAACATATTTAGAATATAAATTACAATATTTTATTTATAAAAACTATACGTTATTACGTCTTGCTGATTATATTTGATTTATAATTAAATTTTTTTAATATTATTAAAGCAAAAAATTACTACAGTTGATTTTTATAAATATTTAATTTAAATATAAATTATTTATATATTTATCTATTTATTATTTTATGTTAATCACGTATGATTTATAACTACAACATATTACTAATCTATCTAAATTTTTTTTATTATGTATAATGATTATATTAAATAAAATATAAAATATTAATATATTCATTATGTCTCAAAAATATTATTAGATTTGTAACAAAATTTATTATATATGATTTCACCTGTATTACTATCAATAAAATATTATTATATTCAACTTATATCAAGATCTAAATATAACGATAAATTTACACTCGTATGTCTTCATTGGTAAAATATTATTATTTTTAAAATATTTATATGTTGAAATTAAAAAAAATTAGACAATGTTAACTTCGTAATAAAACAAGGGTAGAAATGTCTCTTTCTAAGAGAAAGTAACCGTTAGCTTAAGATCACCTTAGGAGATGGAGCGCAGGTGGTAAAATTTTAAAGAAGCGGACCTACTGTTAAATTGATTTTGAAAATGGACATAATGTGAAAGCAATTGTGTTGCAGCGGACCCAGCGTGCATTTCCTCGAAAAAAAAATCGGACTCGTGGTGCACCGTCTCGGAATCTCTGTCACGGTTCTTTTAAGAGTTCGGATCACCTCAAGACCCCTCCTGAGGCGAGCCCCTCAGTCCCCAACCACGTGAGGCCACGTTTTGTGTGGATAAATGCATCAGACGGCTGTTGAACGGTAGCCAACCCGTTAACGGTGCCGTTTCTCACGCCTGTTATCTTTCCGTGGCCTCATCATTAATGATGATGTGATTAAAAAATTCAATGTAAAGTAGCGCGCGTTGTCTCACCTGAACTGTTTTCTCTTTCTTGACTACCCTGGCATGTGAGTTCTATTTCTGAATAAATTTTATTTATTTTTATATGACAGTAGCTACGTTTCCCTTCTTAGTGAAAGAGAATTTAATGGAGAAAATCAAACTATATGCAGGATTGAGCTTATTTAGGAATTAAATATTATTATTATAAAACCATCATTTAATATCATATTGTTAAATAAATAAAATGGTTAGACATAGCTAACATAATTTTATCTCGGCACTCTTTGCAAAAGAGAAAATTACATTCTATCCGATTTTTTTAATAAAATATATCTACAGTTCTTTATTTTCACCCATACGAAATATCTAATATGTCTACTGATTAGGTCAATATAAATATATATCTAATATATCAAATAAGTCATAACTAATATAATATATAAATTGATAAATTGGAAAAAATAAAGTTTTAAAATATTATATCAAAATTTACTAATTATATGTGAATTATTAATAAATTTTTGAATAAAAATTAATATTTCATATTAACCCTTTACATAGCACTCTCAACCCATTTTTCAGAAGTTAATAACCCTCTCCATATGTTACTAACCCTTTACATAGCCCCCTGAACCCATTTTTCGGAAGTTACTAACCATCTCCATATGTTACTAACCCTTTACATGGCCCCCTGAACACATTTTTCAGAACATACTAACCCTCTCCGTACGTTACTAACCCTTTATATGACCCCCTGAACCCATTTTTCAGAACTTACTAACCCTCTCCGTATGTTACTAACCCTTTACATGGCCCCCTGAACCCATTTTTCAGAACTTCCTAACCCTCTCCGTATGTTACTAACCCTTTACATGGCCCCCTGAACCATTTTTTCCGAAGTTACTAACCCTTTCCATATGTTACTAACCATTTACATAGCCCCCTAAAGCCATTTTTCAGAACTTACTAACCCTCTCCGTATGTTACTAACCCATTACATGGCCACCCGAACCAATTTATCAGAACTTACTAACCCTCTCCGTATGTTACTAACCCTTTACATAGCCCCCTGAAGCCATTTTCCGAAGTTACTAACCCTCTTCATATGTTACTAACCCTTTACACAGCCCCCTGAACCCATTTTTTGAAAGTTACCAACCCTCTCCATATGTTACTAACCCTTTACATGGCCCGCTGAACCCATTTTTCAGAGGTTACTAACCCTCTTCATATGTTACTAATCCTTTACATGGCCCCCTGAACCCATTTTTCAGAACTTACTAACCATCTCCGTATGTTACTAACCCTTTACAAGGCCCCCAGAACCAATTTTTCAGAGGTTACTAACCCTCTCCGTATGTTACTAACCCTTTACATGGCCCCCGAAACCCATTTTTCAGAACTTACTAACCCTCTCCGTATGTTACTAACCCTTTACATGGCCCCCTGAACCCATTTTTCCGAAGTTACTAATCCTCTCCATATGTTACTAACCCTTTACATAGCCATCTGAACCCATTTTTCGGAAGTTACTAACACTCTTCATATGTTACTATCCCTTTACATGGCCCACTGAACCCATTTTTCGGAAATTACTAATCCTCTCCGTATGTTACTAACCCTTTACATGGCCCCCTGAACCCATTTTTCCGAAGTTACTAACCCTCTCCATATGTTACTAACCCTTTACATAGCTCCCTAAACCCATTTTTCAGAGGTTACTAACCCTCTCCATATGTTACTAACCCTTTACATGACCCCCTAAAGCCATTTTTCAGAACTTACTAACCCTCTCCGTATGTTACTAACCATTTACATGGCCCCCCGAACCCATTTTTCAGAACTTACTAACCCTCTTCGTATGTTACTAACCCTTTACATGTCCCCTGAACCCATTTTTCCGAAGTTACCCTCTCCATATGTTACTAACTTTTTACATAGCCATCTGAACCCAATTTTCGGAAGTTATTAACCCTCTCCATATGTTACTATCCCTTTACATTACCCCCTTAACCCATTTTTCGAAAGTTACTAACCCTCTACGTATGTTACTAACCCTTTACATGCCCCCCTGAACCCATTTTTCCGAAGTTACTAACCCTCTCCGTATGTTACTAACCCTTTACATGGCCCCCTGAACCCATTTTTTGGAAGTTACTAACCCTCTCCATATGTTACTAACACTTTACATGGCCCCCTGAACCCATTTTTCAGAGGTTACTAACCCTCTCCATATGTTACTAACCCTTTACATGGCCCTCTAAAGTCATTTTTCAGAACTTACTAACCCTGTCCGTATGTTACTACCCCTTTACATGACCTCCCGAACCCATTTTTCAGAACTTACTAACCCTCTCCGTATGTTACTAACCCTTTACATGGCCCCCTGAAGCCATTTTTCCGAAGTTACTAACCCTCTCCATATGTTACTAACCCTTTACATAGCCCCCTAAACCCATTTTTCGGAAGTTACTAACCCTCTTCATATGTTACTATCCCTTTACATGGCCCTCTGAACCCATTTTTCACAGGTTACTAACCCTCTCCATATGTTACTAACCGTTTACATGGCCCCCTGAACCCATTTTTCAGAACTTACTAACCCTCTCCGTATGTTACTAACCCTCTCCGTATGTTACTAACCCTTTACATAGCCCCCTGAACCCATTTTTTGGAAGTTACTAACCCTCTCCATATGTTACTAACCCTTTACATGGCCCCTGAACCCATTTTTCAGAGGTTACTAACCCTCTCCATATGTTACTAACCCTTTACATGGCCCTCTAAAGCCATTTTTCAGAACTTACTAACCCTCTCCGTATGTTACTACCCCTTTACATGACCCCCCGAACCCATTTTTCAGAACTTAATAACCCTCTCCGTATGTTACTAACTCTTTACATAGCCCCCTGAAGCAATTTTTCCGAAGTTACTAACCCTCTCCATATGTTACTAACCCTTTACATAGCCCCCTAAACCCATTTTTCGGAAGTTACTAACCCTATTCATATGTTACTATCCCTTTACATGGCCCCCTGAACCCATTTTTCACAGGTTACTAACCCTCTCCATATGTTACTAACCGTTTACATGGCCCCCTGAACCCATTTTTCAGAACTTACTAACCCTCTCCGTATGTTACTAACCCTTTACATGCCCCCCTGAACCCATTTTTACGAAGTTACTAACTCTCTCTGTATGTTACTAACCCATTACATGGCCCCCTGAACACATTTTTTGGAAGTTACTAACCCTCTCCATATGTTACTAACCCTTTACATGGCCCCCTAAAGTCATTTTTCAGAACTTACTAACACTCTCCGTATATTACTAACCCTTTACATGGCCCCCCGAACCCATTTTTCAGAACTTACTATCTCTCTCCGTATGTTACTAACCCTTTACATAGCCCCCTGAACCCTTTTTTCCGAAGTTACTAACCCTCTCCATATGTTACTAACCCTTTACATAGCCCCCTGAACCCATTTTTTGTAAGTTACTAATCCTCTCCATATGTTACTAACCCTTTACATGACCCCCTGAACCCATTTTTCAGAGGTTACTAACCTTCTCCATATATTACTAACCCTTTACATGGCCCTCTACAGCCATTTTTCAGAACTTACTAACCCTCTCCGTATGTTACTACCCCTTTACATGACCCCCCGAACCCATTTTTCAGAATTTACTAACCCTCTCCGTATGTTACTAACCCTTTACATAACCCCTAAACCCATTTTTTGGAAGTTACTAACCCTCTTCATATGTTACTATCCCTTTACATGACCCCCTGAACCCATTTTTCACAGGTTACTAACCCTCTCCATATGTTACTAACCGTTTACATGACCCCCTGAACCCATTTTTCAGAACTTACTAACCCTCTCCGTATGTTACTAACCCTTTACATGGCCCCCCGAACCCTTTTTTCAGAACTTACTAACCCTCTCCGTATGTTACTAACCCTTTACACAGTCCTCTGAACCCATTTTTCGGAAGTTACTAACCCTCTCCATATGTTACTAACCCTTTACATGGCCCCCTAAAGCCATTTTTCAGAACTTACTAACCCTCTCCGTATATTACTAACCCTTTACATGGCCCCCCGAACCCATTTTTCAGAACTTACTAACCGTCTCCGTATGTTACTAACCATTTACATAGTCCCCTGAACCCTTTTTTCCGAAGTTACTAACCCTCTCCATATGTTACTAACCCTTTACATAGCCCCCTGAACCCATTTTTTGTAAGTTATTAACCCTCTCCATATGTTACTAACCCTTTACATGACCCCCTGAATCCATTTTTCAGAGGTTACTAACCCTCTCCATATATTACTAACCCTTTACATGGCACTCTAAAGCCATTTTTCAGAACTTACTAACCCTCTCCGTATGTTACTACCCCTTTACATGACCCCCCGAACCCATTTTTCAGAACTTACTAACCCTCTCCGTATGTTACTAACCCTTTACATAGCCCCCTGAAGTCATTTTTCCGAAGTTACTAACCCTTTCCATATGTTACTAACCCTTTACATAGTCCCCTAAACCCATTTTTCGGAAGTTACTAACCCTCTTCATAAGTTACTATCCATTTACATGGCCCCCTGAACCCATTTTTCACAGGTTACTAACCCTCTCCATATGTTACTAACCGTTTACATGGCCCACTGAACCCATTTTTCAGAACTTACTAACCCTCTCCGTATGTTACTAACCCTTTACATGGCCCCCCGAACCCTTTTTTCAGAACTTACTAACCCTCTCCGTATGTTACTAACCTTTTACACAGCCCTCTGAACCCATTTTTCGGAAGTTACTAACCCTCTCCATATGTTACTATCCCTTTACATGCCCCCTGAACACATTTTTCGTAAGTTATTAACCCTCTTTGTATGTTACTAACCCTTTACATGGCCCCCTGAACCCATTTTTCCGAAGTTACTAACCCTCTCCATATGTTACTAACCCTTTACATGGCCCCATGAACCCATTTTTTGGAAATTACTAACCCTCTTCATATGTTACAAACCCTTTACATGGCCCCCTAAACCCATTTTTCAGAGGTTACTAACCCTCTCCAAATGTTACTAACCCTTTACATGGCCCCCTAAAGCCATTTTTCAGAACTTACTAACCCTCTCTATGTAAAGGGTTAGTAACATACGGAGAGGGATAGTAAGTTCTGAAAAATCGGGTCGGGGGGCCATGTAAAGGGTTAGTAATATACGGAGAGGGTTAGTAAGTTCTGAAAAATGGCTTTAGGGGGCAATGTAAAGGGTTAGTAACATATGGAGAGGGTTAGTAACCTCTGAAAAATGGGTTCAGGGGGCCATGTAAAGGGTTAGTAACATATGGAGAGGGTTAGTAACTTCCAAAAAATGGGTTCAGGGGGCCATGTAAAGGGTTAGTAACATACGGAGAGGGTTAGTAACTTCGGAAAAATGGGTTGAGAGTGCTATGTAAAGGGTTAATATTAAATATTAATTTTTATTCAAAAATTTATTAATAATTCACATATAATTAGTAAATTTTGATATAATATTTTAAAACTTTATTTTTTCCAATTTATCAATTTATATATTATATTATTTATGACTTATTTGATATATTAGATATATATTTATATTGACCTAATCAGTAGACATATTAGATATTTCGTATCGGTGAAAATAAAGAACTGCAGACATATTTTATGAAAAAAAATTGGATAGAATGTAATTTTCTCTTTTGCTAAGAGTGCCAAGATAAAATTATGTTAGCTATGTCTAACCATTTTATTTATTTAACAATATGATATAAAATGTTGATTTTATAATAATAATATTTAATTCCTAAATAAGCTCAATCATGCATATAGTTTGATTTTCTCCATTAAATTCTTTTTCACTAAGAAGGGAAAACGTAGTTACTGTCATATAAAAATAAATACAATTTATTCAGAAATAGAACTCACCTGCCAGGGTAGTCAAGAAAGAGAAAGCAGTTCAGGTGAGACAGCGCGCGCTACTTTACATTGAATTTTTTAATCACATCATCATTAATGATGAGGCCACGGAAGGATAACAGGCGTGAGAAACGGCACCGTTAACGGGTTGGCTACCGTTCGACAGCCGTCTGGTGCATTTATCCAGACAAAACGTGGCCTCACGCGGTTGGCGACTGAGGGGCTCGCCTCAGGAGGGGTCCTGAGGCGATCCGAACCCTTCTTTTAAATTTAAAATATAAAAAAGAAATCTATAAAAGGGAAAGGGACGTCGTTTCTTCGTGATCACGCTCTCGCTCTCCCTCTCCCCCTCTCTCTCACCCGTCGGAAGCCGGGATGAAATTGCCCGCCGCCGCCGCCGCCCTCCGGGCGCTGCTCCTGATCTTGCTCGTCCTCTCTGCTGGCATGTGTGCGCCGCCCGCCAAGGCGGCTGCACAGACGGACCCTTCCGCCAAGTCCCTCCTCCGTCCCTGCGATGGAGATCGACCAGCACGCCACGATGAAGCTGCGCCGGGGTCCGTCCTCCCGGTGCCTCCTCCTGCAAGGAAATCTGCCCCGCGTGCAGGCGGCGGCGAAGCGGGAGGTGCCCAGCGGGCCTAACCGTCTCCACAACTAGCGGCGCCTCCTTTTACAGCTGCCCGTATATATGTTTGTGTGCCGAGAACACGGGCGGCGCCGCCGCCGCCGGCGGCTTCCTCGCCGCTCTCGTGTGTTCTTTATTCGTAATTCTCTGCTTGCATTTGACCCGTGGAAAGGTTCAACAATGGAGGATTCTTGAGTCAATATATATATATATATATATATATATATATGTTGGTCACAGCGATCTTTCTCCCGGCGTATAATACGACGACGTTGATCCGGAGAGTAGTGTTGTTACCGCCGAATTGCATGATTAGGACGACACTGCAGTACTATCGATCCGCAGGTGCTCCGGCAACTCTCGTTGAATGCGTTGACATCGTCAAATTAATTTCATTTGATATGTTAAATAAAATAATAGGATATGTATATACGTAACAAAGTTTCCATTATTCATCTAATTTTTGATCACCTAGAGGGATGAACTAATAGGTTATATATTATCCTGATGAGTTATTATCTTTACTCTAAGAATAATAGTAATAATAATTTGTTCACGATGCTACTGAATGTTAAATAGTTGGTTTCATGGGTGTGGTACCCCTCCGATGTTATCTGAAATAGAGAAAAAAATCAAAATTTTTACAAAATTTGAGAGCTTTGCAACTCAAAACTTGCGTCTTCGAAACTCAGAAAGAAATGACAAAATCAAACATTATTTTAATCTTTTTCTCATATTTTTTATTTTTAGGTAAAATATAGACAAGAGGCAACCAAATATGTTATACATTCCAAAGTAAAGTTGAGGACATCTTTGCCCAAGAACATCAATATTCAAATAAGTTTTCGGTGTAGTTAGAGTTTGCTTCAAATGCTTAACGGTAAACTTATTCTGACTGGATCATTAGATCTTTGTTTGTCAAGATGCAGGGTTCTTTCTTGTAATTTTACACATCGTTGAAAAAATATCACAGATCAAAATGGCATTAATCAACATTTCTTTTTGAGCTAAATCAACAAGATTCAACTGTGTCCGTTCACTTGTCATTTTCTTCTATATTTCTAACTTTATGGCAAAAATAAACAATATTAGTATTGATATTGATATTTCTAGAAGATGGAGTATCAATATCAAAATTGACACAGGTTGACACTTGTATTACATAACATGTGTTGTTTATACTACAAATTTCAAAATTGATATTATTATGGGGTGTTTGGTTGCACGATAATACACGTTTTTATTTAAAATTTTAAAAACTATAATAAAAAACTTTCGTAGGTGGTGTTTGGTAGCATGATAATTTTTTGTTTTAAAATTTTTTTACGGTTTCACCAATGACAAAAAAACAAAAGAGGTATTCACCTCTTTTATTTTCAAAAACTGTCTAGCTTGGTCCCCCGACAAACCCTCATTCGGGTCCTTGACTTCACGACGCTCTTAGTCACGGCAGCTCCCTCTTCATGGTGCTTCTCCACGGCGGCGGCGGCCTCCTTCTTGTCCCCTTCTTCGAGAGCTCGCGGCAACACATCGTCGACGATGGCCTCCTCCAGGTCCCCCTTCTATGCCCCTTCTTCGTGAGATCTCTCCACGACGGCTTCCTCGGCGACGAGCCCCCTTCTTCGAAAGCTCGCAGTGGCACATTTCTAGCAGTGGATTCCCACTGTTGCTTGAGCTTGGAAGATCACGCAGTCGTCGATCTCTGTTTAATTTTGATAGGGAGGGGGAGGAACTAGGTATTCTCTGCGCATCCTTTTTCAGTTTTGGTGGGTGTTCGTTTCTCCGCCGCCGGAGCAAGCATCTACTATAAAGAATGGAGGAAAGAAGAGGTAGACCGGTGGCCCTCAGATCCCTCGACAATGCCCTGCCTGCCAAGCTGGAATGACCGAAGAAAATCGCTAAGGCTGCAGTGCCGAGGCCTGACATCCCTCACTCAGGAGGCGATGAGAATGCGGCGCTCTCGCCGCTGTCTAATGCTGCTGTTGAATCGCCGGTGGAGTACGTCGCCACCTGCGGCCTGAAACCCCTAGCCAACCCGAAACCAAGATCAATGTAAGATGCAATGGTTCTCCTCCTGCCGGCTATTCAACGGATCACCGTGCATTTCCCCTCTCTCGGTGGATTCTCTGATGGCAGTACTTTTTGATTAACTGATGTTCTTTATTGTGCTTAATTTTGTTTGCAGAGGTTGATAGAGGAGTTGGATTCAAAAGATTGGGCGAAGATTTGTGAAACTCTGAACGATGTCCGCCATCTAGCATTGCATCACTCCCCTCTTCTGCAGCCGATGTTGTAAGCAATCGACTCATCTCACCTCCTCTACATTCTAGATTATCCGGCAGATCTGAACTCGGATGCCATCTGTTCACATTCTCATCCGAAAGACTTGATGTGATGATGGTGACGGTGAGAGCTATGAATAACTTGAGGAGCGCTTTGTGCAAGACATTGATCATGGCTTCGACCGACGTCTTCCGGTCCTTCTCGGCCACACTCTGCTTCCAACAAATATGGAGAACGCACCCAATTTTCTCTTATGTGAAAACATTTGAAAGAAAATGGTATTGATCCATGTTGGTTGCCAAACAATTTATGATCATTTTTGAAAATTAAAATATTTTTACCAAACACATTAATTGTTATTTTTCACTTTTAAAATTTATCATGTTTGATATTATAATATATATATTTTTATCATGAAACCATATAAAAAAATAAAATGCAACCAATCACCCTATTAGTCAAACACCTCAGGTTGATTATTAACAATATCAATTTTAAAATTACTAGTGATAGAGATACCTAATAATATTACTAAACAGGACATTAGATAAGTACGTCTTGACTTCTTCTGCCTACTCCATAATCAATATGTAGTTCTTGTAACATGCATGTTGGCAACTTTATACATATGAATTAATATGGATTGTCAATTATCATGAAGTTTAAATTTTGAACTAATATTGATTATTTAGAATACATGGATCATCGATTATATATATACTATGAAGTTTATAATTTTTAATTACAGAGACATAAAAACTAATCACCACAACTTTGTAACACACACAACCCCAATAAAGTCCGACGCCCTACGTCCAATACATTAATTATATATACACGACTTGTAACATGCACGTACGATTGCACGGATCCGGAGTACCGACCATCGATGCTGAGCTGAGGGAAGCATCAACCGTAGCTACGGGGTGTCAATGGGGCTGGGGTCGGGTCAATCTTTATTTTTATTATTTTATATAATATATTTTACTTAAATTTATTTATATATTTATTTTTTATTAAAATCAGATTAACGAAAATAGAATTGATTGATTCCGATTTCAATTATGATAAACTATCGAAATATTTGATTCTCTGATAGTTTATAGGATACAAAAATAAATTTCAAATCTATTAATTTTTATTGGAATTGAATCAGAATATCGGATTCCGTTTACACCCTTACCGATAACGTAACAGAGATGGAGGATGAAGGGATCAGAGTAGAGGTGGAGGGAGCAAGCGGACGCTAAAGGGAAAAAGTGGGGGAGATTCACCCACTCTATTTAACAAAATGAGTTTATCAAAAATTTTATTGACCAAATTTCTATTTTATTTAATCCATTGACTCCCATTTCACTTATCATCCACTCGGATGATCCTGACGAATTCTCCTAAAAAACAACTAGATAACGTATTGTCAATAGAGTTTTAATCATGATACTTTTGCATTCAAAATATAATAGTATTTTATTGTTAAAACATTTATATAATTACCATGATATACTAACTAGATTGTTCTTAATATTTTATAGTCAAAATTTTTATTAAATATGATTTGATAAATAAAATTTTAGTTATAATATTTTTTACTCTAAACAAAACAATATCATGCAGTTAAAATAACATATATTTAACTTAATGTAATAAATAAATTAATATTTTATATCAAATTTAAATTTTGATATGAATAAGATGTAATAATTTATTGTCTTAATCATAATAATATTTTTTATTTATAAATTAAATTAAATAACATGATGTAATAAATTACATGATATTTGATAATTTATATCATATTTAAATTTTGATATGAATAAAATATGATGAATTTTTATTCCAAACGCATCAATGCTTTGTAGTTAAAAATCAGATGAAAATTATAAAGTTGTTCTAATAGTTGAAAATAAAATTTAAGATTTTAATTAATCATTAAATTTTAAATTTCTCGAAATTTAATATTAAAAAAAAATACTAGGTATTTAGTTTAACATGAAAAGGTAAAGGAGATATTTTCATTGAAAATTGACGCGAGGGTGATAATATTTTGAAAAAACGGACCTAGTGATAAATTCTTTTGAAAACATAATTTGTGGTAAAGTACATTTTGCCAAAAAGTGGACACAAAATGTCCATTATTAAGAGATAGGATGCAATTATAGGGGGGGGGGGGCGGCGGCTTGGGTGCGAATCTCTTTCACTTGCTATGGGGGCAAATGTGGGATTAGAGAAAAAAGATAGACGGCTGGTGTTACGGATGTTAACAAAGTGGGTGTAAGTTTAAATGAATTATAAAGGTTGGGTTTAAAGTGTTGGTCATTGGACTTTTTATTAAATTGATTCTATCAAGTGGGTCTATGATTAATTTTCCAAGTGTTTGGATGTGGTTGATTCTCGATAATTTTTTTTTTGAGACATGATTAAAATGAGAGAGTGAATCCCTGGAGGAGATTTTTCGAGAGAATTTTTCAGTCTCCTCGTATAAATGAGTGTAAGAATGATTTGATATCTTCTCACACTTTTATTTAATGATGATTTAATATTCTTACGTCTCATTTATGCGAAGAGACTCATAGATACCTTTAAGAAGATCCCCCTCTCAATTAAATTAAAATAAGAGCACACGTGATAGGTTGCGTGCAGAGACAACTTGACGATGAAGAGCAACTTGTTTGAGTTTCTATTTCATGTGACGGTGAAACGGTAGAATTGTTGTTGAAGTAAATTCGGAATCAATTTTTCCGGACATAATACATAAATGAAAACTATCCATCAAATAGACAGGCATTGGAAAGAGAAGGAGATGAATTAGATTTGGAGAGATGCACGCTAGGTCCGTTTTAGACCAAGTGTTTTCATCGTATATCCATTTTCAAAACCATTTTACCACTAGGTCTATTTGGTCAAAATATCATCCCACACCCTCTATTTTAGAGTGAAAATATCTCTTTTACCCCTTTCAAACCCATCTGTCCACCCTCTGCCTCGCTGCCTTCCCCTCCCTATTGCCTGCCGCCCACATCATCGGGGACGTCTCCTGGTCACCGGCCTCCTCCGCTGTGAGAGCAAGGACAGCACCGAGAGGGAAACCAAGGGGGCGGCGAAAAGGTGCAGATTGGAGTGATGCAGATCGGAGTTGGACGATGCCACTGGCCCCGCCAGTGGTGATGGTGACCACGCGGCTGAGGATGTCGGAGCACCGCTTGCAGTGGCAAGCCAAGGGTGCAGTCCGGCCTCCTTGGCAACCTCGACAGTGATATGGCAGATAGGTCGATTATATACTCCGTCATCGCCCCCACTGTAGGCGGTGGCACTCCTGCAAGAGGAGGCAGAAACGGAAGAGGAGGCGGAGGAAGACAAGGAGAAGGACGGCGAAGCAAGGCGGAGAAGGAAGACCTGTTGTCCTACTGCTGCCCCCTCGGTTCTCTCTCGACGGATCCGCTTAACAGCCGTGGCTAGTGTGGAATGCACTTGAGATTTTGGATGCCTGTGTGGAAGGGGGCAAAAACGAGATTTGAGGATAGAGAGATATGAAAATGGATCGGGTGACAACTCTATCCAGTGTCAACGGATTAGAGAGAATGAAAATTGGGTTAACGAATTTTTTGGTAAACCCATTTCCTTAAATGTACCTAATGTGAATTTTCCCATAAATTACTTTTAGGCCCATTTAAGAAAATGAGTTTACCAAAAAATCTGTTGACCCAATTTTCATTCCCTCTAGTCCGTTGACACCCCCATAAAATTGTCACCCAATCTATTTTTATCTCTCTCAATCTCCAAATCCCATTTTTACCCTTTTCCTCCATACGTCCACCATAATCGCGAGCCTCCTCTGCCGCCTCCTCCAACAGATTGGAGCCTTCTCCGCTGCCGCCTCCTCTAGTAGATCGGAGCCTCCTCCGCCGCCTCCTCCGCCAGCTCCTCCACCGCCTCCTCCAGCAGATCGGAGCCTCTGCCGCCGCCAACTCCTTTGAAAGTTCCTCTGCCACCTCCTCCGCCGTGATGGAGTGTGTGCGATGATATTTTGGAAACATGAATCTAGTGGTAAAATATTTTTGAAAATGGATATACGATGAAAGCACTTGGTCTAAAACAGACCATAGTGTGCATTTCGCCGATTTACACAGCTTACACCCCCGGGAAGGAGCTGCCGCCGTGCTGCCTTGCGAGCTCGCTGGCCGTCACGAAGATGCCGTGGAAGCCATACGGCACGCGCTGCGGCAGCGCCACCTCCGCCACGACCTCCAGCTCCGGCGACTTGGCGTCCATCACCAGGAAGCTGGACTTCCCGGTGGTCTCGTTGTGCACGTAGGTCACCAGGTAGCCGTCGTCCTCGTCCCGCGCTCCGGCGTCCTTGGCCACGAAGAACGGCTCCCCGCCGAAGCAGCCCGGCCCGTAGACTCTGCAAGCGGCCACGCAGTCCGCCGCCGCCGCCCGCATCTCGAAATCGAGCTTCACCACGCCCTTCATCTTCGGGATCCGCTCCGCCCCCCCAAGCCCCAGGTAGGCGTAGCGGTTCTTCTTCCCCCTGTACGCCGCGTTGATCACCCCCATCTCCAGGCTCCGGGCGGAGAGCGGCGTCCGGACGACGCCGCCGCTCCGGAGGTCGATCCTCAACATCTCCACGCAGCCGTGGAGAAGCTCCGTCTCTTCCAGAAAGGAGGAGACGTTGAGCAGGTTGGGCGCAACCAGGACGACGGTGTGGCCGCCGTCGCCGTCGCCATCTCCGTCCCCCTTCTCCTCCTCGACGTCCCATGCGTTGAGGAGGTGCAGGGCGTTGAAGCCCGGAACGTCGAACCACATCATCTCCTCCCCCGACGTGGCGTTCCGTGGTATGACGCCGATTCTCGGCGCCTTCCTCGGGTCCATCCGGATCAATGGCCACCCCCGGAAGATGCCCGGGCAGTCCACGGCGAACTGCGCGTCGGAGAAGATGGCGTAGCGTCCGGTGATGGCCAGGTCGTGGAACAGCGACGATCTCCGTATTGACAATAAGAATCATACGTGGCATCCTGGTTGATATGAGATGGGAAATTCAGTTGTAATTGTGTATTCTCATTTGACATACATTTGTTTACAGTGTCCGGTTCAATTGAACCGTAATGTAATCACATTGATATATATATATGACATACAAAAGGGCGCAGTGACTTCAATTGAAGTAGACTGCATTTTTCCCACTCACTCCTCTCTGCTCGTGCTCTTCTTCAATTTCAGTCTCTGCTTCAGATCTGCTGATTCATGAAGTCTTAGCTGCAATTCTTACTTGTATCAGAGCTCCGGTGAGATCCAATCGTCTCTGTGGTCTCAGTTCTGTTCGTTCTTTCTGGATTTCAGTTTTTGTCGAATTCAGTTGTCATGGATGAATCAGGAGTCAGTTCGCCAGTCAATTCTTCTTCTGTTTCGAAGCTTCCATTTGCTTCTGGCTCTGTCTTTGCTTCACTTCCTAATATTTCTCATCGGTTTTCTATTAAACTTAATGCTGAGAATTTTACCATATGGCGAGGACAGTTTATCCCCTTTCTCAAAACCTATCGTCTGATGGGATTAGTAGATGGTACTCTTTCTTGTCCTCCTGAATTTGTTCCGGATCCGTCAGATCCTACTTTGGATATATCAAATGCAGATGCTGATATATGGAAACAATATGATAATCTCATTATAACTCTCATAATGTCATCGGTTAGTGATTCTATATTACCGATGATTGTTGGATTGGAAACTTCACATGAAGTATGGAAAAGTCTTACGGCTGTGTATGGCTCAAGCTCTAAAACTAGAGCTCTTCAACTTCGTCTTCAGTTACAACAGTTGAAGAAAGGGACAATGAAGGTTACGGAATATCTTCACAAGGTGAAGAATATAGCTAATGCATTAAGTATGGCTAATGAACCAATGTCTGACAGTGAACTTCTCCTTCATGTACTGACTGGCCTAGGTCCAGAATATGATGCCTTTGTTACAGCTGTGACTAATAGATCGGATGCTGGTTCTTTATCTCTTGATGCTGTTCAAGGTCTTCTATTAAATCAGGAAATTCTGTTAAATCAGCGACAGAGTGCTATTACTGAACTTACGGCCAATATGGCAAAAGTTAATGTGAATTCAAATCAGCAGTCTCCGATTACCAATACTTACAGAGGAAGGGGTAGGAACTTTAGAGGTCGGTCTGGTGGCCGAGGCAGGTTTGATAGAAATTACAATTACAATGGAAATGATAGGTCCTCAGCTCAAGGAAATCCAGGTTTTCATAGTTCTTATAATTACAATTCTTATGATAGGTCCTCACATCAGACACATTATCCTATGATTTGTCAATTGTGTGATAGAAAGGGGCATAGTGCCTTAAACTGTTGGAAGCGGTTTGATGTATACTTCAGGCCTGATGGCACTGTTAGTCAAAGCAGTTCTGGTTCTTCTCCTCAGGCACATACAGCAAACTTTAACTCACCTCCACATTCTCAACATGATGTCAATTGGTATCCGGATAGTGGTGCAAATAGTCACATGACACCGAATGCAACCTTGATTCAGAATGCTATGCCTTATACTGGACAAGAGAAAGTGTTAATTGGCAACGGTGACGGACTGAATATTTCTCAAGTGGGCACTTCAGGTTATAAACATTTTCAACTTCTCAATACATTATATGTTCCTTCTTTGTCCAAAAATCTCTTATCTGTCTCCAAATTTACAAAAGATAACAATGTATCTCTTGAGTTCTTTCCTAACCGTTGTCTTGTTAAGGATATCAAGAATCAGAGGGTTTTGGCACAAGGACACAATATTGATGGATTGTATTGCTTGGCAAATGAACCTCAACATCCAACTGGTTTACAAGCTGAAGCTGTGGACGTGTGGCATCAAAGACTTGGGCATCCTGCATTACAAGTAGTTAAGAGAATTCTACATGGTGTTGGTGAATCATACATTAGTAGTTCACATTTCTTTTGTTCGGATTGTGCAGTTTCTAAGAGTCATAAACTGCATTTTCCTTCTTCTAGTCATGTTTCCAAGAGTCCTTTAGAGTTGATTACTTCAGATTTGTGGGGTCCTTCACCCTATCCTAGTAACAATGGATGTAAATACTATGTGATTTTTGTGGATCACTATAGTCGGTTTACTTGGTTATATCCTCTTATGGTTAAGAGTGATGTGGTTAAAGTGTTTCTTACTTTTAAACAACAAGTTGAAAACATATTCTCATGTTCAATAAAGTACTTTCAAAGTGATTGGGGTGGTGAATTTCAAGCTTTGACCCCTTGGTTTCTTAAGTTTGGAATTGTTCATCGTGTGGCTTGTCCTCATTCTCATCATCAAAATGGAGTTTCTGAACGTAAACATAGACATATAGTGGAAACAACATTGGGACTTCTTAGTCATGCTCAACTTCCATATAGTTTTTGGGAAGAAGCTGCTCAATGTGCAGCTTATCTTATAAATCGATTGCCCACTCCTGTTTTGGGTAACATCTGTCCATTTCAGAAACTGTTCAACAGAAAACCTGATTATACTATGCTTAAAGTTTTTGGGTGTGCTTGTTATCCCCACTTAAGGCCGTACAACACTCATAAGTTTACATTCCGTTCAGAGTGCTGTGTTTTCTTAGGATATAGTGAAAAACACAAGGGTTATAAGTGTTACTTACCACGCACAGGACGGACATATATTGCCATACATGTTGTTTTTAATGAACATTCTTTTCCATACAATACATTGGTTCAGTCTTCTCATTCTGGTTTTGATACACATAAGGATTATGTTGTTACTTTGCCAACACCCATTTTGACTGCACCTCGAACAAGTCTGGTTGATAAACAGAATTCTTCTTTGCCAAGTTCTGACAATCAACAGAGTAATATTGTGTCTGTACATCACTCTTCAGATAATGTACAGACTAGTTCAGATAATGTACAGCAGCTTGGTTCTTCTGCTGTTTCTCCTCTTTCTCATTCTGATCCATCTAATTCTCATTTACTGCATGAGAATGATAGTTCGGATTCTTCTCTATCTTCTGCCAATCCATCTCCTCCGAAGAAGTACAGGTCATTGACAGATATTCTGTCCAAAACCAGTCGCTATGCTCTGAATGTTCAGGTAGTTGAATCTGAACCTACTTGTTTTACTTCCGCAAACAAAGATTTATGTTGGCGACAGGCCATGTCCACTGAATTTATGGCATTACAAACTAATGGCACATGGGTGCTTGTTCCTCCACCATCTGGTGCAAATGTGATAGGATGTAAATGGATCTATAAGATAAAAAGGCATTCTGATGGGTCTATTGCTCGGTACAAAGCAAGACTTGTAGCCAAGGGCTACAGTCAAGAATATGGCATTGATTATACTGATACGTTCAGTCCTGTCATCAAGCCTTCTACCATTCGGTTAATTTTGTCATTGGCTGTTACTAATCAGTGGAAAATCAAACAATTGGATGTCAATAATGCTTTTTTACATGGTAGTCTCAATGAGGACATCTATATGGTTCAACCTCCAGGCTATATTGACAAGAATTATCCCACTCACATTTGCAAATTACAAAAGTCTTTATATGGTCTTAAACAAGCTCCTAGAGCTTGGTTTCATAGACTTTATTCTTATCTTGTCAAAGTGGGATTCAAGGCTTCCATATGTGATCCAAGTTTATTTCTATATGACAAGGATGGTATTTCTCTTTATCTCTTGATCTATGTAGATGATATTATCTTAACCGGAAACAATGCTGCAGCCATTTCAAAGTTTATTTCAGAGGTTTCAAATACTTTTTCTCTTAAGGACCTGGGGGATCTTCATTTCTTTCTTGGCATAGAAGTGACTAGGACTATCAGTGGCCTTCATCTTACACAAACCAAGTACATACTGGATTTGTTGAAAAAGGCAGAATTACTTGATTTAAAGCCCTTGTCTACACCAATTGCTTCTCGCACTTCACTTTCACAACATGATGGAGAGTCTTTATCAGATCCTACTTACTATCGGAGTTTAGTAGATTCTCTCCAATACATCACATTAACCAGGCCTGATGTTAGTTTTGCGGTCAATAAGGTCTGTCAATTTTTGGCAGCTCCTTCATCTACTCACTTGACAGTTGTGAAAAGAATTTTGAGGTATCTAAAAGCAACACATAAGTATGGTCTTTTAATCAGACCGACTGCTTTTAACCTTCAAGTATTCTCGGATGCTGACTGGGCCAGATGTCCAGATGACAGAAGATCCACTGGAGGATATGGTATTTATCTCGGAGATAATCTTGTCTCTTGGTTTGCCAAGAAACAGAGAACAGTATCAAGATCCAGCACTGAGGCTGAGATGCGTGCCCTTGTTCTTGCTGTAACTGATCTGCTTTGGTTACTTCAATTAACAAAAGAATTGAAGATCTCTCTATTATCTTCACCGACTGTGTGGTGTGATAACATTTCGGCTATATATCTTAGTGCAAATCCAGCATTCAGAGCTAGAACGCGCCATGTAGAGATTGACTATCACTTTGTTAGACAGCTAGTTCAAGAAAAAGCAATTGTTATCAAGCATCTGGCCAGCAGAGATCAGCTTGCGGATGTTTTCACTAAGCCTTTGGCTGTCCAGCAGTTTGAACAATTCAGGTCCAAGATAAGCGTTAGTCCCCCGCTTTACTTGAGGGGGGTATTGACAATAAGAATCATACGTGGCATCCTGGTTGATATGAGATGGGAAATTCAGTTGTAATTGTGTATTCTCATTTGACATACATTTGTTTACAGTGTCCGGTTCAATAATGTAATCACATTGATATATATATATATGACATACAAAAGGGCGCAGTGACTTCAATTGAAGTAGACTGCATTTTTCCCGCTCACTCCTCTCTGCTCGTGCTCTTCTTCAATTTCAGTCTCTGCTTCAGATCTGCTGATTCATGAAGTCTTAGCTGCAATTCTCACTCTCCGGACGGAGAAGATGGGCACGTCCGGCTGCTTCTTCCCCTCCTCGCTGAAGCGGAAGTATGTCAAGAAAGGGGGGGGGGGAGACGGGCTGGTAACGGAAGGCGAAGACTTCGCCGGTGTCGAGATCCGCGCGCGGGTGGGCGGTCACCCCCTCCAAGGGCCACCGTCTCTCCAAGCTCGAGCGGCCGACGGTGGACAAGTCGCCGTCGGCGGTGGAGAGATGGAGGGCGTAGGGAAGGTCGGGCTCGCCGAGGGCGTACAGGCGATCGTGGAGGAAGGCGACGCTGACGTTTCCGGAGCTCAACCCTTGGTCGGCGGCGCTGCCCCGCTGCCCGGTGAAAAGTCTCGCCGCGAAGAGGGCGGCGCGTCCGAGACCGGCGAGGCCGTGGAAGGCGAAGAAACTGGGGAACAGGGCGGCGCCGGCGTCGCTTTCGACGGCGTACTTGTTGGTGCGCACGAAGCGGCTGCGCACAGGACTGGAGGACGGCGGCTGCCGTCCGCCGGCAGGAGGAGGGAGTGGACCATGCCGTCGCCGTCGAAGAGGTGGTAGGGTCCGCGCGGGGGGACGTGCCGCGGGTTCGGCCCGTTGCGGACGTAAGCGCCGCCGCGGAGGCAGGCGGGGATGGCCCCCTCGACGGCCGGACACGGCGTGGGCGGCAGCTCCGGCACGGGGCCGAAGTTGCCGGCGAGGACGCGACCGGGGTCGACGGGCGCCGGCAATGGCCGCCGCTCCAGCCACGTGTTTATCAGGTGCTCCCACGCGTTGCAGAGAACGGCGGCAAGAGATGGCGGAGGCCGTTTCGCCTGCGTCTTCTGCAACTCGGCCGGGGGAGCGTTCGAGAAGATTCCCTCCGGCGGCGGCGGTTTCTCGGCGGTCCCGACTGCAACCGCGGTGAAGCGGCGGAGGGGAGGAATGTTGGAAGAGTGATGGGACTATCTCTCACAAGAATTAAGCTAAAAGACAATGGAGATAGAAGAAGATAACACAAGGAATACACAATAGAAGAAAACCACAATACTCACTATATAAATCTCTTACAAGACTTGTATCTCAAAGAACAAGTATACCCATGTATATATAGGCCTTGGGTAGCCTCTCTACACAAGTAACTCCCCAAATATGACTTTTAAACACTCTTAAAAATTCACCTAAATGTGATGCACGAAATTCTCCTCCATTACTTGGATGGGAGGTTACAAGACCATACTAATTAGCCCCACTAACACCACCTAAATGACCATTTATTCTAAAACATAAGTAGAGGATAAACACACATTATTCTCCTCCACTAAAGACCTTTTAAGACTATTTTATGACCATTACAATATGGGAGATAAATGATACTAAATAAGAAATAAGTTTATTTCTCAACACCCCCTATAAACTTATTTCTCCTCCATCAATCATTCCAAGCATCTTCTTGAGTTTATTGAAGACATCAACCTTCAAGGCTTTGGTGAAAATATCGGCAACTTGATCTTGTGTTTTCACATAAACAACCTCAATCTTCTTATCCTTCACATGTTCCCGGATGAAGTGAAATCTTGTATCAATATGCTTACTTCTTTCATGATATACTGGATTCTTTGACAATGCAATTGTGGACTTGTTGTCAACAAATATCTTTGTAGGCTCACTTTGGTTAATACAAAGACTATTTAGCAATCTTCTTAACCAAAGTGCATGGCAAACTCCGGATGATAATGCCACATATTCGGCTTCACATGTAGAGAGTGTAACAATATGTTGCTTCTTAGAATACCAAGTGAAAGCAGTTCTTCCTAAGAAGAAAACAAACCCGGAAGTGCTCCTTCTTTCATCAATATCTCCTCCCCAATCACTATCGGAGTAGCCTACAAAATCAAATTCACTTGATGATGAATAAAATAATCCATGATTCAATGTACCTTTGATGTAGCGGAGAATTCTTTTGGCGGCTTTAAAATGTGAAAACTTGGGTTCTTCCATATATCGGCTCACTAAACCAACACCATATAGAATATCCGGCCTTGTACAAGTCAAGAATCTAAGGCTTCCAACCAAACTTTTGAATAAAGTTGAATCAACATTTTCACCATCTTCATGCTTTGACAATTTGAGACCACATTCTATTGGTGTGTTGATAGGGTTGCATTCATTCATATTGTATCTTGTCAAAATTTCTTGTGCATAACCTTCTTGTGAAATGAAAATGCCTTCACCAACTTGTTTCACTTCAATACCAAGAAAGTAAGACATAAGCCCAATATCCATCATTTCAAATTCTTTGATCATGCACTCTTTGAATTCTTGAAACATTTGTGGATTGTTTCCCGTGAAGATCAAATCATCAACATATAAGCAAACAAGTAATATATCTCCATTTGCATTTAACTTCACATAAAGAGCATGTTCATAGGGGCATTTGACAAAGTTATTTTGTAAGAAATAACTATCAATTCTACTATTCCATGCTCTAGGTGCTTGTTTTAAGCCATAGAGTGCCTTCTTGAGTTTTAGAACTTTTCTTTCATTTCCTTTCATAACATAACCCAATGGTTGATCAACATAAACTTCTTCTTCAAGAAAACCATTCAAGAATGCTGATTTCACATCCATTTGAAAAATTTTCCAATGATTTTGAGCCGCCAAAGCAATAAGCAAGCGAATAGTTTCTAACCGGGCAACGGGAGCAAATACCTCATCATAGTCAATTCCAACCTTTTGTTTGTATCCTTTGGCCACCAACCTTGCTTTAAACCTTTCAATTTCTCCTCTTGCATTCTTCTTTGTCTTGTACACCCATTTGACACCAATAGCTTTCTTGTCTTTTGGAAGATCTACCAACTCCCATGTTTTGTTCTTTTCTATGGATTTGATTTCATCATCCATAGCATCTTTCCATCTTCTATCTTTCACTGCATCATCAAATGTTAGTGGCTCAATATCTGCAAAAAGACAAAACAAAGTGAGGTTGTCTTGATTGTAGATCTCATCAAGAGATCTCATTTTCTTTCTTGGCCTTGAACCTTCTTCCAAAGTGGAAGATGTAGTTGAAGGGCTACCATCTTGTGGAGACAATAGCGGTGTAGTAGAATGTTCCTTTTCTTGTAATTCTTCCTCAAAGAAAGTGTTAGCTTCCTTATTGGTGTCATTTGTATCCCAATTCCATGAGATTTCTTCATCAAAAATAACATCTTCATTCACATCAACACTTCCATTAGATGGATCAAATAACTTATAACCCTTAGTACGAGAATCATAACCAAGAAAGATATACCTTTTGCTTTTGTCATCTAACTTGGTCCTTCTTTGATCCGGCACATGGGCATAAGCTACGCTTCCAAACACCTTCAAGTGAGAAACATCCGGTTTTTCTCCATACCATGCTTCATGAGGTGTCATTCCATCCAAACCTTTTGTAGGACATCTATTTAGCAAGTAAACCGCACAAGTAACGGCTTCACCCCAAAATTCTTTTGGCATGCTTTTGCTTTTCAACATACTTCGGGCCATATTGAGAATTGTTCGATTTCTTCTTTCGGCAACTCCATTTTGATGAGGTGAGTATGGAGTTGTAAGAGGACGATAAATACCTTGCTCTTCACAAAACTTCTCAAAGTTCTTTGATGTGAACTCTCCTCCTCTATCCGATCTCATTGCTTTGATGTAGAAACCACTTTGCTTTTCTACAAACACTTTGAACTTCTTAAAAACATCAAACACTTGAGACTTTTCTTTCAACAAATACACCCATGTCTTTCTAGTGAAATCATCGGTAAAGGTAAGAAAATATCTATTCTTACCAAGTGATATTGGAGAAATTGGCCCACATACATCGGTATGAAGAAGTTGAAGTGGTCTATGTGATCTTCTTGTTGCTTCCTTTGGAAAACTCTTTCTACGATGCTTGCCAAATACACAACCTTCACAAAGCTCATTTGGATGATCAATATAAGGCAAACCTTTCACCATGTCATGTGAAGTCAAATACTTCAAACTATTAAAGTTGAGGTGTCCATATCTTAAGTGCCAAAGCCAAGATTCATTCTTAAGACAAGATTTTAAGCACTTAGCAACTTCACTTTGAATGTTCAAGATGAACATTCTATTCTTTTCCATAGCAACTTTAGCAATCAAGTTATTCTTGTTGTCTCTTATAGAAAGACTATGATCTTTCATGTGGATATCATAACCTTTCTCTAAGAGTTGTCCCAAACTCAAAATATTATCTTTCATGTGGGGAATATAATAAACATCTTGAATCAATTGATAATCACCATGTTTTGAACGGATCAAGATGTTACCTTTTCCCTTGATTGCTATTTTGGAAGAATCACCAAATGTTACTTGACCACCCACGGTTTCATCAATCTCGGTGAAGATTTCCTTTCTTCCACTCATGTGATTGCTTGCACCGGAATCAAGGTACCACTTTTCTTGTTGGCCTTCATGATCTCCCTTATATGCTAGTAGAACACATGCCTCTTCATCTTCATTTTGCTTCTCAACATGATTAGCTTTTTTGTTATCATGGTTAGAAGTATCATTCCAACATTCACTAGCATAATGCCCAAATTTGTGACAATTGTAACATTCAACTTGATATTTTCCATACCTTGATTTTCCATGAAAATTGCCACGACCTCTTCCACGGCCTCTTGTTGGATATGATGATGTGTTGCTCCTCTCTTCATTGAAGGTACCTCGTCCTCCTCTTCCTCTTCCACCTCGTCCACGAACTCCACGACCTCGACCTCTTTGGTTCTTTGTCTCAACTTTCTCTTCTTTGAGAGAAAGCTTTGTTGCAAGAGCATGTTCCACGGTTTCCTTCTTCTTAAGAAGCCTTTGTTCATGAGCCTCTAAAGACCCAATAAGTTGCTCCACTTGCATAGTGTCCAAATTTTTGGACTCTTCAATGGCAACCACCACATGGTCAAACTTGGAATCAAGTGACCGGAGTAGCTTCTCTATCACACGGATATCGGTGAGAGTCTCACCATTTCTTCGAAGTTGATTCTCTACAACTTTCACCCTTGTATAGTAATCCGAGATAGTCTCGGTCTCATTCATATGTAAAGCTTCAAATTCACCTCTTAGAGTTTGGAGCCTTACCTTTTTCACCTTCTCTTCTCCTTTGCCATATTTCTCAAGCATGTCCCACGCCGCCTTTGATGAAGTTGCTTCAGCTATCTTCTCAAAGGTAGCTTCATCTACTCCTTGGTAGATGAGAAAGAGTGCCTTCTTATCACTCTTTCGGAGATCCTTCAAGGATGCCCTTTGATTTGGAGTCAAAATGGCATCATTCTCGGGCTCTTCATAGCCTTTGGTGACGACCTCCCACACATCTTGAGAACCAAGAAGCGCCTTCATTTGGATGCTCCAATTCTCATAGTTGCTCTTGGAGAGACGGGGAATTTGAAAGGGCATCATTGGACTTGACATAGCTCTGATACCACTTTGTTGGAAGAGTGATGGGACTATCTCTCACAAGAATTAAGCTAAAAGACAATGGAGATAGAAGAAGATAACACAAGGGATACACAATAGAAGAAAACCACAATACTCACTATATAAATCTCTTACAAGACTTGTATCTCAAAGAACAAGTATACCCATGTATATATAGGCCTTGGGTAGCCTCTCTACACAAGTAACTCCCCAAATATGACTTTTAAACACTCTTAAAAATTCACCTAAATGTGATGCACGAAATTCTCCTCCATTACTTGGATGGGAGGTTACAAGACCATACTAATTAGTCCCACTAACACCACCTAAATGACCATTTATTCTAAAACATAAGTAGAGGATAAACACACATTATTCTCCTCCACTAAAGACCTTTTAAGACTATTTTATGACCATTACAATATGGGAGATAAATGATACTAAATAAGAAATAAGTTTATTTCTCAACAAGGAAGGCGTCGAGAAGCAGTGTGGGGAAAGAAGGGGTGCCGGCGGCCGCTGGGGACGGCGGAGCTGATGGCTGTGACGACGGCGGTTCCCATTGTTGGGTAGGAAGTCTTGCCGGGAGTTTTCTTCTGAAAACGGCCATCTTATATCCCTCGAGACGACGGGATGATCGCACGGTCGTCACTCACGCGCGAGGTCACGTGACGGCACAGCGATTTTTTTTTTCATTTTTTCTTATTTTGAGGGTGCCGTGCCGGTCTGGCGCCGGGGAAGTCCTGTCGGTGGTGGACAAGATTTTTAGCAAGTTGGTTGATCGCATAATAAATTTTTATAAAAATTAAAAAATTTAAAGAAATATTTGTTTGAATGAAAGATTAATTTGGTGTTATGAATTTATATTTTTATGACAAAACTTATTTTAAAAGGTGTTTGACGCGGGGATTATAAATTGGAGAAATTAACTTCCGGTCAGTTTCAAAACTGATGTGCTCGAACGATAGGTCCGGTCAAATTTTCATTTTAATAGAAGATCTGATTTTCCTAATTACATGAACTTTCGCTCCAAAAATATGTTTGTTTGATCTCCATGTATTTATCCTTTATTTGGTCCGGTGATTTTTTTTTTCAGATAACGCACTCTTGTCTTTTTATTTCAAAACGGCAACGTGAGAGTTAAAATTAGGAGGATAAAATTTGGGTGAAAGTCGGACATAAAAACTCTCGTTTTCACCCAAAAGGTGGGTGGCAGACTCTTTTAATCCGACTTTCACCTGGACCCTTTTGGCAGTTAAAATCAGGTGTTTGGAGGCCCCGACTTCCGGTAGCGAGGTAAAAGTCGGGCTCAAAAGGTCGTCGGATCTTAATTTTAGTACCTGCCCTCTTAAACAGAGTTGGAGGATATCTTTTCGAATTCCAATCAGTTAAAGTCGGATTTTAATATTTGGGGGTGAAAGCCAGATTTGGCTTCATGAAACCGGGCTGTTCTTCTATTCTGCCAAGTTTAACTTTTACAGTGCTACCTTGAAAATAAAGAAATACTTTATCTGAAAAAAAAAAGAGAAGACTAACTTGGACGGAGAGGGCTCACAAGCACGTGCACTGTTTAGTGTTGCCGTATACTTGCTTGGTATACAGGTCGGCACGTCAATGCACCCCTTTGTTTCCATGCCTAGAGTAGACATTGTTCTGCCCCCTGCTATACCCCACTCGCCAACTTGGATGATCTTGATTCTTGACATGAATCATTTTATTAAATATCAGCCGCACAACGCAGATGTATAAAAGTTGTCTGCTATTGTTTTATAATTTATACATGTGATAGGCAACTTGGAGGGATGGAGATTATATCGAGGGATGTTATCAAGGAAAGATGTCCAACCACAAGACACCATATCTCCTCTTGGAGTATGGGTCACCTCAAGAAATCGGCAGAGAGAGTACCCTCCTCCGCCTGAGGCACAAAAAAATAAGAGTCACCATGATTTAAATACGACCCACTTTCATCGTGTGGGTCTCGTAAAAGTTTGTGTCGGGGAGGAAGGCACCCACTCCGCAGGCCTCCCAAGACAATCCAAACTCATCCTCTTCGCATGGTTACACTTTCTCCTCCGGTGTCCGATGCAATACGTCCAGACGATTCAAGGTCTTTTTGTTCCTTCGGTTTTATAGTTCCTTTATTAAAGTTTTTCTTTTAAACCAACACGTTTCGAAATCTTAGTTTTCGAACTAACGCAGCGAAAAAAATTTGTTTACAAAAGTAACATATTTTTTTCAAAAGTTAGATTTGAGTAGTTAATCCAACTTCCTAGAACAAATTAAGCAGCGAGGACAAAGTGACTCGACTTCTAGTCTGAAATAAAGTCAGATTTGTAAAATTCAACTTCTATATTGACGTGAGATTTTTACAATCCAACATCTAGGGGTGCAAACAAACCACCACACTCGACAAGTAACTCATAGTTCGGCTCGATAAAAACTCGGCTCGGCTCATTTATTATGTTAAATGAACCGGCTTGAACAAAAAATAAAGCTCGACTCATTAAACGAGCCGAGCATGAACAGACTCCTACTTGGCTCGGTAAGCTCGCGAATAACTCGATTAAATATTCTATTATATATTTATTTTTAAAAATTAAATTAAGAGTATTAATAGTTATATATTGTCACTTAAATATATTAAATAATTCAAAATTTAAGTTTAAACTTAAATCGAGTTTCATAAATCAGCTAAATCTAGAGTTTCACAAATGCTTTTTCATTGATTTTGAGTTTTATAAACGAGTTTGTATATAACTTAAGTTTGAATGTGAGTTGAATTTTAGTCTAATTATTATTCGAGTTCCAACTCGACTCGGCTCAATTAATAAATAAACTAGACTTGAACAAGGATTTAACATACTTGTTAAAACTCGAACTCAAACTCGTGTAAAATAAACGAGCCGAAATTGAACACCATACTATTCGACTCGGCTAGACTCGTTGGCACCCGTACCAACATCATAAACACTTTCAAATGCCACTAATCAAGGCGTCCTATTTTGGCGGTCTGACTTCACATAAGTCGTACTTTTGCGGCCTGACTTCATTTTTTAAATAGAGATCATATTTCAGTTAAAAATACAAAATTGTGTAATGATCGTCGAACACGTACGTTGTTTAACAAGTTTTTGTTGCGACAACATAAAATCACAGCAAAAGCTCAATTTATATAGCAACCAAAACACCTCATTAGTCAAATTGTTAACATTATTTGCTCGAGGTATTATAACCTGGGTCTGTAATGTTACTGTTTTTAGGTTAATAAAAAAAAGAGAATTAATTATTATATTTATTATTACTATTAATTTTTCTCCATCCTTCCCTTTTATTTTTCCCTTCGGTTACGCCCCCCTCCCGAAACTGCCTCCGCCGAGCGCCCTATTCTTCCTATTCTTCTTCTTCTCCTTCTTCTCTGTCGCCGCGCGACGCTTCCTCCTCCCCCCCCCAAGTCGACCTCGCGACCGCTTGCACCAACCGGAGCCGCCCCCGCGCGCACCAGCCAGCGCCTCCTGCACCAGCCGGAACCGCCCCCTCCGCGCGCACCAGTCGCCCCCCCCTCCATTGGTCGCCGCCGCCTCCCGCGGCCTCACCCTGCGGACCCGACCCTGCAGCCTCCGTCCCGCGCAGAAGCGCCGCCGCCGCCAACCCTGGCCGCCCCAGCATCGCACCCCTGCGCCAGCCAGCCATCGCCCCCCCGGTTGACGCCTTGCCCGCCAGCCGCCCCCGTCCGCGGCCGCCCGCCGCCCGGCCACCGCGGCCACCCCGCGCAGCCGCCGTCCCGGCCACGCCCGGCCACGCCCGGCCGCCGCGGCCACCCCGCGCAGCCCGCCGTCCCCGCCGCCTCGGCCACCCGCGCGGACCCGCCGCCCCGTTGACTCGCACAGCCCGGCGCCGCCCGCGCGCACCAGCCCGCCACCCGCGGCCGCCGCCGCGCCAGCCCCGCCGCCCGCCTGCGCCATTTCCCCCCCCCCCCCGTTGACCTCAGCCCGGCCGCCGCCCGCGCGCGTGCCAGCCGGCGACGTCCCCGCCGCTGCCCCTGCGACTGCGCGCGCCCGCGCGCGGTGTGCGCTGCCGTGCGCCATCCCCCTCCGCGGTACCCTCTCTCCCTCTCTCCTCTCTCATACCCCCTCTCACCTATCGCCTCTCTCCTATTATATCCATTTGTTCTTGTTAGATCATTTATCCTCTTTGTTTTAGCAGATTATCAGGTTACCATTCGATTCCGTTTTTCGTCGCCGTCGTGACCGCGGCATTCTCGTCACCCGGATCGATTCCGTTGGAATTCCGCGCGCCATTCGTCGTCGCCGTTAAGGTAGGCGTCTCGGCTATTCTTAGCACTCTAATATTTTGATTAAACCGTAAGAATCATGTTTAGATCACCAGGATTAGAAGATTGTAGTTAATGGGCTGTTTTGGATTTATTAGCATGTTTAGTTAGAGTTAGATTAATTTGTCTAGACCGTGCATATTTAGATTAAATTAGTTATTCATGTATGTTGGTCATCATGATAGGTTATGTATGTTTAAATCTAGCTAGTTTAGTATGTCTGCATCGCGATTAACCTTAATCATGTATATCTCGATTTGATAAAAAGCCGATGTAAGATTTAGGCATATGTTGTTAGAATTTAGTTTATTTTCTTTTATGTGATAGGTAGTTCTGTTTAAGTATGTAATTGTCATGGTTAGGTTGTAAATTGCATGATTCCATGTATATGCATTAGTTTGTGTTAGATTGTGTTATGGTATGCAAATATGGGGTGCATAGAACCATGAGTGTGCATCTATGTATTTCATGTTTGATTTGCCAATTAAATGTTCATGTTTACTGTCTGAGTTAATTATATGCTTGCATGGTGTGGAATGTGGTTAGTGCAGTGAGCTGCATTGTGATGGAAATGTACTTCACCAGACTATAATTCGGTCCTGTGGGCAGGAGATGAAGTAGAACAGTCCGGAGCATCCGTCGATCCCGGATACCGCGGTTTATCTTAAGTACTCCCCTGCCTATGGGGTACTATGAGATTTAGCTTACTATATGTTACTTCCTACTATATGGTAAATCTGGTGCTAGTTTTGTGATGTGACTACATTTATCAGATGGAGCATGGTATTTACTCAGACAGGTGTTTAGTTGTGTATTTTGGCATATATGTTAGTGGTCTAGTTGTGTTCTTGGTTTTATGTCAGGTTATGTGCATACCTAGAGTAGTCTAATGTGTAGGTTATGTCGGTTTTTATGCATTTGGAGTCATGTCATCATATGGGGTAATAGAATGACTTTGTAATCAATTAATTAAAGATATATGATTAGTTTAAACTCTATGTATTAAATCTGATTTTTAGGTTTATTATGTATTGTATACCACTAGAATCATTATTATAGTGGGGTAGTTCGGGTGTAAGTCCTACTGAGTCTGTGGTGACTCACCCCTTCCGTTGTTAATATTTTCAGGATTGCAGGTTTAGCGCAGCAGAAGCGTAGTGGTATTGTGGAATCCGTTGAGCTAGTGGAGTACTCTTTCAGTGTTGGTATTATTTAGATTGTAATTTCATAGTGATAATTAGATAGAATTATTGGAATTGTTTATTTTGATTGTGATTTTGGTCTTAATTGGTTCCAGACCGATATTCTTCCCCGTTACGTCGCCGGATTATCTTCCGCTGTGCATATTAAAAATCCGAGTCGTGACAGGGTCGGACCTGGCTTTGTATGGATCATCTTCCAAGAACAACCGGAAGGTCTGCGCCAAGGGTCCTTGTGATGTATAATCACACAACGTCTTAATCCTGTTGTCTTCTGAAGATCAGTTGGGGCATATATGGTACGGTTGGATGCAAGTGAATGATTTTTGCCACTTCGATTTTTTCTTCGAATTCTGTCGAGCGTCTCCATCTTTTCTTTGTATGCCTTCGTTTGGTGCATCGGCAGGTCTCCAAGGCCACCTGTTTTAACCTTCCAGTCGGATCCTTGTTTCATTCTCCTGTTCTTGTAATTTTGTACCAGATTGATATGGGATCGTAACGTAACACCCTGTTTGTTTAGAGTATTATAAATGATACTGTATTAATATTGATATTAATATTTTTTGAAGTTGAAATATCAATATTAAAATCGACAGTATCGAATTTGCAGAGCGTTTGGTATTACACGAGATTTTCCCGAATACGGCGTCCGCGGGGCTCCAGTTGCTCTGCGGGGGGGGGGGGGGCGACGGCGTCTGCCGGGGGGGAGGGGGGACGACGGGGGGACTCGGGGGGACGGCCGCGAGAGGGGAGGGGGGGACGACGGCGTCCGCCGCGGGGGAGGGGGGACGACGGGGGGGACTCGGGGGGACGGCCGCAGAGGGGAGGGGGGCGACGGCGTCCGCCGCGGGGGAGGGGGGCGACGGGGGGAGGGGGACGGGGAGGACGGCGGCCGCGGAGGGGGAGGGGGGCGACGGGAGGGACTCGGGGGACGGCCGCGAGAGGGAGGGGGGGGGACGACGGCGTCCGCCGCGGGGGAGGGGGGCGACGGGGGGACTCGGGGGACGGCCGCGAGAGGGGAGGGGGGGGGACGACGGCGTCCGCCGCGGGGGGGGGGCGACGGCGTCCGCCGCGGGGAGGGGGGCGACGGGGGAGACTCGGGGGGACGGCCGCAGAGGGGGGGGGGGACGACGGCGTCCGCCGCGGGGGAGGGGGGCGACGGGGGGACTCGGGGGGACGGCCGCGAGAGGGGAGGGGGGCGACGGGGGGAGGGGGACGGGGAGGACGGCGGCCGCGGAGGGGGAGGGGGCGACGGGGGGGACTCGGGGGGACGGCCGCGAGAGGGGAGGGGGGCGACGGCGGCGTCCGCCGCGGGGGAGGGGGGCGACGGGGGGGAGGGGGACGGGGAGGACGGCGGCCGCGGAGGGGAGGCGTCCGCGGTCCGCGGGGGGGCGACGAGGGGGACCCGCGGGGGGAGCGTCCGCCGCGAGGGGGGCGACGGCGGGGAGAGACTCGGGGGCGTCCCGCGGTCCGCGGGGGGGGGGGGGGGCGACGGTCGCCGTCCGCCGCGGGGAGGGGGGCGGCGAGGGGGACTCGGGGAAGACGGCCGCCGTCCGCCGCGGGGGGGAGCGTCCGCCGCGAGGGGGCGACCGCCGTCCGCCGCGGGGAGGGGGGCGGCGAGGGGGACTCGGGGAAGACGGCCGCCGTCCGCCGCGGGGGGGGGAACGTCCGCCGCGAGGGGGGCGAGCGCCGTCTGCCGCGGGGGAGGGGGGGCGGCGAGGGGGACTCGGGGAAGACGGCCGCCGTCTGCCGCGGGGGGAGCGTCTGCCGCGAGGGGGGCGACGGCGGGGAGAGACTCGGGGAGGGCGGCCGCGGGGAGACGTCTGCGCGATTGATTTCAATACAGGTATTGAGCTGTATTGTTTTTGATATTTTTTTTAACTATCAATCTTAAAATTAATAGTGATATCCAAACACCTATCAATGGAGAGTATCAATATCAGTTTTAAAACTGATATTGATACAGGTGCTTGATACTGTAAACAAACAGGCCATAAAGTAACTGAATACGTAGATTTAATAAGTAGAGCTGGATGAGTTAAGTGGCACATAGCATAGGTGAGTAACTAAATACATAGCCGGTCGAGCCTGGCTCGATTGGCACGGGGACCTGCGCCTGGGGGCGCAGGTCGCATCTTCGAGCCTCCCGGCGGCACTAGCCGGGCGTCCCCGGGGGGGGGACGACCTGTGGGGTTCGACGGGGTCGAACCCTCGCCACCCGCGGCAGCTGCGGGGCCTCTGGCCACTGTGCCACGTGAACAAAAAGAGTAACTAAATACAGTGAATGAGTTCGATGGAGTTAGTAAAATTAAGTGTGGTTTAATAACATATAGCGCAGGTCCTTTAGTGAGTTTGGGTGAGTTAACGATATATGTAATGGGTATAGGAGGTGTTCATGGTTCAGTTTGGTTCGGGTACAATGATATTTTTTTTTCTGACATAAATCAAACTGAAGGAGTAAAGTCAACTCGAATACTAAACTATTCTAGTTCGGTTTGATTTGATTCAAACTGATAATTAAAGGATTATTGTTTACAATATAATATATGTTATTAATTTATAAGTTAAAATATCTAAAATATATTTTTAAATAATAAAAAATATATAATATTATTTTTTAGTATATTTTAGATTAATTCGGGTTGATGATTTAAGGTCTCTTTGGTTGGGGGTAAAAAGATTGGCCCGGACAACGTTTTTCCGAAACCAACGCCCAGCTCATATTTGGATGACTGGAAAACCGGGGTCAATGAAAAAGTAATCTGTTCGGCTACATATTTCACCGACTTTGGCATCCATATATTCAATCCGGGTGCCGTTTTCAAGATCAAATGGGGAAGGTTAACAAAAATAATTGTTAATATGTTTTAAATTTTTAAATAATAATATTAAGAAATTTTATTTTTAAGAAAATTTTATAATATTTAATATTTTATAATGATAAATATGATAGATAGAATCCGTAAAAATAATTTAGTTAACATGTGTATTATTTTATATTAAAATTTAAAATGTAAATTGTTAACGGTAATTTAGAAACAATGAAAATAAATTCAAAAAATAAATTATAAATAATTAAATAAAAATATGTTTTAAAAAATAAATTATATGTAATCAAACAGTGTATTTTATTTTTAAATTTTTTTGGAAAAGTTATTACATAAAATTGTTTTACTTGAAATTATTTTTCGATGGATCCAGATAAACTCTTAAAAATTATTTTGCATGAAATAAAATGATTTTGTTAATTTTTATATTATTTTATAACTATTATTGTATCAAATTTTAAAACATTAAAGTTTGAAGAATGATTTAAAAACATATAAATAAGTAAAAATATTTTTAGAAAAATAATTTACATGCAAAAAATTTGTGTAATATATTTTGAATTTTTTTAAAAAAAATGTCTGGAAAATATTTTACATTTCATGAAAAACGATATACTAGCATCCAAACAAACGGTGGAAATAACTGATTTCAATCTCCATGATTAATAAATAAATAAAATTTGAACAATAGTTGAACGCATTTATTAAAACTCGAACTCGGACTCGAACTTATGTAAAATAGATGTTCGGCTCACCTCATTTAAATCCTTATTCATGAATTTATCTGTTTTAGGTATCGGCCGTGAGGATTTTTAAGCTATTTGGTTCCAACTTTGTTTTGAATCCTGTAACAATTTGATAATTTTCGAAATTTTTATTAAATAATAATTTTTATGAAAAAACTAATGAATCTTTAATTACTACTGATATTTGATCTAATAATTCGATATAAAAAAAATTAAGGCCTACGAGTAGATAGAGAATTATTATTTCATAAATATAATTACAATTTTAGTCAAACATTTATGCTCCCAAAAATAAGTAACATAAAATAAATAGAATGCAATACGTTAAGTTCAATGATAAATATATATATATGTATATACATATCTAAAACTAACCAAATTAAAAAAATATGTACGTAAATATTCATTACATTACAATTTTAATAAATTATGATTTCAAAGATTAATTCATAATATTGAAAAATAAAAAAGTTGCATTTTATACGGTCGACCCTCTTCTCGGTTTGCACAGAAAGATTGTGTTACTAGATATTGGAACTGAGTTAAGTTAAGCAAGTGCAAAACGGATTGTGGAATTGTTGTGGTGCTTTATAATCCCATCCATCCTCCATTAGATTTTGAATTTGGGTACCTTATTAGTCATGCTGTATTTGTTTTTGAACCATCATTGCCAAGGCCTGATTCCCGACCACCACAAAATCCAATTCATCCACCTGCTCCTATACTTCATATTAGTCATGTTGTATTTGCGTTTTGGATTTTTTTTTGACAGCCAATACATACATATGGTTTACCAAGGAACCAATAAAATGTTTTTTTCATAGGTCTGCTCAAGGAACTTGAGAAGACATTCCTCCTAAATGTACCTAATTACCGCGTCTATATGGGAGATGCTCTTCAAAGCAATGAATGTTCCGAGAGTTGATCAAGCGAATGTTGCTGGTGTTAGATGTTAGAAGGGAAGGCTTAATCCTTAGGACAATGAACAACGTATTCAGGAGAGAAATATTGCAATTGATGGAGTTTTAGTTGTAACCGTAAAAAGAATAGTCTGTTTTGTCATGCCATGGGAGAGTCAGATTTGCCGAGTTAAATGGGAAAATCTACTGTGCAGTTGCCCTCAATGTATTAATTTCTTCTTTATTTCTTTTACTTTTTGTTTGGAAGTGGGTTTGTTTCCAAGAGGTAAGCTATAAATCACCTTTTATTGGTGTTTTGTGGCACTTACGCTAGAGTTTTGTTCACCTTTTATGTTTGCTGTACTTATGGTTGAATTTTATGTTTATGTATGTCAGAGCATAGACAACAAAATATGAGACTTTGACATTTCAATTTGTTGAAAGTGGTCAACTTTATGTCAATTTTTCTTAATTTTTGTTTTAATTTCGTTATTTAAATTAAAAATTTTAAGTATATATTTAATTTTGTAAATAATATAACTTTTTTTATATTTTAACGATACTTTTGATATTAAAAAATATTTTTGACGTTAATTAATCAAAGTACATAATAGTGATTTTCATTTTGATATTGTATTATTAAATATATAATATAAATTTTAATATTAATATAATATTACCGAACGTTTAAAGAAATTTATCACTTTTAAAATTGATATTACATCTTCTTAGAATATCAATATCAAAATTGATACTGTATCAATTTTGATAATCAAAACAACCACCGGGGCATAAAGTAACTGGATACATAGATATAATGAGTAGAAACAGATGATGAATCAGGGACACAGCGTATGTAAGTAACTAAATACAGAGGATGAGTTCCACCGAGTTAATTAGTGTCGTTCAGTGTGATTTGATGTAATATATATAGTGCAGGCTGTTAAGCGAGTTTGGGTGAGTTAACAATATATGTAATAGGTACGGATGTTCATGGTTAGGTTTGGTTCGAGTTGGATGATCTCTTTTATTCGATTTGAATCGAATCGAAGAGATAAGTCACAACTCGAATCGAACTAGACTATTTTAGTTGGATTTGATTGGATCCAGACCGATGATCAAGCGATTATTGTCTACAATATAATATAAATATCTAAAATATATTTTTAAACAATAAAAATATATGCTATTATTTTTTAATATATTCTAGATTAATTGGGGTTGACGATTTAAATTTAGTTTCTTGAGCTTTAAACCAAGGGATCTTAATTTGCGTCTCTGCCCGGGTTCTCTGGTTGTTTACTCTACTCTTCTTAGGCAGCATATTATATGTTTTAGGAGTTAAAGAGCTGGTTTGTTTAAATACTTAAATCACCATGGTACGAATTATATTATTTGCAGACATCGACGTCAAATCTGACGGTGCTAAAATACTAAAATAGATTATTTGACCCATGGAAAGGGACCGGATCCTCTGCGCACTGCGGTGTGCACCTCAATGCACACCACTTCAATAATGTATCTTATATTACACTCAAAATAATTATTTTTAATATTTTTAAAATTACGAATATAAACAAAGATTATATATCAATAAAAATATAATATTATCAAATATTTTTATTGATATACTTTGTTATAAGTTAATTATGCATTTCATTCAAATAAATATGTAAAAAATATTTTTGATATTAATTTATATAGAATATAATATTAGATAATCTTTATTTATATTCACAATTTTAAAAATATTAAAAATAATTATTTTAAGTGTAATATAAGATAGATTATCGAAGTGGTGTGTACTGAGGTGCACACGGTAGTGCACGGAGGATCCGGCCCCGTGGGAAAGGTTCAACAATGGAGGATTTTTGAGTCAATATATATGTTGGTCACAGCGATCTCTTTCTCCCGGCGTATACGACGACGACGTTGATCCGGAGAGTGTTGTTACCGCCGAATTGCATGATTAGGACGACACTGCACTGTCGATCCGCGGGTGCTCCGGCAACTCTCGTTGAATAATGCGTTGACATCGTCAAATTATTTTCATTTGATATGTTAAATAAAATAATAGGATATGTATATATATATATACGCGTAACAAAGTTTTCATTATCCATCTAATTTTTGGTCACCTAGAGGGATGAACTAATAGGCTATATATATATTATCCTGATGAGCTGTTATTATCCGTACTGATCTAAGAAGAAGAAGAAGAAGTTCAATAGTTGGTTTCATGCATGGGTGTGACTCCCTCCGATGTTATCTTGAATAGAAAAAAAGATCGGATTTTTTTTAAAAATTGAGAGCCTTGCAACTCAAAACTCGCGTCTTCAAAATTTAGAAAGGGATGACAAAATCAAACATTTTTTTAATCTTTTGCTCATATTTTTTATTTCTAGTTAAGAATAGACAAAAGGCAACCAAATATGTTATACATTCCAACGTAAAGTTGAGGACATCTTTGCCCAAGTAAGTTTTCGGTGTACCGAGAGCTTGCTTCAAATACTCGACGATCAATTTATTCTGACCTGATCATTAGATCTTTGTTAGTCAAAATGCGGGGTTCTTTCTTGTAATTTTACAAATTAAAATGGCATTAATAAAAAATCCTTTTTGGGCCAAATCAACCGATTCAACTGTGATTATATTTTTATTGAAAATTGGTACGAGTGCGATGATATCTTGAAAAAATAGATCTAATAATAAAATATTTTTGAAAACGAACCTTGTGGTAAAATACTCTGCTTAAAATGGACTTAGTGTGCATTTTGCCAAAAAGTGGACTCAGAATATCCATTATTCAGAGATAGGATGTCGTTGGCCGAACGTAGCTCGGTTGGCACCCCCTCCCACCAGGTTTGGGGGGGGGGGGGGGTGGCGGGCTTCGAGAGCACCTGGTGACACCCGACCCTCCCCTTGGGGGGAGGGTTTATCTGGTGGGGACCGAGTCAACGGGGGCTCGATCCCCCGTCGCCCGCACACGTGGCGGGCTTCCGGCCATGCGCCTCCCCACCTGGACGGCGGTGTTCTATGCGGAGACGAGGGACGAGGGTGCAAATCTCTTTCACTTGCGATGGGGGCAAATGTGGAATTAGAGAAAAAAGATAGACGGTGGTGCTACTGATGTTAACAAAGAGGGGGCAAGTTTAAATGAATTATAAAGATTGCGTTTACAGTATTTCGTCTTTGGGCTTTTTATTAAAGTGATTCTATCAAGTGGGTCTACGACTAATTCTTCAAATGTTGGGATACGATAGATTATTCTTGATAGAAAAGATTTTTGAGACATGATTAAAAGGAGAGTAATTCCCCCGGGAGGTGAGAATTTTTTCAATCTCCTCACGTGAATAGAAATATAAGAATAATTTAATATCTTTTCACGTCTTTATCTAACTATGATTTAATACTCTTGTACCTTCTTTCATGTGAGAGTATTGAGAAGATATAAAGTGATTCTATAAAGTGAGTCTACGACTAAATCTTCAAATGTTGGGATACGATAGATTCTTGAAAGAAAATATTTTTGAGGCATGAAGAGTAGAAGTGAAGCTCGGGAGCACTGGAAGAAGAGTATGCCGAAACAGAAGGGCTCCAATTGGATGCCTCTCCCTCGGATGATTGTAATATATATATATATATATATATATATATATATATATGTGTCCCTCATTACAATGTGTACATTTTGTAAAAAAAGAAAATAGAAAAAATAGCAAACAGAGTACTCTATTTACTGTGTTAAATATGACTTACAGATGACAGAAGTGTAAATTGGGACTAAACCCTTATACATTTCATTTGTAACACTCTCCCTCAAGTTGGAGAGAACATGTGTCTGATCAACTTGTCTTGTAACCGATGGAATTGAATTTTGCTCAAAGATTTAGTGAGTAAATCACCAACCTTGCCACGACCGGGTACATAAAACATATTCACTGTTCCTGATTGAACCTTCTCACGCACAATGTGGCAATCAATGTCAATGTGCTTAGTGCGTTCTTGAAATCCAGGATTAGCACTGATATGTATCGCATCTTGATTATCACAAAATAATCTGACTGAGTCTAGTTTTATCCGAAAATCTTCAAGTACATGAAGAATCCATTGAATTTCACAAACTGCAGTAGTCAAGGCTCTATACTCGGACTCAGCATATGATCTAGGCACTGTAACCTGCTTCTTTGCTTTCCAAGAAATTGGTGAACTACCATTATATGTGACATACCTGTAATAGATCTTCTAGTGATTGGGCACGTAGCCCAATCAACATCAACATAAACATCCAGTTTAAAATCATTTTGAGCTGGGAAAAATATACCATTGGCTGGAACTCCGTTGAGAAATCTCACTACCCTTAATGCAGCTTTCCAATGTCTTTCGCATGGCTCATTCATAGGTTGACTAAGCAAATTAACAACATAAGTGATATCCGGTCTCGTAATTGTCAAATAAATCAACTTCCCTATCAATCTTCTGTACTGTGATGGGTCAGACAACTTAGTTGAATCAGTTTTATAAAGATCATGTTTCAATTCTAGAGAAGTAATGGCGGGCTTTGCATTCGTTAAACCATTCTCACTAATCAAACCAAGCACATACTTTCTCTGGTTCAGAAAAATACCTGACTTTGATTTGGCAATCTCCGATTCGAGAAAATACTTTGGTGCTCCTCACCGTTTGATATGGAATTTCTCATCAAGTAGTTCCTATAGATGTTCGGCCATATTTTATCTGTATCCATAAACATCATTCGGAAACTGTAAACAACATGATCACCCCTTCGGGGTGGACTAAGCAACACCCCCGTTTGGGATATAAGAAGATTAGGAAACCACTCTTGTTCGGGGTGAGAAAATTTTAAAATCACCCTTGAAGATATTGTTACCCTGTCATAAAATAATCCACGATAGATGATCAATATCGCGAAATAATAAGATAACATAAATAATCTCTTCAGCCGAAGGTGGCACACATGTTCTGATCATCACACACTCCGTCAATCACAAGATATCGATTGCAGCAAAGACACCAGATACACACACTACTGTCATCGCATCTAACTTTCTAATTTGGTTGCACATGGTCACCATAAGTTGCGTCTTAATTCGTATCTTAATGATAAATCTATATTTTTAATTCCTAGTTTTTTAATATTCGACTTCAACAAAAAAATCGATAGTTATTTTACGATCACACTTCTTGGTCAGAGACATGAAAACTTTTGTAAAATCGCGAAGAAAATAACTCCGGTTAAATTTCAAAGTTAAACATATTTTGTTAACAATATTACTGAGTATGTGTGACCGGGAGGATATTGTTAGTTAGTACGAATTTTAGGCACATTGGTTGATTTAATTGTTAGAAAAACACAGCCATTACATGATGCCATTCCCACGATATCTCTCTATATATGATATATAAGAAATTATAAAAATGTTATGTCAACCGTCCACGTATTAATTAACTTTGCGGACAAGACTAGGTAGGTATTTAGTTGCACAATAGATCTTTATATATTTTCATAATAAAAATTATATTAATATAAAATAAAAGTTAATAATAATATAAAAATTTTATGTGGGGGGGGGATGTGATAACAAAAAGGGAGAGTCACGTATGACCAAAGGAGATTGAGAATAACGATAGATAAAAAAAGAGGGTCTACTTTTTTTATCTTTAAAAGAACATCTCATTAAAATGTATAATTGTAATGATCGTCGATCATTTATTTTAATAAGTTTAGTGACAAAAAATAAAATTTCTAACAAAACTTAATATATCGAGCAGCCAAACCAGACGTATACGGTTGTTTAATTACAAAATGATGATGAATGTAAAACAAATCTCAAGTATAAGCTGCCGAGTGTGTAATATCTTATAACCGTTAATAAGCAGGGAACAATTCACACATTTAAGGGTACTTATACAAATATGAATAGACGTACGTACCCAAGCCATATTAATTAGTTTCATGGATATAATGTTAATAAAAATTTCAAGGCTCGACTTTTAGCTCATTTAGTCGTTGAACAGGGTTCAACCTGGTTATGATCGGAATCTCTCGTTTGGTTCAACCTGTTTGGAAGATTTTTAAACTGAATCAACCAGATCGGATAGTTTAACTTGAATTGGTTGAAAAAACAGTGTTGTAATATTATTAATAAAAATAAATATTTTTATAATAACATAAAATAAGGTTTAGTTATTTATAGCCTAAAAATAAATATTTACATGTAAAAATAACGATTTTGAATATTTTATCTATTTACGATCTGGGAACGAAGTTATGGAATTGAATTTGGTTCGATTCAATTTGAGTAGCTGGTTTAGTTTGGGTTAGTTTAGAAAAATGATCTTCAGTCGTATTAGATCGAATCTTGCACACTCCTAATGCATGACCCGAGATCCAAACGAGCCAAATATACTCGGCAAGGAGCTCGAAATTCAATCGGATAAAAATTCGAGTCAGTTCGTTTACGATGTTAAGTAGACGGGTTTGAACAAAAATAAAGTTTGATTCATTAAAAGAGTCCGAGTTTGAACAGGCTGGACTTGTGCCCAGCTCGACAAACTCTCGAGTAACTCAACTATATATACTAGATTGAATATTTATTTAATAATTAAATTACAAATATTAATAGTCGTATAATTTTACTTGTGTGCATAAAATAAGTTGAAATAAAATTTAATTTAAATATAAATTTATATCGAAATTTATAAATGAGTTAAAAATCAAATTTCACATCCGATTTTTGATAGACTCTATATTTTATAAACAAATGACGAGTTGTTGTTTGAGCTCTATAAGCAACAAACTTAGTTCACACAAGAGTTTAACTGTCCTTGTGAAACCACGAGTTCAAATTTGTATTCGGCTGTTCACTATTCGGTTCAAATTAAATTGATCAAGTAGTTTGGTTCGATTCGATTTGGTTTGAAATACCAATAGATTTGGTTTAGTTTCTATGACCTTTGAAATTAAACTAAATCGGTAAATCGAATAACTCAAATTAGATTAAATATTTTATTTAAGTATATTTGATAGTTATCTTTTCTTATAAAAATAAATTTATCACAAAAATTTGTAAGATAAAATTAATGAATCGTATACACATACGCACTAAATTTTAATAGAATATAATTTAAAAAATAAAATAAAATTATATATTAACGTATCTACTATACTTTAACAAAATATGATTTGAACCAAATCAAACCAATTTTATTTGATCCGATTTAATTTGATTTGAAAGATTATTTGATTTGATTTGCTCTTAAAAAATTATTTAAAAAATAAATCAAACCAAACTACGAACACCTTAGATTTTGTGGTTCAAGACTAGCGAGATCAACCGACATGAGACCCCACCGAGCCACCACTAGGGGTATAAACCGAATCCGATATTCCAATTTGATTTCAATAAAAATTAATAAGTTTGGAACTTGTTTTTCAATCTTATAAGCTATCAGAATCGGAATCGAATATTTCAATAGTTTATCGAAATCAGAATCGGAATCAGTTGATTCCATTTTTGTTAATCCGATTTCGATAAAAAAAATTAAATAAAATAAAGTTAAGTAAATTATAAAATATAATATATAAATTGATAAAATGATAAAAATAAGTTTTAAGAAGATTATATCAAATTTTAGTAATTATACGTAAATTATCGACTCATTTTTGAATAAAAATTAATATTTAATATTTGTTTTGGAATTTATCGGATTCACTTTCGATTTCGACAATGAAATTAAAACATAACAATTCTAAAATTATCAGAATCAGAATTAAAAATTCGTAACTTTTGTCGAAATCGAAATCAAATTCTGGTAATTTCACTGTCGAATCCAACCGGTTTACAGCCCTGGCCACCTCCAGGTGAGCCGGCTCGCTTCGCTCGGACCACAGCTACTCCGGTCTCACGGCTGGGCAAGGGGGGCAGTGTGAACGCGGACCAGGAGGACGGCACCGTCCGGCGACTCGGTCCGAGACGGACGACGCCGAGTTCACTCGGCGGACACGCACGCATTGACCCGCCTTCTCCTGCCCTCGCTGGGACCAGAACAGAAGGGCCACCCCAGACTTCCGCGTGACGACAACAACGGTCTTATCGGACGGACGGTCCCTTTCTCCGGATTCTCGGATCTCGGACTCCCTTTCTTAATTTCTCTCATCTTTACCGTAAAAGCGAACACTAATATATTTTTTTTCTTCGAGATCTATCGCAACGCGTACTGTTTTATTTTTTTTTTCGTTTGACAGGACACAATATACGAAAATTAAAAGAACAAATTCCTTTAATCTTTTGATTAAGCATTTTTTTTCATAAATATAAGAGAGAAGAAAATCTCAGATTCATGGATTTTCGACCTTGATTAGGATTGTAGCTAGTACTCTCTTTTTTTTTAAAAAAAATAAACTGTTATGTTTATTGACAAGTAAATGTCGTAGTTTATGAATATTACAAATTTTATGATAAATATATAATATAAAAACTTCAAACTATTGCTATATATTCACTGTATAAAAATAAGATATATATCTATATCATCCTATCGTTAAAAATAAAATTTGAACTTAAAATGACTTATTTCACCTAGCTTAGGCGCTTTTCGGTTAATAATTTTGGTATTTGAACTTAAAATAATGAATATAATTTTTGACATAATGTTTTTATCCTTATGATATATAAGAAGTTATCTGTTTACTCAATAACTAACAGAAAATGATCACTATCTATCAACGAAAACAATTTTATATTAATTATGTATATTAATCTTCAGTAAAAAAATCAAGCTCAACATTTTTTATCATTACACATCAAATAATCAGACGCAAACTTACAGAGTATATTATTTTATTTATTCCTGACATATATAATGTTACTTACATTGGAGTTTAATTTTATATGTTACTTACACATAATTGTGAGATTTTTTCTAGTAATCATGTGAATATATAAATGAATATATTGCCCAACATGGTTATATAAATTTCTAAAATTATGCCACTTTTGCCTAACAGATCAAACACCTTTCGCTAATTAATTTTAAAGTCTATACTATCATAGATTAGTATGAAACTTTTAAAAATAAAGATATAAAAATTAGAAAAATCAAATTCATACACCCTACAGTGATCTTTATAAAAAATAGACCCTAGAAGAAATCTTTATAAAAAATAGAGTGATTAATATAGATATGTAAATATAAATGAAAAAAAAATCATAAACAACAATTGCTTAATTACCTAGTCAGAAATAAAAATTACATTTATAGGTATCAAACGTCAAAGCCAAGGTTCTGAAAAAGATTGAAATGATCTATCTATTGGTAAGTTCCTCTCATGAACTAACTACCACATTTAAACGTGGTTGAGAAACAAGCACTCTCTTCACTTTAGAATAAAGAAGAGCATAAAATAATATATTAAAATAAAATCTAGGATAGCCAAAGGCATGAAATTATCATGCTTGGTGAGATGTTAGTAGAAAAAGTGGAGACCATGCATAACTAAGAAGAGGTGTTAAATGCCAATAAGAAAAAAAGATGTTAATGGGGTGTTTGGTCTCATGATAAATTAATCTAAGTTTTGTTACAAATTTATGTTTTTATAAAAATAAATGTTTGACAAGTATCACAAATTTGTATTTTTGAAGAGATTTTCTTGTTGGACAAAGAACTATGTGAGATATCCTTTTTTATATCCCGCGGTCCTGTCTTTTTTTTATCATATATGGCTCTCACTCTTTTTTGTCGGCATATCTCCTCAACCACGATAATTTTAAGTCATTAACTAGCTTACATTTTATTTTAATGCAATTTTTTATCGTAACAATGCTTCAAATTTTATTGCGCAGCCATACTCCCCGCAAATCTTACAATTTTTTGTCGAAGAAGAAAGCCTATACAAAACTTTTTTAATAAGATATAAAACTCAATTTGTCACGCAATCAAACACCACATAATTAACAAGAGCACATTTCATGATTTCACCACCCATCTTTTGCCATTTCACTACAACAAAAATTGCAGCACTCCGATCGTAGTCAACATCATCATCCATCATCCAGCTGGTGGTTGCATGCCCATTTGACGGGTCTTCATCTAATTAAGGTCTTTGACTCCCGGAAGCATCCTTCTCCACGCCAAGAGAGACTAGAAAATATTATTCCTTTTAATATGGACATTGCCATCATCAAGAGTACTGCTTGTTTCCCGGGAATCTGACTGTGACCATCACTCTCGTTGGCCACTGGTATGTATTTTATTTTGAAGAGGAGTAAAAGACTTCAAAGAACCTGCAGAGTGTGAAGGCTAGGAAAAGTTGGAACCTTTGCACCCATCAGATGCTAATGCCTTGGTTAGACTATTAAGAAAAAATGGCAGAAGATGGAGTATCAATATCAAAATTGAAGTGGACACATGCATGTCAATTCATGTTTTTTTGTGCTATAATTTTTGAAATTGATACTAATAGTCAAACGGTGATTTATCGGTATTTTTTTTAAAAAAATCAATGTACAGTGATGTAAGTATTTGATACTACAACGTGCCAACAAACAAGCTGTGAGCCTTCTTGTAATATTTATAGAGGAATATCCTCAAATTTCCAGACCGTAAGATGATGGTGATATTTATTAATAGCAACTGGATCAATCATGAAAATGGGACAAAATTGGGGATACCACAATTTCTCACTTCTCATGACAACGAGACCATTTTAGTTACAGAGATATATAGAGTACAACAGATGACTTAATTATTTATCTCATATTATGAACAGCCACACATGATCACTTATATATGACCTCATCTGTAACGTTTTATTTTTATATATTTGTCCTCGTTATTTTCTTTATTTCGATCAAATGGGTCATAAATTTATGCTCTCAATTTTACCCTCTCGAAATCATTCTCTATCAAATGGCATACACATTGAGATAAATATTGATTCCCCCTTACGACGAGCTGCGTTTGCTTTTGTTTCTTCCTTTGCGTATCTCTGTTTCAGGTTTCTGGTTAGAAAATATTTGATAACCCTAGAATCGATCATCAGCTGTATCCTCATCTTTCTTTATTATAGATAAAGAACTGTACAGAAATCTCACAAAAACTAATGGGGTGTTTGGTTGCATGATAATTTTTTGTACACTTTCGTGATAAAAAATTGTATTAAAATAAAAAGTGAACCATGACATAAAATTATCATGTTTGGAGGAATGTGATTACAAAAAAGAGTAACTACCACACATGACCAAACAAAGTGGGGGGACCACAAGAAAAAAGAAAGAGGTGAGGCCCACTTTTTTTGTTTAAGAAGAAAATCACTTTTAAAACATAAAATTGTCTTGGTTATCAAACACCTCTTTTAACAAGTTTTCTTACAATTTTTAAAAATTAAAACAAAAACTTTCATTATCATGCAACCAAACACCCCCATAAGGCTCAGACATGTGAGATTTACAAATTTTAGGTTTTTATAATAAATGTGTATCGCAATGATGAATCTATATGTTGTATGTCCGATGGGTTGCAAGTTGAGGTTTTATTACAAAAATATTTTTCTTAACAAAATTTGTTAAAAAATGTAGCGCAACAAATTCATGTTTCCAAAAAACAAATTTCTTGGACAAAAGGAAAGAAGAAATGGCATCCTCTTTTTCATCTTGTGGACTCACCTCAACTCTTTTGAATATATATATTTGATTCTCATTCTTTTTTTTGTTATCACATATCTCGAAACACGAAAATGTTATGTTATTAACTACCTTAGATTTTATTTTAATATAAATTTATAATCATAACAATACAGCCAAACACTCTGCGAGTCAAGGAAATTCTTTTCCTTCTCCCCATCACACAGTTCGAGGAAATTGAGGTTTCATCATGCTACAATATATTGCATGGAAACGCAAAGTGTTCATAGATATCCCAGTAGATATTATTCCCCTAATAAGAAAAACAGATGAAATCAGATTATAACACTAGCTAGATAGCTAGCTAGGTTTCTCCATGATCGGTGCCTGGAGAGCTTAATAGCTCCTCCTGGTGCGCTTGCAAAAACAACGCACAGGACTCGCATGCATATACGTACTTTTCCCTATATATATTTATATTTATCTGCTTGATTCAGAGTTAGAAGAAGGGATCCCACAGGGAGACCTGCTGCAGATCATCATCCCACTCCGCCGCCTGGTACGCCGACGAACCGGGCGGCGGCAGCGGCGGCGGCAGCAAAGCCTCCGCGAGCTCGCGCCACATCTTGGGCGAGTCCAGCCATGCGGCCTCCTCGAGCACCGGCAAGCCGCCACCGGCGCACGGGCCGTCGGCGGTCGAAGCCGCGGTCGTCAAGGCCGGAAGGGGGATGCTCCTGGGCGGCGGCGTCGGCGTCGGCCGCAGCCCGACGAGGGACGCCGCCGCCTGCGCGGCGGACCTGACGTCCTGGGGCGCGGAGCTCGCCGGCCTGGAAAGGGACCCCGCCCACTCGGGGAAGTTGAGGCGGGCCTCCCGTCCCTTGAGGCTGAGCGCGGCGACGTCGTAGGCGGCGGCCGCCATCTCCGCCGTCTCGAAGCTCCCGAGCCAGATCCTCGACTTCTTCCCGGGCTCGCGGATCTCCGACACCCACCTTCCCCACTTCCTCTTGCGCACCCCACGGTATGCCGGCGCCCCGGAGAGCGCCTCCTCCTCCTCCTCCTCCTCCGGCGAGCCGCCACGGCCAGCCATGTAATAGCTGTGCCGCCGATTGATCGATGGATGGCGTGCCGCCGTAGTACGTAGTGTCTCGGAGCTGCAGTGGACAATCGGGGAGATCAGTCCATGAGATCATCCGGATATATATATGCGCATAAATAGCTTGTGGCCGGCGGTGGGCTAGGGTTTATTATTGTTGTCACATGGGAGGTTGGTGGAGAGGGGGGGAGGGGCGGAGCTTCCTCGTAGCTACGTGAAGGCGGGCCGGACTCTGCATGGAGGAGACATTTTTTTTTTAAAAAAATGGCGTTTCTTGCGGGCGCGGACCCGCGCGCGCCGAAGGGAGCGGCGGCTCCCGGCGCCGGAGGAGCGGGCGCGCGGCGGGGCCGGGATGTTGGGGAGAGGAGAGGATACAGCTGGGGGGTGACGAGAGCTAGCTAGCGCTACACGGTTTCGCAGTCTGGCGGCCATTATCGTCCTCGACGGCGCTGGCTCGCCGGCCTCTCGGTCTGTGAAGACTCGGGACAAGAGACCGACCGAGCTCCGGTGGTGGGTCCGCCGGCGGAGCGTCGGCCTGTCCCACGGCGCCGAGCCGCCGCCGCCGCCGCCGCCGGAACTGTGTGCGCAACCTGCGATTCCGTGTGGGGGCGGTGGCCGGAATATCGCTCTCGTCCTGTGCGAGCTCGGGAGTCGGGATGGACATTTGTTCGGCTGTATTAGAGTAAAAGATAACTAGATAAAGACTGAGGTGTTTTACTTTCACACGTGTACATGTACACTTCGCATCTAATGCCACCTGTAACCCCATTCTTTCACTATATACACAAATTCTCCAACGCACTTCTCTCCGTTCTTTCTCTGGTTCTTAGTTCACTCTGTTCCTCTTGATCTGCTTCTCTACTGTAGAACATGGTTCACATCTTCATCTCTTATCTGACTTGGTATCAGAGCTAATGGAAGGATCTGCAGAGTTGTCAACAGCAAACTCATCTTACGCCAAATCCAGGTTCCGTTTATTTCTTCTTCCTCGATTTTGTCTGGATCAATTCCAAATGTTAGCTATACAGTTCCGATCAAGCTCAATAGTGAAAATTATATGTTATGGAGAGCTTAGTTGATTCCGTTTTTTCTCACACATGAGTTCATGGGAATCGTTGATGGCACGATTCCATGTCCATCTAGCATAATTGTAGATCCAACTGATTCTACGAAGCAAATCTCTAATCCTGAGGCTGAAACCTGGAAACAGTTTGATAATCTGATAATTACTGTTCTGATTTCTTCTAATTCGGAGTCTGTTTTACCTATGATTGTTGGTTATGGTACGTCTGCTGAGATCTGGAATGTGTTAGCATCTACTTTTGCCTCTTCTTCAAAAGTTCGTATACTTTAGTTGAAACTTCTGTTACAACAGTTAAAAAAGGGGTCGATGAAGGTTTGTGAATATATTCAGAAGATAAAATTCATTGCAAATTCTCTTGCAATGACAGATGAGCCAGTGTCATCTAGTGATTTGCTACTTTATGTTCTTACTAGTTTAGGACCAGAATACGAGTCCTTTGTGACTGCCATTACGACTAGAATGGATGCTTCTTTCTTAACTTTAGATGATATACAAGGGTTACTTCTGAATCATGAGATTCTGTTGCAAAAACATCAGCAGTCTATGTTAGAAATTAATGCTAATCTAGTAAAGACAAATCTGAATGCTACATAGCAGACGTAGAATAACTATAAAAATAATTCAAGCAGAGGCCGTGGTGGCTATAGAGGAAGGAATGGAGGAAGAAATAACCGTGGTGCATACAATAATACTGATAGGTTTCAATATCAACAGAATCAGCAGTTCAGCAATGGTAATAGAAATTTTACTGGGGATAGAAATCAAGTTCAGAATGGTTCATATGGTGTGTTTTTTTGTCAACTTTGTGATAAATGTGGGCATGTGGCCCTACAATGTTGGAAACAGTATGACATCAATTTTCGGAACAATCCTAATCTGAGCAATGCTCTGGGACCTCAGTATACTCAATCTGGACATTCACAATATTCTCAGTTTAATCCTCTTTGTGCTAATGTTGCATCTACAAATTCTGTGAATTCATCTTTTAATTCAAACTGGTACCCAGACAGTGGTGCTAATAGTCATATGACTCCGGACTTGGGTTTGTTACAAAATCCAGTTCCTTATAATGGACAGGACAGGGTTCATATTGGCAATGGTCAAGGACTTCCTATTGCTCATATTGGCCAATCAAGTTTTAAGATGTTCTCTCTTCCTCATACTTTACATGTTCCATCTTTAGCCAAAAGCTTGTTGTTGGTTTCTCAATTTACAAGGGATAACAACGTATATTTTGAATTTTATCCTACTCATTGTGTTGTGAAGGACATCAAGACACAGAAAGCTCTATGTCAAGGTCGCAATACTAATGGACTTTACACCATCTCACCGAATGATCATGAATTGATACTTGGATTCTCTGCTGCGACTGCTAGCACCTGGCATCATCGGCTTGGGCATCCTTCTATGCAAATAGTACATAAAATTCTCAGTTCTTTAGGAACTTCTTACAGTGCAGATAAACAGTTTTTTTGTTCTCATTGTGCTGTTTCAAAGAGTCATAGACAAACTTTTCCTATGTCTAGTTTTGTTTCTAAGCATCCACTTGAGATAGTAGCCTCGGATGTTTGGGGCCCGTCACCATATACTAGTACTTCTAGTTGTAAATACTATGTTTCTTTTGTTGATCACTATAGCCACTATTGCCGGCTATATACTATTTCAAAAAAGAGTGATGTTATGGCTGCTTTTATGTCTTTTAAAGCTTAAGTTGAGAATTTATTCTCAAGGGAAATCAAATATTTTCAGAGTGATTGGGGAGGTGAATATAGAAAGTTGAGTGATGTATTTTCAAACATGGGGATTGTTCATCGCATAGCATGTCCATACACCCATCATCAGAATGGACTGTCGGAGAGGAAGCATAGGCACATAGTGGAAACATGTTTAGCATTATTAAGTCAAGCACAACTTTCTTATCATTTTTGGGATTATGCTGCCAAGTGTGCAGTATATCTTATTAACCGAATGCCTACCTCTGTCTTGGGAGGATTATCTCCATTTGAAAAATTGTTTGGCAGCAGTCCGAATTACAAGTTTCTTAGAACTTTTGGATGTGCTTGCTATCCCCATCTTAGGCCATACAATTCTCATAAGTTCAGTTTTAGGTCTAAATGTTGTGTTTTCTTGGGATATAGTATGGACCATAAGGGATATATTTGTTTTTAACCGAAGACAAACAGAGTCTATACTGCTATCAATGTTGTTTTTGATGAGAAAACCTTTCCTTATAAAGTAATGGTTGGTGAGAATGTTCAGTTTTCCTTGCCTTCTACTACTATCTCTTTTTCTCTTCCAACTGTTAGTTCTCAGATGGTACACAATTCTTCTGGTGATATGTCTTGTTTATCACCGGAACACATACAGTCAACATCTTGGAAATCCATACCTGCAGATGTTCAACATATAAATGGCTCTCTTGCATCACCATCTATTGGTCCTATTTCTTCTTCTTCAGATGTGCATACTCCTCAATCCGATTCTGTGGAGTTCTCTATTAGCAATGTGCATAGCAGTACTGTACTAGGCCAGCCGGTTACTAATTCTGACTTGTCTACTGATGCTCCAAAGAAATAAAAATCTTTACATAAAATCATGTGTGATACCAAACCAGTAGAACTGAAAAAGAGTAGAAAATATGCTTTAACTGTTACTCGAGAGATACCAGAGCCACTTCTTTTAAAACTACAAATCAGTCATCCTGTTGGCGGATTGCCATGTCTGAGGAGTATTCTGCATTACAGAATAATGGCACTTGGGTTTTAGTACCTCTTCCTTATGGGGCTAATGTAGTTGGCTGTAAGTGGATCTATAAATTAAAACGAAATTCAGATGGGTCCATAGCTTGTTACAAAGCACGGTTAGTAGCAAAAGGGTTTACACAAGAATATGGATTGGATTACAATGATACTTTTAGTCCAATGGTTAAACCAACTACAATTCGATTAATTCTTTCAGTGGCAGTCACATATAACTGGAATATTTGTCAATTAGATGTTAACAATGCATTTTTGCATGGGAATTTAAATGAAGACATATATATGGTTCAACCACCTAGTTTTATTGATCATGCACATCCAACTCATGTTTATAAGTTGCAAAAAGCTCTTTATGGTTTAAAACAGGCCCCTCAGGCTTGGTTTTTTAAACTATATTCTCATCTTATGACCATGGGGTTTCAAGGATCTATGTGTAATCCATCTTTGTTTTTATATTGTGCAAATGGTGTGACTGTGTATCTCTTGGTACATGTGGATGATATTTTCATCACTGGCGGTGATTCTGCAGTTCTTCAAAGTATAATTTCTGATTTGTCAATAGCTTTTGCACTGAAGAATTTGGGAGAGTTGAATTACTTTCTTGGTATAGAAGTTTTTCGAACATTTGCTAGTATACATTTAAGTTAAAGAAAGTAGATTCTTGATTTGCTGGAGAAGTTTACTTTACAAGATGCTAAACCGTTTGCTACTCCAATTGCTCCAAGAAGTTTGGTATCTCAGATGGATGGAACTACCTTGGATGATCCTTCATTTTTCAGAAGTCTAGTTGGGTCATTGCAATATGCCACCATCACAAGGCCAGATATTACATTTGTAGTTAACAAAGTATGTCAATTCCTTGCTGCCCCTACTGATGTTCATATGACCATGGTAAAAAGGATCATTAGATATCTTAAGAATACATATCAATTTGGATTACTTCTGAAACCCAGTAGTTTTGAACTCCATGAGTTTTCTGACTCCGATTGGGCTGGTTGCCCTAATGATCGGAGGTCCACCAGTGGTTTTGGCATTTTTCTTGGGACCAATTTAATCAGTTGGATGTCAAGGAAACAGAAAACTGTCTCCAGGTCCAGCACTGAAGCTGAGATGAGGTCGATGGCTTCGGCGGTCACTAAGTTACTTTGGGTACTTCAGCTAATTAAAGAACTAAGGTTGAGGTTGTCTGTACCAGTTGTCTGGTGTGATAACCTGTCTACGATCTATTTGAGTGCAAATCCAGCCTTCAAAGCTAGAACAAAGCACATTGAAGTCGATTTTTATTTCATTAGGCAATTGGCATTGCAGCATCAAATTCTCATCAGACATATCTCGACCAATGATCAAACTGCTGATATCTTTACAAAACCCCTTCATACAGCTCAATTTGAGTTTTTCAGAGACACATTGAGCATTGTTTCCCCGCTCAGTTTGAGGGGGCATATTAGAGTAAAGGATAGGGAAATAGATAAAGGCTAAGGTGTCTTTTACTTTCACACGTGTACATGTACACTTGGCATCTGATGCCACCTGTAACCTCATTCTTTCATTATATATACAATTGATGTCTAAGTGATGAGCCACTGGCTCAGTCACAATTTACGAAAATTCTCTCGCGCACTTCTCTTCATCCTTTCTCTAGTTCTCAGTTCACTCTGTTCCTCTTGATCTTATTCTCTGCTGCAGAGCAAGATTCACACCTTCATCTCTTATCTGGCTGGCTGGATGAGAGGGGAGAAATTTTTTGAACTAGCACATCTTTAAACTTTATTTCCGGGAGTAAGAGGGTAAAATTTTTTTCACGCAAGTCGTTGCCTCGTGCAGCGACTTCAAATTTTTTTTTTTACGTAAAGGTGAAATCGCTGGATCAACCAGCGACTTCACCTTAACTATTGTATATATATAAATTATATAAATTATATTTTATAAAAATATATATAAATTAAATGTTATTTTAAAAATAAATTAAAATAATTCTATAAAAATATTTATTTTATTTTTAATGTTAACACATTTTATTAAATTTTAAAGTTAATTTTTATTACATATACCAACATAAAATGTTATGTTTACTTAATTAAATATAATAATTTATGTGTGATTTATCATAAATTTTATAAATCTTAATTATATTTTATTTTAAAGTAACATAGTTTATATTATTTTATTATTTAACCAAGTTTTAATCTTAATAATCTTATGTTACTTTTAATTTATTTTATTTATTTAACCAAGTTTAAATATTTATTTTTAATTTTATATTTTTAAAATAGTACATTATTTTAACATTATTAAATGTTACAACCGTTTTAAATAAATAAATATTTACAATTTAAAATGTAAAAAATAAAATTATTATTATATATTTTAACATGATTAAATAAATAAAATAAAATAAAAGTAATTTATTTCAACTATGTTTCTTTAAAATAAAATTACTTAATTTATATAATTTTTAATATTACTTAAACTTATATACTTAATAAATGTCATAATATATTTTAAATATTTATATACATAATTGAATTAATTATTTAATTTTAATATTTATACTTTGACTAAGTATGAATAAAACAAAATTAAAAATAATTTAATATAATATTTTATTTTAAAATATTATACGTATAACATTTATTAAATATATAAATTTAATTTAATTATTTTATTTTAATTAAATAAATATTATATACTATTATATGTTATTAATATTAAGAATATATTAACATAAAATAATTTATTTAAAAATAATTATAAATATTAATTTATATATGTTAATATGTATTATGTATTAATATATTAATATAATATTATGGAGTGAAAGTTGCTGGTAAGACCGATGACTTCCACTCCAAATATTTAAAAAAAAATAAAACGTGGAAGTCGCTGGTCTTAGCAGCGACTTTCACCTCAAGTATTTAAAAAAAAGGAAACATGAAAGTCGCTGGATAAACGAGCAACTTTGTCCCCTGAAATCGCTAACGGATGTAGCGACTTTGTCGAGTGTTAGATTTGGAAATAAAATCTTTAGGGTGTTAGTTCCGGAAATGAATGTTTTAAGTGTGTTGGATTAAATTTTTTTTCAAGAGGCGGATGTTCATCCCACCCGGTCGCAATGTAACCGCGGCAGATTATTGAACCAGACGAATAAATAAATAAATATTTAATAAATTCGAGAGTGGACATAAATTAAAAAGCGAATTTCCTTTCTTCACCAGAGATTTATGCGGTAGGTTTACGGTGTATTTGGAAAGGATTGAGATTTGTTAGGATTTCTTTTTATCGACACAAATAATCTGTCTATTTTTTATTCTAATTCTCGAAAATCTCTTCTTTATTTTCAAAGTACGAAAATAAGACATTTCAAATAAAACAAATATACTCGCAGAAGATGAAGACATTCACCAATCTATTTATGCTCCCTTAGTGTTCCGCACATAACTGATGGTACAAAAATACTAAAAATATATCATACAAGATAATCTACCGCAATTCTCTAGATCTTCCAAGACCAATAAATATTGAGCACGAATTTCATTGTTCAGAAGTGTTTGACACGAACACCACTCCAATGATCATAAAAATAATAGCTCTAGTATGGTAAAGAAAGAATACATGATTCTCATCATTGTTCTCTGTCGGCAATTGTTCTTCTTGACTCCCGAAGTGTTGAAATAACCATATTAGCTTTAATGTTGACTGACTAGCACGCATACCATGATCCAGCGGGATGACTTCTAAAAGTCTCTCACATACCTTCTATCCATGTATTAAACTCTCCGTTCGGAATAAAGGTATGTGTAACCACTATAGGACCACCTACCCAAAAACTTAGAATCATTGCAACATCCTGAAGTGTAATACTCATTAAATCATGAGGGGGAAGTGAAATGTCGAGGTTTCTAAACGCCATCGCTCAACTAAAGCCGTGATGAATTGTCTATCTAAATGGACTCACTTCAAATATGTAATATACAATAAGTCCATTGATTCTAACATTTCTAGTATGACATGATGACAAATACGCCAACTCCTAAAATGACTCACTAATAATAACAAATTGTCCTCCTATGAAAAAGAATACAAGTTATTTACATATAATCATTTCACCTTGGGATTGGTGGAGCGATGGCTACTCTAACCATACAATGAACTGCTAGAACGAAAATGTAGATCTATCCATGTAAAATACAAAATACAATATGAGTACCATAAAGGAAGTAAACATGGACTACAAATGGCTACTATAAAACAAGCTAATTAAAATGAACAAAGATGGAGGTGAACATGAGAGCCTATTCCTCTTCGGTCTACCTGACATTCAAACATAAGATGGAGGTAATAAAGGGATCACATTCTTCGATGTGTCAAAAGGTGACCAACACGTTGTATCTGGGACAATGTGAAATTCATTGACATATGTTGAATAATAGTTCTGAACTATGTACCAATATGAGGCACATATGTATAGATTCCAATTTATCGAACCAATTGCACAAATGAATGTTTGCAAGGAAAATGTCTCATTTGAGGTTCACAACAAATACATAAAAGTGAATTCTGATTAGTATTTATTTAGAAAGTGTGGCCATTATAATCATTTACATTCCACTGTCCTACATTAACTCGAGTTCGAATGATAATCTATCTACTTTTCTCTTTTATTTTTGACATCTTTTTCTCCATCTTTGGCTTAAGATACATCTCTAACTTCAATCTGATTGCACATCTTTGAAAGAGCATCAATCTAAGATGATGGTAAGTCATATAGACCAATGCATGTATAGGTAATCCTCTAACTATTTTTGATACATCATTAAAACATTTAGAGTAGTTCATAGTCAATATCTCAAATCTCTCTCTCTTTGTCACACGACAATGCCCAATATTCAGGATTCACTTCCAACAACCAAGCATGTACATCAACACATCACAATTGAATGTCATTCATTCAGTTTTTGAAATCCAAAAGAATACATGTTTGACCAACATTGTACATTCTTGTATAGAGATCTTGTCCACTGAAATGTCCTTAAAAATTTTGCTGATAATGATGAAGACAATATCAATTAGTTGTCGTTGGAAACCATGTCTCAACTGTTTTTTAATGCTCAAATGTATATATGAGATTCTACAAATTTCATCACGTTGTTCCCACATAGATGGAATTAATCGTGTAATTTGTTCTAAAACCCATGACCATTAAAGATCATTTTCACTGTTTATAATTACAAATGCTATAGGAAATAGCCCTTGGTCTGCATCCACTCCACATGTCACTAACAATGTACCACGATATTTTTCATATAAGAATGTTCCATCGACACTTATGATAGGTCTACAAGACCACCATACTTCTATGCATGGCATGAAACTCTAGAAGCAAAAAAGAAATCTTGATGTGTTACTCTCACATAAATAACTGTATACAGTACCTAGCATTGTCATCTTGATAGCTTCCATATATCTTAGGACATGAGTATAAGAGTTTTCCCAGTCCCCAAATAATCTCAAAAGCTTTCCTCCATGCACTCCAAGCCACATAGTAAGAAGGATGTATAGAGTACTTCATTTGTATTATATTTAAGATATCTTTTGGTTGAATATTTAGACGAGATCGGACAATTGGTAAAATATTTCATTGAATAATTGTTGATGTCAATTGTATATGACTTGTTTTGGAAGCAAGAGTGGAACAAGTGTGACTAATTTCAAACTTGGTTATTTTCCACAAACCCTCAACTCTTTTACTAACGCAAGCATATAATCTCCACTAACATCCATCTTCTAATTTAAGACATTTTAATGTCAATATGGTCTTTGTGGATCTATCTATTTTATACTGCACGTTTCACAAACAAAGTGAAAATTGCAACAATAAGGTCTTCTTTACACGTGAAAATATCTTCTTCAGAGATCTCATCTCCACCATCACCTCCAGTTCTTGGTTGTACTTAACTTTCTTCTCATCTGTCTTCTTCATCATCCTCATTAAACCCACTATTTGCTATAACATCATCAATCCAAGTTGCATCGTCATCGTCTTGAAATTGATCCATGAACACAATGATATTAAGCATTTCATTCGGTACTTCTTCGTTATCATCATCTACATCTTCATCACTATTTTTAGAATCATATTGTCCATTCAAATTTAATTCAACCCCATCATACAATGTTGTATTTCATTCAACTTCTACATTCAATGAAGGGACATTATACTAATATTGTGATATTAATTTTGTCATACTTGGTGGATTACATGCATAAGAAGCCCAAGTAGATGATTGACTTTGATTTATTCTCCATCCCGACTCTCTAATGGTGCTAATCTCTTCCTTCTCTATATACAATGTAATGTTATTCTCCATACATCTTCTTATCATCACTTTACATGACTCATCATCCACAACATTTTTTAATGCCATCGAAATAGTAGTATACCATCTTAAAATTGCATGTGTCTCGAATACTTCTGGTACAATGATATACATAATGTATAAACTCCTCAAATAAACATATCAATGGTACTTTAATAGAAGATGGATATCCACCGTCATAATACGCATAATTGTTATTGATTGAAAAAATAGCAGAAAGTAAGGTTGTTTGGGGTTCGACTCCGTGTCATTTTTTAAGTGAAATAGAATCGAAATGTGATCCAAACCAAATTGATTCAGTTGAACCTCAAACTAATAGTGAATCGAAACTAAACAGTTCGGTCTATTCATCAGTTTAACATGTATTATTATTATTTTATAAAATAATATTAGATTAGATTAGATTAAAATAATTAATCATGATTAATATTAAAATTAATGCTTATTTTTTAAAAAAATATATCTATTTTACATTATTTATTCTGTATTTATAGTAATATATGTAATTAATATAATATATAAATAAATTAGGTCAAATAGGGTCAACCAATTTTTCGATTTGATATAGTTTAGAGGGGAGCCGAACCTAATCAAACTGATTAAGAATTATCACTTCTGTTTGATTCAAGAAACTAAGGGTCTATTTGGTTTGATGTAAAACCAAAACCAACGAAAAAGTCTTTCTTGGAATACTATTTCCAAGAAAAGTGAAAACACTAGTAGATATTTGGTTGTCTGTAATTACTTTTCTAGAAATTTTCATCAATTACTTTCATGAGAACATCCATAGATGATTTTATTAATATTTATATAATTATATTATTTATTTTTAACAAAATATTGATGCATAAATAAATCAAGTAAATTATTTTGCATGAAGTTATTTTTTAATGAAATTAAAATATAGTTTATTATTTAGATATTAGTCAAATATTTTCTTGGAGAACAAGACCTATTATTTTGTTATTTTTTAAATTATTTTCAATCATTTGGATATCTGTACATTATTAAAAAATTTCATGTAAATTTTTATTGCATTATTCTCATTTATTTACTTGAATATTTAAAAATAATTACTAAATTTCATGTAACATTCTCAAATTAAGCATACGATAAAAATTTGTTTAAAACTAATAATTTTCACAAAAAATTGCTTTGCTAAAATTGGTTTGTTATCGTAATTTCTATCTAAAATAATTTAGTTAAAAATTAGTTCAAGCACTTGAAAAACTCAAGTTTCAGTCAATTTTTTGTTAATAAATTTGTTAAATTAATATTTTGTACGTAAAATATCTTTTATTTTTAAACACACAAGAATAAAATAAAATTTCTATCTATTGATATATATTTTTAAAAAATTAATTTTAAATAGTAAACTCATTACGTGTACTATCTATTTAATAATATTTTATTTAATATCATATATTTAAAAAAAACTCCACCCGCCATTGATGGAAAACGGCTTCAACCACATTCTGGCGGATGCCAAAATCTGGATGGATACGCAGTCAGACGTAATTCATTTTCCATGGGGCAATTTTTCCGGATAACCAAATAAGTTCAGTGAGGGTCATTTCGGGAAAATTGGCGCATGGAGCAAGTTCTCCTTGCAAACAAACGGACCCTAAATTATGACAAATTTCTAAACCCAATTAAACATGTCAATTCTGTATATCAATTTTGGCTAGGTCGGATAAACAATGTTGTGTCTAAAAATCCATCCTGACAAGGCCAATCATCTTCAGGGACCGTTGAAACCTTTCCCTATTCTTAATAAAATCCAACTGTTTAATAGTTTATACTTGAGTTAATTCTTTTTCTATTTTTCTTTATAATTATTTTATATTTTTAATACATATCTTTACTTTTGATAAATTCTTTAAAATACGATTATGAAGATCCAGGTGAATTGTCAAATTTTTAGAGAATCGTCGAGAGATGAGATAAATGTTTGTGATTAAATTTTTTATTTGTTACCTTCTCTCTATTATTTATTTATTTATTTACTAGGACAAATATGATATTGAAGTTAATTTTAGACAAAACATTTAGTTATTGTACTGCAGCGGATATGTCATAGCCGTGTGCCGTGTTCTCCTGATGGGGAGGGTTTAGAGTTCGAACCCTTATTGTTGTGGGTCACTAAGATAGTTTTTCGAAAAAAAATAGAGAAAATGTTTGAACCCATCGTCGCACAGCATGTTTGGTTATCCCCCGTGACCGACCTCAATTTGGTTATTGATAAATATTGATTTATTAAATGATTATTGTATAAAAATAAAATACTAAACTTATTTTAGGATGATAAACCTCGCAATCATAACAAAACAGTTTATTTTTAATTCATATTATTTTGCAATTCTAATTAAATTAAGTTATAAATTTTAAAACATATTTAGAAAAATAGTTGACTATTAATTAAATAATGTAATGGTGATTTAGTGAAACTGAATTACATTCAACCAAATGATAGATCATGTGTTTTTAAATTTCTTAGAAAAGTTACTCTTCACGAAATGTTTTACTTGATTTCATATTCACAAAGATCCAAATAGACCGGCAAGTTTGGCACCAATAATTTACAAAATATATATTATATGTTAATTTTTTATTTTAAATCACTAAGATTTCATATCATCTCTTTGAACTTTTATTTTTTTGTCATTTTACATATCATGTTTTATAATTAATTTAATTATTTTAAATTACTTAGAGGATATAAGTCAGACTTAGTCCTAAATTTGGGATCCCAAAATTTATGGAAGGAAACTTTGCCGAACCGGTACACTGAATGATTGACATCCCTGCACCGTGCATAATGTCTGATTCGCCATCAACTTGTCTGGCATCTTGTCAGATTCAAGCACCTGCCTATCCCATCGATGCCTGCACAATTCTCGTGGACATGTCCAATCAACCCCAATCAAAATGATTTGACCTCAATCAATCTTAATCTTTATATATTTTTAACAAACAGGTATAATATATTCATAACACAAATACAAGAGTGTCGAGATTTAAATAAGAGAAAATAGGCAGGCTACGATAATAACTGAATCAACTATAATTCTGTTAAAAATTATCTTGAACAACGAACACAAACGTAATCACCAGTGGACTAAACGTTAAATAGTAAAGATAGTCTAATCTTCGTGTTAGACTCAAATTTCTGGTTGTAAAAATTGAGCAGATTGATCTTTGATACTTGAATTTGAAATTGTTTGAATTTGAAATTGTTCAAGAAACTCGATAAAAGCTTAAACCAAACATAAATTTTATTTTAATCTATTTCCTATCCATAACTATTTGTACTCGTAATCTAACTTTTAAATAAATATTTAATCAAATAACCAATCCACCTATTGGCGAGCTTATCCGAGTCAAACAAAAATTAATTCAGACTCAACTCATTAACAGTTGCAAATTTACTTTTTTTTGTCTTAGGGGTGAGAGAATATTTCTTTTTTTTCCCCCTTTTTGTTTGGTTGATGCCTCGATGGTATGGTGGTCTGCACAGCAATGGGGGCGAGCAGGGGTTCAAGCCCGCTAGGTGCCGCCAGCGACAGGGCAGTCATGTCCACTACGCCAGCCGGGAAGATTTCATTATAGCACAGACGATCAGAGACACCGCAACAGAAGAACCGGAACAAAACGAAGGTACAGATCAAAGTTCATCACGCAGGTTCACCGGAGGAAATTCTTCAAGGGGAGCTTGTATGTGATGTAAGCCATCACCAGCTCCTGCGATTGCACCTCCAACATCATCACGCGCTGCTCTACCGGCCTTGATGGCAGCGGTTATCTTTCTCTGAAGCTTCAGCAGTCCAATTCGCTTGGAGACGACGTAGAAGACAGCGGCAGAAAACAAGATGAATCCGATGATGAGGATCACCCTGTTCCAGAAGGGAGTATAGCTCTAGGTTAGATTGATACATCTTCATCGCGGAAAGCTCAAATTTGGGCAGAGGTTCCGATGTCGATCTCCACCAATCTCGTGTTTGCACCGCGCCAAACCAAAAAGCGCTAGTTCTGAACAAGTCTCTTCTTTATGTGATTTTTAATGGATCGTGTGATTCTTTCTTTTTTTTACATATGCATCCTCTTCGAAACTATGTTTAAGAATCCACTTTCTGTGTCTCTTAGGAATATTGATCGAGGAATTTACCTGTCGAGAACATCCTGCCGTTGCATTTTTGTCAGCAGATTGCGAGTTCGCATCAACAGAGAGCGATGCCCTTTGTATTCACTTTCTGCCTTCTTTAACACGGTGGTGGATTCCTCTGAAACAGAAAATATCTTATTTTCTTTTAAAGGTGGTACGACCACAATTCATTTATTGAAAAGAATGGTAAACATATTACAGAGTATATCATAATAACAATAGAGAGAGAGAGAGATTAAGAAGACAAAGAGAAACCTACTGGCTACTACTGAGCTAGTAGTAGACTAGTAAACTAAATAAAAGACCAGACCCTTCCATTTGGTGAGGTCGCCCCACGCAGCTGCACATACTAAATAAGATCCGTAGCACACAAAGGACCAGTCATGCACTAAAAAACCATATTCTGCATGATTTCTGCTGGATCCTCAAAGGTGTCATTAAAAATTCTTCTATTCCAAGCCACCCCAGTGGCCCACTTGCATGCCGGGGATTAATTTTCCACACATCCAGAGTTTCACTCCACGAATTGTTTTTATCCCAATAAAGCAGTAAGAAATGCACATATTGAGCTTCACCCTGTTACTACTTCAAGCTTTTGATAATGCACGCCATAAAGCATTGATTACGCCATATCTCAAGAATAAACAGTCTATATCCTCAGAAAACGTGACTGACTGACAGAATCGAGAAAAATCTCTGAACCAGTGGTCGTGTTGGGAGCTTCATCCTGCAAAATTTTCGAAGCAGTCCTATCCCTAGTGGAATAATTGGGAACCATACCAGCTTGTCCTCACGAGAATGTGTACCTGTAGATGATGATGATGCCTTGCATATTTGTGAGGTTCACTATTTCTTCCTCTTTATGTCCCTCGTAGATCTTATAAGCTGATTCGCCTAACCAAAGTCACTTTTTCTTCCTAATTAACAGTGATCCTAAAAAGAATGAGAATAATTTCGACAAGTGATTCATTGCTTGTCTACCGATCGTTCTAGGAGGTTCTTCTATACCATTGCCAATTCCAACTGAAATAGAATGCCTGAAAAAGTCTCAGTTGTTGAGAATATCCTTCCAAAAGCTAGAAATATTGCTAAGATGGGTAGTAAACTTGTAAACCCAAATATCCCATGATCAGCCCATACTAAGAATAAATAATCTTGGCACATGAAGAAATGACATTGTTACTTAATTTCCACAACCACTTGGTTAGAAGCACATTGTTGCAAAATTCCAATGAAGTAATTGACATCTTCCTTCCTACCCTTCCACACATGGTTCCATTCAACCAACTGAAGATCCTGTACCCCCTCTTTTTCTTTGCCAGAAAAGCTCAGACCATATGCTCTCCAGTTCCTTGCACACACCCTTTGGAATTTTGAGAATAGAGAAATTGTACGAGGGACACTGAAGAACACACATGATAGGATCCATCTACCCCCAGCTGACAACAGTTTACTCTTCCAACCCTGAAGTTTGCACTCAAACTGATAAATTAAAGATTGTCAATCCTCCTTTTTTGTGCCTCTATCTAACAAAGAAAGACCCAAATACTCGAACAGCAAATACCTTGTTGAAATGGCTTCTAACAGCAGGAAGAGTAGACAATATAAGATAAAAGCATCACACATGATACAGCCAACATCTTCACATGGGTCATAATCTTTACCAATGCATATGCTAGAAAAGAGATTAGCAAATGATCTCAATCATAACGTTAAGATGATCTTTAGTTTGTGATACATAGATGAATGGACTGATGGATGGATAGACGGTTGATTGGCCAACAGAAACACAAGACAGAGGGACTACTATCTTGTTACAACATCAATAAGGTTGAAATATAGGTCACTGCGGAGCATAATTCACCACATAAATGTTCAGCAGATCCCATGTAAGCAACTAAGCACAGAATGACAACTGGAATTTCGGTTTCACTTTCATCTCAGGCAACATGGTGAGAAAATCTCCAAAAAAACTACTAAAATGTTGCAGAGAACATGAAATATTGGGTGAACTGACATAACAGTAAAAAACAATAATCTGCCAAATCTCTAGAAGGTAGTCGGAAAAAAGTTTTTCATGGGTGCAACAACAGCAAAGCTATTGACATGTGGGAAAAGTTTAAAGTGGTGATGCGGGACGGGGTGGCTAAAACCTGAAATTAAATGTGGAACACAAACTAAAATAGACTAATTAAAACAAACAGGGTTTAAACCGGCCTAAAATGCACCGAACCAGCTGGAATCAGTTAGGAACCAAGTTGAACTGGCCTCAACCGGGTCCAGAGCTGGCTGGGACCGGCTGGCCCTGTCAACCAAGCTGGGGCAAGCCATGGCCACATCATGTGGAGCAGGGCAGGGGTCGTGGCACAATAGTAGGCATGCAGGAGGTATCCGGCAGTGTGAAGAAGTGGGAGTGTGACTTGGGTAGGGTAGAGGGCGTCAAATGAGTGATGTGTCCGTAACGCTAGAAGACAAAACAGGAGGGGGCTTCACAGGCTTTAAAAAGTTTATTCATGGCAGATTGTAGCAGTCTTTGCTGGAAACAGAGGATGCAGAAGCAGGGCTAAGTGGAGGTGGATTTTTGAATGGAGAAAGGAGTTTCCGAGTGCTCTGTTGCCGTAAAAAGGACCCAGGAGCTTAGGAGTGCACAGATGGCGATGGCATTGGACAGCACTAGTGCTCTGTTGCCCGAGGAGAAAGATCAAGAGCCTCCCATTTCGTGTGTGGGTAAAGAAAAAGAACCAAAGGACCAGGAAGACAAGGAGAAACCAGGGTGAAGACCCACAGAGAAGGAGGTGGAGCAGACAAGTCGAACAGAACAGAGAGGGGGAAGACGATCATGGAGCCAGATCCGGTGTCGTGGTGTCTCCAGCGCCAGGATGGAGACTCCTGTCAGGAGCCGATTACTTCGGACTATCAGATCAGCCAACTGGAGAAGTGAAAGAGACTGGGGATCATCAGACAGGTCATGCCATAGAAAAATGCTAGGAGGATCTTGGAGGAACTCTAGGAATTACCGGAGGTTGTCCAAGTGCCATGCGGCTTCGAACAAGGAGCTTATTGATCCAGGACTGATCGCACCAGTTCCACGGTACCACCATTGAAGAATTCGGTAATGAACGTGGAGGAATTCTGGTGTCCAGTTGAGTTGGTCTCCAAAGATAATCTCACGATATCATCAGGTTTAGGAGTTGTTGTGAGCCAGGAGGTAATGAAACCACACAAACTTCAATGTTGAAGATGAACCAAACGATCGAGGAGCTACTTGTGACGAGAACCTTTGAAGGGGGGAGCAGAATGAAGGAACAGAGGCCAAATGCGCGGGGATGAAGAATGGCACCACGTCGAGAGAGTAAAGAGGGGAGTGGCCTCCTTGGCCAATCGGAGGGGGTGAAGAAGAATCCACCAGCACACAGCCCCCTACTGGACTACATGTCGTCCCACACCTTCCAAAAATTTTCTATCATTCCATTGATATCAATGGAAGTATATGAGGCTCCTTATGTAGAGATAAATTTTTTTTTACAAAAAAGACCTTTTAAAGAAAATATTTACAAACAAATCCTTCTAATGACATAAATACAAAAGAAACTAAAGTCTACTAAACAGGTTCTCATCATTCTCCACTACTAGGAGAAAACTCGTCATCGAGTTTAGAAGATGCATCTCAAACTTTGTCACTTATTTATGCACTGTACGCCAAAGAACCAACTGATAATAATGAGTAGATCCTAAGTTTTGATACCAAATTGATGTGGAATGTGGTAGGAATCGAAATAATGCTGTAAAACAAACTAAACAAACTGAACTAAAACAAAATCAGGTTTAAACCGGTCTTTAATGCACTGAATTGGACTTAACCGGTGCTGAACCAGGTCTGAACCCAGTTGAACTGGGATGGAGAGCTGGTCGTCCTGAAGCCCAGGCCTCCGAGCCGGGCCACCGTGGGTCCTGTACATGCCATACCTTCCAAGCCTTTGAGGAATGCGACTGGGCCAATTTGGCATGAAGAGGGCTCTCTTGGGAGTGGGTTCGGGCACATGACTGGCTTGAAGTTCACGGCTTGCTTGCAGGGAGGGAAAGGAAAGACGACAAAAATTGAGACTACACTACCAGATAAATTAGGAGAAACATTGCCCAGAACTAGAAAGTATTGTATCCGTAATAGAGGCACAACCTCTACTGTAGCGCCATCTTCACCAAAACAGAGGATGCAGAAATGGAGGACAAGGAGCAACGGCGGTGAACAGTCAGCTAAGCATCAAAAAGTTGAAGGAAAGGGGATCAGTGCCCAGATCCAGAGAAGTGGCAGAAAGGTGCTGTGTTAATTGGAATAGGAGGGAGGCATGTTGGATGCATCAAACAAAGCATCTTGGTCAAGCGCTGGATCTAGATTCCAGTAGTTGCTTCGTTGCCGGTCATCATGTGTCAGCTATGACTCCGTGAAGCATGTGGATGGTTGTTGCAGAAGCACCAGGAGAAAGTTGTTAGTACTTCGGGGATCACTAGAGGTGTCCACAATGACCATGGAGATAGTTGGAGGCATATGGATGAAGATCAGGCCACCATGGGGATTGCCAGAGAGTGCCTCCAATGCAGACCTGTTGATTATGTCAACTGGAGGCTCGGAACGTCAACTCCATAGGCCAAATGAGATGGAAGGAGACTTCGGAAGTCCATCGTGATCCAAGAGATGCCGGAGAATGTTGAGGCTGAACAAAAAGGAGGAAGACGACACCGATAGTGAAGTCAGACCTGTGGAAGCTATGAAGGGGAAAAGGAGGATGATGAAGGCCCGGAGGCTGAAAGTGAGGTAAAGAATGGCACCAAAACTAGAGGTAAAGACTGTGAACGCCTTAATGGCCCATCGAGGGGGTGAAGAGGGGACTACCGGTGCCAAGCCCTATAACAAAACCATGTGCTCCACTAGGCTCCAAAAATTCACTATCACATTCACTTCCATGGGAGTACATGGGCTGTTATATTAAAAGCCAATTCACAAAAAAGACCTTGTAAAGAAAATATTTACAATCAAGTCCTTCTAAGGTCATAAATGCAAACAAGCCTAAAATCCACTAAACATGTCCATAAGTTTGATTCTCAACACTGACAACAACCCCCTGGCAGGATCCTCATTGCTCGATGTTCAAACCTGCATTACTCATGCTAGTTTCTTTCGGCATCCTGCATCAACAATGACGCAGCACATCGAGGATAGCCCAACGATCCCTGGAAAGAGATCCTCTCTATCTACAAATACACAAGCGTTTTGACTTCCTCTGCTAGTTGACATCTTTCGGAACCTACCATCCCGCTTGCTTGGCCAAGATCTCACCATCACCACGCCCTTCTTCCTTCCTGGTTCCCCTGGCTCTTTCGAAGCTGGCTATGCAGATCCGGAAAGCTCCATATCCCATGTAGCTGAAGATTTAATCAATCCCCCTTCCAGATCTTCAGGAGTACTATGGAGCCACCATCATCTACCTCGCCTCTCATCTTTGTTCCTTTCTTCGGACCCTCCTCTCCTCTCTTGGCCTCGACAACCTTTGCACGTGAGGATGCTCCGCTGCCATTGCCTACTCCACCCTGTCGTCCGAATGAATGAGGAAGACCAAGCTACCCCTAACGATTTTGTCAGGACCCGCAGCACCCTTCACGCAATCAAACAAACAGAATTTCCTCCAGATGGTCTTGATCCTGCCTGAACGAGACTGGCGTGAGCTCTAGTTGCCGTCAGGTTCCAGTGCAGCGGCTGCCACAAACCTCTCCTGGCCGTGCTTCCAGGACAGCCACTTGACCCAGACAAGCCCACCACTGTGGACACTTGGAACCAGCCCAGATGCTGCCACAACCTCGGAGGGTTAAGTCAAGATGATTCGGCGGCAGGCTAATTGGCTCACCTGGTTCAAACTTGGTTTAGGCCCAACCTAAAGACGGTTTACAATGGTTTGCACCAATTCAAGGCCAAGACCGCACGGTTCAAAGTCCTACAAGCTGGTTTAGGGTAGTTCGAGGGGGTTTAGGTCCATTTCAGACCAGTTTTCTTCATTGCAGTCTATTTTAGTGCAAGTTGATGTTCTAACCTCATTTTTTTCCGCTTTTAACTAATCTTCACCATGCAGTCCCTTGTGTTATCAAAAACAGTCGCTCTAGTCACCTAAGTGACAAGGCGAGGCCTCACCGCCTCGACTAGCAGGTGCTTTCCCCAAGTGACTGCCTTCTCTGCCTAGGCAGCATAAGACCACCTCACCCTCTCTCTCTCTCTCTCTCTCTCTCTCTCTCTCTCTCTCCGATCTCCGATCTCCGATCTGTTTCTCCTCCCTTATGGGTCGACAAGCCCAACACCAGAACCCTTCACCAACGCCTAGAGTTATCATCACCGAAGAAGGTTGCCAGAGAAGCTAGACCTCGCTAGAGAAGCTATTTTAAGTAAATTTTTTATTTTATTTTCTATTTTCTATTTATTTTTAGTTTTTCTTTCGGTTTTCATCGTTGTTCTAATACAATGTCTTTATTGAATGGACTGATTTGTTTAACTCTGGCAGAGTTCACAGGAGAAGCCATTTCCTCTGTAGAATGTATGTTTTTCTCTCTTTTTTGTTTGTTTTCTTTTTTCTTCCAATTTTCGTTCATGTTCTAATATATTGTTGTGATTAAAGGATTTGTTTCTCATTGTTGGAGGAAGACTAAGAAGCCAGATCTCACCAGAGAAGTCATTTTTGATGAATTTTTGTTTTTTTCTAATTTTCATTTATTTTTGATTTTTCAATTTTTACAAAGGGACGTCTTTGTTCCCCTTCATCCAAGTTCACCGGAGAACCAGACCTCGCTGAAGAAAGGTACATTTTCAATTTATTTATTTATTTTTGTTTAATTTCAACTTTTGGACATTAGCACACCAGTTTTTTAGATTTAAATCTTATGAATATGATTCAATTTGTAAAACAAGATCATGGTTCGGGGATGGAGTCAAACACCGAACCGTTGATCATAACGAGGCCTTTAATTTCAAGACATGTTCATGAATCAAAGGATATTGAATGGAAATGCAAAATATTATTGGATCCAAATAATAGGGATCTAGCTAGATGTACTTTTTACAACAAGGAATATAAGAGTGAAATATATAGATTGAAGCAACATATAACCGGTTTATTTACAAATATAACCACTTGTAAGAAGGCTACACCGGAGGTAAAGAAAGAGATTAAGCAATATATAGAACAAGCTAAACAAGTTCGGTTGAGAAGGTTATAGCGATAAAAAGGTGGAAAGAAAAGATAATCTCCTTGATATTTCATCCAATCCTTCAAACGCAAGCACTGAAGGCGTCAACACGCAAATTGTTTGTGATCAGACATTCATGCCTCCCCATATGAGAGGTCATATAAACCGATTAATTAAACAAAATCTAGAAGTGTCAAAAATCATATAAACTGATTTCTTAAACAAAATCTAGAAGTGTTAAAAAATAAAAGTGTGAAGGATAAAAAATACTTGAAAGAAGAGAGTGACAAGTGCAGTACATTGCTCGATGAATGTACCAAACATGTATTATTTTCAATGATGTATGCTTTAATGGTCTTCAAACTATATTGAAAACAGTTGGGCAATTTGGCCCGAGTTTGAACAGTCCGACATATCATGAAATTCGTAAAAACTTGTAAAAAAGATTGAAACAACTTGTGAATTAGTTGAAAAAAAAAACAATTTGCATGAAATATAGATGTACTATCGTGTCTGATGACTTGATAGATAGAAAATAAAGAATATTGATAAACTATTTAGTAAACACATTTATAGGCTCAATCTTTTTAAAATATAGGGATGCATCCTTGTAAGTTAAAGATGCAAAGTTGTTGACTGAATTGTTAGGCAACATTGTCATAGAAGTTGATGAAAAAAATGTTATCAAAATCATGACTAGTAATGTGACTAGTTATGTAGCTACAGGGAGACCATTAATGTCTATGCATCCTTGTTTATTTCGGACACCAAGCATTTCTGGTCATAAAAAGGTACTTGCAATCATGAAAAAGTTCACTAATGGCAGGAATTTATATAGGGCATTTGTCACAAGATTTGCAATAAATTATCTAAACTTAGAGTCTTAACGGTAAGAATGAGATGAGAAGAATGTTCACCTCTGAAGATTGGACATCGTTCAACAACAAATGAAGTTAAATAAAAAAAGGGGAAGAAATCATGTGTAAAACTACTTTCTGGAAAGGTGTAATGTATGTATTGTCCATTTTCCAGCCTCTTGTACTTGTATTGCACTTAATTGATAGTGAAAGAACTTCTTTGGGTTACATTTATAAAGTAATAAACCATGTAAAGAAAAATATTAAAAATGATTTGAAAGAAAAGTTGGAAAAGTAGGGACCACTCTGAGATATCATGGATATGCAATGGAACAATCAACTCTATCGTCTATTGTATGTAGTGGGTTATTATCTTAAACCCAACTTTATTATTCAAATCCTACAATTGAGAGTGATGGTGAAATAAAGTAAAAATTATATGATTGTATTGAAATCCTTGTTAAAACTGAACAAGATTTAATTACGAAGCAACTAATTGCATATAGAGATTCTTCGGGGCTCTTTGGTAGAGACATGTCGATTAGACAATAAAAAACATCTAGTCTCCATGTGTATTTTATAAAGTCAATAATGTTTTTTTTTATTTTACATTTGACATATGATGTGTTTTTTAAAGTCAATCATTTTTTTCCTTGTAGCAAATTGGTAGATAGGTTGGGGGAAATAAAGTTCCTTAATTACAAAAAAAATGGACATAAGGATATTGAGTTTTATTTATAATGCATCTAGTTGTGAACACAACTAGAATATCTTTAAACATATAACTTAGACGATTCTAAATTTTTTTATAGATAGAATATTCCTTATGACTCTTATACATCCAAATGTTGATCTATTTATTATAGGTGCACACAAAGAAAATAAATGGCTTGGAACAAAAAATGCGAAACACTCTTATGTACTTTCAATATAATTAAAGACTTTGAGATCGGCATTTTAGAATAAAGAAGTTAAATCTTGATCCAATATCTTTAGATGAAATTGATGAGGTCGATGAGTGGATTAATAGAAAGGACCATGTTGTGCATGAAGATGAGGAGCTTACATAGAGAGATGTTGAATTAGCTGTTGGAATTGAGAAAGAGGAAGGTCGAACCACCAAAGCATCGGCTCCTAAAAGATAGAGTTGACAAGAGAAAGAAGTTGGCCAATGATGAGGATGCCACAAATTCAAATGAGAAAATTCAACTTAATGATGATTATGACATATTGATGAGATGAGAGTTATTTTATGTTGTGTACCTAAAACATAGAGCTAGTTTCCGCTGTTGACACAAATATTGAGCAATTTTATGTTGTTGTTTTAGACTTGTTATTTAGTTTTTGGACTTGATACTTGTTAGTTGTTAGTTAAGAAACTTGATACTTATCATGGAATGCGATCTCCCGAGAATCTCTCGAGAACTCCCGAGAATCTCTTTTCTTCCGTGCATCCGAGAAACGAGATCGCCGAAACGAGAATATCTATGCAGTACATGTGATACCTTGATCTTCTCCGCCTATTATTATCCCCAATTTGTTAGATGATCTTGTTAAGTTTCTTTCTTATATTGCCAATTTTATTATGGAATCCATCCAAATATTCATCTAAACATTATTGTTTGATAAAATTTCATAGCTTAATATTTTAATGATTATATATGTACAATTGACTCAAAATGTTATCAATCTCCTATCCATATTGTTCAAGATGAAACTTTAGTCTAATATCTTTTGTATGCCTCATGCTAACAATAGTTCATCATCTCTATATTACACTTTTAATTCTCTCATAACTTATTTTAATATTTAATATGAATTCTCTTATCCTTTTTAAAGAGATTATATGACATTCTATATTTAAACATGCACATTGATTGGTATTTTCAAGATCTAATCCCTTGAAATTTTTTCGAGATCTTTTATCTTCAATCTCCGTGAGATAAAATATAGATGTGAGATGGCAATCATTGGGTAAAGTATACCCTGCATAAATAAAATCCGAGATCCGATCTCCCGAGATTTTTTTCGAGAATCTCACGAGATCTCTTCTCTTTCACGCTTCCGAGACGAAGCCGAGATCCGAGACGATAATCCTTGATACTTATTAGTTGTTTTGGACCATGATTTTTCATCTCGTCGAGATCTCACAAGATTCTTGGTCTCACCAAGGGGCCGAGAAGCGAGATCACCGAGATCTCGCCCCATGTGGACTAGTCCATAAAAAAGAAATTTCACTGTTTATGATCCGCGACTACTCTGCACCCGATTTATGATAGTGTAAACATATTAATATATTTTACTATCATTTATACTATCGCACGTATATAAGATTCATAATGATAAATATATGTTATATACTTAAATTTTATAAAGATCTATTTTAACCATGGAATACTGGGTTGGCGACCCGGTCGGCCGGGTCGCCCGACCCGGTCGCTTTTTGGGCCGACCGACCCCGACCCGGCTGGGTCGCGACCCCAACCGACCCAAGTCGGTTTTAGGGCCAACCGACCGGAGGCCGACCCCCGAGTTTTTCTTCCTTGATTTTAACTCTCTTCTCTCCCACGTAAACATGCACGTTTAATTATAACCTAAGTCAAATAATGTTCTTAATGTATTTAAATTTTAGATTTGGATATTAATCATCAATTTATTGTACAAAGATTATATCTTATGTAATAAATAAATTACATCAATTCAATTTCATAAATATTTAACCATCAATTTGTAATAAACAATCAAGAACAAGAACATAAAAATATTATTAATACCATATTAATATTTAAATAATATTATATACAAGTTTAAATCTTTTAGAAGCACAAAGATCATCTTTTTGTTATTGACAATACTTTGTAATTGTTCATTCACATAGTTGATGTACAAATGTGTTATATATTTTCATGTAAATTAATTGATGTACTCACATCTTTATAAGATATTATGTTATGTTTCAAACATATATATACATTTTGATCCGAGAATCTGAGATCCAATCTCCCGAGATTTTTATGAGATTTCTCCAAGATCTCTTCTCTTTCACCCCCCGAGATGAAACTGAGATCCGAGACATCAATCCTTATTTTAGACTTGTTCTTGACATATTCATTTAGCTCTAAACTTACTTCAAAAAGGTATGTCTTTTTTCGATGTTATTTTTAGGTTATTTGTTATATCTTTTATGTTGTAGTTATATACTTTATGTTCTTATATTTTTCATGTTGTTGTCTTTTATATTTTTATTGCAAACATAGTTATAAATATTTCACGCATTTAAAAATTATTTTCTGCATTTTTAGAAGTATTGTCTGTATTTTTTCATTTTAGATAATAACCAGATATATTATTATTATTATATTATATATATTAAAAAAACTCACCTTAGGTGCCCACCTCAGATGCCCAGGGCCTCGCTTGAGGCACCTAAGACAAGGCGAGGTTTCCCCTTGCCTTAGGTGCCTCGTACCTCTGACAACATAGGTAGTCCTACATTAAAAGGTAGATTTTTAAGAGAGCCTATATTGTAACCCAAACGAGAAGTGAAATTGTAGAATTCATTAGGGGTCGCCTGGATTATCCCTCCCTCACTTTGTTCAGCTGATGAGGCCATCCCACTTCACGGTCGGCACCATTCACTCTTCTTTCTTTTTGTATTCTTATTCTTCTCTATTAGGTGGTCCACTATCCCCTTTACTCTTTCTGCAACGGCAACCTAACACCGGTTGAAGACATAGTTGTCAAAGCGAACGTATAGGTGCCAAGGTACTTTTGCCAGAGTGCCCGCCTAGGCGACCAAGGTGCTTGCCTAGGTATCAAAGGTGCCCCAGCTAAGCACCCAAAAAAAGTATACATGATAAAAAAAAATTTCTTTTAAAAGCTTATCCTTACCCACCACAAGGGATGCTCATTTAATGATAGTGTGAATATATTAATATATTTCACTATTACTTATACTATCACATATATTTAACATTTGTAATTATAAATATAATAAATACTTAATATATATAAATAAAGTTCTCTCTTAACTCTCTTTTCTTCCCCATTCACTTAATTTATCAAGATTAACTCTTTCACAAAATATATATACATCCACACAATCACAATTACATACATAAAATCACATTTAGATGTACGCACGTATAAACATACATATTAAATTATAACATACAAATATAATTATATTTATCCATACATATTCGTATGTATACATAAATATATATAGTATTGATATCTAACCATATACATGATTACATATATGAGTATATATACATAAACATCTAATGATAGGGCCTCGACCACTTAAGCGACACTTAAGCGGTAGCCTTGTCACCTAAGCAAAATTCACATCCAACTTGAACACCTTGTTGCCTTGACCGAGGAAAGCTGGGGCGTGGGTTGCGACCCAGTCCGACCCTAATTTTTTATTAATTTTTTGAAATTTAAAAAATAAAAAAATGTCAAAAAATTTCTGAAAATTAAAATATATAGTAATAGAAATTTTTTCATTCATTAACACAAACTTTACTTTACAGTTTACATAAACTTGACTTAGTCTACATTTTCTACATAAACTTTATACTCTTCCCACGACATTGTACTATACACAATCTGCCGCACATGCTGATGAATATTATACTCTGGAGTCCTTTCTATAATGACTCTAATGTCATTATTGAGTCTTAAAAAATCACAGAAATATTGCTCATAGGGGGGTTAAATCGGGGTGTCCACAGATGATCCATAATTCATCCCAATCCACTATTGGTCATATGTAGGGAACCAAGAGCCTTGAGATTAATCATACCCCATAAGTCAGTTGTTCATATCCATAATATTGATGTCCCCCGTGCTGGATAAGATGTGTTCCTCCACCTTGCAACCTCGTCCCATGGTCTATGTCTTGGGTCGCGTGGGTATACTGCTCTTCTCCAATGAAGCATCTGTCGTTGTAACTCTCCCTACATCTGTTGACCTCTGCTTGTTTGAAGCCGTGGCTCCCTGCCCTTAGTGTCCCACTCCATCATCGTTGCTACTCTTTGAAAAAGAATCCTCCAAAGTTTGATACTGTATTCGGATGTCAAGCTCCGAAGTGTCTTCTCGATCCTTGTCAAGTGTCTCCACATTTGCTATGTCAAGAGGATCAGTTAAAACCTGCTTACCATTTCCCTTATTATGCGCACCTCTGCTAGATCATTCATCAGTCTTCTATCTCTTCGCCATGGCAGGCGGAATATGAAATTTTTGGGTGAGAAAGACGTCATCGAGTACTCCTTCAACCCATTGTCAATCTTCAGGGTTGAACTCAGGCTTGCCCATAGTTGTCAAGGCGGCCAAGGTGATCAAGGCGACATAGTACCGCCTTGGCGATAAGGCGAGGCGTTAGGCGACGCCTTGTTTTATATAGTAAAATGCATAAAATAGCAAAAATATATGTAAAAAATGATGCAAAATAACTTTGACACCATACAAATCAATTAATAATGTGGGAAGTGCATAGTTACATACACTAAATAACTTGACACATTAGTTAATTTTACTATTTAAATTATATCATCTATTAGTAAACACTTAAGAAATCATTTAAGCCTAACTATTATTTCATCAAAATGTTAATTTATAGTCAAATTAACTATTAAAACTACTTGTTTTTACTCTAAAACAACTTAAGTATGTGATATTGACACTTAATTAGCATTATTTATTATTAAAATATATAAAATAGTTATTTAAGGCAATGGACGCCTAGGCGCCCATCGCCTTGCCCCCATCTAGGGGCGCCTTGTCGCCTAGGCAATGCCTTGAAAACACTGGGCTTGCCCATCCCTTCTTGGTTGTTCACCCACGCTCTTAATGGATTTCTCTCATTGAAGATTTGATCCAAGTCGATATCTTCCTCTTGAATCATTAGTTCCTCAGCTTGACCACCTGAAGTGGTTGTCCTCCACCATTGTTCTTCCCCTTAATTATGTTTCATTCTTTCTAGATTTTTTTAGCTTGAGCTTCATGTTGTAGTGGCAATACACAGGGTCCTCAAGTCTTTTTGATGTCAACTTGTTCCTCTACTTTGTGTGAATCAAGTTGAACGTCGACCAATTCCTCTCGTAGCCGAATGCCGAAGTTGTTTGGCTAAGCACTCTGACAGCCATATCTGTCAAATTTTCATAATATGATACTTTGCCATGGTCCATCCACCAATCAGCTACAAAAATAGAAGTCAGAACCTTATCAGATAAATATGTTTAACAATCAATAATGAATGCTAATAACAGAAATTGATCGATATGTACTCAAACTTAGGAGCATAATAACTTGCTCCATTCTTGTTGTCCCAAAATGATTAGACCGCATCATGTAGTGATACATCTTGTTGTAAGCAATTATTGACTGGTCATCATCACCAAACATCCTTATACATCCTTGTGATGACGGTCTTGACATCATCGAGTAATTCATTTGTTACCCTGAACTGTTAACTGTAACAATAACGGGGTTGAAAAGTAACATAACAAGATACATATGTTACTAATCAATCAAAACATATTTTCAAATACAAATGAGTGAAGTAGAAGAGTAATGAAATATACATGCTATATGTATTGGATGATGTAACGTTTGCTCCCACCGGCGGTCAATAACATCCCACCATTTAGTGAAGTCAGGCACGGTCTTTGCAATCTCTTTCTTAACTCTGTCAACTGCATCGTATAGATAACCCATGTACGCTTTTCTATCACCGTCCACTATCCTTAGCACCTTCACTATAGGACCTACTATGCTCAACATCTTCTTCATAACTTTCCAAAAATCTCCGTTATCCATTGTTTCCTCAACCTTCATCCCTTTTCGCTTATCCAATGGGCTACAACTAACTAACCAAGTACCCCACCCCAGTAAGATGACCATGTGACATAAAGCTCTCCTATGAGTCAATAGACTCTATAAAGAGATATAATGAGAGACGAAAAGGGTGGCACCAAGTCTGAGAAGCTCTCTCCCCTTCGTATGTTCCCTCATCAGGTTAAGGATGAAGTTGTGGTTATGGATGAATGATGAGATAAATTGGACTAACTTCACAACTCAGTCTATTTGACTATCCTTGCAGATGTCCTCTAACATTAAATTTAGGAAATGCGCGGAACATGGTGTCCAATACAACTTCGATCTCTTGACCATCAACATTTGACCGGCCGCTTTGTATGCAGCTGTGTTGTCCGCGACTACTTAGACAACCTAGTCCTCCCCTATATCCTAAATAACTCTGTCTATCAAATCAAAAAGATATTTGGAACCTTCCTTGATGCATCAACCGACTTCCAAAACACAGTGCTAGCTTGACAATAAACTAAAAAGTTTATCATCGTCCTTTTAGTTATAACTGTTAAGAAGAATATGAACGAATTATGTATAACATACAACAAATTAAGTAAGCACTATGTAAAGTGAGTTTACCGGTCTAACCATCAGTCATCAACATACAACCTCTTTCATCCCAAATCCTTTCAAAGGACTTGACATACTTTCTTGTATCATTCACCTCCATAGGAAGATATACATTGTATATCTCTTTTAGGTTAGGTCCAGGCACTCCTCTCCCGACGTCACCAATGATGTCGATCATATTCTTATGATATAGTCCCTTGACAGCATTTGTCGGTATACTATGATGGAAGAACCACCTTGATGTTGCCCGTCTGATCTTCCCCTTACATATTTTCAAATTCTTCAACGCCGTCCATGGTTGTCAATGCGCTCGCCTAGGTGTCGCTTAGCGCCTAAGGAGGCAAGGCGCTACTTGGCTAGCACCTTGCCGGGGTGCCTTTTTGGAAAGTCCAAAAGGTCCGCCTTGAGAGCCTGGGTGCTCAAGGCACCGCCTTGGTGCCTTAAATTTTTAAAAAAATAAAAAAAATTTCTTTCGGGGGGCTTTGCCCCTTGGTACCCCCCACAAGGGGCACTACCCATTTGACCCCCGCGACCTGATCATGCATGTTGATTCACGACTATTCTGCACCCCGCGTTTAATAATATTATAACAATATTTCACTATCACATATATTATCGTATATATAAGATTCATAATTATAAATACATATTATATACTTAAATTTATAAAAATCTATTTTAACTCTCTTTTCTATCTCTCACACATGTCAAGTTTATCATGATTAATTATTTCTCAAAATAAATATATACATATACATACATAATTACATAAATAAAATCACATTTAAATGTATGAACACATAAATATCCAGATTCAATTATAACATACAAATATAATTATATTTATGAATATATATTTGTAAGCATGTATTAATATATAATACTAATATCTAATTATTTATATGATTGTGTATAAATATCCAATGTTACCATCTTAACCGCTTAGGCGACGCCTAAGCGGCCACCTTGTCGCCTAAGCGGAATTGACACCCTTCAACGTTTTGGATACCTTGTCACCTTGACAACTATGACGCCATCATTATTGATGTTTGGCGTTGCCGTGGTCAGGTGACAACGGAATCAACATGACCCACTCTCAAGTCATCATCTCGAGTAAGATCATAAATCTCCTCCTTCACAGATTGGTTTGACCCCCTTCCACTCTCGGATCCTTGACCAATTGATCGGCCGGTGCAGTGCAAAACGTCTTTGTCGACAAATGACTTCTGACTTGCCTACATAGTCCGGTAGAGATCCTCTAATTTTCAAACATGGTAAGCAAACAAGATAATAAACTAGTTTTCAGAGTAAGAGATACATAGTATATACCATCTTCGAGGCCTATATCGCAACGAATGTCCGAACGCTGTTGTCTGGTCCCATATATATGTACGGAATGTCTTGTCAGTTCAGCAATTTCTTCCTGAACTGTATCCTTATGCCGCTTTGAAGTTCCCTTAATCGCTTCAAATTCTTGTAGATGTCATCGTAATTATGCTCTTACCTTTGGTGGAATACGAGAGCACGGGAGCATGTTGCCCTTCATTTCGGTAAAGTGGTATTTTAATCTGAAAATACCACAATGCATAACTTTATCACAGTATTTACATTGCACTTTCCTGGCCATCATAGACAGCAAAGCGCAATGTGCCCAACCAAATCATTCCGGGTCAACCTAGTAATTTCAGTGTCACGACTTGGAGGAGACATGGTTAATCAAAGTAAACAACAAGAAAAAGAACAAATGAAAATATTATATTAAAATAATTCAAAAAACAACTAAATATATCAACCTTCACTAAATCAACGGCCTTGGAGAGGTGAGAATTAGCCTTGAAATCTAAAGCTTACAGGGGTGAGCATGAAGGGGCGGGGGGATGAAGGGCCTCCCTTGGGGGCCTAAGGACCCAAGGGGTGCAAGGGAGCATCAAAACCCCCCTTGCTTGCCCCCCACGGAAAGCAGGCAAGGGATCCCCTGTGGGATCCTGGGGTCGCGATACCCAATCGCTAGGTCGCACAACCTGGCAATCGGGTCGTGACCCGAGGATGCACCCTCGGGTCGGGCCGACCGGATCCCGATTGGGCCGGTCCGCCACAATTCCGACTGGGTTGGGCCCAGGTTGCGACCTAGGTCCCAATCCAGCAAACCATGGGCTTGACAACTATGGTTGGAGGGCACCTCCCCCATGCAGATCTGGCAATCTTTAGAACCAACCTCCAGTCAGCAACACCCTCTGGCCTGCGCTGCTATGTGACAGTCGTGCCTGGCCCCTTTGTGGCCTAGGCCTTGCTGTCAATCACCAAGCAGAAGTCATCTGGTTCATGGCTCCCAGAATACTGCCCCTCCGCAGTCAACACACCCTTCCACAGAATTCCATGCGGCTGAATCTCTCACACATGTTATGCAGTCATGCCATTCGCCCCTTCAATGCATAGTGCCACGCCTCCAACCCACAGAACCTCCCCTCCGACTCCGATCACCTCCACCTAAGCCAAGTTGTCATCCCTGCCTGAGCTACACTCTCCTCCCCTTTTTGCAGGTAGCAGTGCCCCTGAAGTCCCCACCCAGTCTGCAATCTTCCCCCCTGTTTGAAGCAGCTGCTCAACCAAGCTGTAAGGATCCAGGACCACAATTGAAATGCCCCTCACCTGAGCTTCACTTTCCACCCATGCCCCAGTTCGGCGGTCCATGCACGAACCCCTTAAACTGCTGTTCTTCATCTCTCTCCCTCCCCTTCTCTCGCTCTCCCTACGCCACCGCCCCCACTCCCCACAGATGCCTGAAACAGGCATAGCAGATACCCTGCCGCAGGCAGCCATTCAAGGCTCACCTCCGCACTACACCAGGTTTCATGCTCGTAAACCCTCTGTTCACATGGGCTCACCAACACAACACCATTTCCACGCAAAGCAGCCATCCGCATAAGTTTGCCGTTTGCCTGCCTCACAGTCTACGTGCCCCCCTCCACATCAACCTGCTACTGTGATCGTATGCAGCCCTCTTCTCAATGCCAGTATCCCGCCTCTTGCAGACTGCTCATTCCGTCCCCACTCCTAACCTTCCACATCGATGCTGCTTCCCCCATCTCTTCCCCATGACCAGCGCGGCTGCACCACCACCTGCTCATCTACTGTGTACTGTCACTGGCAACCTCAACCAACCATCTTGACCACCGTGGGTAGCTCCTTTGAAAAGCAGCCGCTTGTGCTCCTGTCCAGCCGCCTGTTATAGCATGTCGGAAACAGTCTCTCAATATATTTTGTGATTGTTTAGCAGTTAAATTATGTATTATATTCAGATTTATTTGGCGATTTATGTATCGGTAATCAGTGACTAGGCTCATTGAGACCACATCCTGCATCACTGCGTACCACCAGTCTGATGAATCAAATGAAGCCTAAGAAAAACTAAAAAGGCAAATTATAAATCACTTGGAGAAACATTTCCCCAACAAAATAATGAGTGCATAAAAAAGTACAAGAGAAATCAAGAGATTAACTGGCATTTGTAAAACTATGAACATACCAAAAGTAAGCAATGTGTTTGTGCTTCTTTCCACCTCCTGTATAAACATTATAAGTTTAAAAATACTAGTGTGCATACTAGCGAATGCATCTCAGTATCTACAAAATTACCTGAATCATCAGCTGCCGAGTGCGGCGAAGGCTCTCAGTAATACTTTCTGCAGCAGATGTCATTCCAACCTTTGTCCTACAGAAGAATTAAAACACAAAATAAATGATAGCAACTGACATCAGCTCCTCTTGTTCGGTGGAATCAATAATGTCAAACTTGAATAATATAAGTTGGATGCAACTTGGACTCACGCTGAAAACATATCAAGATGATGTGAACCAACAAAATTATCACATTCTAATCGTGCAGGGTTTGCTGATGACACACTATTGTTTTCTTTGATTTCTTCGGAAAAATGTATCAGTTTCAGAATTCTGCTCTCTCCTTGAAGCAGTGGCAGGTCTTAAAATTAATATTAACAAATGTGAAATTTTGGGAATCAACATTAATGCAGACACCAAGGGTAAGTTAGAAAGACTTTCTGACATACAATGGGCCTCTTTCCCCCTCTAAGGATTTGGAGCTTCCTTTGTCAGACAAAGGGAGCAAGGCCAGTGACCGGTAGCCAGTCATTCAAAAAGTGGAAGAGATGAGGTAGGAAGGGAAGAACGTTGTCTGCCAAAAGGCAGATGGCTTATTCTTCGAAGTGTGCTGCAGAGTATTCTTCTTTACTTTTTGTCCACACTAAAAGTACCTAAGTGGGTTTGTAATAAGATCGAGAATTTACAAGCCTCATTCTTCTGGCATGATAAAGAAGGTGGCAAAGACCTTCATTTAGTTAGGTGGAATCACATTGGCAGAAATATCAATGGAGGAGCTCTCCATTGATCAAATGAACAATGCTTTGTTAGCTAAGCGGTTATGGAGATTGCAAGAGAGCACTAATTCCCTTTGGCATAACCTCATATGCGCTAAGTACAAGTGCAATGACATCATTCTAGAAATTAGAGATATTTGTGGTTCTAGCTGGCTTTCCAGTATTTGGAAGGGTATTCTCCTTAGTTGGCACTTCTTTTCATCTGCATCGTCGATTGCCCTGGATAACAACAAGAAGAAATTGTTTTAGAAGGATAGCTGGGCTGATGGAGGACCTCTAGATTTGAGGTTTCCCAATTTATTCAGTTTAGTCTTGAACAAGAATGCCTGTGAGTCCTACTGGAACAAATCTGCCTCAATAGATAACTGGATTTTCTCCTTTACAAGAAACTTGATTCCTTGAAAGACATTGAAGCATGGATTGCAGAATCGCCGGAATCAGATCAGTCAATTCTGATCCGATTATTGCCTGAAAGACCGATTCTCCTGGGAATTCCGGAGGAATCGGTCCGAATCGGTCAATCTGACCGATTCAGCTGGAAGCACAGTGCTTACGGTAATAGTTCGATATTGGGTCCAATTCAGACCCGGTATTGATCCGATTCCGGCCCTAAAAGGCTGGAATCGGCCCCTTCACGCTAGAACCCGCAAGGGCTCTTGGTGATCCGGTGATTCTTCCTTCGATTCCGGCAAAAATCCATCGATCCAACCCCCTGCAGCGGCGATCCAAGCAGAATCGGTTCCGTCGCCGATTCCGGCGATTCCGGCAATTCCTTCAGCCGATTCTAGTGATCCAAGCTTGATTCCACCTCCGTTCAAGCTATTTTTTCATCATTTGAAAGTTGTTGGTAAGATTTCTTCACCGGAATCCCCGTACGCTCATTTATACACATTTTTGACGACTCTGTATACCCTTAAACATGATGTTCTCTTTCTGAACAACTCCATTCAAGTCGTTCGTTCATTGTTTGAATCTTCTTGGTAAGATATATTTGCCGGAATCCCCATACACTAATTTCTACGCATTTCCGACGACCCCGTAACTCTTTAAACATATTGAAAACCCTGTCTAATTAGTTGTTCTCTTCCCGAACAACTCCTAAACAAATTATATGCATGTCTAACAGCCAGTATAAATTGTTTACGTATGTTGCATATATAAGCAATGGCCGATCATGATGATGATGTAGTGCCGGCACGTCCATCTGACGTCGGTTGGGAACACGGGCACATGATAGACCTATCAAAAAAAGAGTAAAATGCAAATGGTGTGAAAAGGAGATGAACGGAGGTGTGTTTCGGTTGAAACAGTACATTGCCAGAGTAGGTGGCAATGTCAAGAAATGTGATAAAATATCCAGAGAGAAGAGCGAAGAGATGAGAGGCTACCTTATAAGAAGAGTCTCTCAACGGGAGATTAGGATTGAACAGAGGAAGGAATTACATGATGAACTCCTTGAGAGAAGGAGGGAAGAGATGCCAACCGACAAAGGGAAAGACAAGAACCAAGCCGAAGTCAGAGAATGAGGACTCATCCACAGACTTCAAACTCAGGAGAGCTAGGCATGCTACCAAGGCTGTAGCAACAATGGAGGAGAGGAGGAGGGGCGCAAGAGGGTCTAAAGCTGACCCTGTTTTTAGCAGATTAATATCGACTCGACCTACCCGGGAGACTGAGGGAGAGAGATAGGAGCCAGCTCGTCAGTTGTTAGTACGAGATTTACATCGACCGATGAATATCTTTTTAGGAAACAGAGTGCCTCACAGATGAACATTAAATAAGCAATAAAAAGGGTGAAGACAACAAGAACAGTTGCAAATAGAGCAGTGGGGCACATTGTAAAATGATTTTTACATACAGGTATAATTGTTAAAATGTCATGTATATATGTTTTATTTAATTAACATTGTTTATGACTGATAGATATTTTTTACCTTAATATAGACATCCCAACACATGCAGCCACCAGCCCTTGCTTCTAGACCATGGTTGATGTCGTTACTGAGGCTAGACGGAGAATGCAAGTCCCAACCAGCAGGTATATATATGTTGGTGGGCTAGATAAGGAGGTGCGGAAGTTGAAGGAGTGGATAGATGATTTTAAATTGGTATGAAAAGAGAGGGGTTGCACAGTTGTGTGTGACGGGTGGACATGTATCACCAAAAGGAGCATGATAAACTTCTTGGTATATTGTTTTGAAAATACAACATTTTTGAAGTCAGTTGATGCTTCATGCCAGATAAAGAATGCTGACTACATTTTTTTCCTTGATGGATGCCATAGTGGAAGAGATTGAGGAGAAGAATGTGGTTCAGTTCGTTACTGACAAGAACCCTCCTACAAGGAAGCAGAAAAGGAATTGATGGAGAAGAGGCAACATCTCTTCTGGGTACCTTACGTGGTGTACTCCATTGACCTCATCTTAGAGGATATAAGCAAGGAGACAGTTTCCACCCTTGACAAGTAGGCGCAGACCATCACTTCCTTTATTTATTCACATTCATGTCTACTGCACATCATGAGGTCATACATTGGAGGACATAACCTTATTAGGCCAGGCCCCACTCGCTTTGCCACAAACTTTATAGCACTGAATAGTTTGCATCAGCACAGGCATGCACTAGTCAGGCTCACCGAGTCCGATGAATACTATCAATATATGGTGGACAACCTGCATAACAAAGAGGATTAGTTAGAAATTCTTGTCAAAACTGAGAGGCAGATCATAGATAAGAGATTCTAGGAGAGGATTGCCTACTACTTGGCAATCATAAAGCCATTGGTAGTTTTGTTGAGGTTGGTAGACTCAGATGACAAGAAACAGATGGGCACCTTCTACGATGCAATAAACCGGGCCAAATTGAAAATAAAAGAGAACAATCCTAAATGTTACAAGAAATTGTGGAAGATCATAGATGATTGATGGGATAGGACTTTACACTATGATGTACATGTTGTAGGTTAGTTAATCAAGAAATTCTTTGTGGTTAATTATTTGCTACTTAGTCAATATTTGGTTTGTTCATAATATAATATGCTTAAATGATTGTAGGATATATTTTGAACCCCCATATCCAATATGGAGGACAGGTATCCTCAAGCTCAGGCAGATCCATCTTCTGCCCCAGCCGCAGCTACTCAACCCAGTCGTAGTCCAAGCAGGACAAACAAAAGTGACAACACGAAAAATGGGCGGATTCTTAAAGTTGAAAAAAATCTTTGGGTTGTGGTGGGACATCAGACATAGCAGAAGAAGTGAAGAGAAGGGAGTTGGACATCATATGACGTCCTGTGAGCCCAGATGGCAGCACACAGGCTCCTTCTCACTTTTCAATTGATGATGACGAGAAGTGCATACTAGCCACACAGCCAGCAGGAGGGGGAGACGTGCATGGACCAAATGCAAGTGCAGCAACTCTAGACTCATCTAGTTTACGACGACTAAAGCCATACTTCAGCCTGGACCAGCAGCCATCGCAGTATCATTTTATGAAGCCAGTTTATCTAGAATTTTGTGATCCCTGATTCCCTAGCGATCGTGGATTCCTCCACTTGAGCTTACATACGGGCCACAATTCGATCCCTACGATTTGGGTCACATGGCGAATGCATTATTTTCATACAAATATGCATCAGCATTGACAAAAAGAATGAAGACAGCACATTCGTGGCAAGAACAACAGGAGGAAGAGGATCAAGGCCAATATCATGAATATTGGTGAAAATGTCGTGAAATGTATATTTTTACTTTCATGTTTCATGTGATCATATTACATCTTATTATGTTGTTTGCAGCTTATCATGTTATTAGCATGTTGAATGTTATGTTTCTCTTTTTACAATTTTTTTAGATCATTTTCTATTTTTATAGATTTTTCTGATTTTTTAAAATTTAAAAAAAAAACGATCCCGGAATCGATTCCCTTCCCAAGAATCGGCCGATTCCTGGGACCGATTCCGATTACGGAATCATTGCACTGAAGTGACCGAGTTCACATACTTGTTGGCTGTCCTTGGAAGGTTTAAATGTGTTGAGAAAGATGATTAACTACTTTGGAATTTAAAAAGGGGCTGTGTTCTCCATAAAATCTGCTTGTCACAGGTTATGTTGGGGGACATAGGTGTGTGGTGGTGCCGTGGTGGAAGGCTGTTTGGGAGCCAGTGTTCCCGTTAAGATTAGGCTTTTTCTGTGGAAAATCTGTAGGGGTAGATCACCCACAAGGTCCTTTCTTTAGCACGTTTCCTATGTAAGTGACTTCGTGTTACTGCCATGCTTCAGCTATGGAATGGTGCTACGCCACGGTCTGCAGAACCACTACTTTGAAAATTGTCTTTGCCTGCGATGCTTTGGTCCCATACAGAAAGCTAAGAATGAGAGAATATTTGAAGATCATTTTGTTAACCCAACTTGCATCATTCTTCATATGTCACAAATGTTAGAGGATTGGTTCTTTGCAGCTAAGGACAGTCATCCGGCAGGTGACATCTTTACAGTGTTTTTTCTCTTGTGGAAATGTTATTGTAATTAGCTGAGAGCATTTTGTTCACCCGGGTTTTATGGCTGTTAATTACCACCTTGGTAGTCAGGGTGATTCTTTTTTATTTTCCCTTTGGTTTCTATGGTAGGAACCAACTTATTAATATCTTCATTCACTTTTCAACGATCTTCCAATTCTAAGGGTGGCTAAGGCTTTTTTACAACCTGTTCGGTTTGTATTCGAGGACTTGGCTTACTTTATGAGCAATTCTGTTTCATTTCAAAGTGATTCACCATACCTCTCCCTCTCTCTTGGTGTTCAGAACCTGATCATTCACAATAAAAAGTCACGTAAACTGCTTAGGTGGTCCAAGATATTTTACAGGTCAAAATGAGCCGATAGGCAAGAATCCTAGGGATCAGCTGATATGCCAGTGCCAAGGTGAGGATCGGCAGTTGGCAGCCGATTGGGTGATCCTGCACCTTTCCCACCCTGTCTCAAGTGGGGATGACAAGAGGTCCATGGGTTCACCCCAAGGATTGCCATCTCGGATCTCGGCTTCATCTCGGAAGGATGAAAGAGAAGAGATCTCGTGAGATTCTTGGAAAAATCTCGGGAGATCAAATCTCGGATTTCATTTATATAGGGTATGTCTTACTCAAGAATTACCATTTTGCATCTAGATTGATCACATAGATACTGAACAGAAGAGATCTCGAAAAAATCTAAAAAGATTGGATCTTGAAAATAACAATCAATGTACATGTTTAGAGGTAAAATGTCATATATTATCTTCAAAAAGAACAAGAGAAGTCATATTAAACATCAAAATAAGATACGAGAGAATTAAAAACGTAATACAAAGAGGGTGAACTATTGTTAACATGAGACATATAAAAGATTTCATGTTAGACTAAAACTTCATCTTGAACAATATGGATAGAAGATTGATGACATCTTGAGTCAATTGTACATATTTAATCATAAAAATATTAAGTTATAAAATTTTATCAAACAATATTGTTTAAATAAATATTTGTATGGATTCTATGATAAAATTGAAAATATATGAATCAAACTTAACAAGGTCATCTAACAAGTTAGGAGTAGTAATAGGCAAAGGAGATCAAGGTACCAAAGATATTATATAGATATTCTCATTTCGGCGATCTCGTTTCTCGGACGTGTGGAGAAAAAGAGATTCTCAGAAGATCTCGAGAGACTCTCGGGAGATCGCATTCCATGGTTCACCCTTCGGGATACACTGTACCCAATAATTTCCCCGAAGTGTTCAGAAACTGATCATTTAACAATGAAGGGTCACATAAACTGCTTAGATGGTCCAAGGATTTTTTCAGGTCAAAATGAGCCATTATACCAGAATCCTAGGGATCAGCTGATAGGCTGGTGCCGAGGTGAGGGTCTGCAGTTGGCAGCCCGCTAGGCAATCCAACACCTTCCCCACCCAAGTGGGGACGACAAGAGATCCATGGGTTGACCCTTTCAGATCCGATGGACCCAGTAATTTGCCCTTAAGTTGCAGTTATGCATTTTATATGGGATGGGATTAATTTATCCAGTCTGAGCTATACGAGTGGAGAATCTGTGGATCCCTTGTTTTTCCTGCTAAAATAAGGAGGCAAAGACATGGGGCAGCCACCAACCTGACCTCAGCACAGGTCAACCCTCTACCCTAGTCAATCATCAGGAAGCCAAAGTTTGGTGAATCCTGGTATTACAGCTCAGTGAGATTTGGTGAGATTCTCAGTCTTGGCAGGCTCCCAAGATCAGAAAGAGAGAGAGGGTGGCAGCATCCCCCACCAGGACACACCTGTCCTGATTCTCAGACACAGCACAGCCCGTTTTCTTTGGATCAGAAACTTAAGTTGTGGACCCAGGCAACTCAGGTAAATGGTACCCACAACATAAGTTGCAGATCCCACAAAGATGTGTCCCTGCTCTTTGTATTTGCAGGCAGTTAACAGCAAGTTACACCCCCCCCCAAAAAAAACAAGGGGGTGCGGAGTGTCAAAAGTCGGAAGGTAGCTTCTGACTCTCGGTCTTCTGCAGTAAAGAACTCTCGGGCCTCGGCTAATTTAATTGTTTCAGCTTGGGTGAGGCACTTGCGGCCTGTGTTAGCACTTAGCAGATCTCTTGGGGAACAGGCCTGGAATCTAGACCAGTCAAGTGTAGAAGACGCTGTGAAGGTGCAGAGCAGCCTCACTTTGTACCTCTGCCCCTCCGGGGCGTCTACCACCCTATCTTGCGAGATCTCATCTCTCTGACCTCTTCGAGACAAGATCAAGAGGCAAGATAACAATCCAAGAATGAGATCAGCCAAACCTGCCCAATCCCGCTGAAGACCGGATCAGGTAGGCCTCAGAGGAAGGAGGAATCGGATTGGTCAATCCTGCAAACCTTGGCGAAACCTCTAGGACATGAGACAAGGCAATTCCCTTCTCGACACAGGTGCCTCGACTTCTACAACATAGTAACATAAAGTTGTCTACAAATTGATCCCAAATATGCAGAGACAGTGCATGAAGCAAAACAAGAAAATGCAAAGCCCAAGTATAACATACTGTAAGTTACGCCTGCGAATGGTAGACTCTTCGCCACCTCCTAAAAGAAGTTCTCTCTGAAAACATGGCAATCAAATACGTGACATCGCAAAAGAATAAATAAAAAATTAAAACAATAGCTCGAAGCAGACACTAAAAAGATGATTTAAAATAAAAATAAATTCCTTTAAGCAGGAGGTGGGCTTTTATCCTCCAAAGTTGCCATATCGATTTTGGTCACCTAACCTCATCCACCATTTGGATCATGATTATTACTTGTTAAAAACTTGAATCTGCTGCAGCTGATATTTTCTAGTCCAGTGAAGGCCAGAAGGAGAGGGTGTCATGTCAATCTATGAAATGAGAATGTCTGCAGCACAATAGATGAAGGTGGAGCAGGGTTCATCCCTATTTGCATCTTTATTATTGCTCAGTTAATTGAAAAGATTATAGAGATTAGCTGGGCCTCTTCTCTTATCGTACATGATAGCTATCATGCGTGGTTTGTAGGATTGACCAATCATGATCAGGATAGCTGAGTGCCGACCCAATTCAAGAGGGAAGCCCAATCCCATAGTCAATTTCTACCTGGATCAGGTTAGATGGAGTCAGATCGGCCAATTCCTGGCCAATCACAGCCAAGGATTGTCGTCTCGGATCTCGGCTTCATTTCGGAAGCGTGAAAGAGAAGAGATCTCGTAAGATTCTCGGAAAAATCTCGGGAGATCGGATCTCGGATTTCATTTATGCAATGTATACTTTACCCAATGATTGCCATCTCACATCTATATTTTATCTCACGGAGATTGAAGATAAAAGATCTCGAAAAAATCTCAAGAGATTAGATCTTGGAAATACCAATCAATGTGCATGTTTAGATGTAGAATGTCATATAATCTCTTTAAAAAGGACAAGAGAACTCATATTAAATATTAAAATAAGTTGTGAGAGAATTAAAAATGTAATACAGAGATGGTGAACTATTGTTAGCACGAGACATACAAAGGATCTTATGTCAGACCAAAGTTTTATCTTGAACAATATAGATAGGAAATTGATAACATTTTGGGTCAATTGTACATATATAGTTGTTAAAATATTAAGGTATGAAATTTTATCAAACAATAATGTTTAGATGAATATTTGGAAGGATTCCATAATAAAATTAGTAATATAAGAAGGAAACTTAACAAGATCATCTAACAAGTTGGGGATAATAATAGGCGGAGAAGATCAAGGTATCACAGGTACTACATAGATATTCTCGTTTCGGCGATCTCGTTTCTCGGACGCAAGGAAGAAAAGAGATTCTCGGGAGATCTCGAGAGATTCTCGGGAGATCGCATTCCATGATCACAACAAGAATGCCACAGGGCAGAAGTGTAAGGCAGGGGCAATCCCACCCCTGCCACCTGCAACTTCCACGCCTGGACATGGCATGCAGGATCAGAATCGGCTGGCTCCTATGCCGACCCGATGCCACTGGGGGGTCCAATCCACCCCCAGATTCTTGCACAAATCAACCAAATTGGACATGGATCAGGGGTGGTGGCAGTGGCATCTTCCCCACTTGTATCGGGTCCATCCAATGATAATGTGATATCCTCAGATCTGGTCACTTGGTCATATTGGGTCCAACTGCTTTCGCCACCCAATTCCAGATTCCGGTGATGTAGGGGCACCGTTGAATTGCAGCCGATTCAACATCAAAAGAGTTGGATCTGACAGGAATCCCCTTAAGAATAAATATCTACTATTTTTGTATGTTTTCTATATATTTTATCTGCCTTTTGAAGAACTGATCCGGCTGACTCCTGATCAGTTTTCTCTCTTTGAATCAGCCGATTCGGCCAATCCAATTTTGAAATATGAATCAACACTAGCCGATCCAGTCCCCGATCCTAATCCTGCCTTCCTTGCGCCCAGAGCTCATATCAAGTCCATAGAACCCAATAAGAGTTGCATCTGTCAAGGTAAGTTGATGGATCCAGCCATACCGGGCTTCGGGACAATGTAAGAAATTAGCATATCTCACTCATATCAGGTCCTCATTTTCCCCTCCCGATTAGGGCAGGAAAGATGCAACAAGGCCCTGGGCCATCCCTCCACCGGGAATTGAGTAGGATTGTTTTTTTATAAGCTTTTTGTAGGACCAATCCAGGCTGAACCTGGATCAGTTTACTTCCACAGGATCAGCCAGTGGATCACGATGACCCAAAAAACTTTGCTATTATGTCTCCAAGTTGACACTTCTTATAATGACTTAGAAAGACAAGACATGGATGTTTCAAAAGGCAGAGGTTGACTTTAATTAGCAGGCTCATATCTGATGCAATACTTAAGCGATAAAAAAGAATGAAGCAGTCACAGACCTTTGGTCATGATCTAAAAACATGGAAGAAGTAAAGCCAAGCGCCTAGTCTACTTTTTTACCCAACATCAAAGGCAAAAGACATGGGCACTTGTAGATTTCATTAGTAGTGAATCCATTTCTGTAGGCATAGTGAAGGCATGCATAGAATACAAACCACCACCCAGTTACCTAGGATACATGATGAAGAGATAGATGTTTTTTAGAAAAAGCCATGTTAAGGTACAAATGTTAGATGGATGTGCACAAGCACTGACTAAATGGAACTTGTACCAATGACTTGCAGAAAAGGTGGAGAGTAATGCTATGGTTATAAAAGCAGGCACTTAAGCACCAAAGCACGTCAAGCACAGTAAAGCGCCAGGCTGTTTTTCGAAGGCCTAGTAAAGTGATCGCTTAGGATGCTTAGGATGCTTAAATGCGAAAGACACCCAAATCCGACGCTTAGCTACCTTAAGTAGACCACTTTACGTATGCTTATGTCTTTTGTTTTACTTGTACTTAATGGGACTATTTGTTAGGCATGTTTTGTACTAGTTGCACTCTTCTTATGTTTTTATCTACTATCAAATGTGCTTGCTTGCTATGTTTTTTTGTATTGGGAAAATAGATTGCATATTGTATGTTGTAGTAGATAAATATTTTGTTGATTCCTTTGAAGAAAGTCATAAAATTTGGTAAGACAGTTATTTTGTTATTTACATACAAATTTCATTTGTCAAGTTATAACATGAAGCCCATTTAGCATGTTCATTTTTTGAGTGAAATGAAAATTTTGTGTTTATATATTCCACATTGCTAAAATTTTTTGGTTATACAACTCCATTAATCTTAACACTTAGCGCTACTTAAGCAGAAGCTTTGTTGTTTAAGTGGTTAAACAACTTTTGGTAGCTTAGATCACTTTGTCGCCTTAACAGCTGAGTAATACCAACTAAACTCAAGCCTTAATCCCAAATCATTTGGGAGATAAAGATTATCTTTCTCCACTCACAGAAGGCTCCAATAAAACAAGTGAATCATATTAGAATACTAAAAAAAGAAGAAAAAAAAGACCTACACTAATTTGAAAAAAAGTAATATAATATGATTAGGATAACTTAAGCCTTCTTAAAGAGATTACTCAATTAAAAGTGAAGATAATTGCAAAATAACTAGACTATCTCACTCACTTAAAAGTGGAAATAATTGCAAGATACCTAGACTATCTCCTTTATTTTCACTTTGTTTCTGACTTCACTGCTTACTTTTTTTTTTCTTAAACAATTAAGCTTCTAAAATTTTAAGATTTGAGTCCCATTCCTTGCATTTGCCTCTTGCCTTGCTGCCAACTTTCATTTCGTTTAAAGTAATTAGACAAAAGACAACCATATAACCAATTCTGAAAAGTATGTGATTAAGGCTTCATTAACTTGAGTCATATAACTTGAATTGTAACTGCCATCATACTTGAAATTGTGTAGGTCAACAAATAGTTTTCTTTAAAATTTGCAGTTTCCTGTTTAAAGCTTCATTCTTGGCATTTAATTTAAGATTAAGGTGGACCAACTTTAATGAAGGTGAGCATGGAAAAAATACAACGCAAAGTAGCAGGTCTCTTACCACAGGTACTTATACTACTTATTATAAGATGCTTGTGTTGTCACTATTTTGCCATAAGTTTTACACTTCTGTTCTTATTTATGCTAGAAATAGGCTGTCAAATCCAAGCATTACTATTGATTAAAAATCTATCATACATATGAAGTGACAACTGCCAAGACTGCCATGAATACCCATATATAGCAGTTATCCTATGTTTCCAAAGCCTTTTAGAAAAAGCCCAATGCTAAATATGCCAGGTATTAAGAAAAGTGAGATACACCACAAGACTCAATCCACTACAGACACTTCCCAAAAAGAGGGAACAATAGATAAAAATTTAGCACTGTAAATACAGCAACCTGTTTTTTTCTACCACTCAAGGCTTTGAGACCTTTCAAAATAGAGAAAAAACAAACAAAGTATAATTAGGATTCTTGTTGAGGGTTCATACCTCTTCTTTAGCAGCTTTCCGTACATTGGCTTTTGCTTGCAGATTGGCATTCCTTAGACTCAAACGTAAACTAGCTTTCAAAAAAGAAGAAGTGAACTAGAGAAAACAGAAATAACTAACAAGAATTAAAACTATAGTTTTCAAGGTGGTTAAGGATGCGTTTGGCAACTTTCTTGGAGTCCTTCTTTCAGAAGTACCTTCTACGAGAAGTTGCTTCAACGAAAAGTGCTATTATCATACAGAAGTAGAAGCAGTTTGGTAACAATTTTTATGATATAACAGAAATACTTCTCTACACATGAATATAAAATTTAAACAATATAAATGTCAAATTATGACAATAATTTTATATTTTTTCACTATCTCATAAAATGAATTTATATCTCATTAATTTTTATATATCATATTTAATGTCATATTTAAAATAAAATACATAATACAAAATATAACATATATACATAAATTTTTATATTTATTTTATAGCACAGATAGAAATGTATTCAATTTAAACAGTCCATTAAATCAAACCACTTTTTAACTAAGATAATCTCAACTTAAACATGTATGATTAATTTTTATTTTTTAGACAATCTATTTATTATTTTAAATAAATATCATCTTGTTTTGGATTCTCATGATATTATTATTATTTTATATGTATACTCATCACGTCTCTTTTTTAGACAATCTATTTATTATTATTTTTTAAATATCATCTTGTTTTAGATTCTTATGATATTATTATTATTTTATATGTATACACATCACGTCTCTCTCTCTCTCTCCACACACATGATCCTCCATGTCCAGCAAGATACCCCACGTTCAGACGTGGGTAACATTTGGAGGAGCTTCTTTGTGGTGGAAGGAGAAAAAATCTCCTTCGGACTTCTACCTTCAACAAAAAGTGAAATTGGGTGTTGATATGAAACCAAATGGTTATTTAAAAAAAAAAAAAGAGGACTTCCTGTGGAAGGAGAAGTGGCCAAAAAGAACTTCTCGGACATTCCCAAACGCACCCTAAGACATCCAAAGCAATAGAGTACTGCCTTGCTGCTAATGCAATAAGACGAGGCACTAGGTAATGCCCTTTTGCCACGGTAAAATTGATATTCTAGTAAATATTTAAGTGACAATTAATATAAAAATTAATAAATAGAAGTGTGAATATGTGTCAAGTAAAAATATATAAGTATATAGTTAAATATAAATATTAACACCTCAATCAAAATTACTCGATTAAGTTAATACTTAATTAGTACTAATTGTCAAAAAATATCCATAGAATTAATTGATCATAATTATTATTTCATCAGAATATCTATTTTTAATCAAAATTAACTAACAAAAATAATTATTTGTACTTTAATACTTAATCAAATTACTCAGGTAAGTTAGTATTAATACTTAATTACTAGTAACTTTTAGTAGATAGCACAGTGCCTAACTGTTTGGATATAGGTTTTTCTTAAATAGTTTTGATTTTAAAAACTATTCTATGTTGCACAGTGCTAACAAAATTAAAATTTAAAAAAAAGTACCTAATAGACTCATTTGGCAAGAATAGCATGATTTTTTAGAATTATCTTAAAGAGTTTGATACCCAACCAATTGTAATTTGTATCCAGTAGAGATAAGGTGGGGAGTGCCATATTTCCACGTTCCACTACTTTCTTAAAAACAAAACAAGGTAGTTACTGTTTTTACTTTGAGAGAGATAACTAAAAAAATATAGCACTTTTGAGGTTAGCCGAAACGTGTCCAAACACATATCTCAAGGTTTTGCAAGGCGACCAAGGTGATCAAGGCGACATAGTACCGCCTTGGTGATAAGGCGAGACGTTAGGCGACGCCTTTTTTTATATGGTAAAATAGATAAAATAACAAATACATCTGTAAAAATAATGCAAAATAGTTTTGACACCATGTAAATCAATTAATAATATAGAAAGTGCCTAGTTTCATAGACTAAATAACTTGACAAAGTAGTTAATTTTAGTATTAAATTCTATTAACTATTAATAAACACTTAAGAAATCATTTAACCATAGCTATTATTTCATCAAAAAGTCTATTCATAGTCAAATTAACTATTAGAACTAGTTGTTTTTACTTCAAAACAACTTAATTAAGTGATATTTACACTTAATTAACATTAGTTATTATTAAAATATAAAAAATAATCATTTAAGACGATGGGTGCCTAGGCACCCATCACCTTGCCCCCTATGGGGGCGCCTTGTCGCCTAGGTGACGCCTGGAAAACTATGACATATCTACATATTATTCTCTTTTGTTTTTTAAATTTAACACAGAACATAGTAAAAGAAATGTGTCCAAACACCCTATTATAGGCTGCTCACCTAGGCACCACCTCGTCTCGCCAGGTGAGGAGTGCCTTGTTGCCTAGGCAACACCTTGAAAATAATGTCTAAGACATGTGACATTAAAATCCTCATGTATGAATTCAAAACTTTAAAATAAATGGGAAACTCCTATAAGCCATTACAAAGCACAACAACCAAATGATGGACAGAGGGGGATGATCAAACCTTTCATAATGCTCCTTCCAAGAATCTAAGGTCAATTGAGCAGACTGAACTTCTTCTTCAGTGGACAGCTGTTGAGCAAGCACGTCAAGCCTAAATTGCAGTGACCTCAGCAAAGCCAAGCCATCCTGAGCAGCTCCATTCAGCCTTGGGAGAGAATTTGCTTCTTCTACACCTCTCCCTGAGCTCCCACATGTTGCAATTGATTTCACATTTTCTTCCATTTGCACTACTGTTTTTCCCCACTCCTTCTTCACCTCGTCAACAGCATGTGCAACTTCGTCCATTTTTATCTACATAAATAATCAAGAAATAAATAAAAAGATAATGTAGCAACAAACAGACTCTACATTTTTTGTGTGGGGGTGGGGTGGGATGGATATGGCAATGGAAGATGTCGGACACAAATTTTAATCATGTATCATTGCCACATTAATACATTAAAGATGGATAACATGCAAGTGAAACATGCAATCAGAACAACTACAAATCAACAAGATAAAGGAAAAGGAAATATAGAATCTAAAGAAAGAAAAGTTTACTCAATCAGGTTTAATAGAAATGTTGAAGTTAGTTTTATGGATACCATCACAAGGAAAGAGGCAGAGTACGTGTTACCAGCCTTTTTTTTGAATGAGAGACACAGAACAGGCCACTAATCATGCATGAATGAAAAGGAAAAGATTACAACAAACAGAAAGAAGTCAAAAAAGCTTACATCAAAAAGATATAAACCACTAAAATAAAAAAGAGAGTGAATAACGACAAGACAATCCCATTAAAATAGAGAAATCATTGTGGATCGAAAACTCTGCCTCTTGTATTCCAGCTGAAGGACAGCATCACCTATGCAACAGTCTGGAGAAACTGATGCTCGACATCTTCAATCCACATTCTACAAAAACACATTTGTGAAGATAAATTCTTTTGAAGGTGGCAAAAGCCACAATTCATTAATTAGCAAATAAGAAACTTGATTACATTAGTACATAATTGTGGTAATAACACCTTCTTTGGCAATAAATGAATTGTGGTATTACCACCTTCAAAAGAATTTATCTTCACAAATGTGTTTTTGTAGAATGAAAAAGAAAAGATTACAACAAACAGAAAGAAGTCAAAAAAGCTTACATCAAAAAGATATAAACCACTAAAATAAAAAAGAGAGTGAATAACGACAAGACAATCCCATTAAAATAGAGAAATCATTGTGGATCGAAACCTCTGCCTCTTGTATTCCAGCTGAAGGACAGCATCACCTATGCAACAGTCTGCAGAAACTGATGCTCAACATCTTCAATCCACATTCTACAAAAACACATTTGCGAAGATAAATTCTTTTGAAGGTGGCAAAAGCCACAATTCATTAATTAGCAAATAAGAAACTTGACTACATTAGTACATAATTGTGGTAATAACACCTTCTTTGGCAATAAATGAATTGTGGTATTACCACCTTCACCTTCAAAAAAACCAAATAAGAAACTGATTACATAATAGAAAAGTGTTGAAAGGGGTAAAAAAAGAAGAAAAATCACTACCAAGATGGTAAGAGTAAAGAATGGTGCTATAAATAAAACTGCCTCCAAATGAGGAATTCATCCCCATGGGTAGCCCAACCATGTAAGAGCCAAAAGAAACAAATTACCAATCTTTGACCAAAAGACTCATCCTATGTAATACATCTTAGAAGGATACTCAACTCTCTGGTTTCACAATCTCCAAATAAATCAAAGCATAGATGGAAGGGTCAAATTCAAACGCCATAGTCTTGGGACCTCTGACCAGACATATCCTTTATTCCCTTGATTTTGACAAAAAACTGTACCACCCTGCTCAAGATTGTAAACAATGCTATGTTATCAGTGACACTCGCCTTACGTGGGTGAGGCAACTGCCTCACCTCACCCAGATCGGACTTAAAATCCTCTCCCCCCTCCAGAAACACCCAATGCACTGCCTTCCACCCGAGGCCCTAACATCCTGCAAGCCCTAAAAGTGACTTTTTTTGTTTTTTGTGTTCTTCTTCAAAAGTTTTAATGTTAAATATAATTATATATTACTAATATATTAAATTAAAAATGTATGCTTTGCATCAAGCTCCCGAGGGAGGTGTCATCCTGGGCACCTTGTGCTTCAAATAATATAGAAATAATGAGCAACACATATTAAAACAGTCCAGTGCATTTGTCAATTATGGATACCACATTTTATTCTATGTGCATCATTCTCTAGATGTACTTTAAATTAGTTTAGCTATATGTTATCCGTGGATTGTTTGCAATTAGAATCAGCCCAGAGCATTAGTTGCTCCGGAAAAAGCTTTACTTTTTGACAAAGACAGTCATAGCGGATCTAGTACATGAGCCATTCCTCCACTCATGAACTTTCTAATGAAATATAAGATCTCTACACCAGAAAAACTCAGCAGAATTTTTTGTCGTGCAACCTTCCAGACTCAGCATGCCAAATAGCAAGTGGTATATAGTCTGACACCATTCGAGGCATATGAAAAGCTTCAGGGACTACAAAGTCAGCCAATCATTGAGTAGCCAAAAAATCTATTCAGTCTTTGACAGAGAATTGGACCATGTAAATTGAATGTTGGCATCCTCTTTCTCAATAAGCCCACACCCATTCACCCAATCATTGAACATGCTCATCTCGTTGGTCCAAACCTTTTGGTTCAGCCGCTCTCCAGGATTTCTCACTGCATTAAAATCCCCCCACACACACTATGCTTTGTCTAAATGATCTTAAATGAGCTGACTCAAATGTTTAAAAAAATTGTTTTTTTTCAACCTATCCCAATGGTCCATACACGCTGGCAAAAAGGCAATGCTTCCTTACAATTTTAAAGGTGAATATGAGAGGATGGATCAAGGATCATGAGATTGGGATCGGGATCGGGATCGGTGACCACCGATTCGATCCGGATCGAATTGGATTGGTCCGGATCAGCCGATCCTCCAGATGAAAGGGTGATCCCGGATCAGTCTGGATCAGCCAATTTTTTTATTTTTAAATCATAAAGTTCTCAAAAAATCAAAAAAATCAGGAAAAATCATAAGAATAAGTAAATAAAATAAAAATGAAAAACAATATAAATGGCATTCTACCAAACAATGTCACACAAAGTAAGTTCATTTCGAAAAATTGTCATATAAATACAAACTATCATAAAAGAGAGAGAAGAAAGTTAAAATAGATTTTTATAAATGTTTAGTCTATAACATATATTTATGATTATGAATCTTATATATAAGTGACAGTAAAATATATTAATATGTTTACACTATCATAAACAGGGCGCAGAGTAGTCGTGAATCGGCCCCCTTTGGGGTGGCTGTATGGACACACAGAGACACCCCCGAAGGGGTGCCTACCACTAGAGGGGAGCGAGAAGGGGAGAAGGGGGAGGGGGGAGCAGGGATCGGGGGTCCCCCCCTCCCAAATTTACCTGTTTAGGGGGGATCGGCCGCCTCCCACAGTTGGATTGCCGCTCCTTGCGATGGATCACCGGAGGGGGGAGCCCTAGAGGTTGAAGGGGATGAGAGAAATGAGAATCAAGGGTGGGAAGGGAGAATCGGTCCGATCTCCCCCTTATTGGGGGAGATCATAACAAAAAACGGTCTGAAATTGGGTCCGGAATCAATCCGATTCTGGACATTTCCAGGTTTCGGGGGATCGATCAATTCCCGATTCAATCATGTTGGATCAATTGATCCTCAACCGATCCAATCGATTCTGACTGATGCAGCCAGAAGTCCGGGCCAGATCGGTAGTTCCAAACTGAATCGGATCAGTGGGGTCCGATCCGATCCAAGAATCGGCCGATCCCGATTTGAATTGCCCGATTCTACAATCCATGGGATGGATATATCTGTTGCAGAATATTCCTTTTGCATCTAGATCGTTTTCATTCCACAGGACAACAATACCTCCACTCTCCCCAACTACAGGAGAAAAGAAAAAGCCTTTCAAATTAGCAGACTTGAGACACTCCCCTTCGCTTGCAATAGAGAAATCAGATTTAAGTTTCTTGCAAAGACAAAATGTCTGATCTCTGAGACAAAACCAAGTTCCTTACATCCCTTACCTTCTCCCTCCATTGGACTCCTTTGATAATCTTCATCATGAGTAAATGATTAGGTCCTTCCTTTTCCTTCTCTTTAGAGTTCATATGCAACCATCATTGAGCAAAAACTTTAATTCCACAAAGCCCACTATGAACTAAGCTAATTTTCGGTAGACAATTAAAACTTCAATGGCTAGAGGAACCTAACTTTGTCTTCCTGCCATATCAAACACAGCCCAACCATCTCACCCATGCCAATGATTAATTTATCAACGAGCTGGAACAGACTGTTCCGGTCAGCCGGCCCCCTATTCCGCTTCCCTGTCCGAACCTTCTGCAGGTAGGCCAGCAGACCTCATCTTCTAGTACTTCCCCACACTATCAGGTAGTCTCAGATGTATATGGCAGAAACTCAGTCACGGAGGTAGGTTTGGTGGATGGTCAGGAAGTTCAGCAGCTCCATGAAGAGGCTTCGTCATGGTTCACATTGTTGATCTGGATCGGGATAGACCGATTCTCGAATTGAATCAACAACTGGACTGCCAATCAGATTCCCACCCGAACTACCGATATGGCCTGGACTTCCGGCCGGATCCCTCGAAATCGGTAGGATCGATCCGGATCAACTGATCCTACAGGATCAAATCGGGAATCAGTCACTAAAATCTGGAAACATCTTGAATTGGATTAATCCGGGACCGATTCTGTCTGATTCTCCCCACCCCCAACCCCCCACCCCCCCAAGGCTCCCCTCTAGTGATTTCTTGCTCCCCTTCCGGCAATCCTTGCATTCCTCTGCGATCCCCCCCCTCAAAGAGGTAATTTTCCCTCCCCCTCCCCGATCCCCCCTTTCCCCCTTCCCCCACCGCTTAGGGGGCTCCCCCAAGGCACAGGTCACCCCTTCAGGGGTTTAGAGTTTAGGGTCTCCGAAGGGATGGCTGTCAAAGGGCACCACTTCGGGGATGCTTTAAGTAAACAAGTTTGAGTTTTAAGTAAACGAGTTCAAGTTTTAAGTAAAAGAACTCGACTCTGAGGGCTGCTGGCTACTGCGTTTATGTGCCGAACAAAGAGGTCTTGGCGTTGGTGGATCTGCGGAGAGCTACGGGCCAGTTAGGTTGTAGCATGTACATGAGAGAGAGAGAGAGAAGAAATGGAGGAGTCTCAATTTCGCCGGCGGAGCCGGATGACGGGAGAGGCAGCGTCGCGGAGAGGTGCGTTGGCGGATAGGAGGCTGCGATGTGTGGTGTTTGGTGTTTACATGTGTGCGTATGTGTGTGTGTGAGAGAGAGAGAGTCGGTCCAATGGTCTCGCTCGTTGTCGTCCGTGGAGCCGCAAAGAGAGAGAGAGAGAGGGGGAGAGGCAGAGCCGCGGGGTGAACCTATAGTGTGTGTGCTCGTCGTCGTCGGTGGCGCCGCAAAGAGACGGAGGAGGTTGTCAGTTGCGCTGCAAGGCGGGCCTGCAGGGTTAAATTTGATCAATGATCTGAATTCGGTCATATTAAATGAACGGTTAACATTTATCTAATCTTATTTGACTGAACAATGAACAAATTTAAAGACCATGTTGGAAACTTAGCGATGGACCGGGTAGTCCAATGTCAAGAAACATAGCTACAGTAACGTAGGGGGTGTTCATGTTATGATTTGGTAATTTTTCGACAATTTTGTTTTCAAACCACACCAAACATACACCTTTTGAACTTTAGACATATAAAAATGTATTCTTACGGAATATTAACTATATAATAAATATATTTCATAAAATGTAATTTATTTATATTTAATTTTTTTATAGAATAGTTAAATAATATTTAATCAAATAATTTATCGAATCTTTAGTCAAGCTACTCGAAAATTTATCGAGTCAAACAAGACTATGTTCAGATCCAGTTCATTTAATGAATCAAATTTTATTTTTTTGTTCAAACTTGTTTATTTTACATAATAAACAAACCAAGATGAGTTATTATCGAGCCGAGTTTTAAGTTACCTATGGAATGTATAAGTTCATTTGCACCCCTAGGTAGAGGAGAGGCGATCAGGGGAGAGGACAGTAGCGATCACGGTCAATTAGGGAGACTGTGGGGAGCTAAGGCACCACAGACTGACTGAGCAACAGATTGGTATCAATTTTAAAGCAAATATAGATCTACAATGATTTTAAAACAATTTTGTACTATTAATTTTACAACTAACACAAATACTCAAACATTTATTATTATCATTTAACAATATCAATTTTAAAATTAATACTAATATAAGTAGTTGATACTATTATCAAATAGGCCATAAAATATGTGAGAAAATTCTTGAAAAAAAGGTGCAGAACTATCTTAAAGCACGGTAGCCAACCTCACCTAAAAATTTACTTCAATTGCCCGGGAACCTTTGGGCAATGTTTGACACAAGTATACTTTAAACATAATGTTGTCTTATAGGGTGTTTGGTTGCATTTTAATTTTTAAAAAGGTTTCATGATAAAAAGGTTCAGTTATATTATATTAAGATCTGGTGTAGAGATCTTATATTTCATTAGAAAGTTCATGAGTGGAGGAATGGCTCATGTACTGGATCCGCTATGATTGTCTTTGTCAAAAAGCAAAGCTTTTTCCGAAGCAACTAATGCTCTAGGCCTATGTTATCTGAGGCACTCGCCTTAGGCGCCTAGGCACTGAGGCGAGGCGAGGCGAGGCAAAAACGCCTCGCCTCGGCAGATCTCGCCTCGCCCGGGTGAGGACCCTGTGAAAATCAAATTTGGTAACTTAAATCCTCCTTTCCCACCCCGAAACCCCCAATGTCTAGGGGTGGCAATGGGCTGGGCCGGCCCACGGGTTCGCGGGCCGGGCCGGCTGCGGGTCATTTGACGGGCCAAACATTTTGGCCCGCGGGCTTTAGTCGGGCCGACATACGGGCCGAAGCGGGCCGACGCGGGCTAAAACGGGCCAAATAACTTTCAATTTTTTATGTCAAAAATATCATTTTTACTTATTAAAAATATATTTAAATTAAATTACTATTAATTTTATAATATTATCTTAAATAATTAAATTTATTATATTTAATAAATATTTATTTATAAAATATATAGTTGGGCCGGGCCGGGCCGGGTCGGGCCAAGTCAATAATTTTTGCGGGCCGGGCCGGGCCAAGAATATAGTGCGGGCCGGGCCAATATATTTTAGACCGGGCCCTAAGCGGGCCGACCTCGGGCCGGGCCGGGCCCGGCCCATTGACACCCCTACCAATGTCCAGTCTTCCACCTTGAGACTCCAATATCTTGATGCATTATAGGTCCTAAAAGTGAATTTTTTGTATTTTTTATGTTCTTCTTCAAAAGTTTCAATGTTATATGTATATTTTTTAAGAAATTCTTCAATAAAAAAAATGTTGCCTCGGGCGCCTGAGGTGCCCGCCTCAAGTGCCTGAGACGAGGCAAGCCCTCCCTCGCCTCGGTCGCCTCTCGCCTCTGACTACATAGCTCTGGGCTGATTCTAATTGCAAACAATCCACGGATAACATATAGCGAAACTAATTTAAAGTACATCTAGAGAATGATGCACATAGAATAAACTGTGGTATCCATAATTGACAAATGCACTGGACTGTTTTAATATGTGTTGCTCATTATTTCTATATTATTTGAAGCACAAGGTGCCCAGGATGACACCTCCCTCAGGAGCTTGATGCAAAGTATATATTTTTAATTTAATATATTAGTAATATATAATTATATATAACATTAAAACTTTTGAAGAAGAACACAAAAAACAAAAAAAAGTCACTTCTAGGGCTTGCAGGATGTTAGGGCCTTGGGTGGAAGGCAGTGCATTAGGTGTTTCTATATTGAACACCCAATAAAGGACTTAAATTCAAAAGAAATGTCACTGGCATCTTCGTCTTCTTTGATGCGATACTAGAGAGTCAAATAATTCTATATCGGGAGAAAGAGAGAAGGTTCTGACGTTTAAAAATTTAGGTCTCTCTAACTCAATATCTTAGTTTTAAGTCGATTAACATGATATCAAAGTCAAAGTTAGTAGACTCACTTCATCATTATTCATAACAATATACACGTGTTAAAGTCAGAAAAACTTATTAGAGAGGATAGTCCAATATGGAGGGAGAAAGAGAGGAGGTTGAATGCCGCACCGCCTCCCAACTCTCTCTCTCTCTCCTCTGTTTCGCCCACGGCACCCTCTGTCTCTCTCTCTCTCGATCTCTCTCGATCGTCGCCTACTTCCCACTCGGCTGTGCGCCACCGCTGCCTCGCCCTCGTCGTCACCTCTTGACCGCTCTCTCTCTTTCCCTCTCCTAATCTCCCACTTTCTCTCCCTGGCTCTCTCTCACTCTCTCTCTCGGCTGCCGCCGCTCGCCGCGGCACCTGCGCCTGCGAGCCTTCGCACGGTTGTGCACGCCAGGCGCCGCTCATTGCCTTGCTCTCTCTATTGTGAATCAACTCAAATGTCACATTACTCTCAATATTGTGAATTGCTAACAAAAAACAGAGTTTAATAAGCAATGTTGGGCTACAACCACAATTTCTAGTCATGCAGTAGCCATAAAAATGCATAAGACTCGGGAATGAGATTTATAAAAATAATAATTTCCACCAAAAATTGTGAGGTCAGTCAGATTTAAAACAAAGACATCAACTTTCAGTTAAAACATAAGAGACTCTGCTGCATAAACCCCAACCAATTTCCATTCTCTTGACCTCCTTCCAAATAAATTAATATATGATCAAGAGCCACTACCATAGATGTAATAGGTAATAGGACCAGTCATGTCATGTGAAGTTGCTTGACATTAAAGAAAGGAGCTCGTAATCAAGAACAATCAAGGATAGCCACTACCAATACAGCAATACTGTAACCATCTATATAGACAAAATGCAATATGTGCTTGAAAGTACACATACAAGGAAACAAAGAGATAAAAACACTTCAAATTGCCCAGTACAAAATTAGGGATAACAAGGAAAAATCAATTTTGTTTGGAAACATAATATCATGATTTTAAAACTTACCACAAGAGATATACTCTCGGGAAATGAAATAGGTAGATGCCCATGCCACCTGGAGATAAATGAAATGAAATAGGAAGTGCCCAAGAGTAAAGCTTCTGTGTGCCATGTTCTCATTTCCCTTGTCTTTCACATCAAAGACAAATGAAAAGCAAAGAGACATCATTCACATCCGCAAGCAAAATTTACATGCATGCAGATATATGGCTGGTGGAGGGGGGACCTAGCTGGTATGCTGATACCATCAAATCATAACCACACAGCGACCTAGCTTGTATGTATATATATCTACATATACACACATACATACATACTCCATCCATCTTTTGTCAGCTTAACTTATTTAGTTTGATCACCGTTCAACCAACAAGGTGGTGACTGGTGCATGATAAGAATTGATGATTGATCCGAATTCAGGTAAAATATAACAAAAAACAATGACTTCCGAGGCCCAGAAGAATCTCACTTCTACAAGCCATATGTCAAAGTAATACTATATCAGGTGAAATACACTCTAATCAAACAGACCATATGAATCTCACTTCTACAAGCCTACAAGAGTAAAAGCAAATAGAGCATCTGAAATAAGAGTATATGATCTTTTTTGAACCAAATATGGTGTCAAAACATATCAAAAACAAAACAAATACAGAACTACAGACTGTAAAACCATAGATTACGGTCCATGATAACATAGATGTGACATTTCACATTCTATGATTACCATGACTACATGTTTACCATTGTTTTATTTTTTCAAAGGATAACTATGCAGCAACCATTGTTAGGACAACTATATACGCTAGTGAATAGCGTATATTGGAGTGCAGCAACTATTTTCAAAAGATAACTCTAAATTTTTCGAAGGATATAGGAGTGCCATTGCTCACGAGCAACCATTGTCAAGACAACTGGTAGGAGGATGAATACATCACCCATCCAATCTGGAAAAGCCCATCCCGGAACTGCAATTTCTTCCGAGCATATATTGGTATGCCCAATGACCATAGAACACGGATCCAGGAGTCTGCGATGGTGGTGGCAGACTCCTCTGCCGGATGAAGAGAGAACCATGGAGAGAAGGGGCGATGACTGCGCTGGTTCGATAGGGGAAGCAGCGGGTGCAGGGGCGGCATTGGAAGGGCTTCTATGCGGTGACCTGGGGACTCCAACAGAGCACAAGTGATGCGGAAGGCAGCGTTGGTGGGAACATACCGTCGGAGATGTTCCGCCACCAAAATATCTACCCGCAAACAAGAGGGCCAGGAGGAGGCCGCCGCTGGGGATGTGCCGCCGCCGCTGGGGATGTGCTGCCGCCGCTGGGGAGGAGGCCGTCTCCGGGGATGTGCTGCCGCCGCCGCGAAGAAGAGCCGTTGAAGGGAGCTTGGAGGAGGCTGTCGCCGGGGATGCGCCGCCGCCGCGAGCTCTTGAAGAAGGGGCAAAGAGGGCACCAGGAGGAGGAGGCTGCCGCTGGATGCGCCGCAACGGAGATAGTCGGAGGTATCGTGGGTTTGTGCGCAAGGGCTTCGCGAGAGGGTGAGATCCATTTTCAAAAAAAAATGTCCTATACCTCTCTCTTTTTTTTACGAAGCCCAATCGGTGATTTTTCAAAATAAAAAATTATAGGACGAACCAAACATCCCATTAAGACAATTTTCGTTACAATTTTTTAAAATAAAAATAAAAATGACCATTATCATGAAACCAAGCACCCCATAAGTAAGGATGTTGATTTTTCTCCAACCAAACCACACCAAATCATCTCACATTTGATCCAATGGGTCGGGCCAGGCCGGGTCTAAAGTGGGTCCAATCAAGACCCAGTCTAAAATGTAATGGATCGACCTAGCCCGGCTCGTATTTTATGTTCGGCCCGACCCAACCCGGCCCAAATAAAATGCAAACTTAGCTCGGCCCGATCTGATCCATCCCGCTCTTTCTAACATATTATAAGGAAAATATCATATATTTTTTTGATTTCTTAAACATCAAAGTAAAAGAATTTAATAGCTTCATCCTGATCTACCAAGCACAAGAAATTCAATTACACTGCACACCCTCCTAATTATGTCTTATTAATGGTGATTTCTATATTTGTGATTAAAAATATTACCAACTAACACATTTGTAAAAGTAATTTAATTATTTAAATATTACAACTCCTGAGTGACTAGGGACAAAGTAGCATCAAAACCTTGCTGGAGTTATATGTAACGTTAACGGATAGGATACGATCAGAAATCTTAAAAATTTTGATTTGATTTAGATAAAAATAAATAAATGCATAATCTAGTAATAAATCAGAATAAAAATTATATAATTTTGTCTTCATTTTTAAATTTTAAAATATAATACAATACAAGTATATAAAAAATAATATAATAATAAAATAAAAAGTGAAATGAGATAAAAAGATTATAATATCATGTGTTTGATTTAATCATAATCAAGCGTTGAAACATTCCAACAAGAAAAATGAGAATCAAAATCAAAATTTATCAACACTTTATATCATTATACTATCATAAAAAATAAATATATCATAACTTTTGTATGTTAAATTTTACTTCCATCTATTTTTATAATATTAAATATATTAATAAAAAATTATCTATTCAGAATATGATAATACATAATATGTTAAATACATTACAAGTTATCAACCATGCAACCAAACATCTTACGTGACTGTTTTTAGCTTTTGTTTATTTGATTTCAACGGGCCTCATTCCCGATAGCCCACGTTGGGCCCGCGGGCCTCTTTTTTAACCCGACGGTTGATCCATGGCTGGCCTGGCCCGAGTAGAGGCCGCAATGGACAAGGCTGGCCCGTGGGCCCTCGGGCCAGGCCAGCCCTGGCCCTCTTCCTCCGGGGCAGATCAACGAGCCCTCATGCGTTACTCGGGCCAAGAAACCAGGCCCGCGGGTCTTGCTCCCCAGTAATGTCCACTGTCCAGCGGTCGCCGTCCTCGGTATGGGAGCAGAAATGCAAAAGACTTCTTATTTTATTTCTATGAAACTTTTTACGTGCATAAGTTGGAATAAGGTGCGTAGACAATCAATCAGAGAAATTTTAAAATAAGAGTAATATTTTAAAATAATAAATTATATACTTAATTTGCATATCTATGATTATTTGGGTGTTAAACAGTACGTTTCTATCTATATATTTATTTTTATTTCTAGATTCAAAATATTTCTTTGGTAGTTGGTTTGATGTTTAAAATTTTAAAAATATGATATACATTTTATTATATACTAGAAAATTTAAGTGATGCAGTCAAAATTATATATTTTATTATAAATTAAAACTTTATGAATGCATACAGTATAGTGCATCTACTATTCTTATTTTAATTATGTTTCAAATTTTTTATCAAACTTGTCGTACATTAATATTTCAAAAAAGAATCTTAAATTTATTTTTGTATGTCATATCAAGACTTTGGTAGAAGATATTTTAAAAATTAAAAAATATATATATTTGAAAAGTCGAGCTGGGTCGGGCTAGGCCGGGCCAATAGTCGGCCCAACAACATAGAGTGGGCTAGGCCAGGCCAGCCCATTATATATTGGAGCGGGCCTTGGTTGGGCCATCTGCAGGCCGGGCCTGACCCATTAACACGGGGGCCGCCAACGGGTCGGGTTGGCCCATGGGCCCTTGGGCTGGGCCAAGGGCGGACTTGAAATCGGGCCATTGATTTGAGCCCGTGGGCCAAGGGCGGGTTTTGTTCGAGTTCTTTAATAAATTTGCATATTATAAGGTGTTGAATTTGTCAAAGATCGAGAGAAGAATTGTCTATATCAATTACAAAATTTTTACCCGTTACTTTCTTAGAGTATTACGTTATCAAATGAACAAATATTACGTTGCCAGGAGCACAAAGTTGTTTTGTAATTTATGTGTTCATTGTTTTGGACACAGGAAAAATGAATTCTTGAGAAAACTGTCATAAATCGATTCCTCAGCATTAGCATTGTAATCCTTAGCAAGAACACATTCATTTATTTTTTCCCAATTGTTTTAAGATTTTACAATGTTCTTAATCATAAACAAAGGGCACTCAGAATGTTTACGTCGATGGATTATAAATGCAGTAAGTTGGAACAACAATTTTTTTTTTTTTTCAAATTAAGCAAGCGATAACTATTTTTTATTTTCAAATTAAGAGGTCTTGAGTGTCATTTTCATCACATGAACATAGATAATTATGCTATATCATATTATAAATATTTATATAATTTTTGTCATATTTATAAATTTGTTATCATATTTATATTATTTTTTATATTAGAAAGATCGGGAAGGGCCGGGTCGGGCCGGGCCAAATTTAATTTTTATGCGGGCCGCGCCAGACCAAGCAAGAATATAATGCGGGCCGAGTCAGGCCGGCCCATTGTAATTTGAATTGAACTTTTATTGAGTCGGCTTTGGACCCGGCCCAACCCAGCCCATTGACACCCCTAGGCCCAAGGGCCCGCAGGCCAGCCCGACCACCGGCACCGCTAATCCTGTTCAAACCAGATTTCATTGTGGCGTAACATACACCAGTATACATTTCATTTAGTTTGTATTAAATCGTATTCTACGGAAACATAGCGTGTATGCACCTATACATTTCACTGACTTTATCTTAAGAATCCTTAAAACTTATTTTTATAAAAACATATAAAAATTATCGATATGCATCTTAAAATAAGTATTTAATCTATTCCAAGTTATTTCGGTTTACAGATTTAATTTGGTTTGAAAACCCTTGAAAACTAAACCAAACTGCCACTGATTTAGTTTGCTTTTCCGGGTTGAGCAGGGAACATCCCCTAAACACGAGTAAATCAGCAAACTCCGACAATATAGTCCTCACAAGTCATAACTGAGCTCATGAAAGCCAACTTAACCTTTGTTCTAGTTGGTCCGTGACAAGGTTGGCCCGACGATCATCCTAATCGATCATCAACAACGATCTAACAGCGTTCCCCTCAACCAAACGCATGACTGGTTTCATTTTGACCCGTCCACGTACGCCGAAGTGCTTCCGTAAAGAAAGCAAACGACTACAGATACTCGGCAAACAAATTTTCACGAGCTCGGGGTCCTCGTATCCTGATAAATGGTGGATAAAAATTTACGTCGCACGGCAAACGAAGAAGAAACCGACGGGGCCAGGAAATCTTGACGCGCACGGGACGCTGGTCGGATGTTGATGGAGCCCGTGGTCAGGTGCGGACCCGCTTGACGTCGGGGACATTGGCATCGCTGCCGTTGCCTCGGGTGGTGCCCGGGTACGGCCTGGGAAGCTGCACGAGTCATACCCACGCCCTTATCAGCAGTAAGTTGTATGCAACTTGGTGTTGGAGGCCAGCTAAATTTTTTTTAGGAACCGGGCTATCTTGATGCACGGAATGATGGATTGGGTCGGGTAAAATTTTTTTTTTTTTTTTTGTTGACCGACCGCTCCGCTCACGTGCTGGATGGGTGCAGCGGCAAAACCGGCAGGCCATCCAGTGCGGTTTAAATTTTGTTATTTTAATAACTCAAGATAAATATTTATTTTAAAACTTATAAAGTATTTTAATTCTTATAATTTTTATTTATGATAAAATTTTAATGTTTTCCTAATTTTATGTTGTATAAATTTATGGTATTAGTTTTTTTTAATAAGATAGACTGATCGGATTGGCCGATGCCACTCAATCTGGATCCGTCCAAAGACTGATCTGATCTCTGATCTTCCATCCGTCTTGGAGAACAGGAAAAACCGATATATATATATATATATAAATGAAATATGGGGTTAGGGAACTTACAGTTTCATCAGGGACGATGGCATAGCGTTCAGATGCTGAAACCCAGACCTTGCCTGCAGATGAAGAAGAGGCCAGATGAGCAACAAAGGATGCGAGGCTGATTGCACTTGCACATTTTCACTCTTAGTGCTAACCGGTGGCAGAAATTGCTACACGCACCTGACAGGGGCTCAGTTCTAGATGTGTTCATCTGCCTGCAACTGGAACCATCCTTGCTTAAAACCTCGATGATGCATGGAGTGTTGCTGTATCATCATTTAGAAATCGAGGAAATGGTCAACTCTCTGCACCTAGCTTCTAAGCAGCTTAGCTGAATTTCCACTGCACATAACAAGATTGACTTTTGTTTTGAAAGTAATAACAAGATTGACTTGACTTCACTTTTCTACTCGTGGAGCAAATGGGCAAAATGGAGTTGCTGATCGGGCAGACAAGAAGTTCCTGGTATTGCATGATAGCACTGACTTTTAAGCTCACATCTGGTAGAATGAGCGTGAAGAGAGAATGTACAAAACCCATTTGGCCCATGGCCATACAGCTTGAGTTTAAAATTTTACTTGGCCATCGGCGCACACAAGAGATGCCAATGTGACGTTAGCAGCTTATCCGGCATATGCGGATGATCTTTCTTTTCTTTGTGGCCAAGAAAGATGTACTGCTAAATATGAAGTTTATGTATGCTTGTGTTATAAGAACGTGCAACTAGGTTAAATACTAACATCCAGGAATATAATCTGGTGGGTGCTAATATATTTCTCAGAAAAGCTAACATATGCATGCCAAAACATTAATGGGGTGTTTGGTTGCGTGATAATTGAGGTTTTTATTTTAATTTTTAAAAATTGTAAGAAAACTTGTTAAAAGAGGTGTTTGACAACCATGACAATTTTATGTTTTGAAAGTGATTTTCTTCTTAAACAAAAAAAGAGGGTCTCACCTCTTTCTTTTTTCTTGTGGTCCCCCACTTTATTTGGTCATGTGCGGTGGTTACTCTTTTTTGTAATCACATCCCTCCAAACATGATAATTTTATGTCATGAGTTGGTTTACTTTTTATTTTAATACAATTTTTTATCATGAAAGTGTACAAAAAATTATCATGCAACCAAACACCCCATAAGCTGTCAATATTTATCTCCATTTCAAGATTTCAGAAACCTTAAATGGTAAAACTGATCACTGGAGTGCCCTTGTCTTGGGATGCATGGACTTCAATGGACGAGAGTTTTTAGGCCCAAGGAGGAAGCGGAGTGAGTTTGGTTCCTATAGACGTATGAATAAACCAGTCCTAACCAAAATGGCTATGAAGAAAAGAAAAGGGGCCTGACTTATTTTGGGCTTCTATTATCAGAAACAAATATGTAGTACAAGAGAATGTGGAAAAGTATTATTGAGTGTGCTAGTTTTTTACAACTGTGCTTCATTTATTGTAATAGGAAAAGAAAGAACAAATTATGTGAGCTGATAGAAAAATTGCCTCTCACAGACAATTTCCCAAAGTTGTTTTTTTTCTAAAGCTAAGGACAGTTTTGTTTTGGGCTGAAGCATGGAGTGATGATGGTTTAACCTTTGGAATTTGAAGTTCTACAGGCAATTTGTAGTAAGTAGATAGAATCCCCAACTTTTGGATAACCAGAACACCTTAAAAAATAGGGATTCATGTAGAATATTGCTAGACGAATGGTAGAACTGCAAAGCTGACTAGGATCATTAGCATGGATAATGATAGGTAGCATTGACGATGTGATGGGGGACAAATGATCTAGACTAGGGAATTTACTGAATGTATTTGAAAACCTCGTTCAATTTAAGAACTGTAAAAATCAATCAATAAGGAATTTGAACAAACAATGTGGTATGTAAATTGTTATCACTAGAAATCAGTCCGAATTGCATTTCCAAATATCAGAACAAGAAAATTTGAGAACAGAAACAATGCTCAGTTTCAATTAACCACACAATTGGAATAGCAAACAATTAACAATTTTCAGATTTTAAAGCTAACAAGAATAAGGCAACTCAAGATGAAATTAATTTCCAACAACACTTAGAAGTAGCTAGAACCTACTACTCAAGGAGCATGGCATCTTGATGAGCATAATAAGCAAACAAGAAGTCACCTCAGATAATGGAAAAATACAGAAGTACCTGAGCACTTTATATTCAATTTCTATTTCAGATTTCCTGCTTCTTCAGAAATGTGACTTCCAATTTTCCAAAAGACTTGGACTATATGCAATCTGAAACAGACAATTCTTAGCAGACCAATTGAATTCAAATGTGATCAAATATGGAAGGCTCAGCCATCACCATAGCCTAGGAATCAGTCGAGCCAGAATTTATCAATTAAAGAATAACACTGTCAGTAGTGGACTGCTGACATATTTAGATCAACGGCATCTTGATAAGTCAAGTCGCCGGGAAGATCTATTCAGGCTCGTCATCATGTTCATCAAATAACCGCCAACAACTAACTGAATATCCCTCAACCGAAATCAGATCTTGAGTAAACAGACAGATCTGAATGTCAATTCAACCAGATAATCACAAGATCATCATAAGTTTGAAAACCAGGTTGCTTGTAGCAACACTCAGCATCTGTAATAAAATCCAGCAAATCGGGACAATAAGCAGCAGATCCGGACTGGACTGGACCAGTATAAGCAGAACAGTTCACTGACTGGAGAGGACCAGTCTCACTTCTTCCTTGGGCTGTAGTAGCCTCAGAATCAAATCCAGCGGCAGGACAATCTCAGAAAAGACTACCGAGGTAGTAAACCATCACAGAAATCAGGAATCTCATTGGAATCGGACTGGAATACATGGAACTCAACTGAAAACCAGCTCAGGAGGTGTCCATCCGACAGGCATATCCATTTCAGAGGACTGTACTTTGGCGCAGACAAGTGTAGTTTAGGGTTTACCGTTCTTCAGCTCAGGATGAGCTAATCAGGAGGAGAAGAAGACTTTAAATGAACGAAACCTCTTGAAAACCACAGATCTGGAGCTCTCGTTACCACAGGTAGAAGCAACGACAGATTTCAACACCAAAACTGAAGTTCCAACGCGTCCGCTCACGGAAACAGGCCTTCCGAGCTGGAAGCTTGCCTCCCGGTGTAGCAGATAAGACCAAGAAGTAGATCTGTAGAAGAACTAGTCGAAACCATGGAGATTGGAGCGAGAAAAACAGCTAGCACTCATCCGATGGAGAGCAGACAGAGGAAGAATGGTAGATCAGCGGAGGAGGAACACTTCTCTCAACGTAAACCAGCTCTAAAACTCACGGGAGAGAGGAGATCGGGACCGTGGAGGAGGGTTTAGGGTTTCGCCATCGCCAGGAGGAGAGAAGAGCTTGCGTAGCCGTCGAGAGCGAATGACGGAGAGAGAAGAAGCCACCTCATTAAGTCGCGCGGGACCGGGGGGGTAAAACGGGAACTCGGGAAGAATCCAGAAGACGCATTGAAGAGTCGACAGGGGCAAAATGGAAAAGCAATCAACTATTTTCAATTTCATTCAACCATCATCTCAATGTATACTTGAGAGCTCCTATTTATAGGAGAAAACACCGTAAATGCTGTAAAAACACTAAAAATGAAAACAATGCACGGCGACAACAGAAAATTTGCCAAATTTACAGGACATGACTCAAAATTACTAGAAAATCAGGAAATGCTAAAAAAAATTTGTTTAAAGCCTTCCAAAATTCCATAAAATTCATAGATGCTCAAGAAAAATATTCTGAACAACAATTAATCTCAGAAAACATAATCTCCCAACCAAATTGACCCCAATGGTCTACGCCGGTAGACCTTGCCAAAATAATCTTTGCCTTGGGTGTCCTCACCACGATGGTAAGTGTAGCTTCTGTAGAATGGACAAAGAAACGATACAATATCTCTTTATCGGGTGCGGAGAGGTGCTCTTTAGATGTTTTGCATGCATTATTGCATGGAGATATTGAAGGGGATCTGTTGACGCTCTTATTTCAAAGGTAAGTATCAACAGGTCTGCCCTAACTGATCAGGTCAGCAGTGGGCCGGGACTTGGGTCGGCTCGGGTCCGGAGTCAGATAATTTTAAAAAATAAGAGCTTCAATAAAAAACATAAAAATATGAGAATAAAAACTTACATTTTGAAGATAATTTTGGTTCTTGGCTTTGCTTCTTCTGGGATAATTTATCTAAAATTTATATGCATATTTGTGTTCCGGTGTTATTTTCACCAAAAATTCCTATCTTCTTATCAATACAACATATATTGACCAGAAAATATAAAAGTTTGGTGAGAATGGTACTGAAATACAAATATACATATAAAACATGATTATAAAATACATTCACTTGGTGGCAGTCGGCCAGGAATCCAATCAGGTTGGGCAAACTGGCCCGACCTGATCCTGATCCATTTTTCAATGCTTTGGACAATTTTGAAGTTGACGAAATACAGACAGTTAAAGCACTTCACCGTGTTAAATTATCAGATCTTGCCAGTTTTTTCTACAGGATTGGACATTTGCAGCTTCAAAGGATATTTCCATTTTCTTGAGAATTGTAAGGTGGAAGGAATTCTAAATCAGGATCAGCCAACAAGAGAAAAAAACTATCCAGCATCCTTCCAGTTTGGAAAAAAAATATTCTTGACCATTCCTCGGAGGAGGGGGCCCCAAATCTGGCAAAATCGCCCTATACCTTCCTCTCCTGATGGCTCATATTGGGTCTGTAGACCAGATACGTAGACCTGATATGGATAGGACAGGGAAGATGCAGCAGCTGCTGCAACCCTTCCGCTGCCAGGATCAGCCCCAAATCAGCCGATTCGGAGCAATCTGAGGAAATTCTGAGATCTGATCATGCTTCTCCTAGGGTCTGATCGATCTATGTCGATCCCAATCTAGATCTACTGATTTGCAATCCATGTTACAGGATGATCTTCTTTTGTTTACTAGAGTTTGGTTAATCAGGGAGTTGAGCATCAATTGCTGGCTTGTTGGTGTCAGCATAGTTGTCAAGGCGCCCGCCTAGGCGCTGCCTAGGCGGCAAGGCGCTTTTCCAAGGGCGCCTTGCCAGGGCGCCTTGTCTGGGGCCAAAAAGGCGCCCAAGGCGTCCAAGGCGCCCAGACAAGGTGCCTTGGGTATTTTTACATCATTAAAAAAATAAATTTGAGGGGTTTTCCCCCCTTGATACCCGCTCACAAGGGACACTTATTTAATGATAGTTTGAATATATTAATATATTGCATTATCACTTATACTATCATCCGCAACTACTCTACGCTCCCCCCCATTTAATAATATTATAACAATATTTTACCATCACTTATACTATTGCACATATATAAATTTTATAATCATAAATGAGTTATATACTTAAATTTTATAAAAAATTATTTAACTTTCTTCTCTTTCACACACACATCATATTTACTTATGTGCATTGATAAAACACTCATATTCAATTATAACATAAAAAATATAATTATATTTATGCTTTTTTTATATATATAACAACCTCCCGACTCAGCCTTCCTTGAATACCGCCTTGACCGCCTAGGCGACGCCTAAGCGGCTGCCTTGTCGCCTAAGCGGAATCGGTACCCTTCAACGCCTTGGGGGCCTTGTCGCCTTGACAACTATGGGTGTCAACCAGCATTTATGTGTTATTTTAACCTCATTGTTTTATGTATACTTTCCTGATCTGACTGTTCTGTTGGCAAACCATTGTATTTTGTTTTTTCCCTTCAATCAACTGTGGTCACCTTCCAAAGAAAAATAAAGGTGAAGATTGATTTCAACAAAAAGGATGAGAAACTTTTTAACCTAAATGATAAAGTGCTTTATGGTAAATATGATTATTGATATCTAACGTTGGAATCTTATTGGGCTGGAGGAAGTAACTCTGAAACAAGAGGCTACCACTAAATATTAATAATTTCTTATAGGAAACAGTTTGGGGGTATTTCATAAGTGATTGGCTCTTCTAGTTTCAGGATATGAACAAGAAATGATGGTGCTTCCTTGATGTCAACAGTGGAGTTAACCAGGCCTAAACATTATTGGATCCGGGTACCACAGACCGGTTACATAGATATCTGCAACAGTCCCTATAGATTGGGTCCATTGCATCTTCCCCGCCCAAAATGGGCTGGGAAGATGCAGAGGTGCAGCAGAGGCCACACTTCCGATTCCCGTGGATCGGTGTCAGGTCAGTCTAGAACTGACCAATCAAGCTTAATTTATCCTGATTCCAGTGGAAGCTTCTTCCATGATTACACCTTCCCCCTCGATTGGCCAAACCCAAACCGTGTTGAATGGTCCTAGTGATGTCAAAAACTTGCTACTAACCAGAAATTCCTTGAAGCAGTTGAAGCTTGGTCAGGCGTGTGGGAATTTTTACTACCATCAGTTTTATGGCCCAACTGGTTAACTGCAAAAAAAACAGAGCTTTTATGAAAAGTTTTTGCTGATGAAATATTCCCAGAATGCAATTAATTCTTCTTCAAGACTAGTATACGCATCTGTCAATTCTCCACTCTTTGTCAAACTGCAGGTGTGGATGTCATTTTTCTCTTAGAATTACTTTGGTTATACACAAGGCAAAGGGTTTGGATCCTATCGTCTTGGCACTGTCCCTCTCCTTGCTCTTTTTGCATTGTAATTTTCTTTCAGTTGTAATAAGACTCATGTTCTTCGATCAGATTCATATAAAAGCGCATACACAAGTAGGTAACTAGTGACAGAAACTCCACATGCCACAATGTGGTCCATCCTTGTAAAAAACTTAATGCAAGAAATCCTACGTCTTATTTTTCATGCATTTTAAATTGAAACAGTAAATGATCCAAAAAGCATTATACAGAACTAGTATACAACTTTTGTCACACTTCTCATCTCATGGATCCTTTTAAGCAATACCTTGACTGCTAATGTGTATGAGTAGCTGAAGTCCAGTCACAGAGCTCTCAGACTGGTATAGAGACCATGAACACAGATATGTTAAGATAACTACTACCCCTAAGGTGGTGTTTGGCTGAGGGGGTTAGTGCCTTATTAGGTCATAATTTGCTTTTCAGATCATTTGGTAAAACATCATATTTTTGTGTGAAAATTTAAACAGACTCTTAGTCACTTCTTAATCTTCAGCCATTGCAAACTAGCTTTTCTATATTAAGGTGTTTCTCTTTTGTTGCTTCATTCAGGTTTATATGTTAGAGAATTGAGCAAACATTATATTCTTAATATTTTTTCAGACACCCTTATGGCACCAATACGTTCAGATACTGTATACGATAGCCTTATGTCTTGTCAAGCATCACCTAGACCATATAGTAAATTAATTAAGAACCAACTTCTACCATATTTACTTTAATTTGTAAGACATTGAGTTAAAACTGCAGAAAATATGAAGTTGAAATAGTATAATATCTGCACCTGGCAAGACTACATTTTACTGTAAGAACAATCACCACCCAAAGACCAAACCCTCGCTTTTTCATGTTCCCAGGTGTTCAAGCTTTATAAAAGCATAAAAAACACATGGAGTTGTGGAAGTGGGTTGCCAGATCTGATCGGATATGCGGTCACCCTGCCTGGATCTGACCCTGGGTCCCCGACCTGGCATCAGATCCAGGCCGGGGTCGCTAGACCTGCACTGGGTTGAGCACCCTGGCGGTCCGATCTGACCAGCATGACTGGGTCAGCCAACAGTTAGCTGGGGCTGTCAAAGCCCCCCAAGGCCCCAGGGGCCTCCTCTTAATGCCCTGTCCCCCCCAGCCCTCCTCACTCTCTCTCAACTCTCTTCTCACACTAAAAGCACTCTCTCTCAAGTGTTCAAATAGTGCAATTTCTCTCTTTAAAGTGCTTTAATATTGTTTAATTTTATATTCACTTTAAGGCATTGTAGAGACTAATTTTTGTTTAATTGTATTACTAACTTATTTTTTTAAGTGTTATCTTTATTTATTTAAACTTTCTTCAACATGTCTTCTTCAATTCGTGAGAGTCTAACTTCCGGCATGACCTAGAATGATCCGACATGGTTATATTGCACTTTGATACCCAAAGAGTGGCAGTAGAGGGTTCGACGATGATGGAGCAATGGTCCCAAGCACATATAAAATTGAGGCAGAATCACAATATCCACCGATGCAATTTATAGGAGAAGAACATTACATGCACACCACGCAAGATAAAGATCACGGTGCATGGACACAAGATGGAGAAGGCACACAACGAGATGAACGTCAACATCACACAATATCATACGAGGGAGTTGAGTCATCTCAAGACTCTTGATTTCTTACTTATCATCAAGAGAGACATCGGATGAGTCAACCTGATTATGGATTCTCATCAGTCACTTCCATACATTCCACTTATGGAAGTTGTTGTGGATCTTGGAGATCTTATCATAAAGTGACTGTAAATGGAAGTGCAGAGTGATATGAGCATTTATACACTTCCAACCATCCGCACCCTTCCCAAATGTCTTGATAAGAGTATATTCATTATGTTCAAGAATAATAGTATATAAGTGTGAGAACCTCATTTTTACTCTTTTCATCAAAATGATTTTCGTATCTCCTCTGGACTACTTAGAAAAATAGGTGATAGCCTACAAATGTGTTAACTAGTCCGACGATACATTTAAAAGTATTAGAACCGAGGTTCGGGTTCTGTGAAAATTTAAATTCGACCTCTCTCCGTCGAATGGTGCGAATATCCGACGTTAACTTACATCGAGCAACCACTCGAATGTCCTTGATTAACTGCCATAGCAAACTAGTTTGAGAGAACGTGCACATCCACATAACAAAAGATAGCTCAATAGGGGCCTAGCCTTTCGGACCTGATAAGATGCGAACAAGTTGTCTTAAATTTGTTGGATGTTGATTTTATTTGAGGTTGATTTTATTTGGTTTGAATTGTGAATTCTCATATCGGTTTGATTTGGTTTCGGTTGCTTTTATTTTAATTGGTTGAAATTATTTTTTGTTTGAGTTTGGAATTTGATGGATTTGATGTTTTAAGCATTTTGACTTATTTAATTTGATCAACATATGAATTAAGATACTTTTTTTATGTCAGTTGACATTTTGGTGTCGGTTTGAATATGTTCGGTGTGTTTTAAGTGTTTTAAAGTTTTGATTTGATTTGATCACTTATAAATTTCAGATTGTTAGTTACCTGATTTTTTTGTTTTATGACTGATTTTTAGTGTTTTAAAGTATTTTCAATGTGATTTGTTTGATTATTTAATTTTTAATTGATTAAGAAGTGGATTTCTATTAAATTAAATGATTTTAATTGAAATTTCCAGATTATTAGAAATCTGATTTTTCTTTCACTTTTCAGATTTAATGACTTGTTTTAAGGTATTTTCAGATTTGTTTTATCTTTTTATTCATGTTCGGTCCGCATCTCATTCGGTCCGTTGGGCTAGCCTCGGTGCCCGGTTTGCAAAATAGTCCCATCGGCACTTGAACTTTGTATTGATTCCATTTCATGTCGGTGTACATCATGTCGGTTCACATCGGAGTACAAGTGAAATCTGAAAATAGTCATCTCTCTTCCCCCGGGATAATTTTCCATAAGATCGAGAGATGAATTCGGCATTACGACGGCATGCTGACCCATTCTCATTCAAATGGATTTTTACCCTCCGACATGTCAAGTCTTTCGACTAGCCATGTTGGGGGAAGGGTTCGTCTGCACTGGGAGCGGGTCCCACGCCTACGCCCGGGTCGACATACCGGAAGCTGGTCCGGACTAGCCGCCCAATGTGGAGCGTCCAGTTGTGGACTAACTCCTTATTTAATTTTGCTTTTTGCATTTCAAATTTTTATTTAAGTTTTGTTTTGTTCAAAGGCCCAATAAGGCCCGCTTCAAGTCTCATGGCCCAATAAGGCCCGCTTCATGTCTTCATGGCCCGATTGGCCCATTTTCAGTATATCGGACCCTGGCGGCCTGTTTTGCACCATGTGGGCCCGGGTGGCCCATTTTCACCTCCTTGGGCCCTGGCGGCCTGCTTTGAACCATGCGGGGGCTGTTTGTTTTTTTTTCTTTCAACCGAACCAGCGCCTGTTTGACACCGATTGGGCACCTGTTTCGATCCCAATTCAGCACCTGTTTTGGGGTTGGACCGGCACCTGTCTTGCACCGAGCCAGCTGCTGCTTTTGCACCGGATCGGCACCTGTTTTGACATCGGTCCAGGACCTGTTTTGGGACCGGTCCAGCACCTGTTTTGGGGTGTTATGCCGGGCTAAAATGGGTTGAATTGGACTGGTTTAGGAGCCGGTTTCAGGGCTGCTGTGGGGACATTTGATGAGTGGAAATCAGGGCCACCCGGCTTAACTTTTGGCCCGTCCGCCGGATTCCAAGAGGCCCGGGCCGTCACCCTTACTCCCACACATCAAAGAGGGTAACCGGTTTATTTTGGGGATGCTGTAGGAGATGCTTGGAAGAGCATGTGTGGACTGAATGAGCTCATATATGGATCAGCTTTAAGGGACTGTCGGCCAGGACTTTGAGGTCCCGCTGGGGGTTCAAGGGGTCTGTTTTAAGGGACTGTCCAAGTGGCCGGAAAGGGGGGTTGAACAAGGTGGTTTTAAGGGTCTGATTGGAGGGGCCTGAACAGGGGGCTGAAGGGGTCTTTGATAGATGGAGTTCGGGCCACCCGGCTTAACTCTTGGCCCGTCCAGCGGATTCCAAGAGACCCGGGCTGTCACCCTTACTCCCACACATCAAAGAGCGTAACCGATTCAGCTTGAGATGTTGAAGGAGGTGGGGAATGGCAGGTTAAGAGGAGGCCAAAGGATAGCTTTAGGGTGGTCCGCAATGGGGTTTTTCAAGATGGCCTGTTTTCAGACTGGTTTAAGTGCTGCACAGGGGACAGGACAGGGGGCTGAATAGGGCTATTTTAGGGGTCTGTTTGGACTTTGGAGGGGCCTGAACAGGGGGCTTTTTAGGGGTATGCAGATCGGTTTCAAGGGAGGCTATGAAGGGGCTGCTTGGATAGCTGAAAAGAAGTTGGTTCAATGTCTGCATAGGAGTCGTTGGAAGGAGATGAGAGGAGCCATAAGATTAGGACCAGGGCCTGCCAAAACAACCCCAGTGGGGGGGGCTGTTTGACAGTCCCGACCAGCAAGTGTTGGTCCCTTTGGGTGCTGGAGAGAAGAGAATAGTGGAGGAGAGGAAGAACGTGGGGGGTAGAGGAGATGAATATGTGTATATATATATATATATTTTACCTTGAGTCTTCTCTCCCTCCTATGGTGACTGGAGGACGTGGAGATGGAGGGGAGCTGGATCTCCCTCTCTTTGGTGGACGTTGGCTGCTACTGGCTGGGCCTCCAACAGATGCTGCTGCAGGCTCCCTTTTGTGCTGCAGCTGCTGTGCCTTGGCTGCAGAAGGAGGAGATGGGGAGAGAGATGGCTGCAGGACCTGCTCTCTTGCCTGCCTGTTGTCACCGGCTCCTACTGCTTTTGGCTGCCTGATGCAGACGGTGGAATCGGACCTCTTCCCTCGCTCTCCTGTTGATGACTGGGTTTTTTTTTTCCAATGCGGAAGACTGTCCGCCGGGAGATGGAGAATGAGAGAATCAAGACCCTCTCAATGGCCGCTCCGCTCTCTCCTTTTCTGTTGACCGGCTGGTTCCCCGCCTTGCTGGACGTGTCCTCCTCGTCTTATTGTCTTTCTCTTGTGTGTGTTGCCTTCCAACAGCATACGTACAGCGTACGCGGGCAAGGAGAGAGATCAAGGAAAGTGAGAGATAAAGCAAGGGACATTAAAACTCTCCCTAAACATCTCCTAAATTCTAGGAATCGACTGAGGCAAGGCTGCAGGTGGCGGCTGGCCTTCCTAGGTCAAAGTTTGACCTAATTTTGATCAAGACGATCACCAATCCGACGACCAATATTAATTCCGGACGGAATTAATTAAATGAGTCTTGAAATTACTTATAAAATTTCAGAATATGCACCGATGACCGTTTGATCTCGCGCCCCATCGAGATATACGGTTGGGATCTCCCGAATTGTATCGACTCTTTGATTTTGTCGATCTTCTTGATCAGTGCAATCTTGACTCTTGAAAATTCCGAAAATTGCAATTATATTTTATACACCCGGACTTTGGTCTTCACCACAAACACTGCTATCTACGAGCGGGTTGGACAAAATTGCCCTTATCTCGAAGTACCTGCGACTTCACAAATTTTTGAATTTCATCCATAACTTCTCGGATATAAATCGATTGATGATCCAATTTCGACATTGTTCTTCTTGATGTTGGACAGACATTTTAATAGCGCCGAATGTTAATGAGCCTGCTTGGATTTGTCCGGGCCCAACAGGGGCAAAACAGTCATTTTTTCATCCGGAGTCAGATTATGACAATCAAAGCAGTGTTCGCCGTGTCGCGACCCGGCCCCGACCCGGTCGGGTTTGGTCCCGACCGGCCCGGTCGCGACCCGGCCGGGCCGACTCTCCCGGCCGAGTCGCGGGGTAGCCCGGGGGTCGCCCGACCCAGCGACCGGGTCGCGCAACTCGGTCATATGACCGTTGCCAACGGTCATGGGGGAGCGCAGCCCCCCCATTCAGAAAGCCCCCAAGGGGCTCCCCTTACTCCCACCCGCCCACTCTCACTCCCAAGCTCTCATTTTGCTCTCATTGCTCTTATTTTGTTCTTCATTTACTTAATTATTTCATTAATCATTTCATTAGTTCATTTAGTATATTTATTTAATATTTGTTCCATTGATTAGTTAGTTAAGTAGTTTCTTCTTTTTAATACTTATTTACTTACTTACATAGTTAGTTAGCTAGAAGATTAGTTAGATATTTAGTTTAGTAGTTATTTAACACATCATTGGTTAGAAGGTATAGTTAATTACTTACTTAATCATATAATTAGTTAGTCATTCATTTTACATAATTAAAAGTATACTTACATTAGTAGTCACTAATTAACGTCACTAGCTTTTTAAATAATTAATTACTTACTTAAGTAATTATTTACTTAAAAAATGTCTTCTCCAAGCCAAACAACCCAAACTACCGGCGCGACCCGGAGTGATCCGGCTTGGTTACATTGCAATTTGATCTCCATGGCAGAGAGAAAAGTGCAATGTAAATATTGCGACAAAGTAATATTCGGTGGTATTTATCGTTTAAAATTTCATCTTGCAGGCATGAAGGGAAACGTTCTTCCTTGCACACGAACTCCCCCGGAGGTCAGAGCTCAATTTCGTAGGCAACTACAAGCGATGGAGCAAACAAAGGGAATTAGCAAACGACATAAGGAGACCGTTCGAGAAGAATTGCAACAACCGGGGAGACGTTCTGTACACATTTACGGGACCGGACAAGAGAGGTCGGATATTTTTGGAGACGAAGAGTACGAAGGGATGGGAGGTGTTACTCATAAACGTAGTTCATTCTTCTATTTTAAAAGATAATTAAGTAGTTAAATACTTAAATATTTCTTAAATAGATGACCTCTTACGGGGAATGAAAGCAAGTCGAAGATCATTCGTCGACGAAGAGTTCCATAGACGCACCGGCCGAATGATGGGTCAAGGGTCTGGAAGTGGGAGTGGTCGAGGAAGTGGAAGAGGATCCAACAACCAACCGCAAGATGAGGTTCATGATCTCACACAAGACGACGACCCGACAGTAGGTCCCGTGGATCCCGTAATCACCAGACCACGACAACGTCAAATGACAATCACGACGGCGATGAAGAACCTCAAATTATGTAAGGAGAGGATTGGCCGGGCAACGTCAAGGTGGTTCTTTCACCACAGCATTCCGACAAATGCTGCGAAGGGACCATACTACGAGAACATGATCGACACGATCGCAGACGTCGGGAGGGGAGTGCCTGGTCCAAACCCAAAGGAGATATACAATGTATATCTTCCTATGGAGGTGCAAGAAACAAAGAAGTATGTGGCATCATTTGAACGAATATGGGAGGAACGAGGTTGCACGTTAATGACCGACGGATGGACCGGTAATTAAATTTTCTTTTACTCATTTATATTAAATGTATAAACATTCTTTTTGGCATAACTTATTTAATATCTTATACTTAACAGGTATAACTAGGAAGACAATGATCAATTTCCTAGTGTACAGTCAAGCCGGCACGGTCTTTTGGAAGTCGGTCGACGCATCAGGACAGGTAAAGAATGCGGAGTATCTTTACCAATTGATAGATGGAGTGATAGAAGAAATAGGAGAGGGCCGGGTAGTTCAAGTAGTCACAGACAATGCGACCGCATACAAAGCGGCCGGTCAGATGCTTATGGTTAAAAGACCAAAGTTGTATTGGACACTTTGTTCCGCCCACTCTTTAGACTTGATGTTGGAGGATATATGCAAAAATCCTCAAATAGACAGGGTAGTTAAGCTAGCCCAGTTTATTTCTTCATTTATTTATAACCACAACTTTGTCCTTGCACTTATGAGGGAACACACCAAGGGGCGAGAGTTGTTACGGCCCGGTGCAACCCGGTTCGCCTCCCACTATATTTCCTTAGAAAGTTTATTGAGTCAAAGGAGAGCTCTAACTCAAATGGTCATTTCACCGGGTTGGGGTAGTTGGATGGCTAGATGTAACCCATCGGATAAGAGAAAGAGGAGAAAAGTAGAAGAGACAATAGAGAGTGGAGATTTTTGGAAAGTTGTAAAGAAGACATTAGACATCGTCCAACCCATAGTGAAGGTACTAAGGATAGTTGACGGAGATAGAAAAGCAGACATGTGGTATTTATATGATGCGATTGAGAGAGCGAAGGAAGAAATCTCCAAGACCGTGTCCGACTTCGCCAAGTGGTGGGATATTATAGATCGTCGCTTGGAACGTACATTACATCAACTCATACATGCAGCAGGTATATTTTCTTAAACATTTACTAATCTTTTTATTAATCAAAGTAATGTATAAGTTGTTTACTAATACTATTTGGTTCGAAGGTTACTTTTTCAACCCAAGATACTGCTATAGTCCACATTTCAAGGCAACGAACGAGCTATTAGATGACGTGAAGAGCGTCATCCGACGGTTGCTTGGTGACGACGACCGGGCTATTATCGCTTACAACAAGATGTATGATTACAGAATGTGGAGTTTTCACTTTGAAACGAGCAGAGTTGAACGAGCTGTGATGCTACTAAGTCCGGGTACGTAGAAATGTTTTTCATCACTTAATTAATCAAAGTTTACTTAGATAATAATGTAAGACATTCAATTTATGCGGTGATTGGTGGATGGATCATGGTAAAGTACCGAGGGTACGAGGACTTGGCGGACGTAGCCATCGGGGTCCTAAGTCGGACCACTTCGGCTTCGGGCCGCAAGCGAAATTGGTCTACATTCGGCTTGATTCACACAAAGCAAAGAAATAGGTTGACATCAAGGAGACTTGAAGACCTCGTGTATTGTCACTACAACATGAGGTTAAAGTTGAGGAATTTGGAGAGAATGAAGCAGAACCAGATGGAACAAAAGAGTTGGATATCACAGGCGGTGGGACGTTCGGTCGAGGAGCCACAAATTGAAGAGGAGGACATCGATTTGGATCAAATATTCTACGAGAAGAACTCCTTAGAAGCTTGGGTCAACGACCGAGAAGGGTTGGGAGAACCGGAGTTCAACCCAGAAGACCGACAATGGGTTGAAGGAGTGCTCGACGATGTCCCTTTGGTCGAAGAATTCCGGATCCCTCCTCTCTAAAGAAAGCGCCAGAGGACCGGAGAAGGAACTAGTCAAGGTACGCAAAGTAGGCGAAAAGGTAAACAAGTTACGACTGATCCTTTTGATATTGCAGATGCTGATACGGTCGAAGACGATCGAGAAGATACGCCGGAGCCGAACATCCGAGTGTAGTACCAGACGTCCGAGGATTCGTCGTCAAAGAGTAGCAGCGATGATGGCGCTGGATACGGGGGCGCGAACACTTTACAAGTACAAGGGACCTCAGATCCTCCCATATCTCCTACAACGTCGTTACGTTTTACCGGCGAGGAGCAATATACTCATGCGACCCAAGATACCGATCATGGTAGAAGGCCACAAGGTAGAGGAGGTCATCGTAGCCATGGGGTTGGAGCAGAATACCACGATGCCTCCGACTATGTGTATGATTCATCCCAAGGCTCTTGGTTCCCTACGTACGATCAAGAGTATTGTGGAATGAATTATGTGGAGTCATCGGATACTTCGATCCAATCGACCTATAGTTATGATGACTCGTTTGGATCAAGTCTTAGGATAGTTTCCCGAGGGACTGACGAATATGATCGTCATGTGTACATGTATCAAGCTTTGTACTCAACCCAAATGACATGGGGAGAGTACATCAACTACCTACAAAGTGTAGAACACATTACGTTAAAATAAAATTGATGTATTATTTATTTAAATCATGTCATTTATTTTTTCCAATTTTTCCGTAATTTTTCAGATTTTTTTCGTATTTTTCTTATTTTTTTGAATTTTTCAAAAAAAATAATTAAAAAATGGGGTCGCGACCGGGTTGGCCTGGGGTCCCGCGACCCCTCCCTCCTTGATTCAAAGTACCGTTGCGGAGCTTGTGACTGAGGCAACACCGTGGGCCCACTTGTTTGGTCATTTGGGCCCATTAAGCCCCGCAAATACTGTCCAAAAGTTCGCTTTCACTATTTTGCCCATATCTTTATGGATATGAGTTGGATTTCCAATCCGATTTCAATGTTGCTCAAGTTGGGGTTGGGCGGACCTAGTGAAGCACCAACATTCTATCGGACCTACCCCGAATTGACCGAACCCACCAAGGGTGAAAGAAGTCATTTTACTGTTCGGGGTCCTACCGAAACCGGATTCTGACAATTGGGGTACCGTTGTGAAGGTCTCGACTAGTACAGTCCCATGAACTCATTTATTTTGTCTTTTGGGCCCAATATGCCCCCAATAAGACCAACTGAAAATTGACTTTCAGTGTTTTCCCAATAACTTCTCAAATATAGGTCGGATTTCCGATCCGACTCTGGCATTGTTCATCTGGAAGTCAAGTGGACTTTCTGGTGGTGTCCGATCGTTATTGGGCCGACATTTGGTCAATCAGATCCAATAAGGCTTAACGGGCTTGTTTCGCCCTAAATGCAACGAAAAATAGATCCAACTTGTCTGTTCGGTTTTATTCAATGTATTTCGTCTGAAACTTGTCATTTTTGGTGCTGTGACATTTTTTGGTGCCAACAAAAAGATTTGAATATAAATAAATAATTTTTGTAGTCATATTCCCTATTTTTACAAATTTTTTGCAATTTTTTCTTATTTTTCTTATTTTCTGAATTTTTTTCCATTTTTGTATATGAAAAAGTAGGGGTCTAACCCAGGCCAGGTTTGGGCTGGGCCAACCTAGGCACGACCGACGACCCCACTTTCCTTGAATGGATTGATAAGATTGGAATGTTTAATCCCCCTATCCCCACCTCGAAGATAGCTGTGACATTTGACATAGGTATGCAAACAGGTTCCTAGTGGCAACACCAGATGCAATTTTCCTGATTTTGATCTGAAGCATTCAGCACTTACTGGTCAAAGGAATCTCCTAGACCAAGTTGTCCACTGGTACCTCTGCCCCAGGAGAATACATTCTTCTTTTCTGTAACAGCAAGCGTATGCCTCCATCCACAGGAGATCTGAATAACTTTCTGCACAATACAAAAGCTCCTCAATGCAAAGCTTTTATAATCAAGATGGAGAACAAATGTCTAAATCAACGTTTCACTTAAACAATTAGCAGAGTAAATAGAATGTTCATTCACCTGTTCATCAGGAAATTTGACTTGCACGGGAGAGCAATGGTCAGCATTATCACCAACACCAACTTGTCCAAACTGCAGAAACAGATCAAGACTAGTGTTTTAGCACATGGCAGGATGACCCAGATAGATAAGGAATCCTGGATGCCACTGTATAACAATTCCATTGAATAAGTTGAGCACAATTTCAGTTTATGAAACTAAAAGTTTCCTTTACAAAATCTAAGGCCATGTTTGGTCACTATATTAGGCCCCTGTATTGATATTAGTTCTGATATTTAATTGCATGAATCTTAATGTTGATGTGTACTAAGTACTAACTATCAAAATTGGGACTGTATTATTTTTAATGCTATAATCAAACAAAGAGTAAAATCCTAAAGAGCACTTATATCGATTTCAGAGGGTTAGCCAACATATTTACATTGGTACCAATATAATTCCTCACATCCTCTGAAAAAAAATGAAGAACAAGGAACCACTCTAGATAAAAGAAAATATCCTGCACTTATGTTACCACAAAATTTACTGATCGGTGCCACTAAAGGACGAGATTTGTTCTTCCCTTTAATCAAGGCAAGTTGTAGCCCAGGTCAACTAAGTTTTATCCGCTTTTCATTTTTAAATTTCAGATGCACATCCAAACCAGCTGATCTCGTAAATTATGACAATTGACAATACATTGGCTGCTTGATTGGCACCTCCTTTGGTCATGGCTGCGTCAAGGCATGGCACATAGGGCCTGCTGACAGGTTGACAGCAGTCATCAGATCACCTAACAAAACCAAGTTCTGCTCACCCATGTCTCAAAGTGAAATCAAGAATGAGATAAATGATGAATTTGCTAGGAATCTAAGACTGAACATTATAAACTTATAATACTGGATTATCTGCTTATAAAGGACAGGAAGGGAAAGATTCCTAGGCCATTTCACAAAGTGACTATATTCTCTACTTATGTATGCAGCTAGAGGGGTGTGGAACCTAAAAAATTAAACCCCTTCTCAAATTTGAAATTCAAAATTTTTTTTTGAAGTTAACATCGACCACTAAAGAAATAGGTGATATTTCATAGGAGTACTAGCTAATTTGGGCGATAAGTACGGAATAGGTGTTGAGGTTTTTAAGTTCTTTGAAATTTTATTTGACGCCTTCCTATCGAATGGTGCAAAGATTTTATGTTAATTACATTGAGAATACTCGAATACCTTTGATTAACCGCCATAGTAATTCGTAAAATAGAAGACATACATCCATAAAATGAACACAAGGGAACAACAACCCCATGAACTTGGGAGAATGCAAACACCTTAGTGTTTAAATTTTAGTTAGGTTTGATTTTTATTTTTTATTTGAGTTTGTTTGGGACTTTGATTTGAATTTGTTGGGGTCTTATTTTAGAAAATTTTGTTTGTTTTGGATAAGTACTCAACGTCTTTTATCCTAATTATTTATTTGGAAATTCGATTTGGTTTGTTTTTATTAAGACTTTGCCTTTTATTTGGGAATTTGTTTTATTTTTTTGTTTGAGTTTGATTGAGATTTTATTTGAGATGCGTTTCATTTGGGTCCGATTTTTATTAAGACTTGGTGTCTTTATCTTTCAGATTGTTTTAAATTTACTTCGCATTAATCAAAGTTCATTTGAGGATTTTGTTTAATTTTCGGGATGGTTGTTTATTTTACTGAGAGTCATTACGATTTGGCTTGAGATCAATTTGAATTTGTTTAGAGAGTTTGATTTGTGGTGTGTTTTATTACTATTATTATTTTTGGTCAAAATCCGATGTCTTTTTTGTTTTGAGAGTTTGATTTGTGGTGTGTTTTATTACTATTATTATTTTTTTGTCAAAATCCGATGTCTTTTATATTTAAAACAGTTTTGAGCTTAACTCGAACTGTGGTTTGTTTATAGAAATTTAGTTTACCTCTAGTTTTCCTTACTGAAATTGATGTCTTTTATGTTTAAGTTTTTTTTATCATGAATTATGAGTTTGACCTTCAGGTTTAGTTTTCGGGTCCGACCCTAAACTCTGGGTTTCAATGTGGCTCTAAACCTGATGGTTCATACCATTTTCTTGTTTAGCTTAAATTTCAATTTCATTTATTATTATTATTATTATTCTTTTGTGTTTTGACCAGAGCACAGATTACAGGAGCTTGATTGGGATTAGGATCTGATAAGCGTAAGCTGGGTAATTAAGGCTTATTCAAGGATTAGTTTTGATTTAGATTAATTGTTGCTTCGACTCATGTTCTGAGCTTAGCTTAAAATGTGCCTTTGTTTTTTTAAACTTGATATCTCCTGTAGGAATTTCTTACCCTTGGCTTGTGAGTGGTTGAAGTTTGAATTCATTTGAAGATTTTTTTTCTTAGTTTCATAATTTTTTGTTTGTAAGGTCCTAGATTCCAGGTTTTAAAATGCTCTCTCTTTCCCTTGATACGGAGTTTTCCCTTTTCGGTTGTCTTCTTAGAACCTCCTTATTCTGGGATTTCTTCTATGGTTTTGTCATTTTGCAAGTCTTGAACTTCAGTACTTTAAACCTCCAGGTTTCATTCACTCCATTCAATGCTGTAGATTATAGTGGGAACTTCTGGGCAATTTTGAATCGAAGGGTTCAGATCTGATCAATTTATCTCCGGTTCCTTCAATTTGACCTTTCATGGAACTGATTTTCTGAATTTCTTTTGATTCCCGAAGGTCTGCCGACATGGCTGATTTCAGAAATTTTCTTCCCAGTGGACTAAGGTTTTCTAACCTCTGAATCTGACCAATGGTTCTCCTTTATTTTTACTTCTTTTTGGTAGTCTACAGTCCTACTATTGAAAACCCTAAGGACCAAACTTTTGTTGAACTTTAAAGACCCTCTCCTCCGGTTAAAATCAGAGCACCCAGCCTAGAGTGCCCCATGGATTTTTACTTCAGTTTTGTTGTCTTAAGGATTTTTATATATTTTTTATATTTGCATTCTCCTAAGCTCATTGAGCTGGATGTTCCCATCCACGTCTTTCATATCACCCATAACAATGAACATTGAATTCCTTCATTTCTAGTATCATTCAAGTACATGTAGTGAAAATATTCCATTGAACCTTGGTGGGTGTGGAGTTACCCTTTTTGACACCATCTCATTTAATTCAAGGGGATTTCTTCCCTCTTAGAAATGATGAGTTTTTTCTCCCTTCGTATGTGCAGCTTAATACTCCTTACATCGAGGGAAGGATTGGTAGAAGATGGGAACATGTCCATTTCCCCATCCGGGATCAAACATGCTGGGAGCATGCTTGAGTGCCCATCCCATGAGGTAACCTATGTTGATAGGCTAGCTCTTAAATGTTTTTTTCTAGTTTGTTTACGATTGTTTTTTAATTTCAGGCTATATCTAGCCTTAATCCTCCTTGTCTTCCTTGCTTGGCCCAGGCAACCTGTCATGTCATCATTTTGGACCAGGGGAGATGAACTATTTAAACATCCCTTCTAGGCCCTGGTGGCCCTGTCTTTTCTTTCTTTCTTTTTTGCTTCAGAGCCCTGGCAACCGTCTTTTTTGCTTCATGGTCCTGTGGCCAGCTCTTCACCCAGGCCCAGGTAGCCTATCTTCCTCCTCCTTGTAGCCTTTGAGAGAATCCGGCTTAGGGGTGTATTGGGTAAAGGTTTAGGGGAGAATGGGGTCTGCTCAAAGATTTGAACAGGGGGATTCTTGTCATTTTTTACAGGTTCCAAAGAAGCAAACAGGGGGTCGGACAAAAGGTTTATGCTGGATTTCAAGGTCTATTTACAAGTGAGCCTAAGCAAAAAAGGTTTGCCAACCTCTCTGTCAGGTTTTGCTATAGGAGGTGATGGGTCCGGAGAGGGGTATTAAAGATCTTTTTTAATGGGAATGAAAAAGGTACCGAAAATAAATTAAAAGAAAGTCTCATGGTGTACTCTGAAAATCAGATCAGGGGAAGGCGGAGATGAGGAGTAGCCAGGAAGGGGACCTTCTTTCTTACCTCTTCTCTTTGTTCCCCTCTTCCTCTCTTCTTCTTTCTTGTGCGGTTGTAACAAAGGGCTGGAAGATCCCCTGTTCTTCCTCCTGTGCGGCTGTGGGAGAGGGTTGGGAGAACCCTCTCTTCCTCTTATTCTTCCCTTAGCAGCAGTAGTGGAAGGGCTGGGAGAGCCCTTTCTCTTCTCCTTCAAGCAGCAGGCGATGCCTAGCAGCCTTCCTCCCTTTTTTCTCTCTGTCTGTCCTCCGCGAACCTGTCTTCCAACCTATCCGTTTTTCCAACCCCCTCTTTGTACGCAGGTCTCTTCTTTTAAGAGGAGGAGCCATGGCACTTGGCAGTTGCTTCTATGCAGCGGTACTAGAGTGGGGGAGAACATGATCCGGGGCACCCTCCCACTCCTCCCACTATCGGGAGAACCAGGTTTTGATTGGGTCAAGGCTGTCAGGTGGATAGGAGGGTCCACACGGATGTCCTCTATCTTGTTTTCTCTTTGATGTCTGTTGACACCCAATTTTTGTAAAAAAAAGGGGGGATGTGTGTGTTGACAAGGCCGATTCAAAAAAAAAAAAGAAACAAAAGAAATGGCATGCTCGGCCTCTCTAAGATCCGGGCTATGTACAGCATGTACAGGCACCGTAGACAAGCCCAAACAATCTCAATTCAATCCACCTGCAATGCCCATCGACATAGCCCAGAATGGGACTCCAATTGGCCCAATTCGGTCTGCTGAAAGGCCCATTTGCAAGCCATCTCCAAGGCCTGTGGGCCTGCTCAAAAAAGGGCCGAACAGTCTTCTAAATGGGCTGAGGAAGCTGCCTGCGGGTCTGCTCAGCCCTGGGCTCGACAGAAAATAAAGGAGGACCTGGTTAAACAAAGGCAGGAGGCCGGACAAAACAAGGAGGGAATCCGGATCAGGAGATCACCAAGCCACTGAATCCCGGTCGATATCCAAATCCAGGGAAGCTCCGAGTCCTACTCAGAGACGGCTAAGGGCAACGGTCGACGGAAAAATATCCCTCATTTTAGCAGGGAGTTCGATCTCCTTCCAGGATTACGGGGCTAAGTCTATGGCAAGTTCCGAATCCCTCTCGGACTCGGAACCACTCTCCTAGCAGGGGACGGAGGTGGCCCGAAGCTTATAAAAAGCCTGCTGCAAGTCGCCGCGAAGCAGAGAGTGAGAGGAGAGGCCGTAGAGGGCAGAGTAGCAGAGAGAGAAGAGAAAGGAGAAGTCTACCAGTCCCTTTGGAGTCCTATTGAAGCCGCGCACTGCTCCCCTCCTTCTTCTTCTTCCTCCGGACGCCGCAAGTCCCTCGGCAAGTCGCCGCGGGTGCCGTAGAAGCCGGAAGACCCTCCCGCTACCGCCGGTGAGGGCTCCTTCCTTCTCCCCTAGGGACGTCGGCCCCTTCTCCTTCTCCCTTCGGTGCTGTTGCAATCGAGCAAGGCCGAGGGTGCTGCCGGAGGCCGCCGCGATGCCGTCGGGTGCCGAGGAGGCGGCCGCGCGGGCACTGTAGCAGGGGAAATAATGCCTCCCCCAACCATGGTCCAACGTGGAAAAGCTGCGGGGCCCACCGATGGAGAAAAGTGCAAAAAAAGGGGAGGAGGCGCAGCCGGGAGAAGCCGACCCCCCCTTCCCTCTCCGCTAAAGGCTCTCCATCCGGGTTTGAACCGGCCCGGTCCAAACAGTGGACCCCCCCCCCGGCCAGAACAGTGCGCTGTGTGCGCAGAAGGCCCCTTTCAACCAAAAAAAAAGAAGATTTTAGAAAAAACAAACAAAACAGTGAAAAGTAAATAAAAAAATTACATTTAATTCAACAAACCGGACTAGTTGGGGGGTCGACTAACCATCCGCCCCTACGTCTCGACTTAACTTAAAAGAATTCAAAATTTGGACTAGTTGGGGGGTCGACTAACCATCCGCCCCTACGTCCTTAAGGTAGACATACAAAGGTCTATAAAAGACCCCAATGTCTTACCGACTTCACCAAGCTATGCAAGACTCAAGCATAATCAATATGCTATCATGCCAGTCATATGCTAGTGAAATCATCAAAAAATAGTGGGGGATGCCCATAAGTCTATCAAGACCGGGTACATGCCGCTCATGGATCGACAAGTCCATCAAGGACTCAAGGGACTGGATTTCCAGTCAGGTTACAAATTGTCTCATGAACAAGTGGAGGGAAATACCCATAAGTCTATGTCAGACCGGGTGTATTCCTTTCAAAGGATCGACAGACCATACTCATCAGGAGTTGAGCAAGGATATTCTCAAAAACAAGTTGTATTTTATGGACTATGAACGTCCAAGACAGACATTCCGGAGATTGTATTTTTGAATATATCATTGAAAGGAGTCAATGATCTCATTGATCCGATGGGATGCCAAGCACTTAAAAAAAAAGAGAAGAGAGAAGACAGAAAATGAATCTGTAATTGAACCTGAAGCCCAGTCTAGGTTCTGACCAATTCGGTTCTGATTTACAAACAGAAAATTTAACCTCATAAATCACACACATTTGAATAGGTTCAAATCACAGTATCCGTAAGGATATGAAAATTGAAGTTCTGAGAGTTGAAGCTTACAGAGAATCTGAAAAGACATAAAAAAATCTGAATTGCTGGAACTCAGGCCGCACCTGTAAATCTGAAATAATAAAGCTGAAAATCTGGAGAGCAGAGGTCTGAAATCTGAAGTCTGGAGCATAGAAATTTGAAAATCAGAGGTCGGAGACCAAAATTTATGAATCAAAAAAATCTGAGGTTGTAAAATTCTGCAAGATGGTCGATTCTGGAAATTCCAGATCTGAAGGAAATCAAAATTCTGAACCTGTAGGTCCGAAGCTTGTAAAATCTGCAAAATCGGAAGGCTTAAGACTTGAAACTGGAATTTAAGACAGGGTCTGAAAAATCTGAATCCACGTGTAGAATTTGCAGGAAGCCTGAAATTTGAAAGAAGTCCGAGCTAAATAAAAAATTCTGCAATCTAGAATTTGGAGATTCAACATCTGAATTCCAGGAGATTCAAAAAAAGAAGGGAAATCTGGGTTTGCTGCAGAATCTGGAGGCTGAGAATTTGGAGAGAGATCCAAAAATATGAATTTGGAGTGGTGCAGAATCTGAATTCTGGATCCGTACACAAAATCACCATCTGAACAAAAATCTGAAATTTTCAAATCTTAGGGCCAGACTTAGGTCTGTGACCCAAATCTGGAACAAGCCGAAAATCAGAAATTAGAGCCTGGGCGCCAGAAGCCAGAACCCATTTCAGAAGTCTGAACTCCACATTTCTGAAATGCAGAAATCTGAGGTCTGGAGTCTGATATTTGAACAGCCGGAAATCTGAACTTTGCAACTGAGGTCCGAGATTTGAAACAAATCTGGAAGCTTCAAATCTGAAAATCTGAATGTGCAGAATTTGAACCCCAAGCTGGTTAGCAGAAATCTGTAAAATTGCAGAACCCAGAATCTGAAAATTTATGAAATCTGCAGAATTTGAAATCTAAGGTCTGCCAAGTCTGAAATTCAAAAATCAGATCCCTTAAATCAGAAGCTTGAAATCTGAATCAGAAAATGCATGCGCCAAGTAGAATCTGCCAATTTTGCAGAAATCTGAAAATAATTGAAATCCCAGCATATTCAAATTAAAATTCAGTCAAGATGAACTTGTTTGAATCAATCAAAATTTGAACCTCACGTCTAAACAAGAAACCGAAAATTGTGGATCTGCAGAATCCCAAGTAAAAAGAAAAATCTGAAATTCGGAAGCACCAACCAGATTCAATTAAGCTCAAACAAATTTAATCCAACAAACTTCATTGTAAGTCAAATCTGGCTTGAACAAATCAATCAATTCAAACAGATTAACTTCAATCAAGCAAATCTTGTAACTCAAATAAGTCAACCCAATTCCAATTGAATTCCCCAAATCAAACAAAATTCAACTGAGTTCTAACAAATTCAACAAAACAAACTCAAATTAAGCCAAATCCAATGTAACCCAAATTTCCCAAAGCCAAACCCATTCCAGCAAACCATAGTCCATAGGTTAAGCCCAAATCCCATCCATAAACAAACTGTCTTTAACCCAAATCAAATTTAAATCAAACAAATTCAAATTAAATTCAAACCAAATTCAAATTAATGCAATTCAACTCCAACCCAAACTAAAAGCAAGTCAACCAATTAAATTCAACTCAAACTAAATTCAAACAGATTCAAATTAACCAATCAAACCAAAATTCAACCAATTCAATTCAAATCAAATTCAAACTAAGATTGAGTGCATGCATTCCATCAATTTTATGAGATTGTTTTCTTCTATGTCCATGTGTGTGAATGTTTATTTTTGTGGATGCATGTTTTCTATTTTCATGAATTGCTATGACGCTTAAGTTCTTCTATTGGACAATGTGTGCGAAGATCTCGATGTAATTAATGTCGGATCTTCGCACCATCCGACGGGGAGAGGTCAAAACAAATTTCAAAGAACCTAACAACCTCAATACATAATTTTGACCTTAGCTAGTACTTTTATGAAATATCATCTATTTTCTTACAAAGTCAATGCTAAGGTCTAATCAAATCTAATTCAAAAGAAAAATGAATTTCCAAAACAACAGAAAATCTTCTTTTTAGATTTTTGAGGTTACATCAATGTTCAATCTAAGGGTGGAGATTAAATCTCAGCCCGATTTTCTTAGAAATATTAAATGAATGCCCAAATAGGTCCTAACTGAGCCCTGATCACCCTAATTTTTTATGTATCATCATACTCCATCATCACAGGATAACATATGCATAAGATTGATAATAGATGTGATTGAACCTCATGATGAAATATTGGCCCTTAATTTAGTGCGAAAATTGCACTAATCAAATATATCAACTTTATTCTCATCATGCCTTAACCTTCTCTTATCAAATTGGACCAGCGAGATCCAATACCATTAAGATCCAAAAAGGAGGATCCAAAACTTAAGTTATGGATCAATCTCGACCCTTGGATCAAATCCATCTCATCCAATCCAATCCTAGCCTTCCATTGACTTTACGGATCCAATATCACTAAAGACCCAATAGGGAGGATCTAAAACTTAAGTTGGAAGCCCATCCAAGCCATTGGATTCATCACTCCATCATCTCTTCGTATAACCTAGACCGCTACCAAGGAAAAGGCTGTGGGTGTTGCTTTTGAAGCCGCACAGGACTCCCTCCATCCCTTTAATTTTTTTTAAGAGGGTGCTACCGCAAGGGAACCTGTCGGGCTTCCTTTCTTTCTTCTCCATTTGATCCTCTTGCCATCGGACGCTGCTAGTGGTGTTGCTGCTACCAGACATACCTCTGGTTGGTGCTGCAGTAGGAGAGATTTTCAACATCCATTGCTCTCCTTATTGTTGCTGTCATTGGATGCACTAGCTGCTGCTATCACTGGGGAAGGAAGAACCTGGTGTTACTGCTGCCGGTGCTATTGAGATCAGGTGGGACTGCTGGTGCTACGAGGATCCTCGATAGCTGCTGTTCTCATCAGTTTTCCCTATTGCTGTCAGGTTTGTTGTTATTTAAGAAAAGAAAGCTTACTGTTGTCATCGGCAGGGTCCTTAAGGGGTGCTGTTGTCATTGGAAGAGTCTGTAGAAGGTGCTGACTTGTAGGTGAAGCTCCCCTTGCTGAGATTCTATATCTGCCGGTCCCCAACAATAGGTAAGTTTTGTTCTTTCTCTTCATCCTACTCACCAGCCGAGACTACTAAGTTTTGTTGACCATTGATTGTCTATCAGACTTGCTGCACAGTTGGGTATTTGAAGCATGAAGGAGAAGATTGTTCTTGGCAATCCCATCTAGCATCAGGTATACATGTGTACATATATCTCACCACACATTTGTTTCCTCCTCTCCCCTTGCTATACCTTTGCATTATTTTTTCTTTCTTCTTCTGTCCTGTCTCTTTTTCTTCTTCTTCTTTTCTCCTTTTATCCAGCTGTCTTAAGTGTCTTGCTGATCCTCAGCAAATCCCGGATTTGATGAACTTACCCCCTTCTGATCCCGCTCCACTGTAAGGGCAATTCAGTGAGAAAACACCTTGATTTCTGTCCCTTCTTTTGTGGTGACCATCACGCTCTTTATAATAATGCAGTGGGGTCCTATTTGGTGCAAATTCAGAACCTGTTCAGAGCTTAACCAGGGGAGCTGAACAAGACACCTCTGTGTCTGTCATGGGGCTGAACAGAAGGTATTGTAAAGGCTTGATTTAAAAAAATTTCTAATCTGCAAAAGGATCTATCACAAGGTTTTCTTTTTTATTTTTTTTCATGACATGTGTGGGAACCACGTTTTTATGCCTTGATTTGAAAAAAAAAAAAAGCTTTATGTTTTGGAAAATATGGATGTCCCGGACTTAACTAAGAAAATAGGTGATATCATGAAATATTAGATAGTCCGATGGTGTTTTAAAAGTAGTATAGAACTGAGAATCAAGTTCCTTGAAAAAATTTGATTTTTGACCCCTCTCCATTGGATGATGCGAATATCCGGCATTAACTTACATCGAACAACGACTCGAATGCCCTTGATTAACTATCGTAGCAACCTGTTTTGGAGCGTGTACACATCCATAGAAAAGTAATGAACTTGAAAGGACCACGGCCTTCTAGGCCCGATGAGATGTGAACCAACTGTTTGGTTTTTTATGAGTTTGTTGGTTGATTTTAGTTGGTTTAGAGTTGGTTTTATGAGTTTCGGATTTAGGTTTAGTTTCATGTTAATTTTGGAGTTGTTTGATTTCCGTTTGATTTGGTTTCGGTTTGATTTCGATTTGTTTTGTTTGTTGTTGATTTGCTGTTTGTTTGAGTTGTTTCGTTTTGACTTGAATTTTTATTGATATTTTTTATTTTGGCTGGTTTGATTTTAATTTGATTTTAGTCAAATTCAATTTTAGTTTGGATAAGTTTTGGTTTTGATGTGTTTAATATGTTTCATTGACCTTGAAGTTCGGTTTGATTCGATTACTTTTAAGGTTTCATATTTATTTAACAATCTGGTTTTCTTTGTTTTAAGTTGATTTTGACATGTTTTAAGTGTTGAAATGTGGTTGATTTTGACATGTTTTAAGTGTTGAAATGTGGTTGGTTTAGTTTTCAAGCTTAATCTTTTATTGTTTAATCAAGAATTTAATTTGGCAAGGATTATGTAGTTTAAGCGAATTTTCAGATTGTAATATCTGACTTTTATGTGTTTGCAGATCCAATGAGGTCAGATTTTTTTTGTTCGGTGTTTGGTCTTTTAAATTCATTCGATTGTAGCTTGATTCCTAATGAACTTAAGAGGTTTTTTTATTGGGTTTTCAGATCTTATTTTAAATCTGTTTTTTTTACTTAAAAACAGATTTTGATGTTTTAATGTTCTAGGTGTTGCTTAAAGTTTGACTCATTTGTTATTTTTGTTTTAGGGGTTTAATTATATGGGATTAGGCATCTTTTGATTGAAAATTTCAGATTGTCATCAATCTGATTTTTATGTATATTAGTTATATTTTTAATATAAGATTGAAGTTGGTTGAATTACCTTAATTCGCACTCCATCTGGCCCATTGGGCCTTTATGCAGTGCCCGATTTCACACAATTGAAACATCATTTGAATTGTCATTTCATTTCATAAGTTGGAGTACAATGCTTGAACATGACAGAATCGGCTGGAGAAAATTGTCATTCCTTCTCCCAGTGTAAACTATCCATGGAGTTGAGAAAATTTTGGCATTACGACGATATGCCGGTTTTTCCAACTTTGATAGAGTTTATCCTATCCAAGATGACAAGTGTTAGCTTGCCATATTGGGGGAAGGATCGCCAGTTACGGGAGTGTGCTCACACCGTTGTCCAAATCGACATTTCGGGGCATACCTAGGGGAGCCGTCCAAAAGTGAAGTACTTGTGGAAGTTGGCCTTTCGCATTTCTGATATTTATTTGTTTTGTTTTTTTTGTCAAGGACGTTTAGGCCGGTTTGAGTTACATCGGCATTCTTAGCCAATCTTCGATCTTCTTGAGCTTAATGGGTCCATCTTAGATTTCTTGGGCCAGAAGGGCCTGCTAGAACTCTGGTGTCTTTTGCTTCTTCAATCAGCTTGGTGGTAGGGTAAGGGCCCGCCCGGACAAACAATCGGCCCATCGTATGGATTCTGAAAGGGTCTGGGACATCACTCCACCCACCGATGTTGTGGAAGATAGATTTCTGCACATTTTTTTGAACCGCACTGTGCTGTTGTTTTTTTGATGGCGTGGGGCTGCTGTCCTCTTTAAAGGCCACAGAGGGTACTGTTAAGGGACTTTAGGTTTTTTTAAGAGGTGAACAGGACCTATTTGGTGTTGTTCGGCCAAGCCACAAAGGGACTAAGACCTAGCTGCAAGGGGGCAAGGAACTGACCACAAAGGGGCCTGCTTTAGGAGTTCATGCAATGGGCCGCAAAGGGGCTGTTGAGGGAGCCAATAGGGGTTGAAACAGGGCCTGTTTTAAGGGGTTCTGGATGGATCTGAGTAAGGTATGCTTTGAGACCAGATTGGGGCTGCGCAAAGGGCAAATAGGAACCTTTTTTTGGGAGGGGGAGGGGACAGATATGGGTCTAAATGACCTGTTCAGGGACCTGTTTAGGGGGTCTTTTAGGTGAACCGATGGAGAGCCAAGCTTGAATAGATAAGGGACTTGTTTAGGGGCTGTGCAAAAGAGCAGAAACAGATCCTGTTTGGGAGATGTTTGAGTGGTCCGAAGATGAGACTGTGAAAGGGCATGTTGAAGATAAGATAGTGACCTGTTAGGGGATCTTTTAGTGGACTGAAATGGGGTCAGAACAGGGGCCTGCTTGGAGGGTTTTCAGGTGAATGGACGGGGGCCAGATATGACCCGGTTTCAGAGGCCTGCAGTTGGGGTGAAAGTGACTTATCTTTGGGGTCCGAATGGAGCTGAAATAGGGCCTGTTTGGAGGTCCAGACAGAAACTGTTTGAGAGGGGTCGGAATAACCTATATTGGGGTCAGAATGTGGGCCCAAAATGTGGCTGATTAAGGGGTCATAAGAAGGCAGAATATGGTCTGCTGTGGGGGGCTGACAGAGGGTCGAATGAGAACTAAAAATATCCTTGTTTCGGGATCTGTTTTGGGGTCCCTTGGATAGGCCGACAAAGGGGTGAAGATGACCTAGTTAACGGGGCTGAGCAATGGGCCAGATCAGGTCCTGTTTGGGATATTATAAGGGGGTGAACAGGGGACTGTTCGATGGGCTTTTAGAGACCTGTTTAAGGGGTCTTTCTGGAAGGCCAAAAAAGGGCTAATCAGAGGGGAATGTGGCCTGTTGCGTGGGCTGCGCAATGGATTGACATAGGTGCTATTTGGGGGATTTTAAGAAGCTGGACAGGTGGCTGTTCCATGGGCCTTTAGGGGGGTTGTGTAGAGGCCAGCACAAGGGGCTGTTTAGGGACAACTTTGGGTTGGCCAAAGCAATGTACACCAGAAGTTTTGTTTGGGCCATAGGCTACCGATGTCGATGAAGGCCGGCTTAGGTCATGGGAGGGGTTGAGAAGAGAAATTTGGAAGGAGTGGGAGAGATGTCCATAAGGACTACATAGCTATATATATTACTTTACTCACCTTTTTTTATGCAAGTGAGGGTGAAGGAGGATGCTGGAGATGTCCCTTCTCCAAGGGAAATGACACCAAGGAGGAGGCTGCAAGAGGTACCCCTAGTGCTTCTTTGTCTCTGCTTCTTCCTCCATTTGGCCGCGGGCAGGGTTGGAGTAGGTGCACAGATGGGGTTGTATTCCAGCAGCCTGTCGGTGTCCTCCTCTTGATGGGGCTGGCCTTGGTGCGCCTTCCTCTCTTATAGGAATGGGTGGGAGATCAAAGGTCAGCCTAGGAGTGAATGTCATATGACCCTTGGTCTCTCCAAGGTTGTTAAATGAGCCCAACTCCTTGAATTCCATCTAGAATTTTAATAGTTCGACCCATCCTTTGAGTTCTCCCATATTGACTTGTCTCTTGATTTTCCCCACATCACGAATGAGTCAAAGATGATGTGGACAGGGCAGTGGGACCTGCTGAGGTGACGGCTGAGCTGGACAGGTCGGTGGGACCTGCTGACTGGGCCAATTGGCCTTGACTGTGGCCCAATTCTCTCCCTCCATGGGCTGTGCACAGAGGGCTGGAAGACCATTATTTAAATTAAAATAAGAATGGGGCTAGCTAGGATTTGTGCCAATGGGCCTGTTAAGGCTCTGATTTGACCCAATTGAGGGTCGGACTAGTTTGGATTGGGTCCGGCCCTTACCTTTCTTGAATTGCTTTTTTTTTGCAAAGAACTGACGCCAACAACCTGTAAGAGGAGTTATTTAAGTTCGTGGTTCATAGGGTTTAAGTGCCTTCTCCAAGCTCTGAGTATGGATGTGTCCCTTGAAACTTTTTTGTTCAAAATTTTGATGTCAACAAGGGGTGATCATGGTCACCTCACCCCCATTGCCTCTACTTGTTACTAAAACTAGAACTGTTGGAGAACCTAGAAATGTCCAGTGAAAATTTTGAAGGATTGATGTATTCTTGAGAGTTGAGATTTCACTTGGCCTCGCCCTGAAGAATAGATTTGATGAAGTTGATCGGGTGGTCCTCCAACATGATAGGGGGTGGGTGGCGGGGGACCCCACCTTATAAATTGTCCACACATTAGAGGAACAAGTGTGCCTATCTATTGGTGCTTGAGGGGTCCCCCCAACCTTTAAGACTCTCCAGATGTTAAAGGAGAGGCAGGTTTATGATGTAACCTCATTTATCTCACACTATCTTTTACTTTTTTGGAAAAAGAAGTTGGCTTTGACTTTTAGATTGTTTGGTTACTCTTTTAATATTGATACAATCTTAGTTTTGAAATTAAGATCACATTTTACCTCAATTTTAATATAAAAGTTACAAAAACACAACGCTTATATGTTTGACAAAAGTGTCACAATTTTCAAAAATTATAGAACGTTGTTTGGCTGGATTCCAGATCCCACACACCCCCACCCCCCAAACCCCATCCCTCCCCCTCCCCCTGTTTGTTGGAACACGACGAAGTCATGGCAACAGCGACAAGGTCCTCCTCCCCACGACCAGCCCTCCTCTGCCGCACCCCCCAAACCCCCTAGCTCCCCCTCCCCGTCTGCTGGACCGCAACGATTTCCCCCTCCCCCACAGTCTCCTCCTCCACGGCACGCACTGCAACCCGCTGACCATTAAATACGATGACGACCTCCCACCCACACAACCCGTTCAGACGATGTGAAGACGAAGTGAAGATGGCAGAGACAATGATAAGAATGCGAAGCCTATACCTCCACAACGACGGTTGTCGCCCTTGCACGAAGAAGCCTCGGTGATGGCAATCCTCCTCATGACATCCTTCTCCGTGTGTGTTGTTTCCCTCGAGAACAACCGCTTGCATTTTTCCTTCATGTCTATCTAAAAAACAGGTCTTTCCCTATTCTGATTTCAAGAGAGTTTTTAAGAGGAATGGTGGAATGTTTTTAAAAAAGAGAGATGGCTTAAAAAATGCAACCAAACACCCTCTCTTTTATTTTTAAAATTCAGGTTAAAAAGAGAAATAAGAAAACATAACCAAACACCCTATAAACTTTAAAAACTAAGAAAATATATAATATTTCATAAAAGTATAGATAAGTTGCAATGTGTATGTAATATATATTGCAAACGTTAGATTCTTTGAAAAATTATTTTTTTATATCTCTCCATCAGACTTGCGAAGTATCAACGTTAATTACATCAAACAACTATTCAAACACCATTGATTAACTGCCATTGCAACCCGTGAATAGAAGACATACATCCACAAAATAAGTAATCGGGAGCAACAACCATATGAACTTGATGAAATGCAAAAACTTAGTGTTTTGATTTAGTTTGATTTGATTTGAGTTGATTTGGGTTTCATTTTGTGATTTGCTTTGTTTTAAGTTGATTGTTTGTCTTATTAAGACCTAGTGCTTTTTTTGGATTGAGAACTTGCTTTGAATTTGATTGATTGATGATGACCCCTTTTTTCTGATGTTCTAAGTTTGGTTTGAGTCGATTAGGATTTTTATTTAAGATGAGTTTTGTTTAGTTTTGTTATTTTTGGTTAGGATTTAATGCTTTTTAACTTTGGGTTTGGGTCTTGGAATTTGGTTTTCTTTAACTCATTTCAGATTGAATGCGTCTCGAGGATTCTGATTTGGATTTAGTGAATTTTCAGATGTTTGAAACTTTCAGATTTCAGATCTGAACATTTGAAGTGAATTGCATGGTTACGGGTTCAAGTTCCTGATTACAACTTTGGTGGTTTGACTTAGAAAACTGCATTTTAGTTTTGAAGATTTTATATTTAAGTTTATTAATTTTTTTTAGAATGTCTGGATTTAAGATTTGATGATCAGAGATCTTCAATTTATGTTTCCAATTTTAGATTTTGTTTGTTCTTTCTCATATCAATCCTAAGCTTTTCTTTTGAACTTGGTGACTCTGATTTTTGTCTTCAATGCAGTCTACGGCATTTTCAACACTTGGGGGATGCTCAAATTTCTGGTTTTGGGATTAGGATTTTTTTCATGCACCGAACATAACATTCTTCGTTGCTTTCTCCAATTGAGATACATGTACATGGAGGGAATGCATGGAAGCCATAAACCCCATGAATTTGAGCGAGTTTAGGATTAAATCTATTTGGCCTTGGGAAGGTATTATAGAATTTATCCCAATGAATTTACATGGGATTGAGTCACCTTTGGCCTTTGATAGGTATTAGGGACTATTTCCATTGATTAATGATAGAATACATCCGTCCTTGGATAGACATCTAGGGGATTCTTCCCATGGCCATCAAACCTCATTAGCTCGTGGTTCAACATGTTTACATGTTGCACACATAAGCCTCCCCATAACTTAGTGAGTGTAGTTTTATGGGCCCCATTGGCTTATGATTCGGCGTGGTTCACATGTTGCACACATAAGTCTCCCCATAGCTTTGTAAGAATAGATCCCATTGGCTTATGGTTCGACATGGTTTACATGTTGCACAAGTAAGTCTCCTCATAGCCTAATGGGCATCGTTTTAATGACCTCTTTTACCTATATTAAACATCTCATGGGCCACGAGAGGCCATAGTTAGTGGCTTGGTACGTCCTATGTTATCAGAGGCGACCGCCTCGGTCGCCTAGGCGATGAGGCGAGGCGAGGAGGCACTGTTCCGCCTCGCTCTTGCGGCGATCGCCTGAGGCGATCGCCTCCCCCGCCTCAGCCGCCTAGGCGGGGGAGGCGTGAGGCGAGGTCAGCCTATCGGATCCGGACCCAACTGGCCGGATCCGATAGACTTAAACATACGGTGGCCTCCTCTCTCTCTCTCTCGCGCCCGACGCCCTGTCTCTCTCTCTCCCGCGGCCCCTCTCCTTCAGCCCGATGCCGCTGCTCGCCGGAGAAGGACCCGCCGCCGCCGCCGCTCGCCGGAGAAGCCCTCGCCGCCGCCGCCAGTCGCCGGAGAAGCCCTCGCCGCCGCCTTCTTCAGCTGTAGAAGGTGTCAAAACCTTCCAGAGCATCGGAGGAGCTCTCCAACCGGTCCGTTTTAGGGTTTTCACGTTTTTTTCTTCAAATTTTTTTATCTTTTTTATTCAACATCCTTCTACTAATACAGAAATCTTATCTTTTGTTTTATTTTCTTCTATCTTGGTGTACATTGTTAGAAGACCGGATTTAGACGTACAAGGTACGTTTTTTTGGTTTGTCTTCTTCTTTTTCATTGTAAATGTCATTCCAATATTTTTATTAGGCTATTGGCAACGTGTAGAAGGCGCAAGTGTTGTTAACCGGGTTTGCAAAGATTACCGAACAACCCGGACGCTGTTGAAAAGGTATGATTTACGTTTTTTCCGTTTTCTTCATACACACTTCTTTTATTTTGATATAGTTTTTTTTTCTGTTAATGCTAGTTAGATTTCTTAAAACATATTTCTGAAATCTGATTCGTTGTTGTTAAATCTGATTTTTTTAAATCAGATTTCTGAAATAAGAGTTTTTATTATATCTTATTAATTAAATCATACTTTTAATTAAATTAGATTTAATAAATCAGAGTTTTAGTTAAATCTGATTTATTAAATCAGATTCTTTGTTAAATGTAATTTATCAAATCGAAGTTTCTGTTAAATCTGATTTTTTAAATCTGATTTTTTTTGAATCCGATTCATTAACACAGAGTTTTTAATTTCATTTACAATCTAATTTTGGTGGATTCGTTCGTTATTGATTATTTTTCTGATTTATACTATACTACTTTTAATATAGTTGATGTTTATGTATTTTGTATGAAGATGTCTCAAACTGTGGATTAAGCTTCGGGGACGGGGTCAAACACCCAAACAACTTCATCGGGCCCCATTATCTCAAGACATGCTCCTAAGTCAAAGGATGTTGGTTGGAAGTATGGAATTTTGGTGGATCCAAAAAATCGGGATCTTGTTAGATGTACATTTTGCAACAAGGATTGCAAAGGTGGAATATATAGGTTGAAGCAACATATTGCCGGTTTATCCACCAATGTGACAACTTGCAAGAAGGCTACACCGGAGGCCAAAGAAGAGATTAAACAACATATGGAGCAAGCTAAACAAGCTCGGTTCGAAAAGGTTGCAGTGATTAGAGAGATTGAGGTAAGAGACAACCTTCTTGGTGTCAACACTTCGGAGACAGGCATAGAAGCTAAAGATACTTCACTTGTTTGTGATCCAGCATTTTTGCCTCCTCGTTTGGGAGGTCCTATGGACCGTTTTATGAGGCAAAATCCAGAGATTTCCAAAGAGAAGAGTGTGAAAGACAAAAAGCATTTGAAGGAAGAAAGGGAAAAAGTAGTGCAATACATTGCTCGGTGGATGTACCAAGCAGGTATACCTTTCAACACCGTACGCTTGAATAGTTTTCAAACCATGTTAGAGGCTATTGGTCAATTTGGCCCGGGATTGAAAGGTCCATCATATCATGAGGTGCGTGAAAATTTGCTTGTGAAAGAGCTTCAAATAACTAAAGATTTAGTTGAAAAAGAAAAAGGAAGTTGGGTGAAATATGGATGCACTATCATGTCCGATGTTTGGACAGATAGAAGAGGGAGAACATTGATAAATTTTTTAGTCAACACACTTACGGGCACAACCTTTTTAAAATCAATAGATGCATCTTCACAAGTGAAAGATGCAAGGTTGTTGGCTGATTTGTTGGACAAAATAGTTCTTGAAGTTGGGGAGAAAAATGTTATCCAAATTGTAACGGATAACGAGGCAAGTTACGTAGCTGCAGGTAGATTGTTGATGTCTATGCATCCTCGTTTGTTTTGGACACCATGTGTAGCCCATTGCATTGATTTGATGCTAGAAGATATTTCTAAATTGTCGGGTATCAAATCCACAATTAGGCATGCGAAGTATGTGACTACATTTATTTATGGGCATACAAAGGTTCTTGCCATGATGAGGAAGTTCACCAATGGAAGGAATTTGTGTAGGGCAGCAGTCACAAGGTAAAATCTCAATTTGAAATGTATTTTTATATTGTTTAAATTGGTTTGTGAATTGACTTGTGATATTGAATGCCATTAACCTGTTTTTTTTTTTCGTGCAAGGTTTGCAACAAACTATCTCAACTTAGAGAGCCTACACAACTTGAAGGCTGAATTGAGAAGGATATTTACATCTGAAGAGTGGACCGGCTCTAAGAACCGATGGGCTAAGCAACCGAGGGAAAGAAATCATGTGACATCATTTTGAAAACAACTTTCTGGAGAGGTGTAGCATATGCTTTTTCAATATTCAGGCCTCTTGTGATTGTCTTACGCCTAGTGGATGGTGAGAAACCAGCAATGGGCTACATATATGAAGCAATGGACCAGGCAAAGGAAGGCATTAAGAGTGCCTTGGATGAGAAGTTTGACAAATACGGTCCAATTTGGGACATTATTAATAGGAGGTGGGGCAATCAACTCCATCGTCCATTACATGCAGCGGGTTATTATCTTAACCCCCAATTTTTTTACTCAAATCCGGATGTTGAGAGTGATGGAGAAATTAAACAAGGACTCTATGATACCATTGAGAGGCTAATTGAAAGTCCTGATGAGCAAGATATGATTACCAAGCAACTAAATACATACAGAGATGCTGAGGGCCTATTTGGTAGAGATATGGCCATTAGACAAAGAAAAACTTCTATTCCAGGTTGACATTTAACTTTTCAAAACTTTTCATTTATACATTTCAAAGTATTGTTTTAAGTTTGATTAATTCTCATCTTTCTTTTAGCTAATTGGTGGAAGGATTGGGGAAGCAAGGTTCCTCAATTGCAAAGGTTTGCCATTAGGGTATTGAGACTCACTTGTAGTGCATCTAGTTGTGAACGCAACTGGAGTACCTTTGAATAGGTATGCACTAGTATCATTCATTATTTAGCATGTTTCATTAGATACTCTAAACTAATGTTCATCCTTAAATTATAGGTGCACAAAGAAAAGGAATAGATTGGAACAAAAAAAGCTAAACGATCTTGTCTATGTCCAATACGATCAAAGGCTTCGAGATCGCCATTTTAGGATGGAGAAGTTCAATCATGATCCTATTTCTTTGGACGATATTGATGAGGCAGATGAGTGGATCACTAGAGAGGACGACGAGTATGTGCATGAAGGAGAGGATCTCACATGGAGGGAAGTTGAACTAGCAGCGGGTATTGATGAAGAGGAAGGTTCATCCACTAGAGCAGAGGCCTCTAAAAGGCAAAAGATTGAGAAAGGAAAGAGTGTGGCCATGGATGAAGATACCTCAGAATCGGATGGGGATATTCATGTTCGTATTATCGATGATGATGACCCTTACTCTTCCGATTGATAATTGATATTTGTGTTAACTGATTGGAGAGACATTAGATGAATGTACCTTTTAACGTTGTTGTGAACTTATCGTTATTTATGTACTTCTATGTTTGGTTTATCATTTTTATTCAACATCCTTCTACTTGATGTATTATATTTTTTGTTTTTGGTGATGTGTTCAATTTTTAGGCATGCTTATGGAAATGAAATGAGAAAAGGTACTTCTTTCAACTTATTTTTGCAGTTTACATTTAATACATGTTTAATGTAATTTCTGCTGTTTTTTGTATTTTCCACAATTTTTTAGATATGTTCAGCTTTTTTAGATAATTTTATCTGCAATTTCGGACATAACTTTTATTTTTCCTGCAATTTTAAATTTATTCCTTGCATTTTCATATATATTTCCTGCATTTATGATGCATTCACTGTATTTTTTTATATTTTTTCACATTCTTATATAGATTTTTCAGGTATTAAAATTAAATATCATAATAAAAAAAATGTCGCCTCGGGCGCCTGAGGCGCCCGCCTCAAGCGCCTGAGGCGAGGCGAGGGGTGCCTCGCCTCGGTCGCCTCACGCCTCTGACTACATAGGGTACGTCAGTTGCTCCGATCAGATCTGGTTCTTATCTTTTTTATACTTGATGCAGTAGGCATTGTCAAATGGGGATGGTGCCAACTACTCAAGCTTCCAATGTCTCCCTTCAAGTGTCGATGTAGCAGACTCAAGTTTTTCTCTGAGGCTACGCAGTTGCCGACGATGACTGCGAGGCTTCGCATGTAAGCCTCCATGAAGGTCTCCCGTAAGGGTGTCAAATGGGCCAAGTTGGCCCAAAGTCCCATTTGAGTAGCCCTTGGTAGATTGGGCATGGGTTTTCATATTCATGCCTGTTGGATTTTTCTATTGGGCTTGGGCTTGGGCTTGGGCTTGGACTTGGGCGTGGGCTTAACGGGTTTGGGTTTAAATGAGTTTGGACTTTGGACTAGGCCAATTTAAGCCAAACCCATTGGCACCACAACATATATATTTAAATGTATTTATTATTCCATAAAATTACAACGAGAGTGTAAAAAGAAAAAATGTAAAAAATTAAGAGAAAAACTATAGATCTAGAGTAGAGAGAAAAAATATATTGAGTGAAAATGTAGAAAGAGTATAGATGACTAGAGGGAAAGTTTAACGTTTAAGAAAAAAAGTGTAGAGAGAGAATAATGAGATAGTAGAGAGAGAAAGTATAAATAGAAAGTAAAGAGAGAAAGTATAGAGAGTAAATACAGAATGTGTATAGCAAAAAAAATAATATATAAAGTGAAGATATAAAAAGATAATACAGATAGAGTAGAGAGAGAAATGTAAAGAGAAGAGAAAATATGTAGAGAGAGAAAATATTGGGATAGTAGAGATGGAAAGTGTAGAAGTAGGAGATAATATATAGCATGAAAGTGTAGAAAATAGCAAAGAGAAGATATAGATAAACTAGAGGGGGAAAGTGTACAAGAGAAAATATAGATAAAATGTTGAGATAGTAGAGAGAAAAAGTATAAATATGGAGTAGAGAGAGACATTTATAGAAAGTAGAGAGAGAATCTACAGAGTATAGAGACAAAATGTATAGAAAGTAGAGAAAGTGTAAAAAGAAGAGAGAAAGTGCAAAGAAAGAAAATATTGAGATCGTAGGAAGAGAGTGTAGAGAGAGTAGAAAGAGAGTGTAAAAAAAGAAAATATTGAGACAGTAGCGAGAGTATAAACAATAAAGAAATATGCAGAGTGAAAGTGTAGAGAGAAAGCAGAGAGAGCAAATATAGATAAACTAGAGAGAAAGTGTTAAGATAGTAGAGAGAAAAGTATAAATAGAAAGTAGATAGAAAAAGTATATAAAGAAAAGAGAAAGTCCATAGAATGTAGAGCGAGAATATTGAGAGATAACAAAGAGTGTATAGAGAAGAGAGAAAGACTAAAGAGATTAACGGTTGAGAGAGGAGAGATAGAAAGTCTTGGAAAAAATATTGAGAAATAGTAGAGAGAGAAAGTGTACAAAGAAGAGAAAATTAGAGAGAATGTTGAGAATAGAAAAGAGTGTAGGTAGATAGTATCATAGTAGAGAGAAAAATATATAAGGAAGATACAAAATATGTAGAGTGAAAGTGTAGAGAGAAGGTAGAAAGAAAATGTTGATAGAGAGAGAAAGTGCAAAGAGAATGGAAAAAGTGTAGAGAAAGAAAACATCAAAATAGCAGAGAAAGAAAATACATAGAGTATAAAGAGAAAGTGCATATAGTAGAGAAAACAATAGAAAGATAAAATGTCAAGATATAGTAAAGAAAGCATAAATAAAGTGTAGTGAAAGAAAATGTATAGAGAAGAGAGTGTAAAGAAAGTAGAGAGAGAATGTACATAGAAAGTAGAGAAAAAGTATACACAAAAGATAAAGAGAGAATGTAGAGAGAAAATATTGAGCAATAGTAGAGACTAGAGAGGAAGTGTATACAACAAAGAAAAAGTGTTGAGAAAGAGTAGAGAGAGAATATATAGAGGGAGAATATTGAAAAACAGTAAAGTGAGAAAGGGTGGAGAGAGTAGAAAAATAAAATATATAAAAAAGAGAAAAAAAATTAGAAGTAGAATATATGTTGTCAAAGGCAACTGCCTCAGTTGCCTAGGCAATGAGGCGAGGTAAAATTGCCTCGCTTCGGCCCTCATCACCTAGGTGACCAAGGGGGCCACAACAATGCTTTTGCAGCATCTTCCCCACCCAACATGGACAAGGAAGATGGACCCAATAGGGGCTTTAGTCACCTGATCCAATGAATTAACAGTGTATCAGGTCTCGCAGATCCGGTCAAAAGTCACCGGATCTGATGACTTAAGACACCAGATCCAGTGACTTATGTGCTTATGCCCTATCGGGTCCTGATAGACCCAGTAGGGCCTTGTTAGTCGCCTGATTGAGCAAGGCAGAATGCCACAGCGGCTGTGCCGCCACGAGGCAAAAGTGCCAACAGAGGGCTCGCCTTCCTCATCGGAGTTGACAAGGTAAGGCGAGGGGGACAAGGCAAGGGGTCCCTCACCTTACCTACCTCACGCCTTCGACCACATAGGAGTAGATAAAAAATATATAGATGAAGCGTAGAAAGAGTGTAGAGAGAGAAAGTGTAAAGAAAAAAGAAAGTATAGACAAATATGGGAGAAAATGTAAAGTGTAGAAAGAATTTTAGAGATAATCATTTTTGTCATGCTATTATTAAAAAGTTTAATAAAAATAAACTAAAATCTTACTACCATCAATAAATCTTATTGTTTAAAAATACTTTTATTTTTTAATGACATCATAAATATGAAAGATCTCAAAAATTTGTAGTTGAAGCACTTAATTGATATTTAAATTTGTCAAATTTATGAAACCAACTAAATAAATTAATAGGCCATTCTTGGAGTTGTCCACTGTTCTGCCCTTCTATGTATGTTCGGGTGAGGCTGGATGCCAGGCTTGCCAGCTAGGCAAGTGCGTGGACCCTTCGACACCGGGAAGGATCCAGCTGATGTCAGGCTGCATAAAGGCAAGTCCCCATTCTCGACGGGGCTGCGAGGCTATCACAGCCATCCGAGGAGGTGCTATGATCTCATCAGGATATACACACAAGTGCCTCACTGTTGGAGGAAGTCCAAGTGGACTTCGATCTTCCAGGACAGCAACTGCGATCTCCATTGGTTAAGCTTGGGACCTCTATTTCTGGTTGTCTATAGCTGCAGGTCATAAGGGGCAGTTCCCCTCCACTCCTTTCTTCGTCAGCAGTGAGTGGTAAGCCTCTCTACTCTATTTGTTCTCCATGGTACTTACTTTTGTTCCAAACGGTGTTAGTATCTGAATTACTCTGTAACAGCTCCTTGTGGGGCCTTGTCCGGGCATGCTTTAAGGAGTGCTCACCCCTTTTATACTTCTCCTCCACCCCAGCTGTTTGGAGGTATAACTTCCCACTGCCTGTTTTCTTTTAGCCCGAACTTAAGGATAAGCCGGCTCCTCATTGCCTAGCTGTTATGGTGCTCATAGAGACATTTGGATCTGAATTGCCTAAGCCTAAATTCCTGTGAGGCATCGGTGCCTCCTCCCTCTCAACTGCAATATGTGACACCCCCTGTCCCCTCTTTATTTAAGTTTAATTCCGGATCCAAGAAGGGCTCTGGCCCTTAATTTCCTAACCACCGCTTGTGCTAGAGTTTAATGTGAAGCTTTGCCTTCCTCCTCCTTGCTGCAATCAGACGTGCCCTGTCTTATCCAACTTCCTGACCTTTTTTTTTAATTTCTGATTGTTCTCGGTGCCTTTATTTCATTTTGGAATTCCCTTGCGACACCAGCAATGAGTGAATTCCAATAAAGAAGAAATAATTTCTCTTTTCCCTTCTTTTGTCTTGATTACCGTGGGTTACCCATCCCATGTTTCATTTATATTATTATTTTCATTCTAGGCATTTTTTTCAATCACACCTACTTGTCTTTCCTTAGTGAAAGTTTTGAGCGCCAACAATATACTTTCTGCTGACTGCTTGAAGAGTCCCACTCCTCACCAACAGGACGGAGACTAGAGGTGTGTATGGTTCGATTTGATACAGTTTTAGACCTTTTTTCAAAACCAAACCTAACTGAACCAGGCACTCAAACCAACCAACTGGTCCAATAATGTTTGGTTCAGTTGGAGATGAAAAAAATATTTAATTTTTTTTAAAATTAATTATTTACATATATATGTTCATTTTGAGTTATAAATAATTAAAATAAATATTATTTTGTTATAAAAAATGACATAAATATCGATTTTACTAACAAAATAGGAATACTTTTATGCTATTTTAGTTTACCTGGCTTAAATGGTTTGATTTGGTGGGTTGAACCATTTTATGCATACCCCTATTGAAGACTTCCAGTTTGTGACATGCTTTGCCATTATCCTTTTTCTTTTTTTTCCTCTTGCTGTTCAATGGGACCCAAAACTTAACCCACCAGACGAGGAATCTGGTGGAACTCTTCTTGGAGCCTTTGACCATTACACAAGGATTTCCAAGTCAAGATCGGCCCGATCTGAATTGGCTGATCCAAGGGAAGAAGAAACTTACAAGTGATGGATCCGATACCAGTGTCTTACCTACCCATTGAAGGGAATCAATTTATTAAGTTTTAGTTTTCTTTACCGTTCAGTCCTTAAAAGGACATGGTTGTAAATAACTTTTTAGTGGTATTTTTGTAATAGAACCTGCTCTATAAATAAAAGCATGCTCCTGTTGAAATGAATAGACGGGCTCGGCCCTAGTCCTCTCTTCCCCTTCCCGATCTCCTCTCTACCTCAGCCAGGAGGGCTGCTTTTCCCTTCCTCTCCCTCACCTCCAGGAAGATCCTGGTTCTCTTCCCCACCCCCTGAAGATGGTAAGTTTCCCCTCCTTCCTTCCCTTGTTCCCCTTCACAGGTACAGAAGCACTGCAACATCGTGCAGTGTTCGCAATGTCTTCTGACATCCTTGTTTTGGAATCCACCTCCTCTTACAATTCGATCGGCAATCACCGATCAGGTTCCTGTCAACAGCAGATTCTGACATCTTCTTTCCACTCGATTTGATCGACCTCAGAAGGTCTGACGGCAATGAGAGCTTCTTCGCTCACACATTCCGGCGATCTTCTTCAACAATTGCATCGTCCGGAGCTTCGCAACATCCTCCGGCATCTTTGTTCTCCGCAGCTCCTCCAAAGAAGACGGTGCCAACCAACACAACTCCAGATCTGCGCAAACAACGGACCAGTCCTTAGCATGGCAGCGTTGCCAGATCCAACAACATTGCACAGCGAGCTTTTGCTCCGTCCAGCGATTCCCAGACGATGACTGCCAACATCGGAAGATTCGTGCAGCTCTCTCGTGCAAGATTCCCTTCATCATCTTCCTTCCTCTCCTTTCCCGCTTCCTCCCGCGCGCAGATAGTTCTGTGCATGCTGCACCACCTCACACGAGTGCAGGCTCGTGCGAAGGTGTCCAGAAGTTTCCTGCTTGCTCCCCTTCAGGTGTTGTCAAGATCACGCCACACCCACCTTCGTGACGTGACGTCTCTACCGGCAGAGTCCTCTTCATGCACTTGCGGACCACCTACAGCATGCCACCGCCACCTGCTACCAATGCCAACATGACCCCCAGGGGTCAAGCTGGAGCCAGTCATGTGGTCAGCAGCATCTTCATGCAACCTGCTGGTAACTGTCAATGCTGCGCTCGCCCCCGCAACTCTGCGGCCACCTCACACCTCCAGTGAATGTGTAACCACGCTGGGGTAAGTGGGTTAAGTGAATCAAACAAACCTTAGCCGTTTTAAATTTGATTTCAGTTCTTTAGTTCAGTATAAACTTTCAGTCTCACATCACCCATTAGGTTGGAGAAGATGCAGGGGCAGGGTGCCTCCAGGGGCTGTTGATGATCGACCCCGAATCAGCCAATTCAGTCCAAGCCGGTCTCAATCTGGACCGATCCCAGGGGTATCAGAGTCAGAATAGGCTTCCCCCAGGATTGAATCGGTCTATGCTGATCCCAATCCAAAATCAGCTAATCTTGCAAACCATGCCCTCACAGGTTGCCTCAGTCTTTTACGGGTGTGGGGTGGAGTGATGACTTTTCCCTTTTGTGTATTTATCTCTTCTGTTTTCCAATTTTCCTTGCTGTCTGGTGGGATCCAGCACTTTAACCACGGATACAATATCAGGAGGGGGTCTTATTGAGCTTGCAATCCCCACCAACTGGCCCAGACATGTTGATTTGTGCAATATATTTTTCTTCCCACAGAAAGGCTTTGGATCCTCGTTATCATCCTCTTATTCCATTGCAGCAGTTTTTTCTTGTACTCGCTTTTTTGTACCGAAATTAAATCCAAATAATATGATAAAAAAATATGATACAAAACTTATGTAAATTACTAACCCAGTCAATTTATTACTCTTAAAATCATTTAATTATCTGAAGGGAACTACTATAAACATTAAATATTTGGATGAAACCTAAAGGAAGGGGAGGAGTGTTTCAGGTTGCATTATGCCTACATGTTCACTTCAAGTACCTTTGATCAAATAGCTGCTCATACATGAATGCCCATCATGGTTTTCCATCTTGCTGAGATTTCGCAAGATTCTCGGTTTGAACAGGCTGCCAAGATCCAAGAGAGGCAAAACAAGGCACTGGAGGAGGCAGGATGCAGCAGAGGGTGGCGGTGGCAGAGGCACTGCTGTAGCACTGTTTCCCTCTCCCAGTCAGGTGGGGAAGACAGGCAATGCAGAATCGGGATTCCAGACCCACGTGACTCTGTTAGCAGGATCCCCACTTAACAGGCCGTGCCAGGTCCGATGTCTTCCTCACCCAACAATGTGAGTAAGGTGCAACAGAGCGAAGGTTCTCCATGCCTTTCCTACGGCTGCCCCCCCTGCCACCCTCACCTGTCTCGCCCTGATCTTGCAAGAGTCTCATGAGATCTCATCTCTCCGGCCTCTCAAAGACGAAGCCGAGAAGTAATAATGCAAGTCTGTAATCCATGGTCCCTACCTGAACAAAAAGTCTAAAACCTTATCTGTACACAATATTGAAGTTGAGCAAAGCACAAGCACACATGAACCGAATATTCATTAAGTTCTGTAATGGAATGTTAAGTTTTCCAAACTACCTTGTTCCATCCCCAGCCATAAACTTTTCCATCAGATGTAAGTGCCATTGAATGTCTCCACCCACCTGATATCTGAAAGGGGGATATAGATGTAACAAGTAAATGATACTGTCATAAAATAAGTGTGCATGCTTATATAAGAACGGTCACTAGTAAGCATAAATGATGAGTGGAAATGTGGGCATGGATGTTGTGTTACAGAAATGCATAATCCATGAGTCATATAAGTGATATTGTCATAAAATGTGTGCATGTTTATAGAAGAACAGTCAACAGTAAGAGTAAATGATGCCATCTTTGGGAATAACATTGGCACCAAGGAACTCAGGATCGGGGTCTGATCCCCAGGGCCAATCCTGATCTCGGTCAGCTCATCCAAGAGTAGGCCAATCCTGGCCTGACTCAGTCCAACTCAGCTAAGATCGGTCTGAATCCAACCAAAGTCAAGCTGGAATTGTCCGTGTGGCCAATTACAAGCTAGTATTAGTCAATCACAATTAGCCAACCCTGGCTGATATCAGCAAAGCCACGCCGATTCAACCATATCAGCCTGGATCCAACCCGGATCTGCTGATTCTGGCCGATCATCAGTGAAGTTCGCTACAAGATCAGCCTCCCATTTAGGATCCAATCAGCTGATGCCAATCTTGATCCAGATTAACGGATCCTGCAAAGCATAATTGACACTTACAAGTTACAACAATGATAAGTTTTTACAAATAAACCACTGCCCACAAGATAGCAATGCAATTCCTGAACTCTCTGCACATGTACAGTTATTGACATAAAATGATGCAAATAATCCATATTTTGTAGGCTGCAAGCAAGCATAGCAAAATGAGTAAAGATGATCTATGTGCACACATTTGGCACTATCAATGTTATATGGGTGGTGACAAATCTAGAAGTAGGATATATGTTATTCTCACTCCACAAAAATGATTTATTCAGAAAAAAAACATGCATAATACTCATTAATATCTACACTATACAGAAAGGATAGATGCATTCCGATCTTCCATAGAAAACTCTAATGTCCAGAAGTCATAAGCAACCTCAATAAACTGAATTGTTTTGTCCCATCTACAAATCTTAAACAGTAACTATTGGTCCAAGTCAAAGTATCCGCACATTACTTGTTTTTGTGAATTAGTATAGAGACTAGTACGTTCTCTTTATCTGCCTTTGCAATGGAGAACAGAGAAAAAGAAAGAAAACATTTTCACCATAATGTGACAAAAGTTTTTACTGTGAAGAGCAAGCAACTGCAATTGTTGTTGCAAAACAAGTTTTTAGAAAAAATATCTGACAACATTGTATGCAGGATTGATTGATCTGAACCAAGATCATCACCATCCATCCTAGCCGAACCTGACTAATCTGAGTCAGGATCAGCAACCTTAAATCCCGGGACTTATCTGATCCTGTAACCCTAGTCTCAAAACTTAAATCCTAGCAAAATGAGGAAGCACTATGATAGAAAAATGATTTAGGCAATGAGAAATAGATAAGGATAGTACCTGTGAAATTGAATAATCATGAAGAGCTTCCAACTGGTGTGGAAAGAGATGATCTTCAAAGTCTCCATGACCCAATTGACCATATTTGCTCCACCCATATGTGTACAACTTGCCAGCAGAGGAAACAGTTATTGTGTGACGCCAGCCACATGCAACTAGTACCATTTTTTGCCCCTGTAACAACATTGCATAATGACAGAATTACCAAGGTGATGTTTGGCATCAAGAGAATCATACGTGCATTGCAGGATCAGACGACCTGGGTCAGGATTGGCATCTGCCAACCAGATCCAGGGAAAAATCCTAGAAAGATCTGCTGGGGTGTGGCTCACAAACTGATCTGAACAAGAACAGGGTCAGATTATTGCCAGAAGATAGCAGAGGGGTAGCCCATCTTCCTGCATATTAGACCCAATATTGATTAATCTGGTAGCTTAAGTTACCAAAGATCAGGTCATACCATAGGGGTGGCAGGCCACCAAACAGTGACGATCCCGATGGGGATCAGTTGCCCCCCTACCCTGGATATGTTCAGGTCAATTTTATGTTTTATTTTTTAAAATTTATAGAAGAACCAATCCAGAACAAGTTTTCCTTCTGGAGGATTGGTTGAGCCAGCCAGCTGATTCGATCGCATCATCTTGATCAAGATAGGCCCTGGCAGGTCCAAGAGTCAATCCTGACCATGAAATCTTTGGCATCATAGCTTACATAAACAGATTGAATCATTTTTTTAGAAAATTCAAATATTGAAAAACACTTAAAAGAGATGATTAATCAAGTTTTTCTTCGCATTATTTATTGAAGGACAAAACACAAATAGGTAAGGTATAATATATATAAGCAGGAAAAATTTTTGACAATATTGTTAGTGACCAAAGCAATGAAAAGAATGATTGTTCATGACAAGATTCATCTTTAAGGAAAAGGACCATGTGTAGTTTTCCAACGAGATGAGATTGTAGGAAGCATTGCCCAAGCAAGATTGTATGTTTCAAGCCAGCCTATGCTGGGAATAATCTTTTGCACCATGTTAAATGCTGTCCAAAAAGAGCATGAATATCAAGTTCAAGGGAAAAACACACAATCAACTCAACTATGCCTCATTGCAAATTATGTGGGATTGACTGTATGAGTTCTTCATTTCCAGGTTTCCAGCCAAGAGAAATGCGTAGTTTAAGAAGATGGAGATGTCATCACTTGAAGATCAACATGAGATACGTTCATAGATGCAGACTCCAGATAAGGGAGTTCCATTCCAATTATAAAAAAACCCGTGTATACTTTTCACAGAAACATGAAACCACGTACATCTAAGTGGCTTTGACTATTCCTATTATCACTTGAAAACTTTTAAGAACTGTTTGCACATTAACCAGGCTCATTCTTGTTCACTCCTTTTATAACAGAAACACCACTTTCTCAATATCATATGCTTCTATTTTTTACATATTCATGGAAAGGTGAAGCTTTCTTTTGTCAAACCATTATCATTCCCCTAGTGAAACATGAAATTCAAGCATGAATAAGATCTTTCAACATAATGAAAAGATATTCACCACCAATGGATTATTGTTGCATAAAAGCAAGTCATACAAAAGGTTGCCATGGAGAAAATAAAATAGCTAGAGAAGGCTAAAGGAAGGACATCTGCACATACAATATGATTTCAAAAGAACTAGAAAAGAAGACATGTCAACGACAACATGGTGCAGTGCAAGTGACATACATCAACTACATTAACTTTTTCTGGAACTAAGCGGTCTTCTCTGTCCCCCAAACCAAGATTTCCATATCGACCCCATCCCCAACCATACAAGTCACCATCCTCTGTGACTGCAGCTGTATGTTCAGCACCTGCAGCAACCATTTTGACAGATATACCCTGGAAAATAGTAAAAGTAAGATTATGCAGGAGTTAATAAATATCAGAAATTTCAGATTGTTACGTCTTAAGAAACATGAATATCCAAGTAAACAAATTTCATAAAACTAGTTATACAGTTCATATTACTAGAATATAACCAAAAAGTCATTCCATGTAGAGAAGTAAAGTTCTGCAGAGTACCTCAAAAGCTTGAATTTTTTGTGGTAGAAGGGAGTCTTCATTGGTGCCAAGACCAAGTTGTCCATTCTGATTTCTCCCCCAGCTTTCTCAGCAAAGTTTCCAGTTAGTAATATAATATATCAAAAAGTTAGGTCAGTTTCAAAATCACTAAAAGTAAGCAGTATCAACAAAATCAGTCAAGCACTTAAGAAAAGTATCAATAAAGTAACCCAAGCATTTAAAAAAATTAAAAAAGTTATATAGAAGTGTTCTTCAAGATTTCAACTCACTCAACTCAGCTCAACTGTTAATCCTAAATTATTATTTGAGTTATTCTTCCAGATATATTTAAATCATCCAAATCATATTAAATTATTCTCCAAGTTAAGTCTACCACATCATTTTTTGTTTCTAATACTTTTTACATTATCTACTTTCCTGACTAACACTTTCTTAAGACTATGTTTAATATGTCCCAAATATCGCAATCTTCCTTCATTTAATTTGTCTATGATTGCAGCTACTCACATTTTCTCTAACATATTCATTACATATTGTATCAAATTTAGTGTTGGCACCATAAAATTTAAAATAAAAAAGAGAAGAAAAAAAATGAGTGAAACACATGAACAGAAAAATAAAGGGAAAGGAGCAAGAGGGAGGACCAAGAAGTAGAAATGGAGTTTTTCTTTTCTTTTTTAATCAAGATATCAAGGGACCAAGCCCTTCTACACCCGGATAGTGGAAGAAATGTGTATTTCAGGAGGTGATGCCAAAGGTCCAGTTGCAGCCCGGTCAAACTAGGGGGGGGGGGGGTTCAATAGTAGGTAGGGAGCCCGTTGCTCAATTCAAATAAATTGGAGGAATTGAAAGATAGATGAGTCAGTTTTAACACTATATAGAAATGTCAAGATAACAGGGAAATAAGCAAGCTCTCACCAGCAGTAGAGCGGTAATCTCAGGATTCCACTGTCAAAGCAATCACCTCCGATGGCCAACAAGAGAGGGCCCAAGCCTGGTCCAGATATGTCAAGATGGCAAAGATAGGTTCAGCGGCAACTAGAGGGAAAGAAGTAGAGAGTGGAAGTGGGCTGTTTTGGTAGTGAGGAACCATAGGATTAGGTCAATAATGACTCAATGAGACTGGATTAAATCTGAACCTAAGTCTCATCAGCTCCACCCCTCTCAATCCTGATCAAGTTAGAATTTGGGTTATCGCCAGACAATATTAAGTTAAATGTTAACCCATTCTCGGAGACTGCTGTGACCCATGAAATGAGTGGGTTGTGCACTTTCCTTCAGGCCCCTTAGGAAGCCTTACCATGAGACACATAACGCAAGCCTTCCCCCTGTCTGCATAAAAAACGAGAGCGAAAAAAAATGGAAGTTACTTGAGCTAGAGAAGTCCCCGCGGAGGATGACCAGCAACAACAATAGGCAGCTGGTAGAGTTCGCAAAATCGTCGCACCGGCTAGCTAGCTAGGTCTGGCAGTTCACACCATGGAATGCCATCTCGCCAAGATCTCGGTCTCGCCAAGGGGGCCGAGAAACGAGATCGCCAAGATCTCACTCTATGTAACCTGATTCGTCGCCAAGATCTCGGTCTCCAAGGGGGCCGAGAAACGAGATCGCCGATCTCACTCTATGTAACCTGATCCGAAAAAAAATTCTTCGGGGGGGAGGGGGGATTTGTCCCCCTAATACCCCCCACAAGGGATGCCCCCTTGACATCCGGGACTACTCTGCGCCTCCCGTTTATGATAGTGTAAACATATTAATATATCTCACTATCACTTATACTATCACATAAAAAATATGCTACAAGTTTAATACGATATTAGTATTTAAATAAGATTGTATGCAAGTTTTAATCTTTTAGAAATACAAAGATCATCTTTTTGGTACTGAGAGTACTTTGTAATTATTCATTCACACAGTTGATGTATAAATGTGTTATATATTTTCATATAAATTCATTGATGTACTCCTATCTTTATAAGATATTATGTTATGTTTCATACATATATGCATTTTGATCCGAGAATCCAAGATTCGATCTCTCGAGATCTCTTTTCTTTCACCCCCCCCCCCCCGAGACGAAGCCGAGATCTGAGATGGCAATCATTGGTTCACACAACCTCAATGGCACCAGACTACTATTGCCAAGACCAACACCTCCCGGAGGTTCTCGATGCCGGACTGTGCCGTGACCTTCATGACTTGCCATGGAGGGCCGTATGGACAAAAAGGATGGTCCGCGGAGGTTTGCAAGAATGAATGTTAAATATAGCCGTAGTCTCTTATGACCCTATTGGCAACTTTTAAAGATGAATCGGACTTCTCTTGACCTATCCAGGATTGAGGTCGGAATCGGGGTCAAAGCACAAGACTTGCCTTGACGGGAATCGAGGTCTGATCGGACTTCCCCGACAAAGGAGGATCAACTAAGTAAGGTTATGGAGCCTGCCGCTCTTAGAAACCAGAGCCAATGATCGCGGAAAAGATAGGATCGGATCCGTTTTAATGTCAGACTGGCCTGGCAGTCTATAAAAGACCTCACGATATCAAAGGAAAGGAGGAGAGGATGAGGAGAGAGGAAGGAGGGTATGCTAATTTTGTCGATCCCCTTCCCCGCCCATAGCTATCGCCTTCTTTGGAAGCAGCCTCCACAGAAGCCATCGTCATCTTTGCCTCTCACAGATGTTGCTTAATCCATCAACATCCACCATCAAGGTTGTCAGCATCAATCTCTCTTGTTGTCATCATCAAGCCCTCCGGCATCTTCACCTCCTTCCATCAATACCACCCCTGTTTTCCCCTGCATCTACCATCGTCGACATCTTCACCTCCCTCCACTGCAATCCCCTATTCTTCCCTTGTCCTGCCACGGTTGAGGGTTCACCCTTCTTCTGCCTCCTTCGTTGACATTTCCTCCTATTGCCTCCTTCGACAAGGCCAAGTCCTCCTGTTCCAACCAACATCACCGTTGAGCATAGATCGCGGAATCGGCCGATTCGGATCGGAATCGGCCGATTCCTGGATCGGATCGGCCATTGCCGATCCGATTCTTGGCGGAAGAACCGATCCGGAAAAAAGTTCCGGCAGAATCGGTCGGGATCGATCGGAATCAGAATCGGATCATTTTTTTTTTTTGCTATTCCAGTCGGTTCGACCAGGATCGGCCAGAATCGATCCGAATCGGTCCGAAATTAGAATCGGATCGGGTTTTTTTTTGCTTTTTTTACCGATTCTGGATCGATTTTCTTCCATTGGATCGGTCAGAATCGGTCCGATCCGATCCGATCCGGATCGGATCGGTACCCACTGATCCCAATTCCGATTTCGATCCCGCGATCCTTGCCGTTGAGTCCTCCTACTCCCTCTGTGGCCATCACCTTCTCCATTCACAATCGCCATTACACCATCAAAGTCTTTGTCTCGCTGCGGTCATCACCATCCTTGTCAGCCTTCACAACAGCTAGAGCCCTCCCCTTCCACCGTTGAGGTCGTGGGAGCCATTAGACGTCGTCCACCACTTCTGATTTAGCCATCAAAGCCGTTACAAGTCCTCAACGATAGTGTCAAGGCCAACAGCCCCAAGAATACCATTTGTGCTTATCACTGACTGAGACATCTCCTTCCCCTGTCGTCAGGATTGGCTTGTCCCCCCACCAATAACTTATTATCCTGCCATCGGGGTTAGTTTTCTCCTTCGTTGGCACCATCTAAACCTCTAGCAGCTTCCAAGAGCATCGACACCAATTGTAATCACCAGCTCCCCTTTGCGGCGCTGCGCGGCCATACGAACAAGTGAATGTTCGTCTTCCTCTTCTATTCAAATTCAAGCAGGGTCCACTCGACCTAGGGTGTTAAAAAAAGGACACCATCTGGGGTCCCCATGCAACGATAGACAAGGTGATCGAAATTCAGAGATTATCAGCCGGCATCAGTGTCTAGACATTGCTTCAATCAGACTGAGAGATTAAAACTTTTTAAAAAGAACAATTAACTTGTTGAGGACGATACCAAGGTGCAAGAATTCACTCTTTCCTTAACTGAACTTAAATAAAAATACAAGAATTAATTCAACAATCAAGACTAGTTGGGAGGGTTGGCCTTGCACCTACCATTGCATCTTAGCTTGACTTAAAAGAAACACAACATATATACTACTTGGGGGGTCGGCTTTGTGCCCCTACGTCCTTGAGGTAGATATACAAAAGTCAAATAAAAATCCCAATGTCTTACCATGCCTCGATAGAAAGTAATTTATTCATTAAGCCATAGAAAGGCTGTACACATATAACATGCAGACATGCCGAACCATGGGTTAATAAGGTTTACAAACCAACGGAAAGAATACCCGCATGCCTACCAAAGACCAGGTGCATCTTATCATAAACCAATTGGGATAAAATTCATAATACCTATCGAAGGTTGAAAGGAATTTAATACTGACTCATTTAATTTATGAGAATTATGGCTTACATGCTTTTTTGCCATGTTCATGTATCTCAATTTGACCAATCAATGAAAGTTCTATGTTTGGCGCACATTGAATGTTGTGGGGAACAGAGACACAGCCCTATGGGTTGTTGGAGTGCAAAGACCAAAAAGAAAACATTAAAGTTTAAGACTTAACAAAATTTGAGACAAATTAAAGCATACATCTTTGAATATAAGACAAATTTTCCACAATCAACATCTTGACCGTCAACAGCATTTGCTGAAATCAGAGAGACCTGATAACCAAAGTCTGCGGAGTATTGTGGTCTGAGAATTTTGAAGTGTGCCTTTCTCTCAATTCGATGATCTTATAACTTGGCAGGATGACAAGTTCACATAATAGCCCAGTGTTGGGAATCATAGAGGTTCAAGAATTGATAAAATCTTAAATCTGAGACCTCAGTCTAGAACTTGATGGAATCAAACTCCACAGTTAAATGTCTCATTTTTGAAAGTCCGAAAGTCAAAAGTTTTGCAAAACTTAGTGATGGGGACAAATTTTGTGTAAGTATAAGATTTTTATATTTTAGTCCATCTTCGGTCATGTCTGTAAATATTTGTTTACATGATCTTTTTTTAAAACAAAAAGTCAGCCACCTCCCTTATAAAGGGGCACTATGTAATCGACAGACAATGATAATAGAAGGAATTTTTGGAGAGGGTGTCCCTGTGCGTGAGGGCTTCGGCCCGTCACCTCTTCCTCACCTCCCGTTCTTCTCCCCAGCACCCTGGTGAGAAGCGCCATTCCTCCCCTTCACCTCTGGGAAGGGATCCCAGTTTCCTCTTTCCACCCCCGGCGACTTAGTCAGCTTCCCACTTCCACCCCCGGTGCTGTGAGACCGGAGCTCTACCCCCCCCCTTTCCCTTTCTTGGTTCCTTCCCCTTCCTCCGATTTCCCTTCGTAGGTCAGCGCCGAAGGAGACGTCCTGGGAGCCAACACGACCCTCCCCTCCATCGAAGGCCGAAGGACAGCATCCGACCTCCTTAGCTTCCCAGCATTCATGCATAGATCGGCGTCTCGGTGGGTCAGTTACCGCGATCCCCGGAGGACTCGAAGACAATGGCGCTTCCAATTGCCTCCCTCGGACCCTTCTTCAAGGCCGCTCGTTGCTCGTGGATGACCCTCCAACGGCAGCGGAGCCATCGTCTCCCTCAACCCCGCGAGGTTAACTCTTCCCAATGACGCGCTCTGCTCGCGCGACCACAACCCCCCACCGGGGTCACTCGCGCGCGAGCGAGTGACGGCCTGCATGCGGGATCGCCGCTGGCCCAGCTCACGGATCAGACCAGCCGGTCTGGCTGGTTCGACCGGGTTCAGAGCCAGTTCGACCGGTTCAGACCCAGTTCGGGCCGGTCCAGCGACTGAACCGGCCAGTTTAGTTTGGTTCAGGGCGGTCTGGCCCATCCCGAACCCGGTCCAGCCCGGTTCGGGTCTGTTTTGGCCGGTTTGAGTCCGGCCCGCTTCGTTTTGGGTCTGTTTAGTCCATTTTTAGCAGTTTGTCCGGCATCACTTAGATCTTGGGAACACTTAAGATACTTAGCAAAAATTGCCAAAAACAGAGAAATTTAAGAATTTGAAAACTGAGCAGAAAATTTCAGATCTCTGGAGCTTACAGGAATAATTACGGAGCTTCAATTGGCTATAGAGAGAGAGAGAGAAGAAGAAGAGTGAAGAAGGCTAGTCCTCTGATCCAAATCTAAATCTTCCACAGACTTGGTAAGCTCAGAATACCTGTAGGTCCCCAAGTGTAATCTTAAAGACTTGTGACTGTGGGGCAAATGCTGTTGGGACTAGTATGTTGGAAAATCAAAATGATAGGCTGGTAATCTGATGGCCGACAACACCCCAAGGATGAATTGGATTTTAAAATACCACAAAGAAAAGCTCAACAGAAGCCCCCCTAAAAAAGTAAAAACATATGACACCACACGAGAACTGAACCAAAATACAGGAATTATTGTCAAATATGATGCTTAAATCTAAATTGAAATTGAAAGAACTTAAAACTAATCTTATACCAAAAAATATGTAATCTGGGATTTTTATACCTGAAATTTAAAATAAAAAATCTGAAATGAAGATGAAATAAAATCAAAAAAAAATCTCCAGATCAGTACAATCTAAACTTTAACATCTAAAAATCAACCCATCCTCAAACTCAAATAGAAACCCATAAACACACTAAATTGGAAGGGCAATAAGTTAAGTAAGATGAAAACCAACAATACCTAAAAATGAAAAGCATTAAGCCAAAAACACAAAAGCAACCAAGTTCCAAAACCAGACTACAAAGTTAGAAGACATTAATTTTTGATTAAAAACAGCAAAACCAACACATTTCAAATAAAATCAAATCAACTCAAACCAAAGTCAAGATAATTTCAATGATAAAAAGAAGTCAAATTCTAACCAAGATAAAAACACATCCCAAAAATGAAATTCAAATTGAAACCAAATCCAATTAAATGCAAAAATATTAAGGGTTTGCATTCCATCAAGTTCATGGGCCATTGCTCCTATGTGTTTACTTTTGTGGATGTATGTTTTCTACATGAACTGCTATGGCGGTTAATTAAGGGTGTTCAAATGGTTGTTCGATATAATTAGCATAGGTTCTTCACAAGTCCGATAGGAAGAGGTCAAACTAAAATTTTCAAAGAACCTAACAACTTCAACATGTATTTTTATATATTATGAATTAGCTTATACTCCTACGAAATACCACATATTTTCTTAGTTATTCAAAACTAAATTCAAAATCAAATTCTTTTTCCACAAAATAAATGGATTTCAAATTTGAGGTTACATCATTTAGTATGACCTTTGCAAAATCGGCTGATTCTGAATTTAGACTGGCATATGTTGACCTGATATTGGCTCAAGATTGGCCATGCGATTCCGAAGGGAAAAATAGTGAATCAAATCTGATTCAAAAAAAAAAATACTATCCCCCTTGCAACACTGTGTTGTCACTCACCAGAAATGGCCCCGTTGTCGCCGATCCAAGCCTGCCACCACCCAAGAAGCACCCTTGGCCGTCGCTGATCTTGAGCTTTCCTCTACCACCAAAGAAGCTTGCCCACCATCTTGGAGATCTCTGCCAGCAGTGACCTGTCCAATAATCTCATAGTTGCTAGAGACCTCCGTGCCTTCGAAGAGTCGGAGATGTGATGTCTGACACATTGTCGGCCAGTTTTCAACTAAAATTGGTCGATTCCAATCTAGTTCTACTAGAGTCAGTTTGGATCTAATTGATCCGAGTGCAGAACTACTGGACCCAAACTTGATGATCTTTTTATTAAACGTGTTGATTATGCAGGAAAATGGTCGATGAACAACATGATGCCCCTAGATCTCATGATATTCAGTGAGATCATAGATTTATGATAAATGTGGCAAAAAATAAAGTCTCATATAAGTGGTATGAAAAGCAAATTAATGGAGATGTTTTGAACCTCAAAGAACATATAGGTGTCATTAGTGAAGATGTAAAAAAATGTGATAAAGTTCTTGTAGAACAATGAAAAGACATAGGGCCCACTTAACAGGAAGAACATCTCAAAGAGAAATAAGGATTTAGCAGCAAAAAGACTTACATTCTGAGCTATTAAGAGGTAAAGATACCAGTTTAATGACCAAGATGATGAAAAAAAGGATAAGAAAAAAAAAGGGAAGGAACTTCATCAGATTCAAATGATGAAGAGGGCACACAAATGAAAAAGACAATACATGAAAGTAAAATTTCCCAAAAAAAAGATGAAAAGAGAAAGAAGAAAACAGGGGAATCTAGAGCTAGGTATTCATCTGCTAAGCCTTCTTGACCTATAGAAGTTGGAGCTAGGGGATATGAGTTTCATCACTCTTAATCGACTTCATAATTGTCAAGGCGCCAAGGCGCCCAAGGGGTAGTTTACAGCTTAAGCAACAAGGCGTCTGCCTATCTAGTAAGGTGGTAAAAGTGATAAACCTTGCAAGACTCCTATCGTATACACAATTATATAACAATTTAGAAGAAACTTACAAGAACCAATAAAATTGACATATAGGAAAGATAATGCAATATAAATCAAGTAAAGACAATGCAACATAAGACAATGTCAGTTTGGATTGATTCTTTAAATAGCCCCTAAAATGAAAAAGACATAGGATATGGACCTAGATCCTATTTCGATCCAATCTAGACCCTGTCGGGACAGATTTTTGTCCCAAAATGGGGTTGTATAGACTGCTGAGGCGACACTATGCTGACAAACCTGAGGTGACTAGATCTAGTGGCTTAAGCCCTTTACTAAGACCTAATCTTGCTGATAGGGCAGGAAAAATGGCTGAAGCGGCAGAGGGCTTGATTCCAGCCCCGATTCAGCCCGATTCAACCAATTTCAGTGTATTTTGGAGAGATTGGGTTGGATTGGTCCTTCAGGCCGAAATCTGATCGGAGGGGTCCGACCCCATCCAGATCGGCCGATTCTGCTATCAATGGGTGGCAAGGTCACTATGGTGCAGTAGCAACATGGTAGAGGTGTGAAGCAAGCAAGGTGGGGAGGTACAGTGGACAAAGATTTTCATATCAGAACTGGCTCCTGGATTGGACAGGGCCATCTAGATCCAAGTTGGGATCATATTGGCCAGATCGGCCAATATAAGCAAAGAAAAATGGATCCAGGATCAGCTGGATCAATTCTTCCAAAACTCAAAAAACAATGAAAAATAAGAAAAAAGGAAAAAATTATGCCGGTGATTCTAGATCGATCTAGCATGGATCAGGATTGGATCACTATCAAGAGGCAGCACAGGGGGAGGTGGCGGCCACCCCTCAGCTGCCTCTTCTTAATGAATCACCTTGAATCGGCCTGGGTTGGAATTGGCCGATTCAATCTGATCCAACCAATGTTAAACCGATCCCAGTGGAAATACCCCTAAGGATCAGGTCAGCACCCACCAATCTCAATCCAAATCAGCCAGTCCTACAAACCATGACAATAACAGTGAGATAGGAGAGGCACAGAGACCTCAAGATGGATGAGAGTGTAGAATATAAGATGAGATTGGTACAGCAATCACAACGTCAGGCAGCATGATGGTGGCAAGGTGAGGGAGGTGAAGCTATGTGTGGGGATATGCAGTGGTGCAGGGGTGGGATAATCAAGGATCGCGGGATCGGAATCGGAATCGGGATCGGTGGGTACCGATCCGATCCGGATCGGATCGGATCAGACCGATTCCGACCGATCCAATGGAAGAAAATCGATCCAGAATCGGTAAGCAAAAAAGAAAAAGAAAAAACGATCCAATTCCGATCCGATCCGATTCCGGACCGATTCTGGACGATCCTGGTTGATCTGACTGGAATAGAAAAAAAATGATTAGATTCCGATCCCAAACGATTCGGCCGATTCGATTCCGATCCGATTCTGACTGATCCGGCCGATCCCAACCGATTCTGCTGTCATTTTTTTCCGGATCGGTCCTTCGGCCGCGGCAATGGCCGATCCGATCCAGGAATCTGTCGATTCCGATCCGGATCAGCCGATTCCGCGATCTATGGGGATAATACATGGAAGGACTTGCAACAACAACTGCTAGGTGGTAGGAATGCATTTAGAAGAGAAACGTCCCAAGGGTAAGTACTATTTCAAGTTAATCATTAGTTAACAAAACAACTATTGTTGTTAAGTTTAGAAAGTTTAAGATATAATGGCAGAGTTATATCTTTTTTATGAAGGTGACAAATGTCACTATTAATTGAAATAGATAACAAAAACATCATGGTTTGCAAGATCCAAATCGACCGATCTTGGGTTGGAATCAGTAGGTGCCAATCTGATCCTTGGTGGGAGCCCAATCCTAGGGCACATTTTCACCCGGATCAACCTAAGATTGGTCAAATTAGCCTGGATCGGCAGATTTCGGCTGAACCTGGAGATGGGAAGCGGAGGGCAGTTCCTGTGGTAAGTTAGTGGATCTTGGTTATATCGGGTCTATGGACAAGTTGTTTTGTTTTCATGTTTTGGAAGAACCAATCCAAACCGATACTGGATCGATTTTCTTCTATCAGATGGTCAAGATAACTGATATGATATCAATCTGGATCTGCCCTGGCTGATCCAGGGCTGATCCTGACCCAAACCTTGAATTGTTTATACTTTACAAGGATTAAAATATAAAGAAGTAAAGTTTGTGGACTAACACCTTACTAGACAAGTTTATAGTGAACTAGAACGAAATTGCCCTAAAACTAAATTTCAATTAGACAGAACATCACAAAAGGCAGTCAAAGATCAGATTTCTTATATAACAGTAAAACTGAGAAAATATAATCTGCCCTAGGAACACATATTCTTAGAAATCCACATGCAAAGATGAGATAGGTAAAATACCTTTGTACTCCACCTTCAAAAGTAACAGCCAAACAATGGCTATCTCCACATGCTATTTGCTTGATCTTTATGCCTTGCAATGCTTTAACTGGCTGTGGAGTAAACACATCACTAGAATTACCGTGGCCTAACCTTCCAAAGTCACCCCTACACAATGTGATCATGTAAATGAGCATAACCGTGTGTTATGACAAGTAGAATCATTCAGGTTAAGTTATATACATCATTTTCAATACAACTAAGTTCTTTTGGAAGTCATACATACATTTGTTAATCATGGAATGCCAGTTCGGGACCTGGGCCTGACCCGGTCAATTTTCAGACCGATTGGCCCAGTCCTGACCTTGGGTTCCTGAACTAGTGGATTTAAGTTTGGGATCTCGTTGTGCCAGACTAGTCCAGAGACCCGGCTACTGGGTTGCCAATGGCTAGCCACTGGGCACTCCAACCACCCCCAAGGCCCCTTATAAGACCCCCAAAAGGCCTTCTAACATCCTCAAACCCTACCCCCATAGAAGACCTAAAGGGGGCTTTTCACTTGCCCCCACCTCTCCTTTACTAATTCTTTCATTCTCTCACTCTAAAATCTCTCTCATCATCCGTCCAAAAAAATTGCTTATCTCAATTCCTTAACTTTTATCTTCTCTCCATTCCAGACTATAATCAGAACCCCACTTATAGTGTAGACTATGAAATTTCATATAAAAGTGACACCCTGATTATAGTCTAGTTTGAAGACAAGATGAAAGTTATCACGGAAGATGCAAAGTGAAGGACACAAACTTGTCCTCAAAATGCAAGATTTGCATAAAAATGAACAAAAAATTTATAGTCATATTCTCTATTTTTTTAGATTTTTTGTACTTTTTCACAATTTTTCCTTTTTATTTTTTTTAAATCTTATCGGGTTTGATCGCATGACCCAGGTTTGATCCAGTCAGCCTAGGCTGGGCCGACCTGGTAGCAACTTGGGACCTTGATGTTAACAACCATTTTTATTAGAATGTGGTATGTGATGAAATTAGACAGAAAAGAATTGTAGAAAAAATATCAGGCATACCATCCCCAACTATATAGCTGCAATCCAGATTCAGAATAGGCAGTTGTGTGGTCAGCCCCACAAGTAATGGAAACAACGCCCTTGTCATCCAATGCAGTAATCAGCGTTGGTAAAAGTCTATCTTCAGCATCTCCATGACCCAACTGTCCATCCTCACCCCGTCCCCATGAACAAATGACATTGCCAGCTGTAAATGTGCATAAAATGTCATTGTATAAATTCTTCAAAAGATAAAAATGAAAAGGCTAAACGAAAAACCAGTTACCAAAATTACTTTTCTTTAAACGTAGATGTACAAACTATCACAGATATCATGAATCATAAAACCAAAGGGGAACGACGATCAACAAAAAATTACATTCAAATGCTTCTATACATAGAAAACATAAGGCTTCAAAATGGTTCAAGTTAAATTGTCACAAGAGATGGTAGGAAAACATGTTTTTGGAAGGACAGATGGGCTGGCAATTTGAAATTTATGGACCATTTTCCCTTATTGTACAATATTGCACCTGACAAGGATGCTGTCATGCTAGCTATGTTATTAGAGGCGGTCGCCTCACCCGCCTAGGCGGTGAGGCGAGGCGAGGCGGTTGAAAACCGTCTCGCTTTGCCGTTTTTCGCCTGAGGCGAGCGCCTCCGGCACCTCACCCGCCGCATCGCGCGCCTCGGGTGCCCTACGCGCCTCGCCCGCCTCCCCCCTGCCGTCCAGTAAGAACCGGATCCGGTCTTACCAGATCCGGGTCACTTAAACACCCCGATTCTCTCTCTCCCTCCCTCCCGAACCCTCGTATGCCCAGGCCCTCGCCCCCGACACTGCTCCCGCCTCCGGACGAAGCCGCCGCCTGCAGCTGCACCTGCCGCCGCCGCCATCGCCACCGCTTTGGGAAGGCTCCGCCATTGCCGTCGCCGCTGCCAGAAGCCTCCGCCGCCGCCGGAAGCTGCCTCCGCCAGCTGCAGAGCCGCCGTCGGAAGCCCCAGCCACCGCCGCCGCTGCTTCCGCTGCCGTCGGAAGCCCCAGCCGCCGCCGTTGGAAGCTGCTGCCGCCGCCTTCGCCACATGCAGCTTCACCTGCGGCCGCCGCCACCTCCGCCAGCTGCAACTGCACCTGCCGCCGCCGCCGCCGCTTTGGGAAGGCTCCGCCATTGCCGTCACCGCTGCCAGAAGCCTCCGCCGCCGCCAGAAGCTACCTTCGCCATCTGCAGAGTCGCCATCGGAAGCCCCAGCTGCCGCCGCCGCTGCTTCCGCTGCCGTCGGAAGCCCCAGCCGCCGCCGTTGGAAGCTGCTGCCGCCGCCTTCGCCACCTGCAGCTTCACCTGCAGCCGCCGCCGCCTCCGCCAGCTGCAACTGCACCTGCGGCCGCCGCCGGAAGCTACCTCTGGCCTCCACCCCCGACGCCACTCCAGTCGATGCAGTTTTTTATGTATTTATTTCAATTATTTAATATCACATATATCATTATTAAAATAAATATTATTAAAATATTCAAAACGCCTTAGGCGCCCGCCTTAGGAGCCTGAGGCGAGGTGCTGGGTCCCTCGCCTCAGGCGCCTGACGCCTCGGATAACATAGCATGCTAGGGTGTCCCTTTATGTGGAAAGACGAGATCATGGATGACAGGTGGTCCTTGTCCTTAAGAAGGAACCTCAAGGATGAGGAAATCATTGAAAATGTGACTTTGGTAGGCTACTTGAATGCGTTTTCTTGCACTCCTTCCTGGAATGATAGAGTTGTGTGGACTCCTAATGGGGAGCTTCTTTCTCACTGAAGTCCACTTGCATAAGGTTATCTTGGGGAGACAGAAAAGCCACGGTGGACAACAGCTTGGGTAGATGTGCTTGCTTTTAAGATTAAATTGTTTTTGTGGAAGATATGCCAAGAAAGGCTTCCTACCAAGGCCTACCGTAATAATATTCACAAGACAAAGACAAGCTCAGTGCCATGTGTGTTTTGTGGGCTTTGCGCAGAAGGCATTGATCACCACTTTGTGCGTTGTGACGTCGTTGACTATTTCTGGTCATTATGGCTCAAAAGCTGGAATTTACAGTGGTGGGATCCTCCATCAACTATTTCTCTTCTTCAAATATGGAACAACTCTTGCATGGAGCAACCAACCATCCTTATGGAGCCTTCTCCTACCTGCAACGCTATAGTCTATTTGGACGACAAAGAATCGGAGAGTTTTGTTATGAACTATTTCAAGATCCCCCGGCTATTCTTCTCCATGCCACTTTATTTTGTTAAGGAACGGTTTTTGCCCATTCTGGTACTTTGGCAGTCACCAATTTATTTGGCGATCACAATGTGGTTTGAGAATTTATATGTAGTTGTGGGTTTCTGGGTTGTGTCCCACGTAGTCTACCACCTTGGTAGCGAGCAGGGGAGTTTTGGTTGCTTTGTTGTGTATTCCCCCGCTGCATCTCCTTTTGTACGTTTTCTAACTCATCATCAATGAATTGTGACATTGTCACCTTCAAAAGAATCTGTTGCCAGAGATCCTCTGACATATCTGTCATAAGTTAGATAATACCAGACTAAGTATTGATCATCTAATCAAACAACATTGGTAAATGGATCACCAAAACACACATCAAAGAACAGAAGGTCGGGGCTCATAGTGTTAGACACCTCTGTCTAAAAAACCTAAGACCCTTTTTTGTTAATAGTATTAGACACCTCTGTCACTATCAATTTTGAAATTGACATTGATAACTATTATCAAGAGGCGTTTGGCTAATAGTATCAAATTTGAAACTTGTAGTAACGACAAAGTATGTTATGTAATAAAATGCAAGTGTCATCTTGTATCAATTTTGATATTGATACTCTAACCTCTAGAAATATCAGTATCAAAATTGATATAGTATCATTTTTTATACTCTAACCAAACAGGGCATAAGATAATGTGTCATTAACATGGCTTGGTTACAAATTTTGAACCATGAAGTTCAATACAAAACACAACACCAAGACTCACTTAGTGATAGATGATTCTTGCTCATCTACCGTGTTGAACTATATCAAATACCAAATCGTCACATCTGTCATCAATTAACCATCCACCACAACCTTGTGGCAGAACATATTATGTTGTCACGGATCAATTGAAGTCTTCAAAATGAACGAGACTGTAGACTTACTAGAAGATGTTTGCTTAGACAATGGATACTCATATTCCCTGATTACAAAGTCTGTGGTTATCCAACTATACATATCCTCCACTTGAAGTTGATAAATCCTCCAGCAACTGTACTATATATGTTGACCTTTCTCCAGTGAAAGGTCAACATATTCAATAGATACAGATACTTGGAACTCATACTAACCACAATCTAAATGATGCTAGGATCTTGCATTGTCGATAGGTGTGGTTCTAAAAAACTCAATAGGTATGTTCCCACTTAATTTAGGGAAGTATAAAGATTCATGACTTCTGAAAATATACTTAGAGGACATGGAGTATTTCAGAGTTTCTTATGCATAACATCATGGTTCGCCGGGTCGGCGACCCGGTCGCCCGGGTCGCCTGACCCGGCCGGTTTCCGGGCCGACCGGCCCGGAAACAACCCCGCCGGGCCGATTCCAAGCCGCCCCGATGGGGGGTCGCGCGACCCAGCTTCGGGCCGCGCAACCCGGCGAACTAGTCGGCCAGGTCGCCCGACCCCGGGGCGACCCGGCCTAGGTCAAAATTTTTTATATTATTACTATATACTTAAAAAAATTTCTTCCCCCTCCCCGTTACCACCATTAAAAAAAAATTCCTTCGGGGAGATATCTACTTTAATAATAGTATAACAATAGTTCACAATCATTTATACCATCACATGTATGTAAGATTTATAATCATAAATATGTGTTATATACTTACATTTTATAAAGATCTATTTTAACTCCCTTCTCTTTCACACACACATCAAATTTGTCAAGAATAATTATTTTTTGAGTGTTCCATTTATTGATTGTACAACAATATTTTACTATCATTTATATTATTACGTATAGTTAAAATTTATAATTATAAATATACGATACATCTTAAAATTTATAAAATTGTTTGTTAAGTATATTTACCTTCTCACTTGAGATTAACTTTTTCCCAACATGTATTATTACAACATAATCACAAAAAAAATTTATTTACTTGTATACATAGATAAACACTCATATTCAATTATAATATAAAAAAATATAATTATATTTATGTATAGATTTTATGTATACATAAATATATGACAAAATTTATTGTTTCTATTTGTTTCTTATTTTTATATAATTTTTATATTTTTATGATAAAATAAATAAAAATTCGACCCCGTCCGACCCGGGGTCGTGACCCTGTCTGACTAGGTCAGTTTTGGGGCCGACCGACCCCGGGCCGACCCCCAACCCCGCCTTCCTTGCATAACATATCATAAAAAATTGAATCATTAATAAAAACTTTTCACAACTCATGTCTGTCATACTTATAGTTGGTATTCCTTCTTGTTCTTTCATAATTCATCGGCTCTTACTTAACATTGGTTCTTATTTAATCTTGGCTCTTAGTCTTAAATCATAAATAAATTTTGAACTTGACTTAGACACCCATGAACCATCACAAAAACGATGAAGTTGCATATTGCCATTTAGTGATTTAAGTAGTATGCATTCTTGATAGTTGCACCAAACGGAACTTATCAAAACTTACATATTTGATATCCCCCCACCCAAGGATTGCATAATCGGCCAATCCGGATCCAAATTAGATTGGGCCCTGGCGATCTAATCTTCACTGGGAGGTAGAAGTGCAAACAAACCAATACACTCAACAAGTAACTCAAAACTCGGCTCGATAAAAACTTGATTCGACTCACTTATTATGTTAAACGAACAAACTTGAACTAAATATAAAGTTCTATGCATTAAACAAGTCAACCTTGAATATACTCCTGCTTAACTCAATAAACTTACGAGCAACTCAATTAAATATTTGATTGAATATTTATTTTAAAAAAACTAAATTGCAAGTATTTATGGTTAAATATTGTCCCTTAAATATATAAAACAAATCGAAATAAATTTTTATTTGAGTTTAAACTTGATCAAATTTCATAAATGAGCTAAACTTTGAGTTTCACAAATTACTTTTGATTGAATTTGAGTTTTATAAATGAGTTTGTATTGAGTTTGAACTTGAAAGTGGACTAAACTTGAGTTGCGCAACTGTTTGAGTTCGACTCAATTTAGTAAAGAACCAAGCTTAAACAAGGGCTCAGTGTACTAGTAGAAACTGAAGCTCAAATTCAAACTCATAAAATAAACGAGCCGAACTTAAACAGCATACTAATCAGCTCAGCTCTACTCGTTTACACCCCTACCTGGAGGACTGATCCAGGATAAATTCTTAGAGGAAATGACTTGTATTAGCAGGATCAGCCAATTCTACAAGATCGGATTGGAACCAGCTGATCCAATGGATTCTGACAGGAGAATCGAAAGACCATAATCGGGTATGATTCCGATCCGAGGGAGATATCTGACAATCCCCCCTCCCAATCCCAATTCACCTCCCCCCTCCCCTATCTCCCCCTCCCACTTCTAAGGCTCCTCCCTCCTCTCTGGCAAATCTCCCTTCACAGTGGCACCCTCCCCCCAACAATCCACTCTAATCTAATAAGTTCACCCTCCCCCTCATACCCCTCCCTCCCGACTCCCTCCCCCTACCTTCTCTCACTAATTTGCGGCTTAAAAAATCCCCCCTCCCCTTGCACCCTCGTGGGCCTTCACTTCTCCTTGTCAAGCATCCCCTAGATCAGAACTAGATCGGATCAGAACTGACCGATCCAGCCGATTTCGATAGGAGACCAGAATTCAGCCCAATTCAAATCCGATTTCCCCCCTTACAAAGAAAAATTGGATAACCCCCCCCCCTTATAGGGAAAGATCAGACCATAGAATGTCGGATTGGGATCCGGGCGGGTCCCGACCCGGACCCAACCAAGTCAATTTTGGGGCCAACTGACCCTATCTCGACCCCAAGATCCCGACCCCATAGATGTTTTTAAATTATTATTTTATTATTTTTTATTCTGACCTCAGCCGACCCAAGTCCCAACCCCGGCGACCACGCCTTCCTTGGATCAAATGATCGCTAGTATTGATTCCCCTTCCCCCTATCTCCCCCTCCTAGGGGTGCAAACGAGCCAAGCCGAGTAGACTAGGGTTATATTCAAGCTCAGCTCGTTGAATTATATCAATGCTCAAACTCAGCTCGATACTCGACGAGCTTCCTATTGTCTTGCTGGAACTCGGCTTGGCTTGAGTTTGATGAGTTCGAGTTCCGCTCATTAAGTCGCTTATTTACGTAAAAGAGCAAAGTTGAGCTCAAGCTCAAATAAACTTCAGGTTCAAAGTTGAACCAAAATCATATTCAAGCTCGTTTTCGAGATCGAGCGCATTGTGCCGCCTTGAGCACCAAAACCCATCTCAAACGAAAAGAAGAACTCGACAAAAACCAAACCAAAATAAAGAGCTTTAAAAAATACACAAAATCTCCATAAAAATAAATAAAACCTTGAGATGTAAGCGTCGGCCTTGCGAAGAAAAAGAAAAGATGGATAAAATCATTTACCTTCAAGATGTTTGTGTTGGCATATAGTGTTGACCCATCAGATGGATGAGAGCTCTGCAACAACTGTCAATAGCACCGGAGGTCATCGAGAAGGACTCACACACCTTTGTTTGTGTGACCACAGCTGTCGAGTGTGCCAGAGGAGGAGGAGGAGGAGGAGGCCTTGGTCAATTGCTCCTCAATGTTGCAGAGTGCAAGAGAGACAGAGAGAGGAAGAGAGAACATAGACTTGCAGTGAGCACGATCTCTCTCTCCTCAGCCTTCGATCTGCCCTTTGTGTACGACATGCAAGAGAGACAGAGATAGAGAGAGCAAAGAGAATAAAGTTTTTTGGGATTTGGATGTCTAGCTTTGTCCTCAGGATTAGGAATAAAGTCCTAATCCCTTCCATTCATCCTACTCCCCTCCCAACTCCCCTTAATTTCTAGTCAAGAAAAGTCCCCCATCCCCTTGCACCCTCTCGAACCTCCCCCTCCTCCTCTTGTCTAGAAACCCCAAAGCCCCCCTTACTCTCTTATGGAGTGGGTGAACTGATGCACCCCCCCCCGCCCCGCCCCCCTTACTGGCTTAGGGGGTAGGTGCAGTGGTGCCCCCCCGCACCTTAGACCCTTAGGGGGTGGATGCATTGGTGCACCCTCCCCCCTCTCTTGTCCAAAAACCCTAAAGCCTCTCTCCCCTCTGCAATTTCCCCCCTTGCCTAGTCACACCAAGGGGGGACTTTCCTAGCCCCCCTCCCCACTCCCCAGGCCCCCTCCAGGGTGGGTGCACCCTCCCCCCCTTGTTTGGAAACCCCCCTTCCCTTAAAATTTCACTTGACATTAGTACCAATGTATAAGAAAATGTTGCACGATGAGCATGAAGCCCCTGCATCTCGTGAGATTGAATGGCAACATGGATTTTTGTTGAATGTTGATTAAAAAAGAATCCAATGTAAATAATGTGAGAAACAAATGAATAGAGGCATTTTTCGTCTCAAACAACACATTGTGAGATTAACGAAAATCTGAAGAAATGTGTCAAAGTACTTGTAAAACTGCAAAAAGAAATGGAGACTTATTTAATGAGGAAAGTATCATAGAGAGAGATAAGAATATAGTAAAGAGCCGAGTTGCATAATGAGTTACTTACAGACGAAGAGACAAAAATCTGATGTCTAAAACAAATAAAAAAGTAAAGAAAAACTCTAGTTGACATTGATCGATCAAGTTCAGATCAAAAGGTGAAAAGGAGACACAAGTCAAAAGAGCAATATATGCAAATAAGTTTCAACCCATGAAGATGAAGAGAGAAGAAGGTGAGCAAGAGAATTTGGAGTTGACAAACATTCAGATGTCAAAGACACTCACCCAACACCCCACTTAAGCAAAAATAGTGAGTTCCGTCAGTAACAATCAGTTCAACCAACAGTTATATCCATGTTAAGATAGCAGAATACCAGTCAAAGGATGATAAAGTAGATCTTTAAAGGAGTTAAGGCAATGATAGAGATGACAAAGAATCAAACATATTTGTAAATAATTTTTACACAAATAGATCTAGCCTTAACTTCTATGATGATTTTAGGTGGATTTTAACATTTGTTTTAGTTTATCTCGATGTAGGTGTCCCGGCCCATATAGTCACTAATCCATATTTTCATACTATGGTCAATGCTATTAGTGAAACTGAATTGAGATAAAAATCTCAACATCCAAACATATTTACTGAAAGTGGATTGGACGAGGAAGTTGAGGAACTATCCTCGTTGATAGATGGATTTCGTGCAATATAGAAATAGAGAAGTTGCACTATCATATGTGACGAACGGACATGTATTACAAATAGAATATGATCAACTTTCTCGTATGCTATTACGAGAGTACCACATTCTTGAAATTTATTAATGCTTCTAGCCAGATCAAAAATGTAGAGTACTTGTATTCTCTCATGAACGATGTTGTAGAAGAAATTAATGAGGAGAATAACTCTTGGTTTGTGACTGAAAACAAGTCTTCGTATAAGGTGACAAACAAAAAGTTGATGAACATCAGACAACATATATTTTGGGTCCCCTGTGCATCACATTCCATCCATCTGATGTTGGAGAACAATGGCAAAGAACTATCTGCCTACACACTAGTCATTCAAGCACAATTGATAACCTCTTTCATTTATAACCATCCTCCACTGTTCCACATTATGAGTAAACATACAAATGGTTGTAATCTAGAGTAACCTAATCCAACCATATTCATTACGCATTTCATACCATCAAAGAGTCTACATAAACACTAGCACGATTTTAAACAAAATTCATTCATACTCAGGAATACATAATGTACATAGCTAACCTACACGACAGAATGCACCAATTTGAGATCCTAGGTAAAATTGAGTCTCTTATTGAGGATAATCGGTGGTACGAGAGAATTTAGTATTACTTGACTATGATAGAACCTCTCATACAAGTGTTGATATTAATGGATTCTAATGATAAAAAACAAATAGGGTACTTGTACAATGCAATAGGCAAAGCAAAGCTGAAAATAAAACAGAAATATCTAAATGGTTATCAAAAATGACGAAAGATTACAGACAACAGATGTGATAAGATACTTCACCATGACATTCATGCATCATGCATTTACCTATGCATATATTTCATATAATTATTATAGTAATGTGTTAATTGTTGAATTCCATTGTCACAAGATATTACTTAAACCTAAGATACAATATGGTAGTCAAATATGCAATGATACAGAGGTTATACATAGTACATCGTCAGTGATACAACATCTAGTTAGGAGTCAATAAGACAAAACAAAAACAGAGCATGAAATAAGAAAGTTTTACAAAAGCACATTGAGTTTTTAATCTCTATTTGTTATTGACTTATTTTGATTTCATATAACATTTCGGATATAATCACATAAGATGAGAGTTGGTATTTATGTAGATCCAGATCTATCATATTTATATAACAAGATTTCATGTGTATATCATTGGCTATATGTAATTATTTGAATGACAAGGATAGATATTTATGATAATATTGTGTTGTTGCAGCAGTAACAGAAACGGAAGGAATCCACTGGCTACTGTTGTAATTTGCATATTAAGCTAGAGCGCGAGGTCATTACAATATGAAGAAATTGGAGCCCTTTTAACTTTGTACACACAAAAGGAAGGCACACACGGAAGAGTGACAAATTATAAAAAACTAGTGTTTTATCACTATAAGAATTGGTTGAGGATCAATAATATCAAGGAACGTTAAAGAATATCAGTAGAAATGTTTACAAATTTTACATGTGATCTGTACAAGAAAAGAGATGAAGCCAAAGGACATGATCCCACTCACATTGATGTTGATTTGGAATACATTTTCCAAGAAGAAAATCCACTTTCAACATAAATGGAGGACAATGATGTCACATCACCTCCAGAGTTTGACCTAAATGATCATACATAAGCCGAAGGTGAATTTGAAAGTGTACATGATGAAGACAAATAAATGCAAGAGTCCAGCTCCAACTCCAACTCTAACTCTAACTCCAGCATCCCATCCAACTTCAACAACTTCTAGTTAGAAAACTTCACAAAAGACAGATTTGACATTTAAAACTTTGAAAAAGGTCTACCAATGAAGTATTGAAGCTAGTTCACAAGAAAAAAATGGGAAAGAAAAAAGTTAAAAATCAGACAAAGGCCTGTGAGTCCCACAGATAGTACACAAGCATCCTCCTTATAAGATAATGAAGAAGAAGAAGAATTTATCCCACCAACTTAACAACAAAATGTAGGAGGCAGGTGGAGGTGTAGATAGAGGATCTGATATAAATGCACGTACAAGTGGAGCAGGTGTTGATAATTTAAGCCAACACCAACATTTAAGTGGCTGAAGTCAATGTCAGATACAAATGAAATTTTTTAATGAGTATGTGGTTCAATGTTATCCAGCACCCACTAATTACTTCCAGTCGTATATTACAACCACAACTCCAACACAATATAGAGTGTATGATTTTACTAACATTGTCAAATCTTTATTTATATATAGATACAGAACAATTATGACATTTGATTCTTAAAAGAGCATTTTATAAAATCCAGAGAACGAGGAGTTCCAAGGCCAATTCCATAGATATGTGTGACACTACGGTATGTTTTGTATTGCATATCATTTGCACCATGTTGACTTGTTATTGGAATAATCATAGGTGTTCACCTATATACGCTCATCTTAAAATTTCCTATAATAATATGAGAGTGTGGTTGAATGTTATATTTTTAGTTTTAAAAAGTTTATAAAATTTCTTAAATTTGTTATAATTTTCACATATTTTTTAGTATTTTTTAGAACAAACAAAATTTTTAAAAAAATCATTCAGGAATGTTCTAAAAAAATCAGTCAATCCCTGAATCGGAACCCACCAATCCAAGTTTCATTTATGATCCAATAACCTTTGTCTCCACCAAAATTAATGCCTTTCATTTATTAGGTGTTTACAAAGAGCATTGACCTTGAAGACATCACATGGCACTTGTCATAAATCAAATTTAATGTCACCGTCATGTATGCATAAATCAGAATCAGAATCGGTGGGCACCAATTTGATCCGATTTAGATCAAATCGGTTGGAATCGGCCAATTCCTTAAGAAGAAAATCGATCCAGAATTAATCTGAATCTGCCAAAGTTTTCATTTTTCATTGTAAAAAATTTAGAAAAATCATTAAAATCCTAAAAAATTAATAATGCCCCTAAAATGTTAAAAATAAAAATCACTTATTTAAAATAGTTTTATATCATTACAATGAAGTTTAAGACAACAATATCTACTTACAGTAATGATTATTTCATTAAACAAATGTAACACATTACAAACGATATATTGACATGCAGTAAAATGTTATATTTTTCTTTCACCACCATTTATGACCTCCACTTTCAACCTCATTCTCTAGATTCTCCATTGAAAGCTATATGGCATGATTAACTCATATCCATATGAAAATAACGGCCGACCATCTAAAAAAAATCATAGATATTGTACCAAGGGGATGAAGATGTAGCTAAAAGATATAACTGAAAGTCCTGAGGGGATTTTGGATAATTTGTAAATATGTACTGATCAAAAAACCCATGATTCCAGTGTTGACTTCTCTCACTGGAATGTTGTCTCTATCCCAAATCATCGTCCTCTACCCCACCAGTGCGTGCACTGTTGGAAGATCCACTTTCTCCTCCTCTACCGCCACCACCTCCACCTCTACCTCAACCCCCTACATTTTGCTGTTTGGTAGAGAGAATGAACTCTTTCTTATCGTCATCTGAAGAAGATGCATGGGTACTATGTGTTGAATTGATAAGTCATCACCTGATATCCAACTTTCTCTTCTTTGTTTCTTCTGCTTGGGATGAAGAACTTTCAATTCCCATGCCACATAGCAAATGGGTGCATCTCATGGAAGAGGTAATCTACATCAACATATTAAGTACATGGTTCATGTGATTTTGTCTTAGCTCTTTGTTCAAATGGAACACCCGCAAATCTAGTGAATCTCGATTCTGCAATTTTTGGCAGTCAATGATGTTCTTTGTCCTTAATTACATGTTGTAATAGTAAAACACAAGTTTCTCCAACATATCAGATGGTAGCCTATTCATTATGTTCATGTGAATAAAACTAAATATACTATAATTCCTCTCGCATTGGGAGGAACTTGTGTTCTAACTTAGAATCTGAATGGCAATTACAGTAAGTAGATTCCATCCACTTCTTGTGTTCACTTACACCCATCACTCAGCTAAAAAAACAACAATAAAACATGATGTTACTATCACAATAAAGATTTGCATATCATAAAATAAAATAAGGTTTGTTTCAATTTCAACGTATTAGAAACAAAGTTGTCATATGAATACCTTAAATCTAAATTTGACTATATTCCAGTTCTCATTCTATAAGATTGCATCTAAAAATTGAGAATTGCCAAATAATTAAACTATTAATGGACCAATGTAAAAACATCGAGAAACATAATGATATCACTTCTAACTCTGCTTCACATATGTCATGTTGAGTTCTTGAAAATCGTTGTATATCAAACAAGGTACCTCTTAAAACTTCTTGATCACTACATACTTGTGATCCATACTATATTAAAAAGTTTAAAAAATATCATGTATTTATCACATATGACATAAGAATGTACATTTATGCATAAAGAAATCTTTAAATTATTAATAACAAGAACTACATGTTGTACGCACATCGTGGTAAAGTGTCCTATCCCATCTAACATCTATTACCTTCCACCACTTCTGGTAACATTTGCGATGCTTCTCCTTGATTTTCAATTTCGCTTTGTTCATGACATTATAGGGGTATCCCATTTGGATTCTCTCATCTAGGTCCACTAATCTCAACACATTTACAAGTGGCTCAATAATAGATAAGTAATGAATAATTCTCTCCCGAAAATGTTTGTCTACAATCAAACACTCCATTTGTGCAAGAATTTCCAATTGATTCATCATATTATGCAAGTCGGCCATATAGCAGATGTATTGAGCCGATACTATGAACCGGACTGTGCATGTATGTGTCAATGCAATCCCTCCAAGGCAATGAAGTATATAGCAAATCTAGTCACCCAAGCTTGATCAAATCGTGCCACTATGTACGATGTATCAAGATGTACATTAAACAAAGATGTGAATAGATAAAAGATTATGATCAGTTGTATTTAACTCACAAGTATAGAAACTAAAGTCTCCTAACCTATGTCCTCCAACATCAGTTCGATGGAGTGTGCTACAAATATAACCTAGAAGAGTTGTGACCTCTTATCCATCATTTTTCTCCATGTTGTCTTATAGTATGGTTCGTTATCTATCACAAACTAAACAATATTCTCCTCTCTAATCTCTTCCACAACATTGTCTATAAGACCAAAACCGTAATCAATGTTCTTAATATGACATGAAACATCAATAGATTTTAAAAACGTAGTGTCATTTGAACAACAAACAAGAAAATTAATCATAGAACTCTTTATCATGCATGTCCACCCATCACACAAGATTGTGCACCCTCTCTCTTTCCAGACCAACTTAAAGTCATATGTTCAGGCCTTAAACTCTTCTATTTCATCATCTAAGCCGGCATTGTAGAGATACTGATTAGTTGGAACCTTTAATCTCAGTTCAACCTTCCCAATGACATCAACCATGGCCTAGAAGTAAAGAATAATGACAATATATGCTAAAATACCTACATTTAACATATAAAAAATAATTGTTATTAACTGACTAAAGAAAAATAAATAAAATATATACGTAATATGAGCAATGACAATGAATATTATTACAAGCACGTAAAAACTACTTGCAAATGTGTTTCACTACACTCATTGCAGCTAAAGTGGTCGCCTTGACCCATATAAATGCTTGTCTTATTATTCTTTACGAGTTATTTTATCTTTTGAACATGTGAGCAATATTAGGTCCAAGTTGTGTCATAGCAAATCGACAAAAACCTCCCTCTCCTACACCCACATCCTCAGGGGATGTGGGTTGGATCGAGTGGGACTGACGATATCCCAGCTCCCAGCTCCCCAGCTCTAAAGCCTTTTACTCCCCTCCTTCTCTCCTCATATTCTCTTTGGGATTCTCTGAATGCATAAAATGCTCTTCTCGGGCCTTCATCTTCATTAAACTTCGTTGATATCTCAATCTCTTGAGCTTATCCTTTCCCCTTGTCTTTTTGGCTAAGTTTGTCATCTCTTCTTCCAAACAACACCTGCTTTCTTTGTTCCACATGAATTCCCCACTGTAAGGCTCTCTCTATAAAATACGCCCTCATAGACTCACTACTCTCCCTCGATACCTTGTCACATTCTTTTGACATTTTCACCCACAACATTAATGTGTTACTTTAAGCGAAATACTCTCCCATTCATTTGTTTATCACACCACTTACATTGTACCCTCTTCATATTAAAATCCAACAAAATTATGTGTTCCCACCTGATATCATGCCTACCATCACTGCCTCCCTACTCGGCCATTACTCATTGTCCTTGGTCTACAATATTGATAAAAATTTAATAAGTTAACCTCACCACTTAAAATGGACTAAGTTGGGAGGGGATGAGAAGTGCCCAACTGTCAGAAAGAAAGAGCACGCTCGTGAGGGGTTGCATTTTGGTGACTGTTACGGAATGGTGGTTGTTTCCCAAAGGGGGAGGAATAGGAGAAATGAAAAAAATATTACCGGATCATGCTGAATCATCGATGGAAACTGAGGAATTGTTGGAGGATCGTTAACTAAATGTCAGAATCACTGGAGAATCATTGCTAAATCACCGAAATTGCTAGAGAATTGACAAGGAACGTTGAATCGATGATGAATCACAGTCAACTCGCTATATCACCACGAAATCGCTGTGGAATTGCCAAAAATCACCGCTACCGCTAGAGCTCTAATCCTTTTGAGGTGGGAATGGAAGAATCATGCTGATTTACAAATTATCGGCCAGATATCGCGTTTGATTCAGACCAAAAATCAGTATGGGCCCGGGACTTAAGTCCTTCCAATAGAATCAACCAATTCCTATTCAACCGATCTCAACCGATTCCATCGGAAATCGATGTTGGATCGGTTCTCCAGGTGGTAATTGGATTGAGACCAGCCGATCCAATTCCGAAATTGGCTAATTCCGATCCAATTCGACCGATTTAGAACTACGGAAATGTCTTGTCTCATGAAGGCACATTCCTTTGTGTGGTATTATGCATAAACATTTATACTTTACATGTCTTTAATCATGCAAAACTATCGGATGGTATAGATATTCTCATGTTGTAGAAATTGGGTTAGCAGTAAATGATATATTCTCATGCCATAGAAATTGGGTTTAGCAGTAAGTGATATGTATAACTGAAAATTAAACCATCGTGATTTTTAGAAGATTGAACAGATAGCTTTCTAGGTGATTTGAAACGATCATGTGTGCGTAGAATAATGAAATATAAGTGCATGCTTAAAATGCCGAATGAATCAATCAGAACTTTGTAAATATAATGATATACAATAAAGATAATAGTAAACGCGGTAGAGTTTGATCAATCAACAATATATATGCAATAATCATTATAATAAAAACTAATAAACAAAAAAATAAAAATAGAGGTATTGAATAATTTGACAATAAATATGAAGCTAGACCTTTAGAGGAAAGTTAATAGAAAGTTAGAATTTTGGAAAAACACTTTAGTGTAAGAGTTTCAAGATAACAGAACTAAGATAACATATGTAGTAAAAATTTAATAAAAATTGAAGGGAAAAAGATGAGAGAGTTTGTTTGGGTAGAGTAATATTATCTTATGTTACTCAATTGAAATATCTCGGTTCAATTATCCGAAAAAAATGAAGGATGTGACGATGATGTTAACCATGGGATTAAAACATGACAAATGAAGTGAAAGTTGTTAATAACTCTTTGATAAGGTTCACTAAAAGTTGTTAAGTAGATACTTCATTATCTCAAGGTCTTAATTAGTGTTTCAGAAAAAAAAATGGAGTCAGGTTGTAGATTATGTAGATTCAAACTATATTGATGATCTAGACGATAAGAGATTCCTAATAAACTACATGTGTTTATTTTCTCGATTGTGTTATCGGTCGTAAGATTGTCTTGTAGTTTACTCTGGCTTTATCAACCAAAAAATTGAGTATATAGCACCTAAATAAGTAAAAGAAAAATTGTGGCTAATAGATTTTGTTGCCTGACTCAAGACATACAATGTACAAATATAATCGAAGTGTTACGGAGATTTTCGAGTCATGATCAACTCCTAGATAGGTTAGTTCAATTGATTTACAACTCATCTCGAACTTTAGTCCCAAATTATTTGGAGTCGGCCGTATAGATTCTCTTTCTCCACTAACATTGATTTTAACTTATTTATAAAACTTTAAATTATCTAAATCATATTGAATTACTCTCCTCCGAGATCACTTAGACCTACCATGTCCTTTTTTATTTCAATTATTTTAATATTTTATATTTTTCTAACTAAAGCCTCCTTAGATCTATGTTTAACATGCCTAAACTATTTCAATCTTTCCTCCTTCAATCTATCTACAATTGTCACTAACTTAAATTTTCTCTAATATATTCATTCATTATTCTATTTAATCTAGTAATATTGCTTATGCATCTTAATATTCTCATTTTGGTGACATTTATTTTGAAAGCATATTTTTCATCTATTGTTCAACATTCACTACTATACAACATTAGAACCGATAATTATGCGATAAAATTTTCTTTTCAGCTTTAGTAAAATCTTACTATCACATAAAACTCTTATGGTTGATATTCACTTCATCCAACCAGCTTTAATATTATAATTAACATTTTCATCACACTCTACATCTTTTTGAATAATTGATCAAAGATACTTGAGCTGAGTTATTTAAGATAATATAACTCCATCTAAACTAACTTTCTCACATTTTCTTTGGTTTTCATTAAATTTATAATACATATATTTTGTCTTACTTTTACGTACCTTGCAACCCTCAGTCTTCAAAGGATTTTTCACAAATCTAACTTCATATTTAATCCATCTTGTGTCTCATCTATCAATATGATATTACCTACAAATATCATATACTGAGATATATCATTTTATACGGTCTTTGTTAATTTATCCATAACTAATGCAAATAAGTATAGACTTATTGTGGAATATTTATGTAGCCAACTAAAATAGAAATTTATCTTATTTCTACTTCAATTGAACATACACTAATGATTGCTTCATCATACATATCTTTTATTAAGGTTGTCAATGGGCCGGGCCGGGCTGGGCCCGAAGCCGGCCCAATCTAGGCCCAACTCAAAATATAACAGGCCAACGTAGCCCACCCGCATCATGTTTCTAGCCCAGCCCCACCCGCATAAAATTTAAATTTGATCCGACCCGGCCCAATCTTTCTAATATATAAAAAATCACATCAACCAAATATAAGAATATTACCAGAACTATAAAAATAAATACGAAATTTTAAATTTTATAGATTTTTTTGTTTATCTAACATCTCTTGTGGCGAACAACTTTTTATCATAATTTATCGTAAACTCCCGGGGATGTATCATCCACATATTATAAATAAATATGAGTAGAGGAGGAAGGAACAAATGAAGAAAAGATCTTGTCCTCCTTTCTTGATAAATCAGACGTCACCGTAGAAATGCATGCAAACCCATAAAAATTTAAACCTTAAAAGCACAATTTTGAAGAATTCGGAAAATACAACGCACCTTGATATCTATAACTACAACAATTTTGCATTCTTATATAGGGTGTCAAATCGTCTGGCAGATTACCCCGGAGCTAGACATAAACATACATGCGACTATTCTCAAAATCCGGAGAAGTAATAAAATCAACTTAGAGAATCCAACCTGATTGTGGACAAGAAAAAGAACACAAAACCAAAGACATCGCCGAAGGAAGACGGGTCTGTGGCGCATAAGAGCAAACATCAAAAGGATGTCGAGCATTCTACTATATGACCAACACATATATGGCATAGATGATTCCTGGAATGTATCCCAGGATCGTCAGCAAATAGGTCGATCCAGAACTCCACTTGCACCACACTGCCAAGCTGATTAGATGTACTTAGAAGAGAGCCGGCAGGAAGAAGAAGAGGAGATGCCCTGCTCTCAAAAGCTCTCGCTTACCCCGCAGCCGTACCGAAGGAAGACACCCACCGGTGGTAGCAGGACAGCGAGGATCACCTCTAGGAACATCTTTGATCCCATCTCTCTCCGCCGGAGACAACCGAAGGATGCAACGGTGGCCCAACCGGCCTGGTGAACAAGAGGCCCCGCAGGCGCCCGCCAAGATCATAGAACAAGCCCAAGGCCCCCGTCTTCGTCACCTGGGAGAGCCTTAACGCGCTGTTCTCACACGTCTTCGAGATCGGCAGCGGCAACAACATCGTCAATGCCAAGCGCGGGATCTGCGTGCTGAGCGCCAGCGAAGTTGTCGCCAATGTTACCCTTCGCCAGCCCGAAATCAGCGTTGGCCCGCCGTCAACTTGAAATCAATCCATCTTAAGCTCGCAGGCTTAATCCCATGACCCAAAATCAATGTCAGCCCGTGGGCCCTCTAGCCAGGCCAACCCGGTCCATTGACAGTCCACAGTCCTATCTTTTATCACTTCTATATAACTAATAAACACCAACTTTTACTCAAACAACCACAACAAAACTCCTCTAAGAACTCAATCATAAGTCTTTTCAAAGTCAATAAACATATGTAAATTTCTTTCATATCATAATATTTTTTTCAAACTTTTAATAAGAAAATTAACTTCAATTATAGATCTATTAGACATAAATCCAAATTAGTTAACTAAAATATTTGTATAATTATATAATCACTACTCAATAACTATTTCACATATTTTATAGTATGACTTATTAGCTCGATCCGTCTATAACTTGCACAATTTTGTATATCTCCTTTTTTCTTAAAAATAAGTATGATGAAGCTCTTTCTTTATTAATTCAGCATTTTCTCATAGATTAATATTTTGTTAACAAGTCAAATATTCAACCCCTAAATATTTCGAACATTTCCATACTTAAATAGGAATGCTATTTTGACAACATGCATTACTTGTCTTAATTCTCTTAATATAATTTAAAATAAAATTTGTTACATTCACCGTTTTTTATGTTTTTATCAAAAAATTCGTTAAAAATAATATAAAATAACTTTTTCACTTTTTAATGTTATCATCTTTGATCAAAATTTTTCATTTTTTATCCTTGATACATCCCTTTCTCTCGTCCTTGGTAATTTATAAATAACTTTTTCATTCTCTTTCAAGTCTTTTTTACTTCTTTTTCACCATATTGTATTGTTCATACACTTCACATCTAGCATAGCTGATCTAATAAAAGAAAAACCAATTCAAGACAGGACTAGATTCAAGGATCACGGGATCATAATTGAGACTTAGATCGATGGGTCCCGATATGATATGCATTGAAGTTGGAACAGCCAAATCAATCGATCCTCCAAGAGGATTTCCAATCCAAAATTGATTTGGATTTGTTATTCAAATAGCTCAAAAACATAAAAAAACACAAAAAAGAGCATACACCGGATTCTGATCCGATATAGGCTCCTTTACGGCTGAAATCAACTCCAAAATGGGTGGTATAAACTGTCACGGAGGCACTGTGCCAGCACAGTTGTCTTCCCCTAGATCCATCAGTACCTACTTTGTCCGCCGATTCCTGTGAATTCGGTCAATTCCAATGCCGATCCAGGCCAATTCGATCGATTTCGGTCCCTTCAGGTGAGAGATCGACTTGGATCGGGTCTCCCAACTGAAATCAGATCAATGGCGTCTGATTTGACCCAGATTGGCTGATTCAACGGTCCATGCCTAGATTGGTTATTCAAAAATTGAAAAGATATTAAAAATTAAAAAGGTCCTAAACATTATCCAGGTTGAACGAGCCAATCCTAGGGGAATCATCATCCTTTAATGATCGAGGGGTGGCACTGCCATCATCCCTACAACTACCCTAGATGAAAGAGAATCGTATCAGGTCTGATGATATAGTAATATAAGGTACTAAATCATTGGTTATCTAGTCCTTCGGGCCTATGACTATCTTCCCCGATGTTAAGATGGTGAAGACACAAGTGTAGCATAACTATCCAAAGATTGTCATCTCACATCTCGATTTTATCTCGGAGAGACTGAATAGAAGAGATACCAGAGAGATCTCAAGAAAACTTTGGAAGATTGGATCACATAACTATCATCAAAGTGCATGTATAAGTATAAAATCTCATGTGATCTCTCTAAAAATGAGGAGAAACAAAAAAGAAATAAATAGAGGGTGAACTGATGCTAATAAAAAACATATAGAGAATCTTATGTCGGATATAAACTTCATCTCAGATAGTACAAAGCAGGGACCTTTTTGAAACCTCTAAATATTGATGCAGCATCTTTGATCAATTGTATATATAGTCATATAAAATATTAATTTATAAAATTTTATTAGATAATAGTGTGTAAATAAACCTTTAGATTGATACCATAAAAAAAAGTTGACAATATATAAAGCAAAATTAAGGCCATCGAACTAAAATACTAATAGAAAATAGAATGAGGGATGATATATATAATATAAATAGTTTGTGAAGCTAAGAAATTAGATGTAACAATAGGTGGAAGAAATTAAGAGATTAGAGGTACTATATAAATGTTTTTATTTCGATGATCTCATTTCTCAGATGTGTGGAGAGAGAGAGAGAGAGACACTCTCAAGATATTGCATTCCATGCAACTACCTCTCCAATATCTCTTGGCGATGATCCAACTTCAATATGGGGTTGCCAGGTCGGATCAGATCTTGAATCGGACGATCAAGAATCTAAGAGCCTGATCGGTGAAAGTTATTTTCGGGATAGGGCTCCTTTCTCCCTTGGATTGGCTTAGCTCTACCATGAAGTGTTATGTATCTGGACAAAGTTCATATATACGGAGAAAGAATCAAACATATCAATGTCAGGTATCACTTTCATCTAATATTATCTTGCTGGATGCACTTGTCATACATAATGTTTAAACAAAACAAATACAAGGTGCCCACTGGGCCACTGGCAAAGCCTATTTCTACAAAGAAGTTAATATATTTTCTGAATTTAATCAACCTGCAGAGGATGTAAAATCTAACATGCTAGGTAGATGGTGGTTGCAACAATCATGTGAACTCTAATACTAAATGTGATGGCTTGTAAAAATGAGACAAGAGGAGAACTGGCACAAAATAGATCACCTTCCCAATCCAATCGGGAGAGGCAATGCACAAAAGAAGTCTGCACCAGCACGAACAAGCAACATGGGGACAAAAAGCATGGGAAAGGCAAACTTTTCAAACATATTGGTATGTTTCTGTATGTGACGCAAAAATGGGAACCGAGGTGATGACAAGATTACAAAAAACCAAGTTCAACATTTGGAAGGACACACATGCAGACAAGGATGGAGGTCATGCTAATTCCTACTCATAGTCGGATGTGGAAAGCCCTATGGAGCTCTATAGTTAGGGAGATCCCTCTCATGGTCTAGAGGCGAGAGGCAACCGAGGCGAGGGAGGGCTCGCCTCGCCTCAGGCGCCCGAGGCGACATTTTTTGATTGAAGAATTTCTTAAAAAATATACATATAACATTGAAACTTTTGAAGAAGAACATAAAAAATACAAAAAAATCACTTCTAGGACCTATAATGCATCAAGACATTGGAGTCTCAAGGTGGAAGACTAGGCATTGGGGGTTTCGGGGTGGGGAAGGAGGATTTAAATTACCAAATTTGACTTTCACAGGGTCCTCACCCGGGCGAGGCAAGGCATTTTTACCTCGCCTCGCCTCGCCTCACCACCTAGGCGCCTGAGGCGAGCGCCTCAGATAACATAGCTCATGGTCAAGAAATCATACGATATATTGGAAAAAGATAGAAAGAGATCTTCCTTATATTACCTTTGAGGGGTTTTGTAGTATAATAGAATTTGGGGAGAGGTTATGTTCTTGTGGTGAGGGGGGGCTCGAGCTACATCATTGTATTCTTTACCACTCCTGGATGTAGAAAGACACTCTACCTTGACATAGCACAAAAGTTGCTATCGTCTTGCCTAGTGTGGTTGTTTTCTTCTTCTCTTTCCTTTCTTCGTGTAATTAGATTGAGATTTAGCTCTGATATGCGTCTCTGCCAACGACAAAATCTTATCCCAACTCTCTCTCTCTCTCTCCCCTCCTCCTTGAGCTCGCATCTCAGAACTTCTACGGATCACATTCTTTGCAACAAAAAAAAAGAAGTCAGGTCCCTATACCCGCAAAGTCTGACAGAAACAGTTGAATGCACCTGCACGTGGCTGCCATAGATAAGAGGAAACGGTCACTGTAACAAATCCCACACGTCCAACCTACTTGAGCAGTGGTAAATACCCCCCATTGTGCCCTAACATTTTTCAGCCACCGGAATGACCACCGGAAGCTTAAAAGGTCCAAAGGGCGGCAACTAGTTCATCTAGCAAAAAACGTTCGAGCAGCCCTACATCAGGGGATAACTAAGAAAGAAACATCGCCAGTAGACAAACGCAAACAGATGATGGATCAAGCATAGTCGTCATTACACAGAAGGGCGACGGAGTGGCTGGCACCCGCCGAGATCACCACTACCTCCCGAGATCGGGAGGTTGACACCCCGCCGGTGCCTTCATCCTCCATGATCCCTTCACTCTCTTGCATCAGAGAAGCCGCGGCAGAGCAGAATGCGGCGACCTACCAGCAGCGGTACCTGCGGACACTGAGCAGAGTGAGAAACAGTAAGCGCAGATGCCGGTCAAAAGCGGCATAGATCGCGAGATAAGCCTGCTGCTGCATAGTGCTACCAGAAAACGCCTCCGCCGGAGATGATGACCACGGCTGTGCGGAGCTCCCCCTTCTTTCTCGGCCCTCTTCCCCCGCCGACGGGGTTTGTCGATGACGCTGACGGCGTTGATCGGGAGGGATCGACCGCGCGCGGATGCCGATAATCGCATTCATTAGTGGAGGACCCGCGATCTGCCCCCGTCGATCGAATGTACCTGCGATACTCGCCACATGTTCTTGCCGTGACGCCTTCCACTGCCCGCTCCCGGGAAAACGACGTCAATAAGAATACTCCCATGTGTGTGACGCGAAGACGAATGCCTGGACGAGGGTTCTCGCGGAGAGCCGTGTCGCTTGTCCCCACCCGCCGGTGTGGAGGAAAATTCCGGCTGGGCGGTTAAAATATCTGCAGAAACGGCTGAAAAGCTCTTTTAAGCCTGTCCTTTGGCGGCACTGCCCACCGACCGTCTGGGGCAACCTCAAAAATATAGATTTTTAAAATTTAAAAATATATATTATTTTATTTTTTTTACTTATCTCAAACTTCGACTGTAAGTCTTTTATTGAAATAATGACACCGATCTCAACCTGTCACTTTGATTTGAGTGGTGCTCCTCCATTTAACCTTATGGGTCTGAAATCCAACTAGTCATTTTCATTCGGTTTGGGTTCAAACTAAATCAACATTAAATATTTTTAAAAATAATATTTAATGTATGTGACATAGTTGTCAATGCGACAAGGCGTCTAAGGCGCCCGAAGGGTATTTTACAACTTAGGCGACAAGGTGTAAGCCTAGGCGGTAAGGCGAAGTATGAAGGGAAGTGGACTGTATATGGCATTTTTTGAAACTATCGTGACATTGAAATATATAAAAATTGAAATGAAACTTACAAATCTAATCAATTTGACATACATTCGAAACCAAATTTGAAAAAGATCAAGAACATGACATGTACACAAAAATATTAACTTAAGACAATTTCAACCAAATGAACTTACCGAATAATGTAAACATTGTTTGAACTTTTTTTATGTAAGACCTTGCATAATAGTGTTCACAATATATTTGTAAAATACAAGCACTAAACATTTCACATTATCACAGCATAAGGTACTAACATAGTGAGATATGGAGTAATCAAATTCAAAACATTAAAAGTACATCAAAAGACAATACAACTAACATCACCATTTACTAAAAACATAAGTAACATCAAAAGAGTACTTAAAACATGAAAGTTGAAAGATACAACTTAAAAGACAAAAATATTTAAAAGTTACATCAACAACTCAAAGTTTAAAACCGAACACAACATTTTCTAAAATGACAACATAAGGTGCATTAGTTTCCTCTTTCGCCCGAAGGGTATTTTACAAGTTAGGCGACAAGGTGTAAGCCTAGGCGGTAAGGCGAAGTATGAAGGGAAGTGGACTGTATATGGCATTTTTGAAACTGTCGTGACATTGAAATATATAAAAATTGAAATGAAACTTACAAATCTAATCAATTTGACATACATTCGAAACCAAATTTGAAAAAGATCAAGAACATGACATGTACACAAAAATATTAACTTAAGACAATTTCAACCAAATGAACTTACCGAATAATGTAAACATTGTTTGAACTTTTTTTATGTAAGAACCTGCATAATAGTGTTCACAATATATTTGTAAAATACAAGCACTAAACATTTCACATTATCACAACATAAGGTACTAACATAGTGAGATATGGAGTAATCAAATTCAAAACATTAAAAGTACATCAAAAGACAATACAACTAACATCACCATTTACTAAAAACATAAGTAACATCAAAAGAGTACTTAAAACATGAAAGTTGAAAGATACAACTTAAAAGACAAAAATATTTAAAAGTTACATCAACAACTCAAAGTTTAAAACCGAACACAACATTTTCTAAAATGACAACATAAGGTGCATTAGTTTCCTCTTTCGCCCGAAGGGTATTTTACAAGTTAGGCGACAAGGTGTAAGCCTAGGCGGTAAGGCGAAGTATGAAGGGAAGTGGACTGTATATGGCATTTTTTGAAACTATCGTGACATTGAAATATATAAAAATTGAAATGAAACTTACAAATCTAATCAATTTGACATACATTCGAAACCAAATTTGAAAAAGATCAAGAACATGACATGTACACAAAAATATTAACTTAAGACAATTTCAACCAAATGAACTTACCGAATAATGTAAACATTGTTTGAACTTTTTTTATGTAAGAACCTGCATAATAGTGTTCACAATATATTTGTAAAATACAAGCACTAAACATTTCACATTATCACAGCATAAGGTACTAACATAGTGAGATATGGAGTAATCAAATTCAAAACATTAAAAGTACATCAAAAGACAATACAACTAACATCACCATTTACTAAAAACATAAGTAACATCAAAAGAGTACTTAAAACATGAAAGTTGAAAGATACAACTTAAAAGACAAAAATATTTAAAAGTTACATCAACAACTCAAAGTTTAAAATCGAACACAACATTTTCTAAAATGACAACATAAGGTGCATTAGTTTCCTCTTTCTCGATGTCACACAATGTCAATGATCTATTTAGAATATATAAACATACATGAAGAAGCAAGAACAAGAGAATCGGAAGTTGTCAACGCACTGAAGATGTTTAAACATGAAATATTTTACATATTCATACATAGAAAATACTTAAGAAGATTTAAGACATCGTAATAGATGTTAAGACAACAAACTAGTGAGAATAAATGATAAGAATAACAAAAGAAATAAAAAGTTAGGTTTTAGAGAGAGTTGAAAGACCGTACGGAGAGCTGAGCCGGTTAGGGCTTCTCTTGGAGATGAAAAAGCCATGTAGAAGGAAGTCGCGGGGTGGAAGGAGCTGTGAATGGTAGCTGTTGGAGCTTGGAGGGCTGCGGGAAGCCGTCGGGGGCAAAGTCCGCAGGCGTCGGGCTGGGGAAACGCGGCGTCGCGTCCGCAGGATACGTCTTCGGCCGTCTTCGGGTGAAGGCAGCGGGGCCGAGCGGCCCGGGTCAACTTAAAAGGCCGGCTGCCTGTTTGGCTTGAACTGGTGGCACGGTTCAACCGCAGAACCGGCGGAATCCCGGACCAGGCATCTGGGCGCTCGCCCAGGCGCCGCCTTGGCCGCTTAAGTGGCCAAGGCGTACGCCTTTTCCATGGGCCACAAGGCGGGCGGCCCAAGCACGGTTCAAAAACTGCCTTGTCGCAGCGGCCAAGGCGTACGCCTTTTCCATGGGCCACAAGACGGGCGGCCCAAGCACAGTTCAAAAACCGCCTTGTCGCCTAGGCGTCGCTTAGGCAACCGTCTTGATAACTATGGTACATGACCAAGATACAATTTTCAAAAAATTTAACTTATAAAATTATATTTTATATAAATTTTAATATAATAATTTTATTGAATCAATCCAAAATAGAAGTAGTATGTACCCATTCAAGTTGATCATTTATTTATTTTCAATTTAGGCCAAGAAAAAGATTCTCCAACCAGAACCGAACAGCGTTCTCTTGGTAACATATATCGTATTTCAGTAACATATCGCATTTCTAAATAACATATCACACCTTTAATAACATTCTGCATCTATTAGTAAGATATCTCGCCTCTCAGTAACATACCATGCCACTTAGTACGTAACATACTGTGTCTCTTATAATATATCGCACGTATTAGTAACATATCACAGCTCTTAGTAACATAACACACATATTATTAGTAATATATCGCACATATTAGTAATCTATCACACTTCTTAGTAACATATCACAGCTCTTAGTAACATAACACACATATTAGTAATATATCGCACATGCATATTAGTAATCTATCACACTTCTTAGTAACATATCGTAATTCTTAGTAATATATTGCACAGCATAAGAGCATATTGTACGATGTAATAAAATATTACGCAGATTTAGTATAGACAACTTCCATTTGTTATCGGATGCACGCCGTTTTATCTCATCACGTGAGCATTTTAAGTGAGAGTATCATGATCTATTTTATTGGAGACCGCAAAACTCCCTCATTTACTCGTCTAAGGTGATCCAAACTCATGTTTGAAGTATGTTTAAAACTACGATAACATTTAAAATACATGTATTACATGTTTACATTATATGATTCAAATAGGTTCTTCAACAACTTTTACTTATTAAAGAGATAATCGAATATCTACTATCTTATAATAGTGACACTGAGTCACTGACACCTTGGTGTTTTTTTCTTATTTACCACAGTAAGAATCGTTCTTTCCATGCTTTTTTGTCTTTATCAATATGCTCTACTATTTATATAACTGATGTGTATAATCAGGGAATTGAATTTTGAGGGCATGTTTGGTACCTTAAAATTTTGGGGATAAATATGGGTCATTCTCAAAAGTTTAGGCCATGTTTGGTACGGGGATAACCTAGGATAGACCTGGTTTATCCCCAATCCCCTATTTGGCACACACTTAAAAATGGGTTTAACCTGGATTAAGTTAATCCAAGTTATTCCCAAAATTAAGAATATGTGCAGGGATAAATCATCCCACCTGATACTTGGGATAAGTTGATCTTGAAATAGTATTTCGGGGATACGGCGTGGGGGGGGGGGGGGGGAGGGTGAACTCCGGCCGGCTCCGCAGCCGCGGGGGGACTCCGCAGGGGAAGGGGCGCGGGGTGTGGGGGGGGGGACTCACTGTCTCCGCAGCCGCGGGGGACTCGGCAGCCGCGGCGGAGGGGGGGACTCCGCAGGGGGAGGGGGGCACCTGTCTTCGCAGCCGCGAGGGGGGACTCCGCGGGGGGCTCCGCAGCCGCGGCGGGGGGACTCCGCGGGGGAGGGGGGCACCGTCCGCGCAGCCGTGAGGGGGGACTCGCGGGGGGAGGGGCGCGGGGGGCTCCACAGCCACGGGGGGGGACTCCGGTGCGGCTGTCCGCGGGGGGCGGGGGAGACTCCGCGGGGGGGGAGAGGAGAGGGAGATCTATTTTATTTTATGAATAATAAAATAAGATAATATAAAAAGTAAAAAAATAAAAAAATAAGATTATCCTCAAATTTATTTTTAACATACCAAACATGCGATAGGGTTATCCTCTAAACCTATAATAACTCAAACCAAACATAGTGAGGATAAGATTGACCACAAGGGTTGGTTTATCCCTATCCCCATCGACTTTATCGCGATACCAAACGTGACTTTAGAGATAACCCAAATTTATCCCCAAGTTATCCTCATACCAAACAGCACTTGAGTGCATGAGTTTGTTCATGTGTTACACAAAGATTTCAATCATTGATATATTGGGTAACATATAATTCTGTCTAAAACTCTATTTGGTAACAATAGTAGACATCTCTATCATTGTCGATTTTGAAATTAATATTAATAGCAATCATTAATACGTGTTTGTTTAATAGTATTAATTTCAACATTTATAATACAAAATAAAACATGTTATGCAATACATATGTTAATTTTTATCGATTTTGATAATGAAACTGTAAGGCCTAAAATTATTAATATCAAACTTGATATAACACCATTATTGAAACTCTGTCCAAATAGCACGTAAATGTACTAGGATGTTTGGTTATAGTAGAAGAAATTATACAATTTCAAAATTTACATCAAAATTGATATGAGTGAATATTTGTATTACATGTCATATTTTATTTGCACCAAGAGTTTCAATTTAGCATCGATAGCTGATTAGGATCTTTATCACCGTCAATTTTAAATTAATAGTGATAGAGATGTCCAATGTAGTTGCCAAGATGGGCCTTATATGGTGTTTGGCTGTACAACAAATTTTTTACATGTTCACAAAAAATATATTATACTAAAATAAAATGTAACTAGTTAAATGACACAAAATTATGATATTTGGAGAGATTGGATGATAAAAAAGAGCGAATTTATTCATGACTAACGAGACGAAAGACCATAAAATAAAAAAGAAAGTCTAACATTTTTTGGTCTAGCATAGAAGTTGTTTGAAAACATAAATTTGTAATAACTATCAAACATTTTAAGTTCTGTTACAAAAGAGGTACAAATACTAAACTTATCGTGCAACCAAATAATCGAATGGCACGCTTAGGGGTGCAAACTAACCAATACACTCAACAAGTAGCTCGAAGCTCGACTCGATAAAAACTCGACTCGGCTCATTTATTATGTTACATGAACAAGCTTGAACAAAAAATAAAGCTCGACTCATTAAACGAGCCGAGCTTGAACATACTCCTGCTCGGCTCGATAAGCTCGTGAGCAGCTCGATTAAATATTATATTATATATTTATTTTTAAAAATTAAATTTTAAGTATTAATATTTATATATTGTCACTTAAATATATTAAGTAATTCAAAACTTAAGTTTAAACTTAGATTGAGTTTCATAAAAGAGTTAAATCTAAAGTTTCACAAATAACTTTTCATTGATTTTGGATTTATAAAGGAGTTTGTATATAACTTAAGTTTGAATATGAATTGAATTTTAGTCTAACTACTACTCGAGTTCGAGCTCGACTCGGCTCGATTAATAAACGAACCAAGCTTGAACAAGAGTTTCACATACTCGTTGAAACTCGAGCTCGAACTCGAACTCGTGTAAAATAAACGAGCCGAGCTTGAACACCATATTACTCGGCTCGGCTCAGCTCGGCTCGACTCGTTTGCACCCCTAGTCACGCTAACTTCGATTGCGATGAAGGAGAGAGACACCGGCCGAATCAACCCAAAATTCGACTGAGTCCGGCCGTGTCACGCAATCAAAACCATGGCCCTGCCTCCATGGTATCACGCCAGTCTATAAGGCGTCGTTTGGTATCGGGATAAAATTAATGGGGATAGGGATAAACCAATCCTTGTGATTAACTCTATCCCCATTACGTTTGGTTTAACTTAGAATAAGTTTAAGGATAATACTATCCTACGTTTGGTATGTTAACAAATAAATGAATCCGGTCGTCCACCCAGTCGGAGCTCCCCCTCCCCCGCGGCGGCGTCCCTCCTCCCGGTGGCGTCGTCTGCCAACAAGGCCCCCCCTTCGGCCGCGTCCCACCCCCCGGCGGAGCCCCCAACCGCGCGCCCCCGCCGGACGAAGCGAAGCTCCATCGCTCCCCCCGCCCACGGCCGCCGGACGGAGCTCCCCGGGTCCCCCCTCCTCGCCGGACGGAGCCCCCGCGCGCCCCCACCGGACGCCGGAGTCCCCCCGGCGCGTACGCCGGAGTCCCTCCCCGGCGGTGTTCGCCCCCCTCCCCCGCAGCGGCCGCCGCATTCGCCCCCCGCGACGCCGGGGACTCCCCCCTCCCGCTGGTGGCCGCCGGGGACTCCCCCCACCCGGCGGCTCGCGGATAGCCCCCACCCCACCCCCTCCCCCCCCCCCCCCCCGCCGGTGGCCGCCGGCGTTCGCCCCCCGCGCACGCCGGGGACTCCCCCACCCGGCGGCTCGCGGACAGCCCCCACCCCCTCCCGCGGCGGCTACCCGCCGGACGGTGCTCAAGCCCCTCCCTCCTCGACGCAGCCCCCTCCCCCCACGGCGCTCGGCCCCCTCCCCCGCGGACGACGAACCCCCCCCCCCTTGCGGAGGGGCGAACGCGCTTGCGCGCCCCCCCCCCCCCCCCCCCCCCGCGCCGCCGGACGGCTCCCCCTCCCGCGGACGACGAGCCCCCCTCCCCCCGGATTGAGCCGGCGGCCGAGCTCCCCGCGGAGCGCCCCCCCCCCCCCGCGCGCCAAACGGAGCTCGGGGTGTCGTATCCTCGGTATTAGGTGGGATGACTTATCCCTAATTTTGGGGATAACCTGGATTAACTTAATCCAGGTTAAACTCATTTTTAAGTGTGTGCCAAACAGGGGATTGGGGATAAACCAGGTCTATCCTAGGTTATCCCCATACCAAACAGGGCCTAAGTGACAGCCGTTATTGTCGGACGTGAGCACATGTCAACCTGTGTGCATATTTTTCTTATGTGTTTTTTTGACAAGTTTATCGAATTATGGGCCGTCAATGGACCCAACTCAAAGTTGGTCCCGCATTACATTATTGCCCCCTGGGTTAGTCTAACACGTAGAGAATTTAAATTTGTCTCGATTTTTATTTTAAACATTATTATTGTAAAATTTTAAAACTTATTTATTAAAATAAATAATATAAAGTTGATAATATCTTAAAACGCAACTTATTTTTATTGAATAGAATGACATCTTTAATAAGATTTCGTTCTGAAATTTTGGACCCGTTTAGTCGATCGTGAACCGTTTTGAGCCGGCATTCCGGTTAAGGTTTATGCCCTGTTTGGTTATGGGGTGTTTGGTTGCATGATAATTTGCTGTACACTTTCATGATAAAAAATTGTATTAAAATAAAAAGTGAACCAACTTATGACATAAAATTATCATGTTTGGGGGGATGTGATTACAAAAAAGAGTAACTACCACACATGACCAAACAAAGTGGGGGACCACAAGAAAAAAGAAAGAGGTGAGACCCTCTTTTTTTGTTTAAGAAGAAAATCACTTTTAAAACATAAAATTATCATGGTTATCAAACACATCTTTTAACAAGTTTTCTTATAATTTTTAAAAATTAAAACAAAAACATTCATTATCATGCAACCAAACACCCCATTAGAGTGTTATTATCGACACTATATCAATATTAATATTAATATTTTCAAATATTGGAGTATCAACATCAAAAGTAATACAAGTTGATTATATAATATGTTTTGTTTAGATTAAAAATTTTAAAATTAATATAATTAATCAAATACATCTTAATAATTTTTATTAATATCCATTTTAAAATTGATAACGATAAAAAAATCAAATAACGTTATCAAACAGGGCGTTATATACTAAAAGTTTGGCCTCCATTATCGGCCACGGTAGGCAAGGCCAGTGGCCGGTCTTGCCCCCGTTGCATCCCTCGGTACGGGTGCGTGCATGTGATCGTCGTGAGCATTAATTATGCCCGTGGGGTGCTAACTTAACCAGATATAATTAAATTGTCAGATAAAAAATTTATCTACCGGTGTGACCGCAGAACTTTCATCAATCTAACATACGGGACTCAAAAACAGAATAGATGAAACGTGGGATTAAAAAATGAATGATGTACGTGGGATGGGGGCGGAAGTTGATTTCACAATTTTTTATTATCAAAATTAGATGAACGAAAACAGTATCAACTGATTCCAATTTCAACGACTTATTAAAATATCTAATTTCGTTCCTAACAATTTATAAGACACAATCAAATGTATTGAATTTTATTAAAATAGAATTAAAATATTTCAGATTATGAGAATCCGGTTGCACCGCTACCTTTAAAACACTCTTTTATCGGATGTGACTATGTGAGGCAGCAATTGAGAAATGTCGAGATCCAAGACGAGTACGTCCTTGGGTGCATTTGGCAATTTGGCTGGAGCACTTCTCTTGGAAAACGACTTTTTTTCGAGAAGTCACTTCTTCCGCGGGACTTTCTCGCTGGTAGAAACGGAGCATGTTTGATTTTATTTGTCATGAAATAATAGTTAAATGGACCAGTAAAAAAGAAGTGTTGTTTCTAGATAGTTCGCAGACGGGACCCTTTTTCTTTTAGAGAACGGATTCTTCGGTATCAAGTCAAGATCAGGAACGAAAGAAGCTTGCGAGCGAAGGAACCGCGTCGTCTCGCTCTCTCGTCTCCCATTATCTTCTGCAGCCGCTACGCAGATCATTCCTCTCTGGAGAGCCGGCAACATCGGCGATGGCGTCGTCCTTGTGTGGCCCCTCACTCCTCTAGCCCACACACCCTTCTCGCGGGGTTATGCCTATTGCGTCGTCGTTGTCCTCCTCCTCCACCTCATTTTTAGGTGCCCTTCTCCCTAACTACCGAGGTTGACCAGCTGCTAGTGCTGCAATACCTGCAGCGCGCCTCAGCCGCCTCCTTCCTGAATCTGCTGCTGGAGCTCAAAGGGCGCTTCCTGGGGGGCATTTTCGCGCTCTTTTTCTCCTGCTACAGCGACGCACTTTAGTTATACCTCGACCATCGCCTCCGTCTCATCCGCGTCCTGGCTGTCCCCCTCGATCCCCGGAAGCTTGAGTCGCTCTCCTCCACATCTATCGGTTCTTTCTGCTATTCATCTTCGCCTCGTTTAACGTCCAAATGCGTCTTTGGAACCTTCCATCGCTGGATCGCCTGTTAGGACGGATTCCATGCCGGAGGTTCCTCGTGTCGATTCCGGGGTTTACCTCTCTCATCCAGTCCAACAGAAATGGCAAGGCTAGAGAATCTAGGGGTCGAAATAATGCGGATAGTGGCTGGTCGTTTCTGAACTGGTGGCCGAGCTCCGAATCTGTGAAGCTTTTCCTTGCGCTACTGTTGATATCAACCATGTTTGCGGAGATACGCTGTGTTGTGTCCTCTTCCATGCGCCCAACGATGAGGCCTGGTGACCGCGTCGTAGTTGAGAAGGTGAGAAAGATGGAAGGATCTTATGTTTTTTTTTTCTTTATTTCGTTCTGGTTGTTTCCAGGTGGCTTGGGCAGTCCACCAATAAACGAGTGAAGAAATTAGTTATGGTTTAATCTCTGTTAACATGGAAATTATTTGTGAAGCTGCAAATCTTGGCCCAACCAAAAATATCCAGTTCTAACTACTTGAAAATGCAGTTCTAATTGAAAATGTGAATAGTCCAGATCGAGATCAAGTTCACATGGGAGCTTGACTCGACCTGGGAGCTTGACTCGACCAGGCTCGAACGTGAACTCGGTTTAAACTTGAGTTTAACCTCTAATTAAGTTTGATTTCAGTACATTTAATAGACTTAATTAACACCATATAAATAATTTAATTTTTTGATAAATATTTAATAGTGTAGCCAGTCGAAGGCTAGTTTGGAACTGGAATAAGAGGGGGTTTACACCCCTTATGCAGCTTATTTTGGTTTGGCAAGGGGTGTGACTCATTTCACTCCTTAATCCCCTCTACGGGGGTTATTTTATTATGTATTAGATAAAATATAATAAGGTAATATATTAAATATTTTAATATTTTATATTAAAATAGATGTAGTACATATTAATATTGCATGTTATAACATTAAATGAAGATATATACTATTAGATTTATGTTTTAACATTTGCTTCACTTATCCTAGAAGTAAGTTAACCACTTGTTAACCACTTCTAAACCACTCTCAAATTGTTATAGAATAAGTGGAGTGACTTATCACTCATTCCATAGAATCCATACTCTGTTACCAAATCCAACACCTCTTTTATCTTGTATAACTCATTCCAGATTAGTATGCCAGTGTAACTCATTCTTGTTCCAAACCGGTCCCAAGTATTTAAGCGAGTTGCTCACGAGATATAATGAGTCAAGCAGGGATTCACTCAAGCTTGCCTTGTTAACAGATCAAGCTTCTTTCTGTGTTCAAGCTTGCACATATAACATAATAAATGAATCAGGCTGAGTTTTTATTGAGTCAAGTTTTGAGCTATTTGTTGCGTATGCAGGCTGTTTTCACTTTAAAATGTGACATATAATACCAGAAGCATGGAAGAATATTTGTTTATCCTAGGTCTATAGAAGATTAAAAGGGAAGAAGTATTTATTTTACATTTTGATTGGTTATTTCTACCTCAACAGAGAATTGTTGACATGTAGATAATTGTTCTAGTGAAGTTTGACTCCTTAGAAAATTTGATATGTTATGCCTATTAGGTAAATGATTAATTTTGTAGGTGGTCATTTTGGTTACTTTTCTTCTGGTAAGACATTATATGGTATATACTAAATAGCACAGTGATGTTATGGGGGGTTCCGGCAAAATTGGTGACTCTGGAGGAGGGGAAGTTCTATTCAGGACCTCTTCCGGGTGGGGGGAGGGCTGTTGGTTGAGGGTGGTCTGATGGCGGATTTCTGATGGTGGCAGCCCTTGAGCCTGCAGGAAGGATCATTGCAGTGGAGGACTTAGTTTCTGATGTTGCTTCCCTGCGGGCTTCATCTGAGGGTGATGGCCGTGGAGAGTCACAGGCTGCGATCAAATGGGGCGGTTAACTGGATCCACCCAATGGTGAAGGGTGCCCTTGCTGATCGGAACATCACTGTTCCTCGGAAATTCCGTAGCGAAGCTGTTTTGGGAGGTCTTGCCGGAAGCAAGAGATCTTGGACTAACGGGCGTTGCTACAGCGAGGATCACCTGAAGGTGGGTTGCAGGAATGAGTTGAGTTGTTATTGTTGGGGCCTCAGTCATCGTGAACGTGGGTGTCTAGGTAGAGGATTGAAGAACTACGGTGTCTATTAGCAGTTTGTTGGCTTGTGTCCGTCACATGGATCGCAGGATCGGGATTAGTTCGGATTGGCCGATCCTCCGAAAGAAAGGGAGACTCTAGTTCGGCCAATTTTTTTGATTTTTTAAATTATATATATTTTTAAATTATTAAAAAATTAGGAAAAATTATAGGAATAAATAAATAAAATTTAAAATAGAAAAACAATGTGGATGATATTTTATCAAACAATGCCATACAAAGTAAGTTCCTTTCAAGAAATTGTCATATAAGTGCAAACTATCATATAAGAGAAAGAAGAGAGTTAAAATAGATCTTTATAAAATTTAAGTATATATTATATATATATGATTATGAATATTTAATATATGTGATTGTATAAGTAATAATGAAATATATTAATATGTTTACACTATTATAAACAGGGTTTAGAGTCATCGCGGATCGACTTGTGTGGTCAGGTCGTCAAATGCCTAGATCGCCGCTATTCAAGGTGGATCGTCGGGGGGAGGGGTCCAGGGGGAGCCCTAGACGATAAAGGGGAGGGGAGAAAGTGAAAATGAGGGATGAAAAGAGGGAATCGGTCCAAACCTCCCTATTAGGGGCATTGGATTGGAAAATGGTCCGGAATCGGGTCTTGAATCGATCCGATTCCAGACCCTTTAGGGTTTTAGGGAATCGGTTGGAATCGACCAATTTTAGGATCGATCCAGCTAGATCGGTTGAGGATCGATCGATTCCAACAATTTCGATCGATCCGCCCAGAAATCCAAGCCGGATCAGTAGTTCCGATCAGAATCAGATTGGTGGGTACCGATATGACCCAAGAATCAACCGATCCTGATCTGGATCAGCTGATTCTGTAATCCATCGTCTGCCAGAAACAAAGACCTTCTCAATTCCTCTGTTGGCAGTTGGCAGTTGTTAAGGCAAACAAGGTGTGGCTGAAGGACTGCAAAGTTATATTCGATGTGGGCAAGGATTGCAAGACCGAGATTGGATTGGCCGATTTTTTTAATTAAAAAATATGCAAAAAAGTATAGAAATGACAAAAAAAATTAAAAATGAAAAACTATGTGAATGATGTGCTATCAAACAATGCCATACAAATTACATAGTAAGTTCATTTCAACAAATTTTCATACAAATACAAACTATCTTCACAAACAACTTAAAAAAACACACTAGTGACAAAATATAGTACATATCATAATACACCTCTGACTTCATAATGATTACAACACAAGTGACATATATAGCATAGTACAAAATACATATCACTGTCAAGACTGACAATCACCACCAACTTCGGAACGGAATAGATCTTCATAGTAATGTTTTTTCTCGTCATCCTTGGTCTCTCGAATCGTCCACCAACCTAATACCTCCATAACCATAGAAAAACAATGATTCTGCCATTGCACTGAACTCATAAACTCCACCATCGGCTGGAGGTGGAGAAGATGGATAATAAGGCTCATAATCTGGAGCGGGATCTGGTCTAGATGCTATATGCTTCTTAAAGACATTCATCTGACTCCAACGGTGTTGCTTCATCCACTCGTCGAATGTCTCCTACCAGTCAAGTCATTGAACTCATCTGGGCCAACTCCACTCGTGCGTGCACTATTGGTAGATCCACCTCCCCCATCCCCTTCCACTTGAACCACCCCCACTTTGTGGTTGTGTGGGTGGAATAAACACTTCATCATTTTCAGATGATAAAAGTGGTTGAATAGTTTCTGTATCAATCATATGTCGGCGTTTTGTAATCAAAAATTTTCTTTTCTTGCCACCTTCCTGTTAAGTCTGGCTGGAGTTGTGGCTGGAGTGATATGCCGCTCAAGGGTGGATGTGATTTGTGGTGGATCAGGAACTAAAGTTGTGCATGACACTTGAGTGTTTGCATTATGTATCTCCTTATCACCCATGACGCTGTTAAGTTCACCTTCGGCTCACGTTCTGTCATTGGGGTCAAACTCTAGCTCTCCTTCATCATCCTTCTCCTCCATACAGGTTGTAAGTGGATGTTCTTCTTGGAATAGACATTCCAAGTCAACTTCATTCTAACTGGATTGGTCTTGATATCTTTCGTGGTATAGTCCACTTGTGAATCTTGCAAACCTGTCCTCTGATAGGTTCTGCCTCTTCTTGATATTTTTTATTCTTATCTCATATTGTAGTGGCAGAAAATTAATTTTTGTAATCTCTGTAATCTCTCACTCTTCAACCTATTCCTTCTCTTCGTGTGTATGAGGTTGAAGGTGTTCTAGTTCCTCTCATGTTGGCTCGAGCTGGTGTTCTGACTCAGCACCCTTATTGCAACACTGACAAGTGGATTGCATTTACTCCTGTTGTTCACCTGTATGCACTAATCAGTTGTAAAAACACAAGTACACCGAAAATTAGTATGTGTGAAATATTCATATAACATTATTTGACATATAAATGTGTGGTGGCTTACTATGAGAAACTTTATCATATGGGTATTGTAAATTTGGATCTCCGTAGACTCTAATTTTATGTCGATATGATGTCATTTGAAATACCAATCGAAATGTACTTAACTTTTATGACAAATTTTTATCTTTACTAAATTATTAAACAATATTTACTTCATTCTCAACTTTGATCCTATCCTGCGGAGTCTTGCACAACCTCTTAATGATAGACAAGGTGCTAGAAAGCACCTCCCCATCATTGCACACTTGTCCACCGGATTGAATTCTCGAATTCAAAAAATATTCTATTGTAACGAAAAAAAATCAACAATTAATACATAAAATATTAAGCTTAAAGTACAATGCAATAATTAAAATTTTAACTGCAGTATGAAGGTCGTGGTGAAGTGTCTTGTCTCACTTGTGATCTATGATCTTTCACCACTTTTAATAGCTCTTCGGATGTTTTTTTTTGATTTTCAGTTTTGCCTTATATATAGCTTCGTACATATAATTTATTTGATTCTTGTCATTGAAGTCCACCAACTAAGTACTTGTATCAAAGGCTCTGTCACAGATAGGTAATACTGCACCTTCTCCCACAATTTGTTATTCTCAATCAAGGACTCCATCTCCATACTAATCAATTGTGTTCCTATAAGCATCCGTGTACTCTTGGTACGTTGTAGAGAATACGAACCTCTTCAAGTCATTTTTATACCTATACAAGCTCTCTAATGTAATGAACTGTGTAGCAAATCTAGTAGGACTCAGTCGAATTATATCATGACCATCAGTGTGGTCCCTCATTATATGCAAAATCTAGGATGCCCATAAATAAAAGATGTGATCAATTGACCTTGGCTAATCAATGAGCTAACAGATGGATCTCTACCAATGCCCTCTAACATGAGGTCTATAGAGTGCAACACTGGGCACTCAGAAAAGGTGAGGTCTAGTCTTTATTAACTTATTCTTTGTAGCTCTGTAGGAGGCCTTGTTGTTTGTCATAATTTGAATAACATTTTTCATTCCACTCTCCTCCACCACGGAGTTCATTGGACGAAAAAGGCAATATGCATTTTTCACCTCGTTTGATGCATCAGCAGATTTTAAAAAGATAGTTCCTTTAGAATAATACACCCCTTAGACTAATACACAAGGAAGTTTACGAGAGACCTCCTTGTAATGTCTGTTCAACCATCACACATGATGGTGCAACCCCTCTCATTCTAGATGAATTTGAAACCATCTATCCAAGAAGTCAACTCATCGACCTTTTCATCCAACCCACCCTCATAAATATACTTGGAGGTGGGGGCCTTCAACTCTGGTTTAGGCTCACCAATGGCATTAGGGGTGTAAACGGAATCCGATATTCCGATTCGATTCTTATAAAAATTAACGGATTTGGAACTTGTTTTTGTATCCTATAAGCTATTGGAATTGGAATCAGATATTCCAGTAGCTTATCGGAATCGGAATCAGTTAATTCTATTTTCGTTAATCCGATTTCAATAATAAATAAATAAATAAAAATAAAATTAAATAATAAATTATGAAATATATTATATAATTTGACAAAATGATAAAAACTAAGTTTTAAAAAGGAAATATCAAAATTTAGTAATTATATGTGAATTATTAACTTCTTTTTTATTGAAAATTAATATTTAATATGTATTTCGAAAATTATTGGATTTGAATCCGATTTCGATAACGGAATCGAAATCGGATCGAAATCGGAACATAGTGATTCCGAAATTATCGGAATCGGAATCGGAACTCCTTAACCCTTATCGGAATTGGAATTGAATTTTGGTGATTCTGCTACCGAATCCGATCCGTTTACAACCTTAAATGGCATCAACTATTGTTTGGAAATATGGACTGGTCGCGGCATGTGCTGGGACACCTACGTGACATCAAAGAAAAGAACGTCAACTATGATTAATAAGTAATTCAAATACAAGTATAAAATTAAAATATCAACTGTATTATTCATATACTTGCATGGAGAAAAAATTCGACTATATGTTTTATGATTTTCTTTGCGACCCCTGTTGTAGCTTTAACTCCAAGTTTGCCTTATGCCCCCTTGACCTCTATCACTCTGTTTGTACATAGTTGTGTTTGAAGTTGGCCAAACAGAAGAAGAACGTAACAACTCACTCTCTCGGGCTCGAATAGGCCGAGTGCCTTTCCCCACATTATGAAGGGTTGGAGCCGAATCCGATTTTCCTGCATATCTTCTTCTCTCCTCATCTTCACGTGTCTGAGTCCTACTAGCATCTCTGGCCCTCCTAATCTCAGTCGTTTTCTCATCATCCCATTCGAAGATGATGAATCAACCTGTACATGACTTACTTTCTTCTTCCCCTTCTATTCCTTTCCAGTCATCAGCTTAGTGTCTCTTCGTCCCATCAACTCGTCGTGAAGATCTTGTCTCTGCCCAATTTTAATTTCCCTCTGTGAGGCTCTTCTGGTCAAGTATCCTCTCATTTTTTTTACAAGGTCCGTTAGGTCTTTGTCACATTTCTTGACATTTCCACTTACACTAGTTATATGTTGCTTAAGCTGGTAGACATCTCCATTCACGTCCTTATTGCACCACTTACATCTCACCCTCTTCTTCTCAACATCCAACAAGAAGCCATGTTGCTATTCAATTTCATGAACGGCAACACCACCAACCTCCTCGTCTGACATTTTACCTACATCTAAATGCGTAGAAGACATTAGTAAATACGAATGTAATTACTAATTATTTAACAATCACCCCCGAAGGGTGTTAATTTACCCTCGAAGGGGTGCCAATTAACCCTTCGGGGGTGACAGATCATCACCTCCGAAGGAGTGCCATGGCTTGGCCGAAGGCACCCCTTCAGGGGTGTCTCAATGTCACCCCCCTTGGGGGTGACAGATACCTTTGAAGAAGTGCCTCAAGAGGCTTAAAATAGGGGAACCCAATCCCCCCTTCCCCAATTATTTTTCTTAATAGGCCCCGACCCCGGTCAGTTGACTAGGCATTCTTTCCCACCCCTCTCATCTCTCACTCTCACTCTCTCAAGTTTTTTTAATATTCTTTTCTCTCTTAGTTTCTTGTTTAAGTTCATGTTAATCATCTTGCTTGTTCTTTTGCTAATCTCGATTTTTAAGTGTTATGTTCTCTTTACTTTATGTTTTATATTTTATTATTCGAATTTCAATATGTCTTCTCCAAATTGTGATACTTTCCATTTGAATTGGAATGATCTAGCTTGGCTCTATTGCACTGTGGTGTCAATGAAGCAAAGAAAAGTGAAGTGTAACTATTATGATAAAGTTCTTTACGGTGAAACTTACCAATTGAAATATTATTTGCTGTTATCAAATAGGATGTTGCATCATGCACATTAACTCCACACGAGATACATGCACAATTTAGAATACATCTACAAATTTTAGAAAAGTCAAAATGAGTTTCAAAGAGACATAAGGACACCGGTTGTGAAGAAATTGTAGAATTGGCAAGACGTTTATTACACATGTACGGCACTAGACAATGGTGTCCGGAAAGAACTCATTACGAAGAATTCGATGAAGATATGTATATTTAATCTTTGATAATTCGTATCAATATATGTATATGATATTGTAAACAGATGACTTAGCACGAGCAATGTAAATAAGTCAGAGGTCTTTTGCCAACGAAGACATGTATCAGCATACCGATAGGTTTATGGGTCAAGATTCGAGTAGTGGGAGTGGACGTAGAAGTGGAAGTGGAATTGGGAGAGGATCAAATCTTGCTAATTTATAAATATCTTTTTCACCTTATTTAGTTCCAAGTTTCTCATACACATGTTTAAAAGCTTCATCTCTTGCTCTTCTAATAACCTTTTTTGCTTTTTTTTTGCTATCTTGTATTGTTCATAAGCTTCATTGTTATCACATTTCGGCAATCTCATATAACAATTTTCATATTTAGAAGAAGAAGAATAACAACAACAAATTAAAGAACTCACTTCTACCACTTTATGAGCTGGATGTACGCTTGGAAGAATAACAATGTATGGCCTTATGGGACTTGTTAGAAGCCTAAAACCGATACTAACAAGAATAGAACATGTTTAGAAGTAGATGACATTAGAAGATGTGAAGAAAAAGAAAAATAAACTGATTCGGATCCTTTCGTCCGTGTACCTGCATAGGAGAAGAAGGAACACAGGAGGATGGCGGCGGCGGCAACGAGCATGATGGAACAAGAAGGGATAAGGGGGTTGGGGGTTCTACGGGGTTATGTTGTGGAGTCAGGGTCTTTGGAGAACAGAGGTGCAGAGGTGCAATAAGTTAATCATATTTGGTTCCTACCAGATCTGGTTAGCATTGAGGCGGGTGAGGCATTCACCAGTGCCAAAGGTGCCCAAGGTGACCACCTCAGGTGGAGATGGGCAAAACAAGGCGGTTTTGAACCGCCCCGCCCCGCCTCGTCTCACCTTCTAGGCAGTTGAGGCGAGCACCTCTTATAACATGTAGCTCATGCCACTCTTTGGCAATTTGTTCTTCCAGCCATGCTATGGTCCATCTGGCGCATTAGGAATTCTAGGATCTTTGATGAATGGTTTGAGAATCCAAAAGGGATCCTTTTCCGCATTCCTAGCTTGGTGAAGGATTGGTCAGTGGTTCACTTTGGGAGCGTTCGGGGTGTGGCAGAACTGAAGGACTTCAAGCATATGTTCTATCATTTCAACTCTTTTCTTATGTAACTTGATTCTACCGCCTTGGTAGATGAGTACTTTTCTTGCTTTCTTATCCTATTCTGTTGTACTCTTTTTCTGTTTTTAATTTTTAATATAAAATTTGGTCGTCTGACCATTTAAAAAAAAAAGACGCATTATTGTTTGAGTTGGAGACAGTTTACCATTTGTTGCCTTATAATTGTTCTGCTTCATGGTTGCTGCAACCTTACCTAGTTTTTTTTGCCTTATTCAGGTCTCATACTTCTTCAGAAACCCTTCTATCAATGATATCGTAACTTTCAAGGCACCACAGAGCCTGCAGGTTTGACTTAACTGGAATGCTAAGAAAACTTTTCTTATGCATTGGATTGTGTGACTTAAGTTTCTTCTCCTCCTTTCACTTCTATTTGCAGGATATTGGATATAAAAAGGAAGATATCTTCATCAAAAGAGTTGTAGCTAAGGCTGGTGATTTTGTCGAGGTATACTTCTCTTGTCTTGTGAACAATGCCTTAAATTGACTGTGAGATCATGTGATAAATTTTGTACATTTAAGCTTCACAGAGTTTCTACTTGCTGAATTCCTAGTATGGGCGAGCTTAATTAAATTGTGGCTCTCGCGCTAAACTGTCTTTGTGAGTACAACTTTAATAATTTTCCCATGTGGTTGAACCTCGTGCCAAAGTTTCAAAGGAAATTTTTGCAATAGTAATAGGGTCTCGTTCAAAGATGCCTTTTAGATGCATTAGGTGATTTTGGGATTCCAATCACCATCATCATTCAGTAGAATTGACGTGGAAATGCATGTTTGCAAATTTTGCATGTTCTATTCTTGTTCGTTCCTGAAGCTACTATGGATAATGGTATCAAGAAGGTGGACTAGGGAGTGTTTCCATGAAATGAATTCCATCTCCAATAAATTCCTACCTTGTTCTAGTAAAGCGATGATGCACCATTACGGTAGAACCTGAAATCTCTTGTCAAACAAAATTTCTACTCTTATGCTATCATTTTAAAATTGTATCTTTGATATACTGTTCTTTTTTGAAAGTGGCAGTAGCTACAATTCATTAATCAGTGGTGAGTAACTAAGTAAGCTGATTACATGAATTAAGTGTATTGAAAGGAAGAAAAAATGGAAAGACCACTACCAAGATGGTAGTGGTAAAGAACATGACTATAAATAAAATGCTTCCACATGAGGAAATTATCCCCATAGGAAGCCCAAACCGTATATGAGCCAGAAGAAGTAAAAGTCCAATCTTTGAGTAGAACTCTCAGTGTTAAAAAAAGAGAGTAGAAGTCTCATCCAGTGTAAAATCTTTGAAGGATGCTCAAAATGATCTTCAAAAACTCTTCTGTTTTGTGAGCTCCAAACAAACATAGCATAGCCAAGAGCGACAGATGCCATAGCCTGGAGGCTTCCATCCGGGCATCTCCTTTGTTGCACGGATTTAGAAACAAAACTATATCATCCTGCTCTTTTTGGAAGGATCTTTGGGTTGGCAATGTACTGATTACTGAATTATTTTCTATGCTGTTTAGGCTTTCTGTTAATTAAGATGAATAGCGTCTGTGGTCTGGGATGAGGGGTGAGGGACTGTACTACAAGGTTCGAGAGGAACATAAAAGAGGGAGAAATAGTGGAGTTCATTTATTTACAAGGAACCGTTATGAGTTACAGATGTACATATTCTTGCGAGGACAAGTTGCTTTGGTTTCCTGACTGCCGACTGGGAAAATGGCATTTTTCAGTGTTGTACTACAAGGCTCAAGAGGAACTTGAAAGAGGGAGTGTTGGCGTCAATATTTTTCAGAAAAAAAGACAATTGGGGCAAAGAAGAAATGGACTTAAGCGTAGGGTGGATAGCCCATAATAGAGTCAAATCAGGCCCAATTGGGCACTCCAATATGTGTTCTGGTTGGCCAGTCTATAATTGGGCAAATTCTGGCCCATGGAAGAGCCCTGCGCACAGCCCACAGCAGAGGAGGGGGACTGGGCCGCGGCTACCTGCAGGCCCACCCGTTGGCCCACCTGCAGGCCCACATCAGGACCAGACCTGAACAGTCCTGGTGTGAACGTGCCACACTGGCTATTCTGCCACCTCAGCAGCCCAGCCACGCCAGCCACCTGTCTTCCCATCAATTCGAACAGTTTTGTGAAGGGGGAAGGTCAAGGGACAGCAGGTTAATAAATTGGAATAAATGGAGTAACCTCCATGGGGGAGGCCAAAGGTCACCAACGTACACACACCTGCTGGCTATTCATCTGCCCCCCACTCTCTATAAAAGAAGGAGGGGCGCACCAGCCAGAGCGGGGGCTTCTTCAGACGCCGATAGGCTGCCGGTTTGTCCACTGCACCTGCTGCCCACTGCGCTCCTGCTACCCACTGCACCTGCTGCCCGCGGCCAAGAGGAAGAAGAGGAAGAAGAGAAGAAGAAGACAAGGTAGGAAGGAGTAATACATACTAGCTATGTAGCCCTCTAAGGGCACTCTTTTCAACCTGTTCTAGCAGCCCTCTTCTGCCTTTTATTCATCTGCAGAAAATGCCTCATCTCGGCCCAACTAAACCCCTTAGAGTGGACTATGCTGACCTCTGGACAGGCCATTTTTAGGTCCCCAAACAGGTCCATTTCCAGCCCATACTCGGCCCCAATTCAGGTCCATATACAACCCATGTTTCGGCCCTCCTGCAGGCCCACGTTCAGACCCCAAAACAGGTCCCCTGGTGATCCGGTTCCAGCCCACATGCAGGAGCCTCAAACTGACCCCAATCCAGGTCCATTGCCAGTCCAAATCCGGCCCCCAATCCAGGCCCAAAAAAAACAGGTCTCCTTGTGACCCGGTTCCAGCCCACCTGCAGGCTCCTTAAGTTGACCCCACATAGGTCTATGATCGGCCCATCTCCAAGGCCCAAAACAGGTCCCTAATCGGCCTCCTCTCAGCCTGCTGTCCAGGCCCCCTTGTGGCCCATTAAACAGACCCCAAACAGGTCCCAATCGGTCTCCAAATCAGACCCCTACACAGGCCCTGTCCGGTCCCTAAATCAGACCCCAACCAGGTCCTGTTCGGTCTCCAAATCAGACCCCTACACAGGTCATTCTCAGCCTCTTCTGCCCACACCCAGGCCGCTGCAACAGGGGAGAAAACTCCCAAACAGGTTCAATTTCGGCTCCTTTGCAGCCAGAAAACAGGTTCTGCAGAGGTCCAATGAAGCGGTGGACAGCGGTTTGAAGGTGGGCCGACTTGAAGGTGACGGCCCGGCACCCCTTGGAAACCGTCCGACGGGCCAAGGGCACAGCCGGGTGGCCTTCCAAGTCGGTCCAACCAGGCAGTTCCAGCAGTGCAGCGGCTTCCCAACAGGCCCCTCCGGCCCAAAACAGTCCAAGACAGGCCCGGCGGACCTATGAAGATTGAAGGCCGGCTCGGAACGCCGATGAAATCGAACCGGTCTCCATGGCCTTGTTCCAAAACTGAACAAATAAAAAATTCAGAATGCGAAAGCAATATTAAATTAATGAGATCCACCCTTCGCGGGGACTCCAACATTGGACGACTCTCCCCGGGTCCGCCCCGGAATGTCGATCCGGACGGTGGCGCGGGCATGCTCCCGTAGCCGGCGATCCTTCCCCCAATATGGCTAAGCTAAGGCTGGCTATTTTGGATGGGTAAAATTTCACCAAGTTGGAAAATAGCCGGCATGCCGTCGTAATGCCAAAATTTTTCCAAAGTAGTGAAAAGAAACCTATATTGGGGGAAGGATCAATCACATTGTACACCGATGTACTTCACCCCATTTTTCAATGAAATGAAGTTCGATGTCAATTTGGAATGCATGAAACCGGGCACCCAATGGCAGCCCGATGGGTCGGAGGCGATGCAAACCGCCAAACAAAAAATAAAACCATTTCAAAGTCAATCTGGAAATTCAAACAGAAAATTAAAAACAGAAAATCAAATCTGAAAGTCAAAATAAAAAATCTGAATTAAAATAAATCTAAAATTCAACTTATTCCGGTTCAACTAACAACCGATCTTCAACAAGATTGAACCGGTTTTGAAACTCATTAAACCAAAAAATCAGATTTTGACCGAATCCAAAACAGATAAAATTCAGATTCAAATTAAATCTGTCAACCATCAAAAATCAGGTTTCAATAAAAATCTGTCAACCACAAAAAACCAGATTCCAATTAAATCTGCAACCAAAAAATCCAGATTTGAACAATCAACTAAAACAGATTCTAACTGACTTCAAAAATCTGATTTTTGGCAATCTGAAAACCCACTAAACTTCTCCCAAAAGAAATCAAATAAACAACTCCAAACACCTAAAATGGATCAAAAAACCAACTCAAAACAAAAAATCCTGAAATCTGAAAAATCCAGAATCTGAAAATTCAACAAACCAATCAAGCAACAAATACCAAAATTGCTTAAAACACTTTAAGCACATCAAAATCAAAATCAAAACAGGTTCAAAACAACCCAAATTGGTCAAACCAAATCAAAAAAATTAAATCAAACAAACTCAGAAATCAACAAAACTGACTTTCAAGTCGACCCAAAAATCAACCAACAAACAAATAAAACAAACCCGAACAAATCGGTTTGCATTTGATCGGACCCAAAAGGCCGCTGCCCTTTTGAGTTCTTTACTTTATTTTGTGGATGAAGTAAAGAAACCGCTGCCCAAAAATCAACCAACAAACAAATAAAACAAACCCGAACAAATCGGTTTGCATTTGATCGGACCCAAAAGGCCGCTGCCCTTTTGAGTTCTTTACTTTATTTTGTGGATGTGCACGTCTCCAAAAACAGGTTGCCGCGACGGTTAATCAAAGGCGTTCGAGCCGTTGCTCGATGTAAGTTAATGCCGGATACTCGCACCATCCGGCAGAGAAGGGTCAAAAAAATGAAATTTTCAAAGAAGCCGAACCTCGGTTCTAATATTTTTAAACTATCATCGGACTACCTAATATTTTTAGGATATCACCTATTTTTCTAGAAAAGTCCGGAGATGTCTTTCTTTCTAAAAGAACAGATGACGTAAAAAAAAAGAGGTTCACACAGGGAGAAATAGTGGAGTTCACTTATTTACAGGCAACCATCATGAGTTACATATGTACAAATTCTTGTGAGGACAAGTTACTTTGGCAACTGACGACCGGGTAAAATGGCATTTTTCAGTCAAATCTGCCTGTTGGAGATTAATGTGTACAGGAAGACCCAACAAGAGACCTGGTTAATAGAAATTTCCCGATTCACTCATTGTTATGTTTCTGTGGAATATTTGCTGACGTTTCTGACCATTTATGTTTTTAGAAGGTGGCAGAAAGCCACAATTTCATAAATAACTTAAAATAAGAAAGGGAGATTACAAGCAATAAAAGACCCAATAACAAAGAAGAACAAGAAAGCATCTACCAAGAGGGTAGATGAAAGAGAGGCTACACCACAGACTTCTTCCACTCAGAGAACCTGTTGAAAAATAGGTTACTGTCTGGAAGCATCCCTAAGTGGGCAAAATATCAATTCTTAATGAATTCCGCCTAGGTTTGGCATCCTGGCTGGCTTAGAGAAGGTGTCTTCGAAAACTTTGACCATTTTATTTTTGATATGTGATATTATTGATACTTTAAGGAGCCTAATAATTCTATGCAATCGGCTATTTCTATTTCTTTTAGGTCTCTTCTGAATTGAAGTGACCATAGTCCACAATTGACCCAATGGGGGGGGATCTGACATGTGCATACTTGTTAGAAGTATGTGCGTCTAGGCACGTGTGCCCCACCCACATATCTTCCAGAACAAAGTGTTTCTCTCATTCTTGCAGAGATTGACTTATTGAGGAGATTGACACTCAATCTCCTCAATAATTGAAGGGAATTTAGTAATTTGCTGGACATGGAACAAGCCAAATGGAAGTAGAGAGCTAAACAAAGATGGCTTAAGGTGACTGAAACATAAGATTCTCCCATGCTATGGCTAGCCAGAAGAACAGGAAAAACTACATATCAAAACTCAACATTAATAAGTCTCCCACTATGGAATGCGGGTTCGCAACTTGGGCCTGACCCAGTTGGTTTTTGGGCTGACTGATCCGGTCCCGACCCAAAGACCCTGACCCGTACAATGTTTTAAAATTATATTTTTATTAATTTTTTTGCGACCCTGGCCAACCCTGTCCTGAACTGGGTCTCAACCCCGGCTGACCTTGTCCCGACCCCCGACCCCACCTACCTTGTTTCCCACTACCAAGGAAGAAGATATTGTTGCAGGCTTTGTGCAATACCTTTTTCACCTATTTAAAGAAAACTATTCCTGGAGACCCTCCATCCACAACTTGTTAAACCAAAAGTTGTCCGAGGAAGACATTTCCTCCTCCCTTACTGTGGTTATGTCCAAGGAAGAGATTGTTGATATTGATAAGCACTTGGGGAATGACAAATCTCCATGGCCTGACGGTTTCCTAGTTGGATTCTTTCAGCACTTGTAGTACATGGTAGGTAGGGAGGTGACCGAGGCTACCATGATATCCAATTGTCAAAATCACAGTGTCTGGAGTGGAAGTCTTCTATTATAGAAAGATTTGACACTCAAAAAGTCTTCATGAAGATTAATATTTTTTTTTCCGGAAGATTGATTGGAGGAGAATCTCATTGTCTGTCGGTCTACAATGGCTAAATGAAAGCAAAAAATGTGTATTTTGCTGCACATTTGCCGAAGGCCAGGATCATTTATTTTTGACGTGTAGTATCATGCTATCATTCATTTCTTCTGGCAGGTAGTGGCAATGGCCCCAGGAGGGAGGGTTCCAACACTGTCATCGACCTAGGAGCTCCTGAAGACTTTGGGGTGAGGACCCCCTCCCCCCTGGTGTAAAGCCTCCTTTTTGGGCAGCCTTTCTATCGACCTTCCTCTGGTGTGTAAGGAAGAAAATAAATTTCATGTGGTGTGAGCAGAAGTTCATCTCCATCTGGCACCTTGGTGGTAACCAAGGAGCTTTTCATTCAATGGGCAATGGCTTAACACCTTTCGGAAAATGATATGCGGCTATTACTTATCCTCCTGGATGGCTTCAACACATATTCCGTCTATTCGGTTGGGACACTACCCCCTTGGCAGTCTGTTTTTAGGCCTATGGCAGATCTATCCTCGATAGGCTGCATAGGTGGTTCTCTCTATTCTGCTGTTTTATCCCTTACCAAGATCACAAAAGATATAGCTTATACTAGATCCAAGTGACCTTGGTTTCCCAAAGAGAACATGCAAGCTGAAGCTGACAAATTGTTCATACCAAAAGGGTAATAATCGAATACATACCAACTGCGTCTAAAACGTCATTTAAAACTACTGGGTTGAAATTGTTACGTTAACCTACGGTGGCCCGACTCTAACGTCGGGCTTCTTCCTCCCTCCCTCGAAGAGAAACCGACAGCCAGCCTCGTCTCTCCGACCCCTTTCTTGACGGTACACCAAAGAGGATTTCAATCATTTAAAATCTTTAAGGGATCATTAGTGTAGCCGAATACACTAATTTTTTTTATAGACTTGTGTGCGGTGGGGATGTAACGAGAATATGAGATGGAGAGAGGGTGGGGGGAGGGGGAGGGGACACCAAAACAACCTATTGATAATCTGAGTTAGTATTCTAATTAAACAGAGCATAAAGTACTAGGATAACTACTGGATTATTTTTTAAAAAAAAGAGCTCAGATCAAGTTCAAGTTCGAACTTTATAAATGAACTCATATAAAACTTGGGTCAATTTTCATAAATAAGTACAAGTCAAGTTCAAACTTAAATTCAAGCCGAGCTCCTATTCAAGTTCAAGATTGAACATATCTATTTCAAGTAATAAAAAATAGTTTGATTAGTCAAGTTTAAGTATGTCGAGCTCTCAGACCTGAACTTAAACATACATTGAACTTTCTTGCCGACTATCCGATCAAGCTCAGGTTTGAATATAAATAAGCAACTCTGAAATCAAGCAGCATGGTGTTTGGTTCAACTTTGCTCATTTGCAGCCAGCAGTCTCCAAGCGGCACTGCAGGTGGACGTCTGCCAGATTTCTTTTCTTTTCTTTTTCTTTTTCTTTTTCTTTTATGTTTGGCGATGGCGATGGGTCTTCCATCGTGGTCGGAGGGCATGAGGGGTTAAATAAATCATCCACCCAAATTGTTACAATTTGGGGGCTGCAGAGGTTGGCGATCGAGTAGGTACTTCTTTTCTAGTCCAAGGGCATGTCTTTGATTCCATCCTTCCTAATCGATCCCCCTTTCAGTGTTGACGGCCAAGAACCCTAGCTAGGGCGCGGCGGAGAAGGATGGCAATGAGTCAGGCCACTGTAGGGTTACCGTAAATTCCAACCTACTAATTTTAGTGTAACCAAATACACCAATTTCTTATGAAATTTGTGATGAGAGGGGGGGGGGACAAAAAGAATCTATTGAAAGTTGAAAGAGGGCTGTTTTCTACAAATCTCATTTATATCTGTGATATAGGAGGAGATTTTTGCCTTATCTCTTTCACATTCTCACTCAACTTATTGGCCTTCCACTATCACGTTTCTCTTCTCTCTTCAAGGAGGAGAAGAGTCACCGTAATTGTAAAAAAAAAATTCTTCAAAGACGAGCTAGCCTAATAATCTGGGCTCTATCTATATCAAGTTTTTTCTGGCCAACTTACCGTGATTTATATGATTATTTTCCATTATTAGGTGTTAGGTAGGTATCAAAATGTTTAGATTAGGCATACATCTTAATACGTCAGAGGCGTACTATCTATGAGTTGGGGTGCAAATGAGCCGTTACATTTAACAATTTGTCCAAATGGACTGACGGTCTGCACATGGACAGCAGCGGGGGCGCTGCGAGGATAATATGTTTAAATGATAGTTCAATAACAACTCAGTAATATGTCAGCAACGGTGAATTAGTTATTGTTAAATAATTATTGAAGTCGAGAAATCGGTGTAATTCGTTATTATCGAGCGTTACTGAATTCAGCGCAAGTCATTGTTAAATTAGTCGATTCGGTAACAATTTGATAATGATTCAAATTCACCGAATCATCTGAATGATATTACGAGATTGTGACATGTTACGATCTCCGAGACTAACGATATTATCTCGGTTGGACTGAGGTGATCGGGACTTCGTTTACATCTACGAAACCCTGGGTGGCCGGGAGATTTGGGACCGGTGGTGATGGCGGGGGTAAGCCAACGGTAGCAGGAGGCGATGGGGCCCGCCGGAATGCACCAGCGAGGTTAGCAAAGGAGGTGAATGACGGCGGCTGCTGCGGTCTCTGCGATCCCCCCTCCGAGCGCTCAATCCGGCGGTAGATGAGATGCCGCCTGCCCCCCCTTGAAAGCAGCCCTCGGGCAGCCCCCCCTTCTTGTTTGGCCTCCTCTCTTGGCCTCGCACGGCGGCGAACGGCAGCTGGTGGGAGCCGGCGGAGTGGGGGGTGGAGATGGAGGATTTCAGTCCCCGCCGTTGCCGCCGACCCCGACCCTCTCCGCCTCCTCCCCTTTCCTCACTTCGCCGCCTCGCCTCTCTGGTTCCTCTCCTCCGTCTCCCAGCCCAAGCCCCCACAGCAGCGCAGGAGCTTCTCCTTGGCGGAGGACGCCTACGGCGGCCGCAGCGACGGGGAGGAAGAGCACAGGTGTCCGGGCGGGCGCCGGCTCCGCTCCCCGGCTCTGAGCGACGGCGGCAGAAGCCAGAGGTTCTGCGAGAACTAGAGGATGGACATGCTCTGGGAGGACTTCAACGAGGAGCTGACCCGCCTTTCCCACCAGCGGCGGCAGGCGCCGGAGGTGCCGGGCGGCGCAGGGCGACCGGGGTCCACGGTGCCGGGGCTCGGGTCCAGGTCCCGGAAGGGCAGCAGGGGGAGCAAGATGGGCCACCCGCGTCGCGGCTTCGCTGCGATCGCCATGACCAAGAGCAGCAGCGTCGTCCAGCACGGGAGGCCCGGCCTGGCCGTGATGCTGACGCTCCTGAAGCGGCTCTTCCTGTTGCAGAATCCCAGGTCGTCCCGGAAGACCCGGCACTTCGACGAGCAGGACCAGGACGCCCCCGCCTGATCCTAGGACAAGATGATACGAGTTCATTACAACAAACAGGTCGGAATCTTCTGTTCATCGTACGCGCACACGAGGCCAGAAGCTCGTCATCTCTCTAGCTCTTCCGTGCTCCCCGACAGTGACTCACTCGTACGGAAGAGTGAACAAGTTAAAGAGTTGGCCTTCTCGTTATAAATTTGATCTTTCTTTCCTCTTGTAGAATTATATTGTCATTCGGTCAGGCGAGAATCGCTGTGTGTGTGTATATATATATGTTGATACGAACCAAAGGAGAGCATCTCCTGCTTTGAGCGGCAACGGACGTATATGACGAGATTGCAATAGAGGAAAAGTCCGATGCCATCATGGCATTTCCAGACTTTTTACCGTTAGCTTTCGGTGCAGCCAGTTCATAATAAAACTTCACCTGCACGAAGGTCTCTGTAGCTAGCTAGAGATCAGAGAGAGAGAGAGAACAAATGTCATCGGGTGACAACTGTGGTGAAGCGCTGGGCTGTCCGAAGTCGGCGAATTGTCTCTGCGCCGAAGAAGTCAAGCCTACCGACAACAGATCAAGGGAAACTGTCACGACCCGGATTTTTAACATGCACAGCGGAAGATAATCCGGCGACGTAACGGGAAAGGATATCGGTCTGGAACCAAATAAGACTAAAATCACAATCCAATTAAATAATTCCAAACTTTACAACATAATATCACCATAAGCAAACACCTATCTAGACAAATTAAATACCGACATTGAATGGGAAATCCACTAGCTCCTCGAATTCCACAATACCACTACGCTTCTGCTGCGCTAAATCTGCACTCCTGAAAATATTAACAACGGAAGGGGTGAGTACGCAAACGGAACCCGCAGTGGGACTTACACCCGAACTACCCCATTATAATAATGATTACAGTGGTATACTATACATAATAAACCTAAAATCGTATTTAATACCATAGCTCTTAACTAATTATATATCTTTAATTAATTGATTACAAGATCATTCTACTACCCCATATGATGACATGACCTAAATGCATTAAAACCAACATAATCTACACTTTAGACTACTCTGGGTATGCGTGGCACATAAACCCGACATAAAACCAATGACACATCTATAACATACCATTTATGCCAATCTACACAACTGAACACCTGTACGAGTAAATAACATGCTCCATCGGATAAATGCGGTCACATCACAAAACTAGCACGTATTTACCGTATAGTAGGAAGTAACATATAGTATCTAAATCCCATAGTACCCCAGCAGGCGGTACTTAGGATAAACCGCGGTATCTGGGATCGAAGGATGCTATTCAACTAACCTCCGGCATGACACTAACGTAGTCAGTGAAGTACATTTCCATCACAATGCATTCATTGCATCTAACCACATTCCACACCATGCAAGCATATAATTAACTCGAACCCGATAACACGAACATTTTAATTGGCAATCAAACATGAAATACATAGATGAACACCCGTGGTTCTATGCACCACATATTTGCATACCATACCACAATCTAACGTGAACTAATGCATATACCCAGGATCATCACGATTTACAACCTAAACATGACAATTACATGTTTAAACAGAACCATCTATCTAATAAAAGAAAATAAACTAAGTTCTAACCACATTATGCCTAAACCTTACAACGGTTTTTTATCAAATCAGAATATACATGATTAAGGTTATCGTGATGCAAAACATACTAAACTAGCTAGATTAAACATATACAACCTATCATGATGACCAGCATACTTGAATAACCGAATTAATCTAAGCATGCACGATCTAGACAAATTAATCTAACTCTAACTAAACATTCTAATAAATCCAAAACAGCCACTTAACTACAATATTCTAATCCTGGTGATCTAAACATGATTATTACGATTTAATCAAAATATTAGAGTGCTAAGGATAGCCGAGACGCCTACCTTGACGGCAACGGCGAACGGCGCACGGAAAATCCAAGGAATTGGAATTTGGCGACGAGACTGCCGCGGTTGCGTCGGCGTCGAAAAACCGAGCCGGGTAGGTGGTTTCAAAACTGCCGGAGGAAGAAGAATAATAATAAACTAGGGGGCTTGATAGAGGATAATAGGAGAGAGGGCGATAGGAGAGAGGAGAGAGGATGTTACCGCGCGGTGGGGAGAGAGGAGAGGCTGGCGCACGGCGGGCGCACGGGACGGTGGCCGCGTAGGCGCGGTGGCGCAGGCGGCGCACGGGCGGATGCTGGTCAACGGGGAGGCGGTGCGAGGTGGCGCCGGCGATGACGCGGGGGCCGAGGGCGGTACGAGGAGCGGGCGGCGGCTGGCGGCGGGAGACGCGCGGCGGCCGCACGGGCGCACGGACCGAGGGCGGGCTGACGCGCGGGGTGAGGGCGGACGACCGTCGACCGGCGGCGAGCTCGAGGCGGTGGTCGGCGGGTGACCCCGCGGCGTGCGGCGGGCGCGGGCGGCCGAGGTACGAGGAGGGCGGTGGGCGGTTTCTCGCGGACACGCGGCGGCCGGCGTGGGCGGCGGGCGGCCGAGGTGAACGCACGGGCGCACGGAGCTCGAGGCGGCGACGCGGGAAGGGGAGAAAGCGGGGAGGCGCGCGAGGGCTCGCGCAGGCGGCGGCCGAGAGGGAAAAAGAGGGGAAAAAATAGGGTTTTCTGTGGGGAGGAAAGCGGCACCGGGAGGGTGGCGTACGGGGGAGGGTTTTCGACGGGTGAGGATGGGAGGGATATAAATAGGGAGAGGAGAAATAAAATAATAATAAATATTTAATAACTAATTTTTTTTTTTTAAATACGGGGTATTACAGAAACGCCTGTCTCCTGCAAGACACGGGTGTTGTACGCGGCGGAGCTCATCAGAAGAAGGGAGGTGGTTGGAATTTGTTGGACCGGCTTGGTGGCGAGGAGTCGAGGACTTTAAAACCTGGGCAGGTATTTGATCGAGGCGCAAGCCGACGACGGCGAGGAAGACGTTGATGTGATAGAACACCCTCTGGGCTAGGACTGTCAAATGGGCGGGCTTGGCCCATCGGCCCGTCAAAAAACTGGACACGGGCTGGGCTCAGGCCCTTTAAAGATGTTAAACGGGTTAAGCAAATAAAATCCGGCTTCGTTTTTGTTCGTACGACGGCCCGTTGATCCAACCCATCAAAAGCGCGTCAGCCCGTTATAGTAGGCGCAACGGACCAACGGCAGCATCTCGAGCCCCCGCGGTGAGATATTTTCTGCACCCTGGTTGGTCTGGAGCGAGCCTGATTGTGGATCCTGGGATATGACTCCAATGGGGGAGGCGCATCCTGGCACCTGGATGAGTCCCATTCTGTGCCTCATTTCAGATGTTGGGTCTTGTGGATCATAATTTATGCAAATAGTTCTCAGCATCGTGGTATGTTATTTTTTTTAATTTACTAAGGTTTTTACTTGGTATGCCTTTAATGTAAGATTAATTTGTGGTTCTTTTGACTAGGTTCGCCAAGGTATACTTTTTATAAATGGAACAGCTCAAAAGGAGAACTTTATAGCAGAGGAGCCAACTTACAGTATCAGAGCTACAGTGTGTTTTCATTACCTTCTCTCTTCATTTTGCTGCCTATTTTTCATCATTCGATATGCCAGCAGTGTCTTGAACAACATATGGAGTAGGTTACTACCAGGGGAAAATACAGAGCCTCTTTACATGGAACATGATTTGTTGTAACTTTTGGTAGCGATCTGTCACATTCAGAGTAACCAGTTTTGCTCTATGTTGTTGACATCAGAGTGCTCAGAAGTACTGCACCATGCATAATGAGCCTTGAACGGTGGACGGTCTGCTTGGCTTTTGTCTGCAAAAATTAACTGGATTTTTGGATTTACAGCGAGTACCAAATGGCTATGTCTACGTGATGGGTGACAATCGCAACAACAGCTGTGATTCTCACGTTTGGTAAGTGCTTATTCAGCTGAGACATCTACATTCAATATCAAAAGTTTGCTTTATCTAATTTATCTTACTCTGATTCTTCCTTGTAGGGGGCCTCTTCATATTGCGAATATCGTTGGAAGATATATAATTCATTGTTCAAGATAGTTACCAACTGCCAGCTGTAGTTTCAAGAAGGAAGCTGGTTTACGCTGAAGGATGTACTGTAATGATTCCTTCTCTGGCCTAAGGTGTTGACATGCCCTGGGCGATTGAGATCAGTTCTCTCTGCTTCACGGTTATTTATTTGGGAAGGTGACAATCCTTTCGCTCCAGAACAATGTGGTTCTGTAAGTTTATTCCTCGTTAGCTTTGCTATTTACTTCATCTGGCATTCTATTCCTTATCTCACGCTTACTCAACCAATCACTTCAAATACCATTCTGGTGTTTGTTCGGGTGCTCTTGGTTCGATTCTTCTCAGTTGTTTCCTGGAATTACGCAGCCAGAACCTTGCTTTCTTCGTACAATTTGAGCTGTTCATGCAGGGGGGTGTTTTATTCTGCCTTTTTTAGATGCTGGCCCGGCTGCTCCTTGTATATTTGGTGTTGTGCCCGTTGTATTATCCGAAGGATCAGCCTTATGAAGCTTGTTCAACAGGAAGACCAGCGAATGGAACCAAGGGGAACGAGAACTCATTTTTGTGGAAGATGCGGTTGGGAGTTGCAACCTAGTGCATTGCTCACGCATCATCAATAGGTGTGCTTCATGGATGTTCTTTTCAGTAAACTTTGGCCCTCTTCAGATTCACTGGGGTCGGCTTTTACAGTTTAGGGCAAGGTAAATAAACGGTAGCTATAATATGAATCAGTTCATCTTCGTATCTTTCTCGGACTTACCATTTGTTCAGATTAAGCTGGCTCACGCGTTACCATTTAAGTAGCACCCATCCACAAAACAATGTGGCTGTCAGCATTATTCGCGTATATAATCACGAGAATATATATGTAGTCTCTCACATAATACCTCTCAAAATGTGCCATTTTCTATGACACAAGACTATAAATTTTTCACGAATTTTCAACTACAAAAATAACAAAGTTTAGATGTCCGTGCAAGTCAAGAAAAGAATTATTTTGAAGTCCTCCTCGCTCTCTCTCGAGTCTAAAATCAATATTTCAATGGGATTGACATGTCAATGGATATGGTGTGAGATTGTGAGGAAGCCGAGACAAGAATTCAACAGATAATTTTGCCAGGAATGCATCTACGAAGAACCCTATGAACTTTATGGTTTTTCAAGTAAAATGTAGATGAACTAACGAAGATCAAAACGATCGGAAACGCAGATTTATGTTACGGGGATTCCTTTGTCGAGGGAACGGGGGGAGGGGGAAATTGGAAAATCTCCGGGAGGCAGGCAAAACTCCCCCCCGTTGTCGGGGGAACGGCTACCCCTCTCCTCCAGGCGAGGCGATGCTTCGTGGTTTTGTCGGAGGTATGACGGACGCGACGTCTGATGCGTCCGGGTTCTCGCAAGCTGCGCGACGGAGGACATCTGAGATCTCTCGGTCTCGCTTACGATGCCGAGACCGAGAAAAGAGGCATTTCGCTCTCGTGGGACCGCAGCGACTCGTTTGATGCGTGCGTTGCGTGGGAGCCGCCGTCCGTCGCGGCGCTATCGCCCACCGCGCCGCCGCCCGGCGCCTCCTCCCGGCCGTCCGTGGCGCCGACGCCACCACCCATCTCTCCCGTCCCCTCGCAGGGCGGACCGCTCTCCTCGTCTGCCACCACGGCCTTCGGCGCGGGGCCGCCGGCGGCGGCCGTCCTGCCCGGCGGACCTCCGCCACGGGCGCCTCTCCCCAGCGGAACCATCCTGTACAGGCACGTGGAGAACCAGAAGAACCATGGAGAGCCCACGAGCGCCAGGCCGGCGATGGCGAACAGGACGGTGTCCTCGGAGTCGGGGAGGGTCATGTAGAGCAGGAGGGAGGCGCCGCCGGCGACCACGGCGAGGAAGAGGAGGAAGGAGACGAGGTAGACGCAGACATTGCTCGCCCTCTCTCGGGGCGGCGGCGCCGGCTTGGCCAGCCTGCCCGATTGTTGGACACCCGTCGCGTGTAGATGATCCGGGCCCTCTTCTTCTCGGGCTCTTCTTCTTCTGCTGCTTCGGCAGAGACAACCACCGGGGGGGGGGGAGCGACAGAGCCGGTCACCGCGTCATGACCACCACATCGGAGGGGTGCTTCCCCGGAGATCGCCGGTGGTTGGGCGGGGGCGCTCCGAGCAAGGTGCACGCGCGCGGGGGAAGGGAAGGGAGCGGCAGGCAACCTCGCCAGCCGAGGAGAAGGTCGCGGTTGGGAGGGGGAGGCCGGGAGGCCGATGCGGCGGTGGAAGCGCGCGGATCCCTCTTTGGTGTCCCGTCAAGAAAGGGGTCGGAGAGACGAGGCTGGCTGTCGGTTTCTCTTCGAGGGAGGGAGGAAGAAGCCCGACGTTAGAGTCGGGCCACCGTAGGTTAACGTAACAATTTCAACCCAGTAGTTTTAAATGACGTTTTAGCCGCAGTCGGTATGTATTCGATTATGGAAGGATTTCAATCATTTGAAATCTTTAAGGGATCATTAGTGTCGCCGAATACACTAAATTTCTTTATAGACTTGTGTGCGGTGGGGATGTAACGAGAATATGAGAGGGAGAAAGGGTGGGGGGGAGGGGGAGGGGACACCAAAACAACCTATTGATAATCTGAGTTAGTATTCTAACCAAACATAGCATAAAGTACTAGGATAACTACTGGATTTTTTTTAAAAAAAAAAGCTCAGATCAAATTCAAGTTCGAACTTTATGGATGAACTCATATAAAACTCGTGTCAATTTTCATAAATAAGTACAAGTCAAGTTCAAACTTAAATTCAATCCCAGCTCCTATTCAAGTTCAAGATTGAACATATCTATATCAAGTAACAAAAAATAGTTTGATTAGTCAAGTTTAAGTATGTCGAGCTCTCAGACCTGAACTTAAACATACGTTGAACTTTCTTGCCGACTATCCGATCAAGCTCAGGTTTGAATATAAATAAGCAACTCTGAAATCAAGCAGCATGGTGTTTGGTTCAACTTTGCTCATTTGCAGCCAGCAGTCTCCAAGCGGCACTGCAGGTGGACGTCTGCCTGATTTCTTTTCTTTTCTTTTTCTTTTTCTTTTTCTTTTATGTTTGGCGATGGCGATGGGGTCTTCCATCGTGGTTGGAGGGCACGAGGGGTTAAATTAAATCATCCACCCAAATTGTTACAATTTGGGGGCTGCAGAGGTTGGAGAGTAGCTAGGTACTTCTTTTCTCGTCCAAGGGCATGTCTTTAATTCCATCCCCCTAATCGATCCCCCCTTTCAGTTTTGACGGCCAAGAACCCTAGGGCGCGGCGGAGAAGGATGGCAATGAGTCAGGCCACTGTAGGGTTAATGTAAATTTCAACCTACTAATTTTAGTGTAACCAGATACGTACACCAATTTCTTATGAAATTTGTGATGAGAGGGGGGGGGGGCAAAAAGAATCTATTGAAAGTTGAAAGAACAAATCTCATTTATATCTGTGATATAGGAGGAGATTTTTGCCCTATCTCTTTCACATTCTCACTTAACTTATTATGGGGTGTTTGGTTGCATGATAATTTTTTGTACACTTTCATGATAAAAAATTGTATTAAAATAAAAAGTGAACCAACTCATGACAAAAAATTATCATGTTTGGGGGGATGTGATTACAAAAAAGAGTAACTACCACACATGACCAAACAAAGTGGGGGACCACAAGAAAAAAGAAAGAGGTGAGACCCTCTTTTTTTGTTTAAGAAGAAAATCACTTTCAAAACATAAAATTATTATGGTTGTCAAACACCTCTTTTAACAAGTTTTCTTATAATTTTTAAAAATTAAAATAAAAACCTCAATTATCATGCAACCAAACACCCATTAGCCTGCCTTTTTCACGTTTCTCTTCTCTCTTTAAGAAGGTGAAGAGTCATCGTAATTGTAATTTTTTTTTTCAAAGGTTTGAGACGAGCTAGCCTAATAATCTGGGCTCTTTCTATGTCAAGTTTTTTTTCTGGCCAACTTACCGTGATTTAAATGATTATTTTTCATTATTAGGTGTTAGGTAGGTATCAAAATGTCTAGATTAGGCATACATCTTAATACGTCAGAGGCGTACTATCTATGAGTAGGGGTGCAAATGAGCCGTTACATTTAACAATTAGTCCAAATGGACTGACGGTCTGCACATGGACAGCAGCGGGGTGTAATAGCATACACACAGATGAAACTGAATTGCATCTATGTTTCACTTAACCCGTAGAGATAAATTTGGCTCGGGCAGCCCGACTATTTGGAGTGTGGATCGCCTCAGTCCATCAGTGGAGAGAGTTTCTACAATCTCTAATAGGAGATAGTCACGGCCCTCAATCACTTACGGCCTGTTTAGTTTATCCCCGAGTTATCTTAGTACCAAACAAGCCCTTAAGTGACACTTTAGAGGTGAACCAGAATGAACCATTATTCAACCAAAAATATTAACGGGTTATATTACGTTCAACCATGGACATGGTTCGACACCTTTAGTAATGGGTTGTACCACATTTGGTAACAATTCAATCTAATCTAGTAATGAGTTACACTGTAGTTAATAACGATTCAACTTGTTATCAAAGAGTTGGAACTGTTACTAACCACAGTATAAGTCACTATTAAAGCAGATTGAATCGTTACTAAATTCAATATAACTCATTATTAACCACGGGTTCAACAATGGTTCAATAACAATTTACTTTGATTCACTTGAGCCGCGACTCAAGTGACCAGTGTTCATGTCTGTCTCATATCAGAGACCGCAGAAACTATCTCCTTTGACCGATTGAGGTCGATCCGAGCAGGGCCACTTGACACCTCGAAGAATAGTAGCTTGTTTTTTTTAAGAGAAAATTAATCAGGGGTCATCTAAGAAAATCTCTTTAACGGAAAATCTGTAGGACAAACACTTTTAATAGTAATTTTTCTCACTCATGATTGGGGACGGAAGTGTTAATAATCTGTCAAATAAAGAGCCGTTCATGATTTTGTTTTTTAACGTCGGTCCTGAAAAAAAAATCAAACATTTGGTGTGGGCCTCCCGTTAATTTCTCCTCCCTTTTTTTTTGTGCACATCAGCCTCCGGCCGAAGGAAACTGATCAGGAACGAGCTGACGATGTCCAACCGGAAAGAGAGATAGATAGAGAGACAGAGAGAGATGAGCTAATTTTAGGTGGGAAAGCATTAAGGCTTCCCCGTGGGCAGGCGCGCGGTTCGTCTCCTTTCCGCCGAACGGCCCTTTTCACAAACACCTGGAATGCACCCACGTTATCTTCCGCGGGGGCCCCCGAGAGCCTTGATCGACCATGTAAATCTCAGACATCACACGCCACAAGGCAACTTAGAAGCTCTCCGGCCGAAAACATATCCAAGTTCTAATATTCACTCGCCATTATCTAAAGAGTCCGGGTTTCTCCGCCGAGTTTCTTCCGTCTCTCTCTCTCACGTATATCTTATTGAAAGAGTCAAATCAAATAAAATTCATCGATCAAATCAAGGATGATTTAACTTTTTTATAAGATATTTATGTGAGAGAGAGAGAGAGTTTCCCTCGGCCATCCAACGGAGAAAACCTGAATTTATTATCTAACGACTGTGTCGAGAAGGGCGTCTTCCCCCCTTGTTATCAAGCTTGAGCTCAACGACATAATTTATAGAATCCGAATCATCTCGGTCCCATGGTGGAGAGGACATTCCGTTTTCAATTAGAACATGTTTAAATGATGGTTCGATACAACTCGGTAATATGCCAGCAACGGTGAATTAGTTATTATTAAATAATTATTGAAGTCGAGAAACCAGTGTAATTCGTTATTATTGAGCGTTACTGAAATCAGCGCGCGCGAGTCATCGTTAAATTAGCCGATTCGGTAAACAATCTGATAATGATTCAAATTCACCGAATCATCACTTGAATGATATTACGAGATTGTGACATGTTACGATTAGGGATGGCAATGGGCCAGGCCGGCCCACGGGTTCGCGGGCCGGGTCGGCTGCGGGCCATTTGACGGACCAAACATTTTGGCCCGCGGGCTTTAGTCGGGCCGACATACGGGCCGAAGCAGGCCGACGCGGGCTAAAACGGACCAAATAACTTTCAATTTTTTATGTCAAAAACATCATTTTTACTTATTAAAAATATATTTTAATTAAACTATTATTAATTTTATGATGTTATCTTAAATAATTAAATTTATCATATTTATTAAATATTTATTTATAAAATATATAGTTGGGTCGGACCGGGCCGGGTCGGGTCAAGTCAATAAATTTTGCTGGCCGGGTTGGACCGGGCCAACAATGTAGTGCGGGTCGGGTTGGGCCGGGCAATATATTTTGGACCGAGCTCTAAACGGGCCGACCTCTGGCCGGGCCGGGCCCGACCCATTGACACCCCTAGTTACGATCTCCGAGACTAACGACGGTGGGACTGAGGTGATCGGGACTTAGTTTACATCTACGAAACCCTGGGTGGCCGGTAGATTTGGGACCGGTGGTGATGGCGGGGGTAAGCCAACGGTAGCAGGAGGCGATGGGGCCCGCCGGCGACCGAATGCACCAGCGAGGTTAGCAAAGGAGGTGAATGACGGCGGCGGCTGCGGTCTCCGCGATCCCCCCTCCGCCACTCCGAGCGCTCAATCCGGCGGTAGATGAGATGCCGCCTGCCCCCCCTTGAAAGCAGCCCCCCCCCCCCCCCCTTCTTGTTTGGCCTCCTCCCTTGGCCTCGCACGGCGGAGTGGGGGGTGGAGATGGAGGATTTCAGCTTCCCCGCCGTCGCCGCCGACCCCGACCCTCTCCGCCACCTCCCCTTTCCTCACTTCGCCGCCTCGCCTCTCTGGTTCCTCTCCTCCGTCTCCCAGCCCAAGCCCCCACGGCAGCGCAGGAGCTTCTCCTCGGCGGAGGACGCCTACGGCGGCCGCAGCGACGGGGAGGAAGAGCACGGGTGTCCGGGCGGGCGCCGGCTCCGCTCCCCGGCTCCGAGCGACGGCGGCAGAAGCCAGAGGTTCTGCGAGAACGAGAGGATGGACATGCTCTGGGAGGACTTCAACGAGGAGCTGACCCGCCTTTCCCACCAGCGGCGGCAGGCGCCGGAGGGGTCGGGCGGCGCAGGGCGACCGGGGTCCGCGGCGCCGGGGCTCGGGTCCAGGTCCCGGAAGGGCAGCAGGGGGAGCAAGACGGGCCACCCGCGGAGCGGCTTCGCTGCGATCGCCATGACCAAGAGCAGCAGCGTCGTCCAGCACGGGAGGCCCGGCCTGGCCGTGATGCTGACGCTCCTGAAGCGGCTCTTCCTGTTGCAGGATCCCAGGTCGTCCCGGAAGACCCGGCACTTCGACGAGCAGGACCAGGACGCCCCCGCCTGATCCTAGGACAAGATGATGATACGAGTTCATTACAACAAACAGGTCGGAATCTTCTGTTCATCGTACGCGCACACGAGGCCAGACAGAAGCTCGTCATCTCTCTAGCTCTTCCGTGCTCCCCGACGGTGACTCACTCGTACGGAAGAGTGAACAAGTTAAAGAGTCGGCCTTCTCGTCATAAATTTGATCTTTCTTTCCTTTTGTAGAATTATATTGCCATTCGGCGTCTGAGAATCGCTGTGTGTGTGTATATATATATATGTTGATACGAAGGAAAGGAGAGTTAGAATAGTGCCATATTAGTTAGGTAGGGAAGATACCTATGTTTATAAATATGAATCTCTCTAACTTAAACAGTGCACACGTGTCAAAGCCAGAAGAACTTACACGTGAGGGAGCGAGTTAGAACAGTATCATATTAGCTAGGTGCCTCTCTAACTCAGTACCGTATATGACGAGATTACAATAGAGGAAAAGTCCGATGCCATCATGGCATTTCCAGACTTTTTACCGTTAGCTTTCGGTGCAGCCAGTTCATAATGAAACTTCACCTGCACGAGGGTCTCTGTAGCTAGCTAGAGATCAGAGAGAGAGAGAGAGAGAGAGAACGAACGAATGTCAACAGGTGACAACCGTGGTGAAGCGCTGGGCTGTCCGAAGTCGGTGAATTGTCTCTGCGCCGAAGAAGTCAAGCCTACCGACAACAGATCAAGGGAAACGCCTGTCTCCTGCAAGACACGGGTGTTGCACGCGGCGGAGCTCATCAGAAGAAGAAGGGAGGGTGGTTGGAATTTGTTGGACCGGCTTGGTGGCGAGGACTTTAAAACCTGGGCAGGTATTTGATCGAGGCGCAAGCCGACGACGGCGAGGAAGACGTTGATGTGATAGAACACCTTCTGGGCTGATCATGGGCCGCTCCCACTTTTTACGCCTTTTGAGGTGACGCTGTGAAACCTGTTCGACACAGTTGGCTTGTACGAGAGGAGGTAACTGATGAGTAAGCCCCCATTATGTAGTATCATCGCTAGTTTGGTATGAGATCTCTTCATTCTTACGAGAGAGATGTGCATCCCAGGCAATCATATCGCCCATGCTTCAAATGCCTAGCGAACGGCCTGTACGCACCATTTGTTAGGGGTAGTCAAAAGTGGGAAGCTGAGGCCATTTTAGTAAAGATTTTGGGAGGTGGTCCGCTCCCACTTCCTAAGGTTAATGCGATGTGGACCATGATAAGATTGTACAAATGATTGCAAATCGTACAGAGATAGATAACCATTAGTCGTGCAAACATAAGTATTTCGAAGATGGCCATGCAGCCTTAAGATTGTTGTAGGAGTGTAAATAGAATTTGATATTTTTAATTTTTAATTTGATTTCAATAAAAATTAATGGGTATGAAATTTAGTTTTTGTATCCGGTAAGTTACGAGGGTCGGGATCGGTTGATTCTATTTTTGATAAAAAAATAAATATACGAGTAAAATTAATTAATATAAAGTTAAACAAATTATAAAATATAACATATAAATTGATAAAACAATAAAAATAAAATTTTAAAAAGATTAATTCAAAATTTAATAGTTATACGTGCATTATTAACTTATTTTTGAATAAAAATAAAAATTCAATATGTATTTTAAAAATTATTGAATTTGGTTCCAATTCTGATAACAAGATTGGATTGAAATCAGGATATAGTGATTTTGAAATTATTAGAATCAGAATCAGAACTCCTTCACCCTTATCGAAACCGAAATCAGATTATGATGATCACATTATCGAATCTGACCCATTTACAGTCCTATAAAATTGTCCTATAGATCTTAGAGACTAAGGGTGCGTTTGGGAACCACTCAGGAGGACTTTTTTTTCACTTATCCTTCTCTCTGAAGTGCTTCTAATTTTTATGTTACCGTTTGGCTACACTCCTATTTTCACTTCTCCTCCTTGTCGAAGGCAGAAGTTCGGAGGAGAAATTTTCTCCTTCTGAAAAGTGCTCCAAGCACTCCCGTGCTAGCCCCCGACCTTGTTCCTCCGTGAGCACCCCCTGGCAATGGACTCCCTTCGGGACCCCCCCTCGGCGAGCTCCCTCCCCCACCGGTGACCCCCCTCGGTGAGCCCCCTTCCCCACCGGCGAGTCCCCTCCGCCACCGGTGACCCCCCCCCGGCAAGCCCCCTCCCCCCCCGGCGCTCGCCCCCCCCCCCGCCACCGGCCACCCCCTGCCAGCGAGCCTCGTCCGTGAGCCCCCTCTCCCACCGGCGATCGCCCTCCCCTCCGCGAGCGCCCCCGCGGCAGCAGACTCCCCTCTGCGACCCCCCCGCTGGACATGTCCCCTTCGCGCTCCCCCATGTGTCGGTGAGCATCCTCCCCCTCCGTAAGCCCGCACCCCACCGATGAGCACCGATGAGCCCTGGCCAGGACGGGCCAGGACGGGCACGGCCGGCGGTTCCCCCTCGCCACTCTGCAGGAAGGGGAGGGCGGCGATGGAGGACGATCGAATGAGCCCCGGCCGCTTGGGACGAAAATGAGCCCCGGCCGGCGGTTCATTTTCCGTTGCGCTGCTGTCGGTTCATTCTCCCGCTGGCTTCTCTTTCTTCTAGTGGTGCCGGAGATGATTTCTGGGAAATTTGTGTTCCGGCGATTCGGATTCAGTTCTTATGCTTGCGGGTTGATCTGTTTTCGTAGAACATAGAGAAAAAATTCCTCTTTTTTTGATGTTTCCTGTTCTCCCCTTGTGTTCTCCGGTCTGTTCCATGGCGGTGCTGGTCTCTGCCGGAGGTTCTGGTCGGCTATGGAGGAAGCTTCTGTAGCTTCCGGGGACCGGAGAAGGGTGGGGGAGGCGACGGGGGACCAGTTTGGAGGAGATGATGGCGGGAGAGAAGGGAGCCGAGGAGGGACGAGAACAGCCATCTTCTCCGAGGAACCGCAGCCACGCGAGGGACCTGCTGCGGCAGTTCTCCGGCCTGCTCCCGGCGGAGGAATCGGGAGGTGCGGCGGAGTCGGGAATCGCCGGGAAGGACGCTGCCAGGATCGAGCTTAGCCTGGGGCTCTCCCTCGGCGGCTGCTTCGGCGCGGACCCGGCGCCTAAGCGGCCGGGGCTCATTCGATCGTCCTCCATCGCCGCCCTCCCCTTCCTGCAGAGTGGCGAGGGGGAACCGCCGGCCAGGACGGGCACGGCGTGGGACGAAAATGACTTCTTGATTTGTCAAAAAAATATCCAAACACCTTTTGCTTCCATAAATATGAAGCACTTCAAAACGAAGTGCCTTCTAAGAGAAGGTCCTTCTACGAGAAGTTCTCTCACCGAATTGCCAAACGCACTCTAAACTATTCCTAGTGCCCGAACCATTTGAGTCAGGATACCTCGCATAGTTAAGATCTAGCCCCTATGTCATTTGGATCCTTGAAGAGAGAACAGTTCTTTGTATGCATCCTAGGTAAGGCAATAAGAATGAGCATGTTACCTCAAGACCAAGTTAGCTCGAGCCTTGGGGAATGGTTATGTAACCAACTTTATTGCTCTCTTCAGGCACAGTAAGATCCATTAAGAGAGGAATTTCCAAACAGTTACCAGAGTTTAGAATGGAAAGTTAAGTAGAAATTTATCAGCCAACAGCCATGAAGAGAGATCAGTAGAACCAACTTCTTAGTCGTAATTAATCATATTATATATAAATATTAATACAAAATTGACTTTATTTATTTTAAGAAGTTGGTTCCCTTTGAAAAAGACCAACATGAACAGGTGAACCAAATCCTGAACTTGCCCAAGTGCTGTTGTTCTTGTTCTCACCAATAAATCCCTATTTTCGAGCAAGAGTTAAAAACTACGCAAATAAACATCTATTTATTCACTTTGGATTTAGGTGGTCAAACTAAAGAAGGTAGAAGGCTAGCCCATTTGATCTCTTAGCACACAGGCCAAGCAAGAAGTTCCCACGTTCAAGCATGTATGAAACAGGAGTCGTAACAAATTATAACGTCGTATAGTACAACATAATTCCCCATGAAACTAGGTGATGACGACTCAACAGAACATCTTAGCTATGTGCATGCTGCAGAGTGATCATTCTTGCTAGAAGGCATTAGAACTAGAACCCTCTAAAAAACGATAAAGATAAATTTCATCCCCATACCATTAATTGTCTTCAGAATAAAGATGTGAGAATCAGCAAAACAAATTATCATGTGCCAATAAATAAAAATATGTCAAAATTTTGACTGGCTTCAAGAAATATTAATACTTTGAACTCACTTTTAGCAGCCTTGACTGAGAAGCACAATGTGCATGGTCCTAGTTGCGTTTTTCATGGCATGATTCCAATAGTTTAATGGCTACTAGACATCTGAAAAGAATTAAAAAGAGCACAAGGAGATGTCAACTACAAGACAATACAATCCCCAATTCATATGTATTACGATTTTTATCATCATATTCCGAGATAGGAGCAACCAAAGAATATAAAAAGGCAGTTTACACTTAAAGTGATCAGTTACAAATATGGAGAAACTAGAGCCCATCAATCGATCCTTTGTTGGTGAATACATTGTTTTCTTTAGATGTGGAAAATAAAAAAAAATTAGATGCACAAAAGTTCCATCAATTCACTGAATGCGAAGAAGCACCAAGAGCAAGATCTATGAATGTTCTCATGCATCACTGAGGTTGCAACAACAAGATGTTCACTCATGATCGAGTTGCGTCCAAAGATATTCTCTGATACTGATAATCAATATGCATGACCAATCTGCAGATCAATCGTATTCATTTTTTTTTTTACTTGAATGATCAATCTACATGCTGATTGTGAAGACTAGGTTAGTAGGTTAATTCTGTGAGTTTTTGAAACAATATCATCCAAGTCCAACCTCCCCTCCACACAAATACGCAGACATGAAATGGCCTGAAAGTACTCTTACGACCTTGTCTTGACTGACATGCTCGCAGAGCTTATAAAGGTACTGCTGATAAGAGAGCCCTGCGCGTCGAATTTGGGCTGAAGTGGTGCATAACATAAGCAGTCTTTTTCATCTCAGTTTTCTACAGATAACCCACTATGAGCAACAAGCGCAGAACAAACAATATTCAGTTTCAGTCCGTCTACTGCATATGCTGTGAATTTGAAGTCATCCCAAGATAGAAACCAGACTATAGCTCGTAACACTGCTCACACGAACTGGAACACATTCTATCTTCTATGTAAAAGAATGTGCGCATATCCAACCCTACATGCACGTCACCAGGACGGATCAATCAAGACAAATTTTCTAACGACCCATCGCTATATATCCAATAATGCTACCCCCCGGCAAAACTGTCCAGCCATCTACTCATTTGCTGCTCCATCTCCGACTCAAACAGGAGAGATCAACATGAGACCCTAATTAATGCAGTGTCTGCATGCGTGTTCTCCGAGCAGAGAAAATGACCGGTGAACGGTGAGTGAGCTTTCATATACCATGTATATATGATAGTTCAAGTGTGTAGGCGCAGAATGCGTCACTCCAGACTACACGCAGAGCAGAGCAGGGCTAGAGGAGATCGAAGAAGAACTAGCACGGATGGATCTAATGGCCTTCAACACCTTCTTAGACTGGAAGGTTGCGCTACATAGTACATTGTACACTCCATCCCGTAATGTAATTATCTGGGGATCGGAGAAACTATTCCCCGTATGGAATCAAATTAGTTCCGCAATGTCACATAGAAATCTATGAATTCCCACGGCATGTTACAATAATCACATTCAGACCAAGAACGCACGGCGGAAGTCTCCATGCTCAGTTGCTCACATGACGTACGACATAAACCTTCGGCTGTGTAGAGCTTCGTCAATCTGTTGCCAAGGCTTACGGAAACAACGTCCAAACAGGCGCTCGACCTCTATGAGCACACGTCGAAGACCAATTTCGGGGAAATCTTCGTAAAGAATCCACGAATCAGTTTACAGACGACGGCAATCCACGTATCGGGATTCCGGAGACAACGTCGACACGAAGATCCACCAAACATAAAGAATATTATGCAAATTAAGGAGAGAAAGGAGCTAAAGAATGGGCGTAAACCTGCTAGTGAGAGATGAAATTGTTCTTCGCGAGGCATCCTTGGATGTCGGAGGCTTCCTCCTCGAGGGACCCCGTGCTCTTTCGCCACCCATAGCGGCCACGATGCTCCCCCGCGGAGGGAGTGGTCTCGGTACCCAGTCAAAAACGGCCAGGACCCTAATCATTTAAATGACAGATATACGAGTTAGCAAGATGTATGTAATGGTTCAACTCGGTAGGTAACAAGTTAATGAGTCATCGAATCGTTTGTTGAACCTCTAACGTTACCTAGGTAACGAGTTAGTAAGAGGTCAGTAACAATTTAGGTGACGTTTGATTAGGCTTAATCTGAAAATTTAAACTCTTAATTTTACATCTAACTTCTCAATGAGTGGTAAAAAAGTACTTAATTTACTTTAGATATAAGTACTTTAAGTTGTTTGATAAAAAATCTGAATCAATCGCTTAATCTTCCCATGCGGCGTCCCCCCCCTCGCGGCGCCGCGCGTCCCCCCTCTGCTCCGGACGGCAACCACGTCGGCGTCGGCGTCGACGTCAACAGCGTCGTCTCCATCGCCAACCGTTCCTTGTCGGAGCTCAACATCACAATATCGCCGGACGAAGCAACCAAGTACACATCCTGGATCGATTACAACGGGGAGAAAGGGTGGATCGACGTTTATGTTGCCCTCCAGGGGCGCCAGAAGCCCCGGACGCCGGCGCTGGGTGCGGCCGTCGATCTGGGGAAGCACCTGGCGCCGTCATCCTACTTCGGCTTTGCGGGATCCACCGGCAGCGATTTCTACGAGCTCAACTGCGTTCTCTCGTGGAACTTGTCGGTGGAGATCCTTCCGACGACGGATGCCAAAACGAAGGTAGGAGGTTGGGTTCTGAAGGTCGGATTGCCAATCTTGGCAGTGGTGGCGCTGTCGGCGGCGGGCTTCTTCGTCTACATACGCAGGAAGAAAGCGGAGAGGGACAGGAAACTGCTGGGGACGCTGAAATTTCTGTCGGGGATGCCGAGGGAATTCACCTACAAGGAGCTGAAGATGGCGACGGGGAACTTCGACGAGAAGAAGAACAGATTGGGGCAGGGCGGATTTGGGGTAGTATTCAGAGGGGTGATCCATCGGGACGGCACGGAGGTCGCCGTGAAACTCTTCTCCAGGGAGACGATGCAGGGGGATTTCCTTGCCGAGCTCACCATCATCAACCGTCTCCGCCACAAACACCTTGTCCGCCTTCTCGGTAGGTCGATCGCCGCCGCCGGCGTCGGAGACGTCTCACCATCATCATCAACCCTCCCCGTCCGGAGACCCCGCGCGTCCCCCCCTCCCCGCAGGCCCCCTCCCCCCCGCGCAGCCCCTCCGCGCAGCCCCCCCCCTCTGCGCAGTCCCCCCGCCCCTCCGCGCAGGCCCCTGCCGGAGCCCCGCCGCGCAGCCCCCCCCCGGAGCCGCGCCGCCCCTCCGCGCAGCCCCCCGCCGCCGGAGCCCCCCGCGCAGCCCCCCGCCGGAGCCCCCCTCCGCGCATGCCCGACTGGATGGACACGATCGGCTGCTATGTCGATCTCGGGGGCAACCGCGCGGACGAGCGAGACGACGTCTGAAAATGAAAAAGCTAGGGCGCCGATCTGAATGGCTCAGATGATATTAAGACTTCAGAGCTTAGTTTAGAAGGGGGTTCAGCAATTTTATCAAACGTTCCTAAACATCTGAACACTGACCGATTCAGAGTTAAGAGCTTCAATAAGCCTAATCAAACGAAGCCTTAGTCTTTTTTCGATAGTGGTTCACTAAACTTGTTATTTGAACAGCCATTTAAGTGATTTGAGGTCGCCGTTGTTTTTGATTCGAGATTGAGACTATTCCATCCACCCAAGAATTGAGGTGATTCTAACTAGCCCAGAAAGTCCCATGACCAGAGCACGCCTTGGCAGAGACATGAGAACCCTGATCTTATGGTTCGAACTTTAAAAAATACATTAAACTTTGTAATATCTTCTTATTTCTTATGGTTTTTTATTTTTTCTATGATAAAAATTATATTAAAATAAATATAAGAGGGTTAAATACATAAATTTATAATGTTTGGTGAAATACAATGACAAAAAATGTAAGGAAAGGAAAATATTTAAAAATTTATTTTTGTGTCGACGATTGTCATATATCAGTTTTAACCATTTTTGTATAAAATATATTTATGTAACAAAATTCAATTTATCGCGCAAACTAACGTCCCCATTAGCTACTCTTCTAAGTACTAATTTATTTTAGAATGTTTCGCTGTTAATTTTTAGAAATTGCGAGATATTAACCTTTATAAATATTCATAGCTTGGACTATATTATTTAATATTCACAAATCCTGATAAGTTCTTAAAATCTTCGATTGCTGAAGATTAAGATTCCGTCACATGAAAACTGTTAATATCATCAATAAAACATTTTTAGATTTTTTATGATGTAAATACTCCTCTTAATACTCCAGAAAAGAGAACATATTTTGTCAATAAAACATGTAATCATTTGATAATATGAGTTTCAACATAAAATATGTAATCCAGAAATTATTAAAATATATCAGCTTTTCGTCTGTATTTCTATTTTATCCTTAATGTGCATAAAATAAACAAAGATATACCGGAACATACGACGATTCTTTGGTCGAACTACTGAGGCGTCCAAGATCGAAGATTAATAATGTCCTGCTCTTCCAAAATGCCACCTCGCATATGATTCGCCGTGCAAGCAGTTGGGTTTTTACATCACAATGTAGGCTTTCTTAAATCATATTTCATGGAGTTTTCAAAACTAGCAACGCAAGAAGTTATTAATTGCAACAGACAAATGGGGTGTTTGGTTGCACAAGCTTTTTATACACATGATAAAATTCTATAGCAAGATAAAACTCAAAATTATCACATTTGGTGAGAAACAAAGACAAAAACAGTGGGGACCATGTATAATAACAACAAAAGGTGGGGCCATAAAAAAAATAATATCATCTATTTTTCTGAAAAAAAATCTCTAGAAATTTTTTTTTGTTATGGTTGTCAAACATAAACTTTGTTGTGAAAATATTTTGTAACAAAGACTTAATTTATCGTGCAACCGGACACCCCAAAATCCACATCTCAGTCTAATATATCACCAATCTATTTAAATGATGGCCGGCCTAATACGTTCCTCCGCCTTAAATTTCCCACATCAGGCTAAAACCTAAATCGCCATTGCCATCCCTAAATAGCCTGCTTTTTAGAAAAAATAAGCCTTCTGCTCCCTGCTCAGACTTGCTAGTTCGTGAAGAAAGACAAACACAAAAACAACCAAATGTGAAGATCAATCAATTCCATGAATGATCAACTGTACCTGAGATTGATGGATACATTAAATTCAGAACATACCTAAAATTTTGTTGTCCTTGAGTGTTCATATACACCGGCCAGATTCAGATTCAGATTCAAATTCAGGTTTCATATTCCGATTCAGATGTAAATGTTCCATGTCAGATTTCTAGAAATGTAGGGCAACATATGCGTGTGTGTGTGTGCGCGCGCGCGTGTATATATATAAATATATATATGCTAATAAAGACATATCCCTGATATCCACCCTAAGTTTTTTTCCCGAAGAGACAGTGAAAGGGAGGCATCAGGCTGTATTAGATACTGGTTAAAACCCATGCCCGATCCAGGAAATTATCATCAAATCTTGTATCTTGCTTCTGATTTTGCCTTGTTCAACTAGTATAGGTTGTCATAGTTTGCTCGATGCAGCAAGATACTTTGTATGCCGACCATGAGCGATGATCTGACCGCCCTGCTTCCGTCTCAACTCCACCGTGACGACTCCTACCGCCTTTCCAATACTCAAGACCTCGGCAACGATCTCAATTTCTTCCTGGACAGACAAGCATTGACAATGGCATCAACAAAATGGGTATATAGCATAGGATGGCACAGCACAACGGACAAGCCATATGGATATGGGTGAATAAGATTAAATTTGTTTTGTTTTTGTTTTTTACTTCTTAGAAATTTCTTGTTTATTTGTTCTCAAAATGTTCAACCATATTAAGCATTTTCATTCAGGGCATCAAGTGAATGGTCCTACATGATTTTAATGGAGGGATCTTTTGCTTGTCCAGCTTAAGCTCGTTTGGAAGTGAGGCATGTACTTTGTCCATCGCCCGTCAACAGGATCTGATACGCCAACGCTAATGGGGTGTTTGGTTGCATGATAACGAAGGTTTTTGTTTTAATTTTTAAAAATTGTAAGAAAACTTGTTAAAAGAGGTGTTTGGTAACCATGACAATTTTATATTTTAAAAGTGATTTTCTTCTTAAACAAAAAAAGAGGGTCTCACCTCTTTCTTTTTTCTTGTGGTCCCCCACTTTGTTTGGTCATGTGCGGTAGTTACTCTTTTTTGTAATCACATCCCTCCAAACATGATAATTTTATGTCATGAGTTGGTTCACTTTTTATTTTAATACAATTTTTTATCAAGAAAGTGTACAAAAAATTATCATGCAACCAAACACCCCATAACAGATATTCATCTTATCGCCTGCCCTTCAAAATCAAGGACCTAAAGGTTGGCCTCCATGTTGATAAGGCAAGTGCCTTGGCAACTAGATGGTCATGTATATCATTTCTGAACAAGGAATTGTCGATCACCTGCCTTCCCGCAATATATCAATGTTGGGCAAATAGTAGCACGGGTCAAAATTACCCCGATAAAAGTAGGAATCGGAAAAATACAAAATTATCATATCACCAGTAAGCATCAAGTAAAGAATAAAAATGATAAGAAAGTAACATATTTTTTATCCACACTGCTAAAATACATACCATCAACCTCATGGAATGCGGGGTCATGACCCGGGCCCGACCCGGTCGGTTTTTGGGCCGACCAACCCAGTCCCGACCCCGCGCCCAACCCCATGATTGTTTTAAATTTTTTTTAATTTTTTACTGCGACCCGGCCGACCCTGACCCGACCCGGGTCAGTTTGGGCCCAACCGACCTAGTCCCGACCCCCGACCCCACCTACCTTACCTCACTATCACAAATGGGACAACAGTCTGAGGAAGTACAAATTCTACGAGGAATCTGTCAGAGAATCATCTATTAATTAAAATGTCAGCTATTAGAAACTTACCTGTGAAAATCCGACAAGAAGAAGAATGAGAGACAAAACACACGATTATTCGTCTTTCCCTAGTTCTGCAGTTATATGCAATTTTGGCTGATTCAATCACCACAGAAACCTTCATCGAGATGCATAGAACCTGAATCTCTCAAACATTAAATTATCCAACAAAATGTGCTGTGACTATCCGAACAGTAGAAGCTAAGGGCTAGTTTGTTTTGCAAATGGAAGGCATCCGCATTTTACTCCAGTAACTCACTTTGGCCTTTGGGAGGCAATTTAAGTCAAATGTGCATTCCACAATGTCGTTGGCAGAAGCAGGCCAGTCTCTTTGCCATCTCCCCTTCCCTTAGTTCTTTGGTTAATAGTTCAAAGGCAAACTATCTAGTTCTTGCTGTCAGTCTTTCCAATTCATAGAGAACCTATTTCTGAAATGCAGGTCCAATACTTGGGGAAAACCTTCACACAGGCTCATGTGCATTCTCTCCTTGCCTCAGCCATCTTATGTGCATAACCTCTTCACTTTCTGATGCTCCAATCATTTTTCCTACCATGTAGCATCTTAGGTAATTGTATGATCAACTTGTTTTTTCAATAGAAAGTTGTCTTTAATAATAGAATAGAAGTGGTCCTACATGGCAGATATGTATTAGGTAATAAGAGTCAATGGGTTAATCTGAAGAGCGCCTCTTCATGCCTTCATCTTCAATCTCTTTCTTCCTATTTTCCATGTGAGAAAGGCGCTTGCCTATGTGCCGAGGTGAGGCAAGGTGCCCGTTCTCACCTTCCCTCTGTGAGGCATGCCTAGTAAGACTAGCAGTACTTCCAGTCTCTCTTTATAAAATAAAAATAATAATAACTAACTACTTTACAAAATGATTTTATTCGATGAGAATAGTAATTTTTAGATGTATCATACCCTACTTCATCACATTTATTTATATAAAAGTCCTTATTATCACTTAATCCATATATTTTCGTTAAAACTTCGGTGCCTCAATCTCCCGAGTCCATAGGGTGAGGTGAGCCTCTCATCTTTGATAATGTAGCCTTCTTCTATGATTCTGGCACCACTCCACTAAAGCAAGATTGTATCTCTTGAAGGCTATGCCATCAAAATAATTTGGTTGCCTGCCAATGAGGCTTAACCAAAATTTCCAAGGACATTGCCTGGAACAACTTTGCAGCCAAGGTGTGTGCATCATTCACTTACTCTGCTGCCCAACCACCCTGAATTGATACCCAGACCACCTTGTTACGACCCAACAGGCGGGGTTCTTAAAGGGCTCACACATCCTTTCAACTCCCTCACGATGATTTCCCTTTCTTCTCTCAAGGTCTCACCCTAGTCATCTACCTATTTATCAACTCGGCAGGACACCAACATCAATGCCACATCACTGCTGTTGCAGGCTTGCAGGCTTGCAGGCCAATCATGATAGAGTTGTCAGAGCCAGGAGTTAACTGACCTCTCCCCTCTCCATGTCTCCCTCCTCCTCTCAGCTCTGATCCCTTTTCTACAGCTGGCCAACTGTCTCTCTTCCTCCATCTAGTGCTCTTACTAACACTCACTCCCCTTCCATCTCTCTAACTCCCGTTCTTTATCACTCGGCAGGACACCAACATTAATGCCACATCACTGCTGTTGCGGGCTTGCAGCCCAATCATGACAGAGTTGTCAGAGCCATGAGGTAACTGACCTCTCCCCTCTCCATGTCTCCCTCCTCCTCTCAGCTCTGATCCCTTTTCTACAGCTGGCCAACTGTCTCTCTTCCTCCATCTAGTGCTCTTACTATCACTCACTCCCCTTCCATCTCTCTAACTCCCATTCTTTATCTCTCTGTCTCAATCCATCTCCCCTATTTCACCTACTTCCACCTTAATTTCTCCCTCTTTGAATCTCTATCCATTAGATGACACAACACAACTTTGCCTCTCACATACTTTACCTTTTTACCAACCATCTCTTCTTATTTGTCTCTCTCTATCTCACAAACTCTCTCTTTCAACACAATCTCTCTCTCTTTATCTGTCTGTATAACATATGGTAATACCTAAGCAAAAAGGGAAGTTTGCCTAGATCAAGGGTGCCTGAGGGAAGCAACCCTTCCTTGCCTCAAAACCTCGTGCCCCTGAAAAACCTAGCCTAAAGGAGCTCTGTTTTGACTGAAGGAGATTGTGATTGTAATTAAGTCACATTGTATAGCCAATATTGGTATCAAAATTGAATATGTCGAGCCAATCAACCACACCCAAGGATTCCGGAATCGGAATCGGAATCGGAATCAATTGGGACCGATTCCGATTCCGATTCCCAGAATCGGCCGGAATCGGCCGATTCCTGGGAAGGGAATCGATTCCGGATCGGTCCGGAATCGGTTTTATTTTTTGATTTTTTTTTTTCGTCAAAAAAATTCAAAAAAATCAGAAAAAATTCTAAAAATATAGGAAATGAGTTAGAAACATTTTAAAAAATAACCAATGCATGATATCCACAAGAACACATCATACAAATACTAATGAACACCAATTGAAGACTTGAAGACTTGAAGTTAAGTACATATTCCAATTCCATTTATTCAAATATCAAAGAGTTGATACATCATCAAAAAAAAATTTACATCATATCAATCTACTTCTACTACCAATATCTAGGATAAAGATATGGGTTTTCCTCCTCTCCCTGCTGCGCTTCACGCTCCTCCCTCGTGCTCAATCTTGTATATTGTCCGGGACCCACTCCATATGAAAATAATGCCGATGCCATGCCATCAAGGTCAAATGGATCGGACTGCGGGACGACCGGGACGTAAGCAGAGGATGGTGGAGCTGGTGGTGTAATCCACTGCTGGTCAACCTGGCCAAATACTGGATACTGTGGCCTCTGTATATAAGAATCATGTGTATCCAAATCCGGCGTGTAATACGGCTTTGGAAGCCGTGAATCAGGAGACTCAGCTGCTGCTGATGGCTGCGTCGCTGGTATGCACTCCTCGTCATCATCACCGAGGAGTGAGAAGGAGCTGCGTCTTGTCATACGGGGCTGACAGGACGCCTGACCTCTAGCTTCCTTCTCTTCACCTCTTCAGCCATCTCAGAAGTACTAGAAGGACCGGAACCCAAAGTTTTTTTCAACTTTGCAAATCCTCCCATTTTCCGTGCAGTCACCTATGTTTTCCCCGTACAAAGAACATCCAATCGATGTTCAAACAACTTGAGCGGAGTTATTCGATCACAAATCACCGAGTTTAACTCTACTCGGAGTCGTCGGAAACGTGTAAAAATAGGCGTACGGGATATCCGGAATTTTTCCCGTGCAAAATGGACATATCCGGATAGTTCAAAACTTAAACGGACTTGTTCGGACAGAAATCGTAAAGTTTAACGACACTCGAAACTCGTCGGAAACGCGTAAGAATGGACGTACGAAGTTTTGGCGAAGAAATCTTACCAAAAACCTTACAAAGATCGAAGAAGAGGTTGATTCGATGCCGATCCGAGCTTGAATCGGCGGAATCCTTTGAAGAACAGGCTTGGAATCGCCGGAATCGCCTGAATCGCCCCTAGAATCGCCGGAATCGGGCCGGAATCAACCCTGGATCGACGGAATCGGCCGGAATCGACGGTGGATCGACGGAATCGAGGCCGGAATCGACGGAATCGCGCCGGAATCGCCTGCGCCCTCTCCTTCCGCCGCGGGATCGACCGAGGGCAGCTCTGCGGGTCGATTCGGGCCCTAAAAGGGCCGGAATCAGTTCGATTCCCGGTCCAGAGTCAAACCGGGAATCGAACCGGGCCGGGTTAACCCGGCCTTCCAAAGAATCGGTCGGATCGACCGATTCCACATGGAATTGGTCGGAATCGGATTCCAGGCGATTCCGACCGATTCCAGGCGATTCAGACCGATTCCGCGGAATTCTTCCCAGAATCGGTCCTTCCGCCGGGAATCGGATCGGAATCCACCGATCCGATTCCGGAATCGGTCCGATTCCACCGATTCCATAATCAATGACCACACCTAATACCAATTTTAATAATATTGCAGCATGACCAAATGTCTTTGGAGCTTCATTGATGTCAATTTTTGATATAGATACTACCAATGAAAAATAAGATACTAGGCATTATATTAGCTTTTACACTAAATAAACAATATAAGAACAATAAAAATTAAAAGCACATAATTCTCATGCTATTTCTACACTTGTATATAGTTGTATTAGCCCATGAGATTCTGTTTGAAGCCTCAAATTCATTTAAACCTCAGGGATACACTCTCATAGACATTAAATTGCAGCCACATCACTCGGACTTGTTCAAAATATCAGTTCCACATTTCAACCTCGATTTCAACATCAAATGCGGTTGAAATACCACACTCCACTTGCATCATCTACCGATGTTAACAAGAAAGTGAAGATATTGAAAAGCAAATTGTCATCTGGGAAAGATATTCACCATTGATTAAATCATTATCAATGCCACTTTGTCCAAAATTTCAATCTTCCAGAAGCACTTTGTTCAATGCTATGACTTACTTACCTTCTCCTAAATCCTTCTCTCATTCATCCTACAAGGGAAAAGCCACCAAGCTACTAGTCATGTAGTCAACAGTCCAATGTTTTAAAGAAAATTTGTGGATTAAATGGTCTTTAAAAGACTCATCTCTATGATGGCATACCTGGCACTAGTAAACCACTATCCATTGGAGCACGATAATGGGTGTCCAAGCGATGCACAGTCCCGATGTCATTAAGTATAAGGAGCAACAAATTTTGAAGTTGATTCTAGCAACCACAATATTGCTATTGAAGCATCAACATACCATCCATGTTAACAAGAATAATATTTTTATCATCCATAACAAAGCAATCTCAATAAACAAATGACAAATCAATGTAGCACTCACAGTCTAGCAGAGGCACGTGCACGCACACAAAAAATGGACGTGTAAAGAAAGTGGGAATATGTAGTGACTAAGTCTAGCAGAGAACACTGAGTTAAGAGACAGGTGGAGGTCCCACACCACTATGCTGAATGCAAAAGAGGTGTAAAAACAAAAGGAACTTTTAGGAAAATTTATAAAAAGTTAAAATGCATTTTGGAAAATGCTGATGAATTATATTAATGAAATGTATTGATTTTCTCACTTCTCTTATATTATGCTTAGCCTTGCTGATTGATAAATAGATGCTTATGGTTTAATCCTTATGCTTATTTGATGTCTCAGTTATATCCATGGATAGTTCTTTTTCGTACCTTATTCCTTGTGTTTTTATTTAATTAAAAAATAAAATATGAAATTAGCACAGAACTTAGAGATAATAAATGCATTATTTACATTGAACTTGATTTAGGTTATGTACATATAGAGCAATGTGATGGTTGATTGATGTGAGTTAGGGAATGTAGCAGGCTATAGTATGTGTTTCAAATGGATGGTTGTGTAATCAATTGCAGGTTGTGTGTGATAACACACTCATTTGATTTGACACTTCACGAGTAGATTGGAACCTTTTATATCTTGTGTTTATGTGGCTGGTCTTATGCACAGATCTTTCTAATCAGGTGGTGTGCTTTTGGGGCAGCCCATGGCCCCATACCATGCTATAGAATGGTTGTAAATATCAATATATGTATAGTATGGACATGTATAAGGTTCATGAGTTCATCTCAACAGCTTGGCGCACCGTTGAGAAATAATAAAATATATGGAGAACAACATATATTATGTGCATGTATCATTAAGTAAACGTTTGAAGAGATTTTATTTTATATATGAGTACATCTTGTGGGTGTATGGCCACTGGACCATGTTTTGTCTGCATATTGTAAGCTTACGCATATGCATATGTGGTGAGTAGGCCATATGGGGGTGCATGACCGTAAATGCTTGTATTGTGGTTATGTGGTAGATATAATGGTGTACAGGTCGGCATATGCTCGTGAATTACACATTGTGAGTTTTGAAAGCAGACCACAAGTTAGAATGAAAAACGGTAATCATGCATGTGGCTGAAGAGTGGAATGAACTAGATTATGGTCTTTGTGTATAGCTTCTGCGAAAAACAATTATACCAAAATTTGGACCAAGATACTGAAAGAGAGAACGCTGTGACACATTCTTGAGATGAAGTCTGCAGGAGTTGGCTCTAAGAGGCGTTATGCTAATAAGTTGTCTGCCGGAACATGTGCACGAGCTTCCAAGTGGGTCATCTCCGAGGTATCATCGTCTATGGATTGGGGCATATCAAAATTCAGATTCCAGTAACCACCAAATCTAGGTGCTGCAATTGGTCTATCAACATACTATCCACTTTATCCAGAATGACATGGTTATCGCTAACGTCCACACAAACAGACTTCCCAATCAAACAAACGAAGAAGTAAAAACATGCTTGGATTGGGGCATATCAAAATTCGGGTTCCAGTAACCACCAAATCCGGATGCTGCTATTGGTGTATCAACATATTATCCCCTTCATCGAGAATGATATGGTTATCACACAAACGGACTTACCAATCAAAATAATGAAGAATCAACAGTTTAACGTACAATAAAGAGGGGGTGAAAGAGAGAGAGAGAGAGGGAGAGAGAGAGAGCACTTACGTCGGCATAAGCGACATCCATATACGAGGTGTTGATCTCCAAAGAAACTCCAGAAGGTGCTACTTCGACGGTAGAAAATGCTGCAGATCCAATGATGTCCACAAGACTCGCGATGGCGCCGCCGTGCATGACGCTGCCTTCATTCTGCAGAAATATCTCGGCAGGCAGAGATGGAATCAGACGCCAGCAGATGAAAGCTGGGAGAGAGAAGGGCCCGAATAGGTTGCTGGATGAGGCCTACGAGAAGGCGCGGCGGCACTGTCATGGAGCAGATCAGCCGCCCCCACTCGGCATGGTCGATCCTGATGCCGTCGACGATGAAGCGATCAAAGAAATTGCGGGGAAACACAGCCGTGGCGTCCATCGGGAGGACGTACGCCGCGGCTGCCTTCTCCAAGGATTCCTTCACAGCTTGCAAATCCATGTCTCTCCTCCTCCTCCTCCTCGTGTCTTCCTCTCCGCTTTCTCCTCTCGCGGGTGCAAATTAATAACCGATAATTTATACCACTTCTGAACAAATTTCGTGTCACCATTTTCTGTCTAAGACATAGTTGATATAATATTAAAAGTCGAAAATAGAATATAAAAAAAGATATATGTGATTAGGAATGCTCGTTATTCTTTTGAACTCAAAAATAGAAGAAAATATAATTCTCAAGAAGGGTATTAAAGTAAAATGTGCTATGCAGTGACATAGAATTGTTATATTTGAGAAAATGTGATAACAAAGAGTGGACATCATAGATGACTAAACTAGATAGCGATCACAAAATAAAAAAAGATGACATTTTCTTCTTTTTTTCGAAAGAAAAAAACTCTTTAACATCGTAGAATTATAATGGCCGACAAACATCTCTTTGTTAGAATTGTGATGATAGTTCTATATTAATTACTGTGTTTATCTATCGTGGGTCCTTCAACCCTAACATCATAATTTTAGAGTTTTTTAACAAATTTTATCACAAAAATATATAATTATAACAAAAAATTAATTTATCGTACAATCAAACACCATATAAGATATTAAATAGCATTCTGAACTTGGTAAGATATTAAATGATCTTCTCGAGTTCGGAAATTGAAAAATTTGGCCTTGGTGTTATAGCCATTCTGTGCCATATATAGGTGGAGGAGGGGGTGTCAGTTTGCTAATGGGGTGTTTGGTTGCATGATAATAAAGGTTTTTGTTTTAATTTTTAAAAATTATAAGAAAACTTGTTAAAAGAAGTGTTTGGTAACCATGACAATTTTATGTTTTAAAAGTGATTTTCTTCTTAAACAAAAAAAGAGGGTTTCACTTCTTTCTTTTTTTTTCTTGTGGTCCCCCACTTTGTTTGGTCATGTGTGGTAGTTACTCTTTTTTGTAATCACATCCCTCCAAACATGATAATTTTATGTCATGAGTTGGTTCACTTTTTATTTTAATACAATTTTTTATCATGAAAGTGTACAAAAAATTATCATGCAACCAAACACCCCATAAGAAATAAATACAATCGATAACTTAGCCCCTCTTCCCTAATTATATTGAACACCTGTATCATTCTCGAATTTAAAATTGAAAATGATATAAATCCAATATTTGGCTATCAATATCGATATTGAAACTCTCGGTATGAATAATGCATGACAATCTAGACTTGTATCAATTTTTGGTATTTGGTTATCCTCCACAACTATCAATATTAAATCGATACAGTGTCATTTTATGCTATAAGTTGGGCATAAAAGGAGACTATTTCCTTAGGTTAATGGAAGCAATTTTTGTACAAAATTTGATGTTTACGCTAAACACAACCGCTGGTAAAAATGATGATGACAAGATATTAAATACTATGACAATTAAGGGGTGTTCAGTGCGTGGTTCAATCCCAAAAATCAAATCACACTACTGGTTTGGTTCCCTTTGATTCGATTCCAGAGATTACTCGAACCAAATCAATTGAATTTTTCGAATCAAATCGAGTATCGACGGGGAGTTAGATCTTTTTCGACAATATTTATGTATGTTTTCGTATAAAATATCTAATTTTTTAAATTAAAATAAATCAAATATAAATACATACATGTTTTAACACAATTTTTGTAACGTTTGTTTTTTTTATATAGGTTAAAGATATTTTAAATTTATTTTTAGGAGCATTTTATTGTTATTTAAACTTCTTTCTAATTACCCTCCACTTTTACCGTATTTTCCCCCTCTTGTACCCTAGTTAGATCGTCTTGCCGTTTTCTCCCTCCCGAAACTGACTGCGTTTTTTTTTCTCCCGAAGCCGTCGAGCGTCTCCTCTTTCTTTTCCCCGCGACGCCTCGTTTCCATCGCTGGTTTCATCGCCCGCCTTGTCCCTCTCTCTGTTGTCCGCCGTCGGCCGCTGTTCCTCTCTTCGCGAGCGCCCCCGCGCGGCCAGCCGCTGCCGCCTCGCCGTCTGCAGTCGTCCGCGCCGCCTCCGCTCTCGAGGTCAACCGCGTGCGTCGCCGCGGAAGTCAGCGTCGCCTCGCGTGCGTTCCGCCCTCGCGCGGTCAGCCGCCGCCCGCGGTGCCAAGTCGGCGCCGCCCCGGTCAACACGCGCGCCTCCGCGCGAGCGACCGCCCCCCCCCTCGGCGCAGTCAGCGCCGCCGCCCACGCGACCGCCGTGCCCCCCCTGGCCGCGGTACGCCCGCCGTGCGCCGCCCCTATCAGCCGCGTAAGCGCTTCTCTATCTCTCCCTTATTTTTTTTTCTTCTCTCTCTTATCTACGTATATATCCCTCATTTATCTCTCTCCCTTGCGATCCATTGGCCTAATCCCCCCCTCGTTTCTGTCTTTTTTTTTTCAGCAGCCTCAAAGGAGATAGATCTCTTATTTTGATGGTTTGATTTGGTCGCTACGTTCTTGACGTTCGGTATCGTCGTCGGTGGTCGATTTCCAACTTTTTCAGCACCTTTCTGGTAGGCATCCTTGACGTGTCTATTAATTATCACTAAACTCCTATTTAATCCTCCATGACTTGTAGTGAATATTATTGAGTTAATTAGTCGATTTAGCGTTGTATGTCGCGGTTAACTAGCATGGTTAGTCTACTTGTTCTATATTGTTCATAATAGGGCTCTTGTTAGGGAGATTATTATATCATCTTCTTCGTGATTAATTTAGTAGATTGTTAGCTGATTTTAGATCTTTTAGTTTGTATGTTTTTACTACCCTTTTGTTATACAGTTTGAGTTAACTTGTCATATAGGTGTGGTGATAGGTTAATAAGATTAGATAATATTTATCTAGTTTATTACATCTGTTTCGGATATGTTCTTGTCATTAATTTAGGTAATAGGGTCTGATTGGGTCTGTTCCTATCATGTTAGTCTTTACTTATTCTTGTCATTTTATGGTTCTAGATCATGCATAGGTGGTTCAAGTGTGGTTGATCATGCTATTTGCATTGGTGGTATGTTTATTCATTGCATGATATAGTTTATATCATTTGATCTTGCATAAGTGTATCATGGCATGGCATGATTGAGGTGGATGCATGATGCATTGAAATTATGATGAAAACAGCTACACCAGACTAGTTAGTCGTGACCCGACGGCGGCGGAGGTTAGAACGATCCGGTGCATCCTTCGATCCCGGATACCGCGGTTTGTCCCTGTGCCACCACTGCCTAGGTGCACTATGGGATTTCGTTTAGCTATATGGTACTGCTATATATGATAGATCTGGTGGTAGCTGGTTGAGGTGGCAAGACGACGCATTCCTTGCTAATAAGAAAAAAAGGTGTGATTCTTATTAGAGGATAGGTGCATTTGTGAATGTGGTCCTTTATTAGAGGATAATTGCATTATTGCATGGTATTGTATAGGTGGTCTAGTGATGCATTTTATTTTGTCAACTATCATATTGTGTTGCATGGTGTATGCATGGTTTGTCTCATTTATAGTGATATCATCATATGGAGCATATAGCAGGTGTCTATGCATATGTTCATACCATCTTTTTAGGTCATGTTATGGTGCATATAGGTGCTGGTCGGTGTGATCATAGGCTTTGGTTGGTGGTGTAAAACACATGGATTAAGTCATATATCTAATGTATTGACTAGCCTATATTTACATATAATTGGTGTTGGTAGGGGGATCTATTTAATTACCATCTAGGGCCTTTTAGCTATCCGATTTGGCGGATGATGGGGTGTCTACTGAGTCGTCGTACTCATCCCAATCCTCTTATCAATTTTTTTCAGGTAATCAGGTTTAGTGCATCAGAAGCGTGATGGATCTATTCTCGAGAAGACAATCAGATGATATTTATGACTAGATGGTATTTAGTTTTGTTTAGATTATAGCATAACAATGTATTTAATTTGATTCTGTGGATGTATGAACTGGGACCTAGTTGTTTTCATATTTTCCAAACCGATATATTTTTAGGGGTTATTTTCCCCGGTTACGTCGTCGGATTATCCCGCTGTGCAAGTTAAAAATCCGGGGCGTGACAATTTTAATCATTATTGTAACTGTGAATACGTTGAGAGATTAAATCAGTGTACTACTACCAGCTTCAGTTAACCATTTTTCAAAAGTTGAGTCGAAGGAATTTTCGAAGCCAAGCATGCTATGTTGGAAGTTGGTCGAGGATGAGTGATTTTCTAGAAATAATCTTAATTAACATAGTTGTTAGGTTAGTCAACTGATTTAGTCACTACATATGATATCAAAATATGACTTGATCGGAAGATCTAATTTGACTCATCTAAGTATGTGGCATGTTATGTGTATATGGTCTTGACAGAGACATTAAATCTGTAAATCCAATATTATAACATCCCAATTTGTGATGTGTAGGTGGTCACCAGAGATAGACGGTAACAACACTTTGATTTATGAATATGTCAAGAGATCAAATTATCGGACTATCAACAACTCAGTTCAATTATTTTTCAAACATTGAGTAAAAAAGCTTTGAAGTTAAATTTGTTTTGTTGGAAGCAGACGAAGGATGTGTGACTTTCTAAGAAAATACTAGTTAGCATAGTTTTTGGGTCTCTGCTGATGTAGTCGTTGCAATAACAAACAAAACTATATATATATGGATTGACATACTAGTTTTCATGTTGATAAAGTATGATTTGAATCAAATTAAATCAATTTGATTTGATCTGATTATAAAAAAGCAAAAAAAAAGAGAGAGAAGTAAACCAAGCCAAGCCAAGGAAACCCTAGATATAATACAATATTTTATTAATGCATTTGTCCAGATGGACCTTAAATCGAACCACACTTCACCGGAACCAAGCACTAAATTTAGATGCCGAGAATTATGGAAGGTGGAATCAGCTCATTCTGGATTTATTTATATCTGCTTATTTCTCCATCAGATTTATAAGAGAAAGTCTGATCACCCCCCCAAAAAAACCACTAAAATCTTGCCCAATCTATTGGATTGGCACAATGGATGGATATGAGAAGACTTTGGTTGCTTGACATATATTTAGTCTTCCTAACTTCAAGGTTATGATTTTAGGAGCTATTTAGTATAAGATTGACTTGGAAATAAACTTGATTTATCTCCAAGATTTTGGAGATCCATCAGATAGTCAGATTCCGAATATATATGTTTTTAATGTTCACAAGATAGTATCAAAGTAAGGTACTGATTCTATTATAATTTTTCTCTTATTATTCTCGACGTCAGAATAATGTTAAACGGCGACGGGCCGGGAGACTTCTTCGTCCAGGGTTAGCTCCTTCCAGGGTTTGTTCCTTCGATGGCGGGACGGACACTCGGGATCCTTCGACGGTGGTAAATCGGTGAGGCTCTTTCTGGTGAGGCTCCGGGCGGTTAGGTCTTTTCAGTTGCTCAATCTCTTTGTCGGGAATGATGAAATCCCCGGCGGCACTGCGAAGTCTTCTTCGTTTCTCTCCTTTCGATTCGAGCAAGGAGAAGAAGGCGCCATTTGCTTCTCGTTATTTGGCATTTTCTTTTCTTTTCTTTTTGTGATCTCCATTGATCAGGTCACCATAGATTCCAGTGGTTTCCGGGCGTCGAGGAACAAAGTGCTCGCTCTTTGTCTCGGTCTTCCGCTTGCTCTGAGTGGCAAATGGACCATTTTTCGTCTGTGTGCGGAGGTCCGAACCCTTGTTAACTGCAAATAATTTCGTGAATGCTATTTTGACTGAGAGGGGCGTCCGAATCTGAATCTGTAAAATTAATTAATTGGAGATGTCCCCCACGGTCATATTCAGATTGGGATCCAGTGTATTGGTTCGTTTGCACCCCTGGATACGGGGATACGGGCAATCCACTTCTGACATGTTATACGACCGGACAGTTCACCCGACAAGGATCTGAATGTACCCGTTTAGGCTTGACCTCGGGGGTGGCTTGGCAGGGCAGCCGAGTTTTTCTCTTCTGCTGTGGAAGGCGCTTTTCTTCAATTCTTCCTGCCAACTTGACGCCGCTCGCTCGCAGGGTTTTTGTGCCACAGAAAGGAGCAGGCTGAAGGGAGGAGATGGTGTTCGGGCAGGTGATCATTGGCCCGCCAGGATCGGGGAAGACAACCTATTGTAATGGCATGTCGCAGTTCCTCAAGCTTATCGGCAGGTACTCGCGCTAGCGATCGTTGGATGGGGATGCTTTCTTATCGCTTCTGTAGAGTGATTGATACTTTGAGTTGCATGGTTTCGAGTAGATCCATCCCTTGTTTTCTCAGATTGTTTTTTATGGGTAAGTCGTATGTAGTTAGCTCAGGTGTAGCATGTAAGATGATGAGGATTATATGTACGAGATCAGCTGTTATGTCGAATTAAACAGTTGGGATGCTTCTTGATAATGGAGTTGCTGTTAGATTAGTGGGGGATAGTCACACATCGATGATATGTAAGAAGGTTTAGTTGCTTATAGATTCTGTGCCCTCACCCTCATTGCCATAATTTTGGGGTTTGTAAGAGGTGCGGGAAAGAATGAGTTGATCGATTGTTTTAGTGATAATTTTTTGTGGAGGAAGTGGTATTTGTAGCTCTGAATGACTGGATGCCTTAAAATTTTTGTCAATCATTGTTGTCTTGCAGGAAGGTGGCTGTGATCAACTTGGATCCTGCAAACGACGAGCTACCGTATGATCTTTCTCTCACCCGAGATATTTTTTATCCAAATGATTTTAATAGTCCATAGATTTTTATTATTGAGATTTTTATTTTGAAATTATGGGTGTCTAATTCTCTTGCTTATGCACAATGTGACTGCAGGTATGAATGTGCCGTGAATGTTGAGGATCTCATAAAGCTCAGCGATGTGATGATTGAACATAATCTTGGTCCTAATGGAGGTTAGCTTAACAGTTATTTTTTTCATGTTCTTTCCATTTGAAGAGCTGGATTGTGATTTCTCGGCATAGGGGTCATGATTTACTGCAGTTGTTCATGACTAGATAACTTGAGACTCTGAATGCTTATGATGCTTGTACAAATACAGGTCTTGTTTATTGCATGGATTATCTAGAGAAGAATATAGACTGGTTGGAATCCAAACTCCGGCCTCTTATTAAAGGTGAACATGTTCATTCTCTTCCTTGTTGCCTCCATGTGCCATCAAGAAATAGTAAAGAATTATCTTGAATATTTTTTACGTAAACTACCATATGACACATATACATGTTAAAAGTACTTGTGACTTGTTCTTTAGGTTGCTTATGAAAGCTTTTGTTATTTATCTGTCTTATAGTTTATAATTTAATCATCAAACTCATCTAGCTATCTTCGAAAGTAGTGGATAACTCACTCTTGTACTGTCTCTCAACTTCCTCTTGGCACTTCATTTAAATTTTGTTGCTTACACCAGGTCTTGTCATTTGTAGATCACTATCTTTTATTTGATTTCCCTGGACAAGTTGAACTTTTCTTCCTGCACTCCAATGCGAAGAATGTCCTTTTTAAACTCATAAGGAAAATGGACCTCAGGGTATGATTACTGTGTCTTTTGTGATGAGAGAAAACTTCATCACTTTGTAGCCTATAGAATTTGTGAAGTAATATTTTCTGCACATCTGATAAAACATTTTTTTAATATGTTTCTATATTTTGCAGTTGACTGCTGTGCATTTAGTTGATTCACATCTTTGCAGTGATCCTGGAAAGTATGTGAGTGCATTAATTCTTTCATTGACAACTATGTTACATCTGGAGCTTCCTCATATAAATGTATTATCTAAGATTGACCTTATTGAGAGCTATGGAAAATTAGGTATTTCAGTTTCTACATGTAGTTTCTTAATTACAATAGGTGGTCATCTCTGTATATGATGTAATTTTTATTATTTGCAGCATACAACCTTGAGTTCTATACTGATGTTCAAGAATTATCATACTTGCAACACCATCTTGATCAAGATCCTCGTTCAACAAAGTATAGGTATCATTTAAAGGTTTTACACATTTGTACTGCGATTAGTCATTGATTGAAGCCCTCAAGAGTCTTTGATCTTCCGCTTTTATCCATGTTTTATGTGTAATTATGCATGCTATGGTCCTTGTCACTAACATACACAAACCCTTCATTATTTTGTCCTAGTCTTCTCTGCGTGTGCCTTTTTTTGGTCCTTGAAATGTGTGTGCCAGATAGCTTCTTTTTTTTAGGGTTGGCTGATACTGACTAGAACCAGCCAATCCTGATCAGTGTCGCACCCTCTGATACTGGCCTATTTGACCAATCTTATGCTGAGTTGAAGCTTATTCAAATCTGGATCAGCAGTTGCCAATCCAGTAGCTGATCCGTCTTCAGGGTCTTGTGAGGAGAGAGAGAGAGATTTCACCCACTATGCTGTATCCGCATGTTCTTTTTCTTTGCTTGTAATCTTTTTGCCTTCCTGGTCTCTTGTCATTCTTTCCTGAATTGCCGTGCAATTATTTTAATTATATTACTTACTTTTTTCTTATTCCAGGGAACTTACCAAGGAGTTGTGTGATGTGATTGAAGATTTTGGCTTAGTCAACTTTACAACCTTGGATATTCAGGCATGTCTCATTTTCACATAATCATTCAGCGGTATTCAAATTCACTGTTCTTTTTCACATTATCATCAGGACAAGGAGAGTGTAGGAAACCTTGTGAAGCTGATAGACAAAAGCAATGGCTACATATTTGCTGGCATTGAAGGAAGCGTGGTAGAATTTAGCAAAATTGCTGCTGCTCCTCTTGACTGGGATTATTACAGATATCCTTTTACATTACCTATTTTATTCTTACCTGATTGATAATCATCATTTCCTTTCAGGGAATCACAATGATAATTTTCCTCGTTTTAGTTGAATTCATGGTCACCCTTATTTGTTTTCTAGTGCATGAATCTCCTTGCATACCCTTTCCTGCATCGCAATGGCTTATAGCAATTTGTTTTCTTTTACTGCACATGCTTACATTGTATATATTTTTCATTTAAATATGGATAGGTTTATAGGAGTGGAAGATTAATTGCATTTCCCCCACTTCTACCATAGTCGTACTCTTTCCAGTCCCTTCCTTTCATCCCAATGGCTTATAGCAGTTTTTTCAAGTTTCGTATTTTGTTGCACATCTTCAGATGGGAAATTTCAGAAATCAATTTGTCTCTTCTCTATTTCTTTTCAGTTCAAGGTATCTGAAATTAGGTATTGATTTTGCATGATTTGTCAGCCCCATATATATTAGAACTGCTTATATAATTGAAGATGAGAAATGGTGGTGGTGGTCATCGTACTAGAAGTGAGTTTATGTACATGATATACATTGTATGTTTTCTGGCCAATATGATGAAGTAATCGTACTAGAAGTGATGGTATATCTATCAATCTATGTACGTGATATACGTTAAATGTTTTGTGACCAATATCATGAATTACAGTGTTATGAATTTCAATAATGTGTTTATCTTTAAGCATTTGCATTTTTTGTGAGAAAAATAAGCATAAAATCTGAATGTTTTAATTTATTTCAAGGAACAAAGTATAATAAAGGCCTAAGAATCGCGTCAAGCACAGATGCAAGGAGGGACATGGTGACCACAAGTATCTATGCATCGCACGGCTATACGCGTCTAACTTCAACTTGAACTCATTTACTTAACAGTGTTCTTGGGCTCAACAAGTTTAATGCTTAGGAAAAATTTTAGTGGATGATGATAGTGATTCCGAGTGCATGCATATTAGATGTCGCCCTAGTTTATATGTATAAGCACGGTGGCGTGTCGGTTCTCTTGGCTTGCGGATTACCAAGAGTCCCGTGGGTTTTCCTTGACGGTCTTTTTTTCACGACAGCAGCTGTACAGGAGAAATACATGGATCATGACGACGATCGCTAGGCATCATCAAGCATATTCGTATCGAGGAACTTGCCTTGGCAAGTATGCGTGCATACCCCGGGAAGTGTTGAGGTTGATACATATGATTATGTTGCTTGTATCCTGCTTCCAGTTCATTTTACACAGTTTGGGGTTTAGGGTGTAACAGTTCCCATTTAAGTCCTGTAACAGCTACCAATGCTAGATGTTCGAGATGCACCCCTACCCGACTTGGAATCGGATGTAAATGATTTTGCTACCAAACTTGACTTGTTTGCTGCCCCAGTTTTCATAGAAACTGGCGTTGACAAAGGGGCTTGGAGCTTGGTGTAACGACCGTTGGTATCCGTAGGTTTTTATGTTTTGTTGGGGGTAATAGGTTGTCTGATGGTAAAGTGAATTTTTATATGATGTTGTGATAAAGTTATATGTTAGAATATTAGTTTAGTTAAAGACTGAAGATGTCATGTTGGTGAGATATCACTACGCATGTGAGGGCCACTTGCAACTAAAAAACAATGGAAGATCATGAGGAAAGGAAGAGATATTTCACCTCGCTTTTAGTACTACAAGAAATTGTGTTGAACTTATTCTTGTAATGCTCGTCAAATTTTTTTAGCCAGGTTTGTCATAAAAAAACATAATTTTGTGATAAAAACTCATGTGGTCGTGCAACCTAACACCCTCTAACTGCTCTGTGGTGTTTTTGTGGGAGTATATGACCGAACGCCATTATTCACATCGTTAGTTATCTTTTCCGGCGATGGTTCAGACGAGTAAGTAGACGATAATTTTAAAATTTGGGAGTTGACGGAGACCAGAAGAGAAACCCTCGGCTCATCCAAATTTGAAGAGGGGTCGTGCACATGCGACAACTACAGGTACTCGGTCTTGTGCCCTGGTGGTTGTTGTTGAAAGTATCATACGTTAATTTCGAAATTTATATCTGTAATGCTAGCAAGGCATTGATTCTATATAATTTTTCATATATTTGTATAAGTTACGGTACCAATACAAAATAGATACATACAGTAGGTATTTGTATTTGTATTTGAGTTTCAGCATTGATATTGCAAGTTAAACATTTATTGATCTTCTATATCAATATCAGTTTCAAAAGTGACAGTTACAAAGGTGGTCAATACTTTTATCAAACAGCGATAGAGTGCTTCACATTTTGTTGTTTAGGAACCTATATTGACCCTCTTTTTGGTCAAATAGAACTTTCATTCATAATAAGATAAAAGAGTACAGGCTGATCATTACACGGACACAATTATAAGAGATCAGACACAACACAATGACAATGATATGTGAAATTCGATTGAGAGTCATCTGATCTAACAAGTTAATACATAACCATAAATTGACCGAAGATCGAATAGTAAAAATAAAGACTCCTATAAAGGAGTTTGACAATTATCGAGAGATCGGATGATCACACCAAAAAAATTTGAATAACGTCCAAATTATCAAATCTTGACTGAGAAATTGTGATTATGATAAAGATGTGGAAAGATATCGACGTCAGACTTAACCATGACACAACATAAATCATGCTCCATGAAACTAATACATAACAAAAAAATAAAACGTCTGAATGCACATTTAGGCTGAACACTAAAATAGGAGCAATACTACACCAACTAAACATTCGAAGAAAGTCATCCCTGTTTTGTCCTTTCTCCCTAATCAAAATCGGTCTCAAAATACCAAAATAAGAAATAGACCCGTCAGACAAGTGAAGCACGTTTCGAAACAAAAGGAACTGCACGCCGGTCTCTCCGGCCCACGCTCCTCCGACTAATAAAAGAAAAGCGACAGCGACGGGGTGGAGTGGCTCGTCTCGAGTGCCGACACTCGACGGCACAAGTTCTCTCCCCTTGGCCTCACCTTCTCCGACCGGTAAGTTTACGGCCTCCGGGTCGGGGGGGTCTTGCCGGATTGCCGGACATCTGGGACCAAGTCAGCCGCCACTCAGATCAACAGTTGATCGTGCGCTAGTTCTAGCTATGCTTCGCATACGGATCAACCAACCAGAGGCAGTCAAAATGCTCACGATCCACTGAATCAAGTGACATGAACAGATGTGGATCGGCCATCAGCCATCCCACGGTATTCTGCGCTACTCGCCGCCCCGCGGCAGAAAGAAATGAACCACTATTTTATACCTAGCTGATCGATGGATGGGTCAAGCGTCAAAACTCACCCCTGCGTACTCGGGAAATGAGAGGGCAGGCATGATCTGTCAAGAAAAAAAAGAAAGAAGGTACCAACGAACAAATGAATGAATACTGTACATGCCTACGCCTACACAATCGTTCTTTGATGGCTTCAGTGAGTGATCCATCGGGTGCTGCTGCAGTGCAGCTCTCTCTCCGGTGAAGAGCGTCATCAGGACCTTCGGCCAAATCCTGCACAGGGACCACTGTAGCAGCTCTGGTCAACCCAAGCTGCAAACCCTGGGGTGGCTCTCCGGACAGAACGGCTGTTTACGAGATGCAAAATGACTTTTGTCGCAGTAGCAGCAGATGTATCTCGTGAACGGCACGTGTCGGACATGGTCGAAAACTGACATGTATTTTACTATGAAGTGATCATGTTCCTTCGCTTCCCGGCGTTCTTATCTTCTCGTATGCTTTGATGGTTTCGACGGAGAAACTGCCCAATGCATGAAAGACCTGAATTAAGCCTCTGCGTAAGCCAGAGGATGCCACCGCATTAATTTGTTTAATGATCTCCTCATGCTTGGCCTTCTCTTCTTCCAGTCTATTTCTCATCGATTCTAGGGCAACCAAGCGACGATCAAGAGCGGCGCCGGCATTCTCAGGGAGAGAAATGGCCGTATCGCTCAATGCCCCTTGAAGAACAGGTAGCCCGGTCTCCATTTGCAGAGATCTGAGCCTCGAGGTAATGTCCTTGGTCAGATACTCAGCCTTCTGTATGTGCCGTCCGTCTTCATCTTGTCTAACCCGTAGTTCGTGGATTGCTGCAGCAAAAGCTTGCACGGCTATTAACGCCTCGTCGTCGGAGATTTTATCCATTGCTTCACACCAGTCGTTGCAGATGATGAAAGTGGGAGGAGCTCCCATCCTGCTCGGAGAATATGGTCGCAGGCCATCGGGCGTCTCTTCTTGCCTATCATTGAGACACTTCTGCAGCCACTCATTTAAGGTTCTGAAATAAATTTTCTGGATGTTGATCCAATCGTTGAAACTGGATAGCCACTTCAAGAGCTCCGATTCGAACTCTTTAGTAAGCCTTGCCATCGAACCTCCCTGGATGCTTGTTTTAGCCACAATGTTCCGGCTCCTGCTGTCAACGATGGCGAGGAACTGCTTCTGATGGCAGTCTAGCATGGAATTCCACATCCGACGCAGTCTGCATGAAAATATATAGTCGAGGTCTTGACATGTTTCTTTGTTTTTCTTTTCCTCAAAAGGTCACGAGTAGGGGAGTAGGGGTGCTCACTCTTCGGTTCAACCCAATGAACGGAACTGAACCAGGCCGTTCAGTTCGGTTTGGGTTGAACGGAGATACTGGTTTGGTTCAATTTCAGGAATCAACAAAACCGAACCGAACCACTAACTTGAATTAACCCAAAATATATAAAAATTAATTTTTTTCTATTAATAAATAGTATCACATATTTTTATTATCTAAAATATATATTATGTATTAACTTATAAATTGATATATATATTATATTTAAAACAATAATTGTTTAATTATCCGTTTGAACCAAACCAAAACAAACTAGAATGGTTCAGTTCAGTTCGGGTTAGTTTGCCTATTCGGTTCGGTTTGGATTGGTAAAAAAAACCCTCCACCCAGAACCAAATCAAACCATGAACACTAGTCATCAATTCTCTAGCTCATGCAATATAATTGATAATGTGCTTCATTTAGGATATGCAAACATTACTTCCGGAATATAAATTTGTAATGACCGGTTTGGTTAGAGTATCAAAAATGATAATATATCAATTTTGATTTTGTTACTTTTAGATAAAAGAGTAACAATAAAAAATTGATATAATTAGATGTTTGTATTACCTATCGTGCTTTGTTTACACTAAGAATTTCAATATTGATATTGATAGTCAAATACTTATTGATGATTTGTATCGATCAAAATTGATACCGGTAGAAATGTTCAATACAATTATCAATCACAACTTAATAGGGTGTTTGGTAGCGTTTTTTCTCCTTTTTTACCTAAAATTTGAAAATAGGGAAAGAGAGGTGTTTGGTCACGTCTCCGGCCCATTCCTCTTTTTTTGAAAACAAAGATACCTACTTTTAATATCTCTCCGAAAATAAAACAGGGAAGGAGTTGTTTTATTTTCGGGTGAGACGCGGGCGTCTGTTCCCGCTCGCCCGTCTCCCCCACGTCTCGCGCGCACCACGGCGTGCGGGGACGAATGGCGGACACCACTGCACCAGAGCTAGGCAGCGGCGGACTCCGGCAGCGGGAGGGGGGGAGGCGGCGGCCGACTCCGGCAGCAGGCACGGCTCCGCGGGGAGGCGGTGGCGGACCACCTGCAGCGGGCGCGGCTCCGCGCGTGCGGGGGGGAGGGGGGGCACGGTGGCGGACTCCGGCAGCGGGCATGGGGGGGAGGGGAGCCGTCGTCGGGAGGAGGCGGTGGCGGACCTGCCGCAGCGGGCGCGGCTCCGCGCACAGGGGGGGCACGTACTCCGGCAGCGGGCGCGGCTCCGCGCGGAGGGGGGGGGGGGCACGGCGGCGGACTCCGGCAGCGGGCATGGGGGGAGGGGAGCCGTCGTCGGGAGGAGGGCGGTGACCGGAGAGTGGGATCATGTGATGTGTCATAGATTTTAGTTGACATTTTTTATTAGTTGACATTAAATAAATATGTATATTGTGACATACTACATAATATTGACATGCAGTGTGTCGTAAAGTTATTTTGATTTTAAAATCATAATCAAATAATACTCTATAAATTTTAAAAATTGTGACAGTTTTACCAAACAAAAATGATTAGACTCTTTTGATTTTAAAATAAAAAATAAGAAGTCAAGTAATCTTGATTTTAAAAACGAGATTGACTCAAAATTAAAAGAACTACCAAACACCCTATAAGATAAGAAAAAGAAATCATGATTAATCCTACTGAGTGGGTATTCAATTACTAAATAGTTTTGTCGACAATCTACATCTAAGATTAGCTTACACATTCAACCATAAATCATTTGATATTTCAAGTGTGTCCATGTAATTTTCATACCTTTTAAAACTAAGCAAAATCTTGGTTTATTTTTGTTGCATTATATATAGTTTAACTTTGTTAACTTTTATCGTTATTTTTAATGTTCAAAGAGTAAAATTATTAAAATACCCTCTCTTGGTTTACTTTTAATTATTTGATAGATTTGGAATATCAAATCATTATAAAGACTGATGTAAAAAGGTCCCTAATTTTAATACCCACGAGAACCACTCTTGGTCCATGGCTAGTGACAAGTGGACACCAACGTCATCTCAACGTTTGCCTCCGCGGAGGCCCAGGTTCAAACCGGGTGCAATCGCCACCCGTTGTTGGGCAATTGCCAGTTAGCACAACCGTTGCACCATCTCTTAAAAAAACAAAAGAAAGATAACTACTCTAGGGTTCAGGCGAGTATTGCAGTAGATGAGGCTGCCAAAGATTTGAGGTGGACCTTACTCTCTTTCCTTGGACGCAAGCAAAGGTTAAACCCATGTAAATCTCGAGCCTGGTCAGGCTAATTTAATATAATAATATGTTACAGCCTGTTTGGACACCAGAAGGTCCACAAACAAAAATAATACGTACTTCATAGTTTAAAGAATCATTATATCTTAGAATCATAAGAAAAAAATATCATCAAACATTATTTAGTAAATAAAAAATCGTCAAGGTAATTTATAATAAGTTAATAATGATAAAACCCAAGTAATAATTAATTAAAATAAGTATAATATTTAGTAATAAGAATTATTCTACAATAATGTAATGTGTGGTCATACTCGATTAGATAGAATATGTAATGAATATATAAGAAAAATATGAGTGTTTCAACTAAAAATTGGAAAATATCAACATAGTAGAAAAAAGAAGAAGTGGTAGATTTAAACTAACCTGGAGTAGACCTAATTCAATATCAATTTAGATGATTTAAATATACTTGAAGAAGTTACTCAAAATCAACATGAATAAAGAAAAAATATCATATGACTGACAATGAACCAACTTTTTTTAACCCGAATCTGGCCAGGGATTTGGTCAGACTGGGACCTGCCAGCTGGATTTGGGCCCGCCCACAAGCTCAAATTCACATCGCAGTCCAGCTTGAGGGCCTGCAGGCCAGCAGGCTAGGCCTAGCCGATTTGACAGTCTTAATCCAAGTTGATCATCTGATGACACCTTGATAAATAATGGGCAGGTTTAATAGAAAGTAGGAACCCCAGGTAGTGCAGCCAGCCACTAGGTGAAAATCTCAAGCACGTGCTTCGCATAAATTTTTAAAATGTGTATAAGCTCATCATGTTCAAAGGCACCTCTTGTAAGTTATGGTTTTGAAAGATCAATGCCATAATTTCTGCAATTGAGATAGGGTCATCCCAAATTGGGAGTTATCCTATGTCGACTTTTAAGATACTTTATTCTTCATGGTTTGCAGAATTAACTGTTCAGGTCATTCTCGACCATCGCTGATCCCATTCATACATGAGTGGATAGATCCCTGCCAATTCCGTGATAGGGTACAATCTAGAGCCTAGACTCAGGGATTTCGGTCAACTTGGACAATTGGACTTGGTCATGGCCGAGCCAAATTTGTTGGAGACAATCAACCTGACCCTGGCTTTTGCTAGATTGCGCATACCAGCCAATCAGATAAGGACTGGATTGGGATTGGTGATTTGTCCTTGCCCGCTCAAAAGCCAACTGGAATCCTGCCTTCCTTGTAACTGAGTAGGTTTTTTATTTGGCCTCCTAATGGACAATGTATTGCAAGTAACCACTTTTTGGTTACGAAGCCAAGTAACTGAATCCAAAGTGTATTCCCCTATAATATCTAACCTACCATGTGGTTGGGGAGTTTCAGCAGCCTCTTCCCTGAAAACAGATGGCTACATTTCTTTTCTTCTTGCCCATCATTATGACCTTATCCACTCCTTCACAGACTAGAAAATTTTAGGTAGTGAATGAAAAATATGTAAGAGGTATGTGGAAAGGAAAATGAGCAGCATGATGGATACCCTGAGCCTGAGGAGAGGCTCAGCCCTGGTGGCTATTTGGCATGAAGACACTGGAGAAATTCAATATGTAGGGAGAGCTTAAAACAATTCGTCCTCAGAACAGAATAGAGCTCCTTAGACAAGAATGCAAAGGTGAGCATAAACTGTTGATATATAAAAAAGCACAATCTTGTCTTACAAGACAGCAGCCTAATAATATTTCCCTGTTGCACAACAGTCAACAACAATGACTGAAAATCTTCTTACCGTTGCCAGATTGCCCAGGGCAGTCAGTTGCAGCACAGAAAATTAGCCATAGCTTTTATCATCACTAACATACGACTATAAAGCTTACTTTCAAAGGTTGCATCGTGCACCTTTCTTTTCAATAGTATTGTTATCAGAAAGAGGGTTTAGACGAACAGTCCCTTGTATTATTAACATTTATAACTAAATATAAACAGTTCAATTAATTTAACTACATTGAAGAATATAGAGCTAAACATCTTAAAGATCCGTTCAACATCTTTCTAGTCAGGATCAGCCTTCGGCTTGGATAAGTTCTTCCAAAAGTTTGAAAGGAAAAACAAAAATGCAGTTCAGAGTCGATCCAGGATGGAAGCTAGCGGTTGTTGTCCCTGCATCTTCCCTGCCCATTGGAAAGATGGGTCATATCTGGCCCAACAGAACCAAAAAGACCAGATCCCATGACAAAATTCTGGATCCTTGTGTATCAGGTCCCATGGACCCAATATCATTGTCTTAAGGTTTCTGTCCCTTCACCACCTGTCATAGGCGATCGGACATTGAATGGGGTTGAATTAGTCAACAATTGGCTGATCCGGCTGTTCTGAGCCCCTCCCCCCCAAACCAGTCCTAAAAACCATGGGCCCCCCAGATATTCATGTCTAATAGGCACAGGTAAAAAAGAAACAATTAACTGAGAGATTAAGCACAAAATATAGACACATCTTTATGCACAAAAGCAGGAATCAACAAAGACCGTCATGCACGTAATAAAGCTGAAACAACAGGAAGAGCATGATTTCTATACCCATGGAGTAATTTAATGAGCTGTGGTTGCAATTCTTCATCTCTTAGCTTGTGTATTCTGTTGGAGATCACAACTATTGACTTGATCGCTACGTCAATCTTTGTCCGCAACTTCCTTATGGAAACCCTGGTGGCATCAATCTTATGAGGTTCTGCTCCCATATTGTCTAAATTTCTTAATCTTTTGCAGAGCTTTTCATAAATGAGTCGCAGTTTTTCTTCATCCTGCATAAGCAAGAAACGTTGGAATTTCACATAATTACCATCGTTAAACATGGTTTTCCATGAAAATGATTTAAAATTCCATAAATTTTCTAGTAGATTCAACTATTTAAGCAAAAAGACCAGAAGCCTGTATTTTTCACAGAAAAGTTGGCTGAAGAGTTGAGGCCAGCGCTGGTATAATTTTATTATTTAACAAAAATCGACATTTCAAATAGGATACGATTATGACATTTGGAATATAACCTCATCCTGGATAGAAATAACATATCATTCCGATCACAAAGAAACATATCTTTAGAGATAAACTATAGGGCAAAGAAGAGAATACATATAGATGCTATATGTGAAGGTAGAGCTGTTCAATAATTGGTTTAACCCAAAAAACCAATCCAAACCAACCTAAAATCTCGGGTTAATTCAGTCAGGCTCAAAAAGCTAATCGGGTTAATCAAGTTTAGTAAGTTGTAGCATGATTAAACCCAAGCCAAAGCAGCAACCCAAATTATAGAAATTACTAAAGTTGAAAGAAAATTTTATCATACAACTATAAGACCTTTAATCATAATGTTGTATGGCAGTAAATGTTAACCAATAGAAGAAAATTATACATCTAAAATAAGTGTTACTAAAATGAATGTTAAGATGGAAGTGTGGTCATACTAAATTAGACATAATCATAGTTGTCAAGGCGACAAGGCACCCAAAGTGCTGAAGGGTACTGATTCTACTTAGACGACAAGACGACCGCTTAGACGCCGCCTAGGCGGTCAAGGTAGTATTCAAGGAAGACTGAGTCATGGGTCATTATACATAAAAATATGCATAAATATAATTAAATTTTTTACATTATAATTGAATATGAGTGTTTTATCTATGTATATAAGTAAATATGATGTGTGTGTGAAAAAGAAAAGAGTAGAATAGGTTTTTATAAAATTTAAGTAAATAACACATTTATGATTATAAAATTTATATATGTGCGATAGCATAAGTGATAGTGAAATATCGTTATAATATTATTAAATGGGGGGTGCAAAGTAGTCGCGGATCGACTTGCGCGGTCAGGTCGCGGGGGTCAAAGGGGCAGCGTCCCTTGTGGGGGTTGTCAGAGGGGTGAAATCCCCCGAAAGAAAAAAAGTATGTAATAGTATAAGTGATTTTATATATGTAATTATGAAAGTGTGAGTATTTATTTTTGGATAAGGAGTTAATCTTGATAAAATAAGAGAGATAGAGAGAGGGAGAAGAAAAAGCTGAAAGAGAACTTAATTAAGTATATAATATATGTTTATAATCATAAATCTTAAATATATATGATAGTATAAGTGATAGTGAAATATATTAATATGTTCAAACTATCATTAAATAGATCTCCCTTGTGAGGGATATTAAGGGGGCAAAACTCCTCAAAACTATTTTTTTAATCATGTAAAAATATCCAGGGTGCCTTGCCTGAGCGCCTTGGGCGCCTTTTTGGCCCCAGACAAGGCACCCTGGCAAGGCACCATTGGAAAAGTGCCTTGCCACCTAGGCGGGCGTCTTGACAACTATGGACATAATACATAATGAATATGTTAGAAAAAATGTGGGAGCAACTGCAATTGTAGACAAATTAAAACAAGAGAGATTGAGATAGTGGGAACATATTAAATGTAGACTTAAGTAAACACCATTTAGAAAGGTAGAAAATTATCAAAATAATAGAAATAAAAAGAGATGTGGTAGACCAAGTTAATATGGAAGAGGGTAATTCAATATGATTTGGAAAAGTCAATATCTCAAAAGAATTAAGTCAAAATCGACATGAATGGAGAAAGAGAATCCAAATGATCGACCCCAATTAATTTGAGATTAACACTTAAGTTGTTAAGTTGGACAGACCGTGCTGGGCTCTTTAATATAAAACTCATGTAATATTCATGCTGTTTTTACATGAACTATGTTTGATCAAGATGGAAACAAATATAGCTTTCAAATGTAACCTTTTTTATTTGACCTGAACGAAAAAGATTTAACTTGGTTGTGTTTGGTTCTAGTTGATGATGCACTTCGCTTTGGTTTGGATTGACTTTTTCCCTCTATAAACCAAACCAAAGTAACCCGTTCATAGAAAACCCATTTTCCTTGGGATATCAGTTTATTAGTGTTCCGGCCTGATTCTTTTTGCTTTCCTTTCTTTATCAACAAACTTTTAGTCCTTTTCTACTTTCATTAAATGAAATGTGACTTCTTCTATTCCAAACACCTAAAACAGGACTGGATCGACCACCTGAAAAGGCAGGCACCAATCCTGGTCCAATCAGCCAAGATCATGGTTTCTAATTGATGCGGGAGGGGAAAGAAATTGCTATTTGTATGCGTAAATGATGTAACCTCAATTTTAAATATTTTATGTTTTTTTGAAATTCATTTTCCTTTTGGATTTGAATTTGATTAGACCTTAGCATTGACTTTGTAAGAAAATAGATGATATTCCATAAAAGTATTAACTAGGGTCAAAATTATATGTTGAGGTTATTAGGTTCTTTAAAAATTGATTTTGACCTCTCCCCGTCGGATGGTGCGAAGATCCGACGTTAATTACATCGAGATTTCTCGAATACCCTTGATTATCGTCATAGCAATCCATTGAGTAGAAAACATACATCCACAAAATAAGCATTCACATACACACATAGGAGAAAACAGTCCCATGAATTTGATGGAAGGCAAGCATTTAATTTAATTTTAAATTTAATTTGAATTTGATTAAAATTGATTTGAGTTGAATTGATTTGAATTTAGTTTGAGTTGAATTTAATTTGTTAATTGCTTTTGGTTTGGGTTGAAATTTGATTTGTTCATTTTTAATTGAATCAATTGATTTGAGTTGTTTATTGATTTAAGTTTGGTTCAATTTGAATTTGTTGATTGATTTTAAACTTGATTTGATTTTGATTTGATTTGTTTATTGTTTGATTTTTTGTTTGAAGTGAATTTTGTTGGGGTTGATTTATTTAAATTTAGTTTGATTGGAGTTGAATTTGAATTTCGTCTTGATCAATTTGGATTTATTTTATTGAGTCTGACTTTGATTTAATTTGTATTTGAATTGGTTTGATTAGTTTGAATTTGAGTTTGTTTAAATTGATTGAAATTTGGATTTGGTGTGTGAGTTTTAATTTGATTTGAATTGCATCTGAGAGATTATTTTTCTTCTTTTTTTATGAGTTTGACGTTTTCTGATGTAAGAATTTAAGGTTTCTGGGTCCTCTTTCATGTGACTTATAAGTTTTAGGCTTATGTGAATTGATTTGGGGTTTGATTATCTTGAATTTGCTTATGGGTTGTTTATTAATTTAAATTCAGTTTGTTTATTTTAATCTTAATCTGTTTGATTAAAATTTGGTTAAATTTTATTTATGAGATTGGATTGTTTTCAGGTTTGTGTTTGATTCATTTGAATTTAATTTTAATTAAGTTGAGTTTGATTCATTTGATTCATTGGTTTAAATTAGATTTCAATTAAATCTGCTGAGTTTGTGTTTCATGAATTTGACAGTTTCTGGGTGCTCCCTTATGCAACTTTCAGATTTATGTGAAATGATTTGGGTGGTTTTGAATTTGAATTGATCTGACAGACTTGACAAGTTAGAGATTATCTTTGGATTTATTGAAATTTACATGATTGGATCTGGATTAAATTTGACTGAGATTAAATTGAATTGGATTTATGTGAGTTGGATCCAGAGAATTTGATATTTTGACAGGTTTGAAAATTGAGTTTAATGAGCTAATTAGAATCCATTCTTTACTTATTACAATCTGATATCTGCGGATGTGAAAATTATGCTTTAAGTTTGACTTACAGATTTATGCAGATCATATGGATTGATTTGGGTTTGATCGGTTGGACTTGATTGAACTGGAGAGTTTTAATCCCTAAGCTTAATTATCATCTTGGCCCTCTTGTTTGTTTGAAGTTGGGTTTTATTTGCAGAATCTGATTTATGATTTTTAGGTTTTCCAGATTTTTAGATTTGAAATTCTGCATATTTTTACAGGCTTCGGTTTCTTATTTTTAGATGTGAAGTTTCAGATTTTTAAATTTCAGTTTGTGAATTTCAGTTTTCTGTATGTTTGATTTCAGAATTGATTTTTAGATTTTGGACCTCGGAGTCCGGATTCTGTATTTTCAGGTTTGCAGATTTTTTATTCCAGATTTTTAGATTTCAGACTTCTGAAATGGATTCTGGCTTCGGGTTCCAGGCTCTGATTTCTGATTTTGGTTTTTGTTTCGGATTTGGCTCATAAATCTAAGTCTGGCCTTAAAGATTTGAAAGTTTCAGATTTGTGTGTATTGTTAGATTTCAGTCTCCGGTTTCAAATTTGAAGTTCAGATTTTCTGATTTATACATTTTCGGTTTTCTGACCTCTGATTTCCAGACTTTATGCTCCAGACTTCAGATTTCAGACCTCTATTTTCTAAATTTTTCAGCTTTCAGATTTTACAGTTTTTCCAAATTTTCTTTTGTCTTGCCTTCTAGGAAATCTCAAGTGATTGTTCTCTCCTTGTAGTATCGACATGTGCACTTAACATCAGCTCTTTATTGTTCTCTCAATATGAGACATGATTACAATTTGACCAGAAATTCAGTCCTTTGAATCCTTGATGGACATGTAGCCTGTTTGATGATGAAAAAGCACCCGGTCTTTGATAGACTTGTGGGCACTCCTCTCACTGATTTGAGATTGAATACACCCGGCTTTTGATAAGCTTGTGGGGAATCAATCAATTTACTGATTTGAGATTGAGCACACCCGGCTTTTGATAAGCTTGTGGGGACTCATCTCATAACTCATGAACCTCATTAGCTCATAGTTTGGCATATCGGCATGTTGATCATACACAGCCTTCTGTTGGAACCTCGAATTTCAAAAGATTTCAGCTTTATTTTTGGAAATTCATTTTCCTTTTGAATTTGAATTGGATTCGACCTTAGTATTGACTTTGTAGGAAAATAGATGGTATTCCATAAAAGTATTAACTAAGGTCAATGATATTTAAAATTATAATTTGAGGTTGTTAGGTTCTCTGAAAATTTATTTTGACCTCTCCCCGTCGGATGGTGCGAAGATCCGACGTTAATTACATCGAGATTTCTCGAATACCCTTGATTATCGTCATAGCAATCCATTGGAACGGAAGACATACATCCACAAAAAAATAAACATTCACACATAGGAGAAGACAACCCCATGAAATTAGTGGAATGCAAGAACTTAATTTGGTTTTGAATTTGATTTGAATTGATTTTTTATTTGAATTTGATTGATTAAGTTTGACTTGGATTTGATTTGGAAAGTGATTTTAGTTTGGTGTGTGAGTTTTAATTTGATTTGATTTGATTTAATTTAATTTGAATTAATTAATTGATTTAAGTTTGTTTGGAATGAATTTTGTTGGAATTGAATTTAAATTACAGTTTGGTTTGGTTAAAATTGATTTAAGTTGAATTTGTTTTGGGTGAATTTGACCCTCTGTGGGTTTATGCAAATTTCAGACTTTTAAAATGATTTGGGTTTAAGTTTGAATTTGATTAATTGAGTTAAGTTTAGTTCAGTTTGAATTGGTTAATTGATTTTAAGTTTGATTTGGGTTTTAGGCAGTTTGTTTGACTTATGGAATATGATTTGTTGGAATGGGTTTAATTTGAGAAAACTTTGGGTTATGTTGGATTTGGTTTAATTTGAGTTTGTGTCGAACCAAAAAAATCTCTCTTAAAAGAGAGAGAAGAAAAAAGGGGGAAGAAGAAGAAACGGAACAGGAGGGAGAAGCCGAAGGAGGAGCAAAAACCCCCTTATCACCGCCAGGCAAAAGGGGCTAAGGACCCCAATGTGGTCGTCGTCACCCTCCTGCACATCGGTCAAGCCCACCGGGAGCGGGAGAAGCCGACGTCGCCTTCGCGGTCACTGGAGAACCTCCTCCCGCCATCGCCGGAGTCTGCCTGAAGCCACTGCCGCAAAGTTCTCCCGTTGGGAACCCTCGCGCGCTCGCGTTGAGAGGGAGACAAGGAGGAGGAGAAGAAGACGGTCCCGTAGCCACCCTGTTCTGCTGGAATCGTCGCCGGAAGTCTTCGCCGCAAAGCCTGCTGCCGTCGGGAGACCCTGCGTACGCACACGTCGTCGGCGCCGGGAGGGAGCCGCAGGCAGAGCGTCGGAGAGGAGCTCCTCCCGCAGTCGTCGTCGTCGCCGCCGTTGCCAGAGCCCACCGTCGCCGGAGCCGTCGCCGGGGCCCGCCGACGCCATCGTCGGAGCCCGCCGGAGCTCGCCGCGACAAAGCCCTCGCGGGCGTCTCTTGTCGGGGAGAGAGAAGGGCCGAAGGGGGGAGGCAGTTCGCGGTCAACCGCGGTCAGCAAAAAAAAATAAGAAAAAAAGAAAAGGGGCAAACGACAGGCGGTCGTGGGCCACGCGTGCGCCCACGCGCGGGCGGCCGTGAGGGTGAGACCCGGTCAAAGACCGGGCCAGCACCGGGGGGTGAACTTACCCCCCGGTTTGACTCTGGTCAAACAGCACCGAAAAAGCTCAAAAAAGGGGGGGAAATGGGGGTAACTCCACCCCACTCCGGTCACCCCCCACTAACTCGAAAATGGGTTTAGTGGGGTCTTCCAAATGACCCTTTTGCCCCTCCAAAAACCTCTATAAATACCCCCCAAGTGCCATACGTACATGGGGTTGGAGAGTGTGAAGAAAAAAGAGAGAGTTGGGAAGAGAGAGAAGCTCTACATTCTCACCTCGGTTTTGCGCTACCTTTCCATAAAAAGGGGCCCAAAATAGTAAACTATTTTGGATAGAAAATAGCCAACCCAACTCCGGTCTAGCCGAAATGCTGCCGAAATTATGTGGTTTTGCGCTACCTTTCCATTAAAAGGGGCCCAAAGTAGCTTGCTATTTTGGACACAAATAGAAAACCCAAATCGGTCAAACCGAAATGCCGGTCAAACCGAACGGGAATTCAAATCGAAAACCCAAATCGGTCAAACCGAAATGCCGGTCAAACCGAACGGGAATTCAAATCGAAAACCCAAATCGGTCAAACCGAAATGCCGGTCAAACCGAACGGGAATTCAAATCGAAAACCCAAGTCGATAAAGCCGAAATGCCGGTCAAACCGAATGGGAAATCAACATGAAAACCCAAATCGGTAAAACCGAAATGCCGGTCAAACCGAACGGGAATTCTAAATGAAAACCCAAATCGGTCAAACCGAAATGCCGGTCAAACCGAACGGGGATTCAAATAGAAAACCCAAGTCGGTCAAACTGAAATACCGGTCAAACCGAATGGGAAATCAACATGAAAACCCAAATCGGTAAAACCGAAATGCCGGTCAAACCGAACGGGAATTCTAAATGAAAACCCAAATCGGTCAAACCGAAATGCCGGTCAAACCGAACGGGAATTCAAATCGAAAACCCAAATCGGTCAAACCGAAATGCCGGTCAAACCGAACGGGAATTCAAATCGAAAACCCAAGTCGATAAAGCCGAAATGCCGGTCAAACCGAATGGGAAATCAACATGAAAACCCAAATCGGTAAAACCGAAATGCCGGTCAAACCGAACGGGAATTCTAAATGAAAACCCAAATCGGTCAAACCGAAATGCCGGTCAAACCGAACGGGGATTCAAATAGAAAACCCAAGTCGGTCAAACCGAAATACCGGTCAAACCGAATGGGAAATCAACATGAAAACCCAAATCGGTAAAACCGAAATGCCGGTCAAACCGAACGGGAATTCTAAATGAAAACCCAAATCGGTCAAACCGAAATGCCGGTCAAACCGAACGGGAATTCTAAATGAAAACCCAAATCGGTCAAACCGAAATGCCGGTCAAACCGATCGGGAATTCTAAATGAAAACCCAAATCGGTCAAACCGAACGGGAATTCAAATAGAAAACCCAAATCGGTCAAACCGAAATGCCGGTCAAACTGAACGGGAAATCAAAATGAAAACCCAAGTCGGTAAAGCCGAAATGCCGGTCAAACCGAATGGGAAATCAACATGAAAACCCAAATCGGTAAAACCGAAATGCCGGTCAAACCGAACGGGAATTCAAATCAAAAACCCAAATCGGTAAAGCCGAAATGTCGGCAAACCCGAATAAGCTCCAAGAAATGCCGCATAGCAAATGCAATCAAGCCATTCTTGGATATATGAAGACAATCTGGTTCGGTAAGGCCGAAATGCCGAAAAGGCCGAAACCCAGATCGGTAAAGCCGAAATGTCGGCAAACCCGAACATGGTCCAGAAATGCCGCATATCAAATGCAATCAAGCTATTCTTGGATATACGAAGAAAATCTGGTTCGGTAAGGCCGAAATGCCGAAAAGGCCGAAACCCAGATCGGTAAAGCCGAAATGTCGGCAAACCCGAACAAGTTCCAGAAATGCCGCATATCAAATGCAATCACGCTATTCTTGGACCCATGAAGACAATCTGGTTCGGTAATGCCAAAATACCAGAAAAGCCGAAACCCAGATCGGTAAAGCCGAAATGTCGGCAAAACCGAAGAAGCTCCAGAAATGCCGCATATCAAATGCAATCAAGCCATTCTTGGATATACGAAGACAATCTGGTTCGGTAAGGCCGAAATGCCGAAAAGGCCGAAACCCAGATCGGTAAAGCCAAAATGTCGGCAAACCCGAACAAGCTCCAGAAATGCCGCATATCAAATGCAATCAAGCCATTCTTGGACACATGAAGACAATCTGGTTCGGTAATGCCAAAATACCGAAAAAGCCGAAATCCAGATCGGTAAAGCTGAAATGTCAGCAAAACCGAAGAAGCTCCAAAAATGTTGCATATCAAATGCAATCAAGTCATTCTTGGACATACGAAGAAAATTTGGTTCGGTAAAACCGAAATACCGGCAAAGCCGAAACTCAAATCGGTAAAGCCGAAGTGCTGGTCAAATCGAACAAACTTTGACATGTGTTGAGGAACAAAGGCTCGAATGCCCCCTCATTTATTGTACTTCCATGTACTCAAATCGACATGAAATAAATTCAAGTTCGATTGACCCGATGTGTCATCCAAAGATGACATCTAATCCCCATGGACTTTGAGAGGTGGATAAAAATTAAACAAAATTGTCTAAGTCAACAAATGACCAAAGACATAAACAAAACAAATCAAATCAAATCCCAAACCAAAAAGAAAATCAATGAACCCAAACTTAAAAGTTTGAATTAAGTTCAACCAAATTCCATCTCATAAGGTCATGGGGATATGTCTTCCAGCTTTCTTTATGTGGATGAATGACTTCCGATCAATATGTTGCTGTGACGGTCAATCAAGGGTATTCGAGTGTTTGTTCGATGTAATTAACATCGGAATATCGCAAGTCCGGTGGAGAGAGGTCAAAATTTATTTTCAAAGAACTCAGATAACCTCACAAATTAAATTGTGGTTCAGATCATCTAAGTGGTGGGTGATACCCATATCGACACTTAGCAAATCTGTGGAACCATCGGTGTTCCTATAAAATAATACCACATCAAATTAGCTAATACTCCTATGAATACCACATATTTTCATAGTAGTCAATGCTAGCCTAAAGCAAAAAGAATTTTCTACCAGAAAAGACTGGGGAAAATTCGAGGTTCCAACAGTTTGTTAAATTTGTTAGAATTCAGTTGAATTTTATTTGGTTTGGGGAATTCAGTTTGAGTTGGGTTGATTGGTTTTAAACTTGATCTGAATTTGATTTAGTTTGAGAGAAATTTAATTGAATGTTTCCAAATTTTGGATTTTTACAATTTTCCGATTTGCTTAGGGAAATTAGAGTTGAGTTTGATTTGATTTCAATTTTGTTTGATTTAGATTTCAGTTAAACCTGCAGATTTTGACAGCTTCTGGGTTCTCTTATGCAATTTTCAGATTTTAGCTAGCTATTATCAAGTTTATATAGATTTCAAAGTTGACTTGGATTTCAGATTTTTGGAGTTCAAATTCTGCACTTTCTGTCCCCAAGTTTCTACATTTTAAATTCTACTCAGCCCTCTGCTCCTTATTTTGGACACAAAGCTCACATTCTGACCTCTTCGATTATCAGACTCCCACCCTTATCAATTCAAATTTCAGATTTTAGATTTTTAGGCCCTGCACAAATTCAGATTCATTAAACCTCAGACTTTCAGATTTCTGCACTTACGGACCTCAAATTTCAAATTTTAAATTTTAGATCTGACACTCTGCACATTTTCACAACCCTCGGCTCTTTGTAAAGTCCCGATTTTTTTTGATTTCTCCAAATTCCAGACTCCCTGCAGATCCTGCATCTTTTCCAAATTGCAGGTTTTCTCAAGTGAATTTCTGCACCAAAACAGATTTTCAGAACTTCAATCTTTCAGATTTTCGGATGTTTTAATTGCAGACTTTATATTTCAGCATTTCAGATCTCCCAGATTTCAGATTTTGAGATGGGTTCTGGCCTCTGGCGCCCAGGCTCTAATTTCTGTTTTTGGTTTGTTGCAGATTTGGGTCATAAACCTATGTCTGGCCTTAAAGGTTTGAGAATTCGGATTCGGTGTACGGATCCAGAATTCAGATTTGCTTTGAGAGTGTTTTAATTTGGGGATTTGGTTGTATGAAAATTCAGATTTTTAGACTTACAGGTTTCAGAATTTTTAAGTCTTTTTACCGGCTTCAAAATCTTTCAGAATTATTGAAATCTAAATGTTGTAACTTTTTTTTTTTTACAATGTCAACTTTAGACTTGCATTCCTTCAATTTCATGGGCCGTTCTATAAGCCCCAATGACAACGATGATATGCAAAATTCAGAACTTCCATTTATTGGCAAATCTGAATACATATTACACATGGGATCATAAGAAATTTTGGCATGACCCCTTTCCCTCCAATTGTTGAGACATACCCCTCTTAGTAGGTGGAGTTTGATACTCCCTACTTTGGGGGGAAAGGATCGGTGAAAGATGGGAGCTTGCCCATTTCCCCGTCCAGGATCAAACACACCGGGGACATGCCCGAGTGCCCGTCCTTTGAGGTAGCCTATATGGAATAGACTAGCTCTTAATTGAACTTCTTTTCTCAAATTTTGATTAAGTTTTTTTTTAAGGCCTTGATGGCCGGTTCAATCCTCATTGGGCCAAGGTGACCACTTGGAGCTTTGAAGGCCCTGGCGGCCAAACTGTTCTTATTGGGCCTTAAAGGCCTGTTTGGGCTTCATCTAGGCCCTGTCGGCCAGCTCTCTTGGCCCTGATGGCCTCTCTGGTTCTGTCCGGAGACTGGGTGGATCCTCCTGCTGAAACAAGGCCCTGACGGCCTGATTGACCCTGGCCAGGACTGGACTCTGACATGCCTTAAAGAGATCCGCAGCACTTGACCCTCATCTGATCCAGAAGATGGGACCGGATTGGGAGATTGAGGGGCTGTTTAGAGGTGAGTTTGGGGGACTGATTTAAGGAGGAAATCAGGCTCTAGCTACCGCCTGCTCAAGGTTTGTTTTAAGGACTTCTAAACAGGACATTTCGGTATGATTTTCTTGGGGTGCCTAAAGACCTGTCTAGGCAGCCTAATCGGATGCTATTTCAGGGTGATTTAGGACTGGATTAGGGGCCTGAACAAGGTGTTTATGTGGCATTACATAGGAAGTATGCTTAGTCTGAACAGAATTTCAGTGTGGGGGTGGTTTTAGGATTTGAGGGGACTGATATATGGACAGATTTATGGAATCTGGATGGGGTATTAAAAGGGGTCGAATGACATGGTTGGAAGGCTTGTCCAGAGGGGTTTTGAAGAAGGGCTTAAAGAGAGGGCTTGAAGAGGGAGAGGGGATGTGACCGAACCCTTTAACCTTACCTTTTTCTTCTTCTTCTTCACCTTCCTTGGCTCCTCAGCAGCAGTACGCAGCAGCCTTCTTGAGCCTGTCACCCAGCCTCTTTCTTCTTCCCACCGGAGCTCTCCTCTTCACGTAAAAACACTCCAACCAACCCCCTTTCTCTATCCGACAGGTCTCTCTTAAAGAGAGGAAACTGTCCAACGCAACCTCCCCCCAACATGGAGGAAGTGGAGATCATGGGAGTAGTGGCCGTAGTGGGGGGAAGTTCAATTTACTGACCCCCCCCCACGTTCCTTTTTCTCTTTTTTTTTTCTTTTAAGCTCTCCTGGAAATTCTGGAAGTCAACATTTTTTATTTTTGTGATACTAATATTGATTCATATGCTCTTGTTACTAACTCTTACTATAAATTACTATCACTTTTTATATATTTCTAACTCACTAAATATCTATTACAATCACCTGTTATCAATTATTAAACCTTTAAACATATTAACTTTTTATAAATATTATTACTCATTTGCATATATTAATAACCCTATGTATATAATACTAATCTACTTTTCATATTACTAACATGCAATTAATAAGTGATTGGGGTGGGTTAGTAACACATACCGTGAGTTAATAAATGATTATATGATTTTCATGATTTTTTTGGAGTTGATATCAATTTATCTTGATGGTTAGAAATATATGTAAAAGCTTAGTAATATATGTAAAGCATTAATAACAATAAAATATGAAAGAATATAAATTAAAAACTGATTATATGATTTTTAAATATTTTTTGGGGTCATTATGAATTTATCTTGAGGGTTAGTAATATATGTAAAATGTTAATAATACGTGTAAAGCATTAGTAACTAGAAATTCTGGAAGAGTGTGAGTTAAAAATTGATTATATAATTTTTAAAATTTTTTGAGATTAATATCGATACACTTTGAGGGTTACTAAATATGTAAAAAGTTAGTAACTGAAAATTTTGATAAAATATGAGTTAATAACTTATTATATGATTTTTTAGAGTTAATATCGATTTATTTTGAGGATTAATAATATATGTAAATAGTTAGTAACAAAAAATTTTTGAGAGAATATGAGTTAATAATTTATTAAAAAAATTTTAGGTTAATGTCAATTTATTTTGAGGGTTAGTAATATATGTAAATGGTTAGTAACTAAAAAATTAAGGGGGTTAGCAATATATAAAAAGGTTAGTAACAAGAAAATTTGAGGGACTAGTATCATATGTAAAAGATTAATAATATATATATATTAATGGTTAGTAGCTATAAATTCTAGAGGTTAGTAATATAAAGTGCTATTAACAAGAAAATCCAGGAGCTAATACTATACGCAATTAGTTAATAAAATATGTAAAGGGTTAATAACTAAAAAATTCGGGGGGTTGGTAATATGTGTAAAGGGTTAATAATCTATGTAAATGATTAGTAACTAGAAAGTTCGGGGAATTAGTAATATATGTAAAGTGTTAATAATGAGGGTTAGTAATAAGAAAAATTGGAATATTAATAATATATGTAAAGAGTTAGTAATGAGAAAATGCGAGGGGTTACTAACCCTCCTATTTTTTAAGATTTTTCCCGTTATTAACCTTCTAAATTTTCTCGTTAGTAACCTTTTACATATATTACTAACCCATTGAATTTTTCAAATACTAACCTTTTACATATATTATTAACCCTCAAAATAAATCGATAAAAAATCTAAAAAGTCATCTAATAAATTATTAACTTGTATTCTCCCAAAATTTCCAATTATTAACTATTTACATATATTATTAATCTTCAAACTAAATCGATATTGACCCTAAAAAATTCTAAAAAAATCATGTAATAAGTTACATATCCTACCAGCTTTTTAGTAATAAAGTTTCAGTGGATCAGTAATATATGGCAAAGGTTAGTGATATATAGCAAGGGTTAGTAAGAAAATATATGAAGTTCATAAATGAGCGGATGACTTAGTATTATATATAAGAAGTTAGTTATATATGTAAGAGATTAGTAACAGAAAAAAAGTGACTTCTATTTGATCACTAACGTCATTTCATTCCGTCACGTGAGCACTTTAAGTGATAGTACTATGGTTTCTTTTTATTATAGACTGTGGCCTGTGGGTGTTCCCTCCTTCGATTATTTGAGGTGATGTGAACTTGAAGTGAAGATGATATCGGACATTGTTCTGAAGGTGAGAGAGAAGATTGGACAATGAATGGCCTTCTGGAGGTGGGAGAAGAAGTGTTGTTCACCGAGGGTGAGGCTTACCTACCTTAAGATAGGGGGTGGGAGCACCATGGCCACTAGAGTCCTCTGGAGACAATGATGTCGGGGAAGAGGAGGCAGGACTGGGAGGAGAGAAAAAGAGGGAAACAACACTAGGAAAAGATACCGGAAATCACTTTCATAACAAAATGCATCATCCTCGTTCAGCTGCAGTGTAGGACTTTCATAAAAACCCATTTCTACCCTTCGGTTCCTCTTTAAAATCCTATTGCAAAATGATCCTTGTAATAAAATAAAATTGCATAAAAGTAACAACTAAACACTGTTAAATAAAAAATAAATAAATACGTTGTCAATCTCCAAATATTTGGTAAATCAGGTTCGATCGCTTCCTCGTCAGTAATATTGGTGAGAAACCACAAGATGCTGCAAGAATATTGGTTTCTATGGGCTGCCATCGCTAGAGGGACCGCTGGAGCTGCTGTAGAGAGCAGCAGCACCTGTTGGCACTATCATCAGGGAAGACAAACATGGTTCAGATTTATGGACCCAGGGGAGCTGCAAAATGCCTAATCTGCAGAAGTAAATTGCAGATCCACTTGTTAAGAGCCACCATCCAGATCTGAGAATTCGGATGACTGCCTATCTGAAGCAATGCAATGCCTGCAAGGAGCCAGTCTGCTCCCCACCGCCACCTTCCGGTGGCCATCTTTGCCCCTCAAGGGCGTCAGATATTGCAAGAATATTGGGAGATAAGATCTCACCTCGCCAACAATCCAGAGGCAAAGTCAAGATACAAGTTGGCATTCCTTGGCCATTATTGGCAGGATCCGCCAGAATCAGATTATCCTAGGGTGGTAATGCCAATCTGGATCAGCCCGACATTGTCGAGATTAGTGAACCATATAATCTAAAATCATATAACTATGTAGTCCATAACAAATAAATAATAGAGTACTATATTTCGATAGTAAATAATGTTGGACCAAATGTTCATAGATAATTGTATTCTCATAAAACAAACTAACAGTGCTTACCCAATGACTCATTAAAAGTATGTGCAATGAGCATACTTCAACTCACTATAGTTTTGAATCCAACTAAAAAATTGTGTTTCTTCTCCAGACGAAAAAGCCATAATCTCAAGTAAATCTAGTAACTATATGTTTTCAACTTGTCAATGTTACAAAAAACTAGCAATCTACTTTTTAAAGAGGTATGAGAAAATAAAATTATTTATGCCAATAATAAGTGAAATATGAAGCAAAATGGGATCCAAAAAAGGACTTCCTGCGAGTTCGAAGCTCATGCAATTTTGCCTGGTTCTATGTAAGGCCAACTCGACAGACAATTTTTATTGTTTTGAATGGTATGCATCAGCCATCTGGATATTCTGCCTATTTTGAAGATTTTTTAGTGATCAATTCTCACCCTCTTTCTAAGCAAGACATTACCCCCCCACCGTGGACTAGACTTTGTTATGCAACGTGCAAATAGTAAATGTAATTTTATTGTTTATACCCATGTAAATCAATGCATAGGCTCAGGAGGAACTTTTGGTACACAGGAAGTGAAACCCAATGAAGAAAAAATTTGAATTGTCAACAGAAAATTATACCTTGACTTCCTTATAGAGCTTCTTCTCCCAAACAGATAATTTTTCCAATGTCGTCGAAAGATTACCATACTTCACATTCAACAAATTTCCTGAGCTCCTAACCGAAATCTTTGAACTTTTAAGTGAGTGGGTGGTAGAGTAATGCGCTCCATTCAATGTGTGATATGAATGTGCCAATATAGGAAAATAATCCAAAATCCTGGAAGAAAACACTGCAAAAACATTTATGAGTAGTACTAGTGGCTCGCGTATCTTGGTCTTTTCAGGTCAGTTCTTACTATGACAGAAACATTAGTTTTATATCCATTCAGTTGCACTCAACAACATTGCTCTTGAACAGATAGTATTAATTGGACAAGTGTTCACAGGCTAACAGCTACCATCATAGAGTCTCAAAATGGTGGCTACACTTCATTAATGAACAATCATGACAAACAAAGAAATTATGTAAAAATTGGAAATGTTCTTTTGAAAATAATAAATAATTGAGTATGGCCATTTCAATGGAAAGATGTATTCATAAGATCAATGTTAATTTAATTATATAAAATTATTTAATTTCTAAACTTTAAACCTGCAGATGTTATCCTTTTTCCCTTTGCTATCAGCTCAATTGTTAGCTCTCAAGAAATGACGAACCCAGAGCAATGAAAATGTTAGTGATTCAGTAAATGAACAGTTCTAGAGTAAACATAGAAATATGCACCATTAATCCTAGGGGCTAGGAGAGACATGCAACTATGCAACTGAATATGTATCAATCCAACCTCTTGAAATGAATGATAGCATGGCACACCTTAGATCACTAAGCAGTGTCTTTAATGATGAGTCTAGGTAATCATGTTATCCACGTAAGCACCTCAATGTGAAAGAATCATATCTCTCTCAGAAAATAATTTGCTTGTATTCAAAAACCCTAACTCAGAGAGCTGCAATAGCCCATGTAGTCAAACACAAGAATTCAAATGTTTGTGTTTTCAGTAAGTTGAAAAGATAAACTCTTAGCATTTGATAACAGCAGGAAACAAACAAATATTTGAACATGTGACTGAATGTGAAGTGATTAGAAGATATGGCTGAAAACACAACACCTGAAGACATGATCTTGAAATATGAATATCAAAATAGATATAATATCAATTTTGATACTCTAACAAACAGATCATTAGACATCAACCCATCTATTCAATACAAAGGCCTTAAAAAATGTATGTCAAATTGTCAATCTACATTTCTTCATTGAGAAGAGATCCATTACCTACCTACATATAGAATAGAGCAGATTATCAACATGTTTTATAGCTTCTTATATATTTGGAATGTCAATGTGCTCAAAGGATTTCTCGAAACCAAAGTGACAAAAGTTAAAATGCTTAAGATGTACCTTTTAACATTGCATTCCTTGACTGATAACGCAGCTTCCCCACCTCGAGCATAGCTGAAACTTCCCTTCCGGAAGTTGCAGCCAACTTGAACTGTTCCTTTATCTCCTTTGTAACTGCAGTAATATTCCTACTACCCTCCGTGGATAAAGCTGTTTCAAGTGTTGGCCCACTATCATCTGTAGGCAGTGACGTTTCCAACTCAAATGTTACTTCCTTCTTCCTTGTTTCCTCCTCTTCAATGTCTTTCAGTTTGGAATCGTCTTCAGAACCTCTAGTTTTACTACCCTTCCCAGAACTGTTTGATGCACTACCATCTCCAGAGCCTCTGTTTGTACTACTTCCTCCAGAACTTTTCAGGTTACTGCCTTCAGAACTGTTTCTACTCCCTTTATCTTCTGTATCTGTTGCATGCTTGTCACTAGTTGGCACATTCTTGGAACTACTTGGCCCAGGTTCTGCTGAAGCATTAACATTCATTTTCTTCCTTTTTGTTGGTATGCTACTGAGCTCTGACTCCGTTTCCTCTTCTAAATCTGGAATCCCCTCCTGCTCCCTGACATCACTTGAATCAGGACTGCCCGTCAGAGAACCCAACCTGTAGCTGGAATAGAACTGCTCGTAGGATTGAAAAGGGTTAAGAAAGTCCCATGTAGAAACTTCGGGAGCAGGCGGCGGAGGGATCTCCGGGGGAGTAGGAGGGGGCATCTGGGGGGGCATCTGGGGTCCATGATAGTAGTAGGAAGAAGAATCACCTGCAGGATTCGAATTCATGGGTGCACCAGGATACCCGTCCGGCAAACCCGAGGGAGACGCATAGCCATATCCAGCGAATGGGGCCTCATAAACCATGGCGGGGATCGCCGTGGAATGCCTCATGTAGCTGTAGCGTGGGCTCGGAACGTCCGACGAAGCGTATGAATAAGGTACTCCGCCGCCTCCGTTTCCGCCACTCTCAGGGATCTCGTCAGAATCCGAGTCGGTGGACAAATGCAGGTGGGAACCTTCGGGGGAGAGGGAATGCAGGTGCGATGCCGGGGAAGACGAGGAGCCGCCGCCACTTGCAATCGCGCCGGAAGCGACAGAGTCGGCAGGGGACCCGCCCTTGGGCTTCGGCGTCTTCCCTTCGGATGAGGGGATCGTGAGCACAGGGGAGGACGGTGTCCCCGACGATGACGACGGTGTCGGCACCACCGCGAGCTCCTCCTGCACGAAACGTTGCAGGGCTTCTCCGACTCCCTCCAGCGCCCGGAAGTAGGACTCGTGGCAGGTGGCGAAGGCGAATCGGTGGTCCACGGCGGCCCTGATCAGATCCCTCCGCTCCCTGCAGAAGGCCACCACGGGAAGGTCCTCCACCTTGGAGCTCCCGCAGCCCATCCCGGGGAACCCGGCGCGGATCGCGCCTCGTCAGGATCGCCCCTCCCCCGCAGCTCCGCCGCGCCCCCTCGCCTCGCCATCGCTGCACCCGCCGCCTCCCTCGCCGCTCTGTTCAGCGCTGCCAGTGCAAGACATGGGCAGAACCAGATCCAGCCGTATATATACACAACCGCATAAATTACACACAAGATTGCTCCGCAATCTTCCCGGCTTCGCTTTCAGAGCATCCTCTCCGGTGACGGCAGGGGGAGGCCGCCGGGGGACGGGGATTGGGGGGAGCGCGGCCACGCGGGGCTGTTTTTTATCGATTAATTTGAAACTTCCGGCCGCTCTGAAACGGAAGGGGGTTTTTTTTATTTTATTTTTGCGTGTTTCTCCTCCTCGCCCTCCCCCCGCTCGGACGCACGTGCCGCCGCACACGGATCCTCGCCCGCGTGCACGCGTGCGAGCGCAAGGCCGTCCGCGCCGTGACCGGGGGGACAGACCGTTTCACTTTCCCGTTGACGGCCGGGCGGGCCGGCTCGGGACCGACCGCGACAGCGGCCGAGCCGGGCCGGTCCATTTCCGTGGGTGTTCGCCGTTTGGCGGCCGGAAGTCTTCCGGCGCGTGGACTTGGCGGCAAGCCCAGTTCCCAAGCCGTCCCGCGTGTCCCGGTCTCGGACGGCAGCGGGGCCCCACATCGCGAGCCTGACGTGGCGGATTTTGATTCGTTCGGTCTTCGCGGCACGCGGCCACGAGCCTGATCCGATTTCTCTCGGGTATCCGAATCCGACGGCCGCGGCGTGAACGGGGGAGGGGGTCCGCTGGTCGTCGGTCTGACAGTCTCCCCTTGCGGAGACAAGCAAGCGCATGGGGGTCGAGAGAAGATCACCGGGGGCAGAGATGGAGACAGGGAGAGGTTTGTTTTATTTTATCAGTCATTTTCACTATCATCTTTTTTCTTAGACATCGATAAAATTCAGCATTGACGCGATAAAACCAGGGGCATGAACGAATAAAATTCAAGTTTTTTGCATTCGAATTTAATTTTGACGAATTTAAGATGCTTGCATTCTGATTTGCGGCCTCCCGTCGAAGAGTTCGGATCATCTAATCTCCGGGCGAAGAGAATATATTCTCAGTCCCTAATTAAAATTGGCCACGACTCTAGATCACTTAAGTGACGGTTCGAATAACAAGTTTAGTGAATCGTTACCGAAAAAGATTGAATCGATACTGACGTCAAACTAATTCACTACATATCGGTAACAAGTCGTATTAAGTTTGATAGTAAATTAGTAAGACATCGATAACTATTCGGTAATGATTCGCCGACTTATTAACCCGTTACCGACGGAATTAAATCGTTATCGACGTGTTACTAGCTCGTTACTCATCACTTAAATAGTTAAAATTGCGACTTTTTTCATTAGAGACCGAAAATATTTTCTCTGCTCAAAAACTGAGATGATCCGAAACTTTCCGTGGCAAAACCGTTCACCTACACGGTAGGTGATCCCCGTTGTCGCGCCGTCTGGTTTCGTCGCAAGTCAAAAAGCCCAGACAGCGCGGCGCGACGATGGCAGGCCGCGCACGGCGCGGGGCGAGACCGGCGGCGGACGGAGGACGGCAGAGCTGTGGAGAACCGGGAAGATCACCCAAATTCAAGAGGCGGAACGGAAGGCATGCATTTTCCACGCGTCCAGTCCGCTCCCTTGGAGAAAATGGCGAAACGCCGAGAGGCGTTCTGCCGAGCCGAGAGACGACTTTCGGGTAAAGAGGTTTCGAGATCTATGTCAGGGCTCTGAATGGAGCAGATACACGGGAAAATGACAATTTTTTTGGTATCTCCGGATAAAAAGATTTGATATTTGTCCTGTCTATTCCACTGCGGTGTTCTGTCTGAATGTTTCTTAAAACATTTTACTCTTTTCATGCACTAAGTTGTGGAACTCGACTTATCTACCTTCTTTTCTTTCGCCCTTTATTGGTGTCCTCTGATCGAGTTTTACCCTCATCGTCTTTTCTTATCTTTATCGTAGTTATAATCTCTTTTCTGAGATCGAACGATATCCACATATTTCTAGAGAGTTTGACCGTCATCTCGAAACCGTTGGTCCGTGTGTGTACATGTCTGAATTTGGTGGAGAAGATGACGTGTAACAAAATTTTAATTATTTTCACTTTGGTCGTGTCTTTGTTCTCTTCTATTGTAAATTTATTCTTGTACCCCCATATATCATGTTATGAATACAAATGTGTTACTTGTCTAAAGAAAATTTGAGTCTGGTACAAATATTAATCCTCCGTATTTAGAACGGATACAAATATTAATATCAGAATACTTAATAATGCATAAAATGGGTAAAAATAAATTTTAAAATATAAAATCTATCGTACATTTATTAATGTCAACAACTAATAGGCCGATACATGGTAGACAATATCTAAGTTTATTTCTAAATAAAATAATTTAAAACGTATGATTATACAACATGTATATTATAGAAAGATCTGCTCCTGGCGGATCTTAAACTGAGTAGAGCGGGTATTTAATCTCTTTGGTTGACAATTAAATAATATCGATATCCGGATACTGGCTTTAATAAATATCTCATAATGAGATATATTATCGGCATAAACAAATGCAAATCATCGGAATTTTACCTAGATTCATTTACAGCTGGCCCTAATTTATTCAAATATATATATGTATGTATATATATGGGTCAGAGACTTCTAGGCGGAAGACTCGAAATTGATCTCATGCTGGGGTCAAGAGTGTACGCGTTTCGGCGGTTGGATTTGCTACACAAATAATCACAGGAATTTGGGAACAATTATTTTATATAAATACATTGTTGTTTTCAGGTTATAAATACAATTATAACACAATACATGACCAGGAATTATTTGTATGTATATACCCTTTACTAGAGAATTGAACGGAGAGGGTTCGGAACCTTGGGACCATAGAATGCGGGGTCACGACCCGGACCCGACCTAGTAGGTTTTTGGACCGACCAACTCGGTCCCGACCCCGACCTCGTAAATGTTTTAAAATTACCCCGACCTTATAAATATTTTAAAATTATTATTTTATTATTATTATTTCGCGACCCTTACTAACCCCGACCCGACCCGGGTTTTGGACTCGCAGGATATGGGATGTGACTTTCTCAGCATCTACCATGTGTAAGATTAGCATAACTACTAGAACGTGGGCGGCACCTCTCACGTTCCGAAGTCAGAACCACATTCAAACTACGTACAAGATTCTTGGTCTGACTTGAGGTGGCGTTTGTTTGGTCTTAACACATATCTGACCCTTGATTTAGACTACCTGGTCTCATGTTTCAATCAACTTGAATGCCTGTCTCTCGTATCTTCATAAACCTCTTATAAATAAAATGTATACTTCAGATTTTTACTTTTTTTTGAAAATAAATATTTATTGCGAACAGAAGTAACATATAAGACGTGTATTTAATTAAAAACTAAGCTAATCAATCGGTAAACATTTAACAAAAACTAGATACTTTTATCACAAACTATGAGGTTAGACATAAAATTAAGAGTTTAAAATTTCATGATAAGCAGAAACAAAAACCACTTCAGGTTGTGTTTGATTGGTCTTAAAACACCTCTGACCTGATTTAATCGAAGGTTCGTGAATTTAGACTATTTAATTTTATATCTTAGCTGGCATCTAAACATCTCTTATAACTCGATAAATCTCTTGAAAATAAGACGTGTAGTTTAACTTTTTATTTTGTAGACATACTCTACAGAAGTAACATATATGATATATCTTCAAGTAAAAGATAAATTAGTTAACATATATACAACTTAATCAAGTTAGGTACTTTTCTTACAAGAAACTAAAGAGGTTAGACAGGAAATTTATAGTTTGGGGGTGTTTGATTTGACTTAATAAAATGTTAAACTATTAATTTCATCTCTAATTTCTGTGGTGGAACACAAAATCCTAATTTTTCACCGTCAAAGACAAAAAATAATAATGAACAACTAAAGATTAAGTGGTTTATAAAGAAGTTACAATTTTATTCGGGCATTTTACCAAAAATTTCAATATCTAACCTTTGACTAATTCAGAGGTTAGACATCAATTAAGCCAAAATAAATGGGGCCAGATTTTCAAATTAAGCCAAAACAAATGCCACCTCAAGCTAGGGATGATGCCTACAAAAAGGTATACTAACGGGGGTACAAAATAGTGTCCTCCCTTTTCCATCATTTGCTCAAGTAAACTCCCAGATTAATTGTAACGTTTAATATATTTTTGTGATTAAATAATATTTATTATAATATTAATGATGAATCAATATATTTATTATGTCTCTCTTTCTTACCCTTTCCATTTTTATCTTATCTGGGAGTCCTAATCACCCTTCGTCTAATTTTGCCTAGCCGTCGTATTCCCGCTTTCCTTCGTTCTACCGCTCTGTCGCCCAGAAACCTAGCCGCCTCACATCATCCTGCTGTCCTCGCGCTACCCGCGGTCGCCGCCGCCACCGCACGTCCCCGCCGTTGACCGGCCACCCGCCCTCGTCTGCGTGGCCGCCTCATGCGCCCTCGCACGTTGAGGGCACCGGCGACGTCGCCCACCGCCCATGACTTTCCCATGCCATGCAACCCGGCACACCGCCGTCCCACTGTCGGCCGCCGCGCAGCCACGCCGACGCCGCCCCCGCCTGCGCCACCTCGGATGCCCGTCGCCTTGCAGCCGTCAGCCGTCAGCCGCTGCCCCCTCGCTGACTGTCGCCGCGCGACGTCACCGCCCCCTGGTTGACCGCCGTCGCCGTATCACCCCTCCGCCGCGTGTTCACGCGAAGCCGCGGCCATCCACCGCCTCAATCGCCCAGCGCGGCAGCCGCCGCCGTCCGCCCGCTGCAGCCGCGCGCCGTGTGCCAGCCCCGCTGTGCCGCACGCTGCCTCCGTCTGCACCACCTGTGCGCCCTCATCCGCGTGAGCCTCTTCTCTCTCTCATACCCTATCGTCCTCTCTCTTCTCTCTTGACATCTCCCTCTAACGAGAGCTCTCTCCCTCACGTACTTTTTCTCTTTCTCTTATTTTCCTTCCTAGCAGGGAAGTAAGAGGATAGATCCATTCGGTTTCCAACTTTCACGCCGAGCCATCATCGTCCGAGTTCTCTCGTCATCGATCTCAACGTAATTTTAAAGCATCAATCCGATAGGCATCCTTGACGTGTTTATTATCATTAAAATTTCTATTTAATCCTCTATGAATTGTAGTAAATTTTTAATGAGTTGATTAGTCGGGTTAGCGTTGCATGTTATGGTTTACTAGCATGATTAGTAGTGATGTTCTCTTTCGTACGTAATGATCATATTAGGGAGATTATTATATCATCTTCATCATGTTAATTTAGTAGATTGTTAGCTGCTTTTAGTTCTTTTAGTTAGTATGTTTTTAACTACTCTTTTGTTATACGGTTTGAGTTAACTTATTATATATGTGTGGTGATAGATTAATAAGATTAGACAATATTTATCTAGTTTATTACATCTGTTTTGGCTATGTTATTGTCATTAATTTAGGTGATAGGGTCTGATTGGATCTGTTCCTATTATGTTAGTCTTTACTTATTCTTGTCATTTTATGGTTCTAGATCATGCATAGGTTGTTTAGGTGTGGTTGATCATGCTATATTACATTGGTGGTATGTTTATTCATTGCATGGTATAGTTTATATCATTTGATCTTGCATAAGTTTATCATGGCATGGCATGATTGAGGTGGATGCATGATGCATTGAAATTATGATGAAAACAGCTACACCAGACTAGTTAGTCGTGACCCAAGGGCAGCGGAGGTTAGAACAGTCTGGTGCATCTTTCGATCCCGGATACCGCAGTTTGTCCCTGTGCCACCACTGCCTAGGTGCACTATGAGATTTTGTTTAGCTATATGGTACTGTTATATATGATAGATCTGGTGATAGCTGGTTGAGGTGGCAAGACGACGCATTCCTTGCTAATAAGAAAAAGGTGTGGTTCTTATTAGAGGATAGGTGCATCTGCATGAATGTGATTCTTATTAGAGGGTGCATCTGCATGAATGTGATTCTTATTAGAGGATAGGTGCATCTGTGTGAATGTGGTCCTTCATTAGAGGATAAGTGTACTGATTGCATGGTATGGTATAGGAGGTCTAGAGTTGTATTTCATTTTGTCAATTGTCATGTTGGGTTGCTTGGTGTATGCATGGTTTGTCTCATTTATAGCATATCATCTTATAGAGCATATAGTAAGTAATTATGCATGTGTTTATCTCATCATTTCAGGTCGTTTTAAGGTGTTTTTAGGTGTTGGTTTATGTGTCTATAGGTGTTGGTTGGTAGTTTAAAATACATGGATTAAGTCAAATATTTAATATATTGACTAGTCTATATTTGTATATAATTGGTTATAGGTCGGGGTACCTATTTAAATAACATCTAGGGCCTTTTGGCTATCCGATTTAGCGGATGATGGGGTGTCTACTGAGTCGTCGTACTCATCCCAATCCTCTTATCAATTTTCAGGTAATCAGGTTTAACGCAGCAGAAACATGATGGATCGATTCTCAAGAAGGCAATTGGATAATTCTTATGTCTTAAATGGTATCTGATTTTGTTTAGATTGTATCATAGCAATGTATTTGTATTTGAATTTGTGAAATTATGAACTGGGACCTAGTTGTCTTCATTTTTCCCAAACCGATGTTTTTACGGGGTTAGTTTTTCCCCGGTCGCGTCGTCGGATTATCCCGCTGTGCCTGTTAAAATCCGGGGCGTGACATTAATAATATTTTGAAACTTTGATACATTATGTAGACACTGGGTGTCACGACCCGGATTTCAACCTGCACAACGGAAAACAATCCGGCGACGTAACCGGGGAAACAACCCCAAAATCACATCGGTTTGGAAAAACTCGAAGACAAAGGTCCCAGTTCACAATTCTAACCCTATTCACTCATCTCAAAACACATAATAAAAGTTTCAATCCAAACAATCATATACCGGTCCAATTGCATAATAACCGTTCAAATCATTCATTAGAGTCCATACCACCAACTGTATACTTGTTAAACTTGATATCTGAAAAAATATAATAGAGGATTGGAGTGAGTCATAACGACTCGGTAGACATCCCGCATCATCCACAATTGGATAGCGAAAGGCCACTAGCATGATACATATACATTACCCTTTGCCCTGCACTTGATACATACCATATAAAACTAAACAATATATATATATATATGAAAGTTGGCATTCCACGAATTTTTAAGACATACAACCAACCTACCAACCATAGGACCAAAGAGGGCTTCTCATGAGAAATATATAAAGTATGAGGAAGAGGTTATGCAATGCAACACTAACTAGAAGACTTACCATGCATATCATACAAAACATGTATGCTTAAATGAACTAATGAACACTACATAAATACTAACACCGATACCACTCTACAATGCATCATCATCCACTACGCTGAAACATCAACATTTTCATTTTTCGCAAGGAAAGCGTCGTCTTGCGATCTCGACGAGCTATGACCGGATCTATCATATATAGAGTAATTGTATAGCTAAGCTAAATCCCGTAGTGCACCTAGGCGGGGGTGGCACTTAGGATAACCCGCGGGATACGGGATCGAAGGATGCACCGAACGGTTCTAAGCTCCGCTACCCACGGACACGACTACTAGTCCGGTATAGCTCGGTCTCATTAAATTTCTTTAATGCACGCATGCATCACAATGCATCTCATACTATGCAATGATCGATCTCGTACAATATGAAACAAATTTGCGATGACAAACTATCGCGTTAAATTGAAGACCCTACCACCGCTGATAGCCAATAGACAAGCTAGTAAACCATGCATTTTCACGATCTAACAAAAGACACACGTAGACATGATACTTGACGCTCATGTTACTAGCACTCTATCTATCATGATTAAACAAAACGACATTCTATACATAAGCATGCTATGCCAACATCGACATGACGTAGACCCCTAAAATAACCACAATATGAAAGATTGATAGTGTTGCAAGAAAATTCAGATTTAATAATTAAATCGGATTCTCTCTAATTCGATTAACCTACTACATTAAGCACGATATAAATCAAGGACTAAGAGAACTAATCATAATCCATAGGGTTGACAATTAATAATCAAGGTTTACCACATATCGTGCAAGAATAAAATCAATTAACTATGATAGAACTAATTGTACGATCATCACTAATTGACTTGCAATTACATACTAAATAAATCAAAATAGGCAACTAAAGATAACTTCACTCTTCTAAATCACACATCTATCTATTTCATTATTATCTACAAGTCATGTAAATATTTTCAATAAAAATTTAGTGATAATAGACATGTCCGGGATGCCTACCGAAAAGGCGTCGATAAAACGATCCGGAGCTAATACGAAGTTGGAATCGGCAAAGCAAGGATTTCTCCCTCAATCGATGCTAGCTGCAAGCATACAAAGGCATATAGGTATGGCATGGATAGAACATAATAAAAATGATGCGAGGGAGTGAAAAAGGAGGGAAAAAAATAAAATATAGCATTACCACAGCACTGTAGCAATCCGGGTGGAGGAGGTGGCGCATGCAACGGGGGGGTCTTTGTCCGGGTCCAAAGAGCTGCAGGCTGGGCAGCGGGGTACGCCGGAGAGAGGGGGCAGAGGCAGCCGCGGGGCTGGGGGCCGAATGGCCGCGGCAGGTGGTCGGCACAGAAAAGCGCCCAAGGGAAATGGGGGCGGGGAAAGGACGGCTGCGGGCTGCTGGCTGCTGGCGCGTCCGCGCGCGCAAGGGGGAAGCACCCGCGCGACGCTGGTCAGCGCGCGGAGGGGGGGCCGGCTGCTGCGGTGCCGCGGGGTGCAGGCTGGTGGGCGCGTCCGCGCGGGCAGGCGTGTGAGCAGGGGCGGGGTTGCGGCGGGTCCTCGCGGCTGGCCGAGAGAGAGCAGGGGCGGGGCCGCGGGTCACGCGGCTGGCCGAGAGAGCAGGGGGGTGGACAGCATTGGAGCGAAGGGGGGGCTGGGGTCTGCGCAGGCACACCGGAGGGAGCAGCCGCGAGGGGGAATCGAGAGAGGGAGGAAGGGAATGGAGCGGCTAGGGCACAGTAAAGGCGGTTCCGAGGGGGGGGGTAAAAAGGGGAAAAACAGGGAGGGTGATATATAATAAAAAAAAATCAGATATTACACTGGGAATGTTGTGTTGCACAAAGACAAACATTCAATGCTTGTCATGGTGAAGAGATGCGACTTGTATGGAAGAAGGCTTCAAGTTGAAACCAAAGTCGGTCTTACTCCTCAAGCTCTGTAGTCTGTATAGACCTCGGCTTCTAGTCTTTATCCTCAAACTTATTTCTTTTTGTCATATTCGATAAGTCATCAAATCCTTCTCTTAGATAGCAATATAGAATATACTCCAAGATATATCTTTTCTTTTTTTCTACAAATGTCTATTCACTAATGATATTTTCTAGGGAGGAGCCTAAGGGGTCATCACATGACACAGAGAGGTCTCTTCATTCTCAAGCTCCACCAAATCTCAACGTTTGCAGACAACAAAATGCCTGGTACTTGAAGCTGTGGGTTGTTTACTCGGACCCTCTTTTACATGGTGATGTAACCTCAAAATCTCAAAAAGTTTAAATGTTTTGTTTTGGAAATTCATTTTCCTTTTGGATTTGAATTTGATTTGATTAGACCTTAGCATTGACTTCTTTAGGAAAATAGATGGTATTCCATAAAAGTACTAGCTAGGGTCAAAATTATATGTTGAGGTTGTTAGGTTCTTTGAAAATTTGTTTTTGACCTCTCCCCGTCGGATGGTGCGAAGATCCGACGTTAATTACATCGAGATTTCTCGAATACCCTTGATTAAGCGTCATAGCAATCCATGAAAGTAGAAGACATGCATCCACCAAATAAACGTTCACACATATAGGAGAAAACAGCCCCATGAATTTGATGGAAGGCAAGCACTTAAATTTGTTTTGAGTTTGGTTTGAATTGCATTTTTTGATTTAAGTTGAATTGAATTGATTTGAATTTTCAGGTTTAAATTTGAATTGGTTTGAATTTTGATTTGAGTTGAATTTAATTGGTTGTATTGGTTTTGGTTTGATTTATTTAAGTTTGATCCAAGCCTCTGGATTTGTTTGTTGACTTAAATTTGGTTTGAATTTGAGACGATTGTTTATTGATTTAAGTTTGGTTCAATTTGAATTTGTTTCATTAAATTTGTTAGAATTCAGTTGAATTTTGTTTGATTCTTTGGGGATTTCAATTTGAGTTGGGTTGATTGATTTTAAACTTGATCTGATTTTGATTTAATTTGTTTATTGTTTGATTTTTTAGTTTGATTGGGATTAGCTTAAGTTTGAGAGAAGTTTGATTGAATGTTTCCAAATTCGGATTTTCGGTTTCAGATTTGCTTGAGTTTGGATTACTTAGAGAAATTTGATTTGATTGAATTGGAGTTGAACTGGATTTGAGTTCAATTTGATTGGTTTTAAATTTCAGTTAATTCTGCAGATTTTGTATTTCATGAATTTGACAGCTTCTGGATTTTCTTGTCTTAAATGTGAGGTTCAAATTTTAATCTTGATTCAAACAGGTTTATCTTGACGTTTAATTTAAACATGTTGGGACTTTTATGTTCAGTGAATTATCTTCAGATTTCTGCAAAGTTGACAGATTCTGCATGTTGATGGATTTCCCGTTTTGTTTTCAAATTTTTAGATTCAAGTTGTGTTACAGATTTTGGGTTCGGCAGGCTTCAGAGTTTCAACTTATGTAGACTTCTTTTAATTTCTGATCTTTTGGCTGCAGGAGCCTCAAATTTCCAGATTTTTATGGTGACGACAGATTTGGATTTCAGAATTTTTGTTCATTCCAGATTTTTGCTTTGAATGTGAAGTTCAGACTAGCAATTCTTTAATTTCCGATGAGTTCTGAACATAAATTCTGATTTTTGGTTTGGTGCATTCAGATTTTTAGATTTTACAGATGTTTCAATTGCAGATTTTATGCTCCAGCATTTCAGTTTCAGAACTCCAGCTCTTGGGTTTTTGATTTTAAATGTGCAGGTTTCGGATATGCTTTAGGTCCAGATTTCAAATTTTTTTAATGCTTCGGATTTATATTTCAGATTTTGTTCGTTCCAATTTTCAGAGTACCCCTTACAGACTTTAAAATTTTTAGATTTTTCAGTTTTGGATTCTCAGTTTTAGGATTTTTGAATTTCAGATGTGATTTCAGATTTGTCAGATTCCTCTTGCAGATTTTACATTTTTATCGATTTCCAGATTGCAGGTTTTAAATGGGTTTCTGCACAAATTCAGATTTCAGATTTTTATTCAAATTTCAGAGATGTGAAACTCAGACTTCAGATTTTTTTGAAGCTTCAATTGGCAGATTACAGATTTTTTAGTTCGGAACCCCTGCAAATTCAGATTTTCATGTGGGTTCAGTTCAGATTTTTTTTTCAGGTCCGCTTCAAATTTCAGGTTGGAGGTTTGCGGATGTTTTCAGATTTTTACAGTTTTCAAATTTCTCTTGTCTTGCCTTCCAGGAGTTTCATGTGATTGCTCTCTCCTTGTAGCATCAACATGTGCACCGAATATGAATTTTCATTTGTTTCTTCTCAACATGAGACATGATTACAATTTTGACCAGCAATTCGGTCCTTTGAGTCCTTGATGGACATGGAACTTGTTTGATCAATTTTGAGATAGAAAAAACACCCGGTCTTTGATAGACTTGTGGGCATTCCTCTCACTGATTTGAGATTGAGCATGTCCCGGCCTTTGATAGGCTTGTGGGGACTCATCTCCTTGTCTTGAGATTGAGCATCCCGGTCTTTGATAGACTTGTGGGAGACTAGCTCATATCGATCTTCATGGTTTCTCCATGAGTTGATGAACTTGTCATTTTCATGGGCGGCATATACCCGGTCTTGATAGACTTATGGGCATCCCCCACTGTTTTTGATGATTTCACTAGCATATGACCGGCATGATAGCATATTGATTATGCTTGAGCCTTGCATAGCTTGGTGAACTTGGTAAGACATTGGGGTCTTTTATAGACCTTTATATGTCTACCTTAAGGACGTAGGGGCGGATGGTTAGTCAACCCCCCAACTAGTCCATATTTTGAATTCTTTTAAGTTAAGCCGAGACGTAGGGGCAGATGGTTAGTCGACCCCCAACTAGTCCGGTTTGTTGAATTAAATGTATATTTTTTATTTATTTTTCACTGTTTTGTTTGTTTTAAATTTTTTTTTTGAAAGACCTGCGCAAAGGAGGTTCTGTGCGCAAAGGACCCGGACCGGGCCGGTTTAGTTCCGAACCGGCAGCCTTCAGCGGAGGGGGGCCGGCCGGCCTCGCCCGGTCGCCTCCTTATCCTTTATTTTGTGTTTTTCTTCATCGGTGGGCCCCACGTCTTTTCCACGTAAGAGCATAGTTCCGGGACATTATTTCCCTGCTACAGTGTCCCGCTCGCCTCCTTCTACACGCCCGACGGCAGCACGGCGGCTCCTGCGGCGGTTTCTGGCCTTGTTCGGCTACGACGGCGCCGGAGGGAGAAGGGAGGAGGCCCCGACGGCCCTAGGGGAGGAGGGGAGACTCTCACCGGTGATAGCAGGAGGCTGTTCCGGCTCCTACGGTGCTCGCGGCGGGACGGAAGGTCTGCGGCGCCCGGAAGAAGAAGAAGAAGAGGGGGGGGTGCTCCGTGCGGCTCCGACGGGACTCCAGGGGGTCGGTAAGCTCCCCTTCCTCTTCTCTCTCGGCTGTCCCTCCTTCCACGACCTCCCTTCCTTCCTCTCCCTGCCCTCCCTTCTGCCGCGGCCTGCATTTGGCCTCTTTATAGGCCTCGGGAGGACTCCGTCTCCTACTGGGAAGGTAGTCCCGGGTCCGTGAGGGACTCGGGACCTACTATCTTCTCCTCCCCCCCTCCAAATCCGGCAGGAGATATCACTGCCTCAATTGCTTCCGAGTGGGATTCGAAATTGCCGTATAGTTGGATATCGACCGGGACTTGATGGCAGGTCAATATCCTGATCCGGACTTCCTCCTTGCTCCGATTTTCTTGCCTTGTTCAACAAACTCCCCCCTCCTCGTTCTTTCTGTCGAGCCCGTGTCCGAGTCTGAGCAGACCGTGCTGATTGCCCAGCCTGCTTTAGACGGATTATCCACCCCTTTTTGAGCAGGTCCATGGGCCTTGGAGATGGTTTGCAAATGGGCCCTCCAGCCGGCCGGGAATTGGGTCGATAGGAATGCCATTTTGAGTTCTATCGATGGGCACTTCAGGTGGACTGAATTGGGCCGATCAAGGTCCTGTTATGGGCCTGGAGATGGACCGAATTGGGCCTGTTTGGGCTTGTGTATGGTACTTGTACATGTTGTACACAACCTGAATTTTAGAGAGGCCGAGCCTGCCATCTCTTTTGTTTTCTCTTTTTCTCCCTTTTTTTCTGAAAATTTTCGGTTACAACACATGGCTTCATGCTTCTGCTTCATAATTTCATGCCAAGCTTCAGAATCTCTATGATATTTCCCCGGAACGAATTTGTACCCAAGACCTAGATGATGACCTTGGGCATTGCCATTCCAATCACTAATTAAACGCTCCCCCAAAGATCCTTGATTTTGGATTGAAAAATTTTGACCTATAGAGCAGGATGTTATTTTACAGTGGGAAAAAACTCAAGCTAAATCTATATACCAAAGTAAACACATCAGGATCATAGCAATAGGTGGGATCATCATGTCCAATTAACCATATCAACTTTGAGCTCTCTGAGAGTGATGATTTTTAATGAGTAGGTGAAATGTTCTTGATTTTACTCATTTACAGTGGGGGTTCTGAACTTGACCTGTATGCTAGGCCGGACGAGGCCTGCCCACTGGGGTGAACAGAAGGTTGGCAGGCCCAGATGCGCTGATCTCTTGAAACATGGCAGCTGGCCAGCCCCAAGCAACTGGTTCATTGACAGCCAAAGATAAATCGGCACGGTGATTATAGAATTCAGTTGCCAACAAGCGATAAATGCCATAACTGCTCAGAGCCAGCTTCCATGGACCATAGGAACCGTTGTTCAAAATTATATATTTTCTCTCAAATCTGAAATGTTATCTCTATTGAATGCTCCCAGGAAGATTAATGGTGTGGTCCACATACTGGCTAGGTATGTTTTATCCTGGGAACATCCCTCTCTTCTCAATTTATTATGTTGTACAAGATTCTATTTCGATCAATTAGCTTACGGGGTGTTTGGTTGCATGATAATTTTCTGTACACTTTCATGATAAAAAATTGTATTAAAATAAAAAGTAAACCAACTCATGACATAAAATTATCATGTTTGGAGGGATGTGATTACAAAAAAGAGTAACCACCGCACATGACCAAATAAAGTGGGGGACCACAAGAAAAAAGAAAGAGGTGAGACCCTCTTTTTTTGTTTAAGAAGAAAATCACTTTCAAAACATAAAATTGTCATGGTTGTCAAAAACCTCTTTTAACAAGTTTTCTTACAATTTTTAAAAATTAAAATAAAAACCTCAATTATCATGCAACCAAACACCCCATTAGCTTCTCTTTGCAGCCAAAACTTGAAATTGAAACATACTTTATTTCATCAAAAGAAATACAAACAGTTGTTTTAACATTACAGATTAAGCATGCCACGGAAAAATACGGACATGACAACACTTACTATCCCGCATTTGAAACATCTATGTCCGATCCCAAAAGAGGAAAAGCAGCGATCTACGCTCTTTTGATGTCCATACCACCACCTGTCAAAGGGAAGAATTTCACTCCTTAAGCTTTGAAATATAAATCAAGTGACATACCTCACTGTGTGATGGTTTTATGTTTTTACATTCGGCGACAACTTCGCAGCCGCATGGTCGACCGGCCATCACTACCGTTGTCAGGAATCAGGAGAGCTAAGGATGATTGCTCAATCTTGATTAAGCACATTCTTCTATACTCTTGTGATGAGAAAAAAAAAGAAACTCTCTTCTACACTTGTGCCACCTCCTGCATCAAAACTTGTTTCCATGTCAAATTCAACCAACAATTTTCTCTATATTCTGCCTAGCCTCTACAATCATTTAGGAGGCTAAGACCCTTTGGTAAGTGTATTAAACACCTCTATAAAAATCAGTTTGAAATTGATATTGATAAGTGTTTGGCTATCAATATCAATATTGAAACTCTTAATGTAAGCCAAACATGATATGTAATATAAGTCTTCATGTGTATTAATTTTGATAATATTACTACATCATCAACAAATATGAATATCAAAATTGATACAATATCATATTTGATACTCTAACCAAACATAGCATAAGATAAGGTAAAAATCTAAAACCTTGTTTGGTAACAGCATTAGCCACGCCTATCACTATTAATTTTGAAATTGATACCATAAATCATCAAGAAATGTTTGGCTAATAGCATCAATTTTGAAAGTTGCACTACAAACAAACAATGTTATGTAATATAAGTGTCAAATTTTGATAAAGTATCATTTCTAGTACTCTAACCAAACATGGCATAACATACCCAACTATGTTCCTTGAATTCAACAATCAATCCAACTGCGCCCAGGGTTCTTCTTGATTTGCCTGTCCTGTATCACCCTTCGGAGAAGCGCAGATACCTCCCAATCCCCATGACCAGCATATATGTTGGATAGCTGCACATAAGCACCCACATTGCAAGGATCGAGTGCCATAAGCCGCTTTGCCACCTTTCTCTCCATCAGCTCATCTCCATGCGCCTGACACCCTCTCAGCAGTGACGTCCACATGGTAGCATCCCCCTCAAAGGGCATCTTATCAATGTAGTCCAGAGCTTGCGCCAGCTTACCTGCACTAGCCAGCAGATTGATAATGCACGAGTAATGCTCAGATGTGGGGTTGATATGGTAAGTGTTCGTCATCTCATGAAACCACTTCTGCCCTTCATCGACCAGCCCGCAGTGACAACAACCAGACAACACAGCCACGAAGGTGACTTCGTTCGGGTATACACCTGCCTTCCTCATATCACTGAATAGCTTCAGTACTTCAAGTGCATTTCCATTTTCTGCGTAGCCCATCAACATGGAGTTCCAAATGCCTCCATCTGATTTTTGAATGCCGTCAAAGAGCTGGCGGGCATCAGAGATATCGCCACATTTGCAGTAGAGATCAATGAGAGAAGTAGAGATGATATGGTCAAGCTGAAGGCCGGTGATTGTTGCCAGGGCAAAGATCTGTTCTCCAAACACAAGGGAAGAGAGGCCGGCACAGGCACTCAGGGCACTGGCGACAGCCACCTTGTCGATTGGCAAACCTTGCCTGTGCATTTCTGAGAATAGCTCCAATGCTTCCACGGAAAAACCATTCTGGTTGTAACCCACAAGCATTGAGTTCCACGAGATCAAGGACCTTTGCGGAATTATGTCAAACAACACCCGCGCGTCTAGAATTCTCCCACTGTTGGAATATGCGGTGATCATGGAGTTCAGTAAAATTGTATCTTGCACCTTGGCCTCGACAAAAACATTGCAGGCGTCTTTGTGGAATCCAATTTTAGAGTATAAGTCGATAAGAGCAGTGCTGACAATGACAGCTTCCACGTGCCCTGTTTTCAGAGCATAAGCATGCACCTGCTTCCCAGTTTGCATCATGATCAAGGCAGCACAGGCACTCAGAATACTGGCGATGGTGGATGAGTCGGCTGCAGTTCCATACCTGATCATCGTGACGTAGACCCAGACAGCCTCTTCTTCATGGTTGTTCGAGACGTACGCGGTCATCATGGAGTTCCACAAGGCAACGCTCGGATTGTCACTCTTCTTTAAAATTTCTCTAGCATCTCCAAGTCTTCCCTGGTTTGCATATCCCGACAACAGCGACGACAGCGAAAAGTCGTCTGGTTCTGGCATTGCTTCCAGAACTCCGAGGGCTTGATCCAAGTGTCCGCACTTGCTGTACATGTCTATGAGGGAACCATTCATCACCGCGTCGTAGTTTACTCCACTGACAAGAGTATGTGCATGGATTTGCCTGCCACCGTTGTACGCCAGTCGATGAGAGCAAGCATTGATCGCGGTTGCAAGTACAAAATTATCATTCCACGGGGAAGATGATTCGGTATTTAGCGTCTTGTAAAGTTTCAGTGCTTCCTCGGGATACCCAATGCGGATATACCCATGCATCAAGCAGTTCCAGGCGACAGCATCTTTCATGGGCATTTCTTCGAACACCCGTCGAGCAAGGTTCAGATTGCCTACTCTCGTCAGGCCCGAAATCACGGCATTCCACGAAAAATTGTTCTTCCGCTGCATACGGCAAAAAAGCCTCAGAGAAATATCCATGTCGCCCGACTTCGAGTAGGCATCGATCAGAGAGTTCCACGAGAAGCAGTTCCTCAGCGGCATTTCGTCGAACACGCGGTGCGCCTCCGCTAAAGCGCGAGGACCGCTGCGGCTGTACATCTGGAGGAGGCAGTTGCCGTAATAGAGAGAGGAAGAAAGACCCCATTTCAAAAGGAGGAGGTGAAGCTGCCTCCCCAGACGGAGTGCATTCCCGTTCTTGCATGATCGTAGCAGGCGAATGCATGCGTCGGGACAGAAGATCATCAACCACGCCTTCACGCCAGACTTCTCATGCTGATGGCGGTCCTGGCGGGAGCGAGGCGGGAAGGTCCACGGAATAACTACAGAGGAGTAGAGAGAGGGAGGGTGATGGCCGATGGGCCAGAGGAGAAGGGAGAGGAAGAAGCCGAAAGGAGAGAAGATGCACTGTGGAGAAGAACGAAAGAGCATTTTATACGGAAATCCAGATAATATGAACATATTGTTATATCTATACATTTTTTTATATTCTAATTCAATATATTTTTTCATAGACAATAAGATTGATTAAAAGATGAGATAATAAAATATTAAAGATTAAATATATATTCTGATATCATCTTGCAAATTTCAATGAGAATAGAATTGATGTATTGACGAAGTCCAAGTAATATAAATGCATTACGTATATGGTTTCAATAAAACTTTTCACGGTTTCGTGATTTTCTCATGTTCGGACGATGCTAATTCGTTAAATAAAAATTTAATATACTATTTCGTTTAATATAATTTGTAGTAATATTTTTAAAATAAATTTTTAACTAAAATCTGTGCCTCTTCTAATTCTATGATTATGTTTCTCCTTTGTTTTTTTCTTTCTTTACTTACGTTCGTCGAGAGCAGATATTGAATTCTCAGAACCACGAAGTCGAAGTTGAGAGACCCGGATAATATAATTATGTTATCATATTTATAAATCTTTGATATGAGACTTAAATATTTATTTTAATATAATTTTATAGAGAGAAAATTCACTCCCGATCTATTCTTAAAAATTGCTTTTAACACATGGTCCGCTGTCAGAAAATGTTTTAGTCATAAGTCCAGTATTTTGAATTTTTAAAATTTTCATTCCAATTTTCAACCATAACGTCCACATATGATGGATACAATGACTCTTTTAGTCGTGTAATATTTTTTTCTTCGAACGAACGAGATGTTTCAGGTTCAAATATAACAGAAAAAATATTGATAATAAATTAAAAGATATGTACAAGTTCATTTTTTTTTTCAAATGATATGTACAGATTGAAATGATCTTATTTTTTCTCACTCACTTAAATTATATATTTTCTTATTTTAAAATACTTTTTATTTAGTAGTATTTAACATACTCAATTGATAAAAATAAAATAAAACCAAATATTATAAAATGTATTGTTATTCAATATACTGCCTCTAAATATTTATTTAAATCATACCTAATAATTTTTTATACATAATAAACAAGTTTAAATATTTTTTTATCTAACCTCAAAGTCAAATATTTAATTGAGGAAGCAGAAACCGCCAGAGTATATAGGGCAAATTTGAGATTTTCAAATTTTTTAACGTTGAAAGTGACAGAATGGATCGAATGTTAGAGGTTTTTCAATCTCTGGACTGTTCGTGATGAACATTTAGTCAACCATGGTTCGTCGGGTCGCGATCCGGACTTGACCCGGTCAATTTTGGGGCCGACCGACCCGGTCGCGACCCCAAGACCCTGACTCTATTTTTAATTTTTTATTATTATTTTTCGCGACCCGGGCCGACCCCGTCCCGACCCGGGTCACGACCCCGGCCGACCCGGGTCAGTATGGGGCCAAACTGACTCAATCCCGACTCCCGACCCCACCTTTCTTGTAGTGAACAGACTAATGATTGAAGTCATTTTGGGAAATTGAGCGGAAGTTAATTTGTCCTTTTATAAATCTGAAATCATTTCTCAGGAATGTTCGATGGCGAGTGACACTGTCTTCTCGGCGACGACGACGCCCCTCCCGCCTCCCGGTTCTATTTCATCTGCTACTCACGACCTCCTCTTCAGAGTCCCTCCCCTTTCGGCCGCTTGCAGCCACGCGCCCTACGTAGCTGGGGTCCCTTTGGACGCTGAGATGGATGCGGGGACGTAGCTCTGCCTTGCACACTCTAGGGCTGGGAAGACGACACCTCAGCGCCGCTCCCTCCTCTCCGGCAACCTCCAGCAGCCTTGGTAACCCTCTCTGGCAGCCTCCAGTTGCCTTTGTTGGTTCGCGGGCTTTTGGGGTCCCTCGGATCTTGGCAGCCCGCCGAGACTGAGATATGAGATTGGTTTCCACGTCTATCTGTGAATATATTGGAGGCACTCTTTCTGCCGACAGCAAGCAAGAGGTTACTGCGATTCCGAAAGCAATAATCTTCTGTTTGGTGAGTGCATGCTGCTATGCCCTTCTGCATTATCCTCTCGATCATTGTGTATGTGAACATGCGAATAATTTGTGATGATTATATTACCAACACGTATGGTAAGTTTGAATTTGCCTCGACCAATGCCTAAAATGTTTCTAAATTATTATATCAAATTTATATGCATGAAAAATTCATCATTAATTGAGTATTTAACATTTTTGAATCAAGGCTATAAAAGGTTTCAGTCGCGGCAGCGTCATGGAGTTGAGAGGCATTTGTTCAATATTTTTTGCCAATATAGGTTTTATATTTTAGAAAAATTGAATAAACACTTGTGCTGCTGCAAATGGTATTATGCATCATGAGAAAAAATATAAATTGGAGAGGAGGGTAGCACGATGGTTAATGGAAAGAGGAAAGATACTTAGCTTGCCTTTAGAATTCAGGTGGTGAACTTTGCGTTTATTGTGTCATTTTAATTACTTATGGCAAAAAGTTAAGCCAATTCAACTTTTCGATAGTGTATAACTCCTCTGTTTTGCTAGTGCGTATACTATCTTCACGAGGTTTCCGTAAACTTCTTCTTCTTGCTATCTTTTTAATTTAATGTTATCATGATCATGGTAAATGCTTGGTTGGATTTCCCAAATGCACTAATTTGGTTGGCTTTCTCAAGAACATCACTTCATGTGGGTGATCAACAATAAAAGTTGCTGCTTCAGACTCGCATATATAAATTGTATCTATTTCTGGTATTCTGTACTTGACAGTCTCGGTTAGATCCTAGCCTTTACTTCAATTCTCAAAGGTGTGGTCCCATGTGTTTAAGGAAACAAAGACAATCCGGTGCTTAGAAAGATAAAAAAGCATCTGTTATCCGTAGTATGATTTTTTTCTCTAGCTGTTCTTAGAAAAGGAAATTTAATTTTTTTTGGTTTTCATTACATTCAGATTATTCTTACTTAATATCTGAAACTAAAAAATTGAAATTGCTTGGTAGTTTTTCTGGAACAGGTTTGTGCTTTCTAAGTCATGATGTGTTTCTGTCACTGAATCAAAACGTTGTTCTTTTATTTTTTGCAACTAAAACAGCCACTCAGGGTTCATACGCCATTAAATTGATATCTTATGCCTCCATGACATGTGTTGTGAAAGGTGCAAGTGCTTAGGTGAGGTATATTTTGGAACATATATTATTTTATGTAAAAAATAAAATGCAGCAATAAGCAACATAAAAATTACAAAAGTTTAAAACAACTGAGAGCAATAACATTAAAACAAACTGAAAAAATGCAGAAACTTGATAACATTCGCAAAAATTTTAAAGCTATATAAAAATAATAAAACAACTCAATTAAAATAATTATGAAGTTTGGGAGGGTCACAGTGACCAGTGGGGGAGCTGGTGGTTGCCAGACTTGCATGAAGGGAGGAGCCAATGGAGGTGGTGTCTGTAAGCGGAGGTTGCTTCTGTAGTGTTGATCGGTGAAGGAGCTGGCATCTATCGGCAGAGAAGGTTGCCTTGGCAGTGTCTTCAGGTGGAGGAAGACGCTTTTGCAGCATCGACTGATGGCTGAGGATGGAGGAGAAAGAAGCAGCGGTGTCTGCTGACAGTGGACGGCACTTTTGCGTAGGCAGTGGTAGTGGTGTAGAACAATTAGGTGGTGGCAGAAGGCAGCAATGGAAGAACTCTTGGTGGCAACAACGGCATGGATGCACTAGTGCAAGAGGAGGTTTGCTAAAGAAAGGGGGTTGAAGAATTTGGCACAGGGCTGTGGGCATCAAGAGAGGGGGCTTTAGGTTAGTCAATCAGATCTGGTGAGCTAAGTTGGAGAAGGAGACCTCCTCACCTGAGGTGGTCACCTCACGCAACATTGGGCTAGACAAGGCGGATTGGCTGCACCTCGCATCGTGTCATCACCTAGGCGGCTGAAAGCGAGTGCTGCTGATAACATAGTCCATGATAGATCTTCCGACAAGGTCGATTTTAAGAACCATTGATCACCATCTTATTCAGGAAGTCAGATCTTCTGGATTTGTTGACTTCCAAGGCTCCACCTATTATCCCCTATCTTCATATCCTCTTCCTCTCCATGCAGTGACTTGGTATCTTTCTTGGAGATAGATATTCCAAGTAGCCTTCTTGCTTTCATGATAACCCAGCTCACTGGCAGACTGGCAGTTAATTCCAACAATAATCTTCACTTTAATTCTAGCCAACTGACCTTCCTTTCAGGGAAAATGATATGACTTTCTTCTGCAAGCCCACTTAGCAGGTATGCTTCCAAATATCTCCATGGTTCACATATCCCGAGGCATATATTGTAGAATCAACCGATTCTTAGATTTGATCGGCCATAGCTGATCCGATTCTCGGTGGAACCACTGATCCAAATAAAAGATCTGGCGGAATTGGGCTCTTTGTCCCAAATTGTGGCCAGAATCATCCGAATCGGTCGATTCTAGAACAATTCCAACAATTCCTTGCCAGAATTGACCGGAAACAATGCCATCGTGGCTGTCTTCCCTGCCCTATCGGGTGGATGGACCCAGTAGCCCCAGATCCAGTGACTTAAAGTCACCGGTCCAAACTTAAGTCATTGGATCCGGGCTATTGGGTCCCGATCTTCCGCTCCCAATAGGGCCGCTACAGCGCTGTTTTTTTTTGCGCGGGGTGTTGGGGCCGATTTCGCCCCTAAAACAGCCTAGATCAGATCAAAATATAATCTAAGTCCTTATTTTGATTTTTTTAGGTTTTAGCAATTTGGAAGAACCGATTTGGAGCAATTCCGGATCGGTATTTGTTCCGGCGGATTGGTCAAAATCGGACCGATCCGATCCAGATCTGATCAGTACTCACCGATCCGGTGGCTGATTCCAATCATGCGATCCTTGTCATGAGGTCAACCTTTGTGTAGAACCTATCAGTATGTCTGGAATGCTGGAACATATGGAACCATAGCTACTTAAACATACCACTCCTGAAGGGAGACCTTCAACCAAATCATGATTGCATCTTGATCTTCAGACATCCTTTCGCTATGTACTTATGCATCATTGGATCTTATTGTGTATAGCCAAATTGAAACTTGGTTTCTGTGGCATATAAAAGTAGGTGTTTTGTTTTCTTCCTTTTGGATTTTTAGTATCTTCTATATGCCTTATAGTTACCTAACTTCTTTACTTTCTTTTTTTCTGTAATTATTTGAAACACTTTTTATAGGAAAAGAGAAATATTTACGAAGAAGGTTGTTGCTTTCTTAGGCAAGGATCTATATATTATTTCTTAAAAGACTTGGGAGAAAGCCAATGCAGTAGGACTTAATAAACGAGTATTCATTGGAAATAGAAAGAGGTTAGTTTACTCAACCAAATATGCAGATGAGGCATTGATTTTCTCAGTTGTTGATGTACCTAAAGTGTTGAATTTATTGGCTTTGCTTAAGATGTTAAAGGCTACCACAAGCACGAAGATCAATTTTCTGAAATATATCTTGACATGTGTTGATATGGATGAACTAGAGGCTGGACTGGTTTGTAATATATTGGAGCCCAGGTGTCTCATTCTCCACCTAGTGACTTGGGTTGCCCTTTTTCAAATGGGTTGATTCGATGTAAAAATTGGTTTCCTATTTTTAGCATGATGGACAATAAAGTGCAAGGTTGAAAAAACTCACTTCTCTCATCAGTCATCAAGTGAATTTTATGCAAAACTGATTTGTTCTTGTTGGCCGTTTATTTTGTGTCAATATTCAAATCCCAAAATATGTTTGCCGAAAGTTAGAAATCACTTTTTTTGGGGCATAGGAGATGCCTTACTGAGAAAAAATCACTTCTTCGACAAGTGGTGAGAAATCGTTGACCGTTGATGAAAAAGAACAATATATCATCCTATACATGTAGGTATGTTCTTTTTAATTAAGTCAAACATTATATCATTCTATATTGACAATGATCTTTTTATTGTCAATTATCAAGTCACTTTTTTAACCCAAAATATTGTTACAGTCCAATATTCAAGCATATTAATGAACTCATAGATAGCGTCAAAGAAGTAATTTGCAAGATTTTTTGGGGACGATGATTGCTCAATTATAAAATGCAACAAGATGCATGACTATAAAATGAGGTCATTCCACTTTGAGACATCAGAGATGTAGCAAACATTTATGCTTCTTAATCTCAGTATGTATAATTTGATTATTTTGTTTTTGATTTAGATAATTAACTTATTTCAATTATCTTATGACATATAATGATATCATTTAACTGATTGGTGAGTAAATCACGACAAAGTACTGGGATATGAAGACTTGGCCAATGTTGCAAACCAAATCCTAAGTCAAACTACATCAGTTTTGGATTGCGAAAGAAATTGGTCAACATTCAGTTTCATTCATAGATAGCAGAGAAATAGGCTTAAATAAAAGAGACTTGAGCAATTAGTCTATTGCCACTATAACATAAGATTGAAGTTGATGTATTTGTAGAGCATGAAAGACAACCAGAAGGAGGAACAAATGTGGAGATGTGTGAACCTCTTTTTTCTGCGTCTGTTCTTTAGAAAGAAAGACATCTCCGGACTTTTCTAGGAAACTAGGTGATATCCTAAAAATATTAGGCAGTCCGGTGATAGTTTAAAAATATTAGAACCGAGGTTCGGGTTCTTTGAAAAATTTCATTTTTTGACCCTTCTCCGCCGGATGGTGCGAGCATCCGGCGTTAACTTACATCGAGCAACGGCTCGAACGCCTTTGATTAACCGTCGCGACAACTTTGTTTTTGGAGACGTGCACATCCACAAAATAAAGTAAAGAACTCAAAAGGGCAGCGGCCTTTTGGGTCCGATCGAATGCAAACCAATTTGTTTGGGTGTTTTGATTTGTGATTTTTTTGGTTGACTTGAAAGTCGGTTTTAAGGGTTTGAGTTTTGAATCAATTTGTTTTGATTGATTTGGTTTTGTTGTTTATTTTGGTTTGGTTTTGATTTGTTTGGGTTGCTTTGAACTGTTTTGATTTTGATTTTTGATGTGCTTAAAGTGTTTTAAGCATGTTTGGTATTTGTTGTTTGATTGGTTTGTTGAATTTTCAGATTTCTGGATTTTTCAGATTTTTGGATTTTTTGTTTTAGGTGGGTTTTGACATGTTTTGAGTGTTACTTATTTAGTTTTTTCTTGGAATTGATTTTTGTTGTTTATTTGGGTGGGGTTCGGTGCATTTTAAGATTTGTTTTAATTCTGTTTTCTGGTTGAGTTCACAGATTTATCGGATCTGGTCTTTTTGTGTTTTCGGTTTGGTAAAAAACCCACTCTTTTTGTGTTTTCGATGATGACCCGCTGAGCCGGGTCTAATGGTTCCTGCGGAGGTGGCGGGGGAGGCTGATAGTGCCGTCCCTCGAAGATGTCATCATTGGCAGGCGGTCTCGGGACCGGCAGTTGGGGCATGACCGGGAGCGGCGGCAGTGGCGGCGTCCCCACTCGAGCTAAATGAGGGCCCCTGGAGGCCTCATCTTCTTCCGATTCATAAACCGGCTTAGGGTGTAAGAACCCGGCGTTGGCTATAAGAGCTCTCAGCCGTTGGTTCTCCCTCTGTAGATCTTCGACTGTAGGCGCGGGAGGTGCGTCATCTAGCTGTTCCTGGTGAACAGGCTCATTTTCTGCTTTCTGGGCCCTCTCGGCGGTTGTGGCCAATTCCTGGGCTGTGTCGGCACGGGTCTTTGGCTTCGTTCGAACGGCGGTCCGAGAAGTCTCAGGCACGTCTTCGGGCAGGTTGCCCTTGGACGTAGTGTAGCAGACAAAGTTTCGCTGTGTCGGAACTCCGTTGACGAGAACATACCCCGCGGGAGGTGGGGCCTTCAGTGCGGTACCGGCCTGGTGCCGGTAGTTGTTACTAAATCCTTTGGGGCAATGCCCCTATTCCCTGTTCTGGGCAGAATATGCCCCCTGCACGGAGGGCAGAGGGAGGAGTCCGTCTCGGACTGGTCGGGCAGACCCGAACCGTGGAGCTGGCGGGGAAACATCGGCTTTTGGAAGCCATACTTGCTTGAGTTTCGGGGCAGAGGGTTTGGAACCTTGCCCCCGGTTGGCACGAGCATTGTTTGATCTATTAGCCCGCTGTGGAGTAGGTTTGTTGGGGAGCTTGCCCCCAGTTGGCAGGACATCTGCCGAGTTGTTGACCCGATGTAGAGTCTTGCTGAGGAACTTCCTATCATTTGGCAGTATAAGGTGCCGATAAGATCGATCGGCGGACCGACCGCTTGATGGAGTTTTCTGGATGGCAGGCGACTGCCCCTGTCGATTTTCCTTGATTTGGACCGCTAGTCGGCCCGTTTGTAGAATAGGGACCAAGGGCTGGTCCCTTGCCCTGGCGGCGTTTTTCCTTTGAGTTGATGGCCGGCTCGAGCTTTGGTTCTTCATATGAAAGGACTGTCCCCTTTTCTTTGCTTTGTCGGTCGCTGGTCGGCCGGTCTTCTTGGAGTGAACAGAGGGCTTGCCCCTTCCCCGAGTGTTTAGTGCAGCAGCAGTTGTGGGTATAATTATGCCCACGTCGATCCCTTTCAACCGATCTAGGACGAAGAATCGGTTGTGCAGCAGTAAGGTGCCGAGCTGTGGTTGCCGGCGTTTGTCCTTCGCAAGCACAATGGATGTTTCATCCAGAGTTGGAGGGTGCGCCTCACCCCCTGGGCATTGGATGTCCCTGATTTTGTGGGTTCGACGGGAATTGTGCTCGATCTTAAGCTCCTTGATGGTCCATTGTTGTGGTGTAGGCGCGGGCCCAGAGTTGTCGATGGCTTGGTCCACCGGAAGTGACTCTTGTGGGGGAGTCAGTTGGAATGTCCCCGGTTGTGATGTCTTTGTAGGTAGGCAGGGTACCCTGAAGGTTGCCCGGAGCAGCCGGAAGGGATATATCTTCTCTTCGTTGGCGATCGGAGTTTCCAGCATTGCTCCCAGTCGGTTGGGGAGCAAAATGACCCTCGGGAAGTTGCCAAAGGCGATGCCGGGAATGACTGCACCGATGTCACGTCGTTCGATGTATGCCTCAGAATGGGTGACACCGTTGTTGACGTCCAATAGTCCTGTAGACAACAAGACTGGCTCGATCAAATGCAGAGATTTTTTTTTGAATTGAATTGAAGATAGTGGATGTGCATATCTCCAGGTTGCCACGACGAAGAGATGAAAGGAAAGAAGGGTCCCACCGGGCGTGCCATTTGTGTGAACCTCTTTTTTCTGCGTCTGTTCTTTAGAAAGAAAGACATCTCCGGACTTTTCTAGGAAAATAGGTGATATCCTAAAAATATTAGGCAGTCCGGTGATAGTTTAAAAATATTAGAACCGAGGTTCGGGTTCTTTGAAAAATTTCATTTTTTGACCCTTCTCCGCCGGATGGTGCGAGCATCCGGCGTTAACTTACATCGAGCAACCGCTCGAACGTCTTTGATTAACAGATTTATCGGATCTGGTCTTTTTGTGTTTTCGGTTTGGTAAAAAATCTGATTTTCTGGTGGTTGACAGATTTAATTGAAATCTGATTTTTGTTTTGGCAGATTTTGTTTGAAATCTGATTTCAGTTTGATTTTGTTTCAAAACCGGTTCAATCTTGTTAAAGATCGGTTGTTTGTTGAACCGGGATGAGTTGAGTTTCAGATTTTGTTTAGTTCTATTTTTTGTTTGAATTTGCAGATTTTTGTTTTCTTTTTTTTTTTTTCTGTTTGAATTTCCAGATTGATTTTGAAATAGATTTTATTTTGGTTTGGCGGTTTGCATCGCCTCCGACCCATCGGGCCACTTTGAATGCCCGGTTTCATGCATCGATATGAACATCAAAGTTTCATTCATTGAAAGTTGGAGGTTATGGAGTACAATGAGAGGTGATCCTTCCCCCAACTTAGGTTCTTCACCGGTTTAGAAAAATTTCGGCATTACGACGGCATGCCGACAAGTTTCTAACTTTGTGAAGTTTACCCGTCCAATAAGGCTAGTCGGTGACTTAGCCAAAATTGGGGGAAGGATCGACGGCTACGGGAGCTTGCCCGCGCCCTCGTCCGGATCGACGGCTACGGGAACATGCCCGCGCCCTCGTCCAAGGTGGAGTTCCTTAGTTTAAGTATTGCTTTCGCGTTCTGATTTTTTTTATTTTTATTTTTATTTTTTTGAAGGCCACTTTGGGCCGGTCCATTCCATCGGCGTTCAAAGCCGGGCTTCAATCTCTGCTTGAGTTTGAAAGGACAGCTTCTAGGAGGGAAAACCGGACCCGTGGAAGGGCCGTTGAGGTTCATCCCGCCCTTGATGAGTTGAGGGAAGAACCGGACCCGTGAAAGGGCCGTTGAGGTTCATCTCTCTCTTTGCCGGTACAAGCCACAAGGGGGCTGCTGCGACCTTTTCTTTTGTTTTCTGCTGCAAGGGAGCTGCTGTTGGGCTTCTTGGGAAGCGGATTGGACCCGTGAAAGGGCCACTGGGTTGAGCCGCAAAGGGGGCTGGCGCCTGGCTGCATGGGAGCCGAGATTGAACCTGTTTTCTGGCTGCAAAGGAGCCGAAGCAGGCCTGTTTTGGGACCTGAATTGAGTGCCGAACATGGGCTAATTGGGTGCTGGACATGAGCTGAATTGGGGCCAATCTGGGTCCTGTTTTGGGCTTTTGATTGGGCGCCAGATCCTGCAGGTGAGGTGTCAGCTGAGCCAAGTGGGCCTATAGGTGGGCTACGTGGTTGCTAGTAGATGGGCCGAACTGGGCTAGGCATGGGCTGTCCAGTGGCCTGTTTTAGACCTATTAGGGGGTGTGTTCAGCTGGGCTTAAATGAGCTGAAATGGGCCTGCACAGGGGCATTTCAAGGGCCTGGTTCGGTTGCTGGACAGGGACCAGATTGGGGTCTGATTTGGGGACCGGTTTTGATGGGCCACAAGGGGGCTGATCAGGTGGCCTTAATTAGGCTGAAAGTAGGCCTGCACAAGGGGCATTTTTGGGCCTGATTTGGGACCGATTTGGGGTCTGTTTGAGTGGGCTCAGGTGGGCCGGAATGGGCCTGCACAAGGGGCGTTTGGCTAAACCAAAAGTGGACCTGCAGGGGTTTGTTAGCAGGTCTGAAATGGGGACCGAACAGGACCTGTGCAGAGCTCTGAAGTGGGACCGGGTGAGGTCTGTACATGGGTCTGGTTTGGAGACCGGACAGGGCCTGCTGGGGTCTGATTTTGGAGGCATTTCAGGACCTGAATGAGTGCTGAACAGGGGTCCGATTTGGGGTGTCCTGGCAGACTAAGAGGGGCCTAAATGGGGCCTGTTTGAGGGGCCTACAGAGAGTTTTTCTTTGGCCTGTTCAGTGGGGTGCACAAAGGGCCAGAACAGGGACTGTTTAGGTGGTCCGAACAGGGGCTGGTAGGGACCAATCTTCTGGGTCATGGGTTGCCGATGACGATGAAGACCGGTTTAGGCCATGAGAGGGGTTGAGAAGAGAACTTAGAAGGGGAGGAAGGGGTGCCCTTAGAGGGCTACATAGTTAGTATGTGTATGCCCCTACCTTTTCTTCTCCTTCTCTTTTCCTTTGACCGCTGGCAAGTATGCACGTGGGCAGGAGGAGAGCAGCAGCTCTCTTCTTCTTCTCCTTCTTCTCTTGGCTGCTGGCAGGTGCAGGTGCAGACGTACAGCAGTCAGCAGCAGGCAGAGGGGCAGTAGTCCAGCAGCCTGACGGTGTCTTCAGCCAGCCTCCTTTCCCTTGGGCGGTCCTCTCTTTTTATAGGAGATGAGGGGATATGAAAGGCCAGGTGGTGGTGTACGTAAGATGCCTTGGGTGGTGGTCAATAGGCTTTAATTTCTTGAATTTCTCCTAGGCCATTCAATATTTGACTTGACCTTTGAGTTCTCCCATGGCATTAAGTGTTGAGCTGTCCCTTGGCTTTCCCCATGCAATTAATGGGTCAAAGATGAGGTGGCAGCTGAGGTGGACTGAGTGGTGGGACCCGCTGAGGTGGAGGCTGAGCTGGACAGGTCGGCTGGGCCTGAATTGGGCCTGCTTTCTTCCTCCCATGGGCTGTACGTAGGTGGGCCATGAGAGGGCTGAGAAAAGATTTTTTTTTAAATAAGAAAGTGGGCTGGGCCAGCTGTGGATTGTGCCTACGGGCCAGTTTATGGCCTGTTTTGGCCCAATTAAGGATTGGGCCAGCTGAAACTTGGTTCGATCACGCCATTACCCCCTTTTTGCTGCTTTATTTTTTTTTGAAAAATCTGACGCCAACAGGAGAGAAGAAGCCAGTGAAAGACGAAGTGAGGCTACGACAATACAATAACTAGATATTGATTTAGAGGAGATATTCGACAAGAAAAATCTTTTGCAAGATTGGGTCATTAATCAAGAAGGAATGAGTGAAGCGGAACTTAACTCGTAAAATCGAGAGTAGGCTCAAGGAGAACTTGACAACGTTTTTTTATTTAAGAAATTTTGGATTCCTCATTTAGTAGCAAAAAGATAGAAGATTGGACAATCTTCTCGTCAAGATAAGCATAAGCAATCAAAGGGTAAAAGTAAGCAAGTTTTAATTGACCCTCTTGACATTGTAGATGTTGAAATGATCGACGAGAATCGAGAAGACACGTTAGAACCGAACATCCAGTGCAATATCAGACATTGGAGGATTCTTCTTCAAAGAGTAGTGATGATGGAGTAGGGAACGAAGAAAGTAGAGGCACCACGACCGGCACCATTTTTGATGGAAGGAGAATGGATTTGGAGACGTACCCTACGCACCATTTCACAGAAGAAGAATATTACATGCACGTGACGCAAGACGTCGACAACAGTGCAAGACAACAACATGGAGGTGGAGGAGTTGAACACACAACAGGGTGGGGGGTTCACATTACAACTATGGACACTTCACTTATGGATTTGAATTATCTTAAGATTATTGGTATCCTACTGTCGAACCTCAATTTTTTATGAAATTTCAAAAAATTCATTTTCCATTTGATTTTACTTTTGACTTAGCCTTGACTACTAGAAAAATATGTGATATTTCATAACAGTATTAGCTAGGTCAGTGGTATGCATAAAAATATATGTTGAGGTTATTAGGTTCTTTAAAATTTTGTTTTGACCTCTCCTCATCGGATGGTGCAAAGATCTGATGTTAATTACATCGAGAATACTCGAATACCCTTGATTAACCGTCATAACAATTTCGTAAGTAGAAGACATACATCTATAAGATAAACACATGGGAGTAATAGCCCCATACACTTGATGGAATGCAAAACTTAGTATTTTGAACTTTAGTTTGATTTGATTTGAATTTATTTGAATTGTTTGAATTAGGTTTGCTGTTCAGATTTCTTTTTTTTTATGTTGAGGATTTTCAATTCGGTTTGAAATTTGATGGATGTTTCAGATTTTTTATTTAATTTTTGATTTTTGATGGGTTTTGCATCTGAATTTTTAGATTTAGAGATTTTCAAGATCTTAATTGATTAAGACTTGTTGTCTTTTAGTTGAGTGATTTGGTTTGGATTGATTTGAATGTGTTTGGGATTGATTTGTTTTATGGGTTTCTTATTTGGTTTAAATTCAATTTGATTTGAATTGAATTTTTTTGGTTAAAACTGATTTGAATTTCGTTTGGAAAGTTTGATTTGGGAGTTGATTTGGGAGATTTGAGATTCTGGTGACTTATATTTCCGCTTTTAAATTTGGAGATTTTTGGATGCTTGGAATTTTGATTTGGTTTTGCCTTGACAGGTTGTTTTTTTTACATGAGATTCTCTGGGTTTATTGGATTGATTTGGCATTTCCTAATTTGAGAATTATGTTTTAAATTGAATTTGGAATGTTCAAACTTCTTGAAACGTACATATTTCAGATTTTGTTTGAAATGTGTTGGTTTTATTGGTTTGTTTTAAATTGGTTGTTCATTTCTTATTAAGATTTGTTATCTTGATGATTTGATTTAGATTCTGATTAGGAGTTTGTTGCCCGTTTGGTTTGAACATTTGTTTTGAGTTTGCTTTGATGTTATCATCCTTTTTTTAGTGCATTTTTTATTTGAAGTTACAGATGTTAGTTGAGATTCTAGAAGTCTCTTTTAAGTTTAGAAAATCATTTGATCTTAATATTCTCATTTTTTGCTTGATTTAGAATCTATTTGTGCATTTTATTAAGTTTTGGGTCTTCAAATTTCAGTTTTAATTTTTTTTTTACTTTGAGATCTTTAGATTATGGAGATTCACCTACGGGTTTTGAGTTTCAAATTTTAAGTTGGCAAACATTTAAATTCATGATTTTATTGAAGTGTTTCTGATCTGAGATTGATTTAGACTTGGCAATTGGGGATTCCTTTATTTATTTTGAAATTTCAATTCTCAAGTTGGTGAATGGATAGGCATACCTTAATTTCAATTTTTTTCTTTTTGAATTCGAGTTGCCTTGGAATGGTTATAAGGTTTGGTATATTGGGCATTTGTTTTGAACTTGATTGATCTGTTTGTTATTCTATGAATTCAATCCCCTTTCTGACTAGCCTCCCAATTATGATATGTTTTGGAGATTCCAAATGGAAGCTTGGTAAATTTCAGACCTAGGTTGACACCTAGAAAACTTAATCTTAATTTCATTTGTATTTAAGATCTCAAGTTTGATGTACCCTTGGACCTCTGCTGCTGAAAATTTATGGACTAAGCATGTTCTTCAGTCTTCTAGGATTTTGATTCTCTTTGATTTTTGTTCTAATTATCCACTCTCTAGAGCTTCCGTGGTTCTGCCTATTCTCAAATTCATGAAACCTTAAAGTCCTTTTTTGTCTCCCCATCCATCGGTGAGCACCTTGATTTGCATAGAATCCAAGTTTGATGATTTTTTTTAGAGTTTGACGACTCTTCAATTTTTTGCAATTTCTGAAAATTCCTTTAGGCTCAGACTTTCAGATTTGCAATCTGATTTTTATCATGTTCTACTTTAGTCACGACCTAGTAGAAAGTCCTATTTACTTATGTTTCAGATAGACTGGATTTAAATTTTGCAGAAAATTTGCATTTCTTCATTTTTATGGGGCTATTCATAAGTTCCAATGACAATAACGATATGCAAAATTCGAAACTTCCATTTATTGGCAAATTCGAATGCACATTACATGTGGGAGACAAAAAAATGTTATTTTCCCATTGATGAATTTTCCTTAGTCCTGATGGACATAGGATGATCCTTCCTTGGCATATATCTCTCATTTTTAATTTAAGAGGAAATTTTGGCATAACATCCCCATCAATTGATGAGATATACCTCCCTTAGTAGGTGGAGTTTGATACTCCCTACTTTGGGGGAAGGATCGGTAGAAGATGAGAGTTTGCCCATTCCCCGTCCAGAACTAAGCACACCGGGAGTATGCCCGAGTGCCCGTCCCATGAGGTGCCTATGGAGGTAAGCTAGCCTCTTAATTTTTTTATTTCATATTTGATTAAAATTATATTTTTTAAGACTTTGATGGCCGGTTCCATTTTTATTGAGCCATGATGACCAATTTGAGCTTCTTGAGGCCATATTTGTTTTCATTGGGCTTTGAAGGCCTGTTTGAACTTGATTGGGGCCCTGGCGGCCTTGAAATCTCTTGACAGAAATTGACCCTGGTGGCATTGCTGATTCTGGACAGAAACTTGGCCTTGGTGGCCTTGAAAATCTTGATGAAATGGGCCCTGGCGGCCTTGCTGGTTCTAACCAGAAGCTGGGCCATGGTGGCCTTTAAGGTCTTGGTGAAATGGGCCCTGGCGGCCTGTGGCAGGGGGCTGGGAGAGCCCCCTCCTCTTCTTTCTTCTTCTCTAGTGGGTGCTTCTTCTCTACTCACGGTGGCCGCGACAACAAGTGTAGAGAAGAGCAACATAGGCAGTAGATGGAAAATAGTAGATTCCTCCATGCACAGCAACGTGAAAGGGACTGCAAGCCTTAACAATACATCAGGAGGAGCCGTACGCTCCTCCTCCTTCATCTGCCATGGGGTACGAGGAGGAGATGATAGCAGCGTCTTCTTCTCTCCCTCTTGGTATAGCAGCAACATAGGGCGCGAGCTCTCTTCTTCCCCCCCTCCTCTTGGCATAACTGCAACAGGGAAGAAGTCTTCTATTGGCGGCTACGGTGAAATCATGAGAAGGCATATGGGATGTAGATGACAGTAGGGAGCAGAGAGCATCAGGGTCTTCAATCATCTCTTCTCCTCCTATGGACATTTGCAATAGAGGCCGCTAGGAGACTTGGCAACCATGGGGGAGAGAGATGACAGCGGCCCTGAAGCCCCTCTCCCGAAATCCTCCTCCTCTTTTTCTGTCTTCTCCTTTTTTTTCAACCATCCCCCTTGGGAAGATGAAAAAAACCGCCAGCTCATGACTCCTCTCTTGTTATGGAGGAGGTGGGAGAGAGAGAGAAACGTGGGGAAGTGAGAAAGGATGTGCAGCAGCCTCCTTTTTGACCTGGTCCTATGCAGTTACGAGAGGAGGGTGCGGCTGCATTTAATTTAATCTCCATCTCAAGGAGTTAAATCCAATGGTGCATAGTTGATCTTTTAGATCCTACGGTGAGGAAAGATCATTGGATCATTCAATTCTAGCAATTGATTATAAGTAGAATCTATTAAGGCCTTGTTTTGTCTTTCGGATCTGATATGCCCTTGTTAAGGCCATTCAAAAATTGACTTTCAATATTTTTCTCATAACTTTCCAAATATGGGTTGGATTACCGATCTGACTCTATCATTGTTCATTTGAAAGTCAAGCAGATTTTCTAGTGATGTCACTTTTCTTTGGACCTTCTTCAGATTGCTCGGACCACACAAGGGCAAAATAGTCATTTTACTGCCCGAAGTCAGATTTTGACATTTTGGGTGCCGTTGGAAATATCTTGACTGGTACAGTGCCGTGGGCTCAATTGTTTTGTCATTTGAGCCCATTAGGCCTACCAAAGACTATTTGATAGTGTTTTTACCGTTTGTTTCATAACTTGTTGAATTCAAGTCGGATTTTCGATCCGACTTCGTTGTTGCTCAAGTTTGAGCTAGACGGACAAGATGGTAATGCCTGACCGTTATCGAACCGTCTGGTCGGGCCCATAAGGCTTATTGGGCCCGTTCAATCCGTTGGCCCTAAATGTGATGAAAAGTGGGTCACACATGCCTGTTCAATTTTCCTTCATGTATTTTGACCGAGACTTGCTATTTTTGGGTATCATTACATTTTTGGGGTGCCAACACCTACGTATCACCAAGAGAGGTATGAGATGATCCAACCATCATATGGTATTTTATCGGATACTTTCGTATAGTCCACGTATGATAGGTACGGTAGATCTTTTAGATCTTATCTTAAGATAATTATACTACATAGTGATTAATTTAATAAGTATGTATACATGTTTAATGTCTCGTATTCTTCTCGAATGTCATGGAAAGAATACATATAATATATAGAGGAACAATACAATGTAATATTTGGTTGAAAGATGAATGGAATATTTTTCTAGTTATATTCCCCAAATTTTCATAATTTTTGGGTATTTTTTATTATTTTTATTGCATTTTTATATTTTTTTAACATTTCTAAATAATATTTTATGATCCAGTCGGACTAGGTCTATTTTGGGGCTAACTAACCCGGGTCTTCCCCCAACCCAGCCTTCCTTGGCCTTGACAACTATGATTGAGACTAATAAAGATGCAAAAGTACCTGATTTACAGTATTTCAGCGGACAATAAATTCTGAGACAAAGTTCTATAGAATCTTAAAGATTCATAAGATTTTAGGTTTACCAACTTGTAGCATTATCGCAAGATATTTCAAACTTCTCTCGACTAGATTATAAATGGATGTGGAACTCAAGGTGTATATACAACTAAACCAGCTGGTGGTGTCAAAGTGCAATAGGCAGATTGGGCTTGTAATGGACTGGTTCCGATCTAAATACAACTTTTTATGGAAGATAGCTTTGGAAAGATTGCCAATTTGTGCTTATTTTAGTCAGATATGTACAAAATTTTGCAGGATTGGCAGATTCCGAATCTGGATTGAGAGCCTAGATCTGATACAGGGAGAGCCTGATCCTCAGGTTGACTTCCGTCAAGATTGGGCTAGGTTCCGTCAGATCAGCCTGGGTCAGCCACTTCTGAACTGATCGGGAGGCTGGGGAATCACTGCCCAATACATATGGATCCACCAATTTAAGTTGGTTGGCACCGAATTTGTACTGCCTCTCCACTGGCAATTGGTCTGGATGTTTTTTCTTTTATTTTATTTTAAGTTTTTGAGGGACCAATCCAGGCAGATCCTGAATCGGTTTCCTTTCATTTGATCAGCCGATCCAGCCAATTCAATCTCAATCTGGAATGGGATTGACTCTATCTGATCCACAGGCTGATCCCAACATGGAATACCTTGGATAGGTCTATGTATTTTTTGTGCTTTTAGAGGACCAGAGTTATATTTTCTTTAAGTGTATGGAACATAGTTGACAAAGTACTAAATATATGCTTAAAACTATCCACTGAAATTGAGGAAGTTGTTGATTCTTGGAAGCAACTCAATCAGTCAAGGGGGAGTACGATGTGTGGGACCTGCTATTACCATCCATGCGATGGAGTATCTGTTTTGCCAGATACAGAAGAAGATTTGAAAACACTTTTGGGAATCAAGGAGATATTCTCATGCCATTTTTCAATTTTATCAAAATCTTTCTTCAGTCATTGGATATGCATAATCTTCAATCTTAATTGACATTTAAAAAATTTTGCACTTTTCGTCATTTGTATTTTAATGGGTTTGTAGTTCTCTCCTGTTTCTTGATGGTTTGATATTATTAGCCTTTTGACTTCTTTCTATTATCTGTAATTGGTTTCCTTTTTCAGTAATGCATGATAAGTGGCCTGTTCTAGGTCACTCATTAAAAAAAAAGGTTGCTGTATTCTGCATCCATGCAATCTAAACTTCATAGGTTCTTACCATCTTGTGACCCTACTATTGATAGAATCATCTGTTACAGAGAGCTCTGGGTTCAATGAGATACATCGTAATCCATCAAACTGTACTTCCTGCTGAGGAAGTCTAGCTTGCATGCTCAAGAGACAGCGATCTCGGTTCAAATTATCTTGGTCCTGATTGGTGATGTGTATACTAGTTGGTTGGATGATGGGGGAAAAGCTGCAGCTCATGTGAGACTTTTTCTGATTCGTGACACACCAATTGAAAAAGCCTTCTTGAGATCTGCGCTGGAAGTGCAGTCTTGGGTTAATCCATCCTGTTTACCGAAGGAAGCCAGATCCCACCTGTGCTGATGGTTTGGACTGAAATGAAGAGGGAAGTAGTGAACAAGTTTCAAAGTGTATATGCCCAATGTTGAAGCCACAGACATGCTACTTCCTCTTCAAGGAATCTTCGCTTCTGAAATTTCTTGTGGTGGTAACGGGCCAGGCATTAATCTAAATCATGCTGAGGACTCAGATTCAACAAATGCCAATACACGGTTCTTCCGTTAAGTTGTTGCACAACTTGCATTTCAATTGATGGTGATATATCTTATCTACAACCTGTACAAGCATCCCTGGAGAAGAGAGAGAGAGAGAGAGAGAGAGAGAGAGAGAGAGAGAGAGAGGGTAGACATATATGCTTTTCTTTCCACTTGATGGCCCCCGAAGTTGGTGGATGATCTCTCCCGCGTAGACTTGTTCTTCCACCATAAAATACTGCAGGAAGGTGGCTGGGTTCATGAATTGCCTGCTGCCTTCCTTTATTGTAAGCATTTTGTTAACGTGAAGATAAGTTTTGAATGGATGTTGAGTTGATAATATTCTCGCCTTGCTTGAGAAGGCATGTCATAGCTACGGTTTTATGTTTCTCATTTCTCTTAGACTTCATGGTTCCCACATCCAATTATATACAATGATCGATTTCTTTATTTCTTATGGGTTGATTTAAATTTTACCTTTTACAAGGTTGCATGCCATGAAAATTCAATGGTGCAAACTGCTTATTATACACGAGTCAAGCTTTTGCGTTGGCCTGAAATTTTGGGTTTTTTACATATCACATCCCACGGAATACTTATATCAACAACCTTACCCTGATGTATACCTCATAATCATCAAATAATTTGTGTATACACCTTGGGGTGTTCACAATTTGGTTTGATCCGGTTTCGGATCAACTTTTTTTTTAAAAAAAAATGAAACTGAACCGAATCTTATACCGAATCAAATCGGTTCGGTCAAACCTCAAGCCGGAAATGAATCGAGCTGGTTTGGTTCAACTGTTGGTTTTTTTACTATATATAAAGTTATAATAATTATATTTTAAATAAAATTAATAAGTATTCAAATAAAATAAATTTACTGATAATGAGTCATGAATAAACTGTTCGAGATTCAATTCAACTTGATTATGAGTCTTCTTTAACTATTAGAATTGTCTTATAAGCAACAAAGCAAGTGGTCATTTGTACCGAACCAATATAACCTTATCGCTACCGTTCGGTTAAAAGGGAAAAAAAAGGATCAAAACAGATAGACTCTTGAACAGAGCTGAACTGATCTACCAAGGGCAATCGTTCCTTCAAATCAACGTAAATGGATTTGTGACCTAAAATCTCCAATTTCCTATTTTAGGTTATTATAAAATCCGTGCTTAGGCATGCCGGCAGGGCATAGTTTTGTAAAATTCGTAGGCAATATTTGATTATTTTTGAAGCTAATGCTGTTTGTAGGATGTCTCCTCCATGCTAAGTTGAAATTTAGCTCAACCGATATGATTACGGTACTTGGGACTGATTGTTACAAGATCAATTGGAAGATAAATTAGGTTTACCCGCAAATTTTAGGGGTTAAACCAGATTTATCCCTCCCCTGAATAATTTTATCTCTCCAAAGATGAAGAGGGACGTACGTACTTATCCAGCTTGGAATGCATAAAGAGATACAAAGCTAGGATATTTGGTTGCTGCCATCCTTTTACTGAATGGTCCACCTAGGAAGATGCTGGCTCCAGGTTCAGATTTACCGGCATCCTTTTACCGAATGGCTTCCTGCGCAGCACCGAAGCCCATAGTGGTGTACGGAGCACCCCCTTGACTTCTGGATAGCTTTCATGTGAAGGGGGATCGGTCAAAAAGCACGATAATAGCAGTCGGCAGATGCAAAGGTATCTTGTCAGTTTTGAGTCTAGAAGAAGCTCGTAGTACAGCCGAGTGTCTTCTTGTTTTCATCAGTAAAATAAAAATATACATAAAGATTACAAGAAGGGAGGGTAAATTTGAAACTCTGGGACGAAGAATTAGAAAAGAATAAACAAACAACGTAGATAAATATAACTTTGGTGGAAGTCATCTAATTCTCCGGGACATTTGAACATATCTACCTGCACGTTGATATGCTTAGAACGTCAATTAATAGCGATATGGACTCCGACAATTGACGATGATCACACCGAATAGCTAGCCGTGGACTGACAGTACGTCTCACCGGAAAGATCGTGATTATGAATAAGACTTACGAAGACGACGAGAAAGAATTGGATCCCAAGACAAACGGGGGCAACCACCAACAACAAAATATATAACAAGCTAATTAGATAAGCCGAGCATCACCACTCTAACGTACAAAAAAGAGAAACACCTAAACAGATATATTTAAGCGAAGCACCGGAATAGGGCTGAGATTATAAGGACAAAATGTTAGGAAGAAAGGAAGATTACGACAAATCTTCTTCTCTCCCTGAACAATAACTACCTCAAAATAGCATGAAGAACCTATAGCTGCCTATATCCACGAAAGAGGTTGCAACTAGCAGCAAAAGTTTTTACCAGAGGGAGTGAGGTGGCTGTTTAAGAGTTAGACGATGGGCACCAACCCACCACGAAACTGTCAAGCAAATGAAGAACGAGACCAAAACTTGTCTCCTTCCGAAGTCGGACTCTGAGCCTTAGGTCACCGAAAGGGATGGGGATGATGTTGGAAAGAGCTCCAAGGAGCATATGGAAGCCAATCATCGACAATAAAAAGATACGGTGAAGGGTCCTTAGAGGATCCAAGATATTCCTCACAAGAGCGAGCCCTAGGTTGGCCGATGGTGAAGCGTTGATTGGAAGTCCCCTTGTGAGTTTGAAAACTCCCTCGATGAGGCTCACCCGTCTACACCCCATCCGCGGTAACGGTTCCTCAAGACTCCACTAGACCAAACTAAGTGCTTTCACTCTTGCTTGGGTGGCATTTGAGCTCTCTCTCTCTCTCTCTTTGCCTCCTCCCTAATTAAGTAGAAAAACCTCCTCACTCGGAGGGGTCACCGGTTTCAAAATGAAAAGTTTTGGCCCTCAAGTCACATCCAAAGCTTTTGGGATATCACAAAAGTGCTTTTACTAGGGTTTTCTCTCTATTTTTAATTTTTTACAATAAAAACAACATCAGATGGTGGCATTTTCATTTCTATAGATGTCAAATTATCCTCCAAAACTCCATCATTCATCGACTCCATTAGTCCAAATTTGTTTTCTAACCAATCTTCTAGGGTGTTTGGTTGCTTCAAAAACATGTTTTGTTAAAAACAGTGTTTGACAACCATTACAGATTTATATTTTTGAAAGAGATTTCTTTCTTGAAAAGTGGTGAGAATCTTTCTTTTATCTCGGGGTTATCCACCTCTTTTGGTTGTAAATGATTTTTACTTTCTTTGTTATCACATCTCTCCAAACATGATAATTTTATGTCTTTACATCCTATTTGGTAATTATATTGAACACCTCTATTAGTATCAATTTAGAAATTGGTAGTAATAGGAATCATCAATAAGTGTGTTGGCTATCAATATCAATATTGAAATTCTTATAAGATGTTTGGTTGCATAATAAATTTATATACATTTTCGTGATAAAAAGTTATATTAAAATAAAGTGTTAGCTAGCCGACGACATAGAATTAATGGTCATGTTAATTTGGGAGAGACAATAACAAAAAATAGTAGATACCATATATATGATCAAACAAGGTGGGGAGCCACAAGATAAAAAAAGAGGTAAGATCCACATTTTTTCGTGGATGAAGGAAATATGTTTAAAAATGTAAATTAGTAGTAGTTGTCAAATACCTCTTTTAAGAAGTTATGTTCCAAAAATATAAAACTATAACAAAAACTCAATTTATCATGCAACCAAACTCTCCACTAGTGCAAGCAAAGTATGATTTGTAATATATGCCACCTTATATCAATTTTAATATTGATACTTCATTTTATAATCAATATCAAAATAGATATAATATCGTTTTTTATATTCTAACCAAATAGAGTATTAGATTTTATTTTAGTACAGCTTTTTATCATGAAAGCGTATACAAAATTTTATTCAACTAAACACCATGTTACAAACAAAAAGAAATCATGTTACTTTCTTAAACTTGTATGTTCTCATAATCTTGCATGATATATGGCCTTAACCAAGAACACTTTTAGTGCATACATACTGGACTTCCTGGACCAAAATAAATATCCGACATGTTCAAACCCAAGTGGATTCTCGCTGGGATGTAAAGCAAATCAGTAGAGACAGGTGAAGTCATGAGACAGCTATCAAGAAGACAGGTAGACCAAGGAAGACTTCAGATTTTGGAATGGTAAAGTATCTGCAGGTCCTTTGTAGAGAAGCTATGAAGTCTTATCCCACAACTCAGAGGTCTATAAAAATACTGTCTATGGTGGAAATGGAGCACCAAGTAGATCAGGCATGAATGTATCAGAGGAAAGTTCGCTGGGAAAGATGGCCTAGGCAATATTATTGTATAAAAGAAGCATTATTCATGAATGTATATGCTCTTGATGTGGCCAGTATGCATATATATAAATACACTGTCTAATTGCTCCTCTGTAGATGGAAGCCCAGAAAAATTTAGGTGATGATTCTACACAAGTAACTTGCCAATCTTTTAAGCTGGTCAATTAAAAAAAAATACAACATGACTAGAGATGATCAGTATCATGGATTTTAGAATGTTAGCATTATGGAGGTGTAGAAATTTTAAGATGTTTTAGGGGAAAAACAAGGACAACAAAAGGTTGTGTAATTAATTACCCTCTTAAATATTAATTTCCCTCCGAATGAAAACGAAGGAACAAAAGTTAGATAGCAGAAGACAAGGGACAGATATTATATATCATGAAAGAAGTTGTTGAAAGGTGGAGCTTTGCTTGAGAGGAAGGTGAGTTACAAGTAAGCTAGAAAAAATTGTGAATGGAGGCTAATGATTCAGCCTATACATATGCAATTAGAAACAGTGGAGTTTGAGATACTGGGATGGCCTATGAAGATATGCTTGCTTTATGAAAAACAATGTCTTTGTAGTGGAATTTAAAGCAGTTTGCATAGGAATCTGAAAGGCGGATGTCTAAATATATGTCATTAATTTCCACTAGGGAGGATTCTCTCACAGTAGTACCGTTGGAGGGAGTAAAAGACAGTAAATAAATGGGGCCCATATACATTAATTATAAATGCAATGCATCATCTAGACCTGAATAATTACTTTGTGTTAAGATGGGGATATGTATTCTCTCTGACGGAGGGCCTCGAATATTTCTGATACCATTCATATTTAATTATTTATTGGTAGAATAATCTTCATCCATAGATGTGTAAACACTGGATAGAGTACTTCTTGTGCTTCACAAAAAATTGCAATATATCATGAGCGGAGTGTATACTGTTCAGAAGTGAAAGATAGCTCTTGACAATTAAGTGAATATTGCGCCATTGCGAATAGCTTGGTTTTCATGTGCTTTTCTTTTACTTTCAGATGTTGCCGTAATAAGGTTTGTCTTGCGAGGGACTTAATTGGTTGATCGTAAAATTCTATAAAATAGTACACTTGTTCCATTCTGCAACATTATGAATTGTTTGGATTAATATAAAATATTTTATTTTGAAACAATGGTTGCTTATTTCGACAATTAGATAAGAAAAGAGGGTGGAAATCAAAATAATTAGAACCTGTTATTTAGTTGTGAAGCCATCTTAATCATGTAGCCCACTACTTTTGTTTTCCATGTATTTTACAATGTTAACCAAACAAAAACTGATCAGATCTTATTTTAAAGCCCAAGAAGATTATTAATTGTTTTTAAACAAGCGATTGTAGAATTACAAATAAAACAAACAAGTCCCAAGAGGCTATGACACAACAATGAAAAATCATTCTTATATATATAGTGCTTTATCAGGTTAAACAGGTAATTTGGCATTTAATTGTTTTTTCGTTTTTACTCGTACCGATTCCCACCGAAAGGATAGACAAACGCCACCGATCGACATGTGCTTCTCCTAGTTTAGATATACATGAATTCTCAAGACATGTATAGTTTAGTGTGTGTGTGTATATATATATATATATTAAAGTGGTAAATGATATTCTGGCTTCCATGATGTTATGTTTCACTGGTAGCATGTAACTCTCAAGTAACTTTTGCCTTTGACTACTTAAGGCCCCATTTGGTAATAGCATTAAAATTTCTAATTTTAAAATTAATATTGACATAAATGAATGGGAGATAATAATATCAAATTTTAAAAATTGTACTATAAACAAAACACATGTTATGTAATACAAATGTCTACCGATATCAATCTTGATATCTTTCGGTAAGCTCACTAATGATGGCCATTGTTGTCAACATTATTTGCGATGAACTTTTTACGAGATAGTTTATTTAGGATGATTTTAAACCCGTTGTCAATATGTGTCAGCCATGGTTTTTTGGTTATCGACCACAATTTACTGTCTTGATTTCAAAAGTGATATAATACCATGCTTGATATAATACCCTAATTATATAAGCAAGCAAAGAGAATAAAATATTTATGAAGTTTGACTTCTTCTTGCTCGTTCCGATAATTTTGCTCGATCTCTCATTGTCGATTGGACATGATCTTAAAATGACATTTGTGTTTTGACTTAATCTGAAATCTAAATTCTTAATTTTATATCTAATCTCTCTTATTTTGTGAAACATAAAACTTGATTACTTATCTTTGAAAATTAAAAAATATTAGTAAATCCCTCAAGATTAAGTTATTTCTTAAGAGGTTTCTATGATATTCAGACGTTAGTTCAGATATTTTAGCGGGGAATATCTAACATCTAACCGAATTTCTAACTACATCAGAGATAGACATTTTATCAAGTAGTATGAATATCTAATCTCTAACTGATTCAGAAGTTAGATGTGGATTAAGCCCAAACAAATAGAGCTTAAGTCTTTGATTTAAAGATGTCATCTCTTAGCCAGTTTTACCAGCTCTACCAGTACTTCAATACCGTCTGAATATCCAATACCAATATCGCTACCAGCTTCTTCTTCTTCTTCCATATGCATTTTCTTCACCTCGAATGTTTTTCTCCATCTCTTATATATATGGAATTAATTAATTCACAGCCATCAAACGAAGGGGGCATGCTGCTCGAGAGTAACTTGTTGATCATTGCAGTGTCGTATTCATCATTTTCCCAAGGCATGAGATCTGTCTTCTAAGATCATTCAAGGCCAAGACAGTTAACATGTCAACTTCTTAAAAAGGTCTCGGTCTAATGTCAACTACAGTAGTAGGTTAACAAAGTCGCAAATAAAGTTGATGAAGTTGATATATAGTAGACACTAAGACGTCGTTTGGTACGGAGATAATCCGAGGATAATCCAGATTTATCTTCAAAATTTTATGATACCGAACAGCCCCCAACTTTTTAATGAAAGACAAAATTACTCTAACTTAGAAATTGAGGATGTTAAAGTATAACATAAGTCTAATTAATTAACTCTGACGTTATATAAGAGAGTGTAAAGGTTTAACCCTTCCATAGGACATTCTTAGTCGGCATCGAACTCCGATTTATAAATGACTTAACACAAATGATGATCACGTCTTCCAAACAAGTCAGAGTACGTTAATTACTCTCTGGACTCATGAAGTTGAGATAACGGTTAAATGACATCAACCTCGACGTTAAATTTAAAGGGTTTGACCTTCACGTTTCGTCTTAAAATCAGGTTTAGAAGATATTTTTTAAAAAATTTTGTTTGGTCATACTATTCGGGCAATATAAAAAATAATTGTGCTACTTAAAAAACAAACTAATTAATTTAAACTCCCCCCCCCTCTAGAAGGGGGAGTTTCACCTTCAACACACACCCCGCGGGAGTAGGGAGGGAGAAGATCGATCGAGCTTCACCCGTGTTAACCCAACCTAAAACCGCAGCTCTAAGTTAGAGAGATCCAAGTTTATAAGCATAGGAAACCTTCCCTCACTATCCGGCATGGAATTGTCCGACTCAACCTCTCACGTGCAGGCTCTTCTGGATTTGACATGTGTACACTGTTTACGGGTGGCGGTCGACAGAGAGGGGTCCACAGTCCTTGGCTCTCATACCATATTAACCAACTCAAAATCGCGACTCTGAGTTAGAGAGACCTAGACTTATAAATATAAGAAACCTTCTCTCACTATCCGGTACGAGATTATCTGACTACCCGCCCTCATCATTCGGAGGGTCGCCGTCCACCCCCGGCCCCGGCATCAAGTGCCGGAGCTGAAACCCTAGCTTGAAATGCTGACGCCCCCCCAAGAAAAAAAGACGGATGGCCACCACGTCCGTACGCCGAGCTCCGCCGGCGTCGACAGCCCCCACCGCCGACGTACGACGTACCCTCCCGCACGGGCACGCACTTGTGTTTGTGCTGCTCGCGTGCCGGCGGAGGGTGGCGGTGGCGCCTGACCTGCCTGTCGTTTCAGACGATATAAGAAAAAGACTACACCACAGCTTGACAGAGAGCCATGGATATATACCCAGACAGCACACCCCCCCCCTCTCTCTCTCTCTCTCGGTGCCGTTTGGTGAGAGCAGATTCCTTCGGCAGATAGGGGCACATCTCTCTCTCTCCCTCTCTCTCTCTCTTCTCTCGGTGCCGTTTGGTGAGGGCATAGGCCTTCGGCAGATAGGGGTGCAAAGGTGACGAGAAGTATATAGAGTTTGACACTGCTCTAGCTCAATCTTGGAACGTGTAAGAGTTGCACTCAGCCGGTCAAACTCGACCTTATTCCAAATTCGAGTTCAAATGTAATATGAACGGAGTCTTTGTAGGTCAACTTAAATTTGAATTTATCAACGAAATTTTGAGTTTGAGTTTTTCTATGAAACCCGGTCTGTACATAGACTCATTAAATATGGTCTCCGTCTGTTTTATATAATTTTAATCTTTTATGAAGTGTTTGGTTGCGTGATAATGAAGATTTTTATTTTAATTTTTAAAAATTATAGGAAAAATTGTTAAAAGAGATGTTTGGTAACCTTGACAATTTTTATGTTTTGAAAGTAATTTTCTTCTTAAACAAAAAAAGTGAGTCTCACCTCTTTCTTTTTTCTTGTGGTCCCTCACTTTGTTTGGTCGTGAATGATAGTAACTCTTTTTTATTATCACATCCCTCCAAACATGATAATTTTATGTCATGAGTTGGTTCACTTTTTATTTTAATATAATTTTGTATCATGAAAATGTACAAAAATTTATTATGTAACCAAACACCCCATTAAGTATATATAGTTAATGTCATATGACTATACGGATGTTGGTAAGTAAACTTGTCGGAGGCACAAAGGCAAGTGAGAGCCCATTCAAAACTTGACTTAAGTAATTGTTGATGAATGAAATTTTATCTTTCCATTCAAACAGTACTGAATGATTAATTTAGGACCAGTAGAGCATAGTCGTGTTCAAATCGCGCCTGGAACTATTTTGTAGGATATCATTTTCTATAACAATATATATATATATATATATATATATTAAACACCCACCGGCACTATTGATTTTGATACCAATTATCAAGAGAGATATTTTATCAATACAAACAAAATACATATGTAATATACATGTATCAATTACTTTGTATCAATTTTGATATTAAAGATTGAGGCGTGCTAGGACCGTAAACGGGTCGGATTCGGCAGTAGAATCACTAGAATTCGATTCTGATTCCGATAAGAGTTAAAAGATTCTGATTCCGATTTTGACAAATTTGAAATCACTATGTTTCGATTTCGATCTAATTCTGATTTCGTTATCAGAATCGGATTCGTAATTTTTGAAATACATATTAAATATTAATTTTTATTTAAAAATAAGTTAATAATTCATGTAAAATTACTAAAATTTAATATTATTTCTTTAAAACTTTATTTTTATCATTTTACTAATTTATATATTATATATTATATATTATTATATTTTATATTATATTTATTTATTATTAAAATTAGATTAAATAAAATAGAATCAACTGATTTCGATTTCGATAAATTATTGAAATATTCGATTCTGATAGTTTATAAAATATAAAATTAAATTTTAAATCTATTAATTTTTATCAGAATCAAATCGAAATATCAGATTCCGTCTACACTCTTGGAATGTGCAAACAAAAATGTGTGTGACACAAAAGTGTCAACTTCATATGGTATAATATTATTTTTGACTAAGGGTGTGTACGTACGTATGCTCCCCAACTGGGGCAGAGCCACAGGGCGGGAAGGGGAAGGCCCCTTGTTAAGGGACAGGACAGGGAGCAAAACCTGTTCCCCGGCCGCTGCATGCGTCACCTTGGCGTCATCCAGACGGCAGACCTTTCGGGCGATGGGGGCTGCAGCAGTTCTGATCTTCTCGATATTACTGAGTGCTCCACCTCCGCCCATCTTTTACATAGGCACGAAAAGGAAGGGTTTTCTTCTTCTTCTTCTTCTTTTTTTCCTACCTCTTCCGGTGCTTCCTTTTTGTCTGACCTTTCTTTACACTAAGTTTGGTAACAGTGACAAACAGTTTTATATATTTTAAAATCGATCGATGATCGATGATATTGACGTAGAGGATATGGATAAGTGGTGATAATAGATTATAGTAAATTTAGAAATTAATATGTTAGAGAAAAATGTAGAAGTAACGACGGCGACCGTAGATAACTAGAAAGAGAAGAGATTGAGATTATTTGGGGTATGTTAAACGAAGATCTAAGGATTGAGGTGAGTATAGATGACGATTAATAACGATTTAAAGTTCATAATAAAAATAAGACATTGATTGTAACATGAGGAGGTACTTGTTTAAGATTATATTGTTAGGTTAGCCCGATATTAATTAAGTGATTTACTTGTTATTGGGCTCGGCTTAGTACACTATTAGGTCTATAAGATGGAACATGACTTATTGGGCTTAATCTTTTGTTAGGCACATGATCCGACTATGGGTAGGATCCTACTCCTAGTCGAACTCGGACTAGTCCATCCTCTCTATATAAGTACCGGCAAGGTTGTAACTCCCTATACGGTTACACATATAGGCTCAATAGAGAGAGGATACCAGAGGATCGTCTAAAGGAGACGGGCGATTCCTATCCAGCGGAGTTTCCTCGTTCTTCATCTTCCGCAGTGCAGGATGGAGTTCGGATCATCGTCAGGTATTCCGTAAACTCCAACATATATGTCTTCTTTGTATTATAAAGTTTAAAATTGATACTACTATTCAATGATCTCATGATGATTTATATCAATGTCAAATTTAAAATTAATATTGATAAAGATATTTTATAGTGTAAAAAAATAGGCCGTCCAGAAGAAAAGAAAGAGTTTTACTTAAACATACCTACTATCCCCTCATCTTGAGTTTCAAGACTAACGGGTGTTTGGTTATATAATAAATTGAGTTTTTCTTATAATTTTATGTTTTTGTAACAAAACATTTTAAAAGAGGTGTTTGAACATTATTATAATTTTAAAGATATTTTCTTTTTGGACCAAAAAATGGTGAGACTCACTTTTTTTATCCGGTGGTCCCCATATATTTTGAATATCTTGACTCCCACTCTTTTTGTTATCACTCTCCCCAAACATGACACTTTATATCATTGGTCAACTTTCACTTTATTTTAATACAACTTTTTGTTACGAAAATGTACAAAAATTTATTGTGCAACTAAATGTCTTATAAAATTTATGTTCATCCTGTTTTTGACAGTGATATACCAGTTGAAATTGCTATTTAAGAGTACTTTCATATCGGAAATATCAAAAGGAATTACGAGACTTTAGTGGGTGCCTTTTCCACTTATACTTGTGGTTTAATTATAATTTTGAGAGATATATATAATATTCCCTTCACCAATATATAATATTTACACTTTGAGTTGGATAATCTAATAATTATCACTCAAGATTATGATAGACAAATGGGTAGTTATGTATCATTTCCTTTTCAAGTTTAGATCAGTAAAAAGTGAAGTTGTGACTGCTACATAGGCTTCTAATATCAACGCCATCGTCATCATATATATATTGACAAGCTTAATATATATGCATCTATTTGTCTGGTAACAATCTATTATTATTAATTTTGAAATCGATATCGATATCAATCATCACATGATCTTTGGTTATTGATATTAATTTTAAATTTTAAAAAACAAATAAGACATGAATCATAATACAAATATATATATGATATATCTACGTACGTACGTGTATCAAGTTTGTTATCTCGATACTTCGTCCTCCAAAAATATTAATTAACATGAAGATAGATATAATGTGTCATTTGTAATACGTTAAGACCTATTTGGATTCAGTATTAACAACAAAATCACGTCACTTCTGATTTTAAGATACCCTTCAAACTAGTTCCGATGCATCTCTCTCTCAATTTCTTGGTTTCATCCTGGGTCATATATATAATTAAGGCCCTATTTAGTAACCGTATTGAATATCTCCACTGCTGGATCAATTTTAAAATTTGTATGGATGATCAATGTGCTTGATTATCAATATTGAAACTCTAAGTGCATAGAAAACATGATACCTAATAAAAGTGTTCACTTATCAAAATTGGTATAGTACCATTTTTTATACTCTAAAGTCATGATCAGATGGTGTGTGCTTCCGGAGGAAATCATGAGTTGATCACTAATGGCCTGTTTTGTACAAAATTATCTAGGGGAAAATGTTGTTTTATGTTTTAAATTTTTGGGACAGATCAAGTTTTATCACCGAATTGATCTTGTACCAAACGACATCTAATAAAGTGTTAGGTTGCACTCTAAATTTTTGTACATTTTTGTGATAAAAGTTGTATTAAAATAAAATGTGAACTATCTAACGACATAAAGTTATCATATTTGGATGAATGTGATAACAAATAAAGTGTGCGTAAGTACGTACTATGTATGACCAAATAAAGTTGGAGATTACAAGATAAAAAAGAGGTGAGATCCTCTTTTTGTTTAGGAAGAAAATCTCTTTAAAACATAAATTTTTAATAGTTGTCGAACATTTCTTTTAACAAATATTATCACAAAAAACATAAAATTGTAACGGAAACTCAATTTATCCGCAACCAAACACCCCCACAAGAGATTTAAACACCTGCCTTCTACTTGCCACCTCATTTAATTAACTTTTCTCTTCCACTTTTTCAGCCAATGGAGAATTCAATAGCACCCATTCTGCTGCCACTTCAGCTGATGGAGTCCAGACAGCCCCAGTCAATATTCAGAGAGTTTCATCAATTGTTAATGAAAATTGAGTTGTCACTTTTATAATTTATATTTAATAAAAATGATATTTTATGACCATTAAGATGTTCAACAACATATTTTATTACTCTTAGCTATATTAATTTTATTTACTCTAATGATCTATATATTTTATTAATTCTATGTGTATATTTTTACCAACCTTTTTTCTGTGCACTTATCTATATTGTACTTACTCCAACAATGACCGGGTGGATCTTGACTCCAACATCTAACCTCATGCATTCCGTAGCTTAATTGCTGTCTAAATCAATGAGAAATAATTAAGACATTCAATATGTTCCACAACTATAGTTTTTTATTTTCAGACATTAATTACTAAGATTTTATGTTTCAAACAAGAAATGGAATTAAGATTTTAGAGACATTTTATTAAGTCACACACACACATATCGCTGTTTAAAAATTAATCTTAGAGAGTAAGTATGGCTTTTATTTTGAACACCATATAAAAAGATAGTCGATGCCTCTCTCTTCATCCAAAATATATCCTCTTTATTTATTTTTCAATATGTACAATACAAAGAAGTTGTCTAAATATAATATTTATTAACAGTGTTTTTGTTAGAATGATAATGCGTATTTTTATTTTCTTGTACGATTTTTAAAGTCATTCTAACATTTTTTATACAATTTTTGTTTTACAATCTGATCCGTATTGAACCTAGGTTGGATCTGGCCTTCTATGGTTACACCTCTTTATTTTGTACCTCCTTCCAATGACTTAATTTTAGGTTAACATTCCTTCGACTGGAACATATTTTGCTTTATGTAAACATCCTTTCTAGCTAGATGGACCCGCAAAGGTAGCAATATTTCAACCTTTTGCAAGGGTGCTGCAGCATATTTATTATATGAGTCCGAATCACCTTAGATGACCAAAGAATACAGGAGGGGTCAAGACCATGGTCATGGGTCACCTGTAATGAGTTGTACTAGGCTTAGTAACAACTTAGTAAAACATCATAAATGATTCGATTATTATACTTTTGGAATAGTAAGTGTTGAAAATTTTTTGTTGAACTGTTATTGATGTTTAATTAACATGTTATTGAACCTAATACAATTCGTTACTAATAATAATGGGTCAGTTATTTTTTAGTAATGGTTCACTGAACTATTACCGAACCATCACTCAAATTGTTTAGGAGTTGTGATCATTTCTGATTGGAGACTAATATTATTCTCTTCACGGGAGAACTACGGTGATATACTCTCATTAGTTAATCTCACATGTTTGATCAACAATAGAGTGGAGAGAGCTCTCAAATTGCTTCAATCGTCTCTGACGTTTTCCTTTTTTAGATAGAGATCATCTTGATTCACTCTTGTACCGTTGAGAATGCACCACTTTTGTGATACACTAACTCAAAAACTCATTTATGAAGATTAAAACAAAATTAAAAGATAAAAGAAGTTAAATAAAAATATGTCGTTGAACTTGTCCATGAATAAATTAACTATTTGAGTAAATGTGAGTTATAGAGAAGTTGCATTTTGATTAATTGAGAAGAGATCAGACAGAACATTCTTCTACATAGCAACTTGTGCTCCAACCGTTATCTCTTGCTTGTCGTTTTGAGTTTAATTTTGGTCTGGGAGGAAAGTGCTTAGTTGTTCCAAATGCTTAGTTGTTGTGTTGTTGTTCTTTCTTCTAGTGCTCTACCTAAATAAAATTTTAGGTCTTTTGTATCTTTTGCATGCACTAAAGTCATGGAACTCGGCGTATTTATGTTCATCTCTTCTATGCTTACTCTTCTTGTTCTTCGTCGTTATATGTTTGGATTCTGTCCAGTTATCTTTTCATACTTCTTTTGTAGTCATCATATTTATTTTGAAACCGTTAGTCTGAACAATATCTACACTTTTTTAGTGTGATCTTTTGATCTCGTGGCAAATATTAAACTCCATAAAAGAAGTCTATCTCTACTATTCGATTTTTAAGTTGATTTGTGGTTGTTTGTGCTCGTTGGATAAGATATTGTCCCACGGAATTTTATGGCCCGTTTGGTTAGAGTTTCAAATTTGATACTATATCAATATTGATATTGATAATTTTAAAAATTGAAGTATCAATATCAAAATTGATACAAGTTGACACTTGTATTACATAATGTACTTTATTTTTACTATCAATTTCAAAATTGGTACCATTAACCAAACACCTCTTACTGATTACTAGAAATATCAATTTTAAAATTGATAGTGATAGAGGTGTCAAATAATGTTACCAAACAGGATCTTAACTATCCGTTTTGACTTGATTTTTTTCTTATTTGGGTAGTTGTAATGTGCACTTTTTTATTCTTTGTTATAAATATAAATGCGTCCCATTGTTAAAAAAAAAGACACTGCGGTGTGAGGACTCTCTAATAAGTATGAACACGAGAGTCCGCTCCTTTCCTCCGTGAAGGGTTTAGTAGTCTTTTAAAGAGAATTAATAGCACATTACAGGAGTATTAATCAAATCAAAAAAAATAAAAAGTTTAATAGCATATTGCCCCCGTAAGAACATATCCCCCTCCCCGGCCCCTTTTGCTCCCCCCCACCTTATAAATAGCCGCCGTGAGCCAGCAAATAAGCAGCATCGATCACAAAGCAGCCGCCACGGCCTGCTAGCTAGTAGTGCTCTTCCTGCGCCGCCAGCGCGATCCCTCCTGTGCTCGAACACTTAGTTTAATTTCGGTTCGATCGATCAGAGAATGGGAGACGGTGCCAGCAACCTGCCGCCGGGCTTCCGGTTCTTCCCCACCGACGAGGAGCTCGTCGTTCACTTCCTCTACCCAAAGGCCGCTCTCTCGCCTAGTTCCCAACATCCGGACAACATCATCCCGGCCCTCGATCTCTCTCGCTACGATCCTTGGGATCTTAATGGTTCGCGCGCGCGGCCTGTGTTCTTCTATCTCATCTTATATATATATATATATATGGAGAGCCCAGATCCCCATATACGTATAGTTAATTCTATCATTGTTATCCATATAGCTAGGTGTTTCTTCCCCCCTTTAATTGTGTAAGGGATCCTTACTTATCTCTGTTCAGGCAAAGCGCTTGCGGGAGGCAGCCAGTGGTATTACTTCAGCCGGAGGACCCAGAACAGGATGACGGCCAACGGCTACTGGAAGCCCACCGGAATGGAGGAGCCAGTCGTGAGTGCCAACAGGTGCGTCGGGACGAAGAAGCACCTGGTGTTCTACATCGGAGCTGCCCCGGCCGGGGCAAAGACGAATTGGATGATGCACGAGTACCATCTCTTCGACTGTCGACCCTGCAGCACCACCGGCGGAACTCGCGGCGGCGGCGGCAGGAGATCTTCCAAGAAGAGAGGACACCCAAGAAAGGTTCGTCGTACGTACGTATATATACGTAGCTCGTGGTGCTCTTCTCTCCTCCTACGCATCGACCGCTGTGTGTTCGATGAACAAGGGCCGTCGCGTCTCTGATCGACCCCTCGGTCGCGTCTGCAGGAATCCGATGTATGGGTCCTCTGCCGCGTGTACGAGAGTAGCTGCGGCGGCACCCCTGCGGGCTTCTACGACGTCGACGACGGAGCGGAACTCTCCTGCCTGGATGAAGTGCTGGCGTCTCTCGACGATCCTTGATGGAATAGGCTTTTGCCGAATCAGGGTTTTAATAAGCTTGCCGGATTAATTAGGGTTTGACTTTAAGAAGAAGAAGAAAAAAGAGGAGGAGACCAGAAGCTAGCTAGATCACAGCTAGCCTTGTAATTAGAAGGGAGCTAGCTAGCAAATCCTAGCTATGCGTACCGGCCCTCGTTCAACTAGATAATATCATCAAGTATTCTTCATGATCTCTCTCAAGCGGTAGATCTCCCAAGTCCAAGCCGTCCAACTAAGAAAATTAAGTCTAGAGAGATAATTTAATAATCAGTTGGAGTGAGATCTACTATTAAATCGTCATTAAATGACTATTAATTAAATTATTTTTCTTGAGGGACTCTCACTCCTCTCAATCAGGGAATTCACTCTCTTACATTCATGCACGCACGTCTATTTGATTAATTATGTTAAAATCCATCATGAAACACCTCGATGATCTTTTGTGCTGTGTCTCAAAGTCTCACCAGGAGATTAATCCTAACAAAACATGTTTAACTGGTTTATAACTTTTTTTTTCTCAACTCAAATTCCAAGAAAATGGTTCATTTGGAATTGTTGGTAGCTCAACCTATCCACAAATCAAGGTTTTACATTTTCTGCGTTGCAAAAGCAAGAAAGTGTTCTTTATTTTCTTCCATTTGTATAATAAAGCAAAAAAAAATGTTGTTTTGCTTTATTATTGAGCGTATACATAAAAGTGAAGCATGCACCTGATGGGTGGTGATGGTAAGTCGAAAACTCTGTTGAAATTGCTTCATAAATTAAGTTCCAAAACATTGAAATTGCATATATACATCGTAAAATTAAACACCTACTGGTCACAAATGCTGTAGCCTTGAGTTTAGCAACATTCAATATGGAAAGGAGGATCGATATATATATATATGTGTGTGTGAAGTGAGAATAGAGGTGGAATGTGTCATCTAATAAAATTAAAGGAAGAGATTTACACACGTAGGTTTGTTATTAAGGATATATATTATCATCTACACCGGGTGAACGAGAGAGACACCTCCAGTTTCATCTCATCGAATACGAGAGACGGTGAATAAAAACACTTGATGAATTGAAGCGAACTTCATTCAGCTCTCTCATGTAAGAAAAGGTGGAGATATCATGATTCTGCTGGGTCCTGCACGAGTATGTGAACAAGCATGGCATCAAGAAGTTTGTGCAAGTAATTTTACCACACTGAGTCCTTGTTGATTTGGGTGTGCTTGTGTCTACACCTGTAAACGGGTTGGATCTTTTTAGATCCGAATCCAAATTTGTTAATTAAAAGTGAAACCCGAATCCGATTTTGACAATCAGAAACTTTTTCATCTAAACTTTGCCCCGAACCCATGATGAGCATCCGGATTCGGGTTGATAGCAGGACAGCCCCTCTCCTCGTTGAAGGAGATGCAAAATAATGCAAAGCTTGGACCTCTCGCACAGCAACCTCACCCGCGGAGTCCCCTGCGAGTTGGCGGTGCTCACCTTTCTCTCCTCTTTCAGTGTGGCGTTCAATGGCCTGTTCGACGAGGTCCCCTTTGTCTGACAAGCGTTGACGTTTAACCGGACCGGTTTCGAAGGGATCCCAACGCTGCGGGATGCTGCTCAACTAGATCTGCCCTTCCGAGGACGTGAAGCACAAGGGCGGCAGCGATGACGGCGACGGCAACAAAAAATAGAAGTTTTATCTTGTCGTCAAAGGGGGAGGGCGATGCGGCAGCGTCGGCCGGCTGTCCGTGGCGGGGCGGGGTGATGCGGCAGCGTCGGCGCGGTGTGGCGATGCGGCAGCGTCCGAGGGAGGGCGTGCGGCAGCGTCGGCGGGGTGGGCGATGCGCGGCCGTCCGGGGAGGGCGATGCGATGCGTCGGCGGGGTGGGCGATGCGCGGCCGTCCCCCGCAGCCGGGGGGGGGGATGCGGCAGCGTCGGCCGGCCGGCCGCGGCGGGGCGGGGCGATGCGGCACCGTCCGGGGAGGGGCAGGGGCGAGAGGAGAGGAGCCGGTTGGGTGATTGGCCCGGTAGGGGCGAAGTAGAAGGAGGTGTCGTCAAGCAGGCTGGCCCGTGGCGGCGGCGAAGGTGCAGTTGCCCTGGTACGGTGACGAAGGCGGCCTTGAGGCGGTGTGGGTCTCGAATCTCGATATCAGGTAACCCGAGAGCACCCCGAAATCTCAATTTCGGGCTTTCACCTATCCCCGAACCCGATACAGGTGTGGTCGGGTAAGTCATTAAGTGTTTAAGATCCAAAAATAATTTCGAACTCGAATTGTTTGTCGGGTCCGGGAACTCCATTGACAGGTCTACTTGTGTCCACGGTGATGGTGATATTGATGCAAGCTAGGCAGCATCTTCTATTTTTCTGAGAGGGACATCTGCCGATCGAGCAGACATGTGTGTTGGAGCCTCAGACAATGAAAATATTAACTAATTAAATCACCACACCCCCCTTCGATGGCTTGGCTTGATGAAGCTGGCAACTGGGTCCTCTCTCTATCTTGATCGATCGTCGCTATCTGTTCCTGATAAGCATGGTTATGAGATGCATAAATAAATGGAATCAGAAGATAGCGGTATGAGGTTCTTTTGGTCCAGAAAAACTATATCTTAGACCTTGCTGGCGTGCAAGAGTACTGGTATATATCCCCAAGTAGACACGTGGATCATCCATATCTCCTGGCATCTCTATCACCATATCTCCAGGCAGAGGGAGGGTTATGGAGGGTCTTGGGACGGGTTTAAAGACGATGATTACTGACAACGGGTTTAGGGTTATTGACGATGGTTGACAGTAGACCTGTCAATGGAGTTCCCGGACCCGACAAATAATTCGAGTCCGAAATTATTTTTAGATCTTAAACACTTAATGACTTACCCGACCACACCTGTATCGGGTTCGGGGATAGGTGAAAGCCCGAAATTGAGATTTCGGGGTGCTCTCGGGTTACCTGATATCGAGATTCGAGACCCACACCGCCTCAAGGCCGCCTTCGTCACCGTACCGGGGCAACCGCACCTTCGCCGCCGCCACGGGCCACCCTCCTTCCCGACACCTCCTTCTCCTTCCCCCCTCCTGGGCCAACCCCCCAACCGGCTCCTCTCCTTTCTCCCCCTGCCCCCTCCCGCCGCATCGCCCCGCCTCGCCGCGGCCGGCCGGCCGACGCTGCCGCATCCCTCCCCCCCCGGCTGCGGGGGACGGCCGCGCATCGCCCACCCCGCCGACGCATCGCATCGCCCTCCCTGGACGGCCGCGCATCGCCCACCCCGCCGACGCTGCCGCATCGCCCTCCCTCGGACGCTGCCGCATCGCCACACCGCGCCGACGCTGCCGCATCACCCCGCCCCGCCACGGACAGCCGGCCAGACGCTGCCGCATCGCCCTCCCCCTTTGACGACAAGATAAAACTTCTATTTTTTGTTGCCGTCGCCGTCCGCTGCCGCCCTTGTGCTTCACGTCCTCGGAAGGGCAGATCTAGTTGAGCAGCATCCCGCAGCGTTGGGATCCCTTCGAAACTGGTCCGGTTAAACGTCAACGTTGTCGGACAAAGGGGACCTCGTCGAACAGGCCATTGAACGCCACCTTGAAAGAGGAGAGAAAGGTGAGCACCGCCAACTCGCAGGGGACTCCGCGGGTGAGGTTGCTGTGCGAGAGGTCCAAGCTTTGCATTATTTTGCATCTCCTTCAACGAGGAGAGGGGCTGTCCTGCTATCAACCCGAATCCGGATGCTCATCATGGGTTCGGGGCAAAGTTTAGATGAAAAAGTTTCTGATTGTCAAAATCGGATTCGGGTTTCACTTTTAATTAACAAATTTGGATTCGGATCTAAAAAGATCCAACCCGTTTACAGGTGTAGTTGACAGCCGTCACTAATTACCGATGTCTTTGTTGTGCATCTTTTTGGGCATGCTAACGATCATATGTAGATCAGATCATCCGTCTAAGATCAAACTGATGGTCTGAAAACCAGGTCAGATCACCATGAATCTGAAATACTGGAGGAGCAGAAGCTGATCTCCTCTTCTGCGGCAAGTTAATCATGTCTTTTTTTTTTGAAAAATAACACCAAATATGATAATACAACAACAAATCTAAACCAGAGAAGACACACGACCCAACAGCAAGTTAGTCATGTCGCAGCATGCAGCGGGTCAAGCAAATGCCTAGATATGAACAGAGAGTGAAAGATTTCACTCTTGGCACTTTCAGAGAAGACTGATTTGATGATCGATTTGATTATATTTATAGTGATTCGATGATATTAATAACTATCAAATCAATTTCTATGAGAGTACGGAAAATGAAACCTCGAGAGGACTTCTCGCTCTCTATGAACATGGATGGGTCGGCTAGATTTTGAGCTGTGGAAAAGAGTCGAGAGAGGCACTCGTGAGCTCAAATTACACCAAAACAGTTACATAAGTCCATTCAGATTTAAATTATAGTTTAAATAAATGAGATCTAAAATGATATAGGTAATATCAATTTATGAACTAAATGTATTTAACATTAATCTTGTATTGGTTAATATCTTAAGTACTTGTTAAGCTATTTTGATTGGGTTAGTGTTCGGTCAGAGGTTCATCCGGTTGGGGGAGATGTGGAGCACCCCCTAGCCTTGCGCATGATGATGAATATACACACATATATATTTATTTATATATAGTGCTTGGGGGAGATGTGTGGAAAAGGGACGCATCCCTACTTTCCTAAGGGGTTCAGATGGCTGCTCCTTTATTCTTGGCCTTGGGTTTTCTTTCTGTCTGCAGGTGAGACGGCTGAGAGGAGATGAGAGGGCCCTCCCCTTATCAGCTGCTGCATGTGCTACCCCTTGGAATCTTTGGGTGGTGTTCGGCAAGGGCACCGCCACCACCACACCGGGAAGTGGGAAGTGCGGCTCGATCTCACCGCACGAGGACTGACGCACTGAACAGGCCAGATGACGTTCGGGCCTCCTCATGACCGTAATGATATATATGTAGAGAAATCTTATCCACTGAAGTTTGGGTCACTTCAATTAATTCGAGAGGGTGATGAAAGAAACATCTTCTATTTTCTCACGCAAAAATAAGATTTATATCATGTCTAAATAGTGATTTGATTTGAGATGACCACGTGTTTTTACCGGACATCGCCGGAAACTCTATCCACAAGGGTTAAGATATTCCCATTTTGATTTTGATACCAGGAATTAAATTAGATAATTTTTGAAATATATGATATATATATATTAGTTTTTATATAGAACGTTCTAGCTAATAATTCACATGTAATTACTAAATTTCGAAATAATATATTTTAAACTTTATTTTTATCATTTTATATATATTGGTCAAATAAACTGCTGGTCCGTTTTAGCGGATCGACTTTAACAAAAGATCCGGTCAAATGTTGATTTTATAATGACACCCAACCTTCCACATTTCTTGCATTTCCGCCCCCAAAGCTAGGGTAGCAGGCACAAAGGACGTTAAAGGGAAGAGAAATTGTCTCTTTTGCCCTGGTTAACTTTGAAAACCTGCAGATATATAAGAATATCGTTGCATTCTTCTTCTCAAAGAACGGGCGTTGCTTTTTCTTGACGGCTCGACAGATGGTATAAAACATTGAAAACGGCGACGACTTCAAATTTTAATTTTATAATGCAGTTGAATAAACAATCAAATTAAGTCTATAGAATACTCGATAAATGTAATAATATTAAATTTTGAATAAAATATAATTTCATTTGCCAGATAAATTTCAAATAACAGGCAATTATACCCCATTATTGATATTGTATTCATAAGTCAAATATAATGATATATTTCTCTAAATATATTGGTGTCTTGCAGTTATAAATAAGGCAGTAAAATCTGATGTAATGGTTAGATTCTAGATGCTTTTAAATTCATATTTTTTAAAAAATATTTGTTTTAAAATATTTTGGATATGAAATAAAAATAGATTTAAGTCTTTATGTAAATAATATGTTTACTTTAAATATAATAATGTTTTGGGTTATAAATCATCATGATCCAACGTTTCAATTTTAATTCATGTGTTGAAAATAAATTAAAGTTAATAATTTTATTCACCAACAAATTAAAAATAAAATAAAATAAATAAAGTTTGGTCCAACTATGATTTTAAACATTTGTTTTTATTTATAATCACTTTCTTATAACATATATTTTTTAAACTTTTACTTATTTTTATTTTATTATGATATTATTTTTAGAGATATATATATATATATTAAAATGCAATTAAAATCTGAACATAAACAAATCAGTTTGATAATTTTTATGATTTTACATGATATGTTAATAAGTTATGAATAATTTATTATTTTATTATAACCGAATCAAAGTTTTGGGTGCGGTTTGATGGTGCCCGCGTTGATATTCACGACAAGGTGCAATTTGCAACAAGGGTAAGAAAGAGATACGAAGAAAAATATGAACGGACGTTTCCCCTATTGTACTAAAATATGTGACGGACGGATCGGGTGTTACAACAATTTGGTCATCGAGGATCTATAGTTAATTCTCCATTTTATATATTATATTTTATAACTTATTTAATTTTATTTTAAATATTTTTACTTATATATAATTATTTGTATTGAAATCCGATAAACATAAACGAAGTCAACAACTGGGTTAGATAACTTATAGTAAGATATAATAACAAGTTCCCATTCCGTTAACACCTCTAGTAATGAATACATACCATCTTTACAGATTATATTTAACTATAAAGAAATTTAGCATTTTGACAACGATGCTATTTTTCTTTCTTTTTAACATCTTTCTCATGCTTTACTAATAGCCTTTTATATTTTATCAACCCTTTTACAAAACTAAAAAGATGGGGGTTTGTGCGGTTCCTTCAAGAACTCCATGAGTAACATGTGCTAAACTGAGGTTCACCTCGATCACAAAAATAGCAGCTCTCTACTCAAGTTAAATCCAAATCAGAGTTTGATGAAACGCAATACAGGCCCGTTTATAAAGCTCGGAATTGATCTAAACTTATCTGTGAAACTTGTTTGTATTATATCAGATAGAATCCAAAACAAATATATTAAAAAATATATATGAGTAACAATAATTGTTTACTAAAGTAATAATCTCACCTTATTATACACATCCTAGCTATCGTAGACATTCAAACAATACTAAAGTAATAATTCCACCTTGTTGTACACATCCCACCTTGGTCATGTACCATCACATATTAAATGTTCTTTGACTATATGTCTTTTTAAATTGAATGTGTTGCAACACCGTTTACAAGGACATTGAATCAAACTTTTATCTAGTTCATACCTAAATCGGGTCAAAGATTCATGAAAAAACATAATCTAGATATTCTTCGACTCCTTGAAGATACTTAGGTCTTAATTTGTTAGAAATATCTATTAAAAACTTGCTTAAGTTACTTGTCATGTTCCGTAGTTGATCTTTTAACGTTATAAACAAATATATAGACAAAAGTGAAGAATTATATTACAAAAAGTTAAAAGTAAACCGAACCTCATCCAAAAGAAGTAAGTCAGTCTCGAACAAGAATGTCGTTTGAAACTACTTGAAAATGAGAAGTAGAGCCGATAAAAAATTGATAAAATTGTGTTTGAAAGTCCTAAATTGGTTTTTAATGCCACTTTGGGACAAATGAAACTGGAAATCCGATTTGAGTTGGTGTCCATGGGATTTTTGCCAATTGAAGCTAGTTTGAGAATTTAAGTGATTTCTATCCCCGTTTTGGAACAAATCAAACCGAAAAATCGAGTTGAGTTGGTTTCCATGGCATTTTGACTAATTAAAACCAATTTCGAAATTTAAACAGTATCTACACCACTTTGGTTGGATTTGGCTTAAGACAACGAACTTGATTACTTTTTTTAAATTGGTTATTAATGCCCAATATAAAGATACTTAGCTCATTATTTAACATGTGCCTAATGGGATGGAGATTTTTTCCAAATTTCAAGTTCATGGCCGATTTGGCCGATCCAAGCCGAATTCCAGCTTGAATTGGCCAAATGGGCCATGGGAAGGCCAGTCTTCCAAATTCCAAGTTCATTGGCCGGTTTGGCCAATCCAAGTAGGAATTTGGATTGGCCAAACCGGCCTTGGATTGGCCAATCCAAGATTTATTACCTTAATTATTGATAAAAATAATATAAATAAATATTTTGAATGTTTATAAGACTATTCCAATTTTCATATCATGATATGTATTTAAATTTATTTATTTATTATGGTTGATATGAAATTAGTCTAATTAGACATTAATTTAGATATTTTATCAAACAAAATTGTTCCCTTATATGTTAATCAAATTAAATAATTTTTTACCACCAACTAAGAGATTAGAGGTGACATTTATACTTTATATTTTTAGATTAAGCCAAAATTAATATGTCTAACCACCTTAATGACAAAAATCCTAAATAAAGATGATTAACCCTAAACTAATGTGCTTAACCCGAAATTAGTATCTTTAACATCATTTAATTAATTTTATGATACTTAGCACATTCTTTTACATAGTTAACATGATAAACGATGACCCTAAATCCATAAATGATAACTCTAAACCCATAAATTAACAATCTTAACCTTGTTTAACCAAAAGAATAAACCCTAAATTCGTTTATAGGAGTTGTTAGGAGTAGAAATTACCTTGTGGAGGAGGAAATCGACGGCGATGGAGGACGAGACCAGTGGCAGCGCAAGATGTCGGAGACAGTGCGCGGCGACAGAGGCCGGTGATAGCGGCGGCTACGCGATGGCGGCGATGGCAGACAAGGCACGGTGGCGGTGGCGAGGTCCCACGCAAGAAAGAGCGAGAGGGTAGGAGGAGAAGGGGATCATGGGTTTTAGAAGACTCTCGAAAAATTGGCGACAACTTGGTACATTTAAGTACAATGGCAACGGCTGAAGCCATCACCAAATATACCTGACCGCTCAATGGTCGGCAGAGAAAATTAGCGACAGTTTTAGTCATCGCTATTAACAATAATTAGTGATAGCTTAGTGAGGCCATCTCTAATTACCGTCGTGGGGAGAGATCGGAAAAATCTCTCTGGTTCGGCGACGACTTAAAGTTGTCGCCGATAAAATTAATAGTGACGACTTTTAGTAGCCATCGCATTTAACTATATAGTGGCGACAATTTTATCGGCGATAACTTAAACTGTCCCCAATACCAACATTGGAAACGGCTTTTGCAAGCTGTCGCCATTAATCCATCCCGAATATCGTCCTACTGTGTCGTGTCACAAGGGTTAAGATATTCTCATTTTGATTCCGATACTAGGAAGTAAATTAGATAATTTTAAATTATATAATGTCTATTAGTTTTGATTTAAAATGAGCTAATAATTCACATGTAATTGCTAAATTTTGAAATAACTTATTTAAGACTTTATTTTTATCATTTTTCTCACTCTATATATTATATTTTATAACTTATTTAATTTAAGTTTAATTAATTTTACTTATATAATTATTTTTATTGAAATCGGATAAACATAAACGAAGTTGTTTAGATAACTTATAATAAGATATAATAACAAGTTCCCATTTTGTTTACACCTCTGGTAATAAATATATACCATCTTTACAAATTATATCTAACTATAAAGAAATTTAGCATTTTGTCAACGGTGCTATGTTTGCTGATTTTTTTATTTCTTTTTAACTTCTTTTCATGTTGTACTAATAGCTGTTTATATTTTAGCAACCCTTTTACAAAACTAAAAAGATGGGTTCGTGCAGTTCGAAGTCTCCACTGCTGTTCCTTCAAAAACCCCATATGAGTAACATGGCTAGTCCAACCCAAGCCCGGTCTTGTGGCTCTCGTGATAACTAAATAGGCCCAAGTTCACAATTCGATCTTCTAGAACATGTTTGGTAACATATTATTTTAGAGATAAATCTAATTTATTTATCCTTAAGTAAATCTTATACCATGTTTCCAACCCATATGTATGCAGTGGCGGATCCAGCATATAGTAAGTGGGGTCAGGTGACCCCCACTAAAATTTAAAATTTGTTTTATAAAATATTAAATATTTTATTAAAATATTTGATATTAATAAATTTATAAAAGAGGTGACCTCACTAAAATATTTTAACAACCTCACTATCCACAAAGTCTAGATCCGTCACTGTATGTATGTATATATGTATGTATTCATTCTTGGAGCACTGCTCTCATTTATCTTACTAGAGCTCAAGTTTGACACACCTGAGCGCCAGCAAGCAAATTTGTCCCTTGTTCAAATTTGTTATCTAATCAAACCGAGGTCCACCTCGATCTCAAATAGCAGCTCTCTACTCGAGTTAAATCCAAATCAGAGTTTAATGAAACTCGATACAAGCTCATTTATAAAGTTCGAAATTGATCTGAACTTGTCTGTGAAACTTGAATTCGACCTTGTTTAAGAAATTCTATCTAAGTTTAAACTTAAGTATCTATATAATCGTGTCACTTACCAGTTTAACCAAGTCTTTTTCATCTTGAACCGGTTAATGAATCAAGTTTTTTTTTATTCAAACTTCTTTGTTTGACATAACGAATGAGTGGGCTCAGCTTTGAGCGATTTATCTTACTAAGAGTGTGTTTGCATCCCTACCTAGCTAGATGAGATAATCTAAATCCAAGAGAATTGATTCCAAACCACTAAAGCAAATGCAAATGGTAATGAGTAATTAATTTGGGAACACAAAGTTTACTATGCTAGAAAAGAGATACTATATATTGAATTTTTAAATATTATTATTCCAACTACAAGTATAAATATATGTCAAGCTAGCTCCTTGTTGGGTATTGTATATGTTTGATCAGTTTCTCAAATGATATTACCCCAGGATGAGTATAATTAAATATGCTCAAGTTTTAGAACATTATTTTTTTTTAAGAAGATGACGCGCTAAACTTCCAATATCGTCTATTTGAACTTTTCATCGTTTTATTGTGATTGGACTACTTTTATTTAATTTGCATATTTCGTTGCTATATTATAACTCAAGACAAGGAGTAAAAGTAATAGTTCAGGGTTCGACAACATGCAGGTTCTGGTGAAATAAAAAAAATCAGATCATTTTACACCCTAATTAAGTGCAGGTGAGTACTGGTGTTCAGTAGGATTAAACCTGAAATACTCTCGTCATATACATAGCATACTGGTAAAAGAGAGCCTTTGTCGTGATCTGATATGGTGATCAAGACACAGATATATATATATATATATATATATATTCATGATGCTGATGCTTATACATTGAAACTATATATATACACACTACATGAAATGGGTTCCAACTTCCAACATACATTGAAAGCTCATGAAAGAATAAATAATATGAAGGGAGAAACATGTTGAGTGTGTTGTCAGATAATTAAGAAGGAAGAATAAATCTATATGATCTGGTTAGGATTTGCTAGTCATGGCATAGATAGAATATATATATATATATATATATGAGAGAGAGGGAGAGTAGATTCCCTCTCCATATAAAGCTAGTCATGTGGAGAAACTGATCTCCTCTCTCCACTTCCTCACAAGAGGGGAGATGGGTCCCACCTCATTCAAAGATGATTAAATTAATGTATTGTTGGGGATCTTTAATTATATATATATGTATCTTGTGAGAGGGACACATCTGCCGGACATCATGGAATTAGAGAGTCCCACGCATTAATTAATGAAGATGATATACAACAAATTAAAGCACTGTTTGGTTTGCTTTGATAACTGAAACTTTGGGTGTCTTGTCAATTCTATCTTGACTGTCATAATTATCTAGATCATCCTAAAACATGGCTATGAGATGCATAAAGAACTGATTTAAGATAGATCACTCACAAGACAATCATGATTGATCTCTTTTGCTCTAAACTCTATATGTGTATATATATATATATAGAGAGAGAGAGAGAGAGAGAGAGAATGCATAGGCGTTTGATATATTACATTTTTTATGCGCGTGTGTATCCTCATGTATTTCTATGTATGGCCGATTGAGTTTGATGAATTGGCATATCCTTTTCAATCATTTGAACTACTGATTCGAAGCAAAAGTCATTTAAATTAATTAAACTAAAATATAATACAACGATTACTATAATAATGATAAAAATAACGATTATATTGTTTTATAATATATTTTAATTAAATATAACTTAAATAAGTATACAATGAAATACATAGATATTTAATTAATTTTTAGCCTTAAATCATACCAAATCTTACGAAGGTGATATCTAATTTCATTTGACGAGATGTCTAAAATTCTAATTCCATCTTTAATTTCTCGTGCAGAACATAAAATCTTAGTTATCCGTCTCTGAAAATAAAAAAATTATAATTAAACACTTAAAATAAATTATTTATCAAAAGATATCATTATGTTCAGATCCTTGAATAAAAGAATATTCTTTTTCCGTATTTGACCAAACGGTTTTAACATATATATAATATCTCCGGTCGATTGAGATGTTACATATTAATCAAGACAAGACAAACGGAGCCTAATTAAATCATATTGAATAAAGTCCAAAATCAAATCAAAATTACACATGTATGAGATAAAGTGCTTATTGCCCTGCATTGGAGAGGGAAGGTCTCCTTGTTCCTCTACGGGTGTAGAGGAGAAGGGTGAGCCAGAGAGAGGTGGTGAACAAGGTGACCGGATAGGGGAAGAAGGAGAGATGATGGAGGACGTAGGAGAAGCAAGGCGGGGTTATTTCTAGATGCAGAGATAAGAGAAAAGGAGAGAGAGATAGGATGCTTTGGCGGCAGCGGTGGAGGGAGTGAAACCGTCAAATGCCAAGGGCGGTGGCCATTGATGCACTAGCAATCCGTCGGGTGACCTAGCGTATCCGTCGGGTGAGGAGGCGGCCGAGGGCAAAATCTCGGAAGCCTGGAGACGTTGTGGGGGGGAGGGCAAGGCGGGGGCAATATCTAGACGAAAAAAAGTCTAGGTACAGAGGACGAAAAAATTTGATCCGCACCTATCTTTGCTCTTATCTGGAGGCATTGTCGGCGATGGCATTGGACTTCTAGAGGTTGGGCTCAAACCCATTATCAATGCCGTCGGCAAGACAATGGAATCGTCGCTGCTCAACGATAGGGAGGCCAATGGCAGATGACTAGGAATGAGGACAGAGTGGTGGCCAGAGGACGGAAGCATTACAGGGAGGGGGGCTTCGGTGGAGAGCCAAGTGCGGAGAAGAGGGCGAAAACATCGAGAGGATGAGGACGGAGGAGGGCTCGGGAGGAGAGCGGGCAAAGTCTGACGAAATGACTAATCGATCGGATGATGGACAGATCAAGTAGTGTCGATCCGACGGTAGTAAATGGGAGGACGAAGAAATGGCCACTCGTGCTTCTATATACTAGGTGTGTGTATATATATATAAATAAGGATAGAAAATTCACCTAGAATCATCTTTTCTGATTATTCTTCTTACAAAATGTTAACTTCTTAAATATTACAATGATACTTGGTTGTCTTTTTTTGTCCACATGTAATGTGTGGGTGGTTGTCAACTCCTGTGAGATCGTGAATATCATACTGAGACTCATTGATCTCCTTTTGTCCACTACTTGAGCCTTTTGACATACATGTCTCCTAGTCTGGTTTAAACATATCTTCATCTGTACATAACTTGCGGTTAGTTTTCCTTCATCTATTAACAAAAAAAAATTTAAAATTAAAGCAAGAATTAAGGTGAAATGAGTGAATCAAAAATTAAATTAGACATATTTTTTTATCAAAATCTTGTGTTTTCTACCGCTTCTAACCACAGAGACCAATCTTGTCCAATTCTTTAAATATTGACTTCATTAATAAAGGACCCAATTGGATTGGGTTGTCCAGCATTCCGTACTTAATTCCATAGATCTAATATATTATTTTATTTAAATGTTGTTTAGATGTTGAATATAACTTGTACGCAAAGATTAATAAAAAAATTTATTTTTTACTTTTAATTACTCTCTATTATTAATTACTTATGTTTTATATTATTAATCATTATTATAATTAAAATAACTTAAATATGTTTAGTATTGATCTAAAAATAAAATTATTATTTACCATAACTAACTAATTATTAGTTGGACTCAAGAGTAAATAACTAGTAAAAACTGTGGCCTCCATCCCATGCCTCTTGTCTGACGTGGCTCTGCTTTGTCGTCACCTTACCAGCTGTTCAACCGGGGTTGTTTCGAAATTTGCTTTCTCAACGGACACGAAGAGAGGGGGAGAGAGAGAGAGAGAGAGAGAGATTATCCGCGTACTCCGAGCTCGCAGGTGCGTGCAGCAGCCTCCGTCTACCATCGCGCCGAAGATCTGGTGCCGCCATCGCATCCTCCCATGGCGGTGCTTTTCGCTTGCTGGAGAGCGACGAGGCAGCTGGTCCGAAAGCACGCGCCTCCGGGGAATTTCCATTACGGCGCCCGGCCAGCCGCTGTGTATGGTCCGCTTGGCGGCGCCGCCGGTGATTCTTCCCCGGCGCCGGATCGCGGGTACGGCACACGCCCCCGGGTGCGCAATCTCCCCTGCGGCCTCCCTACCGGGGGGTTCCCTTCCCGTCTCACCCGGACGATGAGTACCGACGCCGTCGCCTCGAGGGAAGACGACGGTATTGAGAACCAGGTTGGATTCTTGTTCTTGTAGGATTTGTGTGTTTAACCATTCTAGAAAATCGATCTCTTCATCTGAGTCAAATCAATCACCCATCTTCGGCTTTTTGTTGGTCAGGGATTTTTTTATCCTCCGCCCTTGTACGTTCTCAAGGATTGCCATGACCTTGGTGCTAATCAGCACACAACTTCCTTTAGAGAGGAATAAAAACTCTATGCAGTCCTCGGCTCCCTCCCTTTCTCTGTTCCCTTGTAGTTCACATCCATCAGTTTCTTCTTGCCCGTGATTCATCTACGTTTGACTTTGACGACATGGTCACCTAATTTCTCCATGATTATCATCAAGGTAGGTGGAAAATTTTCCAGATGAGAAGACGAAGTTTACCGCAAACATGAGTTTCCTACCTGAATGGCCAAAGGAGAGAATCAGCACCTACCGCGTTCTTGACGACAATGGGCAGACGATCTCAGGCAGCAGTTTCAAAGAGGTATTTCCTAGAAAGATGCCCTCTTGTTTCAGCTGGACAATTTACTCTCGAATCCAATTATCCAAAGTATCACTGAATTCTGTCCTAACAAGATCCATTCCATTTAGGGGTGTTCAATAATCAGTTCAGCCCGATGAATGGAACCGAACCACCTGTTGAACAGATCATTGGTTCACTTTGATTTTACGAACTAGTAAACTGAACCAAACCGATAATCTGAATTGACCCAAAATTATTTTTAAAAATAAATAGTAAATTTAATACATAATACTATTGTATATATTTCGTTATCAATATATATTTTTTAAAATATGTTAACTTATAAATTATTATTTTATATACAAACTAGGTTAGATTTTATTTATTTAATTATGGTTTAAATCAAACCAAACCGAATTAGAACTAGTTTAGTTTGAGTTGAGACTTCTGCTCGGTTCATTTTGGGTTGGAAAAAAATTCCACCTGAATCAAATCAAACCAAACCATGAACACCCCTAAAATTTCTATTTGGCATGCAGGTGAGCAAGGAGGTAGCAATGCAGATATACTGTGGTATGGTTACTCTGCAAGTTATGGACACCATCCTTTACGAAGCTCAGAGACAAGGAAGGATATCTTTCTACCTGACCTCTAAAGGGGAAGAAGCCATCAACATTGCGTCACCAGCTGCGCTTACCATGGATGATATAGTCTTCCCGCAGGTGAATATCAAACTAACCTTATGAGGAGTTTGGTTGCATGATATATTGAGTTTCTATCATAAAAACATGTTTTTGTAACAAATCTTGTCAAAAAGGGTGTTTGGCAATCATTACAAAAATATGGTTTTATACACGAATCTTTCTTGGAGAAAAAAGAGATGAGACCTTTTTCTTCCTCTTGTTGTTCCCATCTTGTTTGGTTATACATGGTCCCTACTCTTCTTGTTATCATAGCTCAGCTAGCATGATAATTGTTTGTCTTTAGCCATCCTAGATTTTATTTTCAATAAAATTGTTTTCATGAAAGCGTTTAAAAAATTGTTGTACAACCAAACACCCCATTAAACTTTATCTAGGGAAGATCCAATTCTCCCCAGAATATAACTTATCATCTTGATGTGCATGAGCAGTACAGGGAGCCCGGTATTCTCCTCTGGCGAGGTTTCACCCTGCAAGAGTTCGCAAACCAGTGTTTCGGTAACAAACTTGACTATGGCAAAGGGAGACAGATGCCTATCCATTATGGATCCAGGAGGCTCAACTACTTCACTGTCTCATCCCCCATCGCGTAAGCGACTTCACTTCAAACTCATAGATTGTAACACTGAGTGTGGTTCACCTACGGACAGGGTCACATACATATAGTGCGGGTGGAGAAAGCTCCCTCCAGCCTTCCACATATATGGTGAAGCCCAAAGTATTAAAAGAGAAGGGTGGTAAAAAAGAAATTATCTTCATCTCTGTCCGTAGGTGAATTGCACATGAGTATGTATGGATTAATGAGATTTCAGACTGTATTCCTTAGCACACAAATACCACAAGCTGTTGGAGCTGCTTATTCGCTCAAGATGGATGGGAAGAAGGCATGCACCGTCACTTTCTTTGGAGACGGCGCGACAAGTGAGGTGATAATGCTTACCTCTCGCGTTGTTAGAATACGACTTCTATTTCAATCCAGATACTATGTTCTCTGTTGTAGTTATTTAACAGAGATTTGTTTGTGCGTCAGGGAGATTTTCATGCTGGACTGAACTTCGCTGCTGTAATGGAGGTCCCAGTTATTTTCTTCTGCCGCAACAATGGATGGGCCATCAGTACTCCAACATCCCAACAATTTCGAAGTACCCATGAATCTAATACCTGGTGTTTTTCCTTTTTTTTCCATCTTTAAGAGTTTCAATCAACTATGATAACCATTAATCAAGGCTATTCTCATAATATAGTATGTGGGAATGTCATATAGATGTAGGCCCGATAGACCACAGATATACAAAATTATATGCCTACACGCTGCAATAACGTATTGCAGTGTGTGCATCTATGCATTGCTGTCACTGTACTATCATTGGTAGACTAAAATGTTATTCTAGAAGAATTGCAGCATAGTTTTGACTACTGCAGTGTACACTTTCACATTGCCCTTCCATGAAATGTGCATTGCTAATCATGTTAATAGCTACATAACATTAATCACGCATACTAGAACAGGATGTAACGGTTGTCGTTGATGATCCTAACTTTTCTGTACTGACGAACGTGCAAAGTTATTCTTCAATCTTTCAATGGTGTTTGTAGGTGATGGGACTGTTGCCAAGGGCCAAGCATACGGCGTTAGCGGCATCCGAGTTGATGGGAACGATGCGCTCGCTGTATATGGCGCGGTCCAGGCCGCCCGCGAAATGGCAATCAGTGAGTGCAAACCCGTTCTAGTTGAGGTCCGGAGCCAACCCTTTCTTCCCTCCCTCTGCTTTCGTATGAACTTTAAAAGGAGGTCAACGCATCACAGTCATGGATCATAAATAGTTTCCTTACAGTGAATAATATCTCACGGTCTTGGAATAGGCACCAAGAGGGTGTCTGGATATAACACACATTTTGTATTGAATTCTTTTGATTTTTAAAATTATTATATAATGCACAGTAAATACAATTCTAAAAAATAAAACCAGGGCATCACATACATATGCATCTTACAGAGGAGAGCAACAGACGAAGTACCTTTTAAGATTAACAAACATATAAGCAAACACATACATATGCATCTATCTCTTATTTTTTACTTCAAGACAGAAGATAACCAAAAAAAAATGTATCCGAACACCCTATTAGATTAGATGCTCTCGTGGGACTCATTCTATTATTATATATAAATATATTAGAGAAGAATCTCTCAAAGACATGACTGAGTTGATCTGAATTCCACCCTAAAGCTTAGTTGTTAATCTCAATAAGCAATTGCAGGCACTTACATATAGAGTTGGCCATCACTCGACGTCGGATGATTCTACCAAGTACCGCCCAACTGACGAGATCGAGCACTGGAGAGTAGCAAGGGACCCCGTCTCTAGGTACCGGAAGTGGGTCGAGAGCAACGGCTGGTGGTGCGACGCAGAGGAGACGAGACTCAGGCAGAATGTCAGAGAGGAGGTACGTTGCGTTGTGTCTGGCCCTCGGAAGATATCTTCGATGAATTCCATCGAACTAGGCTCATCTAACTCTTTCATTATAACAAGTAGCTTAGTTAGGGGGTGCAAACAGAATTCGAGGTTTTGATCTTTTTTATTTAATTATGATGAAAATTAACATATTCGGAATTTTTTATATATCCTGCAAGGTATCAGAATCCAAATGAAATATTTTAATAACGTGATATTCTGTATTTATTCATCTTAACAATTAATATATTATCATAATTATGATATATAAATGCTAAAAATAATTTATTATATCAAAAACAATAATGAAATAAACTTTTGTTCACTTTTTATAAAATCGATGCATGTTATGTATTTTAAATTGGAACATGTATAATAGAAGTGCCACAAAAATTTTTTCAACTTAATGGAAATTTTTAACAGAATTGGAAACAGTGTGCGATGATCGACAATAGCTCCAATATTAAGACTCAGATAAAAGTTGACTGAGCCCGTTCGGTAAAACTGACAGAATTCGTCAGAAAATGGTTAGAGGTGTTTGGCGACATTTGCATCTCCAGGAGAAGTGGGTTAACCACGTTCCGAAGTGTGCGCCGTGACTTTTTTTTTTGGAAACAAAACTGCTATGCTGTTGTGTTTATTTTGAAAAAGGATTGGATAGGTGTAGGAAAAGAAATCTTTCTTTTACGATGAAACCCATATTCACCTTATGTTTTGCTTTTGTTTTTCATTTTAACAGAGAAAAAAAGATACATAGAGCTGTATCCAAACACCCACCCTTTAAACTTGTTTAGCAAAACCCATATCTGTTTCTTTCCGTTTCTTCACGGAACCATGTGTCAGCGACCTGTTTGGCTTGGCTACCCTGCAGCTGGTGAACGCCATCCAGACGGCGGAGAGACTGGAGAAACCGCCCTTGTCGGAGCTGTTCACGGATGTGTACGACGTCGTGCCCCAAAACCTCCGGGAGCAAGAGGCGGCGCTCCGCCGGACGATCCGAAGGCACCCACGCGACTACCCTGCTGACGTTCCGTTCTAAGCGGCCGTAGGCCTCGGAGGAAGCACTCGCATCAAGCCCTGCTGTGGATTGCTGTACAACATACGCCTGTTGGCCAATTTGGGATGCGATAATTGCATCCGATCACTTGTATGCATAGACATCGTTCCCTTATCTACCTGTGATTTCCAAATAAACAAATAGAAAGAAAGCTCGGGAGAAGATACTTGGCATATAGTGATAAACAAACTAGCGTCCTGTGATTTCCAAATAAACAAATAGAAAGAAAGCTCGGGAGAAGATACTTGGCATATAGTGATAAACAAACTAGCGTCGAAACCCCTCCCGACACACTTGGGTGAAGCGCGCTTCGTTCATTCTAATGAAACGCCTCATCGCCCGAGTGCTTGAGGGAACACAGGAGCTCGTGCCATCGACGGAGCAGTACAAACCAAAAGAAAAGATGGTTGGACTGGTGATTAGAGAAAAAGGAAGCGCGCAGTAATCTGAATTTCGAAGCGAGGGGCATCTTAAACACTGGATTATTCTCAATAATACTACAGGCGCCAGCTGAAAATGATTCGTGTGTGTTACGGAGAAAAGCAAAGCAGAAAATGAGAGACAAGCAGGAGTACTGCAGTTTATTTAGCAGCTCGATCACCAATCAGATACAACATAAAAGTGTAAAAAGGATCGATATGTCAAGCATCTCCTTGTTCTGCCTTGGCTGTTACGTCCTTTAATTTTTCCTTTAACTCACCTGTCTGCGAGAATGTAAAATTTGTCTCAGCCTCAAAGAGAGAGAGAGAGAGAGAGAGAGAGAGAGAGAGATTATAAGATTAGACAAGTCATTACGATTCACCTTGTGCATGCTCAGGATTATATCGGATCCTCCGATAAACTCTCCATTGATAAAGATCTGCGGGAATGTTGGCCAGTGACTGCACAAATGGGGAATTCTCAGTAGTCGAATGCATACTTCGAACTATTTGTTATATTTTACATTATTAATTAAATCTATTTATAATCACGGTGTGCAATCTCAGTGAGATCTCTAGGGAAATTTTTGGTCTCAACAGGCCACCAAGATCCGAGAGGCACAAGACCAAAGGAGGGCAGCGACACTGGATGGCGCTGTCCGGTGCTGTCTTAGGGCAGAAAAAAAGGGTTTCACCTGTCCGAGTTTGTGGACCCAACTGAGACCTAACACGATAGATCCGTCGGATCTTTATACTCAGTAGCACCAGATCCACAACTTTAAACAGGTTGTTGTTGCTGGGTCCAAGAGTTCAGACAGGCAGGCCCTCCTTCCCCATCCGACAGGGCAGGAAAGATCGCAGGGAACACCCACATTCTGTGCCACCACAATCCGCCTGCCGTCCACTGTTATGGCCCATTTGGGGCATCTTCCCCAGCCCTACCTCACGAGAACTCAGCAACATCTCACCTCATCGGCCATCCCGAGACAATTCTGAAGCCTAAGTTGGCATCCCTTGTTTATGATAAAAATATCTCTAAGATTATCTCTCTCCTACACCATCTTATCTCTCAAAAAAAGTGAGGATATTTTTGTCAGAAAATAAAAAATACTTGAATAATGATATTCTGGAGTGTTTTTAGGGGAAGGTACTTATTTTTCAAAAAGTCAAGATTCCTAATATTTTTTAAGATTTGTAAGTTTTATGAGGACACTTAGAAATGCAAATAATTGTAAGGATTGATGTGTAAAAATTCCCAAGGAAAAAATTTTAGACCTCCACCAGAGAGCCAAGCCCATGGCTGCCTCTTGCTGTGCAACTGCACAAGTAAACCTGCCCACGGACAAAAAACGATAAAAAATATACATTGGATCCCCACCAGATGGGTTGACCGGCGAGCAGAGCACCAGTCAAAGATGTGGCACACAACACAAATCCCAAAAAAAGAATAAAAATGGTGGGTTTTTTTATCAATTGGACCTCACACCGGCTGTTCCATCATTAGTAAATAGGCGCCTGTTTCCTCATTCAGTAAGGTGAAGAAAAAAACTATGAGGACCAGAGGTTTAGAGCACAAGGAAGAATTATTTAAGAATTACTCAAGAAAAAAAAAAGTTGAGCCAAAAAACTTAAAAAACCTAAAAGGCAATGCATGCTCTTAGGCCAATCGTGTAATATAAGACCTATATATATATAAGAAATAGAATATAGGAAGTGTAGGATCCTATGTCCCTAAATACATATGCCTAATATATGTGATCTAAGTAGTCCATAAAGAGAACTAACCGATAGAGGATGTATGATACCACATGTAAATATTATACCACATAATTTACAAAAATGTTATGAGCTTGGAGTACGGAGATTAATGGGGTGCATGACCTCTAATTTCTAAAACTTTCCCTTAAGATGCTTAAGTTATTGATCGCTCAAATGAGAGCTTATGACTCTTTATACCTACTCATTTGTATGTATATTGATATATTTGATTTTGTGCATGAAATACATGTCTTTATTATGTCATACGCCTATTTCATAACATATTTAAATACACGGAGTCCTTTTAATGAAATTGGAATAAAAAATAATTAAACAAAGAAAAGTCAAATCATGTTAAATAATAACATCGGATCAGAACATGTAAATGGTTTAAATGATAAAATTTAAACAAAAATCTCAACTAAATAAATTAACAAAATAAAAATTAAATAACTTAAGTGATAAAGTTTGTATATAACAAAATCATAATAACTCGCATAAAAATGACAACAAGTGGTAACAACCAGAATCCATTAACAATCTAAACCTCACCTAATCATCAAATAAAGTCAATGATAAGAATAATACAATTTAAAGCATGATAAATAATGCATATCAACTAAAATACAAATAACACACAATGCAACCATAGTTGTCAAGGTGCCCCAACCTAGGCGCCACCTTTTCAAGGGGCACCTTGCAAAAATTCTTCCAGGGGCCTTTGCCCCCCTAATACCCTCCCCACACACACACAAGGGGCAATGCCCCTTTAACCCCCGCTACCTGACTGCGCAAGTCAATCCGCAATTCGTGGGCACCCATTGAATGATAGAATCACTATACTATTACATATGATTAAGATTCGTGATTATAAGTATATGTTGTATACTTAAAACTTATAAAGTTTGTTCTTAACTCGCTTTTCTCTCAAATAAGTTGTTTCCCATAAAACACATACAAATACATACATAATTGCAAAAATAAAATCATATTTACATGTATACACATACAAACACATATATTCAATTATAACATACAAATATAATTATATTGACGTACATATGTTCATATGTATACATAAATATATATAGTATTAACATTTGATTATAAATATATATGTATATACACATGTATACACACACACACATATATACCGCCTAGGCAACGCGTAAGCAACAGTCTTGTCACCTGAGTGAATTTGACTCTCTTTAATGTCTTGGCACCTTGACAACTATGAATGCAATATAGCAAACAAAATAAAAAACAAACTTGATTTTAAAATCTAATGTAAATGGAATAGTTAAAAATAGTTAAACAAAACAAAAAAACAATGTTGAATAAAACATAAATAAAATGATGTCAAATTGACTAAACAAATCAATCAAATTATAAAAAATTGCAGGATAAATGATAAAAAATCTCAAATTTGAAAAAAAACAGACAAATATATATATATAACAATTCAGTAAAGATGGATAGAAAGACTGGTGGGATCAAGAGCAAAAAGAGTTAAAAATGCAGTAAATTCAGTGATCCATAGCAGAATCAAGCCACCCTGCAAATCTTAAATTGGTTGCAACTGTGTATATAGTATATTAGCTCCAGCTTATATACTCCATCTCAAACAGGTTACAGGTGGCCATTAGATTTTTCAGCAACCATGTATAGCTAAAAAATGTTAATGTGATAAGAACCATGAATCGTTATTCGCAAACATAATCCAATTGATTATCTAAATATGCATCTGCTCCAGATAACTTGGCGTCATCAAAGGCATGTATACCTGAAATCCTTCACACTGCTTTTGAGAACTTGATCTTCCAAAATGTTCCTTGCACTGATCGGCACCTCTGAAACATCCACGTTAGACAAATTTCAACTCATTGTCAAAAAAAACAGAAAGTGAGAAAGAACTCGTTGTTGTGAATAATGGGAATCATGGTCTACACAGCAATCCCAACAATAAGACTGCTCGCAATGCACTCTGCAAACCACAACTCAAAAAACAAAATGTTTAAGCTTGAAGTTAAACCAGATAAGGTCGGACTTTTATGAGAACATTACCAAAGTTATGTTGAGAATCCACCCTTCACCTACAATGGAACTACTTTGACCAGCTTTCTAGAGGGTTGCTGGAGGCATACCAGTGATAGAGAAAAGCACCAGAGACAGTTCGGCGAGGAACCTCGTTGGCTCCTAGCAGATTGGGCAGGGAAGAAGACTTTACCAGCCCCGTGGACCCAAAAAAGAGAGGTCTTAAACTTAAAATGTACTCCCCTTTGCACTGAACCCCCAGTCTGAAATTGGGTAAAGAAATCACCTGCAAAGCATCCCAACAGTGGTGGGAAGATCACCTAGGCAATCATGGCCGAATCGAGGTAGTGAGGGGCCGCCTCACCTGACCTCCTAGGTGGTCACCTTGACCACCGTCAATAACGTAGCCCACAATAAAAATTTATGTTTGCCTAAGAATAGTTTTGAGCTTAAGAAAGAAAAGATATAAGAGAATACCTTTCTACAACTCTCAAGTTGCAACCAAATGTTAACTGTGGCCCCCTATGCCCCTTGGACAGAAGTTCTTAATGCCCAAACTCGAAGATCTTAATCATATTACACCAATGTAGTAAAGACAAACTGCTTACCCATTTGGCTTTTACAGATAATAGTTTGGTGCATTTAGATGGGAATATGAACATAAATCCTCCTTTCACAAGATATTGCAAGCTTTTCTTTCATTTTAGAAACTTGGTTATTCAACTTTTTTCAGACAAAAACAGAAATTCATGCTTCCTGTCATAGAATCTGGATATTCCATTCTGTTAGGCACAGAAAATATTGCACTAAAAGGGACCTTATATATTCAACAGGTATATAGCAGCAACTATTTATCCATTATGAAGTATAATTAATAGTAAAATACTCACTTTAGCACTATAAGCAAGAACAAGACTAAAATGTGACTAGAATGAAGCATGTAGCTCACCATACTCCTTCAGTACCCTGACTGCCAAAGCACTAAATCCACAACGAGGTGCATCCGGAACTCCTTTCATATAAATCATTATTGGGTTCTCCTTGACATCCTGTAAAGTAGTTGGCATGACAACCAAAAGGCAGGAGTAACAATTAGTATCTCACTGTGAACAGTGGACAAACAGATTGAAACAAGAAGATTTGGGGCACATATCCTTTTAATAGCAGAAGTTAAGGGCTAAGGTCTGTAAGAAATGACAGGCAATCTCATTGCGGTAATAAATATCATTCAAAGCATGAGGACAAGGTTATGGGCTAGAGAGAGCCATGTAGAGCCACCACTCAGACAAGGCCGGAGCTGAGGTGAATTGGATTGATCAAAAGCTTGAATAGGAAAGAATTTCAGGCCACAGATTTTATTTTATGACTTAGAAACCTCTCTAGTTTTCTCCTCAAAATCATCTCAAGCGCTGACCAACAAGCTCTAATCTATTTAGCTACTTCTCTATACCTTCAGTCCAAGGCAATTGCAATTCCTCACAGCCTTTTACTCAGAAGCTTTAGCCTTTCTAAATATCTAACTCAAAACCTTTCCCAAATTGAGAACACTAGCTTTGTTCTACCCCAGCCACCGACAAAAGTGGTAGCTCCATAATGCCCTCTCTAGCAAGCAACCATTAACTTCCTGCATAGTGTGCTACTTACGATTAAAGTTTATGAAAATGAAGTGTCACAATGCTGTATTGTCGATGCAAATCAATGTAAAGAGGCACCTTCTCAACAATGTCCTTGACAGAGATGACCGAATCCGAAAGCTTGCTGGTTGGTTTGAAGTCGTCGTGTGTTTCTGAATCGTTACTTGCCGTTGAATACTTTAAGCCTTCCAAATGAAAAGATTCAAGGGCAACCTGGTTGAAGTGCATGTTACAGAAAATATTTAGTAAGACAAACTTTTAAACAAGATTTCAAGAAAGCAAAAATGCAACAAGTTTAACTCTTTATAATGAGGACAGTTTCCGCCATCATATTTGATCAATTGATCTTTTAGTCTTCACTCCCTTTTCTTAGACAATGTCAAATCTCTTTATCTCGATCTTTTCTTAAAGTAGTTGAGTATAAGGGTGTCATTAGTCCAGGCTTAACCAAAAGCTGTTGAGCAACCCGTTATGTGATTGACACAGGCCAATCGCTTAGATCCATCAGACTGGTGCTAGGCCCATGAAAGTCAGTTTCTGCCTCTGGTAGGCTAGGTGGGCTTGGGCTGAAATAGCCGACAGGTTGCAGGCTTTTTCAGCCTATGTTTCAGTCAGCCCGTGAGTCATGCTGCTTTTTCAGCCTATTTTTGGGGCTTTGAACATGTCTTTGAGCACGTAGCCAAGTGTGTTAGTGAGCTTTTGAGCATGCAAACTAGCTTCTCATTTTTCATCTCCAAGCAAAATTATCTCATTGAAGAAATTTTAAATTCTCATCCATTCTAAGGCAAGAGACCTCAAACTCTACCATTTTTATAATACATAATATTTATTTAAATTACACACTTTAGTAACCGCTTTTTATTTTGTCATGTATATGCGATGCTACTGTAAAGTCGTATATAGAAGAAATCAAAATAAAAGTATGCTATGAATAAAAGTCTTATTGCTCAAAAAATATTTTTTATTTTACTTATGTTTTTGAATATTTTCTACATTTCATTAGCTGATGACATCATAAGTATGTAAGGTCTCAAATAAATGTGGTTATTATTAATTTTATTAATTATAAATGTGGTATAAGTGCACCTTGTCTACATAAAAAGAACATATTTATAATTGAATAAAAACCTCCTAAATACACATTTAAATATAAATTTGCATATTGTGATAGCATGCATCGTGCTGTAAAGAGATCTGCAATAAAAATGAGCTCACAGATATAAATGAGTTTGCATATTTTAAATGGGTTTTATCGTCTATGGTAATCCACTGGGCAAAATAATAGGCTAGGGCCTGGAGATTTTGCTACTGCGTTGAATTGGGCTTGGACTCAAGCCTGACCAGTTTACACCACCTTGTTGAGTGCCATGTGTATTAAAAACCATAAAAGAATATATAAACTAGTAGGTTACAAGGTCTCATCAATGTCGGAGACAAGTATAATTTTTACATGTTTATATTTTATTATTTTTCATGCACATCAATAAGTCATTAATAAAATCATAAATTTAATTTGAAGTACAAAATGCCAAAAATATAAAATTGCAGCCAACTTTTGTACCAAAACTGAGAAAGTTAATGCTGTTTGCACTGACTATGAGAGAGAGTGAGAAAGGACCAGCATATTAGGGTTGGTAGGTCAGAGTCAAGGTGGAGAAAGAACAGGGTCGAGAGAGGCTGAGGGATAGTGTAACTGTGTAAGTGGACAGAGGGTTAGGACTTAGGAGAGGCTAAGGAAGAGTGTGAGTTAAGACGAGACTGAGAAAGTCTAAAGCTCAACAAGAGGAAGAAGTTATCAGACCTATGCAGGACTAGGCAAGATTAACGCAGGGTTATTGACGTAAAATTGTTATCTTATCTGGCTCATGTCAGTCTAAGATGAGCTAGCCGCTAGGTAAAAGAAATTATTGTCTCAAGAAGTCAAGGTCAAAGCGAGGTGCACAACCATTGCTTTGTCTTGTCTCATCGCCCTTTATAACATAGCTCTTCACCCCCTTACACAAAAAGAACCATGACAATCTTCTACTCCAAAAAGGATCAAAAGCTACACGAAGAGTCCCTTGGGAAACCTTGTAGAAATCTTTTTTTACTTTTCCTTTGAGTAAGAGTACTTCGATAAAATTTGTAACGTTTAGATATCTCTCTAAAATCAACTTCTTCTCATGAAAGAAAAAATATACTTCTTTGAGAAGGAAAAAATTTTTACTTCAGAAATGAAAAGGCACATTTTTCATCTTCACAAAAGCTAATCTTGCTAGAAGTCTTTTAGTTCCATTTCATTCTTCTCCTCTTCACATATCAACAGAAACGAGTCATGTTTCTCTCTATGTTGGTCGCATAAATAATATTATGTGATAATATATAATATTTATAATATTATATATTATTACATAGTATTATTTATATGATACTACTTATATGATAATACATGATAATAAGCATAATAATAACTATCATACTACTTATATGATAATACATGATAATAAGCATAATAATATGTAATTTATATATAATTAAATAATATAAAGTATATTTAATTTGTGACGCAAATCACATTCTATATTTTTATAGAAATAACAAATTAATCTAAATTAAGTACTAAAATTATAATTATATAATAAATTAAAAATATCGCAGCACATAATAATATTAATATACTAGAATAATAAAAATATTAAATATTAAATTAAAATAATATTATTAAATATTTATGTACTATATAGTAATATGGAGATAATATATAATAACATAATATACTTAACTCCACTCAATTCAAGAGTTAGTCCTTGTTTGGTTGATCTTACCTATCATCTAATCTCTAATTCGGTCAGAGGTCAGATCTTTCAAGGTGTTTGATAAGCCCTCTGAAGACACATCTGACCAAACCTCTCATCTCTGTAACATGCCCTTAATTTTTAAGACAACAAAAGTTGCTTTTATTTTTCAGGCATTAACCCTGTTGGAGACATAGGACAGCTTCAACTTTTCTAAAAGATTGGGCTTCAACATTTCTGGGAGTAAGCACTCCCTTAAATGAAAAAAGAGACAATAAGAAGAAGAACCATCGATCTGTATTATACAACTTGGAACATTTTATTTCAAGATTTATCACCTTAAGATAATTTTAAAATAATTATCTTTAATCTATTTAAAATATGTCTATATATATTAATATTTCATAAAATATTATACATATCAACTATTTACATGTACATGGTGTAAGTTGTATGCTCAAAATATGCATTATGTTCTGACATAGATCCATCCTAATAAGATCTTAATTTAGATATTCTATCAAACAAACTAAACACTTATATCTTAATTAAATTAAGTACCTTTTTTACCACAAATAAAGAAGTTAGACATAAAATTAAGAATTTAGATTTTCAGATTAAATCACAACAAACGCCACCTTAGGCCCAAATTAGTTAGAGTCGGCCATATAAATTCTCTTTCTTAACACATCGATTTTGGCCTATAAATTCTCTTTTTTAACACATCGATTTTGAGTTACTTTTTGAAAGATATTTAAATCATCTAAATCATATTGAATTATCCTCCTCTATTTCAACCTACGTCTACCATATCTTTTTCTGTTTCTATTATTTTAATATTTTCTACTTTTCTTACTGGAGACTCCTTAAGTTTACATTTAATATGTTCAAACTATCTCGATCTCACATATTTCAATTTATCTACAATTGTCGCTACTCTAATATTTTCTCTAATATATTCATTTCTTATTCTATCTAATCTAATATGACTTCTCATCTATATTAACATTCTTATTTCAACAACACTTATTTTAGAAATAAGTTTTCCCTTTATTGTCTGGCATTCACTATCATACAATATTGTTCGTCTTATATTTGTATCATAAAATTTTTCTTTCAACTTTAGTAAAATCTTACAATCACATAGAACCCCTGTAGTCAATATCCACTTCATCCAACATGTTTTAATCTTATGATTAACATCTTCATCACATTCTTCATCTTTTTAAATAATTAATCCAAAATATTTGAATTGGGTTCTTTGAGATAATAATACCCCATCCAAACTAACACCATCACATACTTCTCTTTAGTTTTCATTAAATTCACAATGCATATATTCTGTTTTTGTTTTACTTATCTTGAAACCCTTAGTCTTTAAAATATTTTTTCACATTTCTAGTTTCCTATTCACTCCTCATGTCTCATCTATCATATGATATTGTCTGTAGATATCATATACCAAGATATATCATCTTATATAATTTTTGTTAATTCATCCATAGCTAATGCAAAAAATAAACACTTATCACAAACTCTTAATGCAAGTCAATTGAAATAGGAAAATCTATTGTTTCTTCTTAAATTGTGCATATGTTAAATGGGTGCTTCATCGTACACGTCTTTTATCATTTGGATATACCTATGTTATCTGAGACGCTCGCCTCAGGTGCCTAGACGCTGAGGCGAGGTGAGGCAAAAATGCCTCGTCTCGGTAGATCTTGCCTCACCCAGGTCAGGACCCTGTGAAAGTCAAATTTGGTAACTTAAATCCTCCTTCCCCACCCCGAAACCCCCAATACCTAGTCTTCTACCTTGAGACTCCGATATCTTGATGCATTATAGGCCCTAGAAGTGAGTTTTTTGTATTTTTTATGTTTTTCTTCAAAAGTTTGAATGTTATATATATATTTTTGAGAAGTTTTTCAATAAAAAAATGTCGCCTCAGGCGCCTGAGGCGAGGTGAGCCCTCCCTCGCCTCAGTCGTCTCTCGCCTATGACTACATAGGGATATACCTAACAGGCACTATCATTCATTCCAACACTTATCACAAAATCTCTCTTAAAACTTTATCATAGGTATTTTCCAAATCAATAAACACTATATGTAAATCTTTCTTCGTATCTCAATATTTCTCTATTAAACTTTTAAAAAGAAAATTGCCTTCAATTGTATATCGATTAGGCATAAATCCAAATTGATTAGTTAATGCCCTGTTTGGTAACACTATTTGACACCTCTATCACTATCAATTTTAAAATTGATATTCTTAATAATCACTAAAGAGTGTTTGGTTAATAGTATCAATTTTGAAATTGGTAGTGAAAATAAAGCACATTATGTAATACAAGTGTCAACTTGTATCAATTTTAATATTGATAGTCCAATCTCTAAAATTATCAATATCAATATTGATATAGTATCAAATTTGAAACTCTAACCAAACAGGCCATAAAATATTTGTACAATTTCGTAATCATTGCTCAATAACTCTTTCCCTTAATTTTATAATATGATTTATGAGTTAGATCCCTCTATAATTTACACAATCCTATATATCTCTTTTTTCCTTAAAAATATGTATAATAATACTTTTTCTCCATTCATTCAACATTCTTTTTAATATTAAAATTTTATTAAAAAGTTGAGTTAACCATTCCACCTTAAATCTTCCAAACATTTCCACATTTTAATAGGAATGTTATATAGACCGAATGTCTTACTTGCTTCTTTAACTTTTGAAATTGAATTCTCTTAATATAATTTAAATTAAACATTGTCACATTCTCGATATTATCTATGTTTTTAGTAAAGTCATCAATAAAAAAGAATATCAAAATAATTATTCTATCTTTCTTTAATATCATCTTTCTGAACAAAACTTTTTCTTCTTTATCTTTGATACATCTGACTTGGTTAAGAGCTTGAGAACTTTTCTCTCTCATTTTTGCTAATCTATAAATATCTTTTTCACCTTTTTTTAGTTTCTCACATGCATGTTTAAAAGTATCATCCCTTGCCCTTTTTGCTTTCTTTTTTGCAATCTTTTATTGTTCATAAACTTCATTGTTATCACACTAAGGCAATTTTATAGCAATCTTTCTTGTTCTTTATCCCCTTTTACACACCTTCACTTCACCACCAAGTCTCATTTTTAGGTGGATCATGTCATTTAGACTATCCAAGAAATTTTTTAACAATCTCTCTAATCTTTATAGCCATGTTCATCCGCATAGCATCAACGTCTACATCTAACTTCAAATCATTTATCTTAAGAAGTTCATTCTTAAATGTTTGTTGTTCCATCCTTTTTAACTTCCACCAATTTATTTCAAAAGAAGCTTTTCTTTTAAATGTGTTTGTTTATGTTGTAATCTTAATATCTAAAACCACTAACCTATGTTAACTTATTAAAGTTTCACTCAAAATAACTTTACGATCCGTATAAATAGCATGATTATACTTTCTTATGTAATGAAGTCAATTTAACTTTTATTTTGTTCACTTTTAAATGTTACTAATGAGTGTCTCTTTTAATAAAATAAATATTTGTTAGAATAAGATCATAAGTCATAACAAAATTCAGAATATTTTTCCCTTTCTTTATTTAAATTTTCATATCCAAAACTTCTATGAACTTTTTCATATTCATGGCATTTGTTTCCAACATGTCCATTGAGATATTCTCCAATAAATATATATTCTACATTTGGTTACTCTGCAAAAGGTCATCCATATTTCCAAAAAATTTTATTTAATCTCACTATTTAATTCAATTTGTGGAGTATACACACTAACTATATTTATTATTTCCCTTTCTATACTCAATTTACCATAATAATTATATCTCCTACTCTTTTATTGAAACAGTTGTATTCTTTAATATTTTATCAACAACGATACACATCCCATTTTATTTATCTCTTTTCACGTATACCATAGTTTATAACATGTGTTTCATACTTCTTTACATTTTTCTCCTATCCATTTAGTTTACTAGATACACATAATATTAATCTTTCTCCTCTTCATATTATCAACAAGTTCCATAAATTTTCCTGAAAGGGATCCAATATTCTAAGTACATATTCTTATATTTCTTTTAATCTTTTCTTTCTTATATTTCTTTCTTTTTTGTCATCATTATATTTCTTTCTATAATAATGTATAATTTGCTTTTGAAAGTGTTCGAGAACTTATACATTGCTCTCTATCATGGATTAAATTCTTTACCCACACCTAGGGGTGTAAATGGTTCGGTTTAGTTCAGTTTGGCCGTTTTTTTTCCAAACCGAAATTGAACCGATAAGGGGAACCGAACCGAACCGAACCGAAGCCTGAACCGATTGTGGTTCGGTTCGGTTCATCGGTTTAATGTATATTTAAATAAATAAAAATAAAATAAAATAAAATATACATTATAATAATTATTTCAGATTAATATGAAGACTAATACTTTATTTATAATATATAATTATATATTTATACTAATTAACTTAAATTTATAATAATATATATTTAAAATTGATATAATGTATATTTAAATGTAATATAATATGTAAATAGAGTGGGTCAAACTTTGTCAAACCGGGTCAACCGGTTTACCGGTTTATCGGTTCGGTTTGGGGAGGTGCCGAACCGAACCAAACCGATAAGAAATTATCGGTTCGGTTCGGTTCAAGACTTATCGGTTTGGTTCAAGAAACCGAATGGATAACCCGTCAAACCGAACCGAACCGATCGGTTCGGTTCGGTTCGGTTTACCGGTTTACCGGTTTTACTTGAACACCCCTACCCACACACATCGTTGACGTGGGAACCCTTGCTTATTTAACATCACATTAAGACGCTTATGTGGAGCTTCGCATGAGGCGAACGCTCTCACCCTTGCTGTATTTTTACCACACCCAGGCTCCAATGTAAGTTGTAATGCATTTTTAGATGAGTACGTCCCAACTTTTATATCATTTGAATCCATATCATGAGATATGATTTTGTTTTAAGCTAGTTGTCACCTACCGCAACCCTTCTTTCTCATTCAGACTTGGAACCAGACATGACAAAGTTATAATAACGTAATATAATATCAAACAAATTATACATAATATTAAACAAATTATATATGATATAACTAATACATATAATTTTATATAATTTATTTTATTGGAGGGAACCCAACAATCTCTTCTTCATGCTTGGCCAAGCTTGAATCCTTGAGCCTTGAAATCTAATGCATGGAATATGGTTCTTTCTGCTATGTTGTGGGCTATCTAGCGAGTAAGGAATAGAAGAATCTTTGTTGAGCATTTTGAGCACCCGAGGAAGATCTTCCACATGGTGTCGGAATTTGTCAAAGATTGGATGCTTGCTAAATCTGCAATCCAATCGATGGTTCTTTCTTCGAGAAGAATTTCCCTCTGTTCAAAGTTTTTTTCATGTAGTCCCCTAACTCCTGTACCACCTCGGTAGTTAAAGTTGTGGGTTTTCTTACGTGTTTTCTTTCACCTTTTGTTGTAATTATTTCCTGGTCAATGAAATTGTGGTCTTCTGACCATCATCAAAATATTAGAAGATATTTAAGTGAGTTTTACTTATTTAAGAGAGAAGAACTTCTATTTTCTATTTGATACAAAACCACTTCCACTTGTTTAGTAGATAAGTATTGCCACTTTAAAGTAACTTCTATTAGAAGATACTTTAAAAAGTGTACTCTTTGGTTCCAAAATGGACCGAAGTGTCTCCACCAGACAAAATAGTACAGACTCATGACAACCATCTACGAAAAATAGAACCCACAAAACTTTCAGGCAAAAGAGGACTTGAAGACCGCTTTATTCTTTCTAACTGAATGGACCAAAAGGCATGAAAGATCATCCACCAAGCTCTATTACCTGTCACAACATGGCTGGAACTCTGAGCCAAAACCCAAGGCTATAAAAAGATAGCCACCGCCACTAAAAGTCTAGAACTTAATCATATTGAAGATACACCCCAAGTCATGGTTGACTAAGGGCAGAAACATAAAAAGGTGATCAGCTATTTCCTCTTCCATCAAACATAAAAGAGACATTGAATCCAAAATTGTTCAAAAAGCAAGTAGGTGCAAGGAAAGCCGGGTTGGGGTCGTCTCGTTGTTGGTCAGCCACAAATACAACCTGGCCCAACCAGTTACCATGATGGATTTATTATTTAAAAAACTGTTAAAATATAGAAAATTGCATGAAAATAGTAAAAAATAGAAAATATATATCTAAAAATTCTGAAAAATTGAAGAATATGACTATAAAAATATTTCATTCAACTTTCACTCAAAGGTTACATTGTATTGTTACTCTATACATTGTATGTACTTTCCCCGTGACATTTAAGAAGAATATGAGACATTAGACATATATACATATTGATATACTCGTCACTATCTCATATAATCACCTTAGAATAATTACGGGTCGAACAGGAACTCTCGCGGCTTGGAGAAGACATATCGAATAATAAAATTTAAGAAACTAAGAAGAATACTTCAAAAATGGGATTAGCAAATGATTTAACAAAAAATAAATTAGCAAGACAATTAAAAAAATAAGACTTCAACACAAATTTAATGATTAACACTGAAAGAAATAATTATCACTGATTTAATAATTAACACTAACTATTTCTTGATGAACACTAAAAAAATATTAACACAACTTAAACTAGAGAGTAAGGGAGCTTAGAGAGCTTTAGAATGGGAGAGAGTGATGGAGAGGGGTGGGGGAAGGGAAGGCGTAGGCCCCCCCAAGGGAGTGGGGGGGAGGGGGCACGCGCTACCAACAGTCTCATGACCGTTGGCAACCCGGGGCGACATGGTTGGCCGACCGGGTTGCAGGTCACACAACCCCACGCCAGGTCACGCAATCCCATTCCAGGGCTGGACTGGGTCGCGACCGGACTAGTCGGCCAAAAAATCAACCAGGTCGGCCCCGACCAACCCAACAAACCATGAGTAGGTGGTCTCAATTGTAGTCTAGCTTGAAGAGCCTCCACAGTAGCACTTTGACCTTCAAGGTAGTCTTGGATGCTTGGGCCACCATACAGTTCAAACCAAGGGTGACTTCAAACCACACACAACATTAATTTTGTGAGATGACCTCGCTTTAAACCTTCAAATGTTTCAAGATCTCTATACACAGTGGATACATGGTCATGAGCATTATTTACGCATGTAAGAATATCTAAGTACTTAACACATTTTTAGAAAACTTAATCAAATTAGCATGAACATTTACTTAAAGAACACAAAGGAAAGCCTCCAAGATAAATGTTCATTAAGTGTTCTATATAAGTCTAGATTGGAAGTGTCAATTTTTAATTTGCAAGAGGCCAGATCCCAAATTTTTATTTTTATTTTTTTGCAGCTGGAGAAGATAGATTTTGTTATTTTGGCATCATAGTTGTCAAGGTCCCACTTAAGCGACAGTGCAACACCTGTGTGTGTATCTCTCCCTCTTCCCCTCCCTCCCTCCCTCCATCTCATTTGTTGTTTGTCTTATTTGTCTTTATTCCTAGTTTGGTCTATCTTCAGACCTCCCTCTTCCTCTCTCTCATTTGTTGTTGTCAATACTAAAAATGTATGTGTAAGATTTATGTTAGTGAGATATATGACCTTAATGCTTAAGTGGGTGCCTTATATCAGAAACCCCTTGGCCACCTTGCCACCTTGGCAAGTATGGTTTTCCCACCTTTGTGTGTATCTTGCGGAAAGAGATAGACAAAGAAGCTGCAGAAGCTGGACACCTCTTCGCATAATGTGTTAGTATACCTAAATCTTCTTTTTTACATATGCATACTGTCTACTTTTGAAGTGATCCTGAAAAGTCTAGAAACGTACATTAATGAACTCTATAGACAGATGGCCTAGAAGTAGATTGTCAACTCACTACATGGGTGACTTATTTTCTCTATCTCGAGACATTACGCAGAATTTCTATATCTAGATATGCATATCTTACAGAAATTGTAAAAGATGAGCATGCATTTGTATCAGATAGATGTCTGGATAAATAGTATAAATAAAAACTCTATGTAAATCTTCTCCATTATATACATGACACTGTCTATAAAAATACAATAGCTAGCTCCCTGGGTGGATGGACTAGCAGTATGTTGTTGACTCAACGTGCATGTGATTTCCTTTTAAAAATACACAGAACTTCTGTATTCAGATAAGATATGCATCTCCATGGACCACAGGTCCACAGCTTATAAAAATCATAGAACATGATACACACATTTCTATCAGATAGAGAAAAGGAACAAGGAGAGTGGACAAGCTGACTGGTAACAGAAAACAAGACAATTGCTTACTTAGCAGAAGGGATTTCTTGATGTTGATGATCAATGCATGAATGCCAATTGGCAATGTATCAAAATAAAAATATAAACATGCAAAAGAAGAAGAAATGGTGATAATGCCCTAGATTCTTAGGCATCAAGTGTCACTTTCCAGCTAGATGCCAGGGTAGCACTGTCCAAACTGCATTCCAATCCTCAATCCAATTACAATGATAAATGGAACACCTAGAAGCCTATAAAAGTATCTATTAATGCATCCCATTGTGTCTATAAATTCAACAAGCCATGAAATGATTACAGGGGCACCTTACCATGTATTTGGTTTGTCTTTTAAGTCTAGTCCATACTGCCCGTTAAATGTATAGACAGAAAAATTACATATTGAAGTTACAGAAGATAACTAACAAAACTTGAGAGCATTTTATCTACGCAAAGGACTGAAAGGTACAGGTATCCACAACACAATGCCTGAAAGATATTAATCTGAACAGATTATGAAATAGTGTCATACGCACGGACATTTTCATCATTCATAGGTAGAATATTCAGGGAGTATTTGACTTTTATCATGTTCTATATATAGAACTCAGAATAGTTAACCAATCAAGCCACATAGAAAACTACATGACACGAGATGTTCACAAGACAATGAGACCATTTGTAACATAAATATCATAGCAAATGAATCCAGATCAAGCCATCATCAAAAGAAGTAAGATTATCATCAGAACTTGGCAGGGGCAGAAGAAAAAGTCATCAAATAAAATAAACAGAAGAGATATCCTCTGTATCATCCTGCTCTTACCACTCGTCTGAATGAGCTGCTTAATCCTGAAACACCCTTAACGACCACGTTACATAATAACCTCGCCATCGTGGATCAATGTGACGCAAATCTACAAGCAACAATAAAAATTAAAGAAAAACCTATTAGTCAAAAATTCTCGTCTCCTGTAAACAGAAATAAGATAGCCACACGTCCATGCCACTGTATATTGTTGGTTAAAGACAGGAATTCGCACTTTGAGGCATGTTCGTCGTAAAATCGTCATTGCTCTCTAAAAGTAAAGTTTGTACGTGTTTTACATAATTTCCGTTATTTATGGGGACAATAAGCATAAGAATTTGAGGACAGGACGAGAACTCCGCCCCAAGGGTGCATCCCAGAATTGGTATCGAGCGACGGGGAATTCGAAAAAGAGACTTGGAGGGAAGAAATCTCGCATGCCGCGCCTACCATCCGGGGAACAAGACTATGGGATACCGATGCATTATCTATTCGTACCTGATAGAGGAACAGCTCTTCCCGAAAAAAACTATCTGACGATCCAGAAATACAGTGGCAAGCGCTTGCAGACGGAGTGATGGCGAAGGCGAGATGCCCCGGGCAGGCGAAAGATACAGTCAGGAGGCACTACAGAAAGAGAGGACAAAGATTAGAAGACAGCACGGTGCAGCCAGACGACGGTGCTGCAGAGAGCGAGGGCTCCGATGGAAAGCCGGACAGCGAGGGAACAGCAAGGTGAGAAAGAGGTAAAGGAAGAGCTGTGAAGGCACAGACCCTTGCGCTCGACGCTCCGGCCGAGGACCTGGCACGCCGCGGCGTGTCAAGGAGGGCTGTTCACTGTTTGGTTCAACCCGAGAAATCAAATCAAACGAGTAATTTTGTTCGATTTAATTTAGTTTCTAAGATCTTTCGAACTAAATCAAACCGTTAAGCTGAATAATCCGAATTAGATTAAATATTTATTTTTTAGTTATATATAATACAATATTTATTATCTTTTCTTATAAAAATAAAATTGTTTCAAGAATTTTTAAGATAAATTAATGAAATGTATAAACAAATAAACTAAATTTTAATAAAATGAAATTTAAAACAAATAAAATAAATTTATATATTGACATATTTACTCCACCTTGATAAAAAATAGTTTGAATCGAACCAAACCAAACCAAACCGAATTTAGAAGACAGTTTGGCTTGCGAAAAATTACTCAAAAACTAAACCAAACCAAACCATGAACACCCCTAGTGTCAAGAGGGTGGGCTGATGGTAGGAGTGTAAATAGATTGGATTTGATAACGAAATCACAGAATTCGGTTTTTATTCTGATAAGAGTTAAGGTGTTTCGATTTCGAAGTGATTTCGATTTTCTTATCAAAATCGAGATCGAATCTGATAATTTTCGATTATGATAATAAATATTATTTATTATTCAAAAATACATAAATAATATATAATTAATAAATCTTAATATACTTTTAAATTTTTATTTTTTATTATTTTATCAATTTATATATTATATATTATAATTTATTTGACTTTATTTTTATTTATATTTAATTATTTATTATTAAAGTTGGATAAACGGAAACGAAATCACCGGATTCTGATTTCGATTCGGATAAACTATTAGAATATTCGATTCGATTCTGATAATTTATAAGATATAAGAATGATTTTTAAACCCGTTAATTTTATTGAAATCGAATCAAAATTTTGAATTATCATATCCGTTTGTGTAGAACACCCCTCGTGAGAGAGAAACCCACCAATCAGACAGAGTCACGTACCTCTCAGCAACCGTATTTTTTCGGCTATTAAGTCGTTGTATATAATCATTACAACAATTATTTTTAAAAATATTTAATTTTCAAAATATTAAAATTTTAGAAAAGTTAGTGATTCAAAAATAATAAATTTATTAATTATATAAAAATCTTAATTTCATTATTAGTTTTCCCGTGAAATACAGAGTCATGGCTATTCATCTCTAAAAATAAAAATGTAAACTTGAGTGTTATAATAATACCGGTGGTAATATCGATTTTCAGATTCAGACATTGGATCAGAGTTTAGTTCCTCCAGCATGTTATCAAACACTTTTAAATCTGTAGAGTGTGACTGAATTAGACAAAAGAGGATGATTAAGTTAAATCAAAGGCAATCTGAGGTGGTATTTGTTTTAGCGTAACCTGATAAATTAAACTTTTAATTTTATTATAGATAATATATGGAACACAACAATTTTAGTTGTATACATCTGAAAATAAAAGTTCTTGGAACACCTTAAAGGAGGGAATTTAATTGAAGAGATTCAATCTCAAGTCCAACAGAAATCTAGAACATTGAATCTCAATGAGGTGCCGTGAACCTGTCTCCAAGAATATCAAATCCCAAAGAAATCTGCAATCAACAGAAAACAACGAGATAGAAATCAGAAAATTGAGACACAAAACATCAGACATGGGGTCAGATTGCTTAAACAATGTTGCACATAAGATAAAACATGATATCAGACTTTTTTTGGATCTCATTTTATTAAAATACAGCATGCATATTTACACTACAGGAAACTGGGTCATTGGCGACGGGTTATTGGCGACGGTTTTTTTAAGCCGTCGCCAATAATGATAAAAGCGACGGTTAAACTAACGCCGTTGCTAATAATTGGTAAATAGCGACGGCTAAATATAGCCGTCGCAAATAATGTTTTTAGCGACGGTCGAAACCGTCGCAATACCCAGAAAACGACCGTGTGGGTTTTTTTTCTTCGGAAAACTGGCGACGGCTTGATACGCAGTCGCTAATAATATTAGTGGCGACGGCTTAAGCCGTCGCAATACCCAGAAAACGTCTGTGCGGGTTTTTTTCCTCGGAAAAGTGGCGACGGCTTCATACGCCGTCGCTAATAATATTATTGGCAACGGCCTAAGCCGTCGCCACTAATCCATGGTGACCGTTGAACGGTCGACTTTTGTTGGCGACGGCGACGGCTGTTTAAGCCGTCTCCAATAAATGGTCGTTTTGTTAATAACTTATGCGACGGCTTACGAGCTGTCGCCAATAAACGTACTATGGACGGCTTAACAATAGCCGTTGCGAATATTATTGGCGACGGCGTTATTTGCGACGCGTTTGCGACGGCTTTGAAGCCGTCGCTAATATTTATTATCGACGACTTTTTGGTGTTTTGAGACGGCTTACAGCCGTCCCTAGTAACCTATTTTCTTGTAGTGTTATATGTACAACTAGTTTTATCTTAAAAGCTCTTTGATATATTTATCTTTACGCGTAGAAGATACACACATATTATTAATAAAACCTAATTCAACATAAATATTCGGTCTAATTCGGGTGGGTTATTGGGCTGATTTGATTTGGTTCCTAACCAAACTAATCATCGGTTCAAACCTAATCGAATTATTGATTGATTTGGTTTGATTTTTCGAGTTGCAACCAGACGGTGATCTCACCCTTGGGCAACCTCGTGCAATTCTATGTAAGTCTTCAAACTGGTCGATTCAGATGCATGTTCTTCGTTGCCCTTCAGTTCTTACAACCCACATAAATAACAAAATTTTTTGTGTTTTTTAAACTAAATTATGACAATCTTGTATCGTCGTGCCATAATTGCCTTTATTCTCTTTTAAACAGCAGCTTGGAGGTAACACCACGTTAGTGTTCTACAGCATAGAAGAAGCGAATGAAGGGCGGACCGCTTACATGGAGCACCGACGCCCTTGACTTCTCCAAGTTTCCGCGGAAACTTTAGATCATCTTTGCTGTCGTTCTCGGAGTTGATGATCATCTACGGCCGAGACGTAAAATAATCATCGAAAAACCACAAACCCTAGACGATCGACCGCGAACAGGGCTAGGGCAAGAGACAAGGAAAATGTTACTTTCTTGGCCCCCCACACAGAATCTGATGCCTCTCACTCTCGCTGGTCTAAATCAATTCATCACCCTCTCTCTTCACTCCTGGTCCGCGTTCCGACAACGCTGAGACATCCAGAAAGGGCTAACAGTGGCTGTTGACAAATGAAGGAGAATGGTCACTAGCCGCTGCTAGACTTTCGTAGGGATGAGTCACTACGGAGACAACTCACGAATAAAAGTTGTTGAAGGGGGCTAGGAGGAGGCCGTCGTTGCCGCCACCACGAAGAAGAGCCGAGGATGTGTTGTTGTTGCCGCCGCGCCGCAAGCTCTTGAAGAAGGGGGCAAAGAGGGCACGGGATCGGGAGGAGCACTGGTGAGGAATCGGGGTTTTGTCCTAGGAGAGGGTGGGTCGCTTTCAAAAATAAGAGGTTGGACCTCTCTCTTTTTTGTCACGGACCGAAGTGTAAAAATATTTTCAAAACAAAAAAAAATGAAAAGGTGGACCTGACCTCTTTCGTTACCAACTTCAAAATTAAAAATAAAAATACCTATTGTCATGCAACCAAACACTTCATAAAAATTTGATTTCATAAACTATTTTTAAAAGTATATTTTAATTATCCATCTCCAAAAAAATTAAGTGGTTTTATCAAAAAAAAGTGCCACCATATTTAAATGTTTCACCAAATGTCTCCACATCTGACCTAGGGTTAGGTATCAATTAAGACCTTTGGTATTAGAATAGAGATTAAGAGAGTAGGTACCATAAACAATGCAACTGGAATGTATTTATTTGTGACTGAAACGTAAGACCATTATGTTTACTTATAGTTGCTCTCAATGTACTTTATTTGTTAAGATCATTATAATAAGAAAAATATTATTAAGTGTTTTTGTAACAAAACTTGTTAAAAAAGTAGGACGACAACCATTATGAATGTGTTTTCAAATAGATGTCCTTGATCAAGAAAATATACGGAATTCTCTTTTTATATATATAGTACTGCCCTTCCTCTTTTGATTTTACATTATTTTGTCAAAACTAGCTTTCATTCATAAAACAAGAGAGTACAAACTCAATATTACATAGACACATTTAAAAGAAAATGAACACAACACAACGACCAAAATAGATAAAATTCCGATGTAAGTCATCTTATCCAACAAACTTAAACATAGTCACAAATTATCGATTGAAGGACGAAAAACATATAAAAAAACTCATAAAAAATTGGCAGTTGTCACAGGATCAGATGATCACACCAAAATTGTGTAGATATCATATAAATTAACATTTCCGAACGAGATATCGTGACTATGATAAAACGTGAAAAGATAACGAGACAATATTCAACCTTAACATAACACAAAGGAATAAAAAGAAACAAAGCAAACACACAAATATAAATATACCGTGCTCAATGATTCTAGTGCATAAGCAATGAGCAAAACGCCTAAATACACATTTATGCCGAGCACGAGAATAGGAGCAATATTACAACATCTAAACATGACTCCGACTCTTTTGCTGCACGTCTGGCTGCATGTCAAAAGATGAGAACTGTATTGTATGATCCACATTCTTTGTATGCATGATCCTTATTTATAAGATATTGTTTCTCGCCATACATTGCAATTTCATATTTTAGTTATTTTATAAAATATATATTTACCACATAAAAAAATGTATTGCGATTTGTACGACATTCAAATTACAATGAACTAGTGTTTAGATAAAAAAAATGGCCAGATCCGTGACATTGAAGCCCCTTTTTATTGGTCTTACCACGTCAATATATCTCTTAGTTAGTTAACCTCGGTGCTTGATTGGACCATTTGACTATTTATCCCCATGAACCACACATCATGCATCTTGTATTTTAATGAACCGCTTAAATATATGTGTTTTAAATATTTTTGACTTCTTCGTTTTCACGCGTAATCTCTATACACTTTATAAAAATAATATAAAAGAGATACTAATTTTATTAACATAACAACATCTTAATCAAATTAAATACTTATTTTTATGTTATATATTTCGATCGACACTTTCTCCTGAGAGTTCAGAACGTCTCAGATGTCTTGAGGAGCAAATAACTTCAATCTTCGATCAGAAACCATCACAATCTCCAATCAATTAAATGATGATTCAAGATAAACCAGCATAACTTGTTGTTTAACCGGATCTCACAATGGATGACACTTTGATCTGTAATAGTATAATTTGATTCGTAATCGTTACACCGTGATTTGTAATAAATTATATTGTGATTCGTAAATGATTCAATATTAGTTCGTGTCCGTTTGTATTGATTCATCTTAAACTATCGCTTACAGAGTTGTTTGGTATCGAAATAACTTAAGAATAAATTTGATTTATCTTTAAAATTTAAGTGATAAACTTAAAATGTTTTTGATATCAAACAGATTTTAATGGGATGCTCGGTTACGTGATAATGAAATTTTTTATTCGTATTTTTAAATTATAAGAAAACTTGTTAAAAGAGATATTTAACTATCATGATAATTTTATGTTTCGAAATTAATTTTATTTTTAAACAAAAAGAGAAAGTCTTATTTTTTCTCTTGTGTTCTCCTACCATAGTTGGTTATATACGGTGGTTATTTTTTTATCGTCACATCTTTTATAATTTTATGTTATGAGTGAGTTAATTTTTATTTTAATATAATTTTTTATCATAAAAATATACAAAAAATTTTTATCATGAAACTAAACACCTTGTAAAAGACTGAAGTGGTGGAGTTTCTGATTGGATTGAAGACTGAGGTCGTCAAGGCGATGTCAACTCTTCCCTAATCCCCGTTTGGAACACCCCTAGTCCTTTGGAGGCTTTTCTTTTCTTCGCCTGGTGCGTCGGCCGCGGTTTGCTATCGGGCGCTTCCTGTTGCAAGGGCGATGGGGGCCGCTGCCAAAGGGAAGAAGCGCGGGAGGTCTCCGACGAAACGAAAAGCCACTGCGTCCATGGAGGGAGCCGAAGGCAGAGACAAAGACGACGGCGTCGGGGACGAGGCTATGATGCGTGGAGTCAGCTCCAAGGGGGAGCTGAAGCGGCGGAAGAAGGAGATGAAGAAGGCAAAGTCCGGCGGGTTTGAGTCGCTGGGCCTTAGCCCGGTTGTCTTCCGTGGAATCAAGCGCAAGGGCTACCGCGTGCCTACGCCCATCCAGCGAAAGACGATGCCCCTGATCCTCTCCGGCGCCGACGTGGTGGCCATGGCCCGCACTGGTTCTGGGAAGACAGCGGCGTTTCTCGTGCCGATGCTCGAGAAGCTCCGGCAGCACGTCCCGCAGGCTGGCGTCCGTGCCCTTATCCTGTCTCCCACCAGGGATCTGGCCCTCCAAACCCTAAAGTTCACTAAGGAGCTTGGCAGGTTTACTGGTTAGTATTCCAATTTGATCTGGTCGTATTTAATCTGACGATATCATCTTAAAATGCATCGAAATCTTTGTCCCTCACGGCTCTTCTATCTCGTCTGGCTTACAATGATCTCCTTAACTGAAATTTGTAGCTCCGGAGCTAGTTAATTTGTTTTTCGAGGATGCTTTGTGACCTGGAGTTTTTATTCCAAAAACTAGTAAATTATCTTTTTTTTTTTAGTTTGCTGTCTGGAATTAGAATCTCAAACTACGGTACTTACGTGACTATATTGGTTTCCATTGGCTCGCATAGACATTCGAACTAGTCTGTTGGTTGGTGGAGACAGCATGGAGAATCAGTTTGAAGAACTTGCTCAAAGTCCTGACATAATCATTGCAACTCCTGGCCGTCTTATGCACCATTTAGCGGAGGTTGAAGGCATGTCTCTCAGAACTGTGGAGTATGTGGTGTTTGATGAGGCGGACAGTCTCTTCGGTATGGGCTTTGCTGAGCAACTGCATAAGATACTTTCTCAGCTGGGTGAGAGCAGGCAGACTCTACTCTTCAGTGCCACACTTCCCAGTGCCCTCGCCGAGTTTGCTAAAGCCGGTCTCCGTGATCCACAGCTTGTTCGCCTTGATTTAGAGACCAAGATCAGCCCTGATCTCCAGTTGACCTTTTTTACCTTGCGTCATGAGGAGAAATTTGCTGCTCTATTGTATCTGGTGAGAGAGCATATTAGTTCAGATCAGCAGACACTGATATTTGTGTCCACAAAGCATCATGTTGAGTTCCTCAATGTTCTTTTTCGAGAAGAAGGTGTGGAGGCATCTATTTCATATGGGGACATGGATCAAGATGCTCGAAAAATGCATGTATCAAAGTTCAGAGCAAGGAAGACTATGCTGTTGATTGTCACAGATGTTGCAGCAAGGGGTATTGATATTCCATTACTTGACAATGTAATCAACTGGGATTTCCCTCCGAAGCCTAAAATTTTTGTTCATAGAGTGGGGAGGGCTGCTCGTGCTGGTCGTACTGGCACTGCATACTCTTTTGTTACGTCAGAAGACATGGCTTTCTTATTGGATCTTCATCTTTTCCTTTCAAAACCAATTAGACCCACCCCAACGGAGGCGGAGATCATTCGTGACAGAGACAGAATTTTGTCAAAGATCGATGAAGCGCTTGCAAACGGAGAAACAGTTTATGGTCGTTTTCCACAGAGTGTTATTGATCTTGTCTCTGACAGAGTTAGAGAAATTGTTGATGGATGTGCAGAGTTGATATCATTGAGAAAAACCTGCACCAATGCATTTCGTTTATATTCTAAAACCAAGCCTTTACCATCAAGAGAGTCCATTAGAAGAGCAAAAGACCTGCCTCATGAGGGCTTACATCCTGTTTTTAGGGATATTTTGGAATCTAACGAACTCACAGCACTTGCATTTTCTGAACGTCTGAAGGCATTCAGGTTTTATTTTCTTTTCGAATTGGCTGATACCTGAAAGCTTGAATTTTTCTTATGTTCTGCCACAAAATCTGTTCTTGATTACTTAATATCTAGTCTTTCTTGGAAATTGTGCCAGGCCAAAGCAGACCATTTTGGAAGCTGAAGCCGAAGCTGCTAAATCAAAACATTCACAAGTAATGTCAATCATATCTGTTTTTTTGGTTCTCTATTTCTCTTGATTCTCAAGATGACTATCTCCAGTAATTGCCAATACTATACTGTCTTTATTCATCCTTATGGGGTGTGTCTATTTAAGGTTTAATTTTTCCATTTCTGCTTTGGATGGGTTCATGTCAGTGTTTTGCTTTATTGTTTTCTGTAGATAATTGTTGGCGTCAATTTTTTTAAAAAGAAAATCAGCAAAGAAAAAAAAAGAGCTGGTCTGGCCCTCAATTGGGCAAACCAGGCACTCCATAGGCCCAAATTATAGCTGACCAGCCTTTGTTTTCATTTAAATAATTATTTTCTGGCCCTCCTTGAAACGAACTTACGTACAGCCCATGGGAAGAGAGAAGTGGGCTGTGGTCAAGGCCAATTGGCCCAGTCAACAGGCCCAGCTGACCTGTCCAGCTCAGCCGCCACCTTAGCAGGTCCCACCGCCCTGTCCACATCAGCATCCACCTCATCTTTGACCAATAAATGGCATGGGGAAACCCAAATGGCAGGTCAACATGGGGGAGATCAAGGGACAGCCAGCCATTAATTTGGAATTAATGGTGTAACCACCATGGGGAAGGCCAAAAGCTATCTACGTACATCACATAGCCTGCCTTTTCATCTGCCCCCCAGCCCCTATAAGAAGAGGGGGGCGCGCCAGCATGAAAGGGGGCTGCTTCAGACACCGGGAGGCTGCCAAACTGCCGCCTGCACCCTGCCACCTGCTGCACCTACGCCTGCACCTGCTGCTAGGAGAAAGAGGGGAGACTGCTGCTGCTGCCACCTGCTGCCAACCGTGCTCTGTCCCCTGCTACAGAAGTTGGTCTGCGGTCAGAAGAGGAAAAGGGGAGAAGAAGAAGACAAGGTAAGAAGAGATCGTTGGTATGTCCATGTAGCCCTTTAAAGGGCCTTCTTTCCATCGATTCTATCAGCCATCTCCTGCCCTTATCCACCTTCACAAAATGCCCCATTTCAGTCCATTCAAACCCCCTTAGATTGGACTGTAATCCCCTTGGGCCGAACCCATAAATCTGGCCCTTTCTGGCCCTTGTCCGGAGCAAAAAAACCAGTCCTTTTGTGACCCGGTTTCAGCCCCAATCAAGGCCCAAAAGAGCCCAATTTCGGCCCATTTCCAGGCTTACCATCAGGCCCATAACCGCCCACCTGCAGGCCCAGGTTATAAGCCCATATCCGGTCCCTATCTGACCCGGTTTAAACCACCTGCAGGTACCCCCAATCCAGGCCCATGGATAGACCCTGTCCGGGTCCGGCCCACCTGCTGCCCCTTCTACAGGCCCAGTCCGAGCCCACATAACAGGCCCATATACAGCCCATGACCGGTCCCTTTGTGACCCGGTTCCAGCCCATCCAGAGGCACTCTAAACAGACCCCAAACCGGTCCATTTCCAGCCCATGTTCGGCACTCAATTCAGGCCCAAAACAGGTTCAATTTCGGCTCCTTTGCAGCCAGAAAACAAGTTCAATCTCGGTTCCCATGCAGCTAGGCGCCAGCCCCCTTTGCGGCTCAACCTAGCGGCCCTTTCACGGGTCCAATCCGCTTCCCATGAAGCTCAACAGCAGCTCCCTTGCAGTAGAAAACAAAAGAAGAGGTCGCAGCAGCCCCCTTGTGGCTTGTACCGGCAAAGTGAGGGATGAACCTCAACGGCCCTTTCACGGGTCCGGTTCTCCCCTCAATTCACCAAGGGAGGGATGAACCTCAATGGCCCTTTCACGGGTCCGGTTCTCCCCTCAACACATCAAGTGAGGGATGAACCTCAACGGCCCTTTCACGGGTCCGGTTCTCCTTCCAACACATCAAAGAAGGAGAGAGCCTCAACGGCCCTTTCACGGGTCCGGCTTTCCCTCCTAGAAGCTGTCCTCCCAAACTCAAGCAGAGATTGAAGCCCAGCTTTGAACACCGAAGGAATGGACCGGCACGAAGTGGCCTTCAAAAATTAACAAATAAAAAAATTAGAAATGCGAAAGCTACATTAAATTAAGGAGATTCACTCCTAGCGGGGAACTCCACCTTGGGCGGAGGCGCGGGCATGAATCCCGTAGCCGGCGACCCGGACGGAGGCGCGGGTATGAATCCCGTAGCCGGCGATCCTTCCCCCAATATGGCTAAGCTAAGGCTGGCTATTTTGGATGGGTAAATTTTCACTAAGTTGGAAAAATAGCCGGCATGTCGTCGTAATGCCAAAATTTTTCCAAAGTAGTGAAAAGAAACCTATGTTGGGGGAAGAATCAATCACATTGTACACCGATGTACTTCACTGCATCTTTCAATGAAATGAAACTTTGATGTTCATATTGATGCATGAAACCGGGCATTCAAAGTGACCCGATGGGTCGGAGGCGATGCAAACCGCCAAACAAAATAAAACCATTTCAAAATCAATCTGAAAATTCAAATAGAAAATAAAAAACAGAAAATCGAATCTGAAAGTTCAACAGAAAACAAAAAAATCAGAATTGAAGTAAGCCTAAAACAAGCAAACCGGTTTTCAAACAATCTGGAAATAAATAAAGCAAATCAGATTCTGAAATGGGATTTCCCTGCCACATTTGCAGACCTTCACGTAGGTCTTTCTTTTACTCCCTATTTGGTTCCTTCCCCCTCCAATCTAGGTCTGGCCAACCCATGTTCAGCCACCTGAGCAAGCCCATCTGCATGCACCGAACACCCCCTGCTCAGGTCCCAAAACAGGCCTGCTTGGTTCACCTGTAGACATCCTACAACTGGTCCATGTCCAGCCCATATCCAGGCCCATTTTCAGCCACCTGCAGCCCAACTGCAGGTGCCCATAACCGGCCCCTGTTGGTGGGGACACCAGATTTCAAGATAAGTTTGAATATTTTAGGGCATATTACAAACGCCGACCACGGCAGTTGGGAGCCATTTGGCTGAATGAGGGAATTTAGTTGAGTTTTCCATTGGGGGGCCCTTCAACCAAAGTTCTGGACTGGGGCCGGCAGCTGGTTTATTTTGAGTTCCATTAAGTTTTGGGCTTCAGGCCCAGGTGGGCCGGTTCGCGCATACCGCGGGCGTTGCACTTTTTGTCTTGTTAACTTTTGCTATTTTCTGCTATGTCCTGCTCCTTTTTGTTTCTACCCCGGTGGCTCGGTTATATAAGGGCAGCCGGCGATTGTACATGGATGAGATACACCGGAATTGAACGGAATTTACATCCTGTCTAACCTAGCGCTCCTGTTCCTCCTAAGGCGATTGAAACTTGTCTTGGCGTCCGTGGCGATCGATTACCGATGTCGACCCCTGCGGGTCACTTCGTCGCGTGCGATTCTCTCTCTTTGGCGACTGGCGATGGTCTTGGCGATGGCGAACGCATTGTCCCGCAGGCTGCTCGTCCGATTCTGCTGGCTGGGCAGCTCTTTGGGTCTGGCGACTGAAGAGGGAAATGTCCTCCCGCGCGTCCTCCCAACTTTCTTCTTCTTCGGCATCTCCGATAGAGCTCGCGGCAGTGTGGGTTTAGTTGTTTTGCGGTTTCCGAGGGTTTACTACTCCGACGGATGGTTCTATCTCCGATCTCCGGAGTTTCCTTGCAGATCTCCCTCTGTTGCTAGCCGTTCGACAGATTCCGCCCCAGTTGATCTATTCCGAGAGACTCAGAGCTTTGGTTTCTTTCCTGATTCTTGGGGTTGGCCGATCTTCAGAAGGATGCGTCCTCTGCGTTGTGAGATGGTTTCCACGCCGAGGGGTTTCCCCTCCCCTCTCGGCCACAGCAAAGCCGAGTGATCCATGGCTACATCCGGTAAACAGTGAGTGATACGTTCGTCACGGCTTCAGTTCTTGCACCTCGTATCTGTTACTTGGTCGACCCTTCTACTCCTTCCCCATGAGGATTAGAACTGCAGCCCTCCGGCCTGTCTTGGCAGATCTCGGATATAGTTGGCTCCGATCCGGATTTCGATCGAGAGAGTGCCATTACCGATGTCATTCAATCTTTCTCGCCGAGTCCGCTCTTGGTGAGTGCATCCGCACTCTGGTCCAGTCGCCGAGTTTTTTGTACGAGGCATTCTGAGAATGATGATGGATGTCGGTGAGGAAAGGTCAGTGGGTGATCGGCCACCAGGTTGGCGAGTGCCGGCAGGAGATCCATGTGCCTGACGCTGGTTTTCTCTCTGTTTCTCTGGGCTGTCCCAACCTAGGAGGTAGTCCTCACGGGGCCGTGTCCAGGGCTTAAGCCCGCGGCTGAAGAGTTAGTGGGGAAGTGACGACTAATAACTTTTCCCTACTTCTCGATACCGACATCCACTGACTCCCCGAGGCAGTGATGATCCTCTGAGCTTCCGACCACCGCATTGAAGTCAGTTTTTCGGGGTCTGTCCGGCAGTTTCTGAATCTGTTCAGCAGTGTTCTCCCTTGTGCTCCTCCCTTAAAGCAGGTCTGAGCAAGGAGCTGGTGAGCTGATCTGGAGCCGACCACAGGACTCCCCATCTTGACTTGTGATCGCAGGCTATCTCATATCTTTGGCTATATCCGTCTCCACGGAATTGAGGTACATTCTGACCGTTTACTTTGGTAAGTCCTGTTTGCCAATTTATTATCCCCATTCGACATGCCATGCTGATGTGATTAGGACCTAGCCACTGTTTGCTCATTGCTGTGGTTTTTCAGAGGTGAGTACATGGATGTAATTCCTATTTTTCTAGGAGGTTTAAATCTGTTTTGTTAATTGCTGGAACCATATCCTGTTAATCTTGGATAAGTCTGAACGCATGCTGCTCTTTCCTCTGCTGGGTATTTGATTGTTTCTAGCTAGCTGAGTTTGCATGACTTTGGCAGGGTCACTTCTGGATAGGCCTTTTTCTCTAACTCCGTATGATAGTTTTTCTATTGAGCATGCTTAAGTTCATCTTTCCAGCATACTAGTTTTCATCCACCGATCCTGTTCCGCATCACCTGTTCAGGCCCACAACCGGCCTAGGAGCAGTCCTAAACCAGGCCCACAATTAGGCCCATTTCTTGGTCTTCATCCAAGCCCACAAACAGGTCCCTTTAAGACCCAATTCCAGCCCACTTGCAGGCCCACTAAGCGGACCCAAAGACCTGCTCCTAAAACCTGCAGCAAGCAGCCCCTCTGCTGGCCTCACAAAAAAAATGATGATGAAATCTGTCCCGGTTGAAATGCACCTTGTGCAGGCCTGAGCCGGCCCATTTCAGCCCAAGATAGGATTCTCTCTTGGGTCCGGGAGAATACCCCAGTCAGGTCTGTTTTCATCCCTTCTAAATTCCCTCCAGGCAAGCCCCTTCGTGGCCAGCTTCCTTGCCCTCTTTGGCAATCACACTCTAGCCCCTTTGTGGCTCGGCGGAATCCCAAATCAGTCATTAAGTAGAAATCAGATTTCAGTTACACCCAAAACACATAAAAACCAGGTTTCAATTAAATCTGCAACCAAAAAATTCAGATTTGAACAATCTACTAAAACAGCTTTTAACCGACTTCAAAAATCTGATTTTTGGCAAGCTGAAAATTCACTTAAAACCCACCAAATCAAATAAACAACTCCAAACATCCAAAATGGATCAAAAAACCAACTCAAAACCGAAAAATCCAGAAATCTGAAAAAATCCAGAATCTGAAAATTCAACAAACCAATCAAACAATAAATACCAAAATTGCTTAAAACACTTTAAGCACATCAAAATCAAAATCAAAACAGGTTCAAAGCAATCTAAACTGGTCAAACCGAAACCAAAATGAACAATAAACAAGTCAATCAAACAAATTGATTCAAACTCCAAAACTCAAAACCGACTTTCAAGTTGATCTAAAAGTCAACCAACAAACAAATAAAACAAACCCGAATAAATCGGTTTGCATCTGATCGGACCCAAAAGGCCGCTGCCCTTTTGAGTTCTTTACTTTATTTTGTGGATGTGCATGTCTCCAAACACAGGTTGCCGCGACGGTTAATCAAAGGCGTTCGAGCCGTTGCTCGATGTAAGTTAACGCCGGATGCTCGCACCATCCGGCGGAGAAGGGTCAAAAAATGAAAATTTCAAAGAACCCGAACCTCGGTTCTATTACTTTTAAACTATCACCGGACTACTAATATTTTTAGGATATCACCTATTTTTCTAGAAAAGTTCGGAGATGTCTTTCTTTCAAAAGAACAGACACGTAAAAAAAGAGGTTCGCACAATAATATGGTAAAAACATCTCCCCAGGAGGTTTATTGACCCTTCATAACCATTTTTTAGTTCTGTTTTTCTCTGTGATCTTTGTATTTTGATTTTATTAGAACCATGTTTTGCACTTGTGAGAGACTTCTTTATTTTCTCTGTGAACTACCTTGTGAGTATAGGGTTCAAGCCAATGGCTGGACGTGATGAAGAAGAAGAGAGCTATTCATGAAGGAGTGATCAATGTGGTGCATCAAAAACAGTCTATCAGTCAGGTTGGAAAGTTTTTTATTTTACCACCACTATATTTTCCTTTTTTTATCCTTAATTTTAGTTTATTTGTTACCTTGTTTTGTTAAAATACCTTGTTTTGTTAAAATACCTTGTTTTGTCATTTTAACAATACTGGCTCTATGAATATCTAAAGGTATTGCTTCGTGTTATGTTTTCAAATGTTTTTTTTTAACTTTCATAAAATGATATGTTGCAGCTGTCTTCCTGTTCAGCTAAGGTAAGTCATAGTTTCTCTTAGTTGATATATAGGTGAACAAGGCAACAATGTAGGTCTTGCTTGACTTTAGAATCCGTGTAAATCTAACTTAGGTATGCAGTTTTTGATTTTATTTAGAGCTTATCAGAAAAGTCGGCTAATTTGATGTGGTTTGCTTCTATAGTTTATCCCTGTGGATAGTCACAGGGCTTAGTACTTGGTATATGTACTTTGATCTCGATTTAAATTTACTTAAATTGCCTTCTTATTTCTTTTATTCAAATTACGTATCCAAATTAGACAAATGGTTCAAAGTAAATCTGAACTCAATCCATCATCCTAAATTATTCGGGGTCAGCCATATGAATTCTCTTTTTCCACTCTTGTAGATTTTGAGTTACTTTTTTAAATAGATTTAAATCATCTTAATCATATTGAATTATCTTTCTCCAAGTTAACTTAGGTCTACCATATACTTTTTTGTTTTTATTATTTTGATATTTTCTACTTTTCTAACTAGATTAGAACTTCTTGATATCTATGTTTAATATGTCTCATAGTTGTCAAGGCGCCCGCCTAGGCGGCAAGGCGCCTTTCTAAGGGCGCCTTGCCAGGGCGCCTTGTCTGGGGCCAAAAAGGCGCCAAGGCGCCCAAGCAAGGCGTCTTGGGTATTTTTACATCATTAAAAAAAGTTTTTGAGGGATTTTTCTCCCTTGATACCCCTCACAAGGGACACTTATTTAATGATAGTTTGAATATATTAATATATTGTATTATCACTTATACTATCATACATATTTAAGATTTATGATTATAAACATATATTATATACTTAATTAAGTTCTTTTTCAACTCTTTCCTCTCTCTCTCTTTGTCTCACTTATACTATTACATACTACTCTGCGCCCCCCCATTTAATAATATTATAACAATATTTTACCATCATTTAAACTATTGCACATATATAAATTTTATAATCATAAATGAGTTATATACTTAAATTTTATAAATATTTATTTAACTTTCTTCTCTTTCACACACACATCATATTTACTTATGTACATTGATAAAACACTCATATTCAATTATAACATAACAAATATAATTATATTTATGTTTTTTTTTATATATAACAACCTCCCGACTCAGCCTTTCTTTAATACCGCCTTGACCGCCTAGGCGACGTCTAAGCGGCCGCCTTGTCGCCTAAGCGGAATCGGTACCCTTCAACGCCTTGGACGCCTTGTCGCCTTGACAACTATGATATGTCTAAATTATCTCAATTTTCTTTCTTTGAATTTATACACAACTTTTGCTATTTTCACATTTTCTTTAATATATTTTTTGCTTATCCTATCTAATCTAGTATGACCACTCTTCCACTGTAATATTCTCATTTCAATAAACTTATTTTGAAAGCATATTTTTCTTTTGTCGTCTAACATTCACTACTATACAACATTACAAGTTTCATAGTTGAACAAATGGTTAACATTCTCACATTTATCTTTTTAAATGACTGATCCAAGATACTCAAAGTAAATCCTTTGAAATGATATTATTCTATCTATACTAACTTTATCATCTTCTTTCTTCTGTTTTTTATTACAGTTGTCAAAGCAACAATGCACCCAAGACGTTCAATGGTGTCAATTTCACTTAGGGGACAAGTTAGCCACTCAGGCATCACCTAGGTGGTAGCATTAGATGTTTATATATCCATATATGTATATGCATATATAAAACATCTATATTTAGATGTTAATACTATAGATATATATGTATCCTTACAAACGTATATACATAAATATAATTATATTTTTTATAATTGAATGTGTGTTTGTATATGCATACTTGTATATGTGATTTTATTTATGTAATTATGTATATGGTTATATATTTTGTTGGGAAAAAGTTAATCTTGATAAACTAAGGTGGCATTTGATTTGACTCAATGAAATGTCTAAAGTTTTAATTTAATTCTTAATCTCTTGTGAATTAAGAGGTTAGACATCAAAGACAAAACAAATGGAGCCTAAGTGAGAGAGAGATGAGAAGCTTAAAATAGAACTTTATATATATATATTTTAGTATATAACATATATTTATAATTATGAATATTAAGCATACATAATAATATAAGTGATAGTGAAATATATTAATATATTTATATTATCATTAAATTGGAGCTTATGAATCATGAATCAACTTGTGCGGTTAGGTCGTGGGGGTCAAGGGGTAATGTCCCTTGAAATGTGTGTGTGGGGGAGGGTATATGGTGCTGCCCCCCAAAAGATTTTTTTTCAAGTTGTGTAGAAAGACCTGTGGTGCATAGTCCATACACTTCTGACATCTTTTGGGCTTTTCCCCAAAGGCACCCCTCCAAAGGCTCCTTTTCATTAAATTACAATGCATATATTGTCTTTGTTTTGCTTACCTTAAATACTTAGTCTCTAAAGTATTTCTTCATAATTCTAGTTTCTAATTCACTCATTTTTGTGTCTCCTCTATTAATACAATATCGTCTACAAATATCATACTCCATGGTATATGATGATGTATGTTCTTTGTTAATTTATTCATAATTAATACAAAAATGTAAGGAGTTATTGTAGATCCTCGATGTAAGCCAATTGAAATAGAAAACATCTCTTGTTTATCTTTAAATTGTGCATACGGCAGAGGTTTCTCCATCATATGTGTATTTTCTTACTTACATATACTTGGGGACCTTTTGGTTCCACACTGTCGGACCAAAAAATCTCTCAATAAAGAGAGAGAAGAAAAGAGGGGGGAAGAAGAAGAAAGGGCTAGGAAGGAGAAACGAAGAGAGAGAGGGAGTGACGAGAAGGAAAAGGGGGAGGAACCCCTTATTGCCGCTGCTGCCTTCACAAACCTCCACTCCGGCCTCCAAGAACTATCGCCGCCTAGAAGCTTGCCAAAGAAGCCCACTGTGAGGAAGGACATTCCTCGTGGGCTCTAGTTGCCATCGCGGGTCGGGAGCAACCTCCCGCTATCACCACCGGACCAAGCCTCCTCCATCGTTCGCTCATGCGGTGAGAAGACCCAGTGCCCGCGGTGCTCCCATCACGAAGAACAGAAGGTGGGAGGAAGAGAAATGACGTCGGCTGCCGCCGTCGGCGCAAGCCTCCGCCACCGTTGTCTTCGAAGCCCACCCCGCCGCCGCCGAGATCGGCCCACCGGGTCCATCGCCATCACCGAAGGACACGGAGCCGCAAGGACTCCCGCGAGCCATTGTCGGGGTGAGGAAATGACGGAGAAAGCGAGGGGAAGAACCCCCTGCCGCCGCCGCCTTCTCCAACCGCAATCGCCGCCGCCATCGTCGCCGGGAAGGAGCACCGCGAGCAAACCTCGCGGGTGCCATGCCGCCGGGAGAGGAGCTCCTCCCCCGCCGCCGCCGCCGCCGCCGGCCGGGCCCGCCGTCGTCGTCGCCGTCGCCGGAGCCCACCGAGCCATCACGGGAGCTCGCCACGACAAGGCCCTCGCGGAGCATCTCCCGTCGGGGAGAGAGAGAGAGAGAGGGCCGAGTGTCGGGGGGGAGAGAAGGGCCGGCGGGGGGGCACTGGCGGTCAACCGCGTCAAAAAACGCAAGAAAAAAAAAAAGAAAAAAAAAGAAAGAGAAAAAAGGACCGCCCGAGTGGGCGGTCGTGGGGCCGCGCGCGCCCACGCGCGCGGGCCGCGGCGGCCGGTCAACCGGGGGCCGCGGCGAACTTACCCCCCGCATTTCGACTTGGTCAAACGAGCACCGGAAAAATCAAAAAGAAATGGGAAAAGGGGAGGTAACTTCACTCCCATCCGGTCACCCCCCACTAACTCGAAACGGGTTTAGCGGGGCCTTCCAATGACCCTTTTGCCCTCCAAAAACCTCTATAAATACCCCCAAGTGCCATACGTACAAGGGGTTGGAGAGAGTTGAGAAAAGAGAGAATCGTGAGAGAGAAGCTCTACATTCTCACCTCTTGGTGCAAGAAATGCCTTGCCGCTTTACCTTTCCATAAAAAGGGGCATGTTTTGCGCTACCTTTCCATAAAAAGGGGCTGGTTTTTCATGCGCTTCCTTTCCATTAAAAGGCCCAAAATAGTTCACTATTTTCGGATAGAAAATAGCCAACCCAACTCCGGTCTAGTCGAAATGCCGTCGAAATTAAGTGGTTTTCATGCCACCTTTCCATTAAAAGGGGCCCAAAATAGTTCGCTATTTTTGGATAAAAACAAAACCCAAGTCGGTCAAGCCGAAATACCGGCCAAACCGAACGGGAATTCAAATAGAAAACCTAAATTCGGAAATGCCTGTCAAAACCGAACGGGGAATTCTAAATGAAAAACCTGTCGGTCAAACCGATTGACGGCCAAACCGAATGGGAATTCTAAATGAAAACCCAAGTCGGTCAAACCGAATGCCGGCCAAACCGAACGGGAATTCTAAATGAAAACCCAAATCGGTCAAACCGGAATACCAATAAACCGAACGGAATTCTAAATGAAAACCCGTAGACTGTAAAAGGCAAGAATGTTCTCATTAAACCGAATACAAGTCACGTTTATACATGTGGCGATCGAGAAGAAAGGCTTCGAAAGCCTCTCATTTGTTGTACTTCTATGTACTCGCATCGACATGAAATAAAATTCAAGTTCGATTGATGTGTTGGCTACTCCAAAAGTGACATCAAATCCCCATGGACTCCAAGAGATGGAATAAACTAAATAAATCATTTAAATAATTTTCAAACTTAATCAAATAATTGAATTTGATTAAATCAAATCAAATAATTAAATCAAATCAAATCAAATAAGTAAATTTGATTAAATCAAATAATTACTTATTTATTAACAAAAATGTCATCATAATCAAATTAAATTCATGTCACAAAATCATACATAAAAAATGACCACAAATGGTTACAAAACATGTTAAGTTTAAATCTGACTTAACCATAAAAAATTAAATCAACCCAAATGGATAATGCTACTTAATTAAATAAGTATGCATAACAAAATCCAAATCAAATAAATGATCAAAACATTAATAAAATGTTAACATAATCCAACCAAAATTATGTCATTAAATAATGCATAAAAAATGTCAACCAATGACTACGAAAACAAGTTATGTTGGATTAAAATAAACCAGCAGAAAATTAAAGTGATCAATATTATTAAGAATAAATCTTAATAATAATAGTAAATTCACTTAAATCAAGCAAAAAAATGCTAACAAACACATAAAAAATAGAAATTAATTCCTACAAACAAATAAAAAAAGAGATCAACTCAAAATTGTCTAAGTCAACAAATAACCAAAGACATAAACAAAACAAATCAAATCAAATCTTAAATCAAGAAAAAAATCAATGAACCCAAACTTAAAAGTTTGAATTAAGTTCAACCAAATTCCATCTCATAAGGCCACGTGGGGATACGTCTTCCAAATTTTTCTTTATGCGGATGAATGACTTCCGATCAATATGTTGTCAGTGACGGTCAATCAAGGGTATTCGAGTGTTTGCCGATGTAATTAACACCGGAATATCGCAAGTCCGGTGGAGAGATGTCAAAAATTTATTTTCAAAGAACTCAGATAACCTCACAAATTAAATTGTGGTTCAGATCATCTAAGTGGTGGGTGATACCCATATCGACACTTAGCAAATCTGTGGAACCATTGGTGTTCCTATAAAATAATACCACATCAAATTAGCTAATACTCCTATGAATACCACATATTTTCATAGTAGTCAATGCTAGCCTAAAGCAAAAATGAATTTTCTACACCACAAAAGGAGGATGAAAATTCGAGGTTCCAACACACACAAAAACAAAGCTCGAGGAAATACTTTTCAAAGTAATTACTTTTTTAATGAAATCATCTCCATTGTTTGGTTGCACGTGTATACAAAATTTTGAAAACATGATCAAAATTGGGGTCTATTTAATTGCAAGGAAAAGGAAAAATTATGAAACTATTTTACAATTAATTTTATATGGAAAAGAATATACATATATCTTCTTTAACAAACTTGAAAATAATTTTCAGAAAAATAATATCAACTCTTTTGTTATTTGTAAAATACTTTTGAATTTTTTATTTTATATTTTTAAAAGATATATGGAAATGTTTGTCTACAAGATTTTATTGTTTAAATTTATTTATATTATTTAGACCAAGTTTTCAAGATTTGCTTGGAGCTGCACCATTGCAACGCCACGCTGCATCTTGCTTTCTAGTAATGAATAATTCTTAGGGAGGGTGGCTCCATGCAGCGGAGGGTAGCAAATTCATTGTTCAGGCATCTGAAGGTTTGCAATTCTCCATCTTATCTTTGTCCAACCGTGGTAGGATGGTCATCTATTCTAAAATGTTGACATATGCTTATGGGCCTGTCTGGATTAAGGTGAGGGACTTCAAAAATTTGCATGGTTAGAATCTTGCTTCCATTCGATAACATTATATCTGTGGACAAGTAAAAAAATTTGGAGTTCAAATTTTGAATTGGTTTATGTTTAGGTGGAGTGCATTCTTGATTTCAACTGAGGCTTCTCCTTCCCTGTCATTATTGATAGGCATCAGTTCTTTGTTTTGATTTGTTCTGTTCCGGTGTGGCGTGATGTTGGTCTTGTGAGTGCTCTGGAGAAGATGATGGACACCGGTCATTCTCAATTTTCAAATATTTTCTTTGGCAAGGCAATGAAATCTGGCAGATCCAGCACTTTCCGCAAGTCCAGGAACATTGTTTGGTAGTGGTTATCAAAATTGGGAGCATCAGTTGCGGCAGGCTTGTCGGGTGAGGAAGACAGTCACTGTTTGAAGATTTCGGTCCCACATACCAGTTAGCACATCGGGATCACCATGATCTATTTAGCTTAAACGTGGTCCATCGGTTCCTACCAGAGATTGACCTGGTTCAGGTGACTGTCGACCACTTGCTTCCTGGGCCAGTGATCTTGAACTGTGTTGGTCTCTCTAGTGTGCCTGTTCACGATTGTGATGGACCAGTGTTGGCGCACAATTTTTACAAAAAAAAGGGGGGTTGGCTGGCCATGCTTAGGCTTATGGGGATACCATGTCCCATGATCGGAGCTACAGAGTGGGCTCGACAGTTCAAATATTATGTTGATCGTCCAATTAAAAGAGGTCAAATGGCTTACTAGAACCACCTTCCAGGAGGGTGGATGGGCTGTGTTTTGGCCACGCTCAATTTATTGGGGATATAGGCCCACGTAAGGTTCATTCGCATTCCTTGGGCTTAATCCAGACCTTATCTGGATGGTCAAGGGTGTACTCCTGTGGGCTCTCACGGTAAAGAAAGGGGGGGGGTCCCGAAAGTAACCTACTCTAAATCGGACTCTTTCAGAGGCAGGGGGTTTCGTAAATGCTCCTAGATATATCCACCGAAACTGCAAAAGGAGGGAGGGTGATCCCAGGATTCGCGAATCTTTCCCGATTCCGTCTCGAAGACGGGCTCCTTTCCCATAAGGTTTCCAGACGGCGGGGGAAGCGCACGAGTCTATATAAGGATCTCTTGGGCCGTCGCACCAAAGAGGAGGAAGGTCAGGAAAGAAAGAAAGGGTAGGCCGGACAGTGGAGACTTGGAGTAAGTTGAGGGATTTCTGAGAAGGAGAAGAGAGCGTTAAGGGGAGAAGCGGCTAGAAGAAGTACCAGAGCTATCTGCGCCGCCAAGGTCTTCCTCTTCTTCCCGCCGGAGCTGTCTGCGCCACCAAGGTCTTCTTCTTCTTCCGCCGGAGCTCTCAAGGTCACGAGGTGCCTTTCTTCTTCCTGCTGGAAGTGTCGCAGGAGCCTGGACCACCCACCGAAGCTGTTGGGACCGTCGAGGTCTTCTTCTTCTTCTGCTGTTGCCGCCGTGTTTACTTCCGCAGGCCACTGTGAAGGCTGTTGGGGCCCCTAGCCTTCTATATCGTCGTCGTCGGAGGTCTCCGCTTCTCTTAGATGAGCTAGAGGAGGCCTCTCTAAGCTCCTTCGTCGTCGCCGAGCCCTTCTCTTCCAGCCGTCGGCCTCGGCTCCCGCCGCGATCAAGCGCCGGACACTGTCGAGGAGGAACAGTGCCGGAGGGGGGTGGGGGAAATAATATCTCCCCACTTATGTCCACGGTGGAAAAACACCATGGGGCCCACAAAAGAAAAAGAGTGAAAAAAGGGAGAAGATCGCGTGGCCGGGCGGAGACCGCGCAGAGCCAGGCATGATGGGCCGCAATGGGCCGCGATGCTGCCGGAGGCCCAGTAAACCTGGATGAACAGTAGTTCAAAGGAGCAATAAAATAATAATAAAGGAAACAATCCATTTGAATCTAAATAAAAAATCTATTTAATTCAAACAAGTCGAGGCAAGCATAAGGCCGGTTCTAAACCCACCTCATGACTTCGGCTTAACTTAAAAGAATTTAAAACAGATGGGAAACCAAGAGGCTGGTTCTAAACCCACCTCTTGACCAATAATTAATTAAAAAAATAATAAAACAAACAATCAACTTAATCTAAATAAAAATTTATTTAATTCAAACAAACCGAGGCAAGCATAAGGCCGGTTCTAAACCCACCTCATGGCTTCGGCTTAACTTAAAAGAATTCAGAACAAAGGGAAATCAGGAGGACGGTTCTAAACCCAGCTCTTGACCATCTTCTTAAGGTAGACATCCAAAGGTCTATTAAGAAAAAAGACCCCAATGTCTTACCAGTTCAGCAGACAGTTCATCAACTCATGAAGGAGCCATGAAAGATTGACATGAGCTAATTTCTCACAAACCTATCAGAGGTCGGGACATGCTCAGTTTCAAGACAATGAGATGAGTCCCCATATGCTTATCAAAAGCCGAGTGTGCTCAGTCTCAAATCAGTGGGGGACCATAAGTCTATCAAGACCGGGTACATGCCGCCCATGAAATGACGAGTCCATCAAGGATTCAAAAGACCGAATTTTGGTCAAGTTGTAAATCATGTCTCATATTGAGAGAGCAAGTGAAAAATTCATGTTCGGTGCATAGATTGGTCTTACAAAGAAGAGACAACCGCATGAAATTTCTGGAATGCAAGACAACAAAAAAAACTAACAAACGATTCTGAAATCTGGAAAATTTGAAACCTGTAAAAAGTCATTAAAAATCTAAAATCTGTAGAATCTGAAATTTAAAAAAATCTAAAATCTGTAAATCTGAAATCTGAAAATCTGAATCTTTATACAACCAATTCCCCAAATCAAAACACTCTCAAACAAATCACAAACTCAATTAAATCCATAAACAGAATCTGAAATCTGCTAAAGTGTGAGCATCCTCAAGACAATTCAAATCAAACCCAAATCAGGCCCGGAAGTGATGGGGACATATTTTTGATATTTGGTTTTTTCTTTTAATTTTGTGTCCCTACGAGGACAAGTCTGTAAATAGTTTACTTAGGGGTCTTTTCTTTAATTTTCTCCTCTCCCTCTATAAGAGGAGGACCGATGTACATAGTTTTAACAAGAAGTGATAGAATCAATTTTTGGAAGCCCTTCGGGCCTGGTTCCTCCCGCACAGGGGCTGCGGCCCCGTTCTCCCCACTCCGGCCAGAGAGGGCCGCTTCTCTCCCACCTCCGGCAGTGAGGCCGGTCTCCCTTCCATCCTCCAGTCCCGGCGAGGTGCGCCATCTTCTTCCTCCTCCTCATCCTCCGGCCTCCGCGCCGTTCTCCTCTCTTCCCCTTCTCGGTTCGACAGCCACGACGGAAGCCTCCGCGTCGATGCCCTCACTCACTCCCATCCGGAGGTCGGTGAAGTCGACGACTGAGAAGAAGAAAGAAGAAGAAGAAGACGGTGAAGGAGGGAGAGGGTCCGGCGATCCCCGGATCCTCCTTCCCGGCCGTCTTCCTCCGTCGTCCCCGACTGTCCCGCTGGATCCGCCTGCCACCGGCGCCATCGACAGCACCTGGACCCCTCCCGACTGCCCCTGCCCTGTCCCGCCTGCACCCGATTGCCACCGGACGACGATGACAAGGTTGGGCGACGGCGTCTGCGTGCGGCCCCGTCCAGATGGCGACGACACGGGCGCCACAGTGCTCGGGCGAGGACGACGCGAGCGCGGCGAGGTGCGCCACTCACCTTTTGTCGCGGCCCGCGGCCTCGCGGGACCCGCGATGTCGCCACGTCGGTGGGCGATCGACGGCGTGGAGGGCCTCCACGCGACCACCCCGATGGCGACTGCGCGGACGCCACGACCCCCCCTTCAGTTCGGCTCGCGCGCGGCCGCGCGGTTCGGACCCAGCCGGTCCGCGGCCCAGACCGGGGGTTCAGCCGGTTCGACCGGGATCTAACCCGGTTCACCCCAGTTCAGCGCCTGAACCGGCCGGTTCAGGCCGGTTCAGGCCGGTTCACCTCGTCCTGGGCCGGTCCAGACCGTTTTGGGCCCGGTTCGGGACTGTTTCGACCGGTTCGAGGCCGGTTCGCTCCATTTTGGGTCGTTTAGCTCCGTTTAGCGGCGGTTAGCACCGGTTTAAGTCGTTTTTGTTCGATTTAGCCGGATTAGCCGGTTCGTCCCCCATCAGGAAGCCTGCAAGTAAAAAAAAAAAAAAATCTAAAAGCCAAATCAAATCCAACCCAATCCAATAACACAACCTCAAATAATTGAAGATACATTGACGGTTTGAAATTTGAAACTTTCAAATTGAAATCTGAATCTGTAACCACCATTAAAAATCTGAAATTGGAATCTGTGATGTGCGGAATCATTATAAAATCTGAAAAAACTGAAAGATTCAAAATATGAGGAAACCTGGAAATTAAAAAAAACTTGAAATCAGAAATCTGCAATTGTGAAATCCAGGATCGGTCATTTAAATCAGAAGTTTGAAATTGAAGTCTACAAACTGAAAATTTGCAATTTGAAGCTCATCAATCTGCAAGCCGGAGAGTCTAAAATCTTTAAAATGCAGAACCTGGAAAATCTGAAACGTGTGTAAATCTGAAATTTGAAGACTAAAATTCTGCAAGAGGACCGAATCTGAAAAACTTCAAACCTGAAAAAATTGGAATATGCAGAATCTGAAGACAATTTGAAACATGTGAGATTTGAACTCCACAAAAATCTGACATCTGGAGGTTCGGAACCTGAAACATATAAACCCTGGAAGTTAAAAACTCTAAGAACTGAAAGTTTTAAATCTGAACTTCTTCCGGAGGTTTAAAATCTGTATTCCAAATCTGAACTTCACATCCGGAGATAAAATCTGAAAAGGCTAAGGTAACAAACTGAAATTACTGAAATGTGAACTTAAATTGAAATTGGAGAACCGTAAACCCCAATCTGTACAACTTCCCAATCTATTCCAAATACAACCAACAAAATTCCATTCAACTCCAACAAAATCAGGTGCCAAATCATAATATGTCAATCAAACCTTAAAACCGGAATCATAAATGAAAATCCAGTGTTCTCACCAAAGCTTCAAGATGAATTTATAACTCAAGCTAAATCAAATCAAATTTCTCTAAATAATACAAATTCAAATCGATTAAGCTCAAATCGAAACTCAAGCAAATCTGAACAGTAAAGTCCAAATTTAATACAATAAATCCAGGAGCGGATTCCAGAATTTGTCAAAAGCCAGAACTTTAGCAGGAACCCACACTTGAAACCAAATTCCAATTAATTTTACTAAACAAACCTAAATCAAACAAACTGAATTCAAATTCAAGCCATTCATAACCAAATTTGATAACCTGTCAAGCAAAATTTCAAATTCAAAATTCAACTCCATTCCAACCATAGTCGAGTCAAATCAAACTCAAATAAAATCTTTAAGTTAAACCCAAATTGATTTCAATCAACAAATCTGAATTCCTCATATTAAATCTTAGAACAAACTGAACTTAGACAAATTCAAACTAATCAAACCAAAATTCAAATCAATTCAATTCAACTTAAATCAATGATTGCCTTTCATCAAGTTCATGGGTTTGTTTTTTCCTATGTGTTTGTATGAATGTTTATTTTTGTGGATGTATTGTTTTCTACTTCCATGGATTGTGATGTAACCTCAAAAATCTAAAAGAAGATTTCTTTTGTTTCGGAAATTCATTTTCCTTTTGAATTTGAATTAGATTTGATTAGACCTTAGCATTGACTTCTTAGGAAAATAGATGGTATTCCATAAAGTACTAACTAGGGTCCGTGATATGTATAAATTTATACATTGAGATTTTTAGGTTCTTTGAAATTTGTTTTGACCTCTCCCCGTCGGATGGTGCGAAGATCCGACGTTAATTATATCGAGATTTCTCGAAAACCCTTGATTAAGCGTCATAGCAATCCATGAAAGTAGAAGACATGCACCCACACAAATGAACATTCACACAAACACAAATAGGAGAAAACAATCCCGTAAAATTGATGGAATGCAAACACTTTGATTTGGTTTGAGTTTAATTTGAATTGAATTGAATTGATTTAATTAATCTGTTTGAATTTAGTTTGAGTTGAATTTAATTGGTTGAATTGCTTTTAGTTTGGGTTGGAGTTTGATTTGTTCATTTTTTGAGTTGCTTATTGATTTTAAGTTTGGTTCAATTTGAATTTGCTTGTTGATTTAAACTTGGTTTAAATTTGAGTTAGCAAATTGATTTGTTTAATTAAAACTTGAGTTTGTTTGGCTTACTGGTTTGGAGAATTGAGCTTTCTCACAAGTTCCTGATCCTTACAGATTTTGAAATGTACTGATTTTGTACGGATCACAGATTTTCAGATTTCGGATTTTTACAGTCCCAGATTTGATTTAGTTGGATTTGATTGGTTTGGATTGAATTGAATTGAAATTGAGTTTGATTTGAGTTCAATTTTAATTAGATTGGATTGAGTTCATTCGATTCATTGGCTTCAATCAGATTTCAGTTAATTCTGCAGAGTTTCTGGATTCTCTTCTATACAATTTCGGATTTATGTGAAATGATTTGGGACGGCTTGAATTTGAATTTTCTTATGGGTTTGAATGGTTTGGGACCACCTATTTACGGATAAGCTTCTGACTTGTACTAGTTTAAATCTTTGAAATTCATATTTGAAACCTCAGATTTCAGAATTTTAGTTCGGATCTCCTGCAGACTCAGGTTTCTTACAAATTCTGTACATTGCACATCTTCTGATTTTCGGCTGCAGGTTTATGGGCCTTAAACTTTTAGATTTCTTTTATTTATAGACCTCAGATTGCTGATTTCAGATTTCAGATTTCGGATTTTACATTCTGCACATTTTACAGCCTCGGTTCCTTGTTTTAAATGCAAAGTTCAGATTTTTGATCCTTTCAAATTCCAGACTCCAGACTTCTTGCAGATTCTGCATTTCAGATTGCAGGTTTTTTAAACGGGTTTCTGCACCAATTCAAATTTCAGATTTTCAGATCTTCAATTTTCAGGGTTTCAATTGCAGATTTTTTTAGTTCGGATCCTCTGCAGATTACGTATCTTGCTGCAGATTCCACACTTCCGATCTTCAGATTTCAGATTTTTTATGTGGATTAAGTTCAGATTTCAGATTTTTATGGAGCATTCAGATTTTTAAGTTTTCTGGATTCCGTGCACACCTGCACATTCAACTTTCAGATTTTTATACTGTAGATTTTATGTATTTCAAGTTCAGAGGTTTTTTATTATCTCAGGTTCAAAACTTTTACAATTTTCAAGCTTTCGGATTACAAATCCCCTCCTTTTTTTGAACATTCAATTAACATTTCTGGATTCCCCACCGGAGGCTCAAGCTTCTGCCACAGATTTTATTTCTTTTTGTTATTATTTGCATTCTCCACATTGTTTGATATACAGTATCATGACTTTCATCTTGGAATCAAGCATCTGTCAATCTTGAGATCAATTTGAGTTTGTTGTCTTGAACATGTCCCAGCCTTTAATAGGCATCCTGAAATTTGTTCAATGTCTTGAGATTGAACATGTCCCGATCTTTGATAGACTTGTGGGAAATTAGCTCATGTCGATTCTCAGACTCCTTCATGAGTTGATGAACTGTTTGTCAAACCGGTAAGACATTGGGGTCTGTTAATGACCTTTGTATGTCCACCTTGAGAAGAGGGTCAGGAGGTGGGTTTAGAACCGGCCTCCTGGTTTCCCTTTGTTTTAAATTCTTTTAAGTTGAGCCGAAGCCATGAGGTGAGTTTAGAACCGGCCTTATGCTTGCCTCGGTTTGTTTGAATTAAATGAATTTTTATTTAATTTAAATTGATTGTTTATTTTATTATTATTTTTGAAATTAATCATGGGTAAGGAGGTGGGTTTAGAACCGGCCTCCTGGTTTTCCAATTGTTTTGAATTCTTTTAAGTTGAGCCGAAGCCATGAGATGGGTTTAGAGCCGGCCTTATGTTTGCCTCGGTTTGTTTAAATTAAATTGATTTGAAAATTTAATTTTTTTTGTCCCGGCACTGTTCATCAGGGGCAAATGGGCCTCGCAGGCACATGCGGCTCGGTACGGCCTCTTCTCTTCTTCTTCTTCTTCTTCTTCTTCTTCTTTTTTCACCTTTTCTATGTGGGCCCCACCACCTTAGTTGACCCGCGGGTCAACGGGCCTCATGCGGCCACCCGTGCGCAGGCGCGGCTCCTCCTCACGCGGGCCGATTCTTCTCTTCCTCTTCTTTTTTTTTCTTTTTTTTGAGTGGGCCCGCCCTCTTTTTTCCACCGTGGAGCATAGTTGGGAGATATATTTCTCCCACGGCTACAATGCTTGCTCGGCCCTTTCCGGCACCCGACGGCAGCGACAACCCTTCCCGGCGGCCTCCGACTTCATTCGACAGCAACAGCGCTGGCAGGAGGGGAAGAAGGGGCCGTCGGCCCTAGGGGAGGAGGAAGAAGCCCTCACCGGCGGTCACAGGAGGTCGTATTGACCTCTACGGTGTCCTCTGCGGCGTGCTGTGGAGGCTCTGGCGTCCGGCGGAAGAAGAAACCCGGCGGAGGAAGAAGGGGACGCTCCAAGGCTCCGGTAAATCTCCTCCTGCTCAATGCTCCTCTCCTTTCTCTCTTTTTTTTTGATCTCACGGTCCGCTCCAATCTGGCTTCCTTCTCTTTTTTTGCCCCCCGCTGCCGCGATGGCCTCCGACGGGTTTTATAAGCCCCTCGGTTCCTCTTCTCCTGTTGGGGCTCTTACCGAACAATGCCTCCGTCTCTGAGCTAGACCCGGAAAGGTCCGGAATTTGTGGGATTTACTCCCTCGTCTCCTCCAACTTCCCCTGCCGTGTTGGAAAAACTTCCATGAAAGAGGATTCCGTTTCCCCTTCTTCCGTAGGATACCTGCCGAACTGGAGCTTCCGGCCTCGAGTCGGACTCGGAGAGGTCCGGGATTTGCGGGATTAACTCCCTTTTTCTTCCCATCCTTCCTATTGTGTCGGGGATTGTTGTACAGTAGGATTCTGCTCCGAGCTGAACCTGATCGAATGCTATATTCGCGGGATTGATTCTCCCTCCTCTTTCTTTCCTGGCTTTCAGCGGCTCCCGCTGCCTTCATAGTGCAAGCATTCCTCCGTGAGTTGGGGACCTCCCGTAACTGGGCGTCCTACTCCAACAAGGACTCGTACGAGTCCGAAATTTGCGTGATTTAGCTTCCCTTGCCCTTCAGCGGCTCCGGAGGTCTTGTTTAGACAGTTTGTCTGTCTCCGCAGGATTGCCTACCCTCGGATGAGTCTGACCCAGCGTAGGGACTACTTAGAGACTAATTCGGCCATCAAGGCCTCCGCGTTTCTTACTGTTTGACAGATCTTTTTGCCATTTCTAAGCTTCACTCAGCTGCTGCCATTGTCGTGGCCCTTAAGGGGGATCACTTCACCGGATCATTTGATCCATCTGCAAATTCCTTATTGTTGGTATTTAACTGCCACCTTGGCTGGCTTAATGACTTTATTGATTTTGATTCAGATATTTAAAATTAACTCCCTTACACCAGTCGAATGAATAAGCTACATTCGACCCTCCCCAAATTTTCAGTTCTTTGTTATAAGGAGATGAACCCTCATTCTTTGGCAAATATGGGTGTCAACATATTGCTATGATGATTAATCAAGGGTATTCGAGTAATCTCGATGTAATTAACGTCGAATCTTTGCATCATCCGACGGGGAGAGGTCAAAATCAATTTCAAAGAACCTAACAACCTCAATGTATAATTTAATACATATCATTGACCTTGGTTAGTACTTTTACGGAATACCATCTATTTTTCTAAGAAGTCAATACTAAGGTCAAATCAAATCTAAATCCAAACAGGAAAATGAATTTCCAAACCAAAATCTTAAGGAGGAGGATTTTTTAAGGTTACATCAACCAGCCAGTTTTGATTTGACATTGGCCCTCCCTTCTGGTTCATAGGACGATCCTTCCCCCCTGTTTGTTAGGGAGGGCTTGAGCATCAGATGTCCGCAGTGGCAACTGAAAATCAACTGGAAGGGGGTCATCTGGAGGAGGGTGTTGAGACGGCTTCAACATTGAACACTAATGCATAGGGCTGCAAATAGGTTGAATTCAGTAGCGGAATCACCTATATCCGATTCTGATTTCAATAAGGGTTAGGGGGTTTTGATTCCAATGATTTCGGAATCATTATCTTCCAATTTCAATCTAATTCTGATAACGTAATTGGAATTGAATTCGATAATTTTTGACATACATACTATATATTAATTTTTATTTAAAAATAAGATAATATTTTACAAAATTACTAAAATTTGATAGAATATTTTTAAAACTTTATTTTATCATTTTAGATAAAATATTTTATGTTTTATTTAGTTTTTATTTTAAATAATTTTACTTGTATATACTTATTTTTTATTGAAATCGAGTAAACGGAAATGGAATCAACTAATTCCGATTTCGATTATGATAAGCTATCGTAATATCTAATTTCAATTTCGATAACTTATAGGATACAAAAACAAATTTTGAACCCATTAATTTTTATTGGAATAAAATTGGAATTTTGGAATTTTGGATTGAGTTTACACTCCTACTGAAATGGGTGAGTGTCTACCGTCTACAGAGTCTGGGAGGTCCCATGGGGCCAGGAATTGGCTATCTTTTAGATAAATAATGAAAGCACTGCTGAACCTAACTAGGCTGAGGAGGTGGACAAGTCGTGGGTTATTTTGAATGAAGCTATGTTGGAACCTCAAATTTCTTTGATGAAAATTCGGAAATTCATTTTCCGTTTTGGTTTGACTTTTGACTTAGACTTGACTATTAAGAAAATATGTGGTATTTCATAACAGTATTAGCTAGGTCAGTGGTATGCATAAAAATATATGTTGAGGTTATTAGGTTCTTTGAAAATTTATTTTTGACCTCTCCCCATCGGATGGTGCGAAGATCCGATGTTAATTACATCGAGAATACTCGAATACCCTTGATTAGCCGCCATAGCAATTCATCGCAGTAAAGGACATACATCCACAAAAATAAACATTCACACATAGGAGAGAACAACCCCATGAAATCAGTGGAATGCAAGAACTTAATTTGGTTTTGGCTTTGATTTGAATTGATTTTTCACTTGCATCTGATTGATTAAGTTTGACTTGGATTTTTTTTTTTTTTTTTTTTAGAGTTCAGATTCTGCACTCTCAGACCTCAAATTTCAAATTTCAAATTTCAAATTTTGGATCTTACATTCTGCACATTTCGCAGCCCTTAGATCCTTGCAAAGTTCAGATTTTTTTTATTTTTTTTCTTCAAATTCCAGACTTCCTGCAGATTCTGCATCTTTTCCAAATTACAGGTTTCCTGGAACGAATTTCTGTACCAAAGCAGATTTTTCAGAACCTCAATATTACAGATTTCGGATTGTTTTAATTGCAGACTTCATATTCCAACATTTCAAATCTCCCAGATTTCAGATTTTGAGATAGGTTCTGGCCTCTGGCGCCCAGGCCCTAATTTTCTGGTTTTGGTTTGTTGCAGATTTAGGTCACAAATCTAAGTCTGGCCTTTAAAGGTTTGAGAATCCGGATTAGGTGTACAGATCCAGAATTCAGACTCTCTTACTTACGAATTCAATCAAGTTTGTGATTTGTTTGAGAGTGTTTTAATTTCGGGATCTGGTTGTGTGAAAATTCAGATTTTAGACTTACAAGTTTCAGGATTTTTAAGTCTTTTTACAGATTTCAAAATCTTCCAGAATTATTGAAATCTAAATGTTGTAACTTTTTTTACAATGTCAACTTTAGACTTGCATTCCTTCAATTTCATGGGCCGTTCTATAAGCCCCAATGACAATAATGACATGCAAAATTCGAAACTTCCATTTATTGGCAAATTCGAATGCACATTACATGTGGGGGACATAGAAATGTCGTGTTTCCCATTGATGAATTTTTTTTAGTCCTTGATGGACATAGGATGATCCTTCCTTGGCATATGTCTCTCATTTTTAATTTAAGGGAAAATTTTGACATGACCTCCCCTTAAATTGATGAGATATACCTCCTTTAGTAGGTGGAGTTTGATACTCCCTACTTTGGAGGAAGGATCGGTAGAATATGGGGACTTGCCCATTTCCCCGTCCGGGATCAAACACGTCGGGGACATGCCCGAGTGCCCGTCCCTCGAGGTAACCTATGTGAAATAGGCTAGCTCTTAACTTTCTTTTTTTTTGTTTCAGATTTGATTAAAATCATATTTTTTAAGGCCTTGATGACCAATTTGAGCTTCTTGAGGCCCTGGCGGCCATATTTGTTTTCATTGGGCCTTGAAGGCCTGTTTGAACTCCATTGGGGCCCAGGCGGCCTTAGCAGGTTTTGACAAACCAGGCCCTGGCGGCCTATCCCAAATCAGCACGTCTTCAGTAGATTTATTCTCCTTTCAATTCATCTGTTGGTGCAGCAGGAGATGCTTCATCTCCTCCCTTCATCGGTTGCTGTAGGGAGAGAGGGGCAGCGTCATCTTCTTCCTTGACAGTAGCATAGGCACCAAGGGGAAGGTAGTATCGATATCACCAGGGCACCATCCTCCACCATGCGCGACAGCAAGTGATTGGAGGAGTTGGAACCTGAAGGTTTTCTTCCAACTTCAATACATGGTAGCAGAGGGAATCTGCAGCATCTTCCATCTCCTGCCGGCACAACATAAGGGGGAGCATCAACAGAAGCAGGATCGTGGCATATGCTGCAGTAGCAGGTGGGGTTCCAGATCTTCATCGGCCTCTCCATCAGCAGCAGTAGGAGCAGCTTACAGCAACCACCGTGGCATCATCTGCACGGGTGCATGGGGCAGCATGAGAGGAATAGGGCGGTGGCTGGGGAGGAGCAGGCTTCTTCCCCTCGTAACATCCAGAGAGATGGGCCCCGGCGGGAGAACAGTCCGATGGTCTCCAACCTCCCTCGAGGTGCACAGGACCTGCTTTTTCTAAAGTCAGGGGACTGTGGTGTACGTGGAGAGAATGGGGAGGTGGGGAGGTGGGCAGTTGGGCGTACGTGGGAGAAAAATGGGAGGTACGGCTGATTTCTGCAGGTTCTAGAAAATGGGCCAAGGTTGACATCAACATGGGCCATCTTTTGACATGTTATGCCCATATATGATTTAAGAGATGGCCCATTAATATATCATAAAATAGGTCACGAAAATTATATAAAATGGGCCCATTTATGAATTAAAAGACAGCCCATTAAATAAGCCCTAGGTGAGCTGCGAAAATAAGCTATCACGTGGACTTACTTGCTTGAAAATTTTTCTAATCAATATATCCGACATCTGACTTCAATTCTGGCTCATCTGGGTCATTTTTTGATCACTTGGACTATTTTGCCCCCCGGTTTGGTGGGTTGGCGAGAAGCACAAATTTTGAATTTTCTTCCATAACTTTCCGGATATGGATTGGATTGATGATCCAACTTCGATGTTGTTCATCTGGAAGTCAGGCGGACTTTTTGCTGACGCCAGATACTAATGGGCCTGCCTGAATTTGTCCGGGCCCAATAGGGGCGAAACGGTCATTTTTTCATCCGGAGTCGGATTCTGACATTCAAGGCACCGTTGCGAAGCTCTCTGTCGAGGCAATACTGTTGACACATTGGTTTGGTCATTTGGGCCCACCAAGCCCAGTAAAGACCGCCTGGAAGTCCACTTTCATTGTTTTGCCCATATCTTGCCGAATACAAGTCAGATTTCTGATCTGACTTTAATGTTGCTCAATATGGAGCTTGGCGGGCTTAATGATGTACCAAGATATTATCGGGTCTATCCCGAATTGCCCAAACCTACCAAGGGCGAAAGAGGTCATTTTACCGTTCGGGTACCATCCAAAATCGGATTCTGACATTCAAAGTACCGTTGCGAAGCCCTCAACTGGTACAGCCCCATGGACCCACTTGTTTTGTTTTTCGGACTTGATATGCCCTTATTAAGGCCATTCGAAAATTGACTTTCAGTGTTTTCCTCGTAACTTTCCAAATATGGGTCGCATTGCCGATCTGACTCGTCATTGTTTATCCGAAAGTCAAGTAGACCTTTTGGTGGTGCCACTTTTCTTTGGACCTTCCCCAGATTGCCTGAATCCCACAAGGGCAAAACGGTCATTTTACTGTCCGAAGCCAGATTTTGACATGTGAGGCGCCGTTGGAAATGTCTTGACTAGTACAGTGCTGTGAGCCCACTTGTTTTGTTATTTGGGCCCATTAAGCCTACCAAAGGCCATTCGGGAGTGTTTTCACCGTTTGACCCATAACTTGTTGAATTCAAGTCGGATTTTCGATCCGACTTCGTCGTTGCTCAAGTTTGAGCTAGACGGACAAGATGGTGATGTCTGACCGTTATCAAGTCATCATCTAGCTGGTCAGGCCCAATAAGGCTTATTGGGCCCATTTGGCCCGTTGGCCCTAAATGTGATGAAAAGTATATCACACTTGCCTGTTCGATTTTCTTTCATGTATTTTGCCCAAAACTTGCCAGTTCTGGATGTCATGACATTTTTTTGGGTGCCAACAAATGCCCCCCACGGGCGATTTCTTGGAGACAGAAGGCGATGAGGAATCGCCCGTGTAGAGTTGGCATCTGGCCTCTTGTCTTTCTGCCGCAGGCTATTTGTCCACCGTGTTGCTTCCTACCGCTTGATCTTCTTTAGGACAGAGAAGGGCTTGGGCCCTTGGATGTGACCAACCTTGATTTTTTTTTGTCTGGCTGTCATTCCCTATATGTCAGACTTTGACTTTCCCCCTTTTTGTAGGAATTGAGATTTCCCTCAAGCTATGAAATTGGTTTGTTTTGGTGGTGAGGAATTTATTTGTAGGACATGTTAATAAGATATGGTCGTGCCAGGGTAAGAATGTGAATGTGGTGGCTTAATATTTGACTTATGGGACATGTGAATGTGAAGAAGTCACACTCAGCCCGTAGGGTAAGGTTTTATAGTGGCTTGATGCCAAACCTGTAGGCGTGTTGAGTAGGATTTGTTCCGGCTCGGCCTGTAGGGTGGGTTTAGGGACCAATAGGCAAGTTGAGTTGGATTTATTCCGACTCGGCCCATAGGGTTGAACTCGGGGACACATAGGCATGTTGAGTTGGATTTGTTCCAACTTGGCCCGTAGGGTTGAGTTTTGTCTTGGAGGATTAAGGCTTACATCTAGGCCATGAGGTTTGGTTTGTTGGTGAGGTTTGTGAGACGCATGGAAATTTAATGTCCGGCCTTGACAGCCCAATAGTATGAGGTCATATAAGCCTAAAAAATTGAGGGCAAGAGATTTGGAGGACCATATGGACTATGTGGGTCATTATGACATGAAACTTTTGGGGCAAAAACCATGTAGGCCGAAAGGGCCATGATGGTGTAGAATTTAAGCTTGGGAACTATATAGACTAGAAGGGTCATGATGGTGTGAAAAAATTTGTTTCGTGTACTACATAGGCTGTAAGGGCCATGACAGTGTAGAGTTCAAGACCACATAGACTAAGAGAGCTGTGGTGATGTAAGGTCTTCAATTTTTCATTTGGTTTCTCTCTTTTCTTCTATTTTTTTTTACTAGTCTGACTGCCTTTTGCAAGGTTTTCACCTAGACTAGCCCCCTTCTCTTTTTGCCTACATGCCTTAGAACAGGTTTTCATGTAGCGGGGCTGCGGGGTTGCCTGATTTTGCCTAGAGTGCCCTTTTTTGGTTTTCACTCTAGCCAGGTATTTTTTTCTTCTTTTTTTTTCTTGACATTTTTGCTCTTAACCGATCATTTATGGGTGACCAGCTAAGACTGTCGGGCAACATTCTCTTTTTTTTTAGCCCACTTTTTTTTGTAGGGAATTAAGGCTTCCCTCAAGCCATGAAATTGTTTTTTTTTTTTTGAAAATGAGGAATTAAGGCTTCCCCGGGCCATAGAATTTTGGACAGAGAGGAATTGAGGCTTCCCCGGGGCTATGGGATTTGGGGGCTTTGTGTTTGATAGACTTGTAGGCGTGTGAGTATGAAGAAATACTCGGCCCGTAGGGCATAAACTTGATGGTTTGATGCTGAAAGTAATAAAATGGCTTGATGCCCAAAAGGAGTTTGATGGCTTGATGCCAAAAGAACCCGTAGGCTTGTGAACATGTGAAAGTCATATTCGGCCTATTGGGCAAAATTTTTGGTGGCTTAATGCTAAAGACACCCATAGGACATGTGAGCATGAAAGAATCACACTGGTCTTACCAGGTAGAATTTGGTGGCCTGATGCCAAGACGAACCCGTAGGACATATGAGCACGAGGAAGTCATACTCGGTCCATTGGATATGAGTTTTGTGGCTTGATGCCGAAATAAATATTGTGGCTTGATGCCAAGAAATTTTTTGGTGGCTTAATGCCAAGACGAACCCGTAGGACATATGAGCACGAGGAAGTCATACTCGGTCCATTGGATATGAGTTTTGTGGCTTGATGCCGAAATAAATATTGTGGCTTGATGCCAAGAAATTTTTTGGTGGCTTAATGCCAAGAAATTTTTGGTGGCTTAATGCCAAGGAATTTCGGGTGGCTTGGTGCCGAAGGGTGGCTTGGTGCCGAAGTGTTTGGTGGCTTAATGCCAAGAAATTTTTTGGTGGCTTAATGCCAAGAAAATTTTTTTGTTGGCTTAATGCCCAGGGGGTTTGAGTGGCTTGATGCCGAAGGGTGGCTTGGTGCCGAAGTGTTTGGTGGCTTAATGCCAAGAAATTTTTTGGTGGCTTAATGCCAAGGAAATTTTTTTGTTGGCTTAATGCCCAGGGGGTTTGAGTGGCTTGATGCCGAAGGGCGGCTTGGTGCCGAAGTGTTTGGTGGCTTAATGCCAAGAAATTTTTTGGTGGCTGAACGCCAGGGTTGGTTTGAAAGCTTAACGCCAAGGGGGTTTGAGTGGCTTGATGCCGAAGGGTGGCTTGGTGCCAAAAAAAAAGAATATTATGGCTTGATGCCAAAGAGGAGGTGATGGCTTAATGCCAAATGTGGTGGCTTGATGCCGAAAAGTGACAAGATGGCTTGATGCCACTGAATTTAAAGACCTATGAATAAGGAGTCGCATTCGGTCCAAAAGATGCAATATGGGATGGCTTGCTGCCGTTTGTAGAGTTGTGGGACATGCAAGTACGAAATGATCATACTTGGCCCATGAAATATGAATTTAAGGTAAACCCAAGCTTAAAGGCTCAAGGCTCAAATGTTGCCGGTGGGATTTGGGACATAAGAATGGTTCAATGTCCAGCCTTGGTGGCATAGGATCCAAACAGCATTTAGACCAAAAGACCATGGTGGTATGGGATTTATGAAAACCATATAGACCGAGAGGGTCATACTGGTATAGAATTTGACAGTCACATAGACCTTCTTGGTCATGATGTCGTAAGGACTTGGGGACCATGTAGACCTGAAGGGTCTTGATGGTATGGAGATTTGAAAACCATATAGACCTGAGGGGTCATGATGGTATACATGTTTGAAAACCATATAGACTTGAAGAGCCATAATGGTATGGAGTTATTGGAAGCCATGTGGACACGAGAGTCATAATGGCATGTGATTTTTTTTGAAACCATACGGACCATGAGGGTCACAATGGTATGAAAGGTTGTAGGCTATATAGGCCAAAATGACCATAATAGTCTGGAGACTTGTTAGCAAACCATATGGACCAAGAGGGTCATAATGGTATGAAAGGTTGAAGGCTATGTAGGCCAAGAGGGTTATGATAGCCTGGGGATTTATTAGCAAACCATATAGACCGAGAGGGTCATAATGGTATGAATTTTTTGAAAACCATGTAGACCTGGCTGGTCATAATGGTATGAAATTGCTTGAAGCCATTTGGACATGCAAGTCATGATGGCATGAAATTTGACATGTTTAGAGAAGAGGTGAGTCTCCTCTTTTTTGAACTTTGAATTTCCAGAGTTTCTCACTCTCTTTTTTTTTTCTTTTTTTTTTCAAACTAACTTGACTGCCTTTTGAGAGGTTTTCACCCAAGCTAGTCCCCTTTTTCTTTTGCCTGTACGCCCTTTGCAGGGTTTTCATACAGCAGGGTGATCCACTTTTGCCTGGGGTGCTCCTCAACGGGTCATCACCTCAGCCGGATTTTTTTTTTTTGACATATTTTGCCCTTGACCAATCCAAGATGTGACTGACCAAGTCCGTTAAGACATTTCATTTTTCTTTCTTTCTTTCCCTCTCTCTTTTTTTTTCTTTTTTTATCTCTCTTTTTTTTTTGAAATTCTTTCGGAGTCCACACAGGAGAACTGTGTAGGGCTGGTCATAAGAATATTGGGGGCCTTGGGGATGGCTTGTATGTGGGCATAGGCATGTCACAGCCATTAGCATGAGTTGGGATTTAGGCATGTCAGAGGCCATGAAGACTGTTTCTTTTGTGGTATGTGAGGGCATATAGGAGATTGCTTTGGGGACATTTGAGGGCATGTTAATGACTTGTTTTGTAATTGATGTGAGGGGTCTGCGGAGGGCTGTCCTATGGACTCTTCGTTCCCCTGGCTCAATTTTCTGGCGGGTGTTGGATTTCTTCCTTGCCCAAGTTTTATGCTTTGTAGTGGACTAATGGCTGGCCCTGGCATGTTGGCATGCTTGTCAAAAGGCATAATCGGGTCGAGCTGTTGACCAGCAAGACTAATTTGAAATGTTAAGTCGAGGGTTGGTCCTTTTGCCCCCTGAATTGTAGTCTCGGGGGCCGCTGTTCAGCCTGATATGCTAACTTGAAGGGCGGAGGGTTGCTCCCACACCCTGATAATAGGACTGACTTCATGTAGTCTCCTGTTGAGACAATAATTTCTTCTTTGTCTCCTTTTGTAGTTAGCATAGATTGGCGATTTTCTGGGGCTTTACTGGTAGAGGTTGGTCCTTTTGCCCCCTGTTACCTTTTTAGGTAGAGAGTTCACCCTCACACCTGCTTGACATGACATGGCCTGGGGGTATGCCCCCGGCTAGATGAGTAGTTCCCAAATGGGTTGAGAATTGCCTTCTCTCCCGAGCACAACCTTGTCAGGTAACGTCATATAGACATCATTCAGTGAGGGCATAAGATTTGTTCCGAGCCCAATTGACATATGACTACCAAACTGATATCATGACAGCGGCATCCATTTACTCGATAGAGGATTGATTCCCCACCCGCAAGCAAAAATTAGAAGACTGGACCATTGGTTGGCCATATTGGTTGAGAGAAAGGGTAAAAGGCTGATCTTTCTGTAGCATCATAGGCCGTTGATCGGCTGGCTCCTTTTAACTGAAGAATATAGGGTTGATCCCTTGCTTCATTGAAAGCCATGTTTTTGACCCTTGATTGGCCGGATTTATTGAAGTATGGGGGATTGTTTCCTTACTTCGTGGCCAGAGGACCGGTCACTTTTTGGTTGAATACATTTCTTTCGTACGCAAAGGATTTCTTCTTTGCTCTTTACCAGTATGATGGGCGCCCGGTTGATCCATAGCCTGAATTATATTGGAGTGACACAGAGGCTTGCCCCGGTCGGATGGATGACACCGTGGGTTGACCGGTGAACCGACCAACATCCGATGTATACCGAGTGGCAGATTGTTTCCGAACCCGAGCAGAATTTGATGTCCTCACATTTGAAGTGGCTTTGATGGTGGCGTTGGATTGATTCCCAGCCTAAGGAATATATTGGTGTCGCACTGGTGACATGGCGGCAACGTGACAGGCCGTTGATCAGCCAAAGTTGTTGACCATCAATATGGAGGGATGATCCCTTCCTTCAACTGTTGGGGAATCTCAAGCTTTTGAACTTTACCTTGTGAGTTTTTCAATCAATTGAATTCGAGATGTATAAGTGCTGATATGCATGCTGCCTTGTACCCTCAATACTTTTTGTCCTCCTTGGGGTGGTATGTGGGAGGGCCAACTGATCCGAAACAGATCTTTTTCATGGCTTCTTTATCCGATCGACCAAGACATTGTCCAGGGTCATATATCTTGTTCAAGTTAGGGATTTGTTCCCTCCTTTTTGAGTATCAATCTATAGAGGATTTGTTCCATTTCCAATTGACTTTATTTTTTTCTTTCCAAGGCATGTCATTGATCAGCCAGCCAGGTATCTCAGTAAGCTGAGGATTGATTCATCACTTGGAAAACTGTTGAGGTGGTTTAATGAACCAAGGGTTGGTCCCTTTCCCAAAAGGCTTCGGTACGTTGTCTTGACCTGATACCTATAACATATTTCTTTAAGGAGCAAAATGATTTCCATCTTTAAATTGATCAGCCATGGCAACTTTCTAATGGACGGGGATTGCTTCCTTATCCTCTGAAAATATTGATGAATCGGGACCCTGCTCAGTAGTCTGAACATATACGCATATTCATCATGCCCCCAGTGTGTCCTATCCACACGAGACAGTGTTTCGATGACATACCAGTCGAATACCGACCAAGGGATTACTTCCCTTCCAAATTTTCTGGATATGAGATCTATCCCTTTGACCCTAATCAGCATTCCAAGAAGGTCGATTCTTGACTTGGACTGTCACAGAGACCTGCCCCCGATCGGGTGAGTGGTTTTATAATATAGATCAATGAACTGATCAATTGTCTATGCCAAATGAACTGAGGGTTGATTCCCCATTCTGACAGACTATAGTGACGCCCCCACATGACTGAGCTTCATTATGGAATTTATTTCCAACTTGAACATGATCTTGGAACCGCATCAGTAGTTGTGCGGCATCATTTAGATGGCGAACATAGAATTGATTCCTAGTTCGTCAAGTGACATTATAGAACAAAACCGTTGATCGGTTTATCATGGTACTCTCATAGATTTGTGTGTTAATCCCTCTTGAAACATCTTTGGTATATGCCGTTGACCGGGCAACCATGCTTTGATGATTTTTGTTTTCCTGGGGCATAAGATTTGTTCTTTACCCAAGCGACATTTGGGGCTTAACTGAAGCCACATTACTTTCCCGGGTCAAGGGTTAATCCCTTACCCAGTTGAAATCTCTCATGATTCGAGCCCTCAATTTAACCAATCATGGTGAGACAGTGAATTGAGAGACGGCACCTCAATGAAATGCGGGCCACCAATCAGTCTCAACATCTTTCACTCGGGTGATGGATTTGTTCCTTACCCAAGTAGTATTTGTTTGGAGCCAAACTATCTCTGGTTGGCCAAAGTGTGTTTTTATTTTGGAAACATAGGATTGATTCCTTGTCCTTTGAATATGTTGAGCCTCTGGTAGGCTAGACATGACAGTTTCATGAGTTGGGAGTTGGTTTCTTCTTGACATGTTGCTTGGCATGGCCATTGCTTGACCATGTATGTCTTTTAGGCAAAGGATTTGTTCCTTGCCCCCATCTGATTGGTGAAGTTCATCCGGATTTAGAGATTTATTCTCTGCCGAATGACGACATCACCAGCTTGAGTTTGAGAGATTTCTCTGCCAGTTGGCCAGCAATGGTAATCTCACGAATTAAGAATATGGCCATTGCTTGACCAGATATGACTTTTTGGGTGAAGGATTCGTTCCTTGCCCCCATTCGGTTGATAGAGTTCTTTTGGACTTAGGAATTTGTTCCCTGCTGAATGACATTGTTGCCAGCTTGAGTCCGGAAGCTTTCTTTGCCGGTTGGCCAGCAGCCCCCCTTTTTTTTGTTATTGTTGTTGTCAACCTTCTCTTGTTGTGGTTGCCCCGGTGCCATGCACTTGTTGGAGATGGAGGAATTAGACTTTGCCTTGGCATTGTCCTCCCATTACCTTGGTCGGTTATGAAAGACCGACCCTGGTATATAGTTGATGGGTCTTGAGGCGGCATGTTTGGTGCCTCTTTAAATTCTTTGAGAGTTGGTGGTGACAGAATCCATGACCACCTGCCCCCGGAGTTGTTTGTTGGGGAGCTTCCGTGGTAAGCTCTTTGGAAATAGGATCAAGTTGTTTGGCCCTTGAAATATTCTCGGTGTTGGATGAACTCCGAGAGTGGCTTCTTGAGATGTTTGCAACATCGGGATGAAGTCTTCATGGTGGGATCGTTGGACCCCACCGGGTCTCATCCTTTGACATTTTCCGCCTCCTCCTCGCACAAAAAGGAAAGAAGCATGTGTTAGATATATATGAAATTTGGGATGTATGTCTTCTTGAATTGCTATGACGGAGAGATGAAGGGAAGGAGAGGTCCCACCGGGCGTGCCAATTGTTGGAACCTCAAATTTCTTTGATGAAATTTCGGAAATTCATTTTCCGTTTTGGTTTGACTTTTGACTTAGACTTGACTATTAAGAAAATATGTGGTATTTCATAACAGTATTAGCTAGGTCAGTGGTATGCATAAAAATATATGTTGAGGTTATTAGGTTCTTTGAAAATTTATTTTTGACCTCTCCCCATCGGATGGTGCGAAGATCCGATGTTAATTACATCGAGAATACTCGAATACCCTTGATTAGCCGCCATAGCAATTCATCGCAGTAAAGGACATACATCCACAAAAATAAACATTCACACATAGGAGAGAACAACCCCATGAAATCAGTGGAATGCAAGAACTTAATTTGGTTTTGGCTTTGATTTGAATTGATTTTTCACTTGCATCTGATTGATTAAGTTTGACTTGGATTTTTTTATTTTTTATTTTTAGAGTTCAGATTCTGCACTCTCAGACCTCAAATTTCAAATTTCAAATTTCAAATTTTGGATCTTACATTCTGCACATTTCGCAGCCCTTAGATCCTTGCAAAGTTCAGATTTTTTTTATTTTTTTTCTTCAAATTCCAGACTTCCTGCAGATTCTGCATCTTTTCCAAATTACAGGTTTCCTGGAACGAATTTCTGTACCAAAGCAGATTTTTCAGAACCTCAATATTACAGATTTCGGATTGTTTTAATTGCAGACTTCATATTCCAACATTTCAAATCTCCCAGATTTCAGATTTTGAGATAGGTTCTGGCCTCTGGCGCCCAGGCCCTAATTTTCTGGTTTTGGTTTGTTGCAGATTTAGGTCACAAATCTAAGTCTGGCCTTTAAAGGTTTGAGAATCCGGATTAGGTGTACAGATCCAGAATTCAGACTCTCTTACTTACGAATTCAATCAAGTTTGTGATTTGTTTGAGAGTGTTTTAATTTCGGGATCTGGTTGTGTGAAAATTCAGATTTTAGACTTACAAGTTTCAGGATTTTTTAAGTCTTTTTACAGATTTCAAAATCTTCCAGAATTATTGAAATCTAAATGTTGTAACTTTTTTTACAATGTCAACTTTAGACTTGCATTCCTTCAATTTCATGGGCCGTTCTATAAGCCCCAATGACAATAATGACATGCAAAATTCGAAACTTCCATTTATTGGCAAATTCGAATGCACATTACATGTGGGGGACATAGAAATGTCGTGTTTCCCATTGATGAATTTTTTTTTTAGTCCTTGATGGACATAGGATGATCCTTCCTTGGCATATGTCTCTCATTTTTAATTTAAGGGAAAATTTTGACATGACCTCCCCTTAAATTGATGAGATATACCTCCTTTAGTAGGTGGAGTTTGATACTCCCTACTTTAGAGGAAGGATCGGTAGAATATGGGGACTTGCCCATTTCCCCGTCCGGGATCAAACACGTCGGGGACATGCCCGAGTGCCCGTCCCTCGAGGTAACCTATGTGAAATAGGCTAGCTCTTAACTTTCTTTTTTTTTGTTTCAGATTTGATTAAAATCATATTTTTTAAGGCCTTGATGACCAATTTGAGCTTCTTGAGGCCCTGGCGGCCATATTTGTTTTCATTGGGCCTTGAAGGCCTGTTTGAACTCCATTGGGGCCCAGGCGGCCTTAGCAGGTTTTGACAAACCAGGCCCTGGCGGCCTATCCCAAATCAGCACGTCTTCAGTAGATTTATTCTCCTTTCAATTCATCTGTTGGTGCAGCAGGAGATGCTTCATCTCCTCCCTTCATCGGTTGCTGTAGGGAGAGAGGGGCAGCGTCATCTTCTTCCTTGACAGTAGCATAGGCACCAAGGGGAAGGTAGTATCGATATCACCAGGGCACCATCCTCCACCATGCGCGACAGCAAGTGATTGGAGGAGTTGGAACCTGAAGGTTTTCTTCCAACTTCAATACATGGTAGCAGAGGGAATCTGCAGCATCTTCCATCTCCTGCCGGCACAACATAAGGGGAGGCATCAACAGAAGCAGGATCGTGGCATATGCTGCAGTAGCAGGTGGGGTTCCAGATCTTCATCGGCCTCTCCATCAGCAGCAGTAGGAGCAGCTTACAGCAACCACCGTGGCATCATCTGCACGGGTGCATGGGGCAGCATGAGAGGAATAGGGCGGTGGCTGGGGAGGAGCAGGCTTCTTCCCCTCGTAACATCCAGAGAGATGGGCCCCGGCGGGAGAACAGTCCGATGGTCTCCAACCTCCCTCGAGGTGCACAGGACCTGCTTTTTCTAAAGTCAGGGGACTGTGGTGTACGTGGAGAGAATGGGGAGGTGGGGAGGTGGGCAGTTGGGCGTACGTGGGAGAAAAATGGGAGGTACGGCTGATTTCTGCAGGTTCTAGAAAATGGGCCAAGGTTGACATCAACATGGGCCATCTTTTGACATGTTATGCCCATATATGATTTAAGAGATGGCCCATTAATATATCATAAAATAGGTCACGAAAATTATATAAAATGGGCCCATTTATGAATTAAAAGACAGCCCATTAAATAAGCCCTAGGTGAGCTGCGAAAATAAGCTATCACGTGGACTTACTTGCTTGAAAATTTTTCTAATCAATATATCCGACATCTGACTTCAATTCTGGCTCATCTGGGTCATTTTTTGATCACTTGGACTATTTTGCCCCCCGGTTTGGTGGGTTGGCGAGAAGCACAAATTTTGAATTTTCTTCCATAACTTTCTGAATATGGATTGGATTGATGATTCAACTTCGATGTTGTTCATCTGGAAGTCAGGCGGACTTTTTGCTGACGCCAGATACTAATGGGCTGCTCGAATTTGTCGGGCCCAATAGGGGCGAAACGGTCATTTTTTCATCCGGAGTCGGATTCGACATTCAAGGCACCGTTGCGAAGCTCTCTGTCGAGGCAATCGTTGACACATTGGTTTGGTCATTTGGGCCCACCAAGCCCGAGAAAGACCGCCTGGAAGTCCACTTTCACTGTTTTGCCCATATCTTGCCGAATACAAGTCAGATTTCTGATCTGACTTTAATGTTGCTCAATATGGAGCTTGGCGGGCTTAATGATGTACCAAGATATTATCGGGTCTATCCCGAATTGCCCAAACCTACCAAGGGCGAAAGAGGTCATTTTACCGTTCGGGTACCATCCAAAATCGGATTCTGACATTCAGAGTACCGTTGCGAAGCCCTCAACTGGTACAGCCCCATGGACCCACTTGTTTTGTTTTTCGGACTTGATATGCCCTTATTAAGGCCATTCGAAAATTGACTTTCAGTGTTTTCCTCGTAACTTTCCAAATATGGGTCGGATTGCCGATCTGACTCTGTCATTGTTTATCTGAAAGTCAAGTAGACCTTTTGGTGGTGCCACTTTTCTTTGGACCTTCCCCCGATTGCCCGAATCCCACAAGGGCAAAACGGTCATTTTACTGTCCGAAGCCAGATTTTGACATGTGAGGCGCCGTTGGAAATGTCTTGTCTGTTACAATCCTGTGAGCCCACTTGTTTTGTTATTTGGGCCCATTAAGCCTACCAAAGGCCATTCGGGAGTGTTTTCACCGTTTGACCCATAACTTGTTGAATTCAAGTCGGATTTTCGATCCGACTTCGTCGTTGCTCAAGTTTGAGCTAGACGGACAAGATGGTGATGTCTGACCGTTATCAAGTCATCATCTAGCTGGTCAGGCCCAATAAGGCTTATTGGGCCCATTTGGCCCGTTGGCCCTAAATGTGATGAAAAGTATATCACACTTGCCTGTTCGATTTTCTTTCATGTATTTTGCCCAAAACTTGCCAGTTCTGGATGTCATGACATTTTTTTGGGTGCCAACAAGCTATTAAAATATTGTGGTGCTCGATGGCCTTAGTTTCTTGGGTCGTTGTGGACACCGAAAAATTTCAAATGGAGATCAAATCAAATTAAATCTTAAATGAGCCACATTGTTCAATTTTTAGATATGCCCTTTAATTAGATCCACTTTGGTTGCCACTTTGTGGGTGAAATGGCCCAAGATTAATATCCATCGGCCTAGTCCAGTGAGGGTTATTTTGAATCCAATTCAATGCACCCTTGAGGGACTGATCTTAGTCTCGAGATAGGCCCAATATGATAGCTCCTGTCTAAGTCAATCTACGTCAACAACAATATCCTCAAGGGTTGCGATTGGTGCCATCAAGGTCTCTCGAAGGTCTAGCCTTGACACGGTTCAGAACTTCTAGACTTCACGGATAGTGGAGGACAGGGTAAAGAAGGATATGGGAATTACCAACAAAACATGAAGATTACCGCAATCGGGACCAAGTGTAGGCAGGTTTCTGCGGAGGGAATCCTATGCCGAAGCCAACTCTTCCGATAGTGAAAGTCCCATAAGGAAGGAAAATCTCTTAAAAAATAAGCTCACCGGTGGAAAGAGGAATCAATCCCTAATGTTTTGGGATCCCTCTGAATCTGTCTCGAAGCCAGACTCTCTTCTTCGGTAAGTTTCTCAATGCTAGAAGAGGAGACGGAAGCTTGTATACGAAATGCCAAGGCTGTCGAAAAAGGGGAGAGAGGTTGGAGAGAGGGAAAGGCCTTCGGGCCTACCTACCTTCTTTGTTGTCGCCATCAAAACCTCCTCCGGAGACCGCTATCATCGTCTCCTCCTTCTACCGCAATCACCCGCATCATCTCCTTATCCTCTATCTGCTACAATTGTCGAAGCCAACTCCCTTTCCCACCAAGGCCGACAAGGCTGGTTACAACTTCTTCCAACGCTGTCGAGGTCAGCTGCCGCTCCCATAGTCATTGCTGAGGCCGGTGGCCTTTGTTACCGATGTCGATCAGAGCCGAAATCCCTACACAGTTGCCGAAAGCAACCCTCGCTGCTGTCGAGATACCGTCAAAGCCCTTCTTCTGCCAGCTGTGTCGTCGAGGCCCTCCTCTCCTCCCTACACTGTTGAGATTCCTTGTTTCTTCCGGTTGCACTGTCGAGAGCTCCGGAAGGCCACATGATCATCATCTCTAGAAGGGGACCGGGACTTGGTCCTTTGCGGTGCCCTCAGGTGCCATCGTGATCAGGACATCGGTCAACCCTCAGCATCGCCTAGTCGAGTCGACTAAAGGGCCCGGCATGAGCGAGCCGACCGACTTTCTCCATCAGGCGGCTCAAGGTCAGGTGGGGCCCACCGAGCAAGAAAAAATGAAAAAAAAAGAGGGAAAGGCTCCCAGCTGGATGAAGCCCACCGGGTCATCACCGCAATGTGTCGTGGGGTCCATTTGTTTCCAAAAGACCTGGATGAACAGTGTTCGGAAGATTTCAATTGGCAAAAAAAAATATAAAACAAAGAATCAACTTAAAAAATAAAAGGTCACTAATTATTTAAACAGACCAAGACAAGCATAATGTCGGCAAAGAACAGCCCACCTTATGGTCTTGGTTTAACCTAAAAGAATTCTCAAATAAATGGAAAACCAATAGGCTGGTTTTAAGCATGTCTCTCGACCCATAATTAAAAAAAGTAAAACAAACAATAAACATAAATTAAATAAAAATATACTAAATTAATTTACAAACCTAGGCGAGCATCTGGCAGGCTAAAAACCCGCCACATGGTCTTGGCATAACCTAAAAGAATTTTAAAATAAATAGAGAAACTAATAGGCCGGCTTCAAGCACGCCTCTTGATCCTTTAAGGTAGACATACAAAGGTCCATTAAAAGACCCCAATGTCTTACCATGCCCTAAGCTAAGAGGGAGTCATTTAGTCATGGAAAGGTTGTGCATGATCAACATGCTGACAAGCCAAACCATGAGTTGATGCTATTCACCAACCATCAGATGAGTCCCCACAAAAGCTTATTAAAAGCTGGGTGTGCTCAATTTTAGACTGGTTGGGAGGAAAGCCCACATACCTATTAAAGGTCGGGTCTTGTCTATCCCAAATTGGTTAAAGCAAATTTCAGGTCCATCAAGGACTCAAGGGGTCTGATTTCAGGTCACCCAAGTTGTAGAATCATGTCTCGTGAAACAAACAATGAAGTGTCAAAGTTTGGTGCATGTATTATCCTGTGAGGGACGTGAATAGCCTTGTGAACGTGAAGGAATGCAAGGCATTTAAGAATGTAAAATCTGTAACTCAGTGAAACATAAAAAAAACATAATGAAGGTGGACTGAGTTGAAAGGTTGATAAGGGAGGTTAATGAGTATGTTGAAGGTTCGGCTAGTCATAAAATCAGACGAAAAGAGGAATTAGAATGGGTGAAAGTGAAACTCAGACTATCACTTTGAAATTGGAATGCATTCATCAATTTACGAACCTGAGAATCACCATCTCCTCCAAAAGAGCCCAAAAGTAGAGCAAAAGAAACCTGGATCTTAAATGAGAAGGATCTTAGATCTCAAAATCATCATCTCCAGAATTTAAAGGTTGAAAATTCAGAGTTTGGAGGGAACAAATCTTAAGCAAGCTCAACCCAATTCAAGCAAAAATGTGTCCAAACAGAACCTCAATTTAAATTTAATTTTAAATCCCCCCCAAAAAACCGAATCAATCCTGACACAAAATTTAAAATCCCCAAATCTGAAAGTTTGAAGTCCCCAAAAACTTAAAAATCTGAAGATTCATTGCATCGTCAAGCAAGCTTAAGGCAGGATCAATCAAATCTTCAAATCAACAAGTCTTAATGAACAATTAACCCAAACAGACTCTTCAGAAAATCAAATCCATTCCATTCCATGGTTCTGTTCAATTCAAGACATCCACGTTCAAAAATAATGGATAAACTGATGGTCATCAAGCAGCTGGACTTGAAACAATCCTAGGCCCAACTCCCACTATTTCAATCAAGTTCAACGAATTCTGCAGAACACCAGGTTTTGGTGACAAAGAAATTTCAACAGCAGCACCTTAATCAAGCAAAGCATGATTTACAGGTCTTGATAAAAACAGATTGTAATAAGCCTTAAACACTTCAAATTAAATCCAAAGCAGCCTTGAGTCACAAATTAAATTCAATCCTCACAAACAAATGAAACCAACATTAAATTCGAAGCAAGTCTCAACGCAACCAACATTAAATCCAATCTAAATAAAATACATTTAAAAGCAAAATCCCAATTAAAACTTAAAGTAAATCATCAAGGTTAAAAAATCCAATAAGAAATAAATAATCGATTTAAAACAAACTCAAAATCTACACAAATCAAAAAATATGAAAGTTTTCAAAAGGTGTCAAAACATGACCAAACTTAAACTAAACTCAAATCAATTTTAATCAAATAAATTTAACCCAAATCCAACTGAACCTTATCTAAATAACAAAATATCAAATCAAAGTCAAATTCATAATGTAACAAACAGATTAACCAGACTCAAGATAAACTCTCTACATGTTTAATCTTAATAATCAATCAAAGAAACCCAAATCCCATAAAATGAAAATTAAATTGTCTGTCTATCCACATAGCTCAAACAAGGTTAGAAAATCTGACAGTCTCCAGAAAGCTGAAAAAAAACAACAACACACTAAATTTTCAAAGCAAAAATCTCAAATCAGAAGGGTACCAAACCTTAATAAAACTAATCAAATCAAAATTTCAAATTAACTTAAACCAAAAAATCCAAAGCTCTCCAGAAACCAGTAAAATCTCAAATTTAATCCATATTCAAATAAGCAATGTACTTAAATCAATTCAAAGATAAAAGTCACAACTCATAAACAAATCAAACCTCCCAAATCAAATTCAAATCAATCAAATCAAACAAACTCAAACCAAATTCAAATCAATTTAAATCAAACTTAAAGCACATTAAGTATTTGCATTCCATCAAGTTCGTGGGGCCATTGTTCCTACGTGTATGTTTATTTTTGTGGATGTATGTTTTCTATTCCATGGATTGCTAGGGTGGATAATCAAGGGTATTTGAGTATTCTCGATGTAATTAATATTGGATCTTTGCACCATCTGACGGGGAGAGATCAAAAAATAAATTTTCAAATAACTTAACAACCTCAACCTATATTTTTATACATATCATGGATCTAGTTAATATTTTTATGGAATATCACCTATTTTCCTAAGAAGTCAATGTTAAGGTCAAAATCAAATAATCCAAATCAAAATGGAAAATGAAATTTCAAAACTATACGTTTTAAAATTTGAGGTTACATCAGTCGTGAACATGTGATCACATGTTTTTTTGAAGGTCTCCTGGAGGAATGTTTTGGTATAGATGACTTCCTGAGAGTCAAGAAGCAGGCACAACATAAGATTGAATCTAGGGAAATGATTTCTTTCTTGAGCAATGAGGTTAAGGTGGACAATAGGAGCAAGAGGGGGGGGGTGCAAAAACATTGTTATTATACAGGGCTAGTTTCATCACATGGAACTGTAGAGGGATCTCAGGAAAAGAGAAAGTGAGGGATCTGCATAATATGGTGGCTGCACGCAAACAAAGTCAACTTTTGATAATCTCTTGGATGTGGATGTGTTGAAATGTGGGAAGTTGTTAAGATTCCTTTGCATGCGTGCTACAGGGAGAAGCGGTGGGCTCTGTTTTATGGGATAGCAGTCTTTTCAAAAATATGGCATTAGTAAATACAGGCATTTTCAGGTTCTCAAGTTCAGTGATACAGGGATTGGAAATTCTTGGTTTCTATGTAAGGTGTATAGTCCAATGAAGGACACTGGTAACCCCAAGGTTTTCTCTGATATGAAAAACATGATTAACAATTTTGCTAATTGTGCTTGGTTTGTGTGGTGATTTCAACTCTGTTCTTCAGCCAGGGGAGATATTTGGGCAGGACATCTGTTCTCATGAAATGTCTTACTTCAATGAATGGATTAATGAGTGTGGTATGATGGAAGTTCGTAATTTTGGCATTGATTTTACATGGTCAAACTCCAGATCTAGATCGAAGCTTGATAGATTCTTTCTTTCTACCAAGGAGGGTAGGGTCGGGGGTTGCGACCGGGTCGCGGGACCCCCAGGCCGACCCGGTCGCGACCCTCATTTTTAATTATTTTTTTTTTGAAAAATTCAAAAAAATAAGAAAAATGCGAAAAAAAATCTGGAAAATTACAGAAAAATTGGATAAATTAAATGGCATGATTTAAATGAATAATGCATCAATTTTATTCCAACATGATGTGTTGTACACTTTATAGGTAGTTGATGTACTCTTCCCATGTCATTTGGGTTGAGTACAAAGCTTGATACATGTACACATGACGATCATATTCGTCTGTCCCTCGGGAAACTATCCTAAGACTTGATCCAAACGAGTCACCATAACTATAGGTTGATTGGATCGAAGTATCCGATGACTCCACATAATTCATTCCACAAGACTTCGATCGTATGTAGGGAACCAAGAGCCTTGGGATGAATCATACACATAGTCGGGGGCATCGTGGTATTCTCGCTCCAACTCCGTGGCTACGATGACCTCCTCTACCTTGTGGCGGCCTTCTATCACGATCGGTATCTTGGGTCGCGTGAGTATATTGCTCCTCGCCGGTAAAACGTAGCGACGTGGTAGGAGATATGGGAGGATCTGAGGTCCCTTGTACTTGTAAAGTGTCCGTGCCCCCGTATCGAGCACCATCATCGCTGCTACTCTTTGACGACGAATCCTCGGACGTCTGGTACTGCACTCGGATGTTCGGCTCCGGCGTATCTTCTCGATTGTCTTCGACCGTATCAGCATCTGCAATATCAAAAGGATCAGTCATAACTTGTTTACCTTTTCGCCTACTTTGCGTACCTTGGCTAGTTCCTTCTCCGGTCCTCTGGCGCTTTGCTAGTGAGGGAGGGATGTGGAATCCTTCGGCTAAAGGGACATCGTCGAGCACTCCTTCGGCCCATTGTCGGTCTTGGGGGTTGAACTCCGGTTCTCCCAACCATTCTCGGTCGTTTACCCAAGCTTCTAAGGAGTTCTTCTCGTAGAATATTTGATCCAAATCGATATCCTCCTCTTCAATTGGCGGCTCGTCGACCGAACGTCCCGCTGCGTGTGCTATCCAACTCTTTTGTTCCATCTGGTTCTGCTTCATTCTATCCAAATTCCTCAACTTTAACCTCATGTTGTAGTGACAATACACGAGGTCTTCAAGCCTCCTTGATGTCAACCTATTTCTCTGCTTTGTGTGAATCAAGTCGAATGTAGACCAATTTCGCTCGCGGCCGAAGCCGATGTGGTTTGACTTAGGACCCCGATGGCTACGTCCGCCAAGTCCTCGTACCACTGGTACTTTACCATGGTCCATCCACCAATCACCGCATAAATTGAATGTCGTACATTATTATCTAAGTAAGCTTTGATTAATTAAGTGATGAAAAACATTTCTACGTACCCGGACTTAGTATCATCACGGCTCGTTCAACTCGCTCGTTCCAAAGTGAAAACTCCGCATTCGTAATCATACATCTTGTTGCGAGCGATAATAGCCCGGTCGTCGTCACCAAGCAACCGTCGGATGACGCTCTTCACGTCATCTAATAGCTCGTTCGTCGCCTTGAAATGTGGACTATAGCGATATCTTGGGTTGAAAAAGTAACCTACGAAACAAATAGTATTAGTAAACAAGTTATACACAACTTTGATTAATAAAAAGATTAGTAAATGTTTAAGAAAATATACCGCCGTATGTATGGGTTGATGTAATGTACGCTCCGGCGACGATCTATAATATCCCACCACTTGGCGAAGTCGGACACGGTCTTGGAGATTTCTTCTTTCGCTCTCTCAATCGCATCATATAAATACCCCATGTCTGCTTTTCTATCTCCGTCAACTATCCTTAGTACCTTCACTATGGGTTGGACGATGTCTAACGTCTTCTTTACAACTTTCCAAAAATCTCCACTCTCTATTGTCTCTTCTACTTTTCTCCCATTTCTCTTATCCGATGGGTTACATCTAGCCATCCAACTACCCCAACCCGGTGAAATGACCATTCGAGTTAGAGCTCTCCTTTGACTCAATAAACTTTCTAAGGAAATATAGTGGGAGGCGAACCGGGTTGCACCGGGCCGTAACAACTCTCGCCCCTTGGTGTGTTCCCTCATAAGTGCAAGGACAAAGTTGTGGTTATAAATAAATGAAGAAATAAACAGGGCTAGCTTAGCTACCCTGTCTATTTGAGGATCCTTGCATATATCCTCCAACATCAAATCTAAAGAGTGGGCGGAACAGGTGTCCAATACAACTTTGGTCTTTTGACCATAAGCATCCGACCGGCCGCTTTGTATGCCGCCGCATTGTCCGTGACTACTTGAACTACCCGGCTCTCTCCTATTTCTTCTATCACTCCATCTATCAATCGGTAAAGATACTCGCATTCTTTACCTCGTCCCGATGCGTCGACCGACTTCCAAAAGACCGTGCCGGCTTGATCGTACACTAGGAAATTGATCGGTCTTCCTAGTAATACCGTTAAGTATAAGATGTTAACTAAGTTATACCCAAAAAGAATGTTAATACATATAATATGAATGAGTAACAGAAAATTTAATTACCGGTCCATCCGTCGGTCATTAACGTGCAACCTCGTTCCTCCCAGATGCGTTCAAATGACTGCACGTACTTTTTGTTTCTTGCACCTCCACAGGAAGATATACATTGTATATCTCCTTTGGGTTTGGACCGAGCACTCCCCTCCCGACGTACGCGATCGTGTCGATCATGTTCTCGTAGTATGGTCCCTTCGCAGCATTTGCCGGAATGCTGTGGTGAAAGAACCACCTTAACGTTGCCCGGCCAATCCTATCCTTACATAATTTGAGGTTCTTCATCGCCGTCGTGATTGTTGTTTGACGTTGTCGTGGTCTGGTGATTATGGGATCCATGGGACCTACTGCCGGGTCGTCGTCTTGTGTGAGATCATGAACCTGATCTTGCGGTTGGTTGTTGGATCCTCTTCCGCTACCTCGACCACTCCCACTTCCAGACCCTTGACCCATCATTCGGCCGGTATGTCTACAGAACTCTTCCTCGGCGAATGATCTTCGACATGCTTCCATCCCTCGTGAGAGTTCATCTTTTTAAAAAACATTTAAGTATCAAGGCTACTTAATTATCCTTTAAAATAGAATAATGAACAACGTTTATGAGTAACACCTCCCATACCTTCGTACTCTTCGTCTCCAAAAATATCCGGCCTCTCTTGTCCGGTTCCGTAAATGTGTACGGATCGTCTCCCCGGTTGTTGCAATTCTTCTCGGACGGTCTCTTTATGTCTTTTGGTAGTTCCCTTCGTTTGCTCCATCGCTTGTAGGTGCCTACGAAATTGAGCTCTGACCTCCGGCGGAGTCCGTGTGCAAGGAAGAACATTTCCCTTCATGCCTGCAAGATGAAATTTTAAACGATAAATACCACCGAATATTACTTTGTCGCAATATTTACATTGCACTTTTCTCTCCGCCACGGAGATCAAATTGCAATGCAACCAAGCCGGATCACTCCGGGTCGCGCCGGTAGTTTGGGTTGTTTGGCTTGGAGAAGACATTTTTTAAGTAAATAATTACGTAAGTAAGTAATTAATTATTTAAATAGCTAATAACCTTAATTAGTGACTACTAATGTAAGTATATTTTTATTTATATAAATTGAATGATTAACTAAATATAGGATTAAGTAAGTAATTAATATTCCTTCAAACTAATGATGTGTTAAGTAACTACTAAACTAAATATCTAACTAATCTTCCAGCTAACTAACTATGCAAGTAAGCAAATAAGTATTAAAAAGAATAAACTTCTTAACCCACTAATCAATGGAACTAATATTAAATAAATATACTAAATGAACTAATGAAATGCTTGATGAAATAATTAAGTAAATGAGAAAAAAAAATTGAGCAATGAGAGCAATGAGAGCACAAATGAGAGGATGAGAGTGAGAGTGGGGGGTGGGAGGAAGGAGAGCCCCAGGGGCTTTAAATAGCCCCCGAGGGGCTGAATGGGGGCTGCGCCCCCCGAAGACCGTTGGCAACGGTCTTGAGACCGTTACCAACGGTCCGGCAACGGTCAAGTGACCGTTGCCCCGGGTCGCGCGACTCGCGCGACCCGGCCACGACTCCGCGACCCGGCCGGGGGAGTCGCCCCGACCGGGTCGCGACCGAGCCGGTCGGGCCTAAACCCGACCGGGTCGGGGCCGGGTCGCGACCCGGGTCGCGACCCGGCATTCCATGCTTTCTACCACTTGGGTGGTGGTTTTTGGGCTTCCTGAGGGGTTCTTTGCTCACAGAGTGACTTCTAACCATTTGCACTTGGTATTAAATTTGATAACTCCAAACTAGTTCAACTTAGAAAGCTTTGCTTTGAGTTAATTTGGTGCAGAGATTCCAATTTTTAGAAGTTGATCTATGATTGGTGGAACAATCATTTTCTATCTTTTGCATTGTTACAAAGAGATTCATGGAGAGGCTCAAGTGAATCAAGAATCACCTCAAGAAATGGGCAAGGGAGACTTATCATACCGCAGTCGCATACAAGGAGACCTAGTTAGAGAAGATTAGTCTCTTCGAGAAATTGAATGACAACGACACTATAAATGATAGCCAAAAGGAGCAATGGAGTAAAACAAAGATGATAATAAAGAACGATGCTTGAGGGAGGAGATCAGATGGAAGCAGCGAGCTAAAGAACCAAGGTAGGTGGGGTCGGGAGTCGGGACCGGGTCGGTTGGGCCCAAAACCAACCCGGGTTGGGTTGGGGTCGCAAAAAATAATAATAAACTAATAAATTAAATCATTTACGGGGTCGGGGTCGGGACCAGGTCGGTCGGCCCAAAAACTGACCGGGTCGGGTCTAGGTCGCGACCCGGGTCGTGACCCTGCATTCCATGTAAAGAACTATGGGTCAAGAATACCAGATTCTTTCACACTCGGGCTTCTCTAAGAAACAAGAAGAGTATCATTCAAAATTTGAAAGTGAATGGTATTGCATGTGACGATATGGAACAGATTGGCCACTGTGCGGCAGAATATTCTAGAACTTTTTTTACATATGATAACAGTTGAAGTTCTTTCATTAACTTCAACATGCAAAAATTTCTTGATGTAGAAGACTTGGAGTTTCTTGTTCACAATTTTCCGACCATGAGGTTTATGATGAGGTTTATGAAGCAATCAAAGGTATGGATTCTTATAAAGCACCGGTCTCTGATGGCTTTTCCGGTGGCTTTTATCTTTATTTTTGGGATATTATCAACGAGGATTTTCTGGCTGTTATCAACTCTACATCTTTAATGTTAATTCCTAATAAAAGAGACAATGGAGAACGTTAAAGATCTTTGACCCAAGGAGGGAGGGGTCGCGGGTCGCGACCGGGTCGTGGGACCCCCAGGCTGACCCGGTCGCGACCCGGGTCGCGACCCCTTTTTTTAATTTTTTTTGAAAAATCTAAAAAAATAAGAAAAATACAAAATAAAATCTGAAAAAATACATAAAAATTGGATAAATTAAATGACATGATTTAAATAAATAATGCATCAATTTTATTCCAACGTGATGTGTTCTACACTTTATAGGTAGTTGATGTACTCTCCCCATGTCATTTGGGTTGAGTACAAAGCTTGATACATGTACACATGACGATCATATTCGTCAGTCCCTCGGGAAATAAATGAACTAAATGAACTAATGAAATGCTTAATGAAATAATTAAGTAAATGAGGAACAAAATGAGAGCAATGAGAGCAATGAGAGCAAAAATGAGAGGTTTAGAGTGAGGGGGGGGGGTGGGAGTAAGGGGAGCCCCTTGGGGGCTTTAAATAGCCCCCAAGGGGCTGAATGGGGGGGTGCAGCCCCCCCATGACCGTTGGCAATGGTCAAATGACCGTTGCCAACGGTCTGGCAACGGTCACATGACCGTTGCGGACCGGGTCGCGCGACCCGATCGGCTGGGTCGCGCGACTTGCGCGACCCGGCCGCGACCCCGCGACCCGACCGGGTCGTGACCGGGCCGGTCGGGGCTAAACCCGACCGGGTCGGGGCCGGGTCGCGACCCGGCATACCATGCTTTGACCTATCAGTTTACTGAATTGCGACTACAACATTGTTACCAAAGTACTTCCCACTAGAAATTGATTAGCCATTTAGTTTCTTGAATGCTCAAGGTAAATCATTTTAGAATATTTAAAATGAAGGAAAAGAAGAACAATGCTGCTGGAAAGAAAAGTTATTATAAGTGGATACATCAGTATTTCATAAATGAGACATGGGGAAATAGTATAAATACTTCAGAAAAGCACAATTGATGCTTATTCACCCTCTTTTTCTTCCTCTTTTTCTAGTCTGCGTTAAAGCAACACTATACATCTAGGTAGCTTAGATTTTTCATATACTAACGTTTTTCATGGATACATACAGGACCTTCTTTATGTTCTCAATGGGCATTGGCTTCTTAATGCGATTGTATGGCACGACTGTGCTTGTATACTTCAATTTTCTTTGCTCTTATTGAATTTGATACTATCTGCTTTCTAAAAAAATATGTTAACATTATAGCTTATGGATGTTCTGACATTATACTGAAGGTGTGAGGTTAAGTTGCCACATCTCTGGTTCATACTTGAGTACTTGTCTTCTTTGCTGCAGGAAAACAAACCAGAAGATTCAGCTTCTATAGGCAGGAAGGGAAAAGGTTTCTTTCCTCTTTATCTTTCATAGTTAATTGTCATGCTTGGACACCTTTCTGTCAATCCCTATTTGTCGTGAACAATGTTTATCAATATTTTGATGTTCTTTAATGAATCACAGAAATTTCCAGTTTGAAGACCAGTGGAAAGAACTTTAAGGATGAAGAGTACTTTATAAGCCCTATCCCGAGAAACCTAGTATGTTTTTTAAATCTTGGATAAATAAGTCTTTTACATGTTCTCTTTTACTGCTATAAATTGATGTTGATAAACAATTATTGACAAATATTTATCTTGATTCTACATAGCTCACAACATTGAAGTGATTTACATCTTTGTTTCAGCATTTGGAAGCAGGACTGTCAGTGAAAGGTGGTGGAGAGTTTGGAGCAAGCAGGTATGTTTAAATTGCTTAAATTTAGTATCATGACATAGAATACTGGGTCGGGATTGGGTTGACCATCTTGACCTGACCCAGTCAGTTTTGGTCTAGACTACTCCGGTCGGGATCTGAATTGTGAACTGTCCTGGTCGGGTGAACCACCACGACCCGTGGAGTTGCCAACGGCTAACCCTTCGGGGTGCATCTAGCACCCAAGGCCCCTTGGGGCCTATATAAGACACCCAAAGAGCCTTCTTACATCCCCACATTCTCCCCCCGTTTTATCTCAACTCTCTCACTCAAGCAATCTAATTGCTCTCTCTTTCTCTAAAATACTCAATTTCTTTTCATTCAATACTATATTAAGAACCCCATTTATTAAGTTTCAGATATAAATTTGTGTTCTCATACAAATTTTAGCAAACATTCCTATTTTCTGGCCGTATGGTACATTAATTAAAATACAAATGAGCTCTGTTTATATTTTAATTTATGTATTATATTGATTAGAAAATATGAATGTTTGGTGAAAATGGTACCAAAACACAAATTTATATATGAAATTTGGATAAATGGAGTTCTTTTTATAGTTCAAAATGGAGGGAAGACGGAAGTTACCTGCATAATAGGGGAGATGGAAGTTGCCCGCAAAGTCAAAGAGATGGAAGTTACCCTCAAAATGCAAGATTTGAATATAAATAAATATTTTTTTAACTTTTTATGTTTTTTGAATTTTTTATATTTTTTATATTTTTTATGTTCGATTGAACCCTGTTCAGATCCGGGTCGGCTGGGTAAGGTTTAGGGTTTAGGGACTGGGTAGCAACCCCTGATCCATTGATGCTTGTCAAAGAGGGCCGCCCACAATCTCTTGTATCTGGTCAAAGAGGGCTCAATATGATGGGTTCTGCAACTTAAGTTGGTGGATCCCTGAGTATTGGGTCTCTGGGCATAATAAATATTGGATCTGCCAACTTAAGTTGGTGGTTCTGCTTGTTATCACATACCATGGACTCAATACAAGCTGTTGCCTCTGCCCGATTAGGGTGATGATTTTGCCAGATTCGGGCTGCCCCTTTACCGGGGAACCAGTCCTGAGTGCTTTTCATGTTTTCTATTTTTGGATGCCCTGGTCGATCTTGGATTGCTTTCCTTCCCTCGGATCAGCTGATCCAGAATACCTTGCTTGCTGTAGGGTAGGAAAAGTGTTACCTTCTGGAACATAGGTTTGCAAATGTTCTTTTAAATGTGATTCTATTTTTTCTGTTCATAAATTTATCTTATAGAATACAGCTTGTGTGGATGTCAACAGATTGAATTCTGCTGTTCTTGATCTCGTTGCTGATGATAGTACTGGCATCCAGAAACAGAAGATCAAAATGCATTGGGACAAGGTACTTAAACTTCTTAAGGAAATTACTTCATAAGGTACATGTATTTGTAATTATGGAGGAGCTGTAAACAAAGTGCCGCTACTAAAAAGGACATTCTTAAGTTAGAAATATATAGATGTTCTAGGCTTCTAGCATTGACGTCCAAGATGCCATCTAGATTGATTAATATAATGGTGTTTTTTTTGTGAATCTGCTAAAATATATTGGTTCACTTGTAATACTATATATTTCTGTTAATGAAAAAATTGCATTATTTAATATCATTTATTTTTATAATCTTTGAGGAAGTTCACGAAGGTTCTAAACTGAGAAAGTATTATTTTTGGGTATATTCTAATATAGGTGTTGTTTTTTCTTTGCCAAACGAAAATGAGTACCCATTTTAGATATTTGGGTTTTTAATGAAAAATCCTTGGAAATATAAACTTTTGGAAGTCAATGAATTCTTATGCTTTGTAAAATGCCCTTACAAAGATGACAATATTTCTAAAAGTTTACATATTTAAGATGCTTTATAACTTTTATTGAGGAATATTCTGTGAAAATCTGTCATCTATTAGATTTATAAAATTGAATACCAATTTCACCTCTCCCTCTCTTAAGTACTTCAGCTCTATTGCTAAACTCTACCAGGCCACCTATTTGCTGCCTGCCACTACCTGTTGAACCTCCAGCACAACCTTTGGGCTCATGCAGGTCACCATTCTCTGCCATCATTATTTATTTGAGGGGTGAAATTACTAGTTTTGGCATAAAAGTTGGCATACTTAATTTTAAATAGTTAATTATATTAAGCAAGAATAACCAATCTTTTACAGAAGCAGAAGAGTTCCCTTTGTATCTCTTTCTCTCTTTTGTTCATTTCCCTTTTTATGGGAACAAATTAAATCTGTCGTTGGAATTCAAGTTTTAAGAGACGGTTTAAATTCATCATTTTCAACAAAATTCTTATGGAAAAACAGTTTTTTCTATAAAAGTAAGCATACAGATTTATATTAAAATAACTAATTCTAAAGAAGCTGACGGTGTTTTCGGTAAGAAAAAACTTGCTTGCCGTTGGCAGTTATGAACTTCTTTGAAGAACCTAAGCATTACACACCCTTGTTTGCTATTACAAAAGATTTGTGCTATTGTAGTAATTTTGTTCTTTTTTTAAGTTTTATATTTTGTATTTCTCAAACACTTGCTATAAGTTGATGAAGGTGGATACTTTTAATTTTTACGATCACTCGAGTGTCGCTACTAATCCATATTTTCGTGGTTTCTTGTTGTCAGAGAAGCAAAAAGTACATCAAGCTGAACAATGGGCAACGTGTAACAGCTAATGGAAAGGTATAAATGGCAGTTTCACAATTATGTACTCCCGTTTTTTGGGGTCTTAAATTGTGTAGCCTTATGGTCATTTCATCTCATTTTTTTGGGCAATTTGGTTCTAGCTTCCTATAAACTTCGGCTGGTTGGATGTTAGTCCAGGACGTGGTGTCTTCATACTTCTCTTCAATAAAATTTAAAAATTAGATATATTTACTCATATATTGTGCTAGTTTTTTAAACATACGAAGGTTAGCATTTGGGTTAACTGGTGGTTAACTTGAATGTTGAAAAGAGTACTTAATAGTTAATACTTTGAAGGCTACCTTCCACATCATGTCCATCACCACCCCGCCCCCATATGACCGCCATTGTCCACCTTACTAGCTCATGGTTGTCTGTTGCCTGTACCTTGATGTCGCCTTTGCATGTCACCACCTCCATACTGCTCCTCCTTCGTAACTGCAATGTGGCTCCACATTTTGCCTTCGCTGCTGGTGCTGTCCCGCCTCTTTCTTGCTGGCACCATGCCATCCTAACCTTGCCACTGTTGCACCGATTCCATCTTGGCACTGCCACGCTGTGTCCACCTTGCTGTTGACACAGCGTCCTCACCTCACCACTGTCATGATTGGGGTGTTAAAATAGTCAAACCCTTAACAAGAAAGTAAAAGGCACACTTGCATTCAAGTTATGCCATTGCACTTTTTGACAGCAATTAAGTACGATGGTTAAAATGTAATTTTCCAAGTTTGCAGAGGTTTGGAAATATGTGGTCAACTGTGGATTGGTATCTAATCATCGAAGCTTGAAGGGATCAGAAACCAAACTGCCTTTTCTTGTATACTTTCTTGAATTGGGGGGGGGGGTATTTGATACTTTTTCAACCTGATTGTATACACATATTTCATGTCTATTCAAGATCATAACCGAAGGTGGCAAGAAAGTCAAGGCTGGTAAAACAGGTATATATGAGAAGTGGAAGGAGCGATCCCATAAGAAAATTACTCTTGCTGGTGGTGCCGATGACAAGTCAGAAGGCCGTTTAGCAGGTAAAAACAGTTGTCTCTGCTCCCTTTGAACCCATTTCTTGGTTTATTTGTTTTTTTCGTTCCCTTCTTTTACTGGTTTTTATATTTCTCGAGGAATTATCATTTGTTCACATGGATGATGCTTCCCAACTGAACCGTCATTTGTGTTTTTTTTTTCTGTAGCAAACTATTTTTAAGTTTTTTGGTTACTTGAAACGAATTAACTTGCATTCATTTTTTCCTTGATACTCTACAGTTTGAAATTGAAGGGAAAATTAACGTTGTTTTTGCGCACACCCTTTTCTCACCTTTATATTAGTTTGAAAACTTTTTAAATGAATAAAGATGATAACACTGTACTTATCTTCAGAGTCTAAATGTAAACAACCTTGGAACAAGTTTTCCTAGATGTCTCATTCATTGCAAGTTGCAACTATAAAACATCAAAATAAGTAATATTATACTGACTTTGAAAGATAAATTCCAGTTATTCAAGAAAAATTGGATTCACATTCAGGCGTGTGTAGATGAGGTTTCGATTGGTCTCGGATGTCAGTGTCATGGAAGATGGAACTGCCCCACGTGTTTCATTAGACTTACGGATAGACTTTCTGGACTGAAAATTTGAAAAATGACGGCATTTGGTTGTTCCCTTAATATACCTTCCATCATTTGCATCGGGTACACTGTTCTTTATAACAAAATGTATTTCTTGTTTATGATAAGTATTAACTTTTGCGCTACTTTTAGATGAAAAGGTCAGCCCTGTGATAGCCGTTGAAATATTCTGATCAGCGTACTTATGCTATATTTTTCTAGTGTTACTGCTAACTGCTTGTGTTAAGGATCGCTAATCATGTTGCTTTCTTAGAGATGTTTTTTTATCTATTACTGATGTTAATGTGTGTAAAAAGAAGATGTGTATGACATATATCAAGGGCTGCGTTGTATTGGGTTGGCTGGTATTGGCCTGATCCTTGCCTGGACCGATCTGGTATTGCATGTGGTCAGATTGGCCCCGCATCAGCCAATCTACTGCACTTTTGATTTCTTGTTTTATTTCACTTTTCATATTTATAATTTATATTTTTTATTTGTATTTTGTTTATAAATAAATTAGGACTTTGGAGTTAAAACTCCATGTCGAGTATTACTCTATGTTTACTTAGGTATACAAAAGAGTGAAAGTATCATTTCTTTATTTGTTTAAAAATGAAAATTTTATTTTTAACTGTTTGTATATTTTTACTACAAAAAATGATATTTTAAGGATCTGGGCCTAAATGTATCAGCTGTATCGGCTGACCGCTGACCTGTTACTCGGGAGCAGATTCCCTGTCTGGTAACCGATACTTCCTGACTTGATTTGTATAGTACGTTACTACAGACTGTGTCAACAATCAACTCCACAGCACTGGTCTTGCACACTTCCCCATCCACGTAATATTTCTTTTAACGGCCACGCCGCTGGGTATCATTCTGAAGTTCAAAAGCTTCAAACCCCTCTGCATCTGCGGTCTTAACGAAAGCTCAAGTGTTGCCAACAACGCTCACAAACATACGAAGTTCCACGTTATGGAACCCTTCTTCTGCAGATTGTTCTTCCTAGATTAAGGATTAAACTACTATGCCTGGATCATGTTGTATCTTGATTTTGAATAGATTTTTTTATTCTATGTTTCTTCCGTAAGGTAGCTGGCACTATTGGATCTTCGCGTTGGCTTTGAAAGTTTCATCCGGTTAAAAGCAGTGTTCCCTTCTCTATTGAGTTGCGCACTTGCAAGAATGTGTTATTGAGATATACTCCATATGGGAACGATCATTCTGTCTTCTTTGCCACGTGTCCTCGCTTGCTCCGTGGTTGGCCCTTGCTGTTCACTTGTTTGGTTATAAGTGATGATTTAGGTCGAATATTGAATCCCGGTCTGGTTTCAGTGGACCAGCGAGCAGGAGGTAACAGAGACTTTTTCAAAGGCAGAAGAAGACGATGGTCCGTGCCCAATTCAAACCTGCGATCTGAACTTAAAGACCCTGAACAAATACGGAAGCAAAGGCAACAGAAAGCTAGCAGAGTTTCCTACTTGAAGAACAGATCTGCCAGCAAAGGCAAGAAGAAGTTCGGAAAGAAGCCTAAAGGAGCAGGTAAGGGTTAGACGGTGCCTTCTCTCACGTCGTAATTTTGGCAAAAGAATCTCTCCCAGAACCCAGTAAAGTGCTGCTGCCAAAACGAGACTCCGAAGTACACCCATGATGGTGTGGAGAGGAAACAAAGTGGTCGTCATCGGAAAGGCCCCGTGTCAGCCCAACAAGACGTGATTCAAATTCAAACAGTTCCGACTGTTCCAAGAAAAAAAAACCTAAAAGAATGTTCAATGACCCCATTTCGCTGGCCCATCATACGATCAGGCCAGAGTTTTCATGTCTTTTGGATTTTGTCTTATTCTTATCATCCTTGTTCAAGTTATTTCCATTCCGAGGCTGCTGTTATGTCTCCCCCCCTCCCCACCGTGCTGCGCTCCAGGCGTCTTTTATCGTATCGTTTTGCACTCGTGCGTCGTTGAATACGAGAGTGCATTCAGAGTCCAAGATTGTGGGCGAAGCCCGCCAAGAGAACTTGGAATTTGCCCCCTCCTCCCAGTTCCCCCGTTCATGTTTTGTTGATATGCCGACCCCAGTACGCGAGACGCGCCACCGAGAACAGCCCTACGGTGGATGTGTGGATGTTCCTATAAACTTATGAAGTGTTGAAGCTGATTTTCTGCAGCTCGCACCTCCGACGGGTTATAACAGTTTCATAGAAATAAAAAAGTCTGATGTTCAGAATGCCCCGGGATACTCCCAAATGTCGGAAGTGGAGGAATTCCTGAACCCTGGGTATTGACATAACACAACACAACCGGGCGCCTCCCCAGACGGAGGCGGATTACCTCTTTGGCCGAGGGCGCACCGGCGTAAGAAAAGGACTGTGCGGTGAGACCGGCCTTGCGGAGACGAACAGCTTTGACGGTACTGTATCGTTGTTCCACCGTGTGTTTTTTTATTCCTCCATGTAATTTCCCAAGCAAGAGCGTAATATTCCGAGCAGTGCCGATCTCGACGGCTCTTCTCGGCCGCCTCCCTCGGAGACACGTGATGGCCAGCGTTAATGCTGGCACTGCACCGGTGCGCCGGCGCACTAACTGGCGCTTCCGCTGCCTTGATTGATGCCGGAGAGGAACTGTTCGCCGGTCGTTGTCTCCCTCACATCTGTCTTTGAATGCAGCGAACAGGGCGCTCCATTCTCCTCGTACACGGACACGCTCGTTGATCTCGCCGGAGAACAGATCTCTTTCTCCAGTTCTCTGACCGATCTCTCGAGTACGGGCTGCTTCTGATCCGAGCGAGTACACCGGCCTACGCCGGGTTCTTGGGCGCCCTGGGGTACTCGACCCACATCGATCGCAGCAGCTTCAGGAGGGACCTGGCCCTGCTCTTAGCCTTGGAGCCGCACTGGCTCTGGAGCAGCAGCAGGAGCTGCGGCAGCGCGCCGGAGGTCACCGCCTCCGCCTGGGCACGCACGGAGCGGCCGCACACGGCGAGCAGCGCGCCCACGGCGGGCTCGCTGCAGCCCTGGTCCGACGACACGCGGAAGATCATCTTCACCAGCACGCGCACGGCGTCGGGGTTCCTGAGCAGCGCCGCGGCGCCGCTCTCCAGGCCCACCAGCAGCTCCAGGGTGGCCAGCGCCCCCGCGGCGCCCCGGGGGCTCGGCTGGGCCAGATACATGACGAGCGCGTCGACGACGCCCTCCCCGACGGCGCTTCCCCTGTTCGGCTCCCGGGAGCAGAGCCCCGACACGGCCCTCGCGGCGGCTTCCGCGGCGGACCCGGCGGAGCGGCGCTCGCCCAGAAGTGAGACCAGAGCCTGCAGCACCCGCGGCGTCTGCCCCAGGACCAGGCAGAGCTCCTCCGACTGCGGCGAAGCCGCGGCCGTCTCCAGCAGATGGCAAATGCCGGTCTTCACCTTGACGCTGCCGCGTTCCAGCAGACTAACCAGCGAGGCCAGGCAGGCGGCGTCGTCCATGAGCAGGTCGAGGGCGGCGGCGTGGGAGCAAGGAGACAGGCTGAGGATGCAGTCGAGAGCCACCTCCGCGACCGGCGGCTCGCAAGGGGGCGGCGACCGGAACAGCAACCTCAGCAGCAGAGGGAAGAACCCCAGCTGGACCAGGCAAGACTGTCCGACGTCGGACTCGAGAGACAGCGTCCTGATCTTCGCGAGCGTCTCCAGCTTCGCGGCGGTGCCGCCGCCGGCGGCGGCCCGGAGGTTGTCCCGGAGCACGGCGAGGGAGAACCCGGCGTCGAGTATGGGGATCGCCGTGCGGCCGGCGGCCGGGCCGTCGAGGAGCCAGTGGTCGATGAGGTGGCGGAGCGTGTGGTTGGGCACCAGCGAGGGGTCGCGGAGGCGCTGCATTGTGACGGGGCAGGTGAGGTTGCCCTCCGCCAGCCATCGCTCGATGCAGGGTCGGTCGTAGGTCTGGCCCGTGCAGAGGGTGACCGGGTCCGTGAACAGGTCCAGGCTGATGGGGCACCTGAACAGGTGAGGGATGCTCATCTGTCCTTCTCCCTTCTCCGATCCCTCTCCGCATCAAATCACGGCAATGCCGCCGGAGGTGGAGACGACGCCGGAGCTCCGAGAGAACCAGTCCTACATCGCCGGCGGCAGAGTACCGGAAGCTGCGCGCGCGAAGTCTGCAAGATAAACTCGCGGCAGGGGGAAGACCTTTACCGCCGACGGTGCCGCCGGAGCCTGCAAGCTATGGGCGGCGGCGGCAGGGACCGGCGTGGGGAGGGGGGGGGCTCCGACGCCGGCGGGGGTTGATAGAACAGCCGCAAGATCGAGTCTTTATCGTCGCCGGGGGGTGGTGGGGGCGGTCCGTGACGTCTTCCGCTTCCGGCCTCCGTCCCAATCGTGCTCGCCGGTGGTCAAAGATCACGACACCGATCAATCACGCAGCAAGACGAGGATCAGATCCAATCTGATTTGCGACGTACGTAGACTTAGCGCATTGGTCTTAGGACGCGAAGCCGGTCAAACAGTCAAACATACGGATAAGAACAGAGGTTCCTCGTATAAAGGGATTTTTGCTCGTAGACCCTCGAAGATGGTTATTAGCGTGCGTACGTACCCCTACCAACTTCACCACGTAGAGATGATCTTGGTGTGATCTATCGTGTAACCTAGCATCCCAATAGACAACGGCGGATATAGGATTTTAATCTACTGGGGCTATTTTGAAATTTTTGAGGGGGTCACATCTTTTTTTTAATACTTTCTAATTCAAGTTATATTTTTTGATAAAAACTCTTAAAATTTAAATCTTTTATCGAAATCCAGTGGGGTCATGTGACCCCACCAGCCCCTTCGAAGGCCCGCCAACTCTCTCTCTCTCTCTCTCAATTGACCAGCCGGCACCTAAAGGAGAACATCGGGTCAAAAGAAAAAAAACATAATGACAGTTATTTCTAACACCTATGGCTGTAGTCCATATTCAATGTTTGCGGTGCCATGCTTTCATCGGTTTTCTTGAGGGGCATAAATACAATGAAACGCTAGAGAGGGAGGAGGGTTATGTACGCAAGAAGCGACAATTAATAGAACAGAGTGGGCGAGCAGCGCCTCGAGCCATTAACTCGAGAATATGGGCAGTAAATTAAAGCGTTCCCGAGCTAATATATATATATGTATAAAATAAAGAGAAGCGGCGGTGGACATATTGACGAAGGGGTGTCCGCTAGACGCCGGAGCACGGACGGCCGCCGGCAGCTGCGCGCCTAGGCGGGTGGGCTGCGGCCAGCCTTGGCTGCTTGCCTGCTCTCTCTCTCTCTCTCTCTCTAAATAAATAATAATATATAAAGATACCTGTCTATCTATATATGCCTCTCTCTCGATCACACTGTCTCTGGGATCGTAACGCATGAAGAGAGGTGGGAGCTACGATGTCGTGTGGCTCGCTCGTGAAGCTTGAGAAAGCAAGCTTTGGATGTCTTTTTTTTTAATTTGAAACAAAACGTATATTTACTAATGAAACAAGGTAGCTTAGAAAGCAAGCTTTGGGTGTCGAGCGAAGCAGTTTGATTATCCTCCGATCGAAGGAGAGGAAAACTTACACGATAATAATAGTGAGTCACACAAGTTAAATCATATTTAAACGTGCGGGTCTTAGTGTTTTTTTTTTTTGTTAAGGAGCGAAAATGTTCTTATACATCAATCTATATCAATTTTCATATCTATGCGGATGGGGGTTAATTAAGTTGGAGGGGGAGAGACTTCTCTCTCTGACAAGAGACTAATTAATGTGATCTCATCTCGTCTCATATTGGATGGGCGGGTCGAGGCCGACTCCCCCCCCCCCCCCCCCCCCAAAAAAAAGAATCGATTTAACTTAATTATATCATGTCAAATGAGTAGATTGAACCGGGGGAAAAATGGGAGTTGTTAAGTAGTACTTGAATTTGGGCGAACTTCATTTTCGAGTTGATAAAGTTCACCAGCGGTTTTTAAGTATTTTTTTATCAATAATTCGGTTAAACATTCATTTTTAAAACAATTACAAACACTTGACCTGCATAGTGTTCATCAGACATGATAACCAAGTCAGGAGGTTAGGCTTAATTTGAACCGAAGTTTCGTAAACGGCTTCAAAATGATTTGAGTTTTATAAATTAATTAACTTGGTTCAAACTCAAACTGGAGTTTGGAATGAGCACTTTTATTCAAGTTTGTATTTGTTAGGTTGATTAAGCCAAGTTCATCTCAAAAAAATTCTGGTACCAAACGAGTCTCGCCTTAATGATCAGCCAAACAACTAGATTGATTAACAGTAGTAGTACTTGGTGGTTTTAGACTGTCTGTATCCCCGGCCGGCATGCAGCTGCTGGTCCTCTCATCTATGTAAGAAGCTGGATGATGATCTTCGGCTCTGGGCTGTATATATCGGAAGGTGTGATCAGATGAATGAGACGGTGATAACATCGATCAGGTTGAGCTGTGAGTCGTGACCGCTGGAGAAGATGGATGGACGGATAGCTGTTTGGGTTTGACCACGCACTCACTACACTAGCGAGGTGATTCAGTTCATCTTCTTCTCTCCTTCTCTTTGGAAGGAGGGGGTGCCGCCACTAAGGGGCATCTCTTGATCCGGATGCCTCTTCCTTTGCCTCTTTTTCTTCCCCGGCCCCCTTTTCTGGTACACCATTCAAACACGTTGTGCTGCTGGGTCTTCCATGCATGCAGCCAGAAACCGAGACCAAGAGAGGTCCAAAGGCAGGATTATGTGTGCTGGTGAGATTAGAACTGTTCCTGATCAACACAGATTTGACGAGCAGAATATATATATATATATATATATATATATATGTATAAGACATATAAATATATCTAGATTTGTATTAATTTGAGTCAACGTGCACAAGTAAATTAATTAATTATCCCCCAGTCATTTGAAGCTCACTTTCTTTCCTGATTTCATACACTATGCTAGAAGTGGCCTAGCTAGATGGCTTCATGAAGTGACCGGGTCTCTCTCTCTCTCTCTCTCTCTCTCTCTCTCTCTCTCTCTCTCTCTCTCTATATATATATATATATATATAGGAGAAATGAACTGCCGCCCCTAGGGGTGCCTTTATTTTTTAGTCGCATGACTCATTTTCATTATTTTATAATCTCATTTTCAAAATCATTAAAACTTCCGCCCACATTTTCTTACCATACCGTTAAGTGTATAAAACTTCATTTATTTCTCCCCCTTTTAACATCGCCTTATTGTTCAAACTTCAAAACACAGTTACGCAATAAACATGCAAAATAAGATTAACAAGATACGAATGATAAAGTGTTCACACACTTATATATCGTATGGACTTTAATTTTTTATTTTGATAAAAAATGTGATTAATAAGATATAAGATATGTCGTAAATTTTATTAAGTGAAAATGAATGGAATTAATCGGATTTATGTAATGTCCAGCGTGAACTCTTGTTATTATGGACTAACTGATGCAGTAAAATTAGTTTTTCCATTTTGATGTAAAATAAGATTAATAGAGTATAAAATATGTGGTAAAATTAAAATATAATTTTTCACTTTTATTATCAACAAAATATGTTCTAAAAAATTAGTGATGGTTTACTCTAATTACGGATAAAATATGTTGTAAAGACCAACATTTATTTATAAAAGATGTAATAAATGCATTAACTCTTATTAAAAATGTAATTAAAATCGAAACAAACACTCAGTGACATAATCTTACAACCTAGTCGTTGGTGCAAATGCAAGTCTCACCAACCTATTTAAACATAAATATAATAGAAACATACATTAATCTTATAAAGAGTCATTTCTTAATTTTTTTCATTCTCGTCATCTCTCAATGTATAAATCCAAATCACAGAGATAGTTTGTCCATGTACATACATAATATGCATTTTAAGTCAAGATAAATACATTTTTAAAGAGAATTGCCTTCTGCTTGCACAATCGATGAAACATGCAAATACAAATCAACTTCATGAATCAAAGCAATCATGAGATGAAAAAGAGACAAGGTAGAAATGAAACAAGATAGGACTATTTCAAAGTCTCACATTGGTGATTCATCTTTTTTGATCACATATAATTCTCACAAACATAAATAAATCAAAGACAAACATACATAACACGATCCCTAAATTCACATTCAAATTAGCTTCCATCTCCTTCTACATGTGATCCAGTACCTACTCTACCCCCCACTATGTCACCTCTGGAACCTAATCTCTCACTTGAGGAAGAATCCATATTATCCTAGTTTAAGATGATGCTCACCCTGACCCACACCCCTAATCCTACTCACATTGTGGAGCAATCTGAACCAGTCAATACTATATGCAGGAGATCTGTTATCATCAAAATCCTATCCACCCAGAAAACTAGATCTGTTGGTTTTAAAGAGTGGATTAGGAAGATGTGGAGCCCTTCCCATCCATGGTTACTCCTGGACTATCCCAGTGAAGCCTTTCTACTCATTCTACAATTAGAGGAAGAGGTTGATAAGATTTGTTGAAGAGCCCTTTGGTTCTACAACAATGACATTGTCCTACTAGAAAGTGACAAGTTCTTACTCTCCTACAGAATGCATATTAAAGATGTTGAACATCTAAGTCAAGATTTTCGATCTATCTCAAGAATTGTTAGAGAAAAAAACATTGTTATGAGTATAGCTCAACATATCAAGTAGCCTTTAAAGTTGTCGCTAAAACTTGTGGAATCATAGAGCCTCTTTGTTAGAATTAAACTACACATGTCCATTGTTAATCATTTGCCTACAGAGGTGTTGGTCATCATTCCTAATGGAGCAATAAGATTATATGAAATAGATTTTGAAAGAATTATATGGTTTTTCTTCTCCTAAGCCGTGTCTTCCTCTTGATGCCTAAAATGTTATGTAAAAGGACATTGTCTTCATCTTTGGTGACTAGTTAACCATGGTAAGGAGAGCCACTAATGGGGGTCGCAAACCTCCACAATGCTGAGCATATGAGATTGAGCGGTAGAGTAGAGATGAAGAGGACACCCCTTTGAATGATTCATCTATGGTAGGTCCTGTAAACCATATCTCTCCACCACCCCAATGACCACACCTCTCCACCTTTTGCTGCCACCTCTGGGTTCTCTACTAGCCTTGCAAAAGTCCAACTCCTTCTTTATGTATGCTTTTGATGTCCTAAGTACTAAACTCTCAAACTGTTGAGTCGTCCTTACCACTTTGTCAATGGTATTGGTTGTACCTTATACCATTCCATGTGCATTAGAATGATAGCCCTCTTCATTCCCCTATCATTATTAATGATCTACACATTGACCCACCCCAAATACAAATATCAAATTACAATTAGAATCCCCATCCTGCTCATTGAGGTCTATGTCGAAAACCCCCATGAAGGGGCATAGTAGCAATTATAAGAACAAGAAGAAACTGTATAAACTTAAACATGGGACGTGGACTTGGATTGCCTTGATACAACCATTATTTCCTTCACTGTTGATATCCCTCTCCATCTAGAGGGAGGCTTAAGGGTAGATACAGCTGACCCATATAAGTTGCCCCCCTTCCAAATGAAGTTTATCTCTTGGAACTGTTGGAGAGCGAGTGGGTGCTAGACAATCCAGCATATTGATCGGTTCACCCATTCCATTAAACTAGATTTTTACTTTCTTTTCGAAACCAAGAGCTCTAATCCAGTTAGCTTAGATTTTTTTTTAACTGCAGGGGTATCAAAAATTACCACATTGTCCCATCCACTGACCAAGCTGGGGGACTCTGGTTATGGTGATCCGACAATAGGAAGTTTGACATCATTGTTACTAACAAGAATTGGATTGGAGGCATTGTGCACGATCATTTTTCTCCCTCTAAATGGCTGCTCATTTCTACATATGCTCCGATTAGTGGTAGAGATAGATTTTAATGAGGGATCGCATGTCTCGGACCATCAAGGAGGTTGATCTTCTTATTTTCCTTGTTGGTGATTGGAACTACATTAGAAATAAGTTAGAAAAGTGGGGTGGCGACAACTTAGAGCATTTTTTATTGCTCACTTTAAGCATTTTAGTCAGGCTAATGGGCTCTTAGACATCCATAAGGAAAGTCTTATTTATATTTGAAACAACAAAAGATCCTTGAAGTTTAATGCTTGGGAAATACTCGACAGGTACCTGATGGGAGTGTAAACAGAATCCGATATTCTAATATTTCGATTTGATTCTGATAAAAATTAATGAGTTTGAAACTTTTTTTTGTATCCTATAAGCTATCAGAATCAGAATCGGATATTTCGGTAGTTTATTGGAATAGGAATCAGTTGATTCCGTTTTCATTAATCTGATTTCAATAAAAAACAAATATATAAATAAAATAAAATATATTATAAAATATATTATATAAATTGATAACATGATAAAAATAAAATTTTAAAGAGATAATATCGAATTTTAGTAATTATATGTGAATTATTAACTCATTTTTGAATAAAAATTAATATTTAATATATATTTTGGAAATATTAGTTTCGGATCCGATTTCGATAATGGAATCAGAATCGGATCAAAATCGAAACATAATGTTTCCGAAATTATCGAAATCGGAATCGAAGCCCTGTAGCCCTTATCGGAAATGGAATTAGACTGGTGATTCCACTACCGAATCCAACCCGTTTATAGCCCTAGTGCCTGGTGTCAGTTGCCTCGTTTACTTTGTTCCCTACCTAACAATTGCACACTTTACCATTTTACTCCAATGATCATAGTCCTCTATATATAAATACAAATCCTCCAACTAGGCCTAGAAAGAACTGGTTTAAATTGAAATGCACTTGGTTCTCTCACCCTTCTATCAATGACTTAGCTTCTAATACTTGGTAACAATCCCTATTTTCTACAGCTAGCTATGCAAGTAAAATGAAATTTGTTTGGTAGGAAATGGCCTAATTGAGAAGGTAGGTTTTTGGCAACCTTAGTCACCAAGTTAAATCATCCAAAGAAAGGCTTTCTCAACTTGAAAAGAAGCTGGACTGGTTAGAGTACATAGAAGAGATCTACTAGCGACAATGGGCAAAAGCTTGCTAACATACCTATAGACACAAATTTTGTCTATTTGAAGAGTTTAATATCTATGTTTTCTTAGGAAATACTCAAAATTTCTAAAAACGGGTCATATATGAAACGGGTCTCTAGACAGGGTAATGACCCCCCATCTGGGATGCTAAGCGACCTAGGACCAGGGTCACTACTGATTCTCGCACGAACTCGACAACTTTGACTATGGTAGGTGGGCATTAAACTTCGGTCAGGTATGAAAACATCTCGTTGATCGGTTCCCAGCCACTGTGATGTATGAACCGTCCGAAGTGACCCGTGAGCAGCACAATCCTGACCGAGCGATCGGGAGTGAACAATGTGGTGGCGTCCTGTCAACCGAGATGCCAAATACTGTAGCAAGCCCCGTTGAACACGCGAATAACTTTCGGCACATGTGTATTTAATGGCATTTATGATTCTACAAGTGACCCGACAGGTGGGTCACTTTCTATCTTGCCTGTCACTTTCAACTTTTTGAAATGCCCTTTGCCATTGAGTTTATAAAAAGACATCCCCTAACCACATTCAAGGGGATTGAAAATTGTTTTCAAAGCTCCAAGAGGTCATTCTAGAGGGTATTAAGAGCTCCATGCCATCTCTCTCCCCCAAGCTTTATTGTACGAGAGTTTGAGAGCTTCCCATCCCATCCACCTCTAAAAATCGACATTTTCTACATTGTTTCTTCACTGCCATCCATTTTGAAGCTTCTCAAACTCCTTCATCAAGGAAGATAACATCATCCACGTCTAAGAAGCTCTTAAGAGTTGTCATCAAGCTTTAAAGACCGTCTAGAAAGGTTGTGGGAGCATCCGGGAGCAAGGAGCCCCTAGTGACCCACCTATCGAGGCACTTGGTGACTCGCTGACCAGGTTGCTTGGTGACCTAGGCCCTGGGACGCCAGTCACTCTAGACAACTATTTTTGGAGCCCAATCCTTTTTTCTTCCCCATGTCCTTGTATTGCTTTACTTCCATGTTTCTCATCTTAGATCTGATAGAAATGTATGCCCTACAAGTCAATCATATATGATAGGGGTGGGCACAAAACGGTTCAAACCGAGAAACCAAACCGAACCAGCCCATTCGGTTCGGTTTGGTTCGGTTTGGACCCCCTTTCGATTTGGAAAATCTCCAAACCGATTTAAACCAAACCAAACCGTTTAAACCGATTTAATCAAAAATATATAAAAAACTATTATAGTATTAATAAAAATGATATTTTTATAAATTTTATAATAGAATAATATTTATTTTCATTATTTTAACCTAAAATTAGTATATATATGTAAAAAATAATTAATTTAAATCTTTTTATTTATTTTTGGTTTAAACCGAACCAAACCGAACCAAACCGAATTGATTCGGTTTGGTTTGGTTCGGTTTGGGAGGGTGATTCGGTTTGGTTCGGTTTGGAAAAAAATGGTCCAAACCGGACCAAACCGAACCGTGCCCACCCCTAATATATGATATGATTTGACATTTATAGAAATATCTCATTCAAATAATTAGATAAATCTTCATTACTAACTCTTATTAGATACATACAACATAATGAAGTCTTTGATCACATATAATGATAATTAAATCATGATGAGATCATGATAACAAGATTAATCATCTAGAGGTATGTGATCTAAATGTTCTTAGTCATAGAATCCTTGAGATGGGACATCAAAGAACTGGATAGACTAGTGTGTGATGTCTTCTCATATAATGAGGATGATCGATCTCATTAGTCATTAATGTGGAGACATTGATATACACATACATATGCTCATTGGTTGAATGAGTTCACTGAACTAATCAAATTATAAACCTATATGATATCTTACCGAAGTATCATCTATCATCACAGTTGCATAGTTGAACCTTTGACTTGAGTCGCTAAAGATACTTTATTGGATGGGACTTGTGCTTTGACTATTGACTTATGAATCACCATTTAGATGGTCCAGCATAGCGATAGATTGGGTACAAGAGAAATCCGATAGAGACAATTGAGCAGAAAACAATGGATCATTCACTTTCGGTAAGTGAGAGTAAATGTCCTATGGGATAGTACTTTAAATCTCTGGACATGGTAGAGAGGATAATTGAAAAAGATTTTTCCAATTGATCTAATTTTGAGTACAAGATCCTATAGAGTCAATGTTGTACTCCTTTCCGACTAGGACATTGAATGGACCAGGGTTGATATCCATGTAGTAAGTGATGATGGAAAGGTTCAATGGATATAAGATAATCTCCATAGCTATTTGAGAACTTGGGTTATGACTTGTACCCTTCATGATAGGTAGACTGATTAATTTATTATTGAATACAAAAATTAAATAAATTAAATAGAATTATTTTATTTTAAATAGGCCTCAACTAAATAAGTTATAGGGCCTAGTGGGCCATACACATAAGGACTTATCCATAAGTACAGGGGCAAGGGCGCAATTTATGGATATTTTGGTGCCACGTCCTCAACCCCCTCCCTACCTCATTCTCTCTTTGTAAGGCATCCATAGGCGATAGAGCTCTGTTTGGAAAGAGTTCTCGAGGTCGGGGCGAAGGAAGAACCTGTTGTGAATGAATTTCGTGTGAAAATCATTGGAAACTAGGCATTTAAATGAATTGAAGAGCTTAATAAGGTCTTCTTATTTCTCTTAATGAGATCAGATGAATCCTTATTAGGTATATTTGAACATGTTTCGATCAATTTTTGTTTTTCATTGTTCAATTCTGATTGAGACAAATTCTACATGAACCTATAAGAATTGTCGCTTTCGTTGTACAAAATTTTGTATAACAATTCCTTACAAGATCATCATGTTTAAATGCATATTTTAACTTAATCATCTCATCTTTCATTATCCAAAATACATAAAGGGGGTTGTGAGTTATTCCCAATCTAGTTAGTCTAATTTATTTTGTGGTTTTAATTTATTTCCTTTGTAAGATGCTTCACTTCCATAGTTCTAATTCATTTTCATTTGTTTTCGTGGCTTATTGATTTTGTAGGAACAACTAGTTGATGCTTCAAGCTCTTTCTCCTCGTCCGACCGAGAAGAAAGAAGAAGAAACCCATAATCTCCCAACAAAATCCCTTCTCTAAGGTACATTTTGTCACTCCGTTTTAATGCCTGCATTTACCTTTTTCTCTTCACTTTCGGAGTCCTCGACTCTTGGCGACCACAACAACACACACACACCACCAACTCTGGAAACCAAAAAAAAGGGCATGCCAGAAATGCATCCACAATACCTTGGGGGATAAATGTACACAAATTTTCCACGTCAAAGTTCTAAATAGAAGGTGATGTGATAGGATTCCTAGTGTTACCAAACTAGATGGCTCTTGGTCTTCGGATTTCAAAGATATCAAACAAGTGTTTACTTCTTTCTTTTAGTCTCTCTATTTCGATTTCCCACAAATGCTGAATTAGGGGTCATATCATTTTAATCTTCCTACTCTTATCCCAAATGATTGTCATCAATCAGGTCTTCCTTCATCCTTGGATGAAGTTAAACTAGTGGCTTTCTCATTCAATAGGATATTCACTCCTCCATCAACCACAATTTTCACATTGATATTATTTCTCAGGACCTTAACCATACGATTATTTCACTAATTCACAAACAGAAAAATATTGTTTCCTCATAGCACTATAGATCGATTAGCCTTTGTGATATTCTTCTTAAGGTTCTCACTAAGCTATTAGCTATTGCCCAAGCTCATGTCTAATCCTTAGACTGCCTTTGTCAAAGGTAGCCAAGCCTAGGACAACATCATTATCATTCAAGAGATTATGAATTCATTCAAGTGGAACGAGGAGATCAAGATATTCATGGTCAAGCTTGACATCCATGAGGCTTTTGATAAGTTCAAATGGGAATTTCTAAACCTCATGTTGGTAAATTTCAATTTTCCTCTCACTTGTCAAGCTTAATTATGCAATGCAAGAAATCATCTTCCTACTTAGTTAACCTTAACGGTCACATTATTGGTTTTATCACTCCAGCTATAGGTACATGACAGGGCTACCCCCATGTCTCCTTACCTATATACATTATGTGTGCCGAGGCTCTTTCTTCTATGATAAATAAAGCTGTGACATTGCAAAAGGTAAATTTTCTATTATGTTTACCACCTGAGGGGAACTGAAAATCACTCACTTAATCTTTGCAAATGATTTGGTATGTTGTGAAATTGCAAAAGAAGAGAAGGTCTGCACTTGATGTCTATTCTTATTGATTATGAATCCATTTCTGGGTAGACTATCAATAAATCAAAGTATAAGATCTATATCAACAAAATTGTCCCTCTATAACTCATAATAGGGTATGTCATTTATCGGGTTTCCCTTTGGCATCTAAAGTAGCCGTTTCTCTTGACATTCCTATTGATTCTTTTAGAGGTAAAGCCATGCACTAGGACAATTTGATTTGGGATTATCAAAAGAAACTAACAGGTTGGAAGCCAAATATTCTCTCAACAACCGGTAGAACCACTCTCTTGATGTCTACTACTAATCACATTCTGATCACTTCTAGGATGTCAAGGCGAAGCACTCAGATTTAGCTAGCTATTTGAGTTAAACCTCATTATCCAAGCTAGCCATTGAAAAATTAAATATGATTCAAAGGTAAATATATGGTGCCATAATTAGATTCTTGATTGATGGGGACCCTCGGTTATAAAACAATAAACTATCTCTCCTCATATTCTTGTTTAAGATTTGATTGTTTAAGGAAGATGGAACCTTAAAGCTATCAAGCTTTGGCTTGATGATCATTCCATGAAAAGGATTATGAAAACTCCCATCCATTAGTATCTACAAAAGGATATGCAAATATGTCCCTTTATCTTGGACAAGGTTTTTACTACTAAATCTACATACGATTTTCTCAATGATTTGAATATCCCTCCATGCTCCTATGATATGAATATTTGGTGTAAGTTTTGGCACTTATCGGTAGGTAAGTTCTTACCTCATAAGCTTATTATTTTTCCTTTGAAATGGTTTTACCCACAACGTTTTTACTAATAGTGAGGTCCACAGGAGGTGCCCCCCACATTGACCCCATTTGTAATTTCTATTTGGGGGAATCGGAAATAGTTGACCACCTTTTCTTTAAATGCTATCATAGCATAGCAAATTGAATGGCCTCCAATTTGTGTAGCAATGAGGCATGCAATTCTCCATCCTTCCAAGATTGGACACTTGGTTGCAATGGTTATCGCACCTTGATACTTCACTCAGTAGGTAATGGGTTATTGAGATTTCTATTATTTGCCACCTATGGAAAGCAAGATGTAACTCCACCTTCCATCTGGCTAAGGAAGTCCCTCTTTGAATTCTGAATTCAACCATTTGGGATGTGGAATTTTTTATCTCTCATCCTCCCCAACAGCTCACAACATCACCATCTGGTCTCCTCCGTCATTGAATCATCTAAATAATAATGTTGATTGTGAATCCAATGGACTTACAAGGTGATGACTATGCTAGTGAGAAATGTAGCAGGGAGTCTCACCTACTGGAAGGTGCGCTACTCCAGATCCAATCATTCACAAATTTTTGAGGTAGAGGCCATCATTGAAGCATGCTTGTGGATAGTTCAATCCAACAACAATGCTATTATGAAAATCAATGCTAAGCTGGTTGTTGATGCCAATCTAGGATTAGGTCCTGCCCTCTAGTGGGCTATCACATTATGATGGTGTGTTGTCAGCTACTCTCTATAGGTAATTTCTCCATTACCTTTGCTCCTTGTACTTGTAATCATGCTGCTTGTTTACTTGCTAAATGGGCAATGGATGCCGGCGTAGGTTTGGCTGGTTATTCGTTTGTTGTCCCACGCTCCATGTGGGATCAACTATGTGTAGACATGCCTGGGTGATTTTTATAATAGCAGTAACCTTTCCCTTTAAAAGACAAAAAAAGATTAGATTGGAAGCAATGCCTTGAAGACCTTCTTTGAGCACAATATGCATCATGTATGCTATTTCAAGCGAGAGGTCCATATCTCTTCACTTCTGTTGGTTGGGGTTTAGGAGGGCATACCCTTTTGTCAAGATCAAGCCCCCTCGACCTTTGGCATTACATCAAAAGCCCAAGCTGATGGTGAAGGCTAACCATATATTTATTATTTTAGTTGCCCAATCTCATGCCATTGGCATAAATAAATCAACCTTGGAATTTCTCATTTTGCCTCTCCAATTAACCAATGCCTTTAGAGCCAACGTGTTTGTATATATATGCTAATATATGAGAAGAAGGAATTATTCAATAAGCCCTGCAGATTGGAGTTAGTTGAGCTCCAGATCTATGTATACACCTTGATCCTAATAAATATATCTTTGTACATACCTATATGAAACCTGATTTAAATCCCGATTCATGGTCAATACTCGCAAACCAAGATCATGGGTGGGTGTGACCAGGGGAGATCTCGAGCAAATGTGGATACTGGAGAGTCTTGGTGCTAATAAATTTGCTCTTATTTAGAAAAAAGACCATCTTTAGAACAAAGGATGAGTTGAAAAGTACTTTGGATTCACTTCGTTTTATAGAAAGTATTAAGTGCCCATTTTGCAAATGAGGTAGTCCTCATCAGCTGCCTACTAGTTTCAGTGGCCTTCCAATTCTTCTAGCAGTTCCTGATTTGACCCCCTCTTCCCTGTATCAGCTTCTCTCAACTGAATGGACTTACATGATTTTTCTGGAACTGGTGATCCCCCGAAACTGCAAATGATGTTCTGCCCACAGCGTTAATGAACCAGCATATATTGACTCCAACCCTAATATTTTAGCAGCAACACCAGTCAGAGTCACAAACACCCCCTTCATCTTTTGTTTTTATATCTCCATTTGACCAAGTGTTGGCTGCTGGAAAAGACCAAATAAGGAGCTGTGTGACCTCCCAGAATGCTACATGATACCAGTTTGTACGCAGCTAATAATATGACTAGAGATGGGGGTAGCAGCAAGCTCATACTGACACCCGTTGACAGCTAATTTGGGTCTCTAGTTAGGTTTTCTTGCTGATAATGCTGAAAACTTGAACCTATCCGAAGTTTCTGAGATAATTTAGATCGGTTGATGACTACCAAATTGGTATTTAAACTTGATGCACCGAATAGATTTGGATAAATGTGGAAGAAACAAATATATATAAATTGTTTGATGATCCAGGCAAATGCGTAGAATAAACAAATATAGATTGTTTGGTACTCAGAACACACATACACACACATATATAGAAGTCATCTTCCTCTTCTATCTGTTTCTTTTATATATAAATAAAAAATGATTGAAATTTGAAAAATGGATAGCTTATAAGAAATAAAAACAAGATTGTTTGGCAATCAAAGTTTGAAACAAAACGGCTACTTAAATACACACTTTATTGAAATGATCATATTTTGGTACGAACAATATCTTACTTCAATGGGATAAAAATAATGTTTAAATACATCTAGATCTACTTTTTTATACCATCACAAAGTCAGCTATTCTAAACAAGTTAATAGAGATAACATTACCTAGATGAGAATGTGACAGTTTGGAAATATGCTCGATCTATTGTAACACGTATAGTTGCTTACCACATAGGAAGTCTCAAACACCTGCAAGAGTACTGGAGAGGTGCTGTGCGTTCTGTGCCAAGTGGAGGGAATTCCACTTAGCAATTCAGACGATGACCATCTGATTAACCCAAAGAAGTGGTAGATCTTTTGCATTTTTCAGACAATTTAAATATACTTTCATCAGACCAAGATTTCAGAAGATATTCAGGATAATCCAATGTCGCTTTAGCCTCATCCTCAAGCACCCAGATGCTGTTCTCTTTAAAGGTCTGAACCCTTTATCGTTTGACTACATTATCTCTAAAAGATTATCTTCGTGATCTACTGCACTTGAAAAAGGCTATAAGCATCAAAACTCGAACGGTCTTTCTTTCTTTGTACTCTTTCTCATTAGGTGTTGTGCTTTTTACAGGGAAGTTAAAAGAACCGTCGGATACGATTCTATCATGGTAAAGTTTGTCAACGATTATAATCATGCAGGCAAGCAATTACTGCCCCCCGCCGTCGGTTGGGCCTAGATCTAAAAAAAGATAACTCTATACGATTGATAATTTAACAAACCTAGTCATTAAACATAACTCTATATAATTGATGACACCTTGAATTGCAAAATATTTTTAATAAAAAAAGTATATCTTAAATTATTTTTTTAATAAAATTTTAGACTTGTTTGACTTACTCTGACCCGCTTCAAGTCGCACGACAGCCCTCTTAAGATCCGCAGACTATAATAAATCTGGTCCATATATTTAGCTCACGGCCCATTTCAAACCCTAGTTACTAGTAGTCCGATCTCTTCTCCCTCCACTCTTGTGCTCCTGTGAACAGCGTTAGGTTAGGTGACAGCCGAAGCTACAGGAAGGTGAACCTTTTACCCTTTTGGTCTAGCCGTCTAGAGTCTCTAGACTACCAACCATTTATCAAGAAAAGGAGATGTGCTGGGCCTTCGGTGAACCAACGCACTGCGTTGGGTAGGTCTAAAACGTAGATCAATAATCGATTTGGATGTCACACCATGAACTCCTAGATTTATAGTTTTATACTTCCCAAATTGAGGTTACCCAGTAGGGGTAAATCTAAAGCTTTGCCTGTATTTCAAAGTTCAAACCACAATCTTTGGTTTGAGAAGATCCATTCCACGAACCCTACGATCATCACGGGTCGGAATAACTAGGCAGAGGTGTTCATAGTTGAGTTTGAATTGATTCTTCAGGTTTAAAACTTCTTTTTTTTTCTTCTTCTTTAAGTGAGTGAATTGGAACTCATCTCTCTCAAGCTCAACCTACCTGAACCAGGCAAACAACACTTTAGTTGATCGGCGCTATTCTTCTTATATGTGTTCGCACCTTGCAAACAAAATCAGGTTAACAACTGTCAAAACAATTATCAAAGAACAGATATGCAAGTATTATTTGATAAATTTTATCGCGTTCAACGATTTAGTCTGATGTGGATGGTTCCTTATTCAAAGTCAAACCGACGACTTGATCAAATCAAATAACACAAAATTAAACCACCGGATACAGTTCGATTTATCGATTTAAATTGAACGAGGAGCACCCTGATGTGACAGGCAAAAGACTCGGTTAGGCAAAAGATGCAGAGTCATTGATATGACCAAATGGAAGCGCTCCTTGACATGGTCCCAAGGGCTCATGTGACAGATTGTGGGCCACCACCGTTTCTTCTTAATGTGGGCAAGCCAAATCCATTAATTGCAAAAATGGAAGATATGAAGAGAAAAAAGAACACAAAAGTCTACCGAGATGATTGAAAGAAAACACCTTCAACGCATCAAAATACTAGGAGAAAAACTTCTTCCACTTCTGAACGTTGAGAACTTGAGACCCGTCGCTGTTGGAAATGAATTACATGATTTCGATACACTGAAGTGGGCATTGACTCAATAAAAGTACAACTTGATCGGCTATGTTGAAACTTTATTTACAAGAAATGCCCTTCCTTAGATCTTGAACAACGAACAGGGTGCTTTTGGGAGGCTCCAAGGTAAACACCAACACCTAAAAGCTCGTTTTGAATTGACCATGTTCATGAAGAAACAGGTGTTCTCTACTCGCTTGAGACGATAACATGTGAACACCCCAAAATCCGAAAAACCTTCCTTCTCCAATATCAAGAATAAAATCACTCAGAGCGACAGGATGAGAGCTGGTGGGCATAGAGATACTTAAACCAAGCCAAACAGGCGATAACTAAATTGGCAATATTGAATAACCCTAGTGAACAATCCGGATCATGAGTCAACCAATGGGTGATAGCAAAGTCACTTAAGCGGATGCCACGTCAGCTGAAAATCCTCAAGAAGATAAGAATTATTACCTGCAAATTGAGGTGATTTGTGAAAAGCTATTTTAATATCCAATCAACTAATCCCTTTGTGCTAGGGGTGCACATGGGTGGGAATGATCCAGGTTGGGGCATTTGCTCCAACCCGAAATGAACCAGGTTCAGCCAACATAAACCGAACCAAAGCGATCTTGTTCAAATGGCAAATGAATAAATATTATTTAAAATAATTTAGAATCAATTTATAGGTTTGAAATACCTAAAATTCTATATTTTGACATCAAATTATGTGAAGTATTACTATAAACATCATAACATTTAGTATATTACAATTTAGTTCGAATTGACCGTCTGGTTTGGTTTCACTGATTTATGGAACTGGACCAAACTATCACATGGTTCAAACCAAACCGAAGTGGCTGGTTTGGTTCAATTCATCGGGTTAAACCAAACAGTGATCTCTACTTTGTGCTATAGGGATGGATCCACTTACGGATTATCAAATCGAACTACAACGCAGGTTATATTGTCTGAACTTCCTCGAGAATAGGCTGCTTCTATTAGCTTTTTTGCGGATGCTTCCGCATCAGAAATAGAATACACCAAGTCCACGGCATCCTGTTTGTGGAGAACACGCCTTAGACAGTTCATGGAGAAAGGCAAGATAAAAGAAATAACAGGAAGTGCTAGTTTGGAGAAAGGGTAAGATTTAATAAATAACAAGAAATGCCTAGCATTGATTGGCAATAAGCTCTCAGGTTAATCAAACATTCCACCTTTTTCGGGGGGTTTTACATATAGTACTCATAACTTTTATATTTTAAAATGTCCAACAGAATCTTTGAAAATCCTTAAAATTTTTTGTTGTTGAAAAATAAGTATCTAGATGTAAAAATCTCCTAAAATATTGTCAACCAACGTTTCTTTATCTTTTCAATTTTCTAGAGGGATAGATGGAAAGTGAAAACGAGGGGAGGGACTTGATGACTGACGTAGAGGGAGAGGATATTTTAATCAAGAAGATTAAAAATATATATAAATAATATAGGTGGGAATTTATAGAGAGTAGACAATTATTTTCAAACAACCAAAGATTTTAGGGACTTTTTAAATTTTTAAATTTTGACAAGGATGTATTTGAAAATATAAATAATTATAGAGATTAACATCTAAAAATCCCTTTCTTCTGTCCAGAAGAAGCACATAAAAGCATAGACTATAATGGCCACAATCTTGCTTGTAAGATAAATTGGCTACGGCTTCACGTTATAGACTACTAAAGATGCTTTTAATATAAAAGGCCTTTAAAAATTAAATTTAATAATATTTTATATCTTTTCAACTAACACAAATTTATTTTTGGCGTCCAGAGTCACTATGCTAGAGGCTAAACAAAAGATACTGGTCCCCAGCATAAATTTTAACAGCATGTTTGGATACAGTTTTCCTTCTCTTCATCTAACTCAAAAGAAAGAAGGGATAGACTTCTTGGGTTTTGGCCACTTTTATCCAAAACATAAAGTGATCTCTCCGCTTTGTGCTCTAAAAACGTAAAGAGCTGTTTTCCAGTTTGGTTTTCAATAGAAACACAGATCTCCATTTGAAAGCTACATTTAATGTACTCTTAAACTTCACGCAATTCATTCCGGGATGGATTTGATTAAAACTACCCGTTTCAATGAGATCTATTATGCCCTGTTTGTTACAGTATCAAACACAACACTATATCAATTTTGATATTGATATTTGTAGAGGATAGAGTATCAATATCAAAATAGATACAAATGGATGCTTGCATTACATAGCATGTTTTGTTTGCACATATTGATAATATGTATCAATATCAATTTCAAAATTGATAGGGATAGATGTGTTCAACACACAGTTACCAACGAGGTGTAAAGTAGTGTTCTTAATGGTCTAGTTTAAAGTCACATAAACATGCTACTTTTTCTTGCAATTCCCTAGTCAACAAAGTCTTCAGTGACAATTTCAATACCATCCTTAATTGCATCATCTATTTGAAATAGAAGGGTTTGATTAACCAGGTTTTAATATCCAAACGAATCAGAAAAAGTCGAGTAAGCAAATTATTCCACCTTCAAGGGAGTGTCTACATATCCATCTTAAAATCTCATCTTCACTTCCAAGAAGCACCTGATACAATACTTGCAGACATTTTTGTATATAGTTTTAAGCTTTCATAACAAGGAAAATTGCTGCTTTGGTCCTTTTCTCACAACTTAACTAAACTCAACTTGAGCTTTAATCCCAAAATAATTAGAACCGACCAAATGGACCCACTCACGTCAATTTTGAGTTACTTCTTTAAAGATATTTAAATCATCCAAATTTATTGTATTATCCTCCAAATTAACTTAGGTCTATAATGTCCTTTTTTGTTTATGTTATTTTAATATTTTTTACTTTTCTAAAAAAAGTCTTCTTGGGCATGCATTTATCCATCTTACCATTCTCATCTCAACAAAACTTATTTAGGAAACATATTTTTTTATTGTCTAACATTCTCTACGATACAACATTGCAAATTTTGTAATTATATTCTAAAATTTTTCTACCAACTTTAGTGGAATTTTACGATCACTTACAACCCCATGTAGTCAATCTCCACTTCATCCAACATGTTATAATCCTATGATTAACATTTTCATTACATTCTCCATCTTTCTAAATAATTGATCTAAGATAATTAAACTAAGTTTTTTGATATAAAATTACCTCATCCATACTAACTCCACCATCTTCTCTTTGGTTTTTAGTTTTATTAAATTTATAATACATATATTACACCGTGTTTGGTAACTGTATTGAACACATTTATCACTATTAATTTTAAAATTCATAGTGATAGAAATCAAGATAAGTAATACAGGTGTTCACATGTATCAATTTTGATATTTAATACTCCATCCCAAGGTAGGCGGGGTTTGGGGTCAACTGGGTCAGCCCGGCTCAAGTTGACCTGATTGGACCTGGTCATGACCCAATTTAAACTAGACCCAATAATAAATAAATAAATAATAAAATTACAAAAATTTAACAAATCTAAAACAATAGAAAATACAACAAGAATTTTTTTTATCCATTTCTATACAAATTTTTGCAAGTTGTGGTTCTTCTACATAATTTATATACTCTTCTAAAGATATTTGGAAAAAGTATATATGATTGTAAGTGTATGAATGCTCATAGTATTGTGCACTCCCATCTACAATCATCCTAATTTCGAGGATAACTTTCATTTAAAGACTTTCATCCATGGATTGCAGAATCGGCCGATCCGGATCGGGATCGGCCGATTCTTGGATCGGATCGGAACCCTCCGATCCGATTCCCGGCGGAACTACCGATCCGGACCGAAGATCAATCCGGATCGGTGTTTGTAGGTGGAATCGGTGCCGGAATCGACCGATTCGGTCGATTCTGGATCGATTCCGGCGATTCCCTCGCCGGAATCGACCCACAGGCTGCCGCGGCGGCCATCCCGCCGCGGCAGCCCTCTTCCCCGCCCTATCGGGCGGGAAAGATGATCCGGCGATTCAAGTGTATCGGGTCCCATGGACCCGATACGCCAACCGGTAGGGTATAAACCCTACCGGTTGAGGATCCGGTGACTTAAGTCACCGGATCCTATCCTTACCGGGTCCATCGGACCCGGTAAGGTCATCTTCCCCGCCCGATAGGGCGGGGAAGATGTCACGGCGGCAAGCTGCCGCCGTGGCGGTGATTTCGGGCCACTTTTGGGCCCGAAATCGCCCCAAAATGGGGTAGATCGGATCGGAATCCGATCTACCTCCTTATTTAGTTAATTTTTTGGTGTTTTAAGGTTTTTTTAAGGGTCGATCCGGATCGATTTTCCTTCCGACGAATCGGCCTGGATCGGTCCGATCCGATCCGATCCGGATCGGATCGGTCCCCACCGATCCAGGGACCGATTCCGATCCCGCGATCCTTGCTTTCATCTAGTTGACCTTACGTCTTCCATGATACTTTATCCAAAAAGTATATGTAAATTTGTGTTTCAGTGTTATTTTCACTAAAACTTCATATTTTCTTACATGTATTGACCAAAACATAGAAATGTTTGGTGAAAATAGTACCATAACACAAATCAAATTACATATAAAACTCAATAAGTGTGCTTTAATATAAAGATATCTTCTGCTGGATGTAAAGAATCTACCGAGCATCCGAGCCCTATAGAAAATAAAAAATTCTACCGAGTGATGGGTATGTGGGAGGAGAGGGAGGGTGTGGAAGAGTGGGAAGGACCACGGCTAGCCATTGAGCTAGCTGTTGGCGACCCTCGTGACCTGATTCTTGGGTCTTGTGACCCCCGTCCGGATTCAAATGGGTTGGGGTGAGCTGAATCAGCTGATTAGCCCAAAAACAAACTGGGTCCAGTCCAGGTCACAGCCTGACTTTCCATGCTCCATCCTCTACGGATACTCATATCCAAAACTAAAATAGTAGTATTTTTTTACACTCTAACAAACAATTCACAATGTCTTAGTTTTACTTTTACTTGTCTTGAAACCCTTAATCTAAACAACAAGATTTGCCATCTAGCGAGATTCACATGAGCCTTGCGAGCGGTAGAATAGGGTAGTCTGATTGCACGTGCCAATCACGTCTGACTGCAATTGCCATAGTGTAAAGGTGCTCGTATTGGGTCTATGGACCCAAAATTGTATATTCGATGCTTTGATACAAGATATCAGGTTTGGACCTAATATCGCTGGATTCTGGCACCAATTAAACCCCAAATGGGTTAGATCAGATCCAAATTCGATGTAAAATCTATTGATGAGCCAATTCTTAAATTTTTTTTCATGTTTTCTGATTTAAATTCTTTATGTAGAACATATCCAACGTATATCTATTCTAAGATCCAATCTCCCAAGATTTTTTTGAGATTCTCATGAGATCCTCTTCTCTTTCACGTCCCCGAAACGAAAGCCGAGATCCGATATGACAATCCTTGTTTTAGGGTAGTTTTCCACACTTATAACTTCCTATTCATTCTTTTTGTGTCTCATTTATCAATACGATGTGATCTACAAACATCACACACCGGTATATCATCTCACAAAGCCCTTTTCTCACAAGGAAAAGGATATCAACAGAATTTAATTCTCATGCCTGCTTTCACCCCTTCAGAATTTTTATTCCTTGCACCAGATTAATGAGTCTCTGACGAAATTAGTTAGCCCAACTCCAAAGAGACACCAGATTTATATTCCATCTTACGTAAGCTGGTTGATACACTTTCACACTGACCGATCCAGGAGAATTAACTCCAGGAAGCTGCTCCAACTTGGCATGAAAATGTTTCTCCTTTTGATATTTTTACCGTATTCCAAAGTGCAAAATATCATAACAGAACAATCTGGAGGGACTTCTACTTTATATACATCTGAAAATTGATTGTGATCCTGCTCGGCTTTTGGTTACATAATCAATTAATACATGCTTTTACAAGTCAAATCAGTTTAACTATTTCACATGAAAATCAATTCTCTCCTTTATATTTTTATATGCGTCTGAAAATTGATTATGACCTTGCCCAAATTTTTTATATTAATCAATTATCACTAGGGGTGCAAACATAATCCAAGATTATGATATTCCGATTCAATTCCAATTACAAATAATGGATTCATAATATTCTTATATCATATAAAGTTATAAACTATTAGAATTGACTCGGATATTGCAATAGCTTAATTATATAAAGACTAAAAAAGTAAAAGTAAAAGTAAAAATTTAAACACATCATGTACAAAATTTAATAGTAAAATAAGATTTATTTGCTGATTTTTTGATAAAAATTGATATATATTACAGGTTTTGAAAATTATTAGAATTGGAATCAGAATCACGTTAACTCTTAACAAAATCAGAATTGGAAACATGTAATACCGGCATCTGATTCATTTTCAGCCCTAGTTATCACACATTTCAATAAGCCAAAGAAGTAAAAAGATGACTCCTTACACCACAAGGATAAACAGAAATTACCTTGTTGGATAGAACATTCCAAAGCCCATCGCTCGCAATAATGAGAAATTCAACACCCTCAATTTCCTCCTCCTATGCAAGATTTGATGACAGCAACAGTCAGGAATACTTAGAGTAAGAAGCCACGGAGAGAACACTGGTATTTGGAGGTTAAAGATGATGTACACAGGTTTCAAGATAAATTGCTAAGGAATAATTAAATGACACTAAAATAAAAAGAAGAAACAATTTCTACCAAGATGGTAAAACCTGAGTTGCAAGGAACAATGATGCAAAACAATCAGTGGCATATATCATTCTAATGCCCCATAAAGGATAAGGCCACAACCCAAACACAACCGTTTGACAAAAAAAATCATCTTTGAATGGGCACATGATTATAACTGGCCACTCCTTCCTCTATGAAGTGGACATGTTTTAATTTCAGAAAAGCTACCTGAATTTCTGGTTCAGCAACAACAAATTGTTTGAGCAACTTGTCTCCAAATGCACGAGAAACAGCAAGAACCCCACCAACTCGCCAAGTCCCTAAACATGTTTCATCATCTTTATTAAGTAATATGTTGAAGCATAGCCACCGGCATAAACAGGAATGGGCTAAAGAGACATAACAAGAAAAAATTATGCTGTAGCAGGGAAGTTCTACCTGCCCAAATGATGAACCCGCCTGCATCTTCAATTCTCTGGCGCTCATCAGATCGATCAGGTTTGTGATCAACAGACAAAGGAATTGCTGCAATCAAACAAGATCAGTTGTGCTTTGAAAAATAGGACTGGCAAAATCTGCCAGAATTTGACAGCTCTTAGCATGACAGAAAAATGAGACTTTCCTTACTGAAAATTCTAAACTAGGTTCACAACAATCAACAACTGTAAGCTTTTAGAGTAAAAAGAGAACCTGATCCAGCTCTACAAGCTACCACTCTGGAATCCCCAACATTGGCAACAAGTAGTCTATCACCTATTAAAACTGCTGTTGATGCAGTTGAGCCAGCATCTCTTTGCTGACCTTTCTCTTCGTTAAGATAGTCACTATCTGTTTGTCTAAAAGCTTCAACTGCAATAATGTTAACCTTTTAGCAAAAATGAAACAAATACTGAACACACTCCAAATCAAGACCAGCATTTCAATTCTACTAACACAGACCAATAGCAGACTTTGTGTCTCTGATAAAGTCTGGATGTTTGCTCAAGTTGTTGAAAAGGTTATTCTTGACAAACTCAGCAGCTCGGGAACCACCATGACCTAAAGAGCACAATATAAATGAGTTCTAGCTGACTTCAACACTAAAAAACAAGCATTTACAACTTTCATACTGAAGCATGCCTCAAAAATAAGCATGTGCGAGCATACAATGTACTTGACAATTTACAATTTATACAAAAGATGGTGGAGCGGACACCAGATCACAAGATAGATTTGAATATTTTCAGAAAATGTACAGGTGACATTCTGATGGGGACATATTTTGGGTAAAATTTGAGCTTTCTTTTACTTGTGTCCCTGTGAGGACAAGTTTGTAAATAAAGGATTAGATGGTCTTTTTTTTTATTAAATGTCTCCTCCCTTCTATAAAAGAAGGACCAATGTACATACGAAAAGCAAGTGATTGGAATTTTTGGAGCCTCATCGGATTGGTGTCCCGAGCAGGGGGCTCTGCCCCAGTCTTCTTCCTCTTCCCACCCCCATGGCGATATCCCCTTGCTACTTCCTCCACCCTCCGGCAGGTGGCCGTTCCTATCCTCCTCCTCATCCTCTGGCCTCCGTGCCATTCCTCCTATCTTCCCCTTCTCGGTTCTTCTTCTTCCCCTTCGACAGCATCGAGCACCCCTTTTGCCATCCACATCGTCTTCTGTGGAGGAGCTCCCGGCGATCCCCAGAAGGACACTCCACCGTCTCCTCCTCCCTTCGGCTACGCGCAGCATCCAATGCCATCTCCCGCGCACGCCCCGGATCCCCGGCCTCGGCTTCCTCCCCGTCCGCCATCGGGGTCGTCGAGAAAGAACTGTGAAGGAGAAGAAGAAGCAGAAGAAGACATCGGTGAAGGAGGGAGAGGATCCGGCGATCCCCGAATCCCCCTCCCTCCGTGGCTCCTTCCCTACAGCCTCCTCCCACGGCGACGGCGAACTCCGCAGCTTCCCCCCATCGCCGTCCGGTTCTCCGTCGACCGCGAGGAAGCCGGCCGGACAACGCCGCGGCCATTCCCCGTCGGCACCGCAGCTCCCCCCCCCCCCGCTCTGCCTGCTACGCCGCCTGCGCATAGCAGCAGCCGGACGACGCGTTGTCCCGCCCGCCTCGGCGTTTTGTCGCGGCCCGCGCCCGCGTGGGCGCCCGGAGATGTCGCCACGGCGACGGACGGGTGACAGCGGCGATTCAGCCACGCGACCCCCCCTGGAGCGACCAGGACGGCGCCACGACCCCCACCCCCGCTCGGTTCCGCTCGCGCGCGGCCCGCGCGGCTCGCACCAGGCCGGTCCACAGCCCAGACCGGCCAACCGGCCGGTTCGACCAGGTCCAGACCCGGTTCACCCCGGTTCAGGCCGGTTCAATGTGTTTTGAGCCGGTTTTGACCGGTTCAGACCATAGTGGGGTCAGTTCAGGCCTGTTTCGACCGGTTCGGACCGGTTTAGGCCTATTTTGGGTTCGTTTAGGTGTTTTAACGGCGATTAGCGCCGGTTTATTTCGTTTTCGGTCGGTTTAGCCCGGTCTAGCCGGTTTGTCCCGCATCAGTTTGGTATCAGAGCCCGGAATCGACTCGTTCTCACGAGTTAAGTCTTGGGTACGTCCGAACCGGTTTAAAAACTCGAGGTCGAGTTTTCTCCCGGTCGGAGAGAATGATGGGGACATATTTTGGGTAAATTTTGAGCTTTCTTTTACCAGTGTCCCTACGAGGACAAGTTTGTAAATAGAGGATTATATGGTCTTTTTTTTATTAAATGTCTCCTCCCTTCTATAAAAGAAGGACCAATGTACATACGAAAAGCAAGTGATTGGAATTTTTGGAGCCTCATCGGATTGGTGTCCCGAGCAGGGGGCTCTGTCCCAGTCTTCTTCCTCTTCCCCTCCCCCCCCATGGCGATATCCCCTTGCTACTTCCTCCACCCTCCGGCAGGTGGCCGTTCCTATCCTCCTCCTCATCCTCTGGCCTCCGTGCCATTCCTCCTATCTTCCCCTTCTCGGTTCTTCTTCTTCCCCTTCGACAGCATCGAGCCCCCCTTCTGCCATCCACATTGTCTTCTTTGGAGGAGCTCCCGGCGATCCCTGGAAGGACACTCCACCGTCTCCTCCTCCCTTCGGCTACGCGCAGCATCCAATGCCATCTCCCGCGCACGCCCCGGATCCCCGGCCTCGGCTTCCTCCCCGTCCGCCATCGGGGTCGTCGAGAAAGAACTGTGAAGGAGAAGAAGAAGCGGAAGAAGACGTCGGTGAAGGAGGGAGAGGATCCGGCGATCCCCGAATCCCCCTCCCTCCGTGGCTCCTTCCCTGCAGCCTCCTCCCACGGCGACGGCGAACTCTGCAGCTTCCCCGGCCATTCCCCGTCGGCACCGCAGCTCCTCCCCCCCCCCCCCGCGCGCGCGCTCGCACGCTACGCCGCCGCGCACAGCGGCGGCCGGACAACAACGACGACGACGACGCGGCGTCCCGCCCGCCTCGGCGTTTTGTTGCGGCCCGCCCCCGCGTGGGCGCCGGAGATGTCGCCACGACGACGGACGGGTGACGGCGCCGATTTAGCCACGCGACCCTGGAGCGACCAGGACGACACCACGACCCCCACCCCCGCTCGGTTCCGCTCGCGCGCGGCCCGCGCGGCTCGCACCAGGCCGGTCCACGGCCCAGACTGGCCAACCGGCCGGTTCGACCGGGTCCAGACCCAGTTCAGGCCGGTTCAGTGCCTGAACCGCCCGGTTCAGTGTATTTTGAGCCGGTTTTGACCGGTTCAGACCATTGTGGGGTTGGTTCGGGCCGGTTTAGGCCTATTTTGGGTTCGTTTAGGTGTTTTAGCGGCGATTAGTACCGGTTTATTTCGTTTTCGGTCGGTTTAGCCCGGTCTAACCGGTTTGTCCCGCATCACATTCACATCAATCGGGATCCATTTGATTCGACGATTGAGTCATATCAATTTTGTTTAGAACCATTTGATTTTAGAAAAATTTACTTGCATTTTGTTGAATTTCCTTTAATGAGCAGCTTAAACATAATCTTGAGGATCATTTTCTGATTTTTATAGCATCATAGATACATGTTATTTTCTTTTTTCCTTTCAATACAATGTTACTGGACCGTTGTTGGACTTGGGCCTATAAATAGGGCCGTCCGGTCACGGTACACACTACACACCACCGATTGATGAAATGAAATGGTACCGTTGATTTTCTGGCTTGAATACATGTTTGACTTCCGACGATTGAAAGGTGATTGATCTCGTGGCTGACTCATTCGGACCAACTTATTCTCTCACCTCGACGCTGCGGAAGGCGATGGTGATTTCCTTAGATCGTCTCTTCTTCGCCTCCAATCTTTCCTGTGCGTTGCTCTACTGCTCTAGCAACTAAACATAGAAAGATTCTCCACCATCTCCTCGTCTGTTTTCTCTTCTTCGGTTTCTCAATTTGAGGACTCCTTTTTGGAGTTTTCGAGAACCGAATCTACCGCTTAGTGTCTCATTTCTCCAGCTACTATTCCTCCATCAGATCCAAGGATCGCAGGATCGGGATCGGATCCTGGATCGGTGGGGTCCGATCCAGGCCGATTCTCTTGGAGACAGATCGATCCAGAATCGGTCTGGATCGTTTTTTTTTTTTTTTTGCTCTATGAAAAAATCTGGAAAAATCGCCAAAAAATCAATAAAAATACATAGGACTCAGAAAAATGTTAAAAAAATATAGGGAACACTCATTCATATAACAAATTAACAATCAATCATATAGAAGTAGAACACATATCATATCCAATCACACAATTGTACAACACATTTTTTGTACCACTCATATAGTCATATTACATTGCGTGAAATAAACAAAGAAATACATTATACATATGCCATCACCACCAACTATGGTAATGTCCGGAGTAGGATGGATCTGGATCTCTGTCCTGGTCATTCTGATTTTCTGCAAATCTCCATTGATTAGGGTCGGTCATAATTGGCCCGTATCCATAAGAAAATAAAGACCGAGCCATGTCGGTAAACTCATAAACTCCACGATCGGTCGGAGGTGGAGCTAGAAAAGATGGTGGATAGCCGGGCTCGGCTGTCCGAGGCGAGGCTGCGGATAGGAAGATGCAAACTCGTCAAAAACAGCCATCCTCGTCCAGCGTCCGCTGCCCTTGCCACTCGAACATGAGTGTCTTTTATCACTCAAATCATCTGGACCTGCTCCACTCGTGCGTGCACTACTAGTAGAGCCACCCTCACCTCCGCCACCCCCACCTCCACCTCCACCTCCACCCCCTGTATGCTGTTGTTGTGTGGGTGTGACAAATTCTTCTTCATCCTCATCGATGAAGGTGGCCGAGTGGTCTCGGTGTCGAGGAGATGATGTCGCCGTTTGATACTTAATTTCTTCCCCTTGATGTAGGATCTCCTTGACTTGTTGTGAAGGTAAGCATACTTTCTTTAAAGCCCTAAATAATCCACCATTCTTCTTGGTGGTGGTGGTGGTAGATGGACCCGCAATCGGAATCCGAGCCGAGCCGTAGGCGGGGGGGGGGGAGCTCGATGTCTCTCTGGAGAAGGCGTAGTCGGGGTGGATCGGGAAGTGGAGCCGTGCACGGAACTTGACTTTCTTCGGCTTCTGCATCTCTTCTTCCTCACCAACGACGCCGTCAAGCTCTCCTTCGGCCCCGTGATCCGTCGTTCGGGTCGAACTCGGCTCTCCCTCGGCATCCTTGTCTTTCACCCATGCCGCCAGTGGATGTTCTTCTTGGAATAGATATTCCAAGTCCACATCCGCTGGGACAAGCCCCGAGTGGCTTGGGCACTGTGCTCTTTCTTGGTACAATCCACCCGCAACCGTGCAAATCTCTGCTCCGATGTCTTCTGCCTATCTTTGATATTCTTGATCCTCAGCCTCATATTGTAATGGCAGTAGACACGCTTCTCCAATCTTTCTGTCTTCAACCTATTTCTCCTCTTCGTGTGAATAAGGTTGAAGGTGCTCCAATTTCTCTCGCACTGGGATGACGATGTGCTCTGACTTAGCACCCGAATTGCAACGGATGCAAGTGGATTCCATCCAGTCCTGTTTGTCACCATAATCCACCACTCAGCTGTAATTGTAAAGAAGACAATTACAAGCATCAGTAACGTTATGTAAAAAAAATCTTGTAACCAAAGAGTCATTAATGATGGTAAGCATATTACTACGGGGCACCCTATCATGTGAGTACTGCAAATCTGGATTCCCGTACACCCCAATCTTGTGCTTGTATGAAGTCATCTGAAAACACACAAAAAATCAGTTATCTTCTCTTCTTGAGATAAAGTTAAAAGTTTAATTAATATGAAACGTATTACTTACTTCAACTTCAGCGCACGTTAAATCTTCTTGGGTCTTACATAGTCGTTTAATTACGGATAGTGTGCACGATAATACTTCACCATCATTACATACTTGGCCACCATATCGTATCCTTGGGTTCGAAGTACCACCGTAACGACATTAATACTCCATTAGTATAAAAACAATGGGTGTAATACACAAAATAAAACTTGTAATACAATTATATTACACTAGTAAAGTATACCTGCAGCATGAATGTCGTGGTGTAGGGTTTTGTCCCATCTGTTGTCAATCACCTTCCACCACTTTTTGTAACCCTTGGGATGCTTCTCTTTAATTTTCAACTTAGCTTTATCCATAGCATCATACAGGTACCCCATCTGATTTTTGTCCTTTGAATCCACCAACCTAAGTACCTGCACCAAGGGCTCTATGACAGACAAGTAGTACTGCACCTTCTCCCACCACCTGTTATCTTCTATCAGCTGCTCCATCTTTAGCAGTATCTCATACTGATCCAAGGAGCTCCTGTATGTATTCATGTACTCCTGATAAGCAGTGGAGAGGATGAACCTTTTTAAACTAGCCCTGTACCTGTATAGGCTCTCTAATGCAATAAAATGGGTGGCAAATCTTGTGGGACCCGGTCTGATCAAATCACGACCATCGGTGTGCTGCCTCGTGATATGTAAAAGTCGTGGATGACCATAGATAAATGAGGTGATCAGTTGTCCTTGGTTGACCAAGGACTTGACATTAGCATCCCTACCAATATCTTCTAACATCGGGTCGGTAGAATGTGCCGCGCGGGGCACCCAAAACAAGTGAGGTCGAGCCTCATTAGCTTCTTTCCTGCAGCCTTATATGAGGCCTCATTGTCTGTGACAAGCGCACAATGTTGGCCTCTCCTATCTCATCCACCACACTGTTCATCAAGCCAAATAGGTAATCTGCATTTTTCACCTGACCTGATGCATCAACCGACTTCAGAAATACGGTACCCTCAGAACAATACACAAGGAAGTTTATAAATGACCTCCTTATGATTCCAGTCCACCCATCGCACATTACAGTGCACCCCCTCTCCTTCCAGATGGTTTTGAATCCATCCATCCATGAGGTCAACTCATCGACCTCCTCATCCAAGCCTGTTTCATATATATACTTTGATGTGGGGGCTTTCAACCCCGGCCCAACCTCACCAATCGCATCAACCATAGTCTGGAAATATGGACTCGTGACTGCATGTGCCGGGACACCTACAAATTCAAAAACAAGATAAAGGAGAAGAGAGAGTTGTTAATAATAACTAACCTAACAAGAAATTCATATCAACAAGCAAATGCTAACCAAAGACTTCAACAAATCTTTACCTGCATGTAGAAAGAACTTGACCATATGCTTTAGGGCTTTCTTTGCTGCCCCAGTCGAGGCCTTCACCCCTTTAAATGCTTGTTTAATACCCCTCTGACCTCTGCCACTCTCTCTATACATGGCAGTGTCTCCCGTCGGCATCGGTCGAACAGAATGTGTCCTCCGCATTTCAGGCTCTCGAACAGGGCGTATGCCCGACCCCACATCAGATCGTCTGGCAGCCGAACCTCCTGCGCCTCGTCTTCGTTCCTCATCCTCACGGGCTTGAGCCCTACTCTCATGTACGGCTCTCCTAACCTGAGCCTCTTCCTCATCTGATGAAGATGAATCAACTTGGACCCTTTTATGTGCTGGCCCTTTCCCTTTCTTGCTCTTTCCGGCCATAAGATCGGCATCTCTCCGACCTAGCAACTCGTCATGTAGCTCTTGTCTCTGACCAATTCTCGCCTCTCTCTGTGATGCCCTTCCAGTTATATAAGCCCTCATCTCCTCCCTCAGCTCAGCCGGTACTTTATCACACTTGTTTGCATTGCCGCCCGTCCGGGCTATGTGTTGCTTGAGCCGATACACACCTCCATTCATCTCTTTTTGGCACCACTTGCATCTGACTCTCTTCTTCTCTGAATCAAGGAGATGGCCATGTTGCCATCCAATGTCACGAAATTCCGCGGGACCGGTGCCATGCTCCTCGTCCGACAATCTTATCTACAACACAAAAGACCATACACAATATTAAAGCCAATTAAATCCACCCCCATGGGGGGGTGAAATAATCCCCCCCAATGGGGGGATTTCATACCAGCCCCCCCCCCCCCCCCCACCTAGGGGGGGTCATGTCCAACGGTCACCCCTTCGGGGTGATCGTACAACACCCCGAAGGGGTGATTAGCACCCCTTCGGGGGTGCAATTCCACCCCCATTGGGGGGTGAAATAATCCCCCCCAATGGAAGGATTTCATACCAGCCCCCCCCCCCTAGGGGGGGGGGACATGTCCAAACAGTCACCCCTTCGGGGGTGACTGTACAACACCCCCGAAGGGGTGATTAGCACCCCTTCGGGGGTGAAATAATCCCCCCCAATGGGGGGATTTCATACCAGCCCCCCCCACCTAGGGGGGGGGACATGTCCAAACAGTCACCCTTCGGGGGTGCAATTCCACCCCCATTGAGGGGTGAAATAATCCCCCCAATGGGGGGATTTCATACCAGCCCCCCCCCCCCCACCTAGGGGGGGGACATGTCCAAACAGTCACCCCTTCGGGGGTGACTGTACAACACCCCCGAAGGGGTGATTAGCACCCCTTCGGGGGTGCAATTCCACCCCCATTGGGGGATTATTTCACCCCCCAATGGGGGATCACAAACCTGCAACCGGCCATGGCCGGGGGGGAGGGGATCGAAGGTCCCCCCCCCTTACAAACCTTGTGTAGGGTGGATCGGCCGCGGGGAAGGCTGGATCGGCCCTTGGGAACGCTGGATCGGCCCTCCAACAGCTGGATCGCCGGCACTTGGAGCCCTAGAACTCCAAGGAAGCTTGGGGGGAAGGAGAGGACGCAGAAGGAGGGCTGGGGGGGAGAATCGGTCCGGATCGACCCCAAATAGGGGGTGATCGGGCCTTAAAACCGGACCGGATCGATCCCGGAATCGGTTTGATTCCGGGTCTTCCGGTTGTCCGGCGAATCGGTCTGGATCGACCGATTTTGGGATCGATCCGGGTGGATCGGTCTGGGATCGACCGATCCGACCGATTCCGGCCGATCCAGCCGGGACTCCCGGCTGGATCGCTAATTCCGAATGGAATCGGATCGGTAGGTACCGATCCGATCCAAGAATCGGTCGATCCCGATCCGGATCGACCGATTCTGCAATCCATGATCAGATATGCTGTTTTCTTTAACTAATATGTTAGTTCTCCCATCAGATCTGCTACTTTTCGTCTTGTTTTGTCGGAGTTGCTATCTATGATATTATTCGGAGGTCTTTGCACCAAATCTGCTACCCCTGAGCTTGGATCTACTGGTTAACAACCTGTTTAGCTCATTTGTGCCTGGATATGAAGGTCTCCAGAAGGTTTTGGTGTTTTGCGTAAACTTCTATGATATTATTTGGAGGTCTTTGCACCAGATCTGCTACCCCTGAGCTTGGATCTACTGGTTAACAACCTGTTTAGCTCATTTGTGCCTGGATATGAAGGTCTCCAGAAGGTTTTGGTGTCTTGCGTAAACTTCTAAAGAGCTTCCTACATGTTCAATAGTAGTGAACAATCTGTTCATCCCTTAACTGATGTGTTACAAATTGCTTGGGAGTTCCATTAACCATAAGTTGTCTAATCCCTTTGTTTCGTATGATGAGTTGACGGAATGAACCTATAGTACTATTTGTGATGCCATTGGTCTACTCTTTCTCACCGATCTGGTGGCCTTAGTACTGTTTTGAGATCATTGGCAATTTATACATTATTTTCAAAGTTTACTCTTGACTGAAAATACAGAGCTCAACTCTGTTGAATGATATTAGTTTTCTTGATTGAGGAAAGCCAAAATATTCTTAGTTTATTTAATTGCTAAGTCTGATAATGTTATATGTGAAGCCTTATATTTAGTTTCCTCTGAATATTGTTGGTTGATATCCTCTAAGTTGGACATACTATAACCTATCCCTAAAAACTGATAGTACTGCTCCAGATTTATTGTCCATATGGATACATGAGTAAACCACTAAACCTAGTCCATGAGCTCTTTCTCTACAACATTGAGCTAAGTGTTGAATAATCTGATTAGTCAATCTTCTGTTAAATCAAATTGTTTTCCCATTATCTATTGAATGTAATGTTCTTGATGCCTGTTGTCGATTGGTGAATGATGAAGGATGCTATTGTCATGAGTTAATCTGTAAAGAGTCAGCCATCAGGTGTTGTGTTTCTTACAAATTGGTAGATTTGATTCTCATTTTGAGATACTTCTCTGTCAAACTCTTTCGCTTGGAGGTTATTAAGTTCTTATATTCTAAGTTTATACTTGGTAACCTTAAGTGGATGCCGGTATGAGCTTTTTTTACTCAAACTGCAGACAAATCTGTCAGAAGAGAATCCTTTGACCCCATTGAAACCATGATGATTCTCTGAGCTTCCAAATTGGACAATACTGTTACTTGTCTTTTTCGTTGAGTTCTTCTTGAGAACAGATCACAAGTGTGGGAAAACTAAGTTCAAGGAAGTAAGGAGACGACAACTTAAAATCATAGTTGAAATTCTTCCTTACATATTGGTGTGGAGACATATTCTGTCTATGTCTACCCTGCAAGTTTATTCTACAAGTTTATTATTCCAATTGAATTTGCCATACTTAAGTGAATAGGTTCTAACCAGTTTCATAATATTGTTGTTGGTTATTTTGATGTGAGCACATTAGAGTGTCCATAATCCAGTCAATTGCATAATCTGTTTCATTATGATTTGAGCAAAATTTCAGTTATTGTGGAAGTTTCAAATGGTGTTATCTGTTTATCTCTTTGAATTACTTTAAAGTGCTAGTTTTTTTCTTGGTTATAGTTTCTTGGTAAGAAACATTATTTGAAAGACCTTAATTTGAATATTTTAAATCAGTCTTATGCATCAAATGGCTACTCATACTGTTGATATACAAAAAGCACCCTTGTGGCATCTCATAAATACAACATAAATATTGAAAACATAGCCAGAATAAAAAACATCTGTCTGGATTCCAACAAAAGAATACAAAATGCATCACCTCATCAGATTATAGAGAACACATAAAACACATTTATATAAATAAAGCAACTGAAAAGGAAGATAAAGAAAAATTGCACATTATTGTATATTTTTATACCTGAAAATTTCAGGAAGCATGAAATTCTAAAGAGATACATTCACAAGATACACAAAAAATATTCTGATCTTTAGTGAATCAGTGATTAACAATTTTAGTAACCATGGTATGCAGGATAGGGTGATCTGTGAGATAGATACCAGCCAATCCTAATGCCAGGGAGGAGGTCGATCCTAGTCTGACTTCAGCCTGGATCAGTAAGATTGGCTGGATCATCACGTGTCAGATCCAGGCCAATCGGTTGAAGTGTCAGATTGGCCTGAATTGACTGATCCTGAGCCAGGATCAGCCACCTCTAGCTTGGAAGTGGGATCCTACCTGACCTGAGCTGACTCGGACTGAGTCTGTGGCTCTGTGCTGAGTGGGGCCAAGTAGGACTAAGTTGATCCATGATCAACCAACTCTTAGCTGATCCTGGGCTTTTAGTGATCAGATTGGGATTGGCTCTGGATGATCCAGGGCCCAAGTCCAACCTAAAATTCCTTGCCAGTGACCATGGAAACCAAACTTCTCACAATCACGAGAATTTTATTCATACTCAATTCATGTTGCTAGACATCACATTTCCATCTATAGCCTTCCTCAACAACTCACACAACTTGCATGCTTTTCTCATTTCATCATAGTGTATATATTGAAATTACTGAAAGAAGGCAAATGAAACAAATTTCTAATTCATTTTTTAAAATTGCAAGATAAACCAAATATGCAGAAATTAACTGGCATGCTTATTTGGATGCGTGGCAACAACTATTTATCAACTTGGTTTCCTCCTTGTACGTCTCTAAAATTTGTGGTGTTATGTAGCATATCTTAATACAAACACCTAAAATCAACATATTAGCTACCACACATGGTTCCTGTTACAGTCCATTCAGATGATTCAATTGGGTTTAAGAATCCAAGAGAATGGATGCTAAATAAACCAGTGTAAGCAGTTCGAATATTTAATCACAATAGCTATTTTTTGTGAAAATATCTCAATGGAACTTTCTTTGAGGAAATTTACTGGAGGACGAATGACACATTAAAGTGCGCTGAACTTGGTTCTTCTTTTCACTCAATACTTGGACTAGAAGTATATCACCATATTGTATGTGGAGTTCTCAAATGTCATTTCACCTGTTACCTACAAATTCGATTCCTCTTCCCATATGGGCTGCAATTGTCTGACCAATTTCGATGATAAAATCATAGATAGAGAGAGTAATGTCCTGGATTATTTGTTACATATTTTAATTAATATAAGCTTTATCATTTCTGAAAATCTCTTATTCTGATTGCAATGTAAATACGTTGGCATAAGCTATTCATCAGTGACTTATGTTAGTATAAGTCTGCTTTGCTTTGATTTTATGCTGGCATAACTTACGAGGTACAACAGACCTCTCCCTAGGACTAGGAATCGATCAATCCTGTTTCATCAAACCGGATTTCTTTACTGCCAAAAAATGAGACTATTGGATCATGATTCACCAAATAAACTGAGCATAAAGGGCTTAAAGCACATAATATGCCAATTGTTTCCAATAAAGGTTCATGAATAAAGAATTTCTGCATACCATCAAATACACCAAAGAATGCAACCATCTGACCATCAACTTCTAATATCTGTGTTTCAAAGAAATCTTCCATTGATGACCTTTTACCCTTGAAACTGGAATAACCATAACTGAGTCGTCCCCCTTTGCTCCCAGTCAAGAAGCTATGCAAGAAAATAAAAAAAAGTATAAGGACACATTGCGCAGTATTCAATCTCCTAACACAAACTATCACTCCATTTACAACAGTATTATCAAAAGGATGAACCAATAAGACACCACACAGATAATTGAAATCAGGTAGACAGAACAGTGGCAAAAAAATGCAGGACATACTAACAGCACTACATCTCACCACCAATGCAAGAAGAACATTATAAAACAATCAAAATCTGTAATCTCTGTATCAAAACAAGCTTTGTGTTATGAAAACTGAAGTTCAAGACACAGATGAAAGTGTTAATGAATAGAAAAACTCCAAAAATAGAGCTAAAACAAAAGTATCTAAATTCTAAAACTATCAGGGAGATGTGACTGTTATTTTGGATTAGTGTGTTTCAAAGCCTACCAATCATGATCAAAAGCTGCATCATAATTAGCAACTCAACTCAATTCATCTCGAGCCTTAGTCCCAAATTACTTGAGGTTTGCCATATGGATTCTTTCTCCCCTCATGTTGATTTTGAGTTACTTCTTCATAGATATTTAAATCATCTAAATCATATTAAATAACCTTCCTCCAAGATAACCTAGGTCTATCAAGTCCTTTTTGTTTTTATTATTTTAATATTTTCTACTTTTTTAACTAAAGTCTCCTTAAGTCAACGTTTAATTTGCCCAAACCATCTCAATTTACATTCTTTCAATTTATCTACAATTGTTGTTACTCCTACATTCTCTAATATATTCATTTCTTATTCTATCTAATTTAGAATGATTACTCATCCATCTTGACATTCTCATTTCAACAACACTTATTTAGAAGTATGTTTTTCTTTTATTGTATAACATTCACTACTAGACAACATTGCATGTTTTATAGTTGAACGATAAATTTTTTCCCTACTTTAGTGGTATCTTACTATTACATAAAACCTTGGGAAAATTAATTAGAGGCCCAATTATTAAATTGAGTTTAATGAAAAACCCATTGACCAAAATATCTTTATCAAGAACCCAGTCAAAAAAATACCTATAATGAAAAACCCACTCCGTTGGACACACCGTTAAATCGCCGTCTCTTAATTTTTTTTTCCCCTTCTGCCCCTTCGCCCCCGTGTGAGTTGCCCGACAGGCACCTGCTGTGAGAGTCGCCCCACAGATCCCCTTATCCTTACACAGCTTCTTTCGTGAACCCTAGTTCACGCGGCGAATCGACTTTCTTCCCAGCGGCGACAGATCGTCTTCCCGGCGATGATAGATCGTCTTCCTGGCGGTGGATCTTCCTGATTGTGCCCCCCTCTAGGCCTTGTCTGGCTGCCCTTCCGCGCTGATCTTTGGATGGCCGCCCCTCTACTCTCTCCTTGGAATGGATGCGGTCTTCCAAGATTGGTATGTGCCCTGTACTGAGATGTCCTCCCTCCTGAGAGGGCAAAAGATGCCATCCCACTGTAGGAAGTAGAACCAGACTGCTCCTCGAACTCGTCGGGATGGTGAGGCGGGAGTCGGCGACATCGGTGCTTCCATGCAAACTTGGTCCAGAGACTCCCCGCGGGAGCAACAAGGATCATGCTGCCGACTGCCGAGATGCTTCAGATCTGCAGCTGATGCTCTATACCCCCTTGCTTATGTTGTCATCTGATGGATGCCTGTATCAGTGTGTACAACTCAAATAGTAGGGGAGTTGGTGAAATATTTAAATAAGATGGATTTGCAGACTAATTTGATTTTTTGTATTTCTACTATTTAAATGTTATATTCACAACCTAAATTAGTTGTTTCACCGGTTACGTGAAAAGTAGTCAAAGCAAAATCACTTTTTAAACACGTTTGGAATTTTTCTGATTTTGGACGATAATTTGCTTCAGCAACGATTTTTTTCCTTTTTAAAGATTCTTTTATTTTTCTCTGAACAAGTAACATTGGAATATATTTTTTATTCTTTTCATTTTTAAGAAGTTTTCTACGGAGATAGATTCTATTCTTCTTGATTTATTTCCTATTTTTATATAATTTTTTCATGTAAAAAATATTTTTCTATTTTTGAGATTTTTATTTTAACATAATTGATTTTAATTTTTGTAATTTTTTTAAAATATTTCTATGGTCAAGAAGAGATAACATTTTTTACGTTTTTATTTTTTATATTTTTTCTCACATAAACACTTTCTTAATAAAATAACGGACTGTCCAAATCCCATTTTTTCTTTGAAATTTGTTCGTCAATGCCAAGATTTTCTAAATCTACGTGTTTCTGGCTTGGAAAGAACACAGGGGTATAATAGACTTTTTTTAACCCCATCTAACGCTTATCATTCATGTTGGAGTGGGAGTTATAACAATTTCTTAAATTGGGTTTCTTGTTAAAGCAAATTTGGCACTGGGTGTTTTGTTAAAGTGATATTTATAAATTGGACTTCCTATTAAATTCTCCTAAAACCTTTGTAGCCAATTTCCACTTCATCCAACCTCCCTTAATCCTATGATTAACATTTTTATCATATTCTCTATTTTTTTAAATAATTGAACCAAGATATTTGAACTGAGTTCTATGGGAAAATATTACCCCATCCACACTAATACTCATTGGTTTCTCATCGGTTTTCATTAAATTTACAGTGCATATATTCTATTTTAGTTCTACTTATCTTAAAGCCCTTAATCTTTAAAGTTTTTTTCTATAATTATAAATTTTTTTCACTCCTTGTATCTCATCTATCAATACGATAGCATATACAAATATCATACACCAAGATATATCATCCTGTATACTCTTTATTAATTCATCCATAACTAATGCAAACATATGATAACTTATTATAGACCTTTGATGTAAGCCTATTGAAATAAAAAAATCTCTCATTTCTTCTCTAGTTGGGCATACACTAAAGATTGTTTCATCATACATGTCTCCTATCACTTGTTTATACTTAACATGCACCATCTTTCATTTCAACACCCACAATAAAATCTCTCTTGGAACTCTATCATAAAAATTTTCCAAGTTAATAAACACCATATGCAAATCTTTCTTTATATCTCAATATTTCTCTATCAAACTTCTAATAAGAAAAATAACTCCAATTGTAAATCGACCAGGCATAAATTTAAATTAGTTAGTTGAAATATTTGTACAATTTCATACTTGTCGCTCAATAACTCCTCATAATTAACAATGGAATAAATAATACCAATCCCCGAATGAAATCAATATAATGGGCCATGCTTTTTGCTCAAGAAGCATAAAATGTATTGACATGGGATACACATTTATATAAAAACAAAAAGATCATCTATTAACTATATATGTTTTCCTTAAGGATCACATGTATACAAGATGAAGAAGAAACCATAAAGAAAGTAGAATCCATTGAACAAGTATGAACAGTTAAAATTACAAACATAGCCTATTAACTATTTCATGTAATTAGGCTTCTCCAATTCAAGGGATATATATGATAGTTTGTAAGGTTCTCACATTTTGATATATTTTCAAATTCAAGAGTTAGTAAAAAGATGGGGATGGAAGGGAAAACATGAATATACACACACACCACCTTTGGTGCATGTCATGGTTGTCAAGGCGACAAGGCGCCCAAGGCGTTGAAGAGTACCAATTCCCCTTAGGCGACAAGGCGGCCGTTTAGGCGTCACCTAGACGATCAATGTGGTATCATTAGATGTGTATATATATGTATATGCATATATATGGATATATACAATCATATATATAATTAGATATTAATACTATATATATTTATGCAAACATACAAACATAAATACAAAAAATATAATTATATTTTTATGTTATAATTGAATGCATATGATTGTGTGTACATACAAATAAATGTGATTTTATATAGGTAATTATGAAAGTGTGAGTATTTATTTTTGGATAAGGAGTTTATCTTGATACATTAAGTGTGTGTGTGTGAGAGAGAGAGAGAGAAGAGAGAGAGAGAGATAAAAGAGAACTTTATAAATTTTAGGTATATAATATATGTTTATTATCATAAATATTAATATATATGATAGTATAAGTGATAGTAAAATATAATAATATGTTCAAAATATCATTAAATAGGTGTCCCTTGTGGGGGGTATCAAGGGGGCAAAACCCCAAAATTATTTTTTTAATCATGTAAAAATACCTAGGGCACCTATGTGGGTGCCTTAGATGCCTTGGGTGCCTAGGTGGGCACCTTGGGTGCCGTTTTAGGCTCCCCAAAAGGTGCCATGGCAAGGCGCCCGGGCAGGTGCTGCCTAGGCGTCCGCCTTGACATCTATGATGCATGCCCACTTTTCATTTTGTAATCTCTCCCCCATAATCATTATAAATCACAAGTATATCTGAAACCCCCAATTAATGGGGCAATACTGAAAGCACTAGACATGTAATCATCTACCTGCCCAATTGTAGTGGAGCAGAACTACAAAGTTCTCCATCTCTCCTTATGTCTAGCAGCTGTACATGGCCATGCCACCTGAATTGTTCCAGCTGGCAGCCAATAGCTGGCTGCTCTAGTGCCACCTACATCTTCTAAGATGGAATCAAACATTAAGGTGGAAAAGCAGCCCTATTTGGACCCATCACCTGCCTGTTGCCAGATGATTGCCTGCCTGAATGCCACCTCCATCTTCTAAATGAACTTAAAACCATAAAAACTGTTAACGTGAAATTACAAAAATCAATGCCATATGTAAAGTTGTTTGATGGTTCATAATTATGAAAAGTATAGACATAGCACGTTAAAGATTTAAAAAGTACAGGCAATATAGTATCGATGGAATCCAGCCTACTTAGAGGTGCATAAATCCATATAACATTTTACTGCAACATCTCAGAATAACTCACTGGAAGATAACAGGATAACTTTATTCATTAACTCATACCTTCTAAATGGTAAATACTACTCATAGGTTTTTAGTCTGCTTTCCTGGGATACAGTATCTGTTCAATGGTTACTTCACTAGAACCTGATATCTCAGACAGGCTGGGAGCTCGTTTCAAGCATCAAGGTAGATGCTATATCAAATAGCATTGCAACTCTGCTGATTTGACTAGGAAGGCAAACCTTAGCAGACAACTACTGCTCTATAAGAAGACCTTCGACGAACAATTGCTTGTTATTTCTATGCGGGCACTTCTATCAAGCATCTGCGAGGGAGGAAAGTTGGTCAACCTTACTTGGCAGGTGTATCCCGCAGTGGTGCAAAAAGACCGCCATTTCACAGTTTACACTTGCACCTTTAATCGTCATTAGGAGCCGTACAAACAAAGCAGAAACTGGATTTCTTAAAAGGCCATGCTACACTTTTACCAGAATCCCACTATCCTGATCTATATCTTCTGTTCTGACGAAAATTTCTTCAATTCAACCCCAAGAACTGGTATCTAGTTGCATTTGCATCCTCCATGCCAGCTCCTACATGGCTAAACCCCGTTTCACCTGACTCGCTCCCCTATCGTTCAGCTAGACAGTCCATCAGCCATGAAACTTATCGGATCCCTCATAGCAACCACGGCCAAGTCGGACATACCTCGCCATTCCCACGGCCAATCTACACCCAATGCCACGACTGACAAGTAGATGAATGGCAACAGCAGGCCAAAATACATCCAATTCCACCGCGGACGAAGAAGAGGCAGGAACAAGATGGCAACCACCCGGAAACCTCGACGCCTCTCGCAATTCAAGCGCGGAAAAGGCAAAAAAAGTAAAATAAACCAAAGAACAGACAACCATCGTTACATCCGAGGAAGCGCGAAGAAAACCGACCTGATTCCGCCGCCACTGAAGAGGAAATCGGGATCCAACCTCTGCATCATCCTCGCCGACGTCGCGCGGAGCCCCTCCTTGTCATCTCCCGAGCCTGGCGAGCGGGAGAATTCAGACGACGGGGGACGGAATGACCGAGCCGAACGGCTCCTATTTTAGCCGGCCGACGGGGATTCGATGGTCCCCCCCGTGTCCGCCTCCGTCCGATCGCCATCGGACGGATGGTCTCCGCTAGACCTCCTCCCACGTTGTCCGTCAACTTCTCGTGATTCTTCGGGCTCCTGTCAAAATGTCACGAATCCAGGACCCGATGTTCTTTTTCTCGTTTAGTCCTCCGGAAAACGAACATAATACAAGAGCACCCGGAAGCTTCTTGATGCCCTCGATGATCCAGTCCGTTTCTCGGTGCTGCCTCGCTGGTAGGGCTGTTCACTGTTTGGGTTGACCCGACAATCCGAACCAAACCAGTGGCTTTGGATCGGTTTGGTTTGGGTCAAACAGGGTCTTCATACGGGTTATGACCCGAACCGAACCGAATAGCATGAGATGGTTTGGATCGGTTCGTAAGATGATGTAACCCGATCCAACCCGTATAACCCGAACAGATGCATGATATTTTTAATTATTACGTTACGCGGTCGATTTTCCTCCCTCCGTCCCTCGGCCTCGAATCCGAAAGTCGTCTGGACATCTCCCGAAGACCCCAGAATACCAACTTTCGAGGGAGCGTTTCGATCGAAGGGCGGCCGCGTCCGGGACCGGGAGCCCGGCACGGCGGCACCGCAGCACGGCATCTCCGAGCGAGACTCCGACTAGGGTTCACGGCCGTCGCCCGTCGGCCACTGCTGCCGCTGGGATCCTGGCCCCGGAAGGCATCTCCGACTCCGAGTCCCGACCTCTGCGGCTCTGCGCATCTCCAGCCTCCGGCACGGCATTCCCCGCCAGGCGACGAACGGAGGACCGAGGAGACGAGGACAGAGCACGGCCGCACGGGAGAGCTCTTCGCATCTCCGACCTCTGCACATCGTCAGCCTCCGGCACGGGCCGGCATCCCCCGCCGGCTGCCACTGCGCATCTCCAGCCTCCGGCCGCCAGGCGACTCTGCGCATCTCCAGCCTCCGGCCCGGGCCGGCATCCCCCGCCAGGCGACTCTGCGCATCTCCGGCCTCCGCAGGACCGCAGCAATCACAGACCTCCGGCCTCCGTTGGCGTTGGCCGTTGGGTGGGTGAGCGACCAGCTCCTCCACGCCACGATTTCGCCGTCCGTCGGGCGTCGACTGACCTTGATCGCGGGGTGGGAGTTCCAGCTTTCCAGGTACCGGCTCGAGCTCTTCATCTCTTCGTCTCTACATCTCGAAACCACTTGTTTGCCTCTGTTTATCCGATTGGAAGTGGTTTGTTTAAAATCGTGTGTTGACCGGTGAGAGGGAAGAAAGAAGTGAAGAAAAGTTGAGAAATCGGTTGCTTGCTTGCTGCACAAACAGAGTTAGGAACTGTACGGGACAAGTTGCTTGATTATCCAGGTTTATCGGCTTCCTTCAAATCAAGTTCAGTGCCTACCGGGCTGGTCTGCAATAATCTTGTTATATATATATATATATGCATATTGCGTGTTTTATATATTGAATTGAACTTGTTTAAGCAATTTTTTTGCATGCATTCTTTTTTTATTTTTGATACATAAGATTGTTTTATTAATTTGTGATGTATTTTTTTGTCTTATCATAGATGGCTCAGTCGAGTGATAATCCTATGCCAATTGTTGTAGAGACTAATTTCGATCCTAACACATCAACTGTAGTAAATGTTGAATCTTCAAGAACCTTGAAGCGAAAAAACATAAAAAAGAGAGCTGAAGTATGGGAACATTTCACTTTGCTTGACAAAGATGAAAATGGACAAGAAAAATGTAAATGCAACTATTGTGGGTTTATTTATAATTGTGATCATCGATTATGCGGCACTAGCACTCTTAGGACACATTTGACTTTGAGATGCAAAAGGTATCATCTTAGTAAGGCTAGTGCACAAATTCAGGGTCAATCTCATCTTATTTTTCATCATTCAGAAAGTAATGATAGAGTTGAAAATAGAAATACAAGTCTCACACATTAGAAATTTGATCAAGACCTCATTAGAAAAGCTTTAGCCAAAATGATTATCACTGATGAGCTTCCTTTTAGGGCTGTTGAAGCTGAAGGTTTTAAGCACTTTGTTAGTGTTGCCCAACCTCGATTCCTTATTCCATCGAGGATCACAGTTGCTAGAGATTGTTATTCATTGTTTGTGGATGAGAGACACAAGTTGAAGAAATTTTCAGCAATAAATTGTAAGAGAGTTTGTCTAACAACTGATACATGGACTTCTGTGCAAAGAATTAACTATATGTGTTTGATGGCACATTTCATTGATGATGATTGGAAATTGAATAAAAGAATTCTAAATTTCTCATTCAATTTCTAGTCACAAAGGTGAAATAATTGGAAAAACTATTGAAAAGTTCTTGAATATGTGGGAAATTGAGAAGGTTATGACTATTACCGTTGATAATGCATCTTCAAATGATACTGCTATTGCATATTTGAAAAGAAGAGTTACCAATTGGCAGGGATGCATTTTAAAAGGTGATTTTCTTCATGTTAGGTGTGTTGCACATATTATGAATTTAGTTGTAAATGATGGTTTAAAATTAGCAAATGACTCAATTGCTCGTGTGCGCAATGCAATCAGATATGTGAGACAATCTCCATCTCGCTTACAAAAGTTCAAAGCTTGTGTTGATGAAGAAAAAATACAATACAAGAACTTATTATGTTTAGATGTTCCAACTAGGTGGAACTCTACTTATCTTATGCTTGACACGGCTCAAAAGTTTCAAAGAGCATTTGAAAGATTCGAGGAGCAATATCCATTTTTTTATAATGAACTTTCAGATGGAGAAGGATTAGGAGTACCAAGAGATGAAGATTGGTCAAAAGTTAGAAATTTAACAAAATTATTGGAGAGTTTTTATGATCTGACTTTAAGAGTTTCTGGTTCTTTTTATGTGACTTCTAACTCATATTTTCATGAAATCAGTGGGGTTGATTGTCTTTTAAAAGATTGGTGTGATGGTGACAACATTGAGTTTTGTGATATGGCTTTTAAAATGAAACAAAAATGTGACAAGTATTGGGGCAATCCAGAAAAAATAAATATGTTGATTTTTATTGCTGTTGTACTTGATCCTCGATATAAAGTCGACTTTGTAGAGTTTGGTCTTTCACAGATATATGAATATGACAAAGCATTGGCTATGAAGAAACGATTGAAAACAACTCTCAATTCTTTATTTGAAGAATACAAAAATGCAAGCTTACTTTCAGGTGGGCTAATCAGACCAATTGAAAACTCTTATGTGGGAGTTTCTACTTCAACTACAAGTGTTAAAGAACCAATACAAACTGCCCAAAATATGAAATCTTTAATGAAGTCTAAATTCAAGCAACAACGAGCAGAAAGGGAAAGTGGAGATGCAAAATCAGAACTAGATAAATATTTGGATGAAGATATGGAAGATGATGATGACTCTTTTGATATTTTAGCTTGGTGGAAAAATAATGCTTCAAGATTTCCTATTCTTTCACAAGTGGCACGTGACATTTTAGCAATTCCTATTTCCACCGTTGCATCAGAGTCGGCATTTAGCACGGGAGGACGTGTACTTGATCCATTTAGGAGTTCATTATCTCCTAAAATTGTAGAAGCACTTATTTGCACCCAAGATTGGTTTAGAGCATCAAAGGAGTTGTTAAGTGTTGAAGAAAAATTAGATGTGATTGAACAACTAGACAATGGTATGATCTCTTCTCTCTAATTTTTTTGTTGATGAAATTTTACATCCAACTTAATGACTTATTGTGGTGTTTTATTAATTTAGATCTTTCAACTATCAAATTGGCTCCAAATGTAATTGATATTTGATATGGGCATTGGATAGAGTAAGGTTTGTCTTATAGATTTTATTTTTTCCTTTTTGTAAAGTTCATGCTGATTCTATTTTTTTGTGTGAATAGGTTTGTAATTTTGGTGGTGGCATGATACATGCAGTTTTGAAAAAAAAAATGCTTATGTGATTGATATTTGGTATGGGCGTTGGATGGAGTAAGATTTCTTTAATCATGTCTTACTTAATATCAAATGCCATTATTGTTTCTCTAATATTTTAAGCTATTATTTCTACTTTTTAGTGTTTCACATCTTCTATTTTAGCATGTACTTATTTCTTGAAAAAAAAACACTTATGTGATTGATATTTGGTACGAGCAAAAAAACACTTATGTGAATTTATTGGCAGTGCTGGCTACTCTCTACTTTTTGAACCCAAACTACGTAGTATCTTGGGAAATTGAAGCCAAAAGTTCAAGGTTTGTCTTGTCCCTTTCTCCTTCATGAAGTGATCTCCCGAGTTTTATTTCTCCACGATAAGATCATGCTTCTAAGATCTTGCTTCTAGGTTGCTGCAAAAATTGATTGCATGAAGGAATTTGTGGTGAAAACAAGTCTAGAATGATAAAATGGTTATTTGCTCAAGTTTGGCTCCTACTGCTATTACTAATTTGTAAAGTTAATGTAATATCTTATGTTTTGAATTTGGTGCTTAGGTTTGAATTTCGGTGGTAACATGGTGCACGTATTATTGAAGCCTTGAAGGATCTCTTTTTGTTATTGATAGTTGAAATGTGAATGGTGTAAGATTTTTCTTATGTATTTATTTTTTCTAATTTGTAAAGGTTCTATCTTATGTTTTCTTTTTGTCAATAGGTTTTGAGCTGTGGTATGGTGCATGCATTCTCGGAGGAAGACTATGTTTCATATGGATGATGCACAATAAGTATTGTCATAATTATGTATTGAATTTATTTCAAATGATTGTAAAATTAAGATTTTTTTTAATAAACATATTTTGAATTATGATCGTGGCAGGATGCGGATGCATGAAGTTCTAGAAGACTAATGTGATTGATATTTGTTAGAGAAATGAGTGTTGATTATCTTTTTTGTAGATTATTATATGAACGTGTGTTCTAGGTTTATGGATCTGTTGTGTTATTTTTTACTATAGATGATATGCTTTTTGTGTTCGGTATGTTATGGTCTGTATTGACCCTTACCGTTGTTACAATTATTAAGATTGGTAAACGAATATTTTGCATAAACTCCACTTTTAACTTGTTATTTCCAAGTCAGGAATTTGTTCTTGAAGAATCAAGTTTTCTACGTACATTGCCGAAATTTAGAAGTAAGTGGGTATTCCTCTAAATTTTTTATTATAAATGTTTCTATGACATTATCATGATGTTTTAAGGGTTTTTTTAATAAAATTTTTGTCTCGGTCAAAAAATATTATATGAAAATTAATAAAGCTTGTGTTCATGTACATTTCATACGTTTCTCATCGGTGTATTTTTATTTTTGAATTCAACGTTACAAAAATTTTGTGGGGTTCAAAATATCATAGGTACTATTTGAATGTTGAATATAGTAGGATTGTTAAGTAGATCTAATATTATATTCAAACCGAAGACCAAATCAAACCAAACCGAATTAACTTGGTTCGGTTTGGTTTGGTTTCAGAATATTTTGGTTTGGTTTGGTTTGGTTTGAGATTTTTATTTGATTTGGTTTGATTTAGAAAAAAGTAGACATAAATCAAACTAAACCAAACCGTGAACAGCCCCTACTCGCTGGCCTCTCCCGTGGGCCCTACTTCCCTGGTCCCAGGCTGCCACCGACCAGTCTGATAGTGACGTCATGCACGAAGATGAGCACACCCGGTCGACGTTTTCATGAATAATAAATATTTTATTATTTATTAATACATTGATATTAACATATTTGCTTCCCGTGCTCGAAAATACATGTCTGAGATTTTATTCAAAAGTCAATCTCTACAACCAGATAATTTGTTCGGGTGAAGAAATTATGAAAGGAGATTATCAATATCAAATGACAAAAATCTACCACACCTTCATTCCATTAATAAATCGTATCTACCATGGTTGACAAAGTGTTAACAAATTAAATACTATATTTCTGACGTTGCCATGGTTGAAAATATGTCTGATATATTTCTAAAATATAGTCAAACAACAAAATGCGATATAGTTGTTTATTTCGTAAACAGCTGAAGCTTTCAAACGTGTGAACACTTGAAATATGCACTCATGACAAAATATTAAAGCCATAATTTGAATTTTTAAAAAATGATTTTAGAGCAACTATTTTAATGCTTGAAAGATATCTAAAATGTTGTTTGTATATATATACCACCTATATATTAAATATCTAAACATCTTTTAAAAATGTCATAATGTCTTATCCAATAAATAATGCAACAAAAGAGGTACGTGGACTTCAATCTACGACAAAACATTTTTCACTTTCAACCCTTCATGCGCGAGATTAATGTTATAGCTTTGGTTCGAGAAATAGAGAGAAATATGGTTATCATGTTTACTTTTTCATCCTTTGCCTTAATAAAAAAAATTACTTGACTGCCCCATTTTTATTCAATAAATTTATTACTATCAAATTCAACAAACTTAATCATAAAAATGATAATTTACTTGACTGCCCCATTTTTGTTTGCCTTGTTTAAAATAATCCCTAATCAACTGTAACTCCCAAGGCAATTTAAAAGATGTCTATCTTTTCCACTGTTAGCTCTGAAAATCGACCGAATACATATATATCATGATATTTGAACGTAGTATAAATTAGGGGTGTTCATGTAAAACCGATAAATCGGTAAACCGAACCGAACCGAACCCAATCGTTCGGTTCGGTTTGGTTTGATAGGCTATCCATTTGGTTTTTTGAACCGAACCGAACCGATAATTTCTTATCGGTTCGGTTCGGTTCGGCACCTCCCCAAACCGAACCGAACCGGTAAACCGGTTGACCCGATTTGATAAAGTTTGACCCGCTTTTATTTACATATTATATTACATTTAAATATATATTATATCAATTTTAAATATATATTATTATAAATTTAAGTTAATTAGTATAAAGATAAAATTATATATTATAAATAAAGTATTAGTCTTTATATTAATCTTAAATAATTATTACAATGTATAATTTATTTTATTTTATTTTTATTTATTTAAATATACATTGAACCGATGGACCGAACCGAACCGAACCGAACTACAATCGGTTCAGGGCTCACTGAACCGGTTCGGTTCGGTTCGGTTCGCCTTATCGGTTCGATTTCGGTTTGGAAAAAAAGCGGTCAAACCAAACCGAACCGAACCGTTTACACCCCTAGTATAAATGGTGCTAACAAAAGATTACATTATTTATTCCTCTCAAAATTGTATAGCCATATGAAAATTCCCAATTTTTAATTATGCTGAGTGCTAGTGTTATGAACCTATATTTCGATAACACAATGAATATGGCTATTTCCACATGGCGCTTACAAGTTGTATTGCGTCGTAGATACCTCTATTAAATTGAATAAAAATGCAAGGAAGAAAACACCCGCAGCCTTAAACCCTACCAATAAACCCTTAAGGCAATAATGCCGCACAAGAAGCCTCCACCTATGAGCATCCAGCATGGTAGAAAGATCAGAAAATACCACTTGAAGCACGGCTGCAAAAGCATAGAGGATAGAGAATAAAAGGGTTGATCACATTGGGAACCCAAAGAAGAAAGAAGATATCGACTAAGCAAGCAACATGAGAGAGAAGAAGAAATGACGTTTGGCCTCGCACTAGAGAGAGAGAGAGAGAGAGAGAGAGAGAGAGAGAGAGAGAGAGAGAGAGAGAGAGGGAGAGTTGTCAAGAGAGAGGATGAACATCATAGGCCGGTATCATTGTACTTGCTTCTCTGCTTCTTTCCTTCAAATCATCAATATCGGATGCTTACTTTCTTATCGGTCACATGTTCTTGGCCCATATCATCTCTTGTGGTTTTAACAACACTATCATTACTCTAATTCCCAAACTTGAAAACCCTACCTCATTGGAGTATTTTAAACCTGTAGGCCTTTACATTGTCATTCTCAAAATATTCACAAAGATCATTGTCCAAAGAATCAAACTTTTACTACCACATCTTATCTAGAAAAATGCAAACAACCGTTGTCCCATGTAGGATTGGTCGGGAAAATAATATTATTGTGTAAGAAATTCTCCATTCCTTCGGGATTAGAAGAGGTAAAGTGGGTAGCTTCTTCTTCAAGTTGGATATTTGTAAAGACCACAATATAATTAAGTATACTTTTCTAGCTAAAACCCTCACTCAATTTGCTTTCTCGATCTGTCGGTCAATGTCATTTTAACATGTACAACTACATACTCTTTAAATCTAAATGGAAAGGTCATGGGTTCTATCAAGCCATCTAGAGGTATTGATTAAGGATGTTCATTTTCACCCTATTTATACAACTCTCTTGTGCCGATCGGTTAACCACTCTTCTTGACAAGAGCATAGAGAAAAATTACTTATTAGGTGTATCTATTGGCAAAGGGGCCCAAAAATCACTCACTTGATGTTTGTCGACGATTTGATTATATGTGAGGAAGCAAAATTATAAGAGATCAACTAGTTGATATATATCCTTCACAATTATGAAGTCCTCTCTAGCCAAGCCATCAACAAAGAAAAATCTATTATCTTTAGAGAAATGTATCTCAACTTATAAGAAATAACATTTGTCCCCACTTGAACATTCCACAGAAATTATGATGTCTTGTACATGTGGATTCCTATGGATCAGGTGAGTAAAAAGGTTGGAAAAGTATGATAAGATCATTGAGCTTTGTTATTGCAAATTGACGCGTTAGAAAACCCACCTTGTTTTTCATAGTTGGTCGAAAAACTCTTATCAAATCAACTTGAGTCAAATGCCAATTCACCTTATGCCTATCATAAGGTTACCTATGAGAATTATTAAGAAGTTGAAAAGTTTGCATAATGCATTTTGGTGAGCTCACCACTCCTTACACAAAAAATATTCATTTTTTCAATTGGAAATCCATCAACAATTGAAGGATATCGGGTAGGGCATTAGAGATTTTAATATTTTGAATCAAGTTTTAATTATAAAATTAACATAGGTTTTCACTCGGGATAAGAACAAACTTTGGGTTAGATATTTGAGTTGAAAAATACTTCAATCATGTCAATTTTTGGAATGCCAAATATTCCTACTCTTCCTCCCAAGTCTGGAAGAACATGCTACAAGATTGACAGTTCATTCTCCAAGGTGCTATTTAGAGGATAAAGGCTTTCACTATGAAAGCCATAATTATGAAATTAACATAGACTTTCACTTAGGATAAGAACAAACTATGGGTCAGATATTTTAGTTCAAAATACTTCAATCATGTCAATTTTTGGAATGCCAAATATTTCTACTCTTCCTCCCAAATCTGGAGGAATATGTTCCAAGCTCGACAGTCCATTATCCAAGGTGCTACTTAGAGGATAAAAGAAGACAATAAAGTGGATATTCAATCCCCTAACTAGATTTTTGATAGGAGAGGACCTCCTATCCCAAAGCACTAGGGCACCCCCTCTGGTTATTAACCTCATTTCTAATGGCCATTGGAATTCTGCTTGCATCAAGCTCCTCTTTGACGACAACAACACTCCGAGAATTCTTGAACACACCACTATTTCATCATTTACACGAGTACAGCCTAGTTTGGCCATTTACAATAGGTGGTAATCTTTCCATTAGAGCTGTCTCTATAAACACTTGAGTAATCTTATCAGACCCTGGGTCCATCTGATGGTAGTACTTGGCATTATCTTTGGCATCCTAGAATTACCGGCTTCTGCTCTCATAAAGCTCAATTGTTTCTATGGAAGATCCCATCATAGAACTTGCATGAAGCAACATCCAAGAGATGTCCATATATTGATGACTTATTCAAGGTTTATCGAGCATCTTCTGAGTCTATGCATCACTTATTCTTTGGTTACCCCCAAAGTAGGGTTGCCTGGTTTGCTTCACACTCGGCAGGTTGGCGGGCTTTCCTATTTGGTTGGAGAAGCTGATTGATCACCTCATCAAAACTTGGATCCAATGGGTCCACCAGAAGAACATTTTAGGTACTCGAGTTTTCTAGCTATTCATATTATTTTGCACATATGGGAAGCTAGATGCAACTCAAATTTTAGAAGCAGGATGGAAGATCCGATTAAAATTCTTGACTAAGCCCACCATGATACAACTTTTTATTTGTATAATTCAAGGCTCTCCAAGGCACCCACTTCACCCAAGTGGGGTCCCTCCACCTCCCAACTGCATTAAGATTAGTGTAAAACTATGCAACTTGTGAGAGCTATGGCGAAATTGGCACGATCTCTAGAAGCAATGGCTATTCTGGAAATTTTTGAATGGGCAAAAGATGTCAACAACCCATCTCTTATCGAAAGTGATGCTTGCTCAAACAGTTGATAATGCTATCCTAGACTTGGGGCTCATCTTGTGGCAAGTGCATGGCTATATTATAAAAATGGAGTCTCCCATTGCAACTGTTTCTACTTTATAAGGTGTTTGGTTGCATGATAATAGAAATTTTTATTTTTATTTTTAAAAATTGTAAGAAAACTTGTTAAAAGAGGTGTTTGACAGCCATGACAAATTTATGTTTTGAAAGTAATTTTTTTCTTAAACAAAAAAAGAAGGTCTCACCTCTTTCTTTTTTTCTTGTGGTCCCCCACTTTGTTTCGCATGGATAGTTGTTACTTTTTTTTGTTATCACATCTCTTCAAACATGATAATTTTATATCATGAGTTGGTTCACTTTTTATTTTAATATAATTTTTTATCATGAAAGTGTACAAAAAAATAGCCTCTCAGTTTTTATCTGGATGTCCTGTTCCCAAAAGCTGTTATGCAATATCTTTGTAAAGACGCTGTTGGTTAATTAATAGAGATCTGCTCAGCTTTCAAAAAAAAGAAAAAAATATCTAGGTTACAACATATTATATTAACAAAATATGTAATTACTTCCTACCCTAAACATAGCATTTAACTAAATTAACTAATTACTTTCCGTAAAACCGACCATGATTCGATGATTTTTAGTTAAATTAAATTTGACAATGACCGACATAATAATAACAAAATATAAAATTAAACATAACAATGAGAAAACTATAACTTGAAATTAGACTCGTAATTAAATTCTAATAACTGAGACTCTACACTACTAATAAAATTTCAAAATAAAAAAATTCTTCAACCCATTCTGCAAGGATACCTATTTGTCAGTGAATCCAACTTTGTTCGCGTATCATTAGATAAAAATATATTTATAGCTAAAATTGTTAAAAAAATTGATAAACAGTTCTAACATATATCTGACTGAAAATTTCAGAGGAAAAATTTTCTGTGGTCACTCACTTTTTTTTTGATTAAATCAGCTAAGTACTCTTTTTGTTATCATGTCTCATTAAGTATGATAATTCTATATCTTTAACTATCTTAAATTTTATTCAATATATATTTTATCACAAAACACATGAAAAACGATTGCAACCAAACATCCAGATAACTAGAAGCTTAAAACAGGGAGCTAACTTTAAACTTCAGTCCAATCAAAGTTCAAAGAACATTTTTTTCAATTTAATCACAAATAAGTGAAACCCACATATATATATATCAATTTTTTAATTATTACATTAGTAAATCTCAAGTGTTTACATTAGATCTGAGCTTTAAAAAAAAAGATTAGATCCGAGCTTGAAAGTGGCCTCTCCCTCACCTCACTACACCGTTTGACCAATTCACACGTTATCGACTTTCTTCTTCGTTAAGCATCGGCCCGGCCAGCGGAATTGACCGTTGACCGACGACACATCGGTTCGTACGCGAAGAACGGTAGACCACGGAGGAGAAATCTGGATCATGGACTCAAACACGTAACCTCCTCGACGTCAAAATCGCCATCTTTTTTTTTTATTTCTTTGATATGTGATCATGAATCATCTACAGTACAGGGATCAGATGGATCCGCCGCCGCGACGATCGGCGGTGCCGTCCGAGCGCGGCAAGCTCTGGATCTTCAGACATGGTACTGCTCGAGCTGGACGTCTCTCCCCTTGAGCGGCACGTACTCGCCGAGGTAGACCTCCAGGTGGTCGGCCAAGCTGGACTTGTCGATGCTCTCATGGTGGTACGACTTGCAGACGAAGTAGATGACGGTCTGGACGACCAGCGCCACCAGGACCAGCAGCGCCATGACCGACAGGAACATGGCGGCGTAGCCCAGCCTGGGCAGCAGGCCCAGCGAGCGGCCGTGGACCACCAGCCTGGCGAACCCGACCTCGATGGCGACGAAGGAAAGGTGGAAGAGGAGGAAGATGGCGCCGGCGACCCAGGCCTTGCCCTTGACGAGGGCCCTGCTCTTCTGAATGGCGGAGAGCCCGTACATGTCCTCCAGCACGGAGACGACGCTGGCCAGGTGCCACACGACGCTGATGTAGACCAGCCCGGCGAGGTAGAAGGGGAAGAAGATGATGCCGACGGCGGCGCCGGCGGCGCCGGTGCCGACGAGGAGGAGGAGGAGGACGAGGAGGAGGACGGCGACGGTGTTGTAGGCGAAGAGGACGGCGAAGCCCCAGAGGAATGTTACGAGGAGGCGGCGCCAGACCTTGGGGACGACGGTGAGGACCTTGCGGAAGGTCGTGTCCTTGGCGGTGTAGACGCAGGCGACGGTGTAGACGACGGCGGAGGTGGAGAGGAGGGACAGGACGAGGACGACGAGCAGGTAGGCGGCCTTGAAGAGAACGAAGGAGGTCCACTCGGAGGCGAGCAGGTCGAGGATGCGACCCTCGGCGCGGCTGCCGGCGGGGGCGTGCTCCAGGGCGTGCTCGTTGCGGTCGATCTTGGAGAAGATGAGGTCGGAGATTTCTAGGTGGAGGAGGAAGATGAAGGACAGCGGCAGCACCAGCGAGAGAGCGATGCCGGAGAAGATGCGCTTCCATGACTGCAGGATGTTCCAGGCCTCCCGGAATATGCCGACGAAGCCCAGGAACTGCAGCTCTTCCGGCTCCGTGTCCATGGCCGCCTGCCCCTGCCGCTGCCGGCGGTCCGATCGATCACTGCCTTCCTCCTTCCAGTCGGTGCCCCGACGACGGCGGACCGGCGGTGGAGGCCGGGGGGCAGCAGGCCTAATTAAATAAGATACCATCTGGTAAGTTCTCAAATGGTTCATTTGGTAATAACGCGGAATTTTCCGAGGGCAGAGATGGAATTGCACCTAGGGCTTTCCTTTTCCTCCGATCGGCTTCGGGACCTTCGCGGAAATGCTTACCGCTCGTCGTCGCGGCAGTCTTCCGTCGGACGAGGAGAGGAAAGAAGACCGGGTAGACGCGGTATTAAAAGACTCCAAACCAGTTTCGATTTGGTAAATGTGTTCCGAATTAACATATTTTGATTTCGGTGGTGTTGTCGAAATTAGATCAAATCCGATAACTTTCAAATTACATATTATGTATTTATTTTTATTTAAAGATAATTTTATAATTCTTATATTAAAATTTTATTTTTATTATTTTATCATCTTAAATACCTAGTTTTTATCAAATTGGATGAATAAAAACAGCTTGATTATCTTATTTTAATTCCGATAACTCAAAGGATATAAAAAATAAGTTCTAAATTTTATCAAAAATCGTAGTTTCAGAAATGTCGAATCACACCCCTACGCGGTGTGGTACGATTTCCAGATCCGAAGTGGGTCCGGGCGAAGTTATCGGATCCTCCGGGGGTGTGGACATGTCACGGTCAACGGCGACGGCTTGTCTTGGTTGGTTATTTTATTGGTGTGAAGAACAGTCAAATATGACGAGTAGGTGGTAGTTGGGTTTGATAAACGCACGACTTACTTTATTTATTATGTTAAAAAAATAAGGTTGAACTTTCATTAATGAGTCCAGCTTGAGTAGTTCTCTATCTAATTAATCAACTCCATCAGCCTCTCACAAATAACTTAGAATGAATATTTATTCAAAAAATAAATTATGAACACACAATAATTATATAATGTCAATTTATTTTATTAAAAAGTTGAAATCAAAATTTGTTCAAGATTGAGCTCAAATTTGACTTGATTTTTTATTTAAATTTTATGAATTATCTCAAGTTTTTTTTTTATAAATGATTTTAGGCAGAATTCAAATTCAATTACAACTTAGGTGTACTAATAATATTACTTTGTTTCTGTTCAATTACATCAATGTAAGTTAAATGCCTGTTTCGTGTACAAAAAGAGCCCACGTTTGGAAAAAGAAGAGTCTTCTCTCCTGTCGTTGACTCTTCTGGTCTTGCCCGCCATGCACAGGACGGCCATGGATACATACGTATGGGTGATGTCAAGATGCCAGGTGTACACATATTATTGGCCGGAAGTTGGAGATAAACCAAATTTATCTCCGTGGTTTTTTGATGTCAAATATGCCCTTCGCCGTGAAGGGTAAGTTTGAGAGTCTCTTCGAACCGAACCGAACCGAACCGGTTTGAAGAGTCGGTTTGACTTGGTTCAGCCGGTTGGAGAGTCTCTCAAATTGAGATAAATTAGACCAATTGGCTGAAAGTTATTTAATGTGAAAATTTTAAAATAATATTATGTTATTAATAAAAATGATATTTATATAACATTTATAGTATACTAATTTTTATTTTAATACGTTATAACTTAAAATAAATATATGTGTGAATAATTATTTATTTTTTGATCTTAAACGGAACCAAATATAATTCAACCGGTATGATTTGATTCCATTTAGTTTCATTTGGAAAACAGAAAAAAAAGAAAAGAAAACCCAGACCCTCCGAGCATGGGCCCCACCCCACGTGGACTCCTAAGTCCCAAAAATCTTTATCTCCACTCAGACGACTGATCTTAATGTCTATACAGACATTGAGTTTTTGTTTGCGCTGGAGTGGAATTAATCGGCTTATCATATTTAGTTTTCTATTAGTATGTGTTTGTTGTCGTGTCTTAGTTGCATCGTCTTGGTTTGTATGTGTTTGTTGTTGTGTCTTATCCAGTTATCTGTTTGTCTGGATGTCTTCTCCAGTTATCTCGTTAGCCATATATGTCTTTGTGAGACTGATAGCTTGGGCATCGTCCACACCGATATGGTGTGATCATCCGGTCTCTTTGTTGAAGTCAAACTCCTTGAGAGTTCTGATGTTTATTTCTCGATCATCTATGCACTTCATCGTGCTGATCGATTCACTTAGGTGGCTATATCCAAGTGATTAGGAGAAGAGTCTGTTTTCATTCTTTGTTGGTGGTTGTGTCTGTACTTGATCTCGACATCATTTGTATTAAAGTTGTTATCAATATAAAGTATGTGTTATCTTTGTTCAAAAAAAGAAGAAGTAAGATTGCATTCATACAGGGGCATATCAGAAAAGTAGGTAGTCCCGGGGACATTTCATGGTATGATTAGACTAATTAATCATCGATTAATCTGAATCATCCTATTGTTTCCTCGTGGTCTGCATAGATCTGAATCCAATTATGTATATGTGAAAGAGAATACAATAATAATAATAATAATAATAATAATAATAATAATAATAATAATAATAACTGAAAATTTGAAATCAGTGCCAATCTTCTTAGAGGGTTTACAAACAGGTATTCATGCAATTTTTTGTGTCATGTGCATGATACCCAGGTATAAATGATATTTAACCCAGGTGTAAATGATATTTAACTATTAATATCAATTTGAAATTTATAATACAAATACTGTGTGTAGTAATTTTGATCTTGATATTGGAGTATCAATTGATAAGATGGGCGCGCGTATTATGATGAATATCGAATACGAACTAATAAATTTAGAAATGATATTATCTAAATACCGTGGAATAATTCGTATTAATTTTATTTTTAAAACTAACAGTGATAGAAATATTAAATTTAATAGTACTCGCTAATGCCCAGTTTGGTAATGCTATTAATATTAATTTTTAAATTAATAGTGTAAAATTATCTTCAGCCTCTCACTTGTCCGAAGCTCCAAACAAAAGAGAAGGCCCCTTCTCGAGCCCTAAGGTGAAAGAAACTTTTTTTTTTTTTTGCATTTCATTTTCTCTATCTATCTCCATACACTTTTGCATTTCATCTTGTTTGATAACAATACCAACCACTTTTATCTATATTAATTTTGAAATCACCATTGATATATATAGCGATTGTTTGACTATAGATATCAGTTTTTGTAATTTATAATGCAAGCAAGTATTAACGGTAGTACCAAATGTTTACTTGTATCAATTTTGCTCTATCACTTAGAAATTTCAATATCAAAATCGATATGATACATTATTAAGACTGTAACTAGGGGTGTCAACTGTCAATGGGTTGGGCCGGGTCGGGTTTAAATTTGGCCCAATCAAGGCCCAGTCTAAAATATAATGGGCTGGCCTAGCCAGGCCCGTATTATGTTTCGGCCCAACCCGGCCCGGCCCAAAATATATATAAGTTTGGCCGGGCCCGATCTTTTTAACATATTATAAGGTATATATCATATTTTTTTAATTTATTAAACATCAAACCAGAAGAATTAAATATTTATTTAATTTAAATAAAATTTAATAAATACATGATGTATTAATAAACCAGGATTAAAATCATTTATTTTTGTTTTCATTTTTTAAAATTTAAAATACAATATAATATAAGTATATAAAAAATAATATAATAATAAAATAAAAACAAACATATCATGAAATTTATGACATATTGAATGAGAAAAAAAACAGAAATAAAATTTTAAATTTATTATATCAACTATGTATAATTTGTTTTACGTATAATTTAACATATATATAATATATAAAAATATTCCAAAAATTATTCTATTTTTTGTTTACATAAAAATTAAAATAAACTTATAATGTTATATGTTTGATTTAATCGTAATCAAACGGTTAGACATTCGGGTGAAAATTTTTTTTAATGAGAATCAAAATTAAAATTTGTCAACTCTTTACATAAATATATTAACATACGAAAAATAAATATATCATAACTTTGATATTTTAAATTTTATTTCTATATAATTTCATAATACTAAATATATTAATCAAAGTTATCTAGAACAGGATTTGAAATATTAAAGGCTTCGCACCGATCATCATGTCCCTTTTTGCCTTTTTCATTTATCGTAGTCTGACCATTTCAATGGGCTAACAGACTTCACTTCCAACCCTAGCGACAACCCATGTTAGACCCGCGGGTCTATTTCTGTAGCCCAAACATTGATCCAAGACTGGCCCGCGGGCCGAGCCCGACTCAGTGACGCCCCTAACTCTAACCCAATATGACATAATGCCATATGCTTGGTTAGAGTATCGAAAACATTATTGATATCCTTTTTGATATTGATATAACAGATCAAATTGATAGAAACAGACATTTGTATTTCATGTATCATGCGTCGTCTGCATCGAGAGATTCAATAATGATATTCATAGTCAAATATTTAATGATCATTTTTATCCCTATCAATTTCAAAATTGACAATAATATATGTGTTAAATGATACTATACTTTACATCCTGTTTGATAACACTCATAAGTACCTCTATCGTTATCAATTTCAAAATTAATATTGATAGGAACTATTAAAAAGTGTTTGGTTAAGTGTATCAATTTTAAAATTTGTAGTGCGAACAAAGTATATTATATAATACAAGTGTCAACTTGTATTATTTTTGATATTGATACTCTAACATTTGAAAATATTAATATCGATATTGATATAGTATCAAAAATGAAACTCTAACCAAAAGGGCATTAGGTGATGCTTGGTAACTGTATCGAATAATCGCTATTATTATAATTATATTTGAACACCTCTATTATTATCAAATCATATTAATGCCAAAGAAGGACGGATTGCCGTCGGTCCGCCTGGCCCAACCCAACCCATATGTCCCAACGACCGTGATCCGGGTGAACCTTGACCCGAAATGGGTTTGATCGAATCCGGATCAAATCCGAAGATTAGGTCTCAAATCCTTTCAGGTCGAGTCAGATCTAGCCCACCGACCCTATCCAGCATTCCATGATCAGTGCTATCCAATATGTAGAGTAATATTAATGTCAGGAGCTGTTCTGCCAGTTAGGCACTACTAACTCACATGTGTGCATGCACACGGTCGGACTCAGAGAATTGCATGTTGCTTTCTAGATAATATTGGTGCTCATACACGTACACATACAAGAAGAAAAACAAAGTAAAAATATATATATATATAGAGAGCGGATCATCTCAGGTGGACTCCTGAGGGAGTCCCCTCAGATCACTCACAAAAATATATTGAACGCCCACCATGTCAATGTATTTAAGACCCATCACATCATGTATTCAATACATTTTTGTGAGTGGCCTGAAGAGGCTCCCTCAGGAGCCCACCTAAGGTGATCCGCTCTCGTATATTTATATGGAGGAGAGGAGGATGCAGCTTCATCAGATCATCACCACTTCCAGAAGACGTTGGATCCGCACTTGTACTTGTCTTTGCCTTGGCACTCCACCTCCAGGTCGTCACTGATGAAGGGCACTTTCTGCATATTTCGACTCTCAATAACATTGTGTCAGAACACAAGTCAGCTAGTTAATCTTCTTCTTTTTCTACATATTTACGTCATTTCAAAAAACTTACGGAAACAAATTTATACGAAGATAAAACCCGAGATTTTGACCAAACCACACAAAAATAGTCATTAAATTGGAGTGACCAGCACGATAAGATGCATGATATTGGTCGAGAAGCAAATTAATTAAATCTTGATTCCAGGAGATTGAATTATCACACCATATTGGTGTGAATATTGCTCAAATTAACAATTCCTCGAATAAAATGGTGACCAGAGAGATAAGCAAAGAAAGACATGCTTGATGGTAAAATTGGGTGTTTTCTATTCAATATTGATTTTGATGGAATCAAAATTATGATATTTTAGAGTAGGGGTGCAAATGGGCTTAGATTGCTGAATGATTGCATGTTTCTCTACTTAAATTTTCATCTCGATCAGATAAAAATTATATTATTTTTTATGATTATGCTGAAATATGTATTGATATATATTATATTCTAGTTAAAATTAGTTGATAAAGCTAACGAATCTCTGATAATGACTGAAACTCGATATAATAATTTTAAATTTTACTTTTACATTTTTATAATTCATGTGGCACAACTTTTTATATTTTTATTTTACTATAATTCCGATTTTTAGTGATGTACATTAGAATTTATTAAAATTGAGACAATGGATACTGTTTTATACGGCGGTGGTGGGAAAGTTCAGACCTTCTGCTTCGCCAAATCCTGGCAGCCGGTGAAGTTCTCGGGGAATTTGCACGTCCCGAACTCCACGGTGTAGGCGCGGGCGAAGTTGGCTCCGCTGGTCGCCAGCCTCTTCTTGTCGTTCAGCTCCTGCGACGACCAGGGCAATCCGATTAATCAGCAGAAAAGGTGGTGCCTTTGATCGACAAGACGGCGGCGGCACAGGGCGACGGCGGCGCCGGGGAGACGGCTCAACGGACGAGAGCAATGGAGCGTGGTTCAGACGAAACGGACCTTGTTGGCCTTGCTCTTCTCGAGGTACTCCTCGATGACGCCGGCGTGGGCGGGAGGGGAGCCGGCGGCGGTGGCAGCGAGGAGCGCGGCGGCCAGGCCGAGCAGGGCGGCCCTCCTCCCCTCGCTCCCCCTGCTCTCCCCCACGGAGACGGCCGGACGGGGCTGCTGGGCACGGACCGCCGCCGGCAGTTTGGGGCCGGAGAATGCGGTGGCCGGCACCGCCGAATTCGTGAGCTTCCGGCTCCGGTCGGAGGCGCCCGAGGGGGCGTAGCTGCACGCCAGCACGCCGGAGTTCACGGTGGCCATGGGTAATTGGCGGAGGGAGGAGCGGCGCCGGGGTTCGCCCTGCTGCGTCCGGCGTATGTAAGCCGATCTTTCTCGCTGAGATGCACGGGCGGCGGCAAGCTGGCCGGGAACTTGCGGCGGCCGTGGCCGGCGTGTGGATAAGGTGAGATCGCCGGACGCCGATTGGCGGGGTAGCCTTCTTGGCGGGGCCTCAAAATCATCTTTTTCTTCTCCGGCAGGGGACCACGGGTGCAAAAGGCGCAGCATATTCCAGAAGTAGCTCAAAATTTAAGCTTAACAAGAATGGACTATAACTTAATTTATTTTGATTAGCAACCAAAAAATGAGTTTAATATATTAAATAAGTCCAATTTGAATAGACTTAAATAAACTTGTAAATAACTCGATTAAATACGTAATTAAATATTTATTTTAAAAAATAAATTGCAAACATTAGTAGTTATTAATTCTTGTCACTTGAATACATGAAATGAGTCCAAATAGAATTTGATTTGAGTTTTAACTTAAATCTGACTTCATAAACCAGCTAAGTTAGAATTTCACGAACGAGTTTAGATCGATTTTGAATTTTATTAATAAATTTATACTGAGTTTGGACTTGAATAAGGATTAAGCATGAGTCGAGTTGTTATTCAAACTTGACTTAGAGGTCGGCAGGATTAAGTAACGAGCCAAGTTTAAACGACCGTTAAACATACTCATAAGAGCTTGAACAACATATTACTTAGCTCGTTTGCACCCTTATTCTTGGATAGAAATAAAATATTTTGATTAGAGTATAAAATGGTATTATATCAATTTTAATATTAATATTTCTGATATCAATAAATCATTACAATTTATATGTTATCTGTAATGTAAAATTTAAAATTAATATCAATAGTCAAACATATTGTGATGATTTATATCAATATTATTTTGAACATAAATATCATTATCCTTTTGAACATAAATAGCAATAAATATTGATATTGTTACTAAATACGTGATTGGTAGAAAATGAAATAGTATGGTCAATGATTGCTTTTAATCTATTTTCTTATATCTTTAAGGCCAGGGTACTAGATTATTCAGAAGATAAAAATGAGTTTCAAGATAAAAAATTCAAGTTTAAATCATTCTATATATTAAAAACATAAATATTTCTAAAATAGTCAAAAGTTGTTGAACAAATTGTACCAATTCAATTCGAGAATATGTTAAGAGATTAAATAAGTGACCTTTTAACAACTCTGATTAACTAATTTTTAGAGGTTGAGTTGAAAAAATTTTAAAATTAAATATTTTTATTAGAAATAATTTCAAAACGTATAATCTTTTGGAAAGACTACTTATTAACGTTATTCTTAGGTCAGTTAACTGATTTATGCATGGTATCAGACCATGATGTAACCAAAAGGTTCAGTGTGACATAATTGGGTGTGTCATATGTGACGTATATGTTTTAAGATGTCAAGTTTCTACGGGGGAGATTGTAACATTTATTTAAATCAGTAAATTATCAACAATTTCGATTAACTATTTTTTAAAAATATAGTTGAAAAAATTTTAAAGTTAAATATACTTGTTGGAAGTAATTTCGGATCATGTGATTTCTTATGAATTAACATGATTGTTGAATTAGTTAGTTAATTTAATTCTTATATAAATGAATGTGACCAAAGAAATACTAGACTACCTTTTTCAAGTTGGTAAAATGATAATGTGTGGTGAAGAAAGAACTTCTTAAATACTTTTGGGCTAAATATAAATGATAAGGCATAAATTCTTCTTAATTTTAGAACTTTGGACGCAAATGGTTAAAATTAATTAAACATGGGAACGGATAACTTATGAAAATTTGACGCTGAAAGCATAAAAAATACCAGGGTATAATTCTAATTCAAGATTATATATTGTATTCAAATAAAAATATTCTCATGGCAGAAGAATCTACTTGTATCATCCTAGAAACATTAACCGAAATCACTTGAACATGAGCATTTGACCGAAGCTATGCATAAAAAACTAAATCATCCAGCAAAAGTTTAAAATTTTGATTAAAAGGGACTTGAAGAAACATGAAGTTCTGAAAAAAAATCCTATGAAATCTTCAACAATTGAAAAGGTTCCATTGACAAAAGTCTGATTGCAAATATTATATATACCAATCACCCTCTTGGGTGTGGACTACAGCAATTGTTCTTTCAAAAATATAAATGAAGTAATCCAGTAAGGGATTTAGCTTAATGAAATATTTTAAATCTTAATTTTATATTTGATATCTTATCTTGTGGAACATAAAATCATAACTATCTACCTATGCAAATAAGAGAGCTATAGTAAAACAATTAAAAATAAGTTATTTTCTAAAAGATTTCTACCATATTTTAGTTCAGATATTTTACCTAATCCCTTAAGAAGTTAAACATTTTGCCAAACAGTCTAAATATCTAATCTCTAAGGTTAGACATCAATTAAGCTTAAATTAACTGGGACTAAGTAAAAAAGATACAATTATTGTTAAAAGGGCTTCAAAATTGTCACTAAACAAAATTCTCTCTCTGTAGGGGAGAGAGAATGTCCTATGAGATAGTACTATAAATTCTTGATCAAGGTATTTAGGATAATTGGAAAAATGAGTTTTTCAATTGATACAAATCTAAGTACAAGATCCTATAGAGTCGGATTGTTTAGGGTTTGATAATAGGTGCCGAACTCCTGACCGACTGGGAAAAGTTCAATGGATAATTGATGGTGGAAAGGTTTAATGGATGCTATTAACCTCTTCAAAGTTACCTGATATCACAGGATGTGGCTTGTACCCTTTATAATTAGAAAGTCATAAAAATGTATTATCGGATAACTATTTTGATTTAATTTAAAAGAATTATACTTTTAAATTAATTAAGGCTTCAAACAAATTTATATTAGGTCTAGTGGGTCACACATATTAGATTTGATCAATAAGATGAGGGTATGGTCATAATTTTATAGAAGTTTTGATTTTTGTGAAAAATACAACTTCGATAAACAAATGACTTATTAAGCCAAATTCTATCAAAGTCATAGGGTTGGAGCATGTCCTAAGCATCTTCTCTTCCTCCTCTCTCCTTTTGAAGGTGATCTCCCATAGTCAAGTTTGTGTATGGAAGGTTTCTAGAGGCCTGGAGAAAATAAGAACTTGTCTATTAAAGTAAATTGTGTGAATACTGTTGGAGACCGTCCACTTTAATAGTTTTCAGCAAAGAGGAACATCTTCTCTTCATCCATGGTGATAAATTTTAGAAATCCCATGAGATACTCTCGTTCTACTTCATATTCGGTTCCCAATTTTACTTGTTCAGCATCGACCAAGGCAAATTCAATAGTTTTAAGGAATCAAAATTTTTTTTGCTGCCATAGATTGATTTCTTACAAATAGTGTCTAATATTGTTACTAATAGGGCCTTAAGTAATCATTACTTGATTCTTACCATAATCAACTTAAATTTGTTAGAAATTATCTTTTAAACCTTGCCAAATCTACTAACTAATTACAAGATCACAATATGTATTTTGTTTATTTTATGATGCAATAGTATAAAGAAGAAGTAAAAGTATATAAAATTATATTTTTACAAGTCTAGCTGAATTTTACTTGGGCTTGACGTATTATCATATTAGATTACACAGAGCCAATCAGTCATTTAATTATACCATTTTTGGTTAGACTCAGGCCTAAGAAAAGAGGGTTATAGTCATACACTTATACTGAGTTCCACTAGAGTCTGACTAGTATGGCCCTTTGACAGTCCCACCAAAGATGGAATTTGCAACATCTCGACCCAAGACATGTAAATGTATGGAAGACAATCTATGACTAAGGTGGCATTTGTTTTGGCTTATTCTAAAAAATACAAAGTCTTAACTTATTTCAATATGTTTACATGTTCATCAATGTAATGTTTGTTTAAAGATATGTCATATAGGTTATTTTTTTATAATATTAAAAATTGCATCTAAAAATAAAAGGTTAAATCATATGGTTTATTTTAAAGAAATTTATTATGATATAAGATATCTATTTAGAGGTTAATTACAATAAATAAACAATAAAAATCTACCAACATCTGGCTGAACCTAGGAGAACATTGCTTGAGTAATTTTGATGAATATTCAAACTCTTGGCGTGAGAAGCATTGAGTGTTTGATTGAGATTATCTTGTTTTTATTTCATAAAATCAGTCATAATGACATAATTAAGTAAAGCATTTAAGTTAAAAAATGAGCTTGTCTCATGATTTACCATAATACTAAAATCAATTTGAACAAAGTAGAGTTGGGACTTTGTTGGTTATAGACCTCCTTTGACTAGTTGCTAACTACTTAACATTGGCAAGTGGTAACTTTCTAACATGTAGTTGAATGATCAATATAATTGTGACCTAAAAATAAAAAACAAGCTTTAACAAAATGGCATAATGCTCTGTCAGCTATATTAAAATATTTAAATACATGATCTCTAGCAGTATTCACACGAACTTTATTCACAGTAAATTCTCTCTTCACTTTGGGCTCAAGAACTCTTTTTGAACAAATCTTCATCACCTATGGACGCCATCCAGAGAAAGAAGGAGATAAGAAAAAGGCTGAGAACATAGTTCTCACCCTTGACTTGATAATATTTGGCTGTAACTATTAATATTTATACAGAATTTATAATTTTTCATAAAAATTTAAAATCTCAATAAATTTTGCCCTTGTTCTTATAATTATGAATAAGTCTTTATTTTATGAGATGTGATAATAACATGATTGGAGGACCATCTCATCTCATTTTTAACAAGAAATTCTTTATAATATAATCATTGTCCAACACTTTTTTTAACAAGTTATGTTACCAGAACAATTTTTTAAAATAAAAACTCAAGTTGTCATTATTTGGGGTTTTTGGTTACACAATTTTTATGCACACTTTGATGATAACTTTTATATTAAATAAAAGTTAAACTAATCAAAAACATAAACTTATCATGTTTGACGGAAAAAATGGCAATAAAGACTGAGAGACCACGATGAAAAAGAAAGAGAAGGTCTCGTCACATTTTTGTCTGAGTAAGAAGGGACTCTAAAAATATAATTTTATAAGGATTATCAAGTATTCTGTTTAACAAGTAATTATTATAAAATTATATTTTTGTAACCAAAACTCAATTTGACCTTCAACTAAACACCTCAGCCTGATTCATTTAGTCAACTTTTATCCTGTCACTTTTCTAGCTAGTTGCTTTCAGAGCCGATTTGTTTTCTTTTTACCATTAAAAATCATAAGGAAAAAATGGCATAACATGAAATAACTTCAGTATTTTGCAGTGATTTAAGCAATAAAACAAGCAAGCCCTTGGGTAGACTTTCATCCTTCTCCCTTCTAGTTGATTGCACCGCCGATTCGTCTTCTTCTGGCCATTGAAAACCGCGCTTGGATGAGGCTTACACAATAAGTGTATGAGAACATCATCTTTCATTAGAAGCGGAAACCATGGACGTTTTCTATGACCTTCATATGGTTATTATCAAGTTAATATTCTTGCATTGTCTACGGCTTGAAAATCTCTCTCTCTCTCTCTCCATACATATATATTGCGAAATGCAGAACGCAACCAAGGTAAATATGTAAGGTCTGCATAAAAAAAAAGATAGGACCACAGTATTGTGTGCATGCATTTGTGTCTCTGTCTCTGTCATCTGATACGTTTTGCAGTTATTAATTAACTTATTAGATCCAGATTTGACATTAACAATGATGAATAGTACATACCATACGAAAATGTATAGTCGATATGCATCCTTTCTTTTATCTTCTTAGGGGGTACTATATATATGTACATGATAATTAATGGCGCGCAATGCCGATCACAAGCTGTAATAGAAATTATGCATGCATGGACCAATGGAAGATATGTTTAACTGTATATATATATATATATATCTTGCCACAATTAAATCAGCTGGTCTAATAATTACGCTAATTTAGCAGACAAAGTCTCACCTTTCATCATGAGCTAGTTACCGGTAACGAAACACATTTAATTTCGAGATTCTTTCTCACAAACAGCCAACTACATGAAAAGTTAATCTAAATTATTGACGGTCCATGATTTAATCTTGTTTAATAACTTTTTTTACTAGACATGTACACCGACTAGAATGTTACAATTTATCCTCCCTAATTAAAAAACTAGATATTCTTCTCAATACTGATCACACACACACATCACCTAACACATTTGGTAGCATATCACAATGAATCTTCCATTAATTAGGTGATACAATAACCGTGTTAATTACCAGTCTCACGAAAAAGTCACTTATTCTAAGATTACTCCTAATAAAATATGTTTAACTTCAAAATTATTTTTAACTCAACCAAAAAGATAGTTAAATAAAGTTATCAATATTCCACTAATTTAATCACTCTTTGAGATGTTGCATATATCTTGTCAGCAGCCAGTAGGATCCCTCAGGCGCCCATATATATAACTATCTATATCACATATAACAGTTGGTCGTGGGGTTATACCTGGCGAGGGATGACGTTGCGTGGAAGATGAAAAATACACACTTATATGCAAGCTAAACCACGGGACTGCCCATCGGAAGGAGGGAGAGAAAAAGATGACACAACGCAGTGCATGTTTGCGTGTGTGTGTATATATAAATAAATAAATGGGAGAATTACTCTTAAGTCCATTTAAGAAAATGACTTTAGTAAAAACTCCGTTGACCACATTTCGTTACTGTTTAGTCCATTGACACTGAATTTCATTATCACCCAGTCTATTTCTTCATCCCATCATTTTCAAATCCCACTTTTACCCCCGGCGGAGGGAGCGCCGCGGGTGGGAGCCTCGCCGGGGGGCGGGGGGGTGTTCCGCGGGCAGAGCCTGCCTTGTGGCTGCGGGGAGCCGCGGGAGGGGGGCTTCCGCAGGGGTGGGAGCGCCGGGGGGGGGCTTCCGCAGGCGGCGGCGCCTCGCCGGGGGGCGGGGGGAGCGCCGGGGGGGGGGCTTCGCAGGCGGTGGGAGCGCCGCGGGGGGCGGGGGGAGCGCCGGGGGGGGGGGCTTCCCCGGGCGGCGGCGCCTCGCCGGGGGCGGGGGAGCGCCGGGGGGGGGGGGGGGCTTCCGCAGGCGGTGGGAGTGCCGCGGGGGCGGGGGGAGCGCCGGGGGGGGGGGGGCTTCCGCGGGCGGCGGCGCCTCGCCGGGGGGCGGGGGAGCGCCGGGGGGGGGGCTTCCGCAGGCGGTGGGAGCGCCGCGGGGGGCGGGGGGAGCGCCAAGGGGGGGGGCTTCCGCGGCGGCGGCGCCTCGCCGGGGGGCGGGGGAGCGCCGGGGGGGGGGGCTTCCGCAGGCGGTGGGAGCGCCGCGGGGGCGGGGGGAGCGCCAAGGGGGGGGGGCTTCCGCGGCGGCGGCGCCTCGCCGGGGGGCGGGGGAGCGCCGGGGGGCCTTCCGCAGGCGGTGGGAGCGCCGCGGGGGTGGGGGAGCGCCAAGGGGGGGGGCTTCCGCAGCGGCGGCGCCTCGCCGGGGGGCGGGGGGAGGGGGGGCGGCGGGGGGGCATTTACGACATTTCAAATCCAAATTGGAGTGGGGGTGACGATATTTTGAAAAAACGGACCTAATGATAAGGTGTTTTTGAAAACGGACCTAGTGGTAAAGTGGTTTCTTTAAAACGGACCTAGTGTGCATTTACACTAAATAAATATATATATATGAACTGTTGTCAACTTACGTTTACTTTCAACTGAGGAAGGGAAGCAGAGATGACACAGGAAGGAAGGCGGATGTCAGAGCATACGCCGAGAGCCACGCCATCATCCATGGCCATACCTTCTTCAAGAGACTACTGGTGACGCTGATTTAGCTTGGTAGGCAGTGGAGAGGAAGAAACAAGAAACCACACCCCAGCGCTCAGAGAGATTAGAGTCCAAATCTTCTTAGTCAGCATTTGAAGAAGTTTCTCCAGATGTCAATGAGAATATACCACTTGAAAACCCACATTCCACATTCAACTCAGAGCGACATATTATTATGACGACAACTAAGTGTGCATATATAGAGATCAGTTAGTAAAAATGTGAAAGAAATCGGTAAAATATTGATAGGAGTTAATAAAATATGAAAAGAGATTACTAAAATATAAAAAAATGTGTTTGCGGAATAAAAGAGATTACTAAGACTCTATTTGATTAGAATACCAAAAACTACATGATATCAATTTCGATGTTGATTTTTGTAGAGGATGTATATGATATTTCTTATAATACAGCTTTTGGAAGTTCACCTCTGAGGCTCGCCCAGGGTTAGGCGGAGGGTTTCGCCTGGGCCGCCGCCGCGCGGGGGGAGGGGGGCGGCGGCTTGGGAGGTGCTCTGCCTCTTCCTCGTCTGGATAGGGCGCGAGCTCTGCCTTTCAGCGGATTCTTACGCGATTTTGTGAAGAATAGAAGGTCGGATTAGAAAAAGAGGGCTTTGCTGAAGTTGCTTTTTCTTCCTCTTTGGCCGATCTCTTTCTTTGTCTATCGTGGTAAAATCTCTTCCTTTATACTTGAAATCCCTTTTTGTGGGTTCCAGAATCCTGCGAGATTTCATCTCGGAACTCTTCACATCCTTCTATCGGGGCTTCTTAGCTTATTTCCTACTGTTTTAATTTTTTTTAAGTATCTGTTTTAGTATTCCACCTCTTGAGCTGTTGTTTGAGATCTTATCGTCTACTCTAGGTGTGACAGTTTCAGGTTATTAAGATGTTGTATTATCTTGTTTCTCTCTATTTCTGTTCTATCTCTATGTTATCTGTAGACGTCGGTTATATTGTCATGAGTTTAGTTGTGAGGCTGTTAGTCTGGGCATCATCTACACCTATATGGTGTGATCGTCCAGTCTCATGGAAATTGTCAGATTCCAAGAAGAGAGTCATTGCTTATGGATCGTCGAAGCTTACAAAGCTGCAGGTCTATTCTATTTCGTGGCAACTATCGACCGCGTTGAAGATGAATTCTCGGAGCACTTCTTCAGTTTGGTCTTTATCTGTGTTTACTATCATCGGTCTCTATACTATGTTGTTTCTGTATGAGGTACTCTCATATATCAGTTTGTGTTGGTCTACTCTACCTGTAATGTCTTCTTTAATCGTGATATATAGTAAGGTTTTAGCCTTTGTTTCAAAAAAAACAAAAAAAGATATCAAAATTTCTTGTGTTTCTTTCCCTCCACTGCCTACCAGCTAAATCAGCATCACCAGCCTCTTGAAGAAGGTATGGCCATGGATGATGGCGTAGCTCTCAGCGTGTGCTCCAAGTATGCTCTGACATCTTCCCGTGGGCTGTGTCATCTTTGCTTCCCTTCCTCAGTTGGAAGTAAACGTAACTTGACAACAGTAGTTCATATATATATATATATATATATATATATGAATGTATACACATAATATATAAATTTATATATATGTATGTATACACAGATATATATGTATGTTGTTGAAGTTAATAAAGGTTGTAAATGGAGGAAACTCTGTCCAAATGTCAACTGAAGCAATCTAGACTACTCGGTAAGGGTGCAAAAACCAGCCAAGATGATTGAGCATTATGTTACGTTGTTAGAGCTTGTTTTTGTTTATGTTTGAGATTGAGTTTAATTCGATATCTGACAAAGATGTTTGGCATATGTTTGAAGTTAACTTTTAATTTCAAACACCGCATGTTCATGTGATAGAGCCAACTTTGAGATCAAACTCAAATTGGTGCTCAATTCAAACTCAAGTTAGAGCTGGTTTACAATATTTGATCTGACCCAGCTCATTTGATCAGCTTGTTTACGATTTTGGAAGTCTGATGAGCTCAAAACTTACGTATGAGATTTGAATTTAAGTTCGTTTATGAAACTCAAATTTAATGATGACTTATGAAGTTTGATTTCAGCCCATTTGATTTTAATATATCCGATTAATTAGTATCACATAATTGAAGTGCAAATGAATATTTAACTAATTAGATTGTTAATCAAATACTCAAATGAGTAGTTCCTCATCTTTATGAAACGAATAATTAAGGATATGTTCAAACTTAACTCATTAATAAGTATGAGTTTTTTTTTTTGTTAAAATTCACTTATCAAACGTAACAAACAAGTTAAATAATTTTTTATTCAGTCTAGTCTCAAATTATATATACAGTGTGTAGGTTCTTTTGCACCCTTAATTAGCAACAATATCTAGGTTAATTAGGGAAGCCCTCATGGCACATCCACGCCATCTTCAAGAAGTCAACATTTGAAGTTGGCGATTGAATATATTACCTGGTGTTTGGTTGATTGACAAGTTGAGTTTTTGTTATAAATATATTCGAAAAATGATTTATCAAAAAGAATATTTATTACTAGTTATGGAAATATATCTTTATAGAGAATTTATTTTTAGATATAAAAAATGAAACCTTATATGTTATCTGTTACACACCATCTTTTATATAGTTATAGGCAATCTCTACACTCTTTGTTATATATCTAACAAAACATGATAATTTTATAATTTTATAAAATTGTGACCTCGCTGGAAAAATCAATTCTCTGGATCTCTTCTAAAGGAGAACGAATGATCACCTCAAACGTCTAAAAGAGAATACTCTCGCTATCATCAACCGATAGGAGCCATGATCCCTCCTCCGAGTTAATTACGGCATGCCTCCCACCACCTAGTAAGTTAGTAATGGTGTAGTCAGTAACACCCTGTTTGGTATGGGGATAACATAGGATAAATTTGGTTTATCCCTAATTCCTTGTTTGGTACGCACTAAAAAATAAATTTAACCTGGATTAAGTTAATCCAGATTATCCCCAAAATTAGGGATAAGTACAGGGATAAATCATCCCACCTAATACTTGGGATACCTTACTCCCAAAATGATATTTTGAGGATACGTGCCGGAAGGGGGGGGGGGGCAGGTGCCGCGGGGGGACATCCGCACGGGGGGACATCCGGGGGGGGGGGGTGCCGCGGGGGGACATCCGCGCGGAGGGAGCTCCGGGGGGGGGGGGTGAGCAAGTGCCGCGGGGGGGAATCCGCGCGGGGGGGACGGGGAGACAGAGCACCAGGACAGCGGGAGCGGACCGGAAATCAATATTTTATAATTTAATTGGATTTTAAAAACAAATTTCAAATCTGATTTGCACTATCGGATTTTTAAAATTATACTATTTATATCTTCAAATGTATATTTTTAAATGTATTCTTATTTATATTTTTAAATTATATTTTATATTTATTACATGAATATGTAAGTTGGTTAAGATCTTTATGAATATGTTATAAGAAATAAAATAAGACTATAAAAATAAAAGTTAAAATATAAAGTTATCCTCAAATTTATTGTGAACATACCAAACATAGGATAGGTTATCCTTAAAATTTATCCCAAGTCAAACCAAACATAGTGGGGATAAGATTAGTCATAAGGAGTGACTTATCCCTATCCCCTATATTTTTATCCCGATACCAAACGACGCCTAAGTTACTAAGGCGTCGTTTGGTATCGGGATAAGTTTGATGGGGATAGGGATAAACCAATCCTTGTGGTTGACCCTATTCCTATTATGTTTGGTTTGACTTAGGATAGGTTTAGGGATAATCCTATCCTATGTTTGGTATGTTAACAATAAATTTGAGGATAACTTTAAATTTTTATATTTTTATCTTTATTTTTATATTATCTTATTCTATTATTTATAACATATTCATAAATATCTTAACTCATTTACATATTTATATAATAAATTTAAAATATTCTTTAAGTATATAAATAAAAATAAGTTTAAACGCGGACGAAGTTCAACCCGCCCCACTCCGAACAGAATCCGGCGAACGGAGACGGACGGTGCTCCCCGCGAAGCCGCTCCCCGTCCCTCCTTCCCGGCTAAGGGCGGACACAAAACGGTTCAAACCGAGAAACCAAACTGAACCAACTCATTCGGTTCGATTTGGTTCGATTTGCGACCCCTTTCGATTTGATTCGATTTGAAAAATCTTTAAATCGATTTAAACTAAATCAAACTGTTTAAACTGCCTTAATCAAAAAAATATAAAAAAATTTATTAAAATATTAATAAAGCCGCAGCCCCTCCCCGCGGACGGATCCCCCTCCTCTCTCGGTGGATGCCGCTCCCCCTCCCCCGCCGGACGATGCCGCTCCCCCACCCCCGGCGGACGGAGCCCCCCGCTCCCCCCTCCCCCCGGTGGATGCTCCCCCCTCTCCCCCCCGGGGCGAGGATCCCCCCCGCCCCCCCGGCGGATGCTCCCACCTCCCGGCGGATGCTCCCCCCTCCCCCCGGCGGATGCTCCCCCCTCTCCCCCGGCGGGAGGATCCCCTTCACCCCCCTCCCCGGAGCTCCCCCCCGCGGCACCCCCTTCTTCACCCCCTCCCCGGGAGCTCCCTCCCGCGGCACGCGGCACCCCCTTCACCCCCCTCCCCCGAGCTCCCCCCGCGGCGCCCCCTTCACCCCTCCTCCCCGAGCTCCCTCCCCGCGGCGCCCTCCCCCCCCCTCCCCGGAGCTCCCTCCCGCGGCGCCCCCCCCCCCCCGCTGGTGGCCGCCGGTGTTCGCCCCCCGCGTACCCCACCCCCTCCCCCCTCCACCCCCGACAGAGCCCTCCCTCCCCCCACGGCGCTCAGCCCCCTCCCCCCGCGGACGACAGCCCCCTCCCCCCGGCGGGCGGACGCGCGCTCGCCGGACGAATCGGGGTGTCGTATCCCTAGTATTAGGTGGGATGACTTATCCCTGATTTTGGGGATAACCTGGATTAACTTAATCCAGGCTAAACCCATTTTTAAGTGTGTGCCAAACAGGGGATTGGGGATAAACCAGGCCTATCCTAGTTTATCCCCATACCAAACAGGCCCTAAGGGTCCATTTGGTTGAGTGTAAAATGATTGACTGGAGCATGTTTTCCTGAAAACCAGCCCCCATCTCATATTTGGATGGCAGGAAAACCGGGGGTCAATGAAAAGGTAATACGTTGACTACATATTTCACCGATTTTGGCATCCATGTATTTAGTCCGGGTGCCGTTTTCTGGGGAAGGTTGATAAAAGTAATTATTAATATGTTTTAAATGTTTAAATACTAATATTATGAAATTTTAGTTTTAAGAAAATATTATAATATATAATATTTTAGAGTGATAAATATGATATATAGAATCTGTAAAAAATAATTTAGTTAAAGTGTGTATTATTTTATAATTTTTTATATTAAATTTTAAAATGTAAATTTGTTAACGGTAATTTAGAAACAACTAAATGATTGAAAATAGCTTCAAAAAATAATTTATAAATATTTAAATAAAAATATGTTTACAGAAGAATAAATTATATGTAACCAAACAGTGTATTTTATTTTATATTTTTTGAAAAAGTCATTACGTAAAATTGTTTTACTAGAAATTTTTTTTACATGGATCCAGATAAACTCTTACTTAATTTTTTTTATAAAATTATTTTACATGAAATAAATTTATTTTTTTATTTTTTATATTATTTTATAACTATTATTGTATCAAATTTTAAAACATTAAAATTTGAAGAATGATTTAAAAACATATAAATGAGTAAAAATACTTTTAGAACAATAATTTACATGCAAACAAATAGTGTAATATATTTTGAATTTTTTAAAAAAATTTATTTGAAAAATATTTTACTTTGATTCTACTTTTCATGAAAAATGATATACTAGCATCCAAACTGTCGAAACTGATTTTAATCTCCGTGGAAAAGTTGTTTCATGAAAAGTGTATTCAAATATTTTGTTTTTACGTGTAACCAAACGGACCCTAAGTGATGCAATATGTTATTAAATTGTATGACATAGTACTAAATCGTCATATAATTTGTAGGGGTTAGTAACCAAAAAAAGAAGAAGAAGTTAATAACTATATGTATCATTTAGTAATATGTTACATCTTGTAGTAACTTAGTAATGGTGTTGTTATTAATTTGTTAAGTGCGGGTATGGGATTGTGGCTCCTATTGATTGGTTGATTGGTGACAGTGGGAGCGTCCATCGGGGGGGGGGGTCGTGGCAGTGCGCGGGGAAAAATCCCGCGGTGGCGTGGCCGATCTCCCGTCGTCGCGCCCAATTAACAAATCAGAAAATGCAGCAAACAAGAAGGCTACTCTATATCAATGATGTATGCCAACAACATTTGTATTAAGTGGCTAGAAAAAACCTACAACCCAGGAGCATGACAAGATTGATTTGGCATAATAGAGAAACAAAATCAAGTATGTAAGAAACATGACAGATTCAAGAGATACCTGGCCACTTTAGGAATAGCAATAATATGCCCACTTTTAATATCCGAAATATGCAAATTGTATCACCTATCAGGTTTGGAAGGAAACATGAACTGCAGAAACCCAACACAAGAACCAGGACAGCAGCAAAGATCTCAATTAGGCACAAGGCCTGGAATCAGACCTTCCTTGTTCTCTTCAAATAAGGTCAGTAGGATGACCAATCAATAGAGAACTTTGACTTAAACAGGTTCCGGCATCTTGTATGTGAAATACAAGTCGCCAGGGTAACCTAGAGGGAAATTGGTCATCATTTTCAGTAAAACAGCAACCTAACCAACCGAATCCCAACACTTTCCAGACAGATTTAACTCTGTTATAATCACAAATAGATGTCATTCTATCTCATATAGATCTGTTTTCAGTCAATCAGAATTTGGAGATAAACCAAATTCAGCAACATCCTTAGAAGCCAGCAAATCCGACAACAGACCAATTGGTAATAAGCAAGCAGATCAACAGATCTCAATGAGCTGAGCTCATTTTTCAAACCAAAATGACCAAAGAGACTGGAGGCCAGACCAGTCTTGATATCAGATTTTTCATCATCATGTAAGATATCGGAACAGGAAACAGAAACCACCGATTACTGAAATAGCCGGACCAAATGACTGGAATAGGACCAGTCCTCAACAATGTACCATCATTCAGTAAACGTATGAAGATGATCTTAAATGTAAGCTCCTTAAACAGTAAAACCGAAATAGAATAACCTTGAAGATGGATTCAGAGGCTACCAACGGAACCAAATCCGGGCAACTCTCTTGAGGAGCTGTCAAATAATGACCATCAGTTGATATGGACTAGTAAACAGTAGCCGAATACCTCAGTCCAACTCACAGATCCACGGATCTACCATTAGGAAACTGAACATAGCGTGGCAAGGGTAGAGTTTACCGAACTGAAGTTGAGTAAATGTTCAAACCAACTGAAGAATCCTTCACACGAACAGATCAGAACCTCTATTGAACAGAAACAGCACCGGAAACAGCAAGGAAGAAGTTCCACTTCAGATCGCCAAACGGGGAGGACATTTTCGGAACGGCACCTTCAGCTGTAGGGATTTCCGACATCGAAACCAACTTCAGCTAGAGCTGAGCTGAAGGGGAAGAAGATCCAACACGGAGGACGAACTAACAGCAACTTCGGTTGCTCGGAATCCCTTCAATCTTGCTCGAACATGGGTTTTAAGAGAGGGGAAATGTAGATCAGGAGGAGAGGAATGTTTTTCTCCAAAGAAGCTAACGGGTTCGAGCACCGGAGAGAGAGATCGGAGATGTAGAGGAGGAGCTAGGGTTTCGCCATCGCCGGAGGGAGGAAGGAGCTTGGCTGCGAATCGGCGTCGAGTGTCGAGAGAGAGAGTGAACCGCGAGCTAAAGGTGAACCGAGGGGAAAAAGCGGGAAAGGGGAAGCTTCGCGAAAGCCAACCGAAGAGGCAGCCAATCATTTATCAGTCTCTAATAATTAAGGATTCTTCTCTCTTCATATCTCTATGTTAATTCTCAAAATCGATGTGTAACTTGAAAGCCTTTTCTATGAGTACTAGAGGAATTAAGATTGGCCTCGTACTTATAGAGTCAACCCATGTTGAGACTCAAGTCCCCAAAAATTATTAAAATTGCAGACACATCCTCTTCAACGTTAATGGGGGCATTTCAAAGATAATATGAAATGATTTTTATTTTAATTAGGTCACTTAAGATAATAGATAATTTCAATAGGCTTGACCTCCTAAATCCGAGAAGAAAAAAGAGACAAATACATCAAGGTTCTTGAAGAAGGAAATGAGGAGAATTAGCGGATCACATCCGATTAATTAGCCAAGGCTCACACGTACAAGAAAAAGGAAATCTGATTCGTTCTCTCGTACTTAATATATACGAGGCATGACTCCAGCATTAGCATCATCCTTCACGTAACACCTCTCGGCTTCTTAGCCAGCTAGAGAACTGCTTTACGTTCGTGTGTATATATATATACATACATCTCGCTCCCGAGATGGGATTGACGTCGTCTCATGTGTACAAGGAGGTTAAATCTTGGGAAAATTACTCTTAGGTCCATTTAAGAAAATAACTTTACTAAAAACTCCGTTGACCACATTTCGTTACTGTTTAATCCGTTGACACTGAATTTCATTATCACCCAGTCCATTTCTACATTCCGTCATTTTCAAATCCCACTTTTACCCCCCTCTCCCAAGTTCAATCGCAGGGGAGCGCCGCCGGAGGAGACGCAGATCAAGCCCGGCGCCGGCATCGCCTACAAGATCAAGGTGGCCGTCGGCATACGCGTACCCGTCTTCGGAAAGCTCACCGTGCCGCTGGAGAAGGACGGGGAGATCCCCCTGCCGCGCCCGCCGCTCGCCGACCTCGAGAAGGTCAGCTTCGAGCGGTTCTCCGCCGAGGAGGCCGCGGCGGTCCTGCACCTGCGGCTGGTGAACTGGAACAGCTTCGACCTGTGGACGATCCACTCGCTGGGCTGCGAGGTCCGGCTGTGCGGCGCCAGCATAGGCGGCGCGGAGCTCGGGGAGGCGGCGGCGGGGGCGGGCAGGAAGGGGGGCAGCTGCCTGCTGGAGCTGCCCGTCACCTTCAGGCCCGGGGGGGGGGAGCCTCGCCGGGGGGGGTGGGGTTCCGCGGGTGGGGGAGCGCCGCCGGGGGGGAGGGGGAGAGCGTCGCAATGTGCCGAGAGGGGGGCCGGCGGGGGGCACTACCGCCGAGAGGGCCGCCGCCTTCTTCAATGTGCAAAGGGCAAAAACGACATTTCAAATCCAAATTGGAGTGGGTGTGACGATATTTTGAAAAACGGACCTAATGGAAAGGTGTTTTTCAAAACGGACCTAGTGGTAAAGTGATTTCCTTAAAACGGACCTAGTGTGCATTTACACTTAAATCTTTATCTGCCCACATTGTCAGGTTGATGGGATTAAAAATCTAATCATTAAAAATTGGGTCAACGCGCAGAGGTTATATAGAAGAGCTAACTTCTCGTGTCCAGTATTACTAATTTACCAGTGGATCGAGGTTACGAAAGACCCTGGCAAGAAATTAATTAATTAATATATACATTACGAGGCGATTACCAAGTCAAGTTAGCTCCTAGCTGATTTAAGCAGCCGACGCCCAATTTAAGCGGCCAAGTGGAATACATGAAGGGGACGTTGAAAGTCATATAGGTAAACCCTAATTTACCTAGACAACACTGTACATGTGGCCCGCCACAGTCAAATGATGACTCCGGCCTAAAATAAATGAGACCGAATCACCTCAGATGGGCACCGGCGATGCCAATGAGATCCCACCAATGTGATTTTTTTTTAAAGTTAGTGACGTTACTAATCCCGCATTATGAATCTAAAAGACTAAGACAAAACAAAATGTGCGTGATCCACTCTGGCCTCGAAATAAATTCGTTGCGGTGATCGTATATTATTAGCCGATATCGGTTCACTTTGATCATCGGAACTATGGGAATCACCTCCACCTTTTTCACTCAACTCTTTTGTTGGTCATGTCTTTAATTAGCTCTCTGTGTACAGGGGGAATCATCTCTTTTCACAGCATTTTCGTAGATGAAAGGGGTATATATATGTAGAGCTGTTAATGGTTGTTGCATGGGTCATTGACTCAAAAGTTCTTAAAGTGACTTTATTGTGATGAAGGCATCCATCTATAAATGACGCAATACTTCTATCCTCAGACATGCAAGTTTGAATTAGATGGACAGGTAAGATGTACCTTCTTGACACAGTTTATATGTCCATATACAACCACAGGCACACCGCATCATCAAGTAGACGACAGGATATTTTTTTTTATCTAGACTAAAAAGAAGGGATCGGGAACCATAATTTTTGCAAGAAGGCATACGCACAACTCTCGGAAGATTCGTACACACACGTACATATGATCAGGTTGACATCCGAGAGCCCATACATAAAATACAGGTTTCCAAGTAACACATTTTAAAATTTTATTCCCAAAGTTACCGAGTCAGATTACTCAAATCCAATTTTTAGAGTCGAGATCAGAATCAAAGTTTGAAAATCTAACTTGCAAGGTAAAGCGAAGCCGAAGTTTGAAAATCCAACTTCCAAATAGTGAAGCCGTGGTACAAAAGATCTGTGACTTCGTAGCAACTCTCAAAAATCTATTGGTCAGATAATTTGTTTGGTCTAAGGATGACCAGGATTCGAATCTCTTACTTTTTGTTAGAAGTTAAATTTGAGTAATCGGACTCATAAAATGTGTTAGTTTTGCAAAAAAAATAAAAAGAAAAATTAACAAGATGCCTCGGACCAAGTGCTTTAATAGAAGATTTTGTGTCAGAAAATGTGTTCTACTGGAAGGCTCGATTTTTCTAATTCCTCTAACACCTACCCCAATCCTGCATTTCAAATTTCAACATTAGAGCTCTGTGTTATCTTTGACTCAAATTGATCCCTTTGCACCTATGGGCAGTTCAAAAAGATCTTACATAAAACTAGATGAAATTATTGTTACGGATGCAAGCCTTGTTATCTTGTACCTGTTTGAAGCAGATTGTGATCTACATGAAACCCATTGGGATGACTGGGATCTACATCATCAGCTATGAATCTACAGATGTGCAATTTGAATCAAATAACGAACTCCCCAATCTTTTGCTTGTTTGGGACAGATTGGGATGTACATGTGTCGATCTATGCCCCATCATCATATAGGCCAGGCCCCTTCATCTCATTCAGCCCCGTGACACTTCATGTGTCTCTATCTACACATACATTATCTCTTCATCACCAACCATCAAAGCCCACACCCTCCTTGCCAAAGCTCTCCACACGCAAATCCCTCGAAGTAGCTCCTATGAGGCGTACTCGCAAATGCCCTCTTGACCGGTTCACCTCAATCGGGAGGCAAACCAAACTGCCACAGTCTCTAATGGGAGATTGTTGCGGCCCTCTTCTTGGCTCTTTCTTTCTTTTTTTTTTGAAAACATCAGGTAGACTTCACCAGATGGGAGAGTCGCGGCAATCTCCCATTGGAGACTGCGATAGTTTGGTTCGCCTCCCGACTGAGGTGAACCGAACTTCACCGAAGCTGCCCCTCAAAACATCGACCTCACCGACACCACACCTTGCCGACCTCGACCCCCCCACTCGATGTTGTATCCCCTCTGCTGACCTAGGTGGAGGTGAAATGGATAAGAGAGGAGCAAAGGTGGAAATAACAAAATACATTGATGGTCAGGGAGAGGTCAAATGAGCTTGTCATTCAAGGTATTTAGTCAGCCGGAGTAACATTTTCTTATTGTTGGCTCAGCGATTGTGCTCAAAGTAACTGCTCACATCCGAGGGCCGGTCAGTCCCGAGTTCGAACTCGAGAAGAGCTATCCCCGGGCAGAGGTGCCCACTCAGCCAGCAGCCGGGACGCACCTGTAGTAAAACATTAATGGGGTGTTTGGTTGCATGATAATAATGGGGTGTTTGGTTGCATGATAATTGAGGTTTTTATTTTAATTTTTAAAAATTGTATGAAAACTTGTTTAAAGAGGTGTTTGACAACCATGCCAATTTTATGTTTTGAAAGTGATTTTCTTCTTAAACAAAAAAAGAGGGTCTCACCTCTTTCTTTTTTCTTGTGGTCCCCCACTTTATTTGGTCATGTGCGGTGGTTACTCTTTTTTGTAATCACATCCCTCCAAACATGATAATTTTATGTCATGAGTTGGTTTACTTTTTATTTTAATACAATTTTTTATCACGAAAGTGTACAAAAAATTATCATGCAACCAAACACCCCATAAGAGTTTTTGTTTTAATTTTTAAAAATTGTAAGAAAATTTGTTAAAAAAAGTGTTTGGTAACCATGACAATTTTATGTTTTAAAAGTGATTTTCTTCTTAAACAAAAAAAGAGGGTCTCACCTCTTTCTTTTTTCTTGTGGTCCCCCACTTTGTTTGGTAATGTGTGGTAGTTACTCTTTTTTGTAATCACATCCCTCCAAACATGATAATTTTATGTCATGAGTTGGTTCACTTTTTATTTTAATACATTTTTTATCATGAAAGTGTACAAAAAATTATCATGCAACCAAACACCCCACAAAGGTATAATTTGGTGACTGAAATTTTCATTAAAGTGATCTTGCTAACCGCCCCTTAATTAATTTTCTCAAAAAAAGTAAGTTAGCAAACAAAATAAAGCGCGTTACTTAAAAAAAAATCCATAAGTTACAGTAGCAATTTGGCAAATGGACGAAGCGAATTTTCGCTCAAGATACTAATTAATCTAACCCACGCCTAGAAAATCTATGAAGGGGATGTCCTCAGATTTCAAGGATCCCCCTCCTTGTTTCTTCTGGTAATTCGATGTTCCTGCAAAACCCTCCCCCGCCGTCGGCATCTTCGGACAGCCGCCGTCGACATCGCCCAGAGATAGGAGCGCAGTATCTGGCCTTGCCCAGCTGACAAGAGAACTGCGGGCTTGAGAGCTGCCATGAACGCAGCAGTCGGATCTCGGCCCAGCGCCGCTCCTATTCCCACCCCCATCAAAGGTACGAACTGCCGGCGATGCAGAAATCTTGGAAGGGACGGTTCTGGTAAAATCCCATGACGGGAAGCAGCTGGTGCTCGGCGGTTGTGCAGCTCCGGCGCCACCGTCCTCCGTCGCCGCCGGGCCTGCTGAGAAGAAGAAGCTGCAGCTGAGCTGCAGGCTATTGCCGGCCCCGCCGGGGATGCGGCGATCTCGAAAGCCGCCCTTGCCCAAGAGGACTCCCGCTTGAGCCCGCCGGCGGCGGGCGTTGACCACATGCCAGTGGTTCTTCACGGCATTGTCGGTTCTACCGGGGAAGAGCCGGGCGATCAGAGCCCACTTGTTGCCGTGAATTCGATGCGCCGCAAGGAGCCGTTCTTCTTCTTCTTGCGTGAAAGGGCTTCTATTTATCCTCGGATTAATCTGGTTGAACCACCTCAATCGGCAGCTCTTCCCTTCAGATGTCCACAACCATATATATATATGAGCGTAAAAAAAGAGGAAGAAGAGCCTTTTCTTTTCGATATACTTTGCCATGAACATGTTTCAAGTTATCTGTTTATTCCTAAATGCGATCGATGCATCCTTCGTCTGAGCTGGATTTCTCCAAGATGAAAGACTGTGCATATATATATATAAGATATCACAGAGAGAGAAAGATAGAGAGAGAGACCTGATCTTCCTTCAAGCTTTTCGGCTATGGAATTCCAGTTCTGTGCTCCGTACACTTGAACAATCTGCCGGAGCTTCTCGTCCTCGGCAGGTCTCCAGTGCCCTCTATGGCACGGCTTGGAATCGTCGTCGGAGCCGGCACTAGTGATGGCTATCAGCTGCTCCATCCTTGCCAGGAGCTGAAACCCCCTTACCAGGAGAAAGGAAATCAAGGTTGGCCGGAAGAGAGGATGGCAAGCTTGAGAGAACCTTAAATATCTTTATATCCATATATATATAGAGGGAGATCTAGAGAGGGGGTGGGGAGAGATAAGAAAGAGGGACGAGTATTCTTGGGTTCGGTCCAACTTGATCAGAGAATAAGTACGTATTATAATTATATTTCCACATCTCTAATATAGAATTATTCTAAACATGTAGGCCGAATTTTTTTTAATTGGACTTTACAGCATGAATCACAAATAGAGAGGAACACACACACAAGATCTAGATTGAACTATACATTCTGATATTACATTGAAGTTATTGGGACATGTAACTAAAATAAAATTTAAGAGTAGACACCAATGTTAATTTTTTACAATCTCTCTTTCCATATCTCCAATATATGAATTTATTCTAATACCTCTTGTGTACAACAATACCAAGTCCTGATTGCCCCAATTTATACCGTATAACAAATTGCATACTATGTATTGTCTCAAACACCTTTTATTATTTCTTAATTTTTTTCACGGGCCATTTGCGTCAGTTCTTCCCGTTTCGGCTCATATTCTGACCTAGAGAAATTATTTTATGGGATCATCGGCTACTGGAGATGTGGTCATACAGGCAAAAATCTATACATCTATACATGCATCCATACATGCATATGCAACACTGTAGTTAGCCGTTGCACCTTCACGAATTATCAGGGTTTACACAGTTAAACAAGTCTTAAGGTTGCTGCGTGATGAAGAGAGGGTGTAGCTTCTTGACGCCTTTCTCTATCCATTTTCTCAGACAGTTTAACTAACATCGCTAAAATCTCTTTCTTTAATCCCATCGGACATAGTTTTTTTGTTTGTCAATTTCCCTTTGAAGAAGGTACTTAGCCACCAGCGAGTTATCAACTAACCCCAGCGTTCAGTCTCATAACTAATAACCCTAGTTAAATTGGATTCAAAAGAAACGGTCTTATATATAGATGCATGCATCAATGGGGGAGTCTTCTCTCGATCTGCATGTAATTAATGATGCATACAGAATGGTCAGAAAAATAGATATATAGTGTTGTCAAAATGCATGAAGAAACATTAGTAAAAAATAGATGGATTTATAAAATACAGATAAAAGGAGTAAAATGTGTTGTTTGACTTATTAGCACTGATTATAAATGCCCAAAATATATGTTATCATTAGTAACTAAGGCGTCGTTTGGTATCGGGATAAAATGGATGGGGATAGGGATAAATCAATCCGTGTGATTGACCCTATCCTCATTATGTTTGGCTTGACTTAGGATAGGTTTAGGGATAATCCTATCCCATGTTTGGTATGTTAACAATAAATTCGAGGATAACTTTAAATTTTTATATTTTTATCTTTATTTTTATATTATCTTATTCTATTATTCATAACATATTTATAAATATCTTAACTCATTTACAAATTTATATAATAAATTTAAAATATTATTTAAATATATAAATAAAAATAAGTTTAAACGCGGACGGAGCTCAGCCCGCCCTCTCTCCGGACAGAACCCGGCGGACGGAGACGGACGGTGCTCTCCGCGGAGCCGCTCCCCGCCCCTCCTTCCCAGCTAGAAGTGGGCATAAAACGGTTCAAACCGAGAAATCAAATCAAAACAGCTCATTCGGTTCGGTTCGGTATGGGACCTCTTTTGATTTGAAAAATCTCTAAATCGATTTAAGTCAAATCAAATTATTTAAACTGACTTAATCAAAAAAATATAAAAAATTATTATAATATTAATAAAAAATTTATTCCCCACGGACACGACCGACGGACGGTGCCCGCCGCTCCCCCTCCCGGCGGACGGAGCCCCCCTCCGGCAGACAATGCCCACCCCGGCGGACGCCGCTAGCTCCCCCGCCGCCCCCCTCCGCCGCGACGAGCTCCCCCGCCGTCCCCCCCCCACCCCGCCGTGACGAGCTCCCCCGCCGCCCCCCTCCGCCGCGACGACCTCCCCCGGCCCACGCACCGCCGCGACGGAGCTCCCCCCCCCTACGCTGCGACGACCTCCCCTGGCCCCGCCCGCCGCGACGGAACCCTCCGCAATGCCCTCCGCAATGCCCGAAACCCTAATCCCCGCAGCCCGCTGAGAGCGCAGGCCGAGGACGATGGAGGATCTGCAGCCGACGGAGGCCCCCGCCAACGGCGCTCCACCGCCGGAGCCGCTCGCTTCAGCTCCCGCGGAGCCCGTCGGGAAACGGCAGCGCCGGCCCGGCGTCCGCACAGGCGACATTGGGGAGCGATCCGCCGCCATTCCCCACGAGCCTCTCCCCGCCGCGACAGCGGTGGCGGAACCCCCTGTTCCCGCCCAATCTCGCCGCCGGGAAAGCCCCCTCCGGGACGCGGCCGGCGGCGAACTGGGATCGGACGAGGGACCGCCCTACGACCCCTGCCCTCCGGATCCCGGCGGTGGCCCCCCCCGGCCCCCGCGACGGAGCCCCCCCCCCTTCCGCCTGCGACGACCTCCCCGGCCCCGCCCGCCGCGGACGGAGCCCCCCCCCCCCGCACGGATTTCCCCCCGCGGCGCCCCCCTTCACCCCCCTCCCCGGAGCTCCCCCCTCCCCGGAGCTCCCCCCGCGGCACCCCCTTCACCCCCCCTCCCCGGAGCGCTCCCCCCGAGGTGCCCCCCTCCCCCCCCCCCCCCCCGTGCGGATGTCCCCCCCTCCCCCCCGCGGCACCCCCCTTCACCCCCCTTCCCCGGAGCGCTCCCCCCGCGGCGCCCCCCTCCCCCCGCGCGGATGTCCCCCCCTCCCCGGAGCTCCCCCCGCGGCACCCCCTTCACCCCCCTCCCCGGAGCGCTCCCCCCCCGCGCGAGGATCGCCGACAAGTGATATCCAAACCCCAGCCGCGCGAGGATCGTATCCCCGAAACATGGACCTATCCCACTAAAAAGAGGGGATAGGTTATCCATGAGTTTAACCCCATTTTCAAGAATAAACCAGATTAAATTAAACCAGGTTAAGACAAGTGTTATTTGTCTACCAAACGAAGGATAGGGGATAAACCTGGTTTATCCCACCTTATCCTGATACCAAACGTGGCCTAAGAGAACTCGGAGAAGCAACTGTATTTACCCAAGGATAAGAGAGGATGATATATTAATCTTAACACAGCCTCAAGGAAGCATGCATAGATCTGTACACAGAAGGCCTACCATCTCCCCCAAGTGCACAACTGTAGTTTCAAATATGCTATTTCTTTACCAAAATATCGTACTTAGTCTATACTATGAATCATAAAACAACGGACACCTCTTATCAAACATATGTTTTCTGCTGGTGCTTGTTGCCTCTCTCTCTCTCTCTATATATATATAAATATATAAATAAATATATATATATATCTATCTATCTATCAATCTTTCTCCACGTAGTGTCAGATGGGAATTCATAATCCACAAGCAAATGTGAGAACATTGAAATCATTTTTTATTGGAAACACACCAAGTTAATTGGACTAAATAACCATGCGAGGTTCATATCCTTTCGTAACACGCTGGTCATATATAGACATCCTCAAGTAATCATGCTTTATGCCCTGTTTGGTTAGAGTTTCATTTTTGATACTATATTAATATTGATATTAATATTTTAAAATGTTGGAGTATCAATATCAAAAGCAATACAAGTTGACACTTGTATTATGTAATATGTTTTGTTTGCACTACAAATTTTAAAATTGATACAATTAACCAAACACCTCCTTAGATGTTAAATACTCAGCCAAAACATATACATGTTATATATATATATATATAGAGAGAGAGAGAGAGAGAGAGGTCTATTAATTCCTGCCGCAGTGGGCAACCGAAGAGGACCGGCAACCCTTCGTCTTGGGAGTTATATATGTATCATCTAGCTAGCTAGAAAAAAGCTTTTATTAATTTATTGCCAACATATAACAGTTTGGTAGGAAAATGATGTGGCTCTGGCTTGACCCAACGCCTCGTCTGAGTCTGAGTCTTCTTCGGTGAAGTGAACGGACGGCAACTAATTGTGATTATATATATGCACGTCCGGCTCCTTCTTAATAAATTGTATATCAGTCTCAACTCCCTCATCATATCTCTGCTGGTTTAACTAGTTTTACCGGAAGGAATTGATCGTCCGTTCGATCGCCTGAACTTTGATGGACCTGTCCCAACTGTTGGCGCCAATTTATTAGTATTCTTTGGATCCCAAACTTCATGTGGTTTCCTCTCTCTCTCTCTCTCTCTCTCTCTCTCTCTCTATATATATATATATATATATATATATAGCAAGCTAGCTAGCTAGATATGGCAACGTATATATATTTATTAATGTCGACAGGCGACGGGAGCTGTGTGGATGACTTAATTAGTTGAATATGAGAGAGGCACGTACACAAGAGGTACGTAGCAATAATATATATATATATATATAGGATCAGATGGCTATCTAGCTTTGAGATTAATATGGTATTTTGAAGTCTTTGAAGACCATCTAGATGACGCTTATCTCCATTGAGAGTAGTAGTTAGCTTGGAAGCATCTCTCTCTCTCTCTCTCTCTCTCTCTCTCTCTCCACAGACAAACGTAGCACACCGAACAATCGAATAGTGCAACCACAACAAATTAATGGTCTCTTTACTGCTGCTAGTACTCTGTGATGCATGGATTTTACGAAGAGATTAATAATAGATATGTGTACATATGAGCAAATTAATGAATATTTTTAGAGAACATAACTTTTAGTCTAAACAAAAATGTGTGGGATTCACGTACGTACATGACATTTACTACATTGTACGTAATTATCATATTTGTTAAGCTCTTTCAGACGGAGATTAATATTTTCTCCAACTAGTCCTGTGAGAGAAGACCGAGGAGACTGCATGTGGCATCGATCCCACATTTTAAAAAGAAATTAATTAAATGTTAAAAAATAAAATAGGGCAATTTTGAAATAATATTATTCTCTAAAAACAAAGATACATCGCAGGGGGTTGCCTAAAACCGTCCCAAACGTAAAGGTGATTCTCTAAAGCTGTGTCCTAAATACTATAATTGGCAACAATTTGGGAGCCGTCACCAATACTTTAATTAGTGACGGAAAGAAGCCATCGCTATATGTTAATGTATTAGAAACGACTCTCCAACCATCCCTTATACTGGAATTAGCGACTGTTGCACCGTAAGTTGTCACTAAAACCCTTTGGCAAGAGTTTATCCTGACTACAGATAGTATCTCATTCTAATTTGAAGATATTTCCAGATTCTACTATGTTTGCTAGTGGAGCTACGTAATAGCATACTTAGTAATATCATTATTAAAACCCTTTATCGGTATTAATTTAAAATTGATGTAAATCATTTTTGAAGATGTATTTGATGATTAATATCAATTTTTAAATCTATTATATAAATAAAAAAGTTTGATCGAAATATATATACATCATACAAATGTTCGTATATATCAATTTTGATATATTGATATTTCGTCTTTTAAAAATATCAATGTAAGATTGAGATATAGTATCATTAATTTTGATATCCTAGCTGGAATGACCTTTGGTAATAGTATTAAATATCTGTATCCATGCGTGCATCATTAAGCTAAGTACTTGATGTTTGGCTAGTAGCTAGTATAAATCTTGAATTTTGTAGTTTCACCTTGCGCCAATTTTGATATTGATAACCTGTCCCTCTTCAAATATATCATTCTCAATATTGGTGTAGTGTCATTTCTAGCAGTGCTCTAACCAAATAGCCAGTACTGTATAAAAATGTCAATCGCCAGCAAGTACCTGTTTATACTATCGTTTTTTTTCTTGGCTCTTTTTCCAGGAAAATGAAGTGTGCTGATGTGTGTATACACGTATATATATATAGTCTCTCTACATATGCAAGCCACGTGTGCAGGAATTAATTAATAATACGTTGTGATTTGTCTACACCTAACATGTATCTGCATGCTCGTCAGACACTCAGCCGCAGCCCGTTTCAAGTCCAAATCATTTAGTGGCACGCGTGGCTTAGCAAAGCTCCAATGGCCGGCTGTGCCATGCGTCGTTTTATGATGCACCACAGGAAAAGGGGCTATCGGCCACGAGTTATTGGTGACAAGCCGTCGTCGAAACCGTTATTTTCGACGGCTATAATTAAGCCGTCGCCAATATGACGTGAATTAGCGACGGCTTATTAAGTCGTCGCGAAAAATCTTTTAAGCGACGGCTCTAGCCGTCGCTAAAGGGTTTACGTACCCTCTTTTGACCGTTCAACGGTCGGGAAATAATGGCGACGGCTTGGAGCCGTCGCCAATAACTTCAACGGTTGAAAGTTATTGGCGACGGCTGATGAGCCGTCGCCAATGTAACTTAATGCACCATTAGCGACGGCTAAGAAGCTGTCGCCATTAATTTAGTTTTTATATCGCCCCGACACCCCCTTCTCCCCCCCCCCCGCCGTGCCTTGCTCTTGTGCCCTAGCCGCTTGCTGCCGCCGCCGTGCCGCCGCCGGCGCCGCCCGACGCCGCTGCCACTGCAGCATTCGCTGCCGCCGATAAGAGCTGTCTCCACCGCCAAGCGCCGCCGTGCCGCTGCCGGCGCCACCCGCCGCCGCTCCTCTTCTAGGCGCCGCCCGCCCTCCGCCGTCGCCCCTGCCGTCGACGCCGCCCTCCACCGCTGCAGGTGCCTCCGCCCGTTGCCGCCACCGGTGCCACCCGCCGGTGGTTCCACTGCTAGTGCCGCCGAGTGCCGCTGCCGCTGCTGCAGCCCCCACCGAGCGACCTCCTTTTAGGTAACAACATATTTTTTTAGATTAATGTAGTATTTATTTAGATAAATTGATTAGAACTAATGTGATATTTGTTAGTTAAATGTGCTAGTTATTATTTAGGTAACCTCAAACAATCAAACCAATTTACTTTTAGGTGGTAAATTGAGGTCTTTTTTACTGGATTCAAAATTTAGAACAAATGTGGTATTTGTTCAATATCTTTTTAAGATGATAAAAATAAAATAGGACAATCATGTATCCGTTTGGGCAATCCGGCATAGGGGTGGGGTAAAAATCTCCAAGTCTCAATCCGAAGCCGGATTCGCCAATATGAAACTCATTCCGGATTTGAATTGGGCAATCCGGCTTCGGGTTGGGCTAAAATCCCCAAGTCCCCAATCCGAAGCCGGATTTGCCAATCGAAGTCTGTTCCGAGTTTGAATTGGGTAATCCGGCATCGGGTTGGGTCAAAATCCCCAATTCCTCAATCCGAAGCCGGATTCACCATTCCGAGGCTCATTCCGGGCTAAAATCCAAACACCCAATTCGAGGCCGATTTGGCCCATCCAACCCGGTGACAGGCTTGGATGGGGCAAATTGGCTTCCGGTTGGGGAAAAAAAATCCAAACACCCAATTCGAGGCCAATTTGCCACGGCTTGGATGGGCCAAATCGGCTTCCGGTTGGGGGGGAAAAATCCAAACCCCCAATTCGATGCCGATTTGGCCCATCCAACCTGGTGACGGGCTTGGATGGGGCAAATCGGCTTCCAGTTGCGGGAAAAAAATCCAAACACCCAATTCGAGGCCGATTTGGCCCATCCAACCCGGTGACGAGCTTGGATGGGGCAAATCGGCTTCCGGTTGGGGGGAAAAATCCAAACCCCCAATCCGCAGCCGATTTGGCCCATCCAACCCGGTGACGGGCTTGGATGGGGCAAATCGGCTTCTGGTTGGGGGAAAAAATCCAAACACCCAATTCCAGGCTGATTTGGCCCATCCAACCCGGTGACGAGTTTGGATGGGGCAAATCGGCTTCCGGTTGGGGAAAAAAATCCAAACAGAGGCTAATTTGCCCCATCCAAATCGATAGATGGTTTGGATGGAGCAAATTTGGTTCATATAGGGTGTTTTGGTTTTTTTACCCATTTGGATGTCGATTTGACCCATCCAAATCGGTGTCGGATTAGGGAAAAGAACACAAACACTCTTGATTCAGCTCAAATCATATCTCGTTATTATATGACAGATGAAGGGTTTCAGCAAGAGCCGTAGGACGTCTCAGGGGGGTACACCATCGCAGGGTGGTGGACCACAGAGTCACTCAGGTCGATCTCATACATCTAGAGATCGATCTCATTCTACTCCTTCTAGCTCTAGAGGTGTTGCGACACAACGACCTTTAGAGGCACCCCGTGAGCATGTTCCTCCTCAGGCGACACCTTCGGATGGAGGTAGTCCATCTTCACACGCCTCAGGTATATATTTAAATATTTCTAATTATATCAATTGCTTAAGAATTACTTTGTCTCCTAACCAATTTTCTTGTTTCACATGTAAATAGCTACAGCTGCTCATCGTGGGAGAGGTCCAGCTAAGGCAATGACTGTGTGAACTCTGGGACCCGATGAGTCATTTAATGTGGAGTTAGTAGGTGGCTCAGGTGTAGGATCTCATGGTCAAGAGTTCACATCCTATCTAGGGGTATGTAACAAAGTACATTGCAATCTATGGGAACAAAATTACATGACTCTCCCACAGGAGAAGAAAGATGCGATTTTTCGTGATCTCGAGGTAAATTTAATTTTTGTGCTTTTATTTATAATTTGTTGTCTTGATTCTCACCTTTTTTTTCATGTAGCAACATTTTACCTTCGAACGGAGTGCATCTATAGATGCACAGATTTTAAGACATATGGGCGAAATGCAAAGAAAGCAGAGGAGCCATTTAAAAAGAAGGGTATGTTTTTTAATTACAAGTAATGTAAATCTTCATATTCCTTATTAACAATCTTTGTATTCAGTATTTTGCAGGACGATCATTCGAGGAGGCTGTAGCCAATGTTTCTCGACAATGCAATGAGGAACAATGGCTACATATGTGTAATTTATGGGCTCGAGATGAAACAAGAGTAAAATAAATTTTTATTTAAATGTTTTGGTTCATTTTAATAATGTGAATGCTATTAACGAAGTCTTCTTGTATAAATTTATAGGCATTGAGTGAAAGAAATCAAGGGAATAGGAGTAAGTTAACAATGCCATATAGAAGAGGAAGAACAAACATCCACGAGTTAGAGCGAGAGTTTGTAAATATGAAAATTAAATATTTAATTGAATTCTTTAGTTTTCATGCAATTTTATATCTTATTGTTTCTGAACAGGTACAAAAAGAAGGACGTCGCCCTACTCGCCCCGAGGTTTTCCAGATGACTCAAACACGTGAAGAGGAAGATGGAGCGGTCATCTGGGATAATGACCAGAGTCGTCAAATGATGGTATACACCGATACAAATTTGATTTCTCAATTTTTTTCATTTAATACCCATATCTTTTAACTCAACTTCTCATTGTAGGAAAATATGCAACAATTGATGAATCCCCCAGCATCCGATTCTTCTGATGCTGGGGTATCTCAGCCACTCAATCCAGAGGAGGCTTTTGTATCCATTTTCGGTAGAGATAGATCGGGACAGATCAGATGAATGTGGTGGGCGAGGTGAAACTCACAAGAGGTCCAGTGGAGGTTCTTCTTCCTCCACGACCCAAGAGGTCCAGGAGCTTAGACAGCAGGTGGAGAAGCAAGCTCAGGTCAACGTCGAATGTAGATCTGAGATTTCTTCTTTGAAGCAACAGTTGGACGATCAACAAAGGTCGTTTCAAGAAACTGTCCAACGGTTGACACAAATGTACGAAGAAATGAGTCAAAGGCTCCCGGCCAATGTACCATCCACATCGAGACAACCTCCAACACAATCCCATCATCAAGACGACGACGGAGATGAGGACGAGGAAGAGTACGAGGATGATGATGAGGAAGGATCATATGAAGATTAATGATATTTTTATCATTTTCTCATTAGACAATCCATTTTGTACTCTTTTTATTCTAAACTTATTATGGATATTGTGTATGTGATATATTGTGTTATCACATTCTCTTTGAGATATATGTTTGGATGTGTTATTCAATAAAATGTGGTTTGATTGTATTTTTTATTGTTATTTGGTTTGATTGTACCAGGTTCTAATTTAGAATTTGGGGTGATAAATGTGAATGGATGTAATGTTTGAGATGTATGAATGAGTTGTGATAATGTATATTCATGTGTGGATGTAAACCTGCATGAATCTGACAACAAATGAAGCTGTTTTTTTTTTTACATTACAGAAGTATTGGCGACGGCTCCCTCAGCCGTCGCCAATACTTCTTTTAGCAACGTGTATAATTTATTGGCGACGGCTATTAGCCGTCACCATTTGTTTTGTTAGGTGTCCGCGGGCTTCGAAAGTCTGGTTTGGCGACGGCTCCAAGAAGCCGTCCCAAATATTGGTAATGGCGACAACTCAATTGTTTTGTTAGATATCCGCGGGCTTCAAAAATCTGGTTTGGCGACGGCTTATAAGCCGTCGCCAAAATTCTTATAGGCGATGGCTCACCCCGTCGCCAATAATAGTATAAGAGACGGCTTTTAAATGTCGCGTATATGGTTATTGGCGACGGTTTTGACCAAGCCGTCGCCAATATTATTGGCGACGGGCTTATTTGCGACGACTTGGCGACGGTGCTGAAACCGTCGGCAATAAGTATTGGCGACGGCTTTATGGTAAGCCATCACCAGTAACAATAATTCTTGTAGTGTGATAAGAACGATTTGCACGAAGAGATGGATTGACGATCAAAAAATAGAGATTTGAACTCTCGTAGTAGAGTTTAACATCTGTCATCAGAACGAATGATCATACTATAAAAAGTGTGGATATCGTCTAGACTGATAGTGTCACAAATAAAGACATGCTATATGGATATGACTTAGAAAGATGTCAAGACAGAACAAGACATTAAAATAAAAGAAGATAACAAATAAAATTTTAAAAGGAAACAACTTAATAAGTTGAGCTTCAAACATGGTGTTGGAGAGATTTCTGGGGAGGGAGGGTTCCTTCCTCGATTTGAAACTACGAAAAAATAGAAAAACAGGAAGGATGTCCCTACCCCGGCTTGGGGGAAAACCCCACCATGTTTGAAGCTCCTCTTAATTCCTCTCAGCTTGCCGCGATCTCTGCTCGTCGCTCGTGATTTTTTGGGAAAAAACCCCCTCACACTTCCGAAGAAACATCTCAAAGGCTTCTGGAGGAAGACTCCCTGTACTTCTGACTCATATTGTTAGGATCCTCTGTTAGGGCTTGTGAGGGCTTCACTTGCAAGGATTGCCTAGCTAGCTAGGTCGCCACTCTCCAAGAGCCCTGCACATGAGGGGATTCCACAGGAGGTCACTAAGGGCTCCACACACGAGGATTGCATCATGAGGTCACCACTTCGACATCATCGATCAAGAGGAGGGTCAAAGCTACAGTAATATTTTCTGCAATTATATACATACATATCAGGTAGCTATATGTGAGTTAATTATCAAGATCTCAACACTTTGTGAGCTTGATCCAATAGTTCAATATCAGAGATCGGTGATGTGGAGCTCTGATCTCCAAGGGGCAGTTGGCCGAGAAGACCATGTTGATTTACGTATGTACGTAGACATCGTTGCCGTTTGTATAGTTTTTGAGAGCGGATGACCTTAGTAACCCCAATGAAGGAAACTTCTGCGAGCCATCTCCAATTGGAGGATGTCACAATGTCCATCTCCCACTTAGTGACGTGTTACCGCTCAAGAACATATGTTTGTTGTTGAACAGTAACAAAGTAATATGGTGCCTCTCTCAATAACATTCTAACATATATGTTACCGTTCAATATGACAGGTGAAAGATAGATAGATAGAGAGAGAGAGAGAGAGAGAGAAGAAGACTTCACCAAAACTTATGTTCACAATCTTATTCAACATGCTTATTTATAGGAAAATACAAGAAGAAAGAAAGAAAAGAGATAAACACAAGCATGTCTATCTTGTTAACAACTTGATAGACTTTTTATCTAGATAAACCTCATCCTAATTTAATCTTATCTAACAACTTGATAAGGCTAAGATAAAATTTGTTTTGCATCATTATCTAACACTCCCCCTTGATGCAAAATCATTTACACCAAGTAACTACTTCAATTTATAAAATTTCTTATAACTCAAAGACTTTGTCATGAGATCTATAAATTGATCTTCAGTCCTACAATGTGTTAGCTTGATTGTTCCATCTAAAATAGTTTCTTAAATAAAATGATGACGTATCTCAATGTGCATTATACGTCCATGAAAAATTAGATTTTTTACCATTGAAAGTGCAGACTTATTATCATAGAAAACTTCAATTGCTTCACTTTATACTTGTTGCAAATCCTCAAGAATACGTTTAAGTCACATAGCTTGGCAAGTTGTTGATACAGCTACTACATATTCTGCTTCAGTTGATGACAATGTTGTTATAGTTTGTTTCTTTAATGCCTAAGAAATAGTTTATGCACGTAGCAAAAAACATAATCAATAGTGCTCTTTTTATCATCTAAAGAGTCTGCCCAATCACTATCTGTATAATTTGTCAATTACATATAGAAGAAATTTTTTTGTAGCTCCTAGATGTTGCTTTGAAGTATCATGCATGAATCTAGACACAAGACTCACAGGAAACATTAAATCAGATCGAGTACGAGTTAAATAAATCAAACCTCCAACTAATCTGTTGAAGTAAAATACATCAACCTTTCTTGTACCATCAATTAGCCTGAGTTTCCCATTCACATTCATTGGAGTGTTATTAAGTTTGCAATTTGTCATGTTAAACTTTTTTAACAAGTCATTTGCATGCCTCTCTTGCAATAAGAATATCTCACCTTCTGTTTGCTTAACTTCTAAGCCCAAAAAATAATACAATAGTCATAAATTTGTCATTTCAAACTCATACATTATTTTGTTTTTGAACTCAATAACCAATTCATGTGAAGAACATGTGTAAATGATATCATCAACATATAAATTTACAATAAGAATGTTCTTACCACTTGCTCTTGTGTAGAGTGTTGGTTCATTAACACTTATTTTGAAACCCAACTTCTGAAAATATGTGTCAATTCTGCTATACCAAGCTCTTGGGGCTTGTTCAAGGCCCTAAAGAGCTTTCTTCAACCTGTAAACTTTTTCTTTTATGTCATGGATGACATATCCTTCTGACTGTTCAACAAAGACTTCTTCATCCAAGATACCATTTAGAAATACAGATTTAATATCAAATTGATAAACATCCATTCCATATGTGCAACAAATGTCAAAATAGTTCTGATTGTTTCTATTCTAGCAACAGTAGAAAATGTTTCATAAAAATGAATATCTTCTTGTTGTGAATAACCTTTTGCCACTAGTCTTACTTTGTGCTTTTGAATAATGTCATTAGTATTGTATTTTGTCTTGTCGATCCACTTTAAGCCAATCAAATTTATGTCGTTTGGTAGATTCACCAGCTCCTGTGTTATGGACTAAGAGTCGAATAGCAGAGATAGGGACTCTGTATAAAGAGTTTGATGACTGCCATGAGACTAGAAGATCACACCAAAAGGGTGTGGATATTGCCCCGACTAACAATCTTGAAAGAGAGATCTGACTACAAAGAAGGCATGGAAAGACAACTGGATAGAAGTGACCACAATACAATGAAAAATAAAAAGAGAAAACATAAAGGAGATAAACATAGATACACTGGGCTCCATGGCTCCAGTGCACATAGAAGACACAAAATACCTAAATGTACATTTAGGCGAAGCACTAGAGAGGAAGCTGACACTACTATAATGAAACAATTGGGAGAAAGGTGCTAAGGTGCTAGGTGCTAAGGTGCTAAACACCTTCCTCCCTAACCAAAAACTAACTCAAAACAACAAGGGAGAGATAACATCCAGAGCAGAGGCCACCAATACACGCACTGAGCAACTACTACGAAGAGAGGGTGGGGGCCAAAGGATAGCCAAAGGGTGCAGGGGGTTCGCCAGGGAGGTGGACGGGGTTTGTTGGAGGGGTGAGTAGGGGAACTGGGAGGGGCGCCAGGTGGTATGTCAAAAGCCGTTTGAGGGGGTGAGGGGTAAGAGGATCTGCCTGGGGGGTTGTCGAAGGGGCAAGGAGGAGAAGTGGGAGGGGAACCGGGTGGTATGTCGGAGGAGGTCGAGGGCATCTAACAAGGGGAGGGTGGGGGAGGCCGCAGGGGGGAGGGGAGCACCAAGGGGCGAGGGGGAACCGGAGGGAACCGAGGGGGTGTGGGGAAGGGGGATCCTTTGGGAGGTATGCCGAAGGCTACCGGAGGGGGTGTGGGGTGAGGGGATCCATCGGGGGCACCGAAGGGGAAAGGAGGAGAATTGGGAGGGGGGCACCGGGTGGTCCGCCGAAGGGGGATCTATCGAGGTGGGGGGAAGCCAGAGGAGTTGGGGGGAGTCGGAGGAGTGAGGAGGAGGACCAGAGGGGGCTGAGGGGTGTTGGAGGGAAACCGGAGGGAACACCAACGGTGCGAGGAAGACATCGAGGGAGACCAGCAAAGACGTCAAGCGACGCCCTGGAGAGCGGCGATGGAGATCGACCACCTAAAAGAACTAAGTCTAGTCTACTTTGTTGGGAAATACATACTCTTGATTAGAATAGGTGACCTTTTCTGAGAAATTAAGTTGTCAATTAATATATAATTGTAGAGTAATAAGTTTGTTGATTTGGTTGTCACAAAATTAGTTGAGCTAGAGCTTTATAGATGCTTAAGTTCAAGGTACTCTAGTAAATGGAGATATGGAAAACTTGCATGCTTCAATTTTGTTCATAAACACTTGATGTACTGGTAATAACATATTGGAGAGTTTCATTATTATTAAAATCTTCTTTACGGGTATCAAACTTAATTGGATATCATTATGCAACCAATATATATGGTGTTATGATCGACCATCTTATTTTTTCATTGTTATGAGCATCGTTATATTAATATCATCGTATTCAAAATAATAATGATACATAATAAGATGGTTCTGTTAACATTCTTAACTTCATTTTAAATGCAAGTTCGAGTACAAATTAGTTAATGTTGTAATCCTCCATCATTCGTATGGTTGTTGGGCCTCCTTGTATTGGATATGCAACATGATATTTTTATTGAATTTACGCTGCCAATAAGGGGGTTTGAATGATGGTTGATGTCTTGTCGGTGACGATCACATTATTCATTAATCATTTATATAAGGTTACACTACGCCAAAACTCATCTTCACCTACGTGAACCCCTCGCGTAGGTGAGAATTTGGTAGGTATATGCAAGGAAGGTGGGGTCGGGAGTCGAGACCGGGTCGGTTTGGCCCCAAACCGACCCGGGTCGGCCGGGGTCGCGACCCGGGTCGGGACGGGGTCGGCCCGGGTCGCGAAAAATAATAATAAAAAAATAAAAATGGGGTCGGGGTCTTGGGGTCTCGACCGGGTCGGTCGGCCCCAAAACCGACCGGGTCGGGTCCGGGTCGCGACCCGGCGAACCATGGGTATATGTATCATTTACCGACATAGTATACCTACTAATTAGTTGTCCATAGGTAAATGTGACAACACCTACGGACGTACGATAGATATCCCGTAGATAAATGATATAATTAATAAAAAAATCTAATTTATCTATTTGAAATATATGGTATAACTAATAAAAATAATTAACATAATAATATAAATAATATAATATAATAATATAAATAGTTTTAATAAAAATTTAATAATATATTTATAATATATAATATGATAAATATATTAATTTTTTTTAAAATAATATATGAATATATAATTTAATAATGAGACTATTAAAAAAATATTAATATTGATAAGAATATAATATATTAAATATATAAAATATTAACACAAATAATGAGACTATTAAAAAATAATATATTAATATTGATAAGAATATAATATATTAAATATATAAAATATTAACACAGATATATATAAATATTAAATAAATTTTAAAATATTAAAATATTCTTAACATTTTCTCTATTGTTCAACCTCCCACCTTGTCACCCAATATAAGAAAATAACTTTACCTACTAGCTACTAATTACTAAGTACAAACTCATCCTAATAGATAAATATAATGTTAAATAGATCAATCTCAGCCATCCAATTAAATAGATGAATTTTCATCATTAGTTCAACATATATTAATAAAAATATAATAATATAAATAAAAAATAATAATATAATAAAAAATAATATATTTATAACAATAGTAATATACAAAAATGTATTGATATATAATATATCAAACAATATAATAATAATATAATTTATTAAATATTATATGAAATATTAATTACAATATCAATTAAATGTTATATGAAATATTAAATACAATATATAAAACAAATATATATAAAAATTAAAATTTTTTAAAAATATTCAAAGATTTTTAACATTTTCTCTACTCTTCAATCTCCCACCTTGTCACCCACTATAAGAAAATAACTTTACCTACTGGCTACTAATCACTAAGTACAAGCTCATCCTAATAGATAAATATAATGTTAAATAGATCAATCTCAACCATCCAATTAAATAGATGAATTTTCATCGTTAGTTCATCATATATTAATAAAAATATAATAATAAAATAAAAATTTAATAATATAATAAAATTTAATATATTTATGACAATAGTAACATACAAAAATATATTGATGTATAATATATCAAACAATATAATAATGGTAATATAATTTATTAAATATTAAATACAATATATAAGACAAATATATATAAACATTAAATAAATTTAAAACATTTAAATATTTTTAACATTTTTTCTACTCTTTGATCTCCCACCTTGTCATCCACTATAAGAAAATAACTTTACCTAGTAATTACTAAGTACAAACTCACCCTAATTAGTAAATATAATGTTAAATAGATCAATCTCAACCATCTAATTAAATATTTGAATTTTTATCACTAGTTTGTCATATATTAATAAAATATAATAATATAAATAAAAATATATAAAAATAAAATAAAAAATTAATATATTCATAGTAATAGTAATATAAAAAAAATGTATTGATGTATAATATATCAAATAATATAATAATAATATAATTTATTAAATGTTATACGTAAAGAATATATTCATAGTAATAATAAAAATAAAAATATATAATACTATAATAAAAAATACTATATTCATAGTAATAGTAATATACAAAAATGTATTGATGTAGAGTATATCAAACAATATAATAATAATATAATTTATTAAATATTATGCAAAATATTAAATACAATATATAACATAATAATTTGAATATAAAATATTAAATATTAAAAATATACCTAAACTCTCTCCTGCCCCCTCCATCTCCCGCTCAAACTATCTCCTGAAATCTATTTCCCGCTCCTCCTTTCCCCCCACTCAAACTGGCTAACTCCATCTCTCCCTCTCTCTCTCTCTGTCTCTCCGATTCAGATGGCCACGGCCACCAGCTCCTCCATCGCCTGGGAGCTCCGTCCTCCCATCCGACAATGTCCCCGTCGAAGCATTCCCATAGCCCTCCCTCCCAGCAAGGACCTGATCGCCGCCGGCTGCTTCCTGGAGGTACACCGGAGAGAGCTGGCCCTCCTTGTTCTGTCCCCGTAAACCTCTGCTGATTGGTACCTTCGTTGTTCCCCTTTCTGATCACAGGACCAGGCTTGGCCGAAGAAATGTGGTAAGACGAAGCCGCTGTGATTTGGGGGGGGGGGGGGGGGGCCTTTACGGTCGTCCTCTTGGAAGTATCATATGAACAAGAAGAACCGACCGTCGTCGTCGCCGCCGCCGCCGAGCGCAGCAGCTCCGTGGACCGCCGGATCGGAGCCACGGGATACCCATAAGAGACGGAGACGGAGCAGCTGCCGCCACCACGACGCAAGCGGCCATGTTCCTCCGTCGCTCTGCTTGGTGGTGTGCGTGTAATACCCCGATTATTAAAAATAAATAAATTATAATAATAATTTATTTTCCTTCTGCGGACTCCCCCCTCCCACCTAGACTCTCTCTCTCTCCTCCCCCTCCTTCGGCTTTGCTCCCCTTTCTGCTCGGACTCTCCTCTCTTCTCCCTCTTGGTTACGGAACCCTCACCCCCCCTCTATTTTTATTCCCCCGCGCAGCAACCCCGCACCCTCCCTCCCTTCTTCTTCTTCTTCTTCTTCTCTCCTGTTTGCACCCACCCGGCCGAGACGCCAGCGCCAGCCCGCGACGCCGCCGGCCATCCTCTGCCGCGACCCCCGCCGCCCCGCCGGCCACTCCTGCGCCCATCATCCGCCGGCCAGCCACCCCCCCCCCCCCTGGCGCCTTGGCCACCCCCCGCCCCCCGCCGCCATCGCCCCCCGCCGCGCCACTGCCGGCGTTGCAGCACAGCCGCCGCCCGACGCACCCTCCACCGTCGCCGCCGTCCGCGGCCATTCACCCGGATGCCACCGGCCGCGCAGCAGCAACTGCCGCCATCACCTCCGCCGGCCTCCGCGCGACAACACCGCGCGCCACCTCCCTCCTGCCGCCGCGCGCCGCCGCCGGCCACCCTCCTCGGCCGCCATCCCCGCCGCCTGCTGCCTCCGCCTTGACCCCCACCCCCGGCCGTCCCCGCTGGCACCAGCCGGCGCCGCCCCCGCGCGCGCGCCAGCCCGCCGCCCGCGGCTGCGCCGCCGCCGCCATCGCCTGAGCCCCCCCTCCCGGTGCTGCCTTCCTCCGCGCGAGCGCGCGCAGCGCCGCCGGCCGACGCCGCCCTTGCCGCCCTCCTCCTTCCTTCTCCTTCCCTCTTCGTCCCTCCCGCGCGGGTGCAACACCCAGACACCCCCCCCTCCCGCGGTTCTGTCCCGTGAGTGCCCCCTCCCTTCGCTGCGCCGTCGCCGCCGCCGGCGCCAAGCCGCCGCCGCCATCTCCCCGCCGACGTCCGCCGGCCGTGCGAGCCACCGCCGCGCGTGGTCCGCGCGTGCGCCCCCGTGCGCCGGCCGCGCGCGCCAACCTGCACCCCCGGGCGGTATCCCCTCTCTCTCCTCTCTCTCCTATCGCCCTCTCTCTCATATTCCCTCTCTCTCGTATCGGTTTCTCTCTCTCTCTCTTCTATTCTCTCTATTAGTATCTTTCATTCAATATTATTTTTCTATTTCTCCTATTCTATTGTCTCTTTTTCAGTATATTGTCAAGATACCGTTCGGTTCGGTTTTACATCGCCGTCGTGACCGCGGCAGTCTCGTCGCCAAATTCAATTTCCTTGGAATTCCGTGCGCCGTTCGCCGTTGCCGTCAAGGTAGGCGTCTCGGCTATCCTTAGCACTCTAATATTTTTATTAAACCGTAAGAATCATGTTTAGATCACCAGGAATTAGAATATTGTAGTTAATGGGCTGTTTTGGATTTATTAGCATGTTTAGTTAGAGTTAGATTAATTTGTCTAGATCGTGCATGCTTAGATTAATTCGGTTATTCATGTATGATAGACATCATGATAGGTTGTATATGTTTAATCTAAACTTAGTTTAGTATGTTTTGCATCACGATAACCTTAATCATGTATATTTCGATTTGATAAAAAGCCGATGTAAGGTTTAGGCATAATGTTGGTAGAGTTTAGTTTATTTTCTTTTATGTGATAGGTAGTTCTGTTTAAGCATGTGATTAATGTGTTTAGGTTGTACTTTGCATGATCCTACGTATATGCATTAGTTCATGTTAGATTGTGGTATGGTATGCGGAAATATGTGGTGCATAGAACCATGGGTGGTCATCTATGTATTTCATGTTTGATTGCCAATTAAATGTTCGTTTTCTTGTCTGAGTTAATTAAATGCTTGCATGGTGTGGAATGTGGTTAGTGCGGTGAAATTTGCATTGTGATGGAAATATACTTCACCTATCTATGGTTCGGTCTACGTAGGCGACGGATGAATTAGAACAACTGAGCATCCTTCGATCCCGGATACGCGGTTGATCCTAAGTACTCGCCTATGGGGTACTATGGGATTTAGTTACTATATGTTACTTCCTACTATATGGTAAATCTGGTGCTAGTTTTGTGATGTGATTACATTTTATCAGATGGAGCATGGTATTCACTCAGACAGGTGTCTAGTTGTGTGGATTGGCATAGATGGTAGTGTTATAGATGTGTCATTGGTTTTATGTCAGGTTGTGTATATTGTGAGCATACCTAGAGTAGTCCATGTGTAGGGTATGTTGATTTTAATGCATTTAGAGTCATGTCATCATATGGGGTAGTAGAATGATCTTGTAATCAATTAATTAAAGATATATAATTAGTTAAGAGCTATGTATTAAATCTGATTTTTAGGCTTATTATTCTATTATACCACTAGAGAACATTATTATAATGGGGTAGTTCGGGTGTAAGTCCTATCGTCCTGGGTTGTGACTCACCCCTTCCGTTGTTAATATTTTCAGGAGTGCAGGTTTAGCGCAGCAGAAGCGTAGTGGTGTTGTGGAATTCGAGGAGCTAGTGGTTTACTCATTCAATGTGGTATTTAATTTGTTTAGATAGGTATTTGTTTATGGTGATATTATGTTGTAAAGTGTGGAAGTATTTAATTGGATTGCGAATTTTGGTATTATTTGGTTCCAGACCGATATCCTTTCCCGTTACGTCGCCGGATTATCTTCCGCTGTGCATGTTAAAAATCCGGGTCGTGACAGTGCGGGCGGGCGGGACCTCACGGTGGCTCGCCGGCGGTCGAGAACCCATACGCCGGGAGCTCCGCCGCACATGGGCGGGCCGGACCATCCTTGGGGCCTCTGTTTCGGCGTGGTCCCTCGCATCCAAAGCCGCCGGCCGCAACCACACGTGACGTGATCGTTGAAGCTCCGGCAGGCTGCCGCCGCCGAGACGTCGGCGGCGCTCGGTCGGGGCAGAGGACTCCCGTGGAACAAGACGAGTGACCATGAGCCCCAAGATCTGTCCGGCATGATAAATATCTTTGTAACAGAATTTGTTTAAAAAATATAGATGGCTGGCAACACGATAAAACCTATTTTTTCGAAGAATTCCTCCTTAGATTAAAAAAAAAGAGACCATGACAACTGATTTTATTTCCTTGAGTTTTTTATATAACTTTTGTTGGTTGTACGTGGTTGTTCTCCTCCTATGCCGTGCTGGCCCCGCCACCGAGGACAGGTAATCTCTGCTGCTTCCCTCCCAGTTTCCGAGATTTGGAAGAAAAACACATAGTCCATTTCTTGCCCAAAACAGGAAGCTCTAGGCAAAGGTTAATCTTAATGTTCTTGCTATCATTTTTTCCTCTCTTCATAATTTGGACTAATGATCGGTCATCGGGTCACTGCCGGCCCCTCTAGCCTATCTTATTGTTTGAATTAGAGGATTTAGTATTTTGCAGGTGATGTGGATCAAGGGGACTAGGACCACCAGCCATGGTAACAGCAAAGCAAGCTCGTTCTTTCACTTGCACGTAATCTGTTCGATCATTTGTCTGAATCTGAATTGCCCTTTGTGCAGATCATGGCACTGAAATGTTGAGAGGTATCAAAGCCTTATTGACTTAATATGGTTTGCTATCTTTTTTAATTGTGTGAATTTAAGGTACAAATGAGTTACCCATGTTATAGGCACAATTCAATTCTCAAGCACAATTTGATCCCCAGTTTAGTTAACTACAACATGAATCCTAAAAATATTTTCTTTTAACAACTTTGGTGATTTTATATAAGCATTTATTCATTATGCTTTATTAAGTCATTTCATTTTTGTTTCTTTTAATATAAATTAATTAGTTTGTAATAAATGGTCATTATTTCATGCTAGAAGAGCTGACTGATTTGGGACCAAAGGTCTTGAAATTACATTTGTTTTTTCTATTTTAAATTTTGATTCTCTTAATCAAGAAAAGAATGTAGGATGCCATTGGAAGTCATATTATGATGGAAAGACTAAGTTTTAAATTTTTTATTATTTAGTAAACCAAATTGAATTAAATTGTTAATATCTTATTTATGTCTACATGGTATAAATGTTTTAAATATTATACACAAGTAATGAATGTTATGCATGCAGGTTATTATGAATCAAGTTGTTAGAGGTTGATTAGTTCTCTTGTATATAGGTTAAGAACACATGTTTGTTCTCTTGTATACAGGTTATGACATAACATCTTACAAGAACACATGTTTGTGCTTGTGAACGGCATCAATTGTAATTGTCAAAAAGCCAAATGCTCCCCTATTTGTAAGTCATTTTTGCATACAAAGTTACAACACAAATTATTATTTTGCATACTTATGTTTTTGTAATTTTATGATCATTACAAGTTATCTTGAAGGTAGATTGAGTACATTCCTATGAATATCTTTTTATTTTCTTTGCCCATTCTCGTGGTTACTTAAAAGCATAGGTATGTTTGAACTATTTTAAGTTTGGATGAATGATTCATAATTTCATATTAATTGCTAGTGGGGGTGAGAAAAAATTAATCTAATTAATCTCTAGTGGCTATTCTGCAACAAAGGAAGGTTCTTTATGAGGATAGTTTATGAAAGAAAAACATGGTATATATTCACTAAATTGAAGTATTTGATGTTCGGGAAGATGGTCTTTTTATTTAGTTTGATTGACTGAAAGCTTGAAGGAGTCAACATCTTGTTGATAGTTTATATATCTTTCTATAGAGATTTATGATATATAAATGCCATTTGTTCCTGTGCTCTATACATATCAACTCTAGTAGTCTGCTTTATTTTTAATGATAATTGCTTTTGCTAGGTGTACATGTAAAAGCCATCTATTCCTACTCCCTAACAAACAGGTACAAGTACAATTAAATTGCATATTGTGCCAACCCCACAGGTTCAACTATTGTATTTGGATCAAACATTCTCATTGGATTAACCACAACAAGCACCGTCATAACAAGTAATTCTCTAACCCTATCAATATAACTGATCTATCTTGGTATAGCTTCCTTTGTTGTTAGAATATTTTTGCTTACTCATTTATAGATGAATGAATTTGTAGGCTAGGACAGACTAGTATATTATCTGCATATGTGAATGAGGATAACTATTAAGAAAGAGGTTAGATAGTATGTTTTACATCCGTGTATAGATATAAGTTCTAAAGATAGAGATTGAGTTAATGGAGCTATGTGCAACTAGAAGGATGGCATGACATCTTACAAGAACATATGTTTATGCTCTTGAATGGTATCAATTGTAATTGACGAAAAGTCAAATGCCTCCTATTTGTTAAAGACAATCATATGAAGAAAATGCAAGATGTTATTAGAAGTTATATAATATGGTTGAGAGATTATGTAAGTCATCTTTACATATAAAGTTACATCACACAAGTTATCATTTTGCATACTTATGTTTTTTGTATTTTTATGCCATAGGTTATCTTCAAGATAGATTGATTACATTCCTATGCATGAGGAGCCATGAAAAATGTAATTCATCAATACTCTGGTTGTAGTTGAATATGAAAACTCTTAAATCTTGTGCATATTTGGTGTATAATACAGGTGTAGATGTGTTACGTTAACATGTTGTAAAACTTCTTCGTTTTCATTTTAGCAACTCAATAATATGTGCAAAATTGTTTAAATTTTCTTAAACAGAACTTGAAATTTGAGTACATGAATGGAACAATGTGTATGGAACAAGTTGTATAGAACAGGTGTATGGAACAATGTGTGTCAAGAGGTGTAACATGAATGGGTGTATGGAACAATGTGTAGATGAAACAGTGTATGAAACAGGTTGTGTGAAATAGAATGTATAGAACAATGTGGACCAATGTATGAAACAGGTTATATGGAACATGGAACATATTGTATGAACAAAGTGATTGAATGGAACATTAATGGGTTTATGTAATGATGTGTATATAAGTGGTTGTATGGAAGAGTGTGGTTGTGGAATAATGTGCAGATGAGTGGTTGAAGAACTTGTATGAATACCTACGGTTTCTGACCGTAGGTAAATGTAAAACGTTGTCAAAGATCCATCCATTTTTTACCACTACTTTTACCTACGGGAGGAACCATATGTATGTCCGTTTGTATTAGTTTTCTTTACCTACGCTTGATAAATAGGTAAGCAGATTTTACCAATGGGTGTATGGATCGTAGGTATACATAGGGACTATACCTACGAGTGTTTGTTGACCCGTAGGTATAGTACATGTACTATACCTACGGGACCTACCGTAGGTAAAACATTTACCGACATGTCCTAGCCCGACGCGACTTCCTACGGGGGGTTCCGTAGGTAAATTGAAATACCTACGGGAAAATAAGCTTTGCCTACGTTTTTCTCGCGTAGGTAAATGACGAATTTGGCGTAGTGTTAATACAACACCCATATATATATATATGTAATTTAGACAACTCCTTCCTATATCTTTTCTAAAATATTATATTAAAGTTTATTTTCACCATAGCTACTTCTTTTTTCATGGAGTCCGCATCATTAACCTACGTAGATCTTTGACATGTACTTCACATTATTGACTTGGATACATACTTGTCTAGATTCTAGCTAGAATCTATAACCATCTACCATATATATGTACGTATAAACATATCAATTTTATTATCATACAACACCGTGATTCACTCAACGCACTTCTCTTTTCTAGAGAATATCAAGGTCGAACACCAAGTGGATATCAGATCAATCCAGATAAAGACCTCCGGTGGGAGGCCGTGGGTTCACTGCTCTACGCTTGACAGCTTGATCGTTGAGTCATCTCGTAAAAGAAAAAGAAAAAAGGCTATGATGAATCACGCTCAAAGAGATTTTATATATGATCAAGCTTGTTCATAGTAACACCTTCGAGTTCACAACTGAAGTAGTCCCCTAACATTTAACTTGGGAGAGCTTTCGATATTAAAACTTTACTCTCAAAATGTTTAGATTACTATTTATATATACGCACATATATTAAAATAAATTAAAGTTGAAAATCTAGATACAATCTCCAATATTCTTCCGTGACCTCAATTGGTCGCAAACAAAGTCAGGTGCTTACGTTTGGTCACCAATGATTTGAGGGTTGACTTTTATATATATATATATATCATAAGCACAACAACAACAGGAACTTATGCACCCCCCCCCCCCACAACAAGGAGGTTACGATAAATCTCCAGAACTAGCTACACATTGATGAGGTTAATGGGGTGTTTTTTGTTGCACGGCATTTTTTATATAATTTTATAATAAAAATTTATATTATAATAAATTCTAAGATAATCAATGACATAAAATTGTCATGTTTGAGAAGATTTGTTAAAAAACAGAGTATGAGTATGTAAGATCAAATTAAGTGAGGGACCACAAGATAAGAAAAGGTATCACCTATTTTTTGTCAAAGAAGATAATATCTTTTAAAAATATATTTGTATGGTTGTCAATTAAACATTTTTATTAACATGTTTTGTTATGAATATATAAACTTGTAATAAAAACTCAAATTATCAAGCAACTAAACACATCATATGAAATCTAAAACAAGTATTGTATCCTTATATTCACTTTAATATTCCTCCTCATTATTATGATGTATGATAAAATTGATCGCTACACCAAATCTTACACGTTTACCTATATCGTGGGATGTGACTTGTACCCTACTACCCTTCATGATCGGTAAGTCGATTAATTTGTTATCAGATAACAAATTTAATTAAATTAAATAGAATTGTTCTATTTTATTTAGGCCTCAAACAAATAGGCTATTGGGCCTAATGAGTCACACACAAAATGACTTATCCACAAGTACATGGGTAAGGGCATAATTTATGGAGATTTTGAGTTTTTATGAAAAAATTCAAAATTTTCTATAAATACTAATGATTTCAGCCAAACTCTATCAAGCCAAGGGTGTTAACCACGTTCTCAGCCTCCTCCCTACCTCTTTCTCTTTCTAAAAGGCGTCTATGGGCGATGGAGCTCCGTTCGGGAACAGTTTTGGAGGCCGCCACGAAGGGAGAACCTACTGTGGATGAAGTTCGTGTGGATATTGCTGGAGAATGGACACTTGAACGGTTTGACGAAGAGCTTGAGAAGCTCATCTTCTTCCTCTCCATAGGATTAGATAAATCCCTATCAGGTATATTCGAATCCGATTTGATCAATTTTTTTGTTTTCGTCATTCAATTCCGATTGAGACAGATTCTAAAGGAACTCATAGGAATCATCGCTTTTGCTGCACCAATATTTTATGGACAATTCCTTATAGATGCAACTGCCATCTTATCTCTTGAAGTTCAGTTGAAACAACAATTTGACATGAAAAATATGGAATTTCTTCGCTATTTTGTTGGTCTTGAGATTGCATATTCAAAAAGAGGTTATATCCTGTCACAACAAAAATACATAATTGACATTCTTCAACAAGTTTCTCTATCTGATACTCGTCTTGTGGACACTCTCATGGAACTACATGTTAAATTGCGTCGAACAGATGGAGATCCCACATGTTATCGCCAACTAGTTGGTGCCCTAGTTTATCTCACTATCTCTCATCCTAATATTGCACATGTAATGCACATTCTAAGTCATTTTGTCAGTGCACCTGCTTCAGATCATTATGCAGCTCTTCTACGAGTTCTTCGATATTTATGTGGTACTCTTCGTTGGTCACTCCTCTTTTCTTCCACGTCATCCTTGGAGCTTCATGCCTACATAGATGCAGATTGGGTTAGAGACCCTTTTGATTGCCATTCTACTACAGGGTTTTGCATCTTTTTGAGATCTTCTCTTATCTCTTGGCATAATAAGCAGTAGTTTCTCGATCAAGTACTGAGACTGAATATAGTGCTATGGCTGACACTTCAACAGAAATTGACTGGTTACAACGTCTTCTAAGCACTCTTGGCATTGATTTTCATACTCCAACTCTTCTCTACTGTGAAAATCAGAGTGCCTTACAAATCACCATCAACCCTGTATTCTATGAGAGAACAAAACATATTAAGATTGACTGCCACTTTGTCCAACAACATTATCTTTTAGGCACACTGACTCTCCCTCATGTCTCTTCAGCGGATCAACTTGTCGATCTATTTACAAAATCATAACTTACATTGCGGTTTCATGAATTGGTCAGCAAACTTTATGTCTATGATCCGACATAAGTTTGAGGGGGGTGTTAAATAATATAGCAATTGTATATTTTAGAAACTTTTCTCCTTATTATATTTAGAAGGTAGGATAATTGTATTTAGAATGTAGATTATTTGTCCTGCTATTCTTGTAAATATGTACTTGTATATATTCATATCAATGGAACGAAGAAGGGATCATCCCTATTTAGTCATACTCTGTGCAACTTCTTCGTCAATTTGTCACGCCCCGGATTTTAACATGCACAGCGGGATAATCCGACGACGCGACTGGGGAAATTAACCCCTTAAAAACATCGGTTTGGGAAAATTGAAGACAACTAGGTCCCAGTTTATACATCCATAGAATCAAATTAAATACATTGCTATGTTATAATCTAAACAAATCTAATTACCATCTAAATTACAAGAATCATCCAATTTGCTTTCTCGGGAATCAATCCATCATGCTTCCGCTGCGCTACTCTGATTACCTGAAAATTGTTAAAAGGATTGGAATGAGTACGACGACTCAGTAGACACCCCATCATCCGCCAAATCGGATAGCCAAAAGGCCCTATATGTTAATTAAATAGGTACCCATACCTACACCAATTATATACAAATATAGGCTAGTCAATACATTAGATATATGACTTAATCCATGTGTTTTACACCGCCAATCAAAGCCTATAATCACACCAACCAGCACCTATATGCATCATAACATGACCTAGAAAGATGGTATGAACACATGCATAGACACCTACTATATGCTCCATATGATGATATACTACAAATGAGACACCATACATACACCATGCAACATATCCTGATACTTGACAAAATAAGATACATCACTAGACCACCTATACCATACCATGCAAATTGCATCTATCATCTAACGATGATCACATTCACACATATGCACCTATCCTCTAATAGATGCACATATCTTGTACACAGATTTTCATTAGCAAGGAATGCGTCGTCTTGCCACCTCAACTAGCTACCACCAGATCTATCATATATATAAGTACCATATACTAATCGAAATCCCATAGTGCACCTAGGCAGTGGTGGCACGTAGGATGCCCGCGGGATCTGGGATCGAAGGATGCACCAGACGGTTCTAACCCCTCGCTACCCTCGAGTCACGACTAACTAGTCTGGTGTAGCTCAGTTTTCCATTCACAGTTTCAATGCATCATGCATCCACCTCGATCATGCCATGCCATGATCACCAATATGCAAGATCAATGAACATAAAATGAACATATACTCAGCTATTGTCATGCTAGACAACCATGCTAGAAATGAACCAAAATGAGACGATATCCACATATAACTAACTAAACATGATTGAACATGAATATAACTAGGTGCTGGAAAAACTACTCACCACATCATCTAATGGGTTAACCTATCACCATTATTTAACAAGGTTAACATAATATAATCAAGCTAATATGTAACCAGGTGATTAGCTAAAAATGAACAATAATACACTACTAACTAAGCAAGATCTCATATATACATAATAGAGACATAAACACATATCATCACATGATACTGCGCACATCAGTCTTAACTAACCCATGTCGACTCACAATTTAAGTTCAAAAGTGTAACTACACACACCCTTTAATTAAAAAGGTCAACTCTAATAATCATGGAGGATTAAATATGAATTTTTAATGATAATAGACACGTCAAGGGTGCCTACCGGAATCGATGTTGGAGAAATCGGGAACCGGCGACCGAAAAGGATATCTAACGTCGGCTATGCGATGCACAGCTTGAACCGGTCGAAAAGGGTTAATTCTCACCACTTAGGCTGCTGGAAAAAGAGTATACACAGGGAAATATAAACTGTTGGATCAAGGGAAAAATTTAGAAAAAAATATTTGAAGAGTATAATATCAAGTATGAACAATAGATAGAAGAGAGAGAGCAAGAGAATAGGAGAGAGAGGGTCTCACGCGGCGATAGGGCGGCGGCGCACGGAGGGCGCACGGCGGCCAGGGGGGCACACGGCCGGCAGGGGGGCGCACGGCGGCCGCGTGGGCGGCGTCGGCGCCGGGCCGTGCCGAGGGGGAGGGGGCGGTCGCCCGGAGGCGTGCGCGCGAGGCGGCGCTCGGCGCCGGCGGACGACGCACGGGGGCGACGCGGCTGGCCGCGGTGCTGACGAAGGCGGCGTTGACCGTGCGTGGGGTTGACGGCGAGGCGGCAGCGCGCGGGCGGTGATGGCTGGCTGCGCGGGGGCGCTCGCGGAGAGAGGAACAGCGGCCGATCGCGATGAAGAGAGAGAGAGGGACGAGGCAGGCGACGCCCACGGGGAGGAAAAGAAAACGTGGCCGGTGGCGCACGCTCGCGAAGGGAACGAGAGCGACGAGGCAGCGAGGGTTTTCGGGGAGGAGAGAAAGGAGGAGGCGGCGGTGAAGAAAATAGGGTGTAGAAGGAAGAAAAAATAGTAAACGTGGAGGATAAATAGGGAAGGAGTCTAAATAAAATAAAAACACTCCTAAAATTAATTTTAAAAATATTCTTAACCTAAAAAAAATACCAAACGTTACACAATTTCTCTCTCTCTCTCTCTCTCTCTCATACTCTTTGTAGAAGTTACAATGTGTGTTTTCTCTTTCAAAGAGAAATTCGAAAACATTTATCATTTGAACTAGTTATGACTTTATATATTCATTGTGTGACTCACGGATATACTCATTTCTAGTAGTTAATAAACAGTATACAGATACACATAATACATATACTAATAATATCATTATATATGATTGCGTATTCTACCGGTTAACCATCGCCACTTGAAGTACTTCCCCTTGCGAGCCGGAAAGCACCGCAGCGGACCATGCGCTGGCTTGCCGTTGTCATAAGTACCGGTCTATCGGAGACGAGCTAGCTTCCACCCTACGAGAAAATTTTTAAAATAACACAGTTTCAAACTTTATTTCCGGATGTAGTATACCAAAAGTTTTATTTCCGAAACTAACACGGTTTGAGCAAAGTCACTAGGTTAATTAGCGACTTTAAGTCCAGCGGAGTGAAGTCGCTACATTACGTAGCGACATTCACATTTCAAAAAAAAAAAAAAAGCAAAGTGGAAGTCGCCGGATAGTCCACCCACTTCCACCCTTATTATTATATTATTATATATTAATTTATATTATATAATTAATATTTATAATCTCTTTTCAAATAAATTATTATATATTAATATGTAAAGTTAATATTTATAACATATAATATAATATAATTATTTAATTAAAATACAATAATTAGATTATATTTTTATTTTTAAAAGGATTTTATAAATATATCAGTTTTGAGTAAGGTGTTATGTTTGATTACTTTAATTCTTATTTTATTTTGAGTTAATTAAAATATAAATATAAATATTATATAACTAGTTAGTTATATGTTAAAACATTAACAATTAATTAATTAATTTAAGTTAAATTATTTTAAGATTTATTTTATTTATTAAATACATATTTATTGAATGTTGGAATTAAATACATTTAAATATTTTGTGAAGCAGTGTAGGTGGGCAAGGTGGGCAAGGTGTCCGTCGAGTTAATTAATTAATTGTTAATGTTTAGGCAGGGGCGTACTTAGGATAAACCCAAAGTAAGCTAAATCCCAAAGTAAATCCCAAAGTACGTCTAGGCAGGGGTGTACTTAGGATAAACCACGGTACCCGGGATCGAAGGATGCACCGGATCAATCTATTTCCACCGCTGCCCACGGGCGATTCTATCATAGGCTGGAGGAGTAAACATTACATCACATGCATCATAACATCAATAACATTTCACAAGCAAGCCATATAATTACTCAGACAATTCCATTTCAATAGCAAATTATGCAATGTAACTCAATCAAAAGCCAAATCATTAAACCATGCCAATATTCTATCCATTCACAAAATTATGCACTAAATCATAATCATGCCATTAATCACAATCAGGTCGACACATGCAGACCATTCAATTAATGCAAAAATTCATGCAATAGACCCAATCAGGAATAATAATTCAATTATACTTCAATTCATGCAATTGACCCAATCAGAAATATGCAACATAATTATACAGGTTAACTTTAATTGATCACAATTTAATATCAAATCATAAAATGATACATATTACATGATTATGCAGCTATTAATGTTAATCAACCATATTCCTTCATTATCAAGCAATTCCAAAGTTATCTCAATTAACTTAAATAAATCAAGATCATTCATAACATAGATCGGATATAAATATGATCATAAAAGAATTGTAATTCCATTTTCATAATTTAATACAATCAATACATTTAATCATGATCTTATCTAACTAACTTCTGATAATTACTAACACAAAATCAAATATAATTACCACTATCTAATGCATGCCATGAACATAGCTAAAACTATGCATGGATGACATGAATGACATTTAAATGAATCCATACAGTCAATCAAATAATTAAACTACCACTTAATCATTAATTTCTAACTATTTATCTAATAAACACATTTTAACATTTTAATTAAAATATCGAGATGCTATGGAAAGTTGAGATGCCTACCTCAATGTCGATAATCATTAACCCAAGTCCAAAGGAGCTGACTGGACGATGATTACGGAACGGTAGCAAAAGACGATGATGACAAACTAGAAAGATATCAATAATTAATAAATTATGAATATATCTAAATATCTCAAAATAAAATAGAATCTAGAAATACCGAGACTGACCTTGACGGATCAACGGGCAAATGGCGCCAACAACGGCTGCAGGCACACGGCAACGTCAAGGCGACGCGGCTAGGAACTTGGCACGACAACGGTGATGGTGTGACGACAGCTCACGGAGGATGCGTGCGGGACGGCGCACACAGAGGCAAAGGAGGGAGACGGCAGCGCATAGTAGGGGTGTTCATGTAAAACCGGTAAACCGAACCGAACCGAACCGAACCGGTTTGAGAGGCTATGCATTCGGTTTTTTGAACCAAACCGAACCGATAATTTCTTATCGGTTCGGCACCTCCCCAAACCGAACCGAACCGGTAAACCGGTTGACCCGATTTGATAAAGTTTGACCCACTTTATTTACATATTATATTACATTTAAATATATATTATATCAATTTTAAATATGTTTTATTATAAATGTAAGTTAATTAGTATAAAGATAAAATTATATATTATAAATACAGTATTAGACTTTATATTAATCTTAAATAATTATTATAATGTATATTTTATTTTATTTTATTTTTATTTATTTAAATATACATTAAACCGATGAACCGAACCGAACCGAACCGAACCGAACCGAACCGAATCACAATCGGTTCAGGACTCACTGAACCGGTTCGGTTCGGTTCGGTTCAACTTATCGGTTTGGTTTCGACTTGGAAAAAAAGTGACCAAATCGAACCGAACCGAACCGTTTACACCCCTAGCGCATAGCACCGTCGGGGTATGACGGCATGTCGTTGGCGCACAAGCCGCACGGAGTAGGCCGACGCCCGCACGCGCAGGTTCGCGCATGGCGCAGGAGTAGGGATGTCAATGGTAGCGGATTATCCGATTATCCGACCCGTTCGTTAACTTAATGGACGGTTAAAGGATCATCAAAAATTTCCGAATAGGGTATCCTTAGCCGTTTACCGATTATCCGTCTTTTTAACGGATACGGTCACGGATACAGTATAAACCGAACCCGATAAACCGTTTTCGAACCCGTTAAGTAAAGCTTGATCCAACGGTTGAAAATATATCAACATCTAACGTTCAAGAAATATGTCAATCTCAAAAACCCTAAAATTAATTTGTGAGAATCTCCGAAATCGACTTTTCAACTTCTGCCTGTTCCTTCTTCCTTGCCCGACGCCTTACCTGTTGCATCATTGCACCTTCACCTTGACGTGGCGGCCGGCGGCTACGTCATGGACCTGTTGGTTTTGGGTGGCCGATGTGACCTCGGCTGCACTGTTGCGCCTAGCGACGTCCACGTCCGCGTGGTGCCTGCGAGGCTCCCAACTCTCTCTCTCCTCTAGTTCACTCGCAGCACTGTCACCCCTCTCTCGCTCTCGTCTTGGAACATTCTCATGAACTTGACAGATGTGGGCCATTGTATGCAATCGTCCATGTTACTTAGTTATCTTGGATCATAGGTCAAGTTCATTCCCTACTTTTGTTGCAAAGGCATATTATTTGACAAATATTTATTTCATGGTGCTAGTATACATGATATCTTTGTATTATCTTACTACGATATTTAAGTATACATGTTAGAAGGAAGCTAACATTTTTTTGTATATATTAGGTACCTTCTAGTAATGCTTATATATTCGTTAATTGACCGTTAACCGACCGTAAACCGTTTTTAAGCGGATATTACAATGCGGTTCGCGGATACACCCATTACCGATAGTTAACGAACAGTAAGTGGATACTTCTTTTTTTATAGGATACGAATACGGATAATACTATTATTCGACCCGTATCCGACCCGTTGACATCCCTACGCAGGAGGCAAAGGAAAAAAGAGAGAAAGAGAGATAAATGAGAGAGAGAGTAATAGGGGGAGAGAGAGAGAGAGCGGATGGGGGGGAGACAGGAGGGAGAGCGGGAGAGAGAGAGAAAATAGAGAGGGAGAGCGGGAGAGAGAGACTGCGAGAGAGAGAGGGAGAGCACGGCAGGAGAGAGAGAGAACGCAGGGGAGGGAGAGAGAGCGCGTGGGGGGAGGAGAGAGAGGCTGGAGGGGGGGTGCTGCGCCGCCCCCACCCCGCGGCGCAGCCGCATGCGCTGGTGGCGCATCGGCCGCCGCGCGCACACCGCGCGCGGCACAGTTAAGTCGGGGGGAGAGAAGAGACGGGAGAGAGAGGGAGACCGAGGCGGGAGAGAGAGGGGGCGAGAGGGTTTTTTTTTTCAATTTTTTTTTAAAAAAAGTACCGTATATTACACCGTGCTTATCTCCTTCCTATTCTGGCGCCATTCAGGTGTAATCTAGAACGAGTTTTTCTCCTCTGCCTGGGTCACAGCTGGCCGCAGTTCCCTCTCCCCCCACCGGGAAAAGTATAAGAGAGGAAGGTCGGCGGCCCCTTCTCTTACCGATCGAGGGCCATCAGGGTGCCGGCCGCCGGATCACCGTCCAACGTCCACAGGCCATCTTTCCGGCCCCAAGACCTCGCATCTATATATATAGTCTCTCTGCTAATCCTTTCAGACGATCGCAGTGCCTAGACTAAACCATGTCGAGGAGCATCGATATTGGGGAAGAAGATATCGCCCCGGACGGACAAGACGGCAAGCCGCCGCCGGCCCGCCTGTCATTCTTCTCGTCTCCACAATTCGTCTCCCTAATCCAGAAGGTTACCTCCCTCTCTCTCTCTTTATCTCTATCTCTCTTTCTGCTTGAATTTTGGCCTGATATCTGTGCAGTTGATAGCGGAGGTCGTGGGAACCTTCTTCGTGATATTCGCCGGCTGCGGCTCGGTGGCGGTGAACAAGATCTACGGGCTGGTGACATTCCCGGGCATCTGCATGACATGGGGCTTGATCGTCATGGCGATGGTGTACACCGTCGGGCACATCTCCGGCGGCCACTTCAATCCCGCCGTCACCATCACCTTCGCCCTCTTCCGGCGCTTCCCCTTCAAACAGGTACCTGTCTTCCATTGTCACCTTGATTGAGTCGGCCCTCCATCTTCTATGCGCCGTGCTCGCTGCCATCTTCGATTTTAGCGACAAAAGAAAAAAAAAAACCGCCGCTAGTACTGGTTTGGATTTTGGGCAGCCGTTTGGATGGATTTCCCGATTTTCGTTCGAAAATTTCATGATTAAAATCGAAACATAAGATCCATTTATTTGGCAACTTGATGTTGCACGGGACGGGCAACTATATATACAGTAAATGGGAGGGAAATTTTCAAGATGTGTGTGTATATATATATATATATTATTCTCTATGTTTATCTCTTTATATGTTATTTTATTTTGTCTTTATGTTGAAAGATTCAACCAAATTCATTTAGGGGATAACCTAGATTTATCCCCAAAATTTTATGGTACCCAAACAGGCCCTTAGGGTTTTAAAACCAAAGATACATTTCAAGCCAGCAGGGAGTGGTAAGCTTAGCTTATGTCCTCCGTTCATTTATAAGCCGTATCTTGAAAATATTTTTATTGCCGGAATCTGTCACAAAGAAAGACCTACTATACAAATAGAGAAGGAGGGTAATTTTCTTGCCATGCACAGGCAATCCCCTCAGTCCTGGTTGGCAGCATGTGGAACATACATTTAATATCAACCATATATATATATATAGGCATCACAATATTTTACAGATCACTTAATGAAGACTGTTTGGCTTTTCTAATTTTATTGGGTCTATCTTAATTAATTATCCGTTAGTTTAGTTGATTAAACAGCAGAGAGAAATATACGTTGGACCCATTTAAAAATCGGAATACTATGACAACATGATTTAATCATTCTTGCCACCCCACCCCCAAAAACCTAGCAATATATTAACCCTGTTGGATTAATCACCACATATGTATCTCATATTCATGCTGATGAAAATTGATATCATGATCCAGCAAATAATATTAATTAATCCGCCGCCTCGCAATCATAAATATACATTATACGATAGGGTTAGGTTAAAACTCAAAAAAAAAAGGTATCAAGAAAACATTCGTATATTCTAGGAGCCCACATCTAAATAATGTATAACCCACACTATATATATATATCCTAATTAATGCAACTAAATCTCATATAACATTAACATCTTTCTACATTTTGTCTGTATCCATACAGGTATATATGGCTGCAAAACCTGATTAGATTAGGCAGCGAAATCACCTATATGCTAGATGGTTCAAATGTTGATGAGGAGCTTGAGGAGCTTGAGGTGTCTAATTAGATAATTTCTGAAATACAAACTATATATATATGTGAGTTTCAATTTAAAAATAAGTTAATGAATCACACATAACTATCCGAATCCGATTAGGGTAAATTATTAGAATATCTAATTCTGATTCGGATTCTGATATATCTCGGGGATACGTGCAATATGTATTATAACAACTTTCGATCGAACAAGTGAGCCTACTCAAAATTTAGGAAATATCAAAGTTAGTTTACACCACTCTACATATGCGCGTCCGTGTATAAATATGATGAGAACGAGGACGACGATATATATGTACGTGTGATACTGTTATATATATATATATGTCGATCGAATTTCATGAATTTCTTTATGGTGACCGGGCCTAATTTCGAACTTGCGCGCAGCTGCCTCTGTACGTGATTGCCCAGATAGTCGGCTCGACGCTCGCGAGCGCGGTGCTCTCCGGCACGCTCCACACGAAGCCTGATCATTTCTTCGGGACGATCCCGGCGGGGTCGGACGGGCAGTCCCTGGTCGTCGAGATCATCATCACCTTCCTCCTCATGTTCGTCATCTGCGGTGTGGCCACCGACACCAGAGCTGTAAGTGCACCCCAGCCTAATATTTATTTAATATATATTTATGTATGTAAGAAGGTCTCGTCCATCTTGATCAATTTCGATCGTGTGTTGATAATCGTCTTCCGTATCGCAAAACAAATCTATATTACTATATATATATGTACGTGGGTGTTTTCTAAATTAAATTATTCAGACTGTCGACGTTGTTGTGTTCAATTTGATTCTGGACATTCATTTTAGCAAGGTTGGGGAAGAGAGATATGTCTCATCGATCTTATATGTATACATATACACACATACACACACGTACGTGTGACACGACGTTCGTTCTCTTCAATATATTACAGAATGGGAAATTAGCGGGACTCGCGGTTGGAGCAACGATCACACTGAGTGTCTTTGTAGCCGGGTACGTACAATTTTATTTTATGATTGCCGAGCTTCTTTCTTCTTGGTTAATTAAGAAGACGGTTTAATGAGCACGAATTAATAATTCAATGGCATGCGCGTGGTACTGATATATATATATATATACAATATATGCAAAACAGATTTGGTGCTTAATTTATTTATGTTCTTTATTATAATCATGATATTAGTAGAGGTACGTTGTTATGATCAGTAGTTTGATGAGTATGTGCATATGCGTGTATATACGTTTGTTTAAGCTTGTGTTTTTAATTTGATTGATAAAATTCCAGTCATAGTTTCATAATCAATGATGGTAATAAGGTTACTATTCTAATATCATCTTACAAACTTTAAAATTATTATGATATTGAGGTTGAAGGATCCACCTTCTAACATAGCCATCTCTCTTATTTATTTATTTATATATATATATATCAAGAGATCGAGAGAGAGAGAGAGAGAATCACTTATTTATGTCTTGTTAAATTCTCCCAGTTGATGAGGTGAGGTACTGTATGTGTATGAAATATGCAGGCCTGTATCAGGAGCTTCAATGAACCCGGCGAGGTCACTGGGACCAGCTATTGTTATGCGCAATGCCAAGGGTCTGTGGGTCTACATGGTCGGACCCCCGGTTGGGGCGATCTTGGGGGCCTTCGTCTACAGCCTCATGAGACCCACCGAAAAGCCACTGATGGAGCTCGCCAAGAACGGCTCCTTCTTGAAGATCAGAATGTCAGGGGGCAGCAGCCCTTGAATCAGCAAGATCACCCTACTCTTGAGAGTAGTTTTTTTTTTTTTTAATTTGATGGCCTACTCTATTGGTGTTCATTCTACTTTAAAGGACTTGTTTAGTTAGAGCATTGAAACTAATATTGCATCAGTTTTGACATTGTTCTGGTATACAATAACATACAGAAGTTGATAATAACAAATAGAGAAGATATAATATTGGTCAATGTTGTTTCGAACAGACCCTTGCAAGACTGAAGGTTGTTTTCGAACAGACCCTTGCAAAACCATTGATCATTGTGACCAAACCAACACAGGTTTGGGCACTTGGGCTTGGGCCTGCTTTTATAATAGTATACTATACATATATGTCTAATTTAGCTGAATAGAGATTTGTAATCTTTGTAAAATGTTAGAATCATCATAATTTATTCGATCCAACAGGATTGATATGCTTCTAAAACGTTACCAAACGAATCGATTTGATTTTTTTCAGCTCCAACCAAACAACCAAATATTGAAAAATCACAATCAAAGAGAGATAAATCCCTCGCAGGAATGGGACCAAATTTAGCATCCGTTCAGTTGAAACATGATCACTCACTTGACGATACCAAAATGTTATTAAGAACTTGAATGCTATGCACGCATGAATGATTAAATCCACTGAAGCAAGAACGGTGAACATTTTACTTGTAGGGACGGGATTCAAAAGCTCTCCGGTGACCATTTTCTTTCGGAGACTAATCAACCGGATTGATGTATTCATTGTGTAACATCAGGAGGATACAAAAATATAGTCGCTAGCCATGTTAAGAAGACTGTTATCAACTTGAATCAGAAACATGCATGCTTTCCTCCATGGTTACAGACAGTTCCATATATATATATATTTCAGGCTCCATAAGCATCTCTAACTCCAACCGGTCAGACCTAATCTGTCAGCAACGTTGTACATGACCAGATCCCCCCACCTGGGGCCAAATAGTTGCTCCCCGCCGACGGCAAATGTGATGGCCCAGGATGCCAGAATCAGGGTAAAAACACAAAAACCGATTGCTGATCGGACAACATCTGAAGAACAAAAGATGTACCTTGTAAGCATTTTCAGTTGAATAATGTGGCAGAGAGGCAGACGTCTTGGAAGCAAGGGACTAAGAACGGGATTTGGGGATTACAGTAAACAAAACATTCACGGGATTTTCTTGATAAATTGTTTTAAGTTTCCGAGGGATCTATTATAAGCATTAAGCAGCTCTTGCAATGTTCAATTACCAATACCTCCCTTCCAGCACAGGAAAAAGGGTCTTTCTCACCCCTCTACTTTATGTGCTATTAAACTGAGAAAAACATTCTCTGCATCTTGAAAGAATGATCCTCTGTTCTCTAAGGGGCTGTTTGGTATCGGGATAACTTGGGATAATCCTAGTTTATCCTCAAATTTTAAAGAATAAACTAGGTTTATCCCCAAAATTTTATGATGCCAAACGGACCTTAAGGAATTTTAAGTGGAAAGGGCAGGTTATAATTTGCACAATGTTTATAGGGATATAAATATAAAGAACACAAGTTTGTAAATTAATATCTAAATAGCCATATTTATAGAGTCAAAAAACCAAATTGATCCAGATGGATCTAATACCTTTTCTATTATTTTTTTTCTACCGTTCACAAATTGGACTGACTTCTTCAACACGGACAAGGAACATGATCAGAGATCAGTTTTAATGAAACATCGTGCTCCCAGTATCACATGGATGCTACAACAAGATGTGTAGTTGATAGATGATGCAGAACCCAAGAGGGAAAAAAAGATTGGCAATAGTAGATGGTTAGAAACCAACCATGGCTATTTTGTCCCAGGACTTGCTTACCTTGAGATAGAATAACATTTTGAGAATGATTTGATGCATATAGATAATTCAATAGATAAATATTTCAATCTTTTCGTTAGTTCAGTTAGAATTTTCAATTATTTATCAATGAAACACCTCTTATCCAAGCAAAGATATGTGCGATGAAAAATAATGACTTTTGTCCTCCACTCGAAATTAAAGATGACAAAAAGGAATAATCATCCTTTTCCTGAGATAGTAGTCAGGATTGGATAAAAGCTGAAGCTGATCGTGTTTCTCAAATAGCAACCATCATAACAAATAGAACTTAACCAAAAAATTGTGTCTAAGTGATGCTCTTTAATTTTCTTGATACCTTTCTAAAAACTAAGATGGCCTCATGTCTCCTGCTTTTTCTAGTAAGCGTCAGTCTTTTTGTTTTAAAAGATCATCTTCAGTCAACAGTCTCTCATTTGTATGGATACATGCATGCTCAATAGAACTGTATATAGTCTGATCACAGTTAGATCTAAGCCTGGGCAACCTTCCAACCCAGTTAATCTGTAGGCTGCCAGTTACAGGTACCCAATAAAAACAGACCGACTTGATTTGAGTACATTGCAAAATTTTAAGTGGTATAACTTGAACAAGATCTATTTTAGTGAACATCCTCTCACAGGACACAATTCATTTTCCCTCTAATTAAAAAGTACGCATCAGCATTGTCATTTCCATAAACATACCTAAACAGCGTTGGCTTGCACTAGCCAAAAAGAGGAACTCTACTTTTTAAGGAAGTCATTTATGCTTTCCAGATTTGGACTGGTGCCAATTTCTTCACTGACAGGCTTTTTAAAGTTATGCTCTTCATGAACTACTAAAAGAAGATTCTAATAAACTTTCCAAAGTTTTTCACGTTTTCCTTCCGTTGACCCCACCCAAAAGATGGCCGTGGCCGTGCCAATGCCATAGCATGGACCCAAGGGACTGACAGGGATACCAGACATAGTTGAAACATTTGTCAAGATATGAATATGCTAGAAAAAAGGTGTAGCATGCAATAAATCAGTCTAATTCAATAGGCACGAACCAGCATGTCACCATGATAATAAAGGATTTAAAATTCATTCACTGGATAAGAACCACAGGACTGAGTATAAACAGCACAGCTATCGTACATGAAAAAAAGAGAGGGAAGAGAGTACGTTCCATGGACAACAATCAGACGGCGGGACCCAAAATCAGTTTGGGGCTATATGGGAGTACACAAAAAGAAATTGAACAGCTGTATGTTCCTCCAGAAAATTCTCACTCAGTTTGAATGTCATTAATAACAATGAAGAGAGCTTGATTTATTAAACCAAACGGCATCAGTCCTCTTTTCGAGGGGTTGCCGATGGTCAATGTCATGTTCATATAACCTGAACGCCAATGGTCTTCCGGCCGAGGGGTTGACGACGAATCTTATCAATTTATTAAACCAATCGACCATGGTTCCCCGAAGGGGTGATCGATGGCAAATGTCATCTTCATTTAAGCCGAATGCCGATGGTCCTCCGATGGAGGGGTCAACGATAGCTTTTACCAATTTATTAAGCCAAACAGCAAGGCTCCCCTGAAAGAGTTGCCAACGGTGAATGTCATCTTCATTAAACCGAACGGCAACAGCCCTCCAATGGAAGGGTCGATGACGGCCTTTATCAATTTATTAGGCCAGACAGTAACAATTCCCCGAAGCCCCGAAGGGGTTGCCAATGACAAATGTTGTGTTCATTCAAACCGAACGACAACGGTTCTCCTAAGAAGGGGTTGCCAATGACTATGTTAAGAGCCAAGTGGGCAGTCCAACCAGTCTCAAGATATCGACAGTCGCCTCCATAGCAAGCTCCAATCATCAAATCTACTTAAAATGTTCAGTGTTGTCTCTACAGCAGGATGTCCTCAAAATAAGGGGATAACAGGATTAACTAAGGAAGAAAACTCTGGGGGCATACCAATCCCTTCTCAAGTCATTCCCCTCCTAAAAGCTTTGATCGGAGGAGGAAAAGAACAAAGCACAGCGACAAGAATAATTCAACGTACAACAAAAAGAAAAAAAATGATGAAAGAAAAGAGAATGAAGCGGATGCTTACAACTAAGAAAAACAAGGACCCACTTCAAATTACATCCGACCTCTGCACACTGCCCCCTATGCCAGAAGAATCCCAAAATGGTACCCCGCAGCTCTGCTTGTGTCCGAGTGAGAACCCACATAGCGAATGAGCCCCTCTTGCATGTTTAAGGAAAACGATCGAGATGAACAAACTGGATGTATGTCTCCCTCATAGCAAATAAAAAAAGGGAGGGGGGCTCAGAAGACTCACGACCATGGACAGTGAAAAAAATGAAAACAGAACAAAGAAAAAAAACATACAGGTAACTCACACTGAAGGGCCTGCCACTACGACCGACATTGCAGAGGAAGCTCAGACATGAGATCTATTGTACATAAGAAGAAGAATGGAGCATGGTTCGCCGGGTCGGCAACCCGGTCGGCCGGGTCGCCCGACCCGGCCGGTTTCCGGGCCAACCGGCCCGGAAACGACCCTACCGGGCCGACTCCAAGCCGGTTCGGCAGGGGGTCGCGCGACCCAACTTCAGGTCGCGCGACCCGGTCGGCCGGGTCGCCCGACCCGGTCGGCCGGGTCGCCCGACCCGGCCGGTTTCCGGGCCAACCGGCCCGGAAACGACCCTACCGGGCCGACTCCAAGCCGGCTCGGCAGGGGGTCGCGCGACCCAACTTCAGGTCACGCGACCCGGTCGGCCAGGTCGCCCGATCCCGGGGTGACCCGACCTAGTTCAAAATTTTTTTATACTATTATTATATACTTAAATTTTTTCTTCCCCCTCCCCGTTACCACCATTAAAAAAAAAAATCTTCGGGGGGCGTTGCCCCCTAATACACCCCACAAGGGGCGCTGCCCCCTTGACCCCCACGACCTAACCGTGCAGGTCGATCTGCGACTACTCTGCGCCGCATTTTATAATAGTATAACAATACTTCACTATCACTTATACCATCACATGTATATAAGAATTTTAATCATAAATACGTGTTATATACTCAAATTTTATAAAGATCTATTTTAACTCTCTTCTCTTTCACACACATCATCAAATTTGTCAAGAATAATTATTTTTTGAGTGTCCCATTTATTAATTGTACAATAATATTTTACTACCATTTATATTATTATGTATGTTTAAAATTTATAATTATAAATATATGATACATCTTAAAATTTATAAAATTATTTGTTAAGTATCTTTACCTTCTCACTTAAGATTAACTCTTTCTCAACATATATTAATACAACATAATCACAAAAAAATCATATTTACTTGTATACATAGATAAACACTTATATTCAATTATAATATAAAAATATAATTATATTTATGTATATATTTTATGTATATATAAATATATGACATAAAAATTATTGCTTCTATTTGTTTCTTATTTTTATATGATTTTTATAACAAAATAATTAAAATACGACCCCGTCCGACCCGGGGTCGCGACCCCGTCCAACTAAGTCGGTTTTGGGGCCGACCGACCCTGCCTTCCTTGGAATGGAGAGCCAGGCGATCACCCAGTGCAAGATACATAGAAACTGGAAGGAACCTGCCTAAAAGAACGCGGTGGAGACGAAAAGACCGCAAACAAAGGAGGATGAGATACAATAACACAAAAAAAAAGAAAAGAAAGAGTTGAAGAAGAAAGAACAAAGGGAGAGAAAAAAACCTCAGGAGAGCACCACTACAAGCCAAGGGAGAGGGAGCTTAGTGGCCACTTCTCCTTCCTGTGTCATCAAAGAAGTTGAAGTCCGCCTATGGTAACCGGTCGCCAGAGAAGGGGTGAGGAAGGAACAAGCAGGTCAGAATGGCTTGCCCATGAGAGAAGGACAAGGAGAACATCGAACAAAGTAGAACGATGGAAGAAAAGAGAGCCGAAAGAAGAGGGTTCCCTTGTAAAGTAGGCCACAGCAAAGTCTCACTGTGGTCGGAGGAACTGGAGCCGCTGAGCAAGGAAGATAGGAAATGCCACACGAGCACCGCAGGTTGACGAGGAAGGAGGCTAGGAGCCAGAAGTGCTGACCATGAAGGATGAAGGGGGGTTCCTGCAAGGCCGTCGAGGGGCTATAGAAGCTTGCAAGAAGCAGGAATGCTACACGAGGAAGAAACTTTCCCCGGTGCCAAATGCAGTGGTGGTCACTGTTGTCCTTGCCTAGTTACGCCTACACTTGCACCCACACCTGCCAGCCACCCGTAGGAGGGGCGAATGCTAGAAGAGTAGAAGGGCCAAACTGCCCCTTCACGAAGGTGCCTCCGCTTGCGCCCTCATTCTGTTGAGGAGGGAGGATTTTGACTCCGGTCAAAATCGATGCCCACTGGCATCTCACTGATCTACTGAGTAAATGAAGAAAAGAAAGATTTTGACCAATGTCAAAATTAAAGAAAGAAGGGGGCGCAGATTATGGAATGCGATCTCCCAAGAATCTCTCGAGATCTCCCGAGAATCTCTTTCTCTCCACGTGTCTAAGAAACGAGATCGCCAAAACGAGAATATCTATATAGTACCTCTTATACCTTGATCTTTTTCCGTCTATTACTATCCTTAACTTATTAGATGACTTTGTTAAGTTGCTTCATATATTGCCAATTTTATTATGGAATTCATCCAAATATTCATCTAGACATTATTATTTGATAAAATTGTATAACTTAATATTTTTATGACTATTTATGTACACTTGACCCAAAATGTCACCAGTCACCTATCCATATTATTCAATATGAAGTCTTGATCTAACACAAAATTTCTTGTATGTCTTTTGTTAACAATAGTTCATTCTCTTTGTATTAAGTTTTTAAATCTCTCTTAGCTTATTTTGATGTTTTAAATGAGTTCTCTTGTCATTTTTGAATAAATAACATGACATTTTACACTTAAATATGCACATTGATTAGTATTTATGAGATCCAATCTCTCAAGATTTTTTAAGATCTACTTTTTTCAGTCTTCATAAGATAAAATATAGATGCGAGATAACAATCCTTGAGTAAGGTATACCCTACATAAATGAATTATGAGATTTGATCTCCCGAGATTTTTTCGAAAATCTCACGAGACTACTTCTCTTTCACCCTTCCAAGACGAAGTCGAGATCCGAGACGGCAAACCTTAACGCAGATGCATCACCACAACCCTCCCAACAAAAATGTAAATAAAAAAAGAACAAATGAAATAGGTGCCAAGGGTGTGCGTTGTCTGCCAAAGAAGATAGATAATTTTGACATGGTCAAAATTGAAAAGGCAAAGAAAGCCATTGATCGGCCATCAAGCTCCAGAAACTTCCTTCAACACTTGACTTCGGTTAACATTGGTAATAAATGCATGCAATTAAAGAAAAAAAAGAGGGGAAAAGCGACAATAAGAAATAGAGGGAGGGAGAAGAAATAAAAAAAAGAATTATTAGTATCAGTAAAAAAGGAAGAGTTAAAAAAAGGGTAGTAAAAAGAGTAGAAAATAAAAAACGATAATATCTTTTCAGTCAAAAAAAGGAAGAGAAAAAAGAGAGAAAAGAAATATAGAAAAGAGTGGGTGAAGTGAAAAAAAGAAGAAGGGAAGAAAAAAACGATATGTAGAGGGAGAGGAAACCCTTTTAGTCAAAAAAAATGGAGGCGGAAGAAAAAACAGATGATAAATTTTCTCATTGAATTGTGCCGTTTATTAAGAAAAAAATCTTAATCAAATGGGCTATTCATGTATGACTTGGCTCACATTAGGCTGAGCATAGGATTTTTGCCAAATTCAAATTTTTTTGAATTTTAGGAGGGGTTAGGGCCCCCTAATGACCCTCAAATGTGCTTAATTAGCCTTAGTTTGCTCATTAGACCTATGTATATGCATATGGGCCTCTGTTTTGACCATTTGGGCCTCTATTTTTCTAGAGGAGAGAGCTCAAAAACTGCCTTAAAGGGGGCATACGAAATTCTCAATACAAAATGATTCTGAGGGGCATTTTTTGTAATTGGCTAGCCCACCCCCTAAGAAATGTAATCAAAGTCCAAAATGCCCTCACCATTTTGCTCTCACACCCACCAAAAAGCAAAAGGTGGGCCAAGTTTATGACAAAGATGCCCTCACTCCCTCTCACACACTCAAAAACAAAGAAAAGTTGGAATATTTTTTGAACCAAAATGTCCACTCCACTTCATATATAAAATAGTAAGAAATCCTCATGAGAGGAGAGTGGCAACATTCTCTCCTGCACCCTCCCACGTACAACATCAAGTCCTTTCCATTCCCATCTTTCAAGAAAGTTTCAAAGGGGGAGAGAAGGCTTTACCAAGAGAGGTCATCAAGGGTTTCATCAAGGAGAAACCTAGGTCCAAAGCATCATGATTTTGGCTAAGTCCCAAGGTATTACAATTTTCAAGAACACAAATACATCATCTCATGTCCTATCAAGCAAGAAGAGACATCAAACATCTCATAGCTTATCAAGCAAGGATGGGTATCGATCATCTCAAAACCCAATGGACAATTAAGATATCAATCACCACCAAGGCCCATTAAAGCTCATGAGACCCAATTAACCATCATCAATGGGAAATCAAAGTCATGGAATTCTATTTCAAGTACATCAAGTTCAATAATCGAGGCCCGATCAGGTCTCAACCAAGATGGTCCAAAGACTGACTCAAAGCCCATTAACATAGAAGCTAAGCTTGCTAATAGTCATAACTCAAAGTAAACCATCATAAACCAAGCACAACTACACCATGAGAAATAAAACCCTCAGAAGATGCCCTCACTTTCTCTCACACACTCAAAAACAAGAGAAAGTTGAGATATTTTTGAACCAAAATATCCACTCCAACTGACATATAAAATAATAAGAAATTCTCATGAGAGGAGAGAGGCAACATTCTCTCCCACACCCTCCCACGTACAGCATCAAGTCCTTTTCATTCACATCTTCTAAGGAAGTCTCAAAGGGGGAGAGAAGGTTTTACCAAGGGAGGTCACCGAGGGTTTCATCGAGGGAAAACCTAGGTCCAAAGCGTCATGATTTTTGCTAAGTCTCAATGTACTCCAAGAACACAATTACATCATCTCATGTCCTATCAAGCAAGAAGGGACATCAAGCATCTCATAGCCCACTAAGCAAGGATGGGTATCAATCATCTCAAAGCCCAATGGGCAATCAAGATATCAATCACCACCAAGGCCCTTTAAGGCTCATGAGGCCCAATTAACCATCATTAATGGAAAATTGAATCCATAGAACTCCATTTCAAGTACATTAAGTTCAATAATCGAAGACCCGATCAGGTCTCAACCAAGATGGTCCAAGGACCGACTCAAGGCCCATTAACATGGAAGCTAAGCCCATTAAGCCATATGATAGCCACAACTCCAAGTAAATTATCATAAACCAAACCCAACTCCACCATGAGAGAGAAAACCCCCAACGAACTATTGAAAGCCCACCAACTTGGTCAATCCCCGATCAAAAAAATATCGGTTGATGAATGAGAGAGAAAACCCCTAATGGACCACCTAAAGGCCACCAACCCAGTTCACCCCCAAATGGGAGATACTGGGGAACCAATGAAAAAGTTCGCAAGGCCCATTAACCTAGTTCACCTATTAAACAGGAAATACTGAGAAATGGATGAAAATTCACAAGGCCCATTAACCCTGCTCATCCTTTAAATGGGAAATACCAGGAAATGGATGAAAATCCCCAATGCCCATTAACTCGGTTCACCCTTAAATGGGAAATATTGGAAAATAGATAAAAATTTCCCAGGTCTATTAACCCGGTTCACCCTTAAACGGGAAATATCAGGAAATAGATAAAATCATTAAGACCCATTAATCTATTTCACCCCTTAAACGAGAAATATCATGCAATGAATGAAAATATTCAAGGTCCATTAACCTGGTTCACCCCTTAAACATGAAATACTGGAAAATAGATGAAAATGCCCAAGACCCATTAACCTAGTTCATCTCTTAGACGGGAAATACAGGGTAATAGATGAAAAGTCACAAAATCCACTAACCTGGTTCACCTCTTAAACGGAAAATATCGGGTAACGGACGAAAAGTCCCAAAGCCCATTAGCCTGGATCACCCCTAAGTGGGAAATACTAAGTAATGGATGATGATGTCCAAGGCCCAACAAGTCAATCAATCCCAAATAAAAAAAAAAAAACGCTTGTTGAATGTGAAGCCACACAAAAGAAAACAAACAAATAAAACGTGGATTAGAAAGCCATCAGGCTGGACCCAAGATGGATGCCGACTTCCAATGCCCAAGCCCGGTCCCCAAGAAATGCCATGTTAAAAAAATAGAGCGAAGAGAAGAAGGAAAGAGGAAGAGAGAGGAGAGACAATGTTGATGCCTCATATTTATTCTTTCATTATTTGAACACAGAATTATTTGTTGCATTTGTTCCGTCTTGTAAATATGTTACCATAGTAGTTAATCAGGTTACTGAGCTGGCACTCAATGTAATTAACATAGAATTCATTCATGGATTGGTGAAGAGAGATTCGATCAAATTCAAAGAACCCACATCATAACCTTACCACATAACTTATTATCAATACTAATTTTTATTAATATCAAACGGGTTAGATCGGAGACACCGTCGTCATCGCCCATATTTTTATATATCTTATAAAATCAAAAAGATGCGAGGTTCCAACACCTTCATAGTCCCGGAAAGGGTAGAAAAATATAAAACCACATAAAAAATAATTTCCCACATGTAAAATGGAGAAGACAAATGTGAGGCCTTGTGCCTATAACATCCTAAATAATTTAAGATTAAAAATGCCTTAAATTGAGTTGAGCTGAGTTGTATAATATCCTGAAGAGAATAAAGAGTAAAGTCAAAATATTCTAGCAAGCTTAAACTTCAAATCTGAAAAGAAAATAACTAAGAGAAACGGGATCCACTAGCATCTATGTTCAAATGCGAAACAATGAAAATAAATAAAGAAAAACAGCTCACGATAGAGATGGCATGCAATGATGCAATCAGCAACCTCATAAAGTTATAGAGAATGTTCAGATTATAGCAAGCATGTTACAAAACTATTCAGTGATCGGCGACTACTAGGTTCATGAAGAACATAAAGAGAAAGAAATAAGCAGGCAAACAAGCGACTGCTGCAAAGTAACCACAAACATGATAATCATGTCATCAAATTTTACCAGTTAAAAGTTAAAACCCACACTGAAAAGCCTCCCTTCAGATGGGGATGTACAACTAAAAATGGCATGTCTATGTTTTCCAACATCCAATAACGACCCTTTTACCACTAGACATCGCACATATAGCTGCATTTTTTATTATGAGACTTGATGAGTAAAAATCAATATTCCAACATTGTTGAAATACAAGTTTCACAAAGTCCATTTCAGGTAACAACAATATTATGTTTCTGGTACTATAAAAGCTTAAAACTCTCCCTGCTTCTTCTTCCTTAGAAGTGTTGAATAACTCCTGCCCTGATTTTCTGAAATAACGTGATTACCTTAACTCCAATTGGCTGGATGAACAAATATAAAACTTTAGGAGTAGTTAGAAGTAGAAAGTTCCTCTTCCAACAGATGAAAAATGTTAGTCACTTTTTGAGGGCAAGAAGTTAAACCCTTCCATCCACTCACTGGCAGTTCAAAGAATTCTAGTCCATCTAACAAGTTCAATGAACAAAAACAGATGTTCTTTATGGGTACTTAGCTTCCTTCAAGATGGTGATTGCTTCTTTCCAAGAACTCCAACAAATTGAATTAGGGGTAATAAGTAGAATATGTCATCCTCCTCTATTAGTAATTTGACTTCTCGACGACAATAACTTCACATCTTCAAAACTGTGAAATCAATGTTACCATAAATAACCAAGATATCCACACCAATCCCAAAATCATGGTAAGGAAATCCCTAACGGGATGACTCCTTGGGGTAACCTCAAGCATTCCTGCTTTAAAATTTTGAATTAATTGAATTTCCCTTGGTGAATATTTGACTGCCTCGATGTAATAATATGAGACGTGTGCATATCCACCTCTTGGCTTTGATAATCTAGCTAGAAAGATGTTAACAAGCAAGTAAGCAACATTCCACGATTGTCCACAATTCCAACTCTATATTGTACCAAAGAAATTTTGTTCAATAGCTTTTAACCAGTCAGACAACATGTTTCCTGATTATTTCCCTATTTCCCATTTCCCCTATTGGTATCCGAGGCCAGGTTTTGATACACCAACCACATGAAAGACCTATTTTCAGGGGATACTTTCACAATTAAATTCTCTATAGACATTTGCTAGATTTCCCTAACTCCTCAATAGCATGCGTAGCAGAGATTAGACCTACGACTATGAAGTTTTGAAATTAAATTTATCTTTGTATTTAAGATGATCTCTCACTTTGTGAAGAAAGAGAATATCATGCTCCTTCTTAGTAGATTGCAATTTCATGTATGCATCGTTAGGTAAATAAGCATATAGAGAAAAAATAACGTGCCTAATACTGATTGAAGATTCAGAGTAGGATGGATAAAAGAATCTTTAACAAAGCTCCATTAGTCACTGGCGAACTTGCAAATTGCATTTTCTTCCAGCTATATAGAATTAGTTTTTATTATAGATCAACGAAAATCCACCTAAAATATATAAAAAAGGATTTGCCATTAATAGGGACTACAAGATCCTAAATCTCACCTGAAGATCAAACATCACCCCCAACCTCCGCTATCAGAACAAAATGGAAAAGGAAAAGCCATTTCCCTTACAGACGAGAAAAAAAAAATGGTTTTCCTTTTCGATTCAGTCAGCAAAGAGACCTAGCTAATCGTGTTCCATGTTCAATCTGCAAGACGCACATAAGCATCATTCTTATTTCTCATTGAACATCCATTTGTAAACATTAAGAAGGAAAATGCCCACGAAGTTTCCACTTTTTTCCATGTAATTCAAGTTCGAGAGAAGAGAGAAAGATGAAGAGTCAACGTACACGGGCGGAGGCGGGGCAAAGGGTGAGAAGAGGAACGCCCTGCGTCTGACCTGCCGCAGAGCGCCGGCCAGAAGTAGAGGCAGTTGACGGCCCAGAGCCAGGGCAAGCAGAAGAATCCCCAGAAAAAGAAGCTTCGAGCGTATTCCACGGCCTTATCCTCCGTCTCCAGGCCGAGCTGCCCGTCTACCGTCGGCCAGACATGAGGGCGGCGGTGGGCAGCAGCGCTCGATCCCCCGAGGGGGTAGCTCTCCTCGTCCACCTCCTCTCTCCTCTCCATGCCCCTCTCTCTCTCTCTCTCTCGTGCGGTCAGATTCAAGTCGCGGCAACGCGAAGAGATTGAGTCGAGCGCTTGGATGGAGATCCCGTGAGCCCGACCAAACGGAAATGGATTAGAAAATATTACTTTACTCAACTGAGATCAAAATTTAATCTGAAATTAATAGAAGTTAGACTATGTAAATTTCTTTTCTTCATTAATAAAAATTTAAATTAATTTTAAACTATATTAATTTATTTTTCTCTAGATAACCTGATGAATCTTACAACATTTTTTATTTAATTATTTTACTTGTTTATTTTTAACTGAAACATTTTTGTCTATACTTAATATGTATAAATTATTTCAATTTTTTGTTTAAATTTATTTTTAATTATTTTAAAATTTATATACTGTATTAATGTATTTATTACTAAGCCTATCTAACTTAGTGTAATCATACATTCATCTTAATATTCTTATTTTAATAATACTTAATTTTGAACTCTTTTATCACCCAACATTCACTATCATACATAGACCTTAAAATGATCACATAGAACTAATTAGATAGTATTTGCCATTTAAAATTTTTAATCCTTCTTATTTGAGATATACCCTTCGCACCCGAACATTTTCGCACCTTCACTCCAAAACAGTGAGTCGCACATTTTATGCCGTTTTTCAGTGAACACAAAATTTAATTTTTTTTAGGTTTCCATTCGGAGATCATAAAAAACATGATTTGTATAGAAATTTTATCGTTCAGAAAAAATTAAAGTGCATGAGATTGAAAAAAAATGTGGGACATGTTCATGAATGTGTGTTTGATATTAATACTAAATGATATCATTTTTACAAAGAAACAGATATCATCTAATTTTAGATTCGACTTATGTAATGCCTAAATCAACTATTGTACTGGCCATCTAAATCTTTGAATTTTGATTAGCTAGTAATAGTCATTACAAAAGCCATTATGCACACATCACATCTCTAACATATAAGCAAGTATGACTCTAGAGGTGGTCTCAATAGACACAGCACTTTGTCTTTTATGACAGTTTTTGTTTTCCAACTTGGCCATTCTCTATTACTATATGTAATGATCAAATCAATTAACTAACCAACAATGTATGCAATTATGTAATTTTCCAAGGTCGTCACTCATTTTGATATCACTCACAATTGATCATACTCAACTTTATTTTATTTTTTTACTGAACCCCCCCCCCAAATAGCTAGCATTGGTTATTATCTACTCATGGATTTAGTCTATTAAGTATCAACATACCCTTTACAAGGTGATACAACTTAGATGGAAATTGGTTTAATGGCCCTTAGCATCTTATATTTAGGCTGTTTAATGACCTAATTTAGTTCAGCTTAGTTGACATTTCAGTTGATCTCCCATTACCTACTTGGCACTGAAATATAGTATCCACGATATGTGCATAATTTCAGCATCCACGTCTCCAGGTATATGCATATGTAAAGAACTCAACTTCCTTTTATTGTATTCTTTATGTTCCCTTAAATCTGTTGAACATTTCATATAGGGCGTGCATTTGAACTTTTGCTTAAAGATGGGATGATGCAATAGTTTTTATTTTTATTTTTATTTTTTTGTAACTAGTATATTCCTGGAGTTTATTTGATTACTTTTTCATATGAGGGAGATGAAGTGACGAACAACACTACAAGTCTACAGCAAGCAGTTAAGTAGATGATCTTTAGTCATAACGCGCCAGGTGAAGAAATTTCTCACGCATGGGCGGATCGACTACGTACATTTTTTTGTCCCTAAAATATATTTAGCTAGCAACATTCTTCCTCCTGGAGTGCCCTTTGTCACCTGTATCTTTGCATGTTGTAGATGAAGATGCCCGTCCGATAGAAAATATCAACTGCCCTGGTCACTACAAGTTTGGTTCCTTAAATCCAGATATTGGTTTCATTATTATTGTTGTTATTATTATTATTATTAAATAGTTTATATCACTGCAGCTATGCAGCTTGTTAAAACTAGAGATTTGAATCTGACATAGAAATTTGCAAACTCACATAACTTCCTGTGGTACTTACAAGACCACATACAGATGGGGTTCCAGAGAGCCATCTTCATATTTCTACCATTCACTGCATCTCTGAAGAAAAAAAAACATCTGAAGAAAGCTGGCTAATAACAACAATAAGAAGCATTGCATTCCTTCTATTGCCACAGACCACAGACCAACTTTCCATGGGTCATTGTCATGCCACCATTTGCAGCAATATCTGACAGAACTATCAGGTCCTGTTTTCCTTTTCCAGATGTGAAAACTAGGAAGCCACCCAAATGGGTTCATGCACAGTCAGCTGAGCTGCGGCAACTCCACTTCTTGATCCGGAGGGTTTATTCCTTCAAGAGAACATCCAAGCTCAGCAAAACATGTACAGAATTACCGTCGCCCGTGGAGTAGGTAGCTGAGCAGTTCTACATTGCAAAATTGTCCGCCCAGTGTACAGAATGGTTCAAGCTCGAGATTTCTCCCTCATCTTGGCTTTGGCAAAAAATACTCCAGCAAGTAGTCCTGAGTAAAAGCAATTATTAAAACATAAGCTAATAACGTGATGAAGGTGATGATGACAATGACATTGACAACAATGTCTTGCACTCCTTTCTTACTCACCAAAAAGGATACTTGTAAAATTCTCCAAACTGGTTGGAACACTGAACAGGAGGATTCCCGCAATGGAAATTGGAATCTTGTTCAAAGACCCAACCAAACTGCAAAAAATCGTGGAGTCATAACTATTATATATAGCTACTGCAGATCATGTAATCTAAAAAAAGTAATATTGATATAAAAAAGCATAAGAAAGGTGTGCAGCTCTGCGGGTACACATTTTAAGACAAATTTAGTTTATTGAAATCTTACAAGTTCTTTAAAAACCACCTTATTCATGAACCCTAATAAATTAGAAATACATTTTTCAAGTTTCTGAATGCATAAATTGGAGAAACACGATTCCCATTCATCACTTTAAGAGTGACAATAAGACACCTGGGTGAAGTAGACGAAACCATGAGAAATCTTGGAGCTTTGTATGGAAAAAAATGTTGCAGGAAGCTGAATTTGAACAAGTGTATTGAAGTTGAGCAAATACAATCTAAACGAACTTGAGTTGTGATTTAGAAGGCATAGTTATCATTACCTGTACGTGGTTGCTCCAGTCTGATGAAGAAACCACATTGACGTGAAGCTAATGGCAAGGCCTAGAAATCCACTAAACGTAATCACCAACCAAAACATAGGCATCCTAAGAAGTGGCCTGCAAATTGGTCAAATGTAAGAAAATTATGCCAAAACTACATACCGTTATATTATAAAAATGTAGACGTGTCAATTGGTAAACAACAGGTTATTTTATGAATGTAAAATCTGATTTCCATTTGCCAACAATAAGATATCATAATCTTTTGTCTCAAATTCACTTTGCCAGTGAGACGCAAATCCAGTCATAACGCATGTTGATCTAGGTACAGATCACTCAAAAGGAATGTTGCATCTTTTAATTGGCTAGGCATTCTTTAGCACAAGAGAAACTGAAACCAAGCTTCTCCTATTGCCAAAACGTTGCAATCATTTATTGGCGATGACTATGCAACTTCGTCATTCCCTCATTAAGTACTTATCATGCTTGGATAGCCAAGTGGCGAAAGCATAATGAATGATGCTATACAGAGATTTCAGCAGTAAGACTGGTTTTCAAGTCACTAAAAAGAAGTTCCATGTAAATGCTGGATGAAGTATCAATACAGTGGCATCACCATCAGCACTCATGAAATCAACTTATTGATTAACTAGCCAAGACCAAGCACCTCATTTAGATGTATCTAATATCTGAATGCTCAAAGAGAATAGATAATTCAAGTCCTAAAAAGATTAATAATAAGCCTGTACCATACCGAAAAAGACATGAATAACTATTAGCGAATATGAACCCAAAAGGGAAAAAAAAAACACAAGATAGGAGGTCATGTTTTTCCAAATTCCAACCACAGAAATGAAAATGAAAGATGAAAAACTCACGTTTTTGAGAGATAATCCACTTCATCAAATAAGAATACTAGAAAAATCCCCAAAGGTAATGAAAGAACGTTATTGAGCAGAACCATGGAGAACTCATTTAGATTACCAGACTTTGTAACTTGCTTAGCAGTATCCATGATTCTCCATAGCATTAGCTGGAAGAACATAAATAGATCCTAGTCAGAAACATTATGCATCAAGAATATGAGTGATTTTTCTGATGTGCTATCATGGCATTGTAGGCGTAATCAATTTCCAAACTAAAATGTTCAGTTCAACAAATTGTGGATGATGCATAAAGAACAGAAAACACTCTAATACACAGGAAGAAAAGAAAAAATACATCAGTTAACGCACATATATACATAGATAAGAGTTAACGCAAAGGGGGGTGATGCCGGATGATGCGGTGGATCAGGCTACAATGCTGCAAAATGTTAGACTATACTCAAAACAAATTAAAATGGGCTGAAATGAAAATAAATGGGTTTAAACCGGTCTAAACGGGCCTGAATGCACCCTCAACTTGCTGAACCGGTCTGTGCATGTGGGCCGGCTTGACTGACCGCTGAACGAGCACCGGCTCGAGTCTAACCCCACCTGGGGGTCGTGGTGTGTTGCAGTGGCTTCCGGACAAGAGTATTGGCATCGCGAGGGCGCGGACGCATCCACATGAAGCAAAGACCCCTTCAGGGGTCATGGCGTGGCAAAGGCACCCGCGAGGGCGCGAGGCAACAAGACCCTGGCAGGGGTCGTGGCAGCCATGGTGTGGAGTCCAAGCAGTGCTGCAGACGCACGAAGACAATGTCGCCTGCAGGTCATGACAGGATTTCATTGGTGCCAGTTGGAGGGGATCATAGATGTTTCCAGGGGGCACCGAGGCGCATGCAAAAGCAGCTGGCTGGTCCAAGGAGCATCTTCACCTTCTCACCATAACCTTCCTCGCTGCCGAGCGTCTCCATCACCATCCGGATGGCAGGGCACTGTAGGGTGTAGAGGAGCAGGGTGGCGTGGTCGGCACCATCCCCACGCAAGGCCACAGGTGGTCAGAATCTTCCCTGGCAGTCCTCCGTCGTCTTCCCTCTCTTCTTCATCTTCTTTGCTTCTTTGCATGGTTGGTGGCTTTGGGGAGGACAGGGAGATTTGAAGGGGCCGAGCAACCCCTCCATCATCACCTTCCAGTGGCAGAGAGTAGGGTGGAAAGGGAAGATCGTGACAGATGGGGAAGTTGGCGGGATGCTCCCGATAGAAAGGAGCAGTTGCGGGGTCATCAGGTGAGAGGGTCGTTGAAGAGCGGAAACAGGCCGGTGTTTCGAATGAGCAGGAGGGTACTAACTGTGCCCTGGCAGCCATGGGTTGCACGGGATGGTGGTGGTGCTACAGGTGGAGGTTCTATGAGAGAAAGTGGATATACAAAGGTCAGTGGTTGGGGAGCCAATAGCATCTGTCCAGGGATCGCAAGACACAAGCTAATAGCGTCATTGCTGATGGAGCGTGCTGCAGAGGGACTTGTGCACAAAGTCACCGGAGGATGCTAGAGCCCGACAACACCGCATAGATGCTGGAGCAGCTGAAGATGAGACGGGTTTAAGGACTGATGAAGGGGATGGTGAAGAAATGGCATGGAGACCAAAGGATGAGGAGGAGATGCATCTTGCCAGACAGTAAAGGAGAACCAGCCTCTGCTGGAGGTGAGATGGAGCCAGGACCTCCCGGGGATGAGAATAACCTACAAGGCCAAGTGATGCGGGACGAGGCGGGACGGACCGGCGACGTGGCACTGCAGCGGACCGTCGGGAGGCGCAAAAAACCTAAAAATGCATCAAACAAGCAAAACCGGACTTAAACCGGTCAAAACGGGCCCAAAATATGTCAAACCATGCCCGAAACCCTCAAAACGGGCCTGAACCGGCCCCAAAATGGCTTGAACCGGCGTGAACCGGCCCCAAACAGCCTGAACCGGCCGGTTTAGGCCCTGAACCGGCCTCTGGACGGTCGAACCGGGCCGAACCGGCCCTGAACCGGTCTAAACCGGGCGGTCGGACCAGCCTGGAGGTGAACCGCGGCCGGCTCACCGATTGGGCGACCGGGCCGCCGGGCGGGCGGCGGTTCGCGCGAACCGCCACTTAACCGGGGGGGTGGCTCTCCGCGGTTGGCCGCGGGGGTGGGAGACGCGGCCGGCTCACCGGCCGCCGCGTACCCCCGTCGGGGCATCGTCGACCGCGAGCGCCCGCTCGCGAAGCTCCCGAGGCCGCAGCCGCGGCTTCGACCGCGGGACCGGAGGCGGAGGCGGGCGCAGCCGGCGGAGGCCGCCGTCGCCGGAGGGGAAGGGGAAGCCGGTGGGGCTCCATCGCCGCCGTCGACACCGGCAGCACAGGGGGGGGACCTCGAGCGCGGGGGTTTGCGCGGAGTCGTCCGCGGCGGGCGGAAGAGGCAGGCGCCGGAAACGGCGCCGGGCATCGTCTTCGCCGCCGCCGGAGGGGGGAGGGGGCCTCCAATGGAGCCGTCGGCGCCGTCGTCGTCGTCCTCTAGCCTCCTGAGGACGAAGGGGGGTGAGACCCCCTGAGCCCTAGCGGGCGCGCGAACGGACAGAGCCGCAGACGCGGCTCTTCTTCCTCCTCCTCCTTCTTCTTCTCTGCTAAGGGTCCGACAGGGGGCTTCCAGCAAGGGATGGTGGGGTGGAGGTACTCCGAGGATCGCCGGAGGTGGGATGGACGGAGTGGAGACGGTGGACGTCGTCGGAGGTGTCGAAACGGACGGAGACGGGGGTGAACGGTGTCGATAGGGCTGCAAAACGAACCGGTGAAGGGGGAAGGGGGAATGAATGGCTCGGAGGCCGCTGGACGGAGGAGAAGGAGAAGGCACCCACGCCGGAGGGTCGCAAAGGGACCGGTCTGCACCGGAAATGGAGTTGGACGACCTCCATCGTGAAGGGGGTGAAGGGGAAAGGGGCAACGCCCCAGCACAAGGGGCAGCCCCCTAGGGTTCCAAAATTTCAACTAAAAACTCTCTCTCTTTCATTCAACAATGTGCCCTCTTAAATAGAGGAGCCTATTACAAATAAGACACCCTAAATGACTATTTACATACATGTCCTCGTAAGGACCTAAATTAAAGGAAAAGACTAAAACAAACTTCAAATATTTACAATGAAGTCCATAAGGACGTAAACGTAAATAAACCCCAAAAAGGACCGGACCGGGTCCCCATCACCAAGCCCCACTACGAACTGGAACCAGACCGATGACCTCCAAAAATTCTTCTATTGTATTCATTCATTCCAATGTAAGGCGCTCCTTATATAGGGAATCCTAATTACAAAAAGAGATCTAAGAAAAGAATATTTACAGACATGTCTCCTATGGGCAGAAATGCAAGAAAAGACTCAAAAAAACTTAAAATATTTACAAACCAGTCTCTAAGGACAGAAATACAAAAATTCCCAAAATTTTCGAACCAATTCATGGGGTATATATTTAAGTATATGTACAGATAAATTTGAATAAACAAGGACTTAACACACTTACCAATTAATAATATCATCAAATTATTTGTTTAGTCATTAAATAAAGTATAATAACTAATGATATATGTGATTATTTTTAATCTTTATGAAGGGATGTGGCAATAAAGGACCTTGAAGTGTGTCTTAAGGCAGCAAGGCAAGGAGGGGGCTTGTCTAGCCTTAGCACGTAGGCGATTGCCTTGGGTAACTTTAATAATACGGATATGGACTCAGATGAGTAGATGAGCAATCACTTTCTATCAGAATGTAAAAGAAATATTGTGCATAAACCTTGAATTTTAAAAATATTTAAACTAATTGTTATAGCATTACCCATTCGAGAAGAATTTGTTTTATTTGAGGTCGGCCATATATATTCTCTTTCTTCATTAACATTGGTTTTGAGTTACTTCTTTAGAAATATTTAAATAATCCATTATATTGAATTATCGTTCTCCAAGCTAACTTAGGTCTAAAACGTCATTTATTTGTTTCTATTATTTTGATATTTTCTACTTTTCTAATTTAGGCTTCTTTATATCTATGTTTAACATGTCCAAAGGCCCCAAACCATCTCAATCCCTCTTATTTCAATTAGTCTACAATTGTCACTACTCTTACATTTTCTCTGACATATTCATTGCTTATTCTATCTAATCTAATATGACCACTCATCTATCTTAATATTCTCATTCTAGTAATACTTATTTTAAGAGTATATTTTTTATTTATTGCCTAATATTCACTATCATACAATATTGCAGGTCTTATAATAATATGATTAAAAAAAATTCAACTTAAGTGAAAGCTTATGATCACATAAAAAGCTAATCTCCAATTTATCCATCTTTCTTTAAAGATCTTGTTAACATTGTCATCACAGTCCCCATCTTTTAGAATAATTGATCAAAGATACTTGAATTAAATACTTTAAGATAATAACATCATACAAATTAACTAATTACTTTAAGATAATACTACATCATACTCTCTCATTTTCTTTCCTTTTGTTTTCATTAAATGTACAAACACATTATATATCTTAATTTTACTTATCTTGAAACTTTTAATCTCTATAGTGTTTCTCCATATTTCTAACTTCCAATTTACTCTTTGTTTATATTCTGTTTATCAATACAATATCATTTGTAAATATCATATACCATGATATATCATCTTATATATTCTTTGTTCTTCATCAATAACTAATGCAAAAAATATAGATTTATTGTAAATCCATGATTTAAGCCAAGTGAAATAGGAAAATATCTTGTTTCTCCTCCAATTTTATTTATAAAATATATGAGATTATAATGTGGTGTCATGATTTTAGAGTTAGACCTCTCTTACCAAACATTGCTTCGTTTAGTGTTAAATATGTCAAAGGACAACTCAGCCATCCTTATTCACCCCCATAGCTATGCATCACAGCAAGTGATTAAATCGCATCAAACATGCATAATGACGTAAGGAAATGAACTCTTTGTTTCCTACAATCCTGGATTTAGAATTTTTATATGAGTTATCAGATTTATTTGTTTGGTTGGTTGGTTGGTCATTGATTTTATTCATTGCATTTGTTATGCCATTGAGGTTGTAAGATTTTTATGTCATTTTTTATTTTGTTTTTTTGTTATTTACTAATGCATGTTGCTGACTCAACATCATGTTATTATATTTTTATGATTTTATAATTTATTTTATGACATATTTATTCATTTTTATTTTCAGCATTCTTCATCATTTATGTGATTTATTTATTATCGTTGGATTGATCTGATTGGAATAATTTAACATCTGTAATTTATTTATTATATTTGTATTTGTTTGATTACTTAATTATTGTAGTTTAATTAAAGTTCATTCAAGGAATTATTTCAGTGTTCTTTTGTTAAAAGGGCCATGAGTTTTACGTATGTTATAAATATATACAGATGACGGGGGGAAAACATTGACCAAAAAAGGATATGATAGAAAGCATGAGGAAGACAAGCATAAAAAAATTTCATTTCCAAGTATTATCCATGACAAGTACATTGAGGTGTGTATAGCCAGAGATCTCCTAATAAATAAAATGGAATGGGAGGCATGAATAGCCATAAGTCCCATTCGAATGAAATCAGATAGAGAAGCATGAATTTAATTGTTGTTGGTGTCAATCAAAGCATGTCAAAATCATGTCAAAGTGCTTATAGGTCGTGTGTCCCTTAAGCCCAAGGACTTGTCTATCCAGTGCATGATCAGAACATATTAGACATAGGAGGTGGAGAGGTGGCTAGTTCCTGGCATGTCCCCATTGTTTACTTGCTTTTGGGAAGCGAGAGAAACTTCTTGTAACTCCTTGAAGTGGCGCCTTTGGGGATCAGTTCCTAGTAGGACTCCGACAAGGACCGGATCAGATCCGACAGACGAGAAGGTTGAAGACGTCTCTATTCGAGTTTTAAGAAGATGTAGCATTAATTTTCTGCATGTCCTTTTGATATTTGGAGTTCTTTTGAGATTTCATTTGCATTTCAATTCTTAGGACTTGTTGTAAATAGTTCTTGAGGGGTCCTTTTTATAAATATCTAGCTTTATATAAGAGCCAAGTCCGATGATGAATACAACAAACAAGGAATTTTTGAAAGGCCATTGGATGTCTCGCATAGGGGGTTCGGCCCCAGTTTTTTCTTCACCCCCTCCATGATGGAGGTCATCTTCCTCACCTCTAGCAAGAGGCCGACTCCAATTCACCCCCAATAGGAGGCTGGCTCCAGGGTCTCTCATCCCTCCTCTCCTATCGGTCTCCATGCCATTCTTTCTCTTCTCCTTCACCTTGAATCGATAGCATCTCCCACGACCCCATCACAGTGGTCACCTCACCTGTTCCCAACACAACCCTCATCGGCACTTTCTACTCTATCTAACGATCCCCAAATAGGTCTGGAAGTCAACTCTTGGCGCCTGAAGTTCCTCTTTGTCATCTTCAAGGATTGCAGGATTGGGACAGGGATCAGGATAGATGACCACTGACCATTGATCTGATTGGAATCGGTACGGATTGGCCAATCCTCTAGACGAAAGGGCGATCCAAGATTGGTCCGGATCGGCCAATTTTTTTTATTTTTTAAATAATAAAACTTATCAAAAAAATCATAAAAAATCAAGAGAAATTATAGGAATGAGTAAAAAAGTTAAAAAAAAATAAAAAACAATGTGGATGACATTCTACCAAACAATGACATACAAAGTAAGTTCATTTCAAGAAACTATCATATTAGTACAAACTATCATATAAGAGAAAGTTAAAATATATCTTTATTAATTTTAAATATATAACATATTTTATGATTATGAATCTTATATAAATATGAGATAGTATAAGTGACAGTGAAATATGTTAATATATTTATATTATCATAAACCAGTGCTTGGGAATCGCGGATCAACCTGCGTGGTCCAGTTGCAGGGGTCAGGGGGGCAGCGTCCTTTGTAGGGGATATCAAGGGGGCAACACCCCTAAAAAATTTATTTTTATGGTAGTATTAGGGGAGCCAGAAGGGCTGAAGGGGGGGAAGGGGCACAAAGAAAGGATCAGGGGAACCGAAAATCACCTGTTTTAAAGGGAACCATCACTAAAGGGGGGATCGGTGGTCACCAAAAAAAATCACTGAGGGGAAAGGAGACCGCAAGGGCTTGAAGGAGAGGGAGGAAATGAGAATCAATGGTGGAAGAGAGTAGGGTCGATCTCCCTCTTCTTGGGAGGATTGATTTGGGAATCGGTCTAGAATTGAGTCCCAGATCAACCCGATTCTAGATGTTTCCAGAGTCCATGGATTGCTCGGGATCGAGTGATCTATGGTCCAATCCAGTCGGACTGATCCTAGGCGATCCTATCAATTCCGATTGATCCAACCAAAATTCAGGTTTAAATTGCTGGTTCCACCTGAAATTGGATCAACTGGGGCCGATCTCAATTCGGATCAGCCAATTCTGCAATCCATGGTTGTCTTCCATCCTCAAATCAGTTCAACTATGCAACACAGTTTTATGGAGGCCCGACCATTCCTTGAACCTTTGCCCGGCATCTTCTCCCCTGCCTGATCAATCTAGGTTTATCAGATACTCCGCAGTTCTCCGGAACTCCAGCATTGTCTTCCAGCTCATGTACATTGCCTCGCCTCAACCCCGCGACCATCCAACCCTCCCTCTTCTCCAAAGTGCCCACAATTCCTGTCGAAACAACTCTATCTACACTGACCCCTTCTTCCTCGTCCTTTTCCGCACCACCGATCTTCCCATTTCCAGATGAAGGAGACGATGAACAGAATGGCATGAAGAAAGTTTCTTCATGCCATCATCAAAGCTACAGTACATCGTGAGTTCATCACCTCATCATCGTTTAGCACCACAACCCCACCTTTTATTGGAGCCCATCAGCATCTTCCATGACCCCACAAACCTTGCACCAGCCGGACCAGCCAGCCTCGCATGGTCTATGATCTTCGCACGCCATCTAGCACTGTCGAGAACTTGCCATGACCCCCCATCGGGTCTTTGCCTAACATATGGTTGGATGCACCCACTTGGCCCCGGCCCCCTCCTTGCCTGCAATGCCTCCACACCTCAACAACCCCTTGGGCTGGGTTAAGTCAACTGGCCAACACCGATTCACCGTTGCAACCATCCCAGCGGCTGAACCAGCCAACCCAGCTGGTTCTCCCAGTCCAACGGGGTTCAGCCGGGTTCAGACCCGATTTGCACCAGCTCAGCCCCTCCGAGGCAGGTTCAGGCCGGTTTATGCCGGTTCAAGCCAGTCTGAGGCCAGTTCAGCACCAATTAGATACGTTCAACCCATGTCGGTGTATTTCTGGTTTGGTTCGGCACCTTCCAGCCCAGATCCATGGGTTTTCAACTCAGTTCTTTAGATTTTCCAGCCCTGATTCGATCCAATCGGAGTTATTTTAACAGCTTGGTAACATTTTGGGACCTTGCACCTATCTAGATGGCACCTTCATTTTCGTCCCACATCACTCTTAACTAGTTACATATGACTGGTGGAACCCCTACTAGTTATTCAATTGGTGGGAACCCCATCAGTTACGTCCAACTGGTGGGACCCTGATGTAACCTCAAAATCTCAAAAGATTTTATTTCTTTTGTTCCTTTGGAAATTCATTTTCCTTTTGAATTTGGATTTGATTTGACTAGACCTTAGCATTGACTTATTTAGGAAAATAGATGGTATTCCATAAAAGTACTAACTAGGGTCAAAATTATATGTTGAGGTTGTTAGGTTCTTTGAAATTTATTTTGACCTCTCCCCGTCGGATGGCGCGAAGATCCGACGTTAATTACATCGAGATAACTCGAATACCCATGATTAAGCGTCATAGCAATCCATTGGAATAGAAAACAAGCATCCACAAAAATAAATAAACATTCACACACATATGGACATAGGAGAAAACAATCCCATAAGATTGGTGGAATGCAAGTACTCAATTTTAGTTTGAATTTGATTTGAATTGAATTGAATTGAATTTGTTGGTTTTGAATTTGATTGATTTGAATTTGTTTTGAGTTGAATTTAATTGGTTGAATCTTTGGTTTGAGTTTGAAGCAATCTGTTTTAAGATTTGATTCGAGTTTGGAAATTGATTTAATTTCAGTTTTGCTTTAGATTTGTTTAAGTTAAATTCAGTTTGTTGGCCGTTTGATGAATTTGGATCTGTTTTATTAAATTTGACTTGAGTTTAATTGGTTGAATTTAATTGTTTCTGGTTTGGGTTGAAGTTAGATCTGTTGGGTTAGATTGAGTTTGGGGTGAATTTGACACTTTATGCAACTTCCAGATTTATAAATTGATTTGGGTTTAAGTTTGATTTAAGTTTGGTTGGAATGAGTTTAATTTGTTTGTTGATTTAAATTTGGTTTGAGTTAGAAAACAATTTATTTATTGCTTGATTTTAAATGAGATTTGGGCTCAACTTTTGAATTCGGTTTGTTTTAGATCAAATTTGTTTGTTTGGGAAATTTGGGTTTGATTTGAATTTTGTTTTAATTTGAGTTTGTTTTGAGTTGGTTAAAATCAATTTGAATTTGTTTGGCTTAGATTGAAAATTGAATTGTTTTGAATTGGGCTGACCTTGTACAGATCACAACTTTCAGATTTTTTACAGTTCCAGATTTGATTTAGTTGAATTTGATTGGTTTGGATTGAATTGAATTGAAATTGAGTTTGATTTGAGTTCAATTTACTTGTTGTTTTAGTTTGATTTGATTTCTGTTTGGGGTTTACTGCAGGTTGGCTTAAGATTCATTTGAATTAAGCCCGGTTTGGTTAAAATTGGGATTGAGGCTTGATGTTGCATGAATTTAATTTTCAGTTTTGGATGCTTTGATTTTTGATTTTTGCTTCTGCAAATTGGTAGATTTCACATTTCGTTTTCAGATTTTTAGATCCAGATTTACAAACTTTACAGATTTCAGTCTATTGATTTCAGATTTTCAGATTTGGAACTCCAGTAAATTCTGCATTTTCTAGCTTGCAGGCTTCTGCACAACTTCAAATTTCAGCTCCTTAGATCTTCAATTCTCAGAGTTCCAATTGCAGATTTTTTTTAGTTCGGATTCCCTGTAGATTGCATACCTTTCTGCGGGTCCTGCAGCTCCCATCCTCAGATTTGGGGTTTCCAGATTTATTTCAAATCTCGGACCTTAGCCACAAAGTTCAGATTTTTAGGCTTCTTACAAACTTCTGATTTTTCGGCTGCATGTTCTCAAACCTCCAGATTTCCTTTACTTACAGACTTCAAGCCGCTGATTTCAAATTTCAGATTTCATGGGGCCTTCAGATTTTAAGTCTTTTGGATCTTAATTGCAGATTTTATGTTTCAAAATTTCAGTTTCCAGGCTCTGGATTTTAGGTTTTAATTTAAATCTGAGACAACTTTAACAGGTTCAGAATTTTTAGATTTTATGCAGATTATTCAGACCCCATCTTAAATTCCAGTTTCAAGCCTTAAACCTCTGATTTTGTATTTCTGCAGATTTTACAAGTTCCGGATCAACAAATTCAAAATTTGATTTCCAAAATATCCAGATCTGGAATTCCAGAATCGACTATCTTGCAGAATTCTTACACCCTCAGATTCTCTGATTCACATATTTTTGCTTTGCCTCCGTCCTCTGATTCTCAAAACTTCTATGCTCCAGACTTTCAGATTTCTACACATGTTCAGGTTTTAAGACCCCAGATTTCAGTTTTTTGTATGTTTCAGATTTCAGAAATATGGAGTTTAGACTTTTGAAACTCTTGAAATTCAGATTTTTTTGTTGTTGAAAGCTTCAATTTCCAGATTGCAGATTTTCAGATTTTTCTTAAACAGATTTCTGCACCAAAACAGATTTCGGATTTAGTTCAGATTTTCAGATTTTTTTAATCTCTGGATTTTAGAGGTGATTTCAGATTTCAGAAAAATTCAGTTCTGATCTTTCGGTTTGTGATTTTTCAGATTGACAGACTTCAGATTTAGTTCAGGTTCAACTTAGGTCAGTTCTGATTAACCGGTTCTGATCTGAGCCAGGCAAGTCCTTAGCAATTAACAGAATTTCAGATTTCTTAAATGTTTTGATTTTTCATTGAAATTTCAGACTTAAGTTCAGTTTTTAATGTGCTTGCATTCATTCAATCCGGCAGGGACTGTTTTCTCCTTGCGTTGATCATTGAATTCTTCATTGTTTGAAGTTCACAAGTCCTCCAGCTTCCTCTCTTTTACAACTGTGACATCCCCTCAATTCGGGATCAAGTATATGTCAGTCTTGAGTGTAGTCTTGAACATATTCCAGCCTTTGATAGGCATCTGGAAATCCTGTCCTCTCATTTCAAAAATTTGAGCATGGTCCTGCCTTTGATAGGCACATGAAGTCTTCTCCCAACCGGTTCAAGGTTGAGCATACCCGGCTTTTGAAAAGCTTGTGGGTACTCATCCCATGGCTGGTCTACCTCATTAGCCTATGGTTTGGGCATATCGGCATGTTGATCATGCACAGCCTCCCCATGGCATAATGGGCAAAACAACTCCTTCTTGGGGCATGGTAAGACATTGGGGTCTTTTAACTAGACCTTTGTATGTCCACCTTAAAGGGTCAAGGGGCGTGCTTAAAGCCGGCACATTGCTTTCCCTCTCTGTTTTGAATTCTTTTAAATTAAGCCAAGACCATGAGGCGGGTTTTTAGCCGGTCGGATGCTCGTCTCGGTTTGTTGATTAATTAAGTAGATTGTTATTTAATTTCTGTTTATTGTTTATTTTATTTTATTTTTTGAATTATGGGTCAATAGACGTGCTTAAAGCCGGCCTATTGCTTGCCCATTTATTTTGATTCTTTTAAGTTATGCCGAGACCATGAGGCGGATTTTTAGCCGGCCAGATGCTCGCCTCGGTTTGTTTAATTAATTAGGTGCATTTTTATTTAAGTTTGAACTTGATTGTTCCTTTTAAAATCCTTTTTTTAACACCTTCATCAGGTGGGCCCCACCGTAGGTTGACCCCTGGTCAACCCCTCCTCCCCGCAGCTTCTCCCCCGCGCGCGCGGCACCTGGCCGCGGCTGCGGCCGCAGCCTTTTCTTTTTTTTTTTGCTTCTTTCCTTCCCTGTGGGCCCCACTCCAATTTTGACCCGGTCAAAATTGAGTCCGAGCTGGCTACGCCCCCGCCCTTCTCCTGTTCATGCGCCAGATGGACGTAAGTCCGCAAAAAATAAAGCCGGCGGCTTCTTCTCCTCCCCCCGACCAGACGGCGGCAGCGGGGCTCTCCGGCGGAAGCGAGCGAGGGCGCGGGGTGCTGCAGGCTCTTCCGACAGCGGCAGAGGCCTTGGCGAGGGCAGCTTACGGAGAAAGGGGGTCTTACGGCAAGGGACTTTGGTGGAGGGAGCTTCCGCAGAGGAGGTCCGACGATCGGGAGAGGCTTCCGGCGAGTGTAGCACCTACGAGAGGAACTTCCAGCGACTGTGGCACCTACGGGAGGAGCTTCCGGACGGACCTCCGGGTTTGGTGGCTTCCGGACAGACAGATTGAGGTGGTTCCGAGCGACGGCAGGGGGGAAGACAACTCCAGTAAGTCCTCTTTCTCTTCTCCTCCTCTCGGTCTTCTCGATGGCTCGCCTTGGGGGGTCTTTCACACGCGGCTCTGCTCTTCCTTCCGGTCCTCCCGGGTCAGTTCACGCAGGGGTCTTCTTATAGGCTTGGTGGTATCCTTCCTCCGTCAGGAGACTTCCCGAGATGGGAGTTGCGGCTCCGAGAAGGACTCGGAGCAATCCCGTCGCCTACGGGATCGACTTGCCCTCTCTGCTATCCTCTATCGGCTTCTCACGGCAGTTTCCTGCTGTCGCTGGATTGGCTCCGGGGGAGAGTCCGGCTGGGAGTTGGCTTCCTCCCCTCGTCCCGACAGTTTCTCTCCCTGTATTATTTTTTTTTCTCTTTTTTTTTGGTGGGCCAACCAGGAGAGATGGGCGTGAATGGGCTAGTATTGGGTTACATCCGTGGATGACTTAGCTTCATTGGGCCATCCTGGTCGCGACTACCCAGCTCCCTCTCCTCTTTTATTTGTCATCATTTTTTTTGACGTGAATTGGTTATAGAGGAGATGACATCCATGGGCCGCTAATTGCTGGCTCCATGGACGGTTAGCCCGATTGGGCTGTTTCAGACTACAGCCCCTGGCCCAACCAATCTTCCTTCAATCGCTGGCCTGCTTTCTCTCTCTCTCTTTTTAACACGTATGTGACATATCTCTTATCATACGTATCAATTTTTTGAGTGCCAACAGACCCTTACCAGTTACACTTGATAAGGTGAAATCCTGATGCAGTGGTGCCCACCATTGGTAAGACCCCTCTCCTTGATTTTAATTATTTTCTCTCCTTTTTCTAATTTTTGAGGGACCTACCAGCGTATTCCAACCTCAACTAGCCAGCCATCTGTGGGTTTTCTGCTTATTGAACTTTTTAGTTTCCTGTGGGACTCACTTCTATTGCACAGTAAAAGCATCCTTTGTTACCACCTCTTTTTATTTTTAATCGCATATGTATATAAACAAACTTGTGGACCCCACTGCTGGCAGTTGGCAATTGTCTAACCGCATGGCTATATGCCTTCAGATAAAAAAACTTTTTCTTTTGGCTGCGGGATGAATGATATAATTGCCTGGCTTCTCCCTTCGAGTGTAGAGAGAGACAGAGAGAAGATAAACTTGTAAAATATGGAAGGTTTAAAACCTCCCAATGCAGTCCCTCTCCTCCCTCCATTTCTTCCTTTTTCTTTCCTTCAGGCACAAACAGCTTGCAGCAGCGCAGGAGGCTTGGGAGGTGGGTCAGCTGCCCTTTTCAGCCAGCAGCAGCAGTCACCAAAGGCTCGACAGAAACTGCCAGCAGCAAGCCGCATCAGGAGGAAATCTTGGATCCACATGACCTGCAGCAGCAGCATCTTCATAGTCTATTAATGGCTGTCCAATCAGGATCTTTTAAAACCAAGGTGTTAAAGGGGTCAAAAAATCTCCGAACACCATTGGAATGGTAAGTGAGAGAGGTGCATCGAGGCTTTGGAGTTCCTCCATTGGAAAGTTCCTCCATCGCCTCTCCCCCTTCACAGTGAGGCCTTGGTCTCAGAGTTCCTTCATGGAGAACTTGCTCCATTGCCATTTGGCCCATCATCCTTCTCTCTCCCTCTTCCTTTTCTTTTTTATTCAAATTTTTTGTTGCAACACATTGCAGTGGAAAATTGTAGAAAATATAGTGCTGAAAATCAAGTAAAGTTAGATTTGATGTATTGATAATGCCTGAATAAAAATGTATACAAGGTGTACCAAACCATTGATTGACATTGGACATTTAATACCAATCTAGTGAAAAATGGATGATGATAAAAGAACTGGACTTACAGAATATGATGCTGTCAGAAAACAATTCAATGTTTGCCATGTGTACCCAACTGCATGAAAGGACAGGTCTGTTATGCCCCCACAAAATGCCGAGACAATCTGCATATGGAAAATATTATCAGAGATAGAAGTTAAATGATCTTGGAAAGAATTACAGGTCTGTTATTTTCGATGATTTCAGAAAAGGATCCCATAGTCCCATACTATTCAGAGCACCAATTATTAGAGGGTATATAGCAATGAAATGCATACAATGACAAGCGTAAATGAGGCATACAATCAATATAATGATTTAGCTGCTCCAGCTGAATTTTAAAAGGCAGCTTTACACGTTTACTGCATTAAAAAATAGCAGATTATTGAAAACTAACAACCAAGTTTAGCCACATTCGTTTCCCAAAGATTGTCTTCCAGTAAAATCAAGAAGAGTGACAAACATCAAAACATCAGCAAGCTTTGAACCAGGAACTGTTTATTCAACCTGAAGATGAGATCCGACTCTCCCATAATCCAAATCAAAAAAGTTAGCTGGTTAAGGCCAAGAAGTAGCTTAGCATTTTTATTTCCAAATGAATTCTACTGGTAGAATTCATGTATATGACAAACCAACAGTTTTGTAACAGAAACTCCAATTTATATAATTGAACTTTTCATCATCCACTTCCCCCTGCAATTAACATATTTCATTTCTTAATAAAAGGATAAAGGAAGGTCTATGCATATTCTTGACATTGAGCAAGGTCATACTAAAATGCTGAAACTTGATATGACAACAAGACATAAAGATCGCTGTCCAAAAAAAGCTTCATCAAAGTAGGTGACACTTGGAGAAAAATACCATCAAGATCAGGGAAGCCCAGACTTTTCCACCATGGTGCTTCTTGAAAAGGTATGTCTCACCAACAGCAGTTATCACATTAGTAACATTCTTCAAAATTGTTACCATAGCTACATTGATATACTTCAAACTGCAAAAAAAAAACAGAAAATGGGCATGCCTAAGGTGAGGACACGTCAAAAACATCCCAAAGCACAAATTCCACCATGCAGATAGCCATAAACCACAGGTACCCTGAAAAACCAAACAAGTTGTCTTTGTCCTAAAATGTAAAACACAAGAAAAAAGAAATTAAACAAAAAGAAACTAACAAAGGAAACAAAAGAAAATGCCATCTGGAACAGTAAAATAGAAGCAAAGACTGGATAAGATCATTAATGAAAACAAGATCTTAAAGACCAGAAAAAAAAAGAAATTGGTAGACAAAGATTCAATTTTCTTTTGGAAGGTAAAAAAAGTAAGGAGAAAGCAACAGAAGTAGCAACAAGATAAGAAACAGAGAGAGTACAAATTGGGAACTTAAAGAAACTAACTTTCAGGTTGAGCGGGCATGAAAATGTCAGAGACAGTTAAGGTTGTTATTTGTTAAGCAGATTGATATTGTAAGGAAAAGGAAAAATGAAATCATGCAGTTTGAGCCAATGAGTCCTTCATGCTGTCAAATACAACAAGGAGGTTCAGAGATTCAACGTGGATAAATCCAGTCCAATAGAAAGTGTAACCATTACGAACAAAATCTGAGGGCATTCTAGATTCCTTTATATTGTTTAATTATGTGTAGTTTTTGTGAGCCCCTGCAGCCACAATTCACAGGATCAGCACCTGCCTGCATATTTGCATATTGGGTCCAGCAGATCTGATACAATCAGATCCAGTAACTTAAGCTACCATATCACTAGACCCTGTACAATCATCTTTCCCACCCCATAGGATGCGTAAGATTCATAGGCGGTGTTGATGTCCCTCTACCAACAAATAGAAGCAATCCAACCCCAATCGGCTGCCCCCTTCACCTTATTTGTTGTTGTATTTTCAATGTTTGAAAAAAAAATGGAGATCCTGGATTGGTTTTCCTTCTGGCGGATTGGCCAAGCCAATACTGACCCAGAAATCCTTAATCCCCAACAACAATGTCAGAAACACATACTACACAGCTTTCTTGATGCTGGACATATCCTAGGAAGGATTGCACGATAAGATTGGGACCCTGTCAGCCAGGGTAGATCAGGATCAGATCAGCTTGAATGATCAAAATCAGGGGAAACCAAGAGTCAGCTGGAGTCAGCCAAGAATCAGCCTGACTCGGCCCTGGTGGTCATCAGTATGGGTTCGGCCAATTCAGACTCTGGATTGGCTGTACCAGTTGACCAGGATTGGCCGCTACAGGCCAATCTTGTGCTAGCCAAACCAATTCAGTCAAATTGGTTGGTATCAGACCAATTCAGGTATCACTCGAGTGATTAACATGTAACCCCAGGGCCAATCTTGTGCCAGTGTGGCCAATTCCCATCCAGATCAGCTGATCCTGAAATATATTTATCCAAGAGTATTTGAATATAAAAGGGTGGCAGATTTATAATAACCAACAGATATGCTATTATATTGATAAGGAAAAGAAGACAATGCTAGCATAAAGTTCATACAACAGTAGGCATGAAACTTCAGAGAAACAGAAGTGGAAATAACTGAAAGCACAAATAGAAGATAACCATGATGTAAACATGTAGTTACATAGCTAAAGCTCTTTAGAGAGAGACAAGTATGTAGGGTTCCAGCTTGGTTTAAAAATTTTCCACCATCAGGCAATCATAATCCTCCTGTCCTGAACCAAACATGCCAATCTTATTCACCAAGGTACTTCAAGACACATGGAATGTTGCTGGCAGGCCAAGACCAAGTGTCAAAAGAACAATAAACTACATGCACAACTTCTTTTCACACCCAGGTGATCAGCAAGAGTTCATGATATGTTCTTGAGCGTGCAGAGTAGTATGAGGACAGGAATGTCATCGGCTCAATTATTATTGATGAATATTCAATTAAACATCGAATATAAAAGAAGAAGCACTCCAAAGTTTCACACAATCCAAACTTATGAAGTAGTATAAGCATGTAGTCGAGAAAGCTTTTACCTGAAAATGCTTGTACTTAGCATTCCTACAAATATAATATTTACAGGCAACCAGACACGAATTAGCTTCCACGTGAGTGGTTCTGTTGACACCATGCCGAAAAAACTCAATGTGGAGACAACTACCACGGATATAAAGTTCTGCAGTAGTCAGGAATCAGAAAGACCCATTAGAAAAACTGTTTCATAGTCATGACTCGTGACGTATGTAAAAAGACAAAGGAAACGCGTCAAAGTGCAGCACAAGTGACAGAGTCAAAAGACTTAAGAACCATGTCAGAATAAAATTAATAAGGAACGATTACCTGATAAAGCATCAAAGATATCCCAGCATTGAAGTTATAGCCTGATAGCACAAGCTTATTGACAAGTATCATGCTGCAAGATGAAAGGCAATAAGCAAGACCTGATAGAAGGGTTTGGTTCTGTATTCTTAGCACCTTCTGAGGTCGTAAGGACTTATCCCTGTCCTTCTCCTCACTGTCTTCCAAGTCAGCATCATTATTGAAAAGATGCTTCGAACCAGAAAAAGGCCTACAGATGACAATATAATGTTGATGTAGCTTGAACCAAACTACTTTGTTAAATGCACTCGAATGGATTAAAGATGCTTGCCTGTTGATTATTTTTGGACTTGTAGTTGAACCAACCACTCCATTAAGCTCATGGTTCGTCAGGCTCCTTTCTCCATTCAAATATGTGTTGCTAGTATCCTCTGCTATAAGTCTCTTGAGAACTGGTTCAGGAGACTCAGGAGGAATGCTTACTGGCAGCACACTGGGAAATCAAATGGCAACAGAGAAAAATTAACAGATCAGAAATAAATCAATCCATTAGGATTTGACATATAGTATTGCATCCAAATTAATAGCATAAACCAGTGGATAAAGATGAAATTAGAGGTCAAGAAAGAGCGTAACTTCTGACTGCCAGAGAATTGTAGAAAAGATAGAAACAGGACTGAAGTTGCATCACAAGCATAGGTTGAACCATGAAGGTATCTTGGAAGTTTGAAGTCTAGATCATGAGATGTGAATTTATAATTTTGACAGAGCGTCTTACAGTTTCCATTCTGATTCACTATCCCCCTTACTTTTTCTATCATGGTCCCAGCAGCCCATGAACTATGAAGCATGAAACTTCATAGGTCTTATCATGGATGCATGACATAATCAAGTTGTGAGCTTTGTTATGGAAATGCTATCCACATGCAGCAAGGTGATGACAAGAGATGAAGGATGTTGACGTGAAGTAAAAACTTGCTCCTCATCTAAATCTTCATCGCCTGTTTGCTTTACCAAAGAGCCTAGAGTCCACCATCTTGCAGTACCATTAAAGTGACTTCGGTATTCAGCAAAGGAGCATATTCAGTCTTCTACTCCACCCAAAAAAGAAGAATATAAGCAGTAAGTAATGCCCATTGAATCGTACATTATGGAGCATGGAGAGCCATGATTGCATTACACAGGTGAAAATGTAGAAGCGCAAAGCCCGCTTTGACGTCCTATGTTCATCTTCCTCGTATGATCCCAAATATCGCACTTCTAACTCTGCTGTCTCTGTGCACTCACCATCACGCCTGATATTTATAACCAACTGCATTTACTTCATTTATTTAAATTCTATTCTTACGTCTCAGCACGGTAAACCACAGACAAGGTGGAGAACGCGGATCACAGTTCTTGATAATAGGCTTCTACTGATGGCCATATGAAACTCCACCTGTTGCCGGTTAAGGTGGAAAGTGGATACCCGCACGAAAATCCTTGCCAAAAAAGAAGGAAAAATTTTGCGCATTTATCCAAATCACACTCTCTATTCTGCCGTTCCAAATTCGTTGTTAGAACTTAGAAGAGCAAAAATTCACACCCAAAATCAATCCTCCCACCCCCCCCCCAAATCCGAGCACCGTAATCCCCCCATCCAGACGCAGCAAAGCTACCCTTGCACTCCCCGACGCAAAGCTACAGCAGTCAGATTAAATGCCTTCAGATGCATCGGCTCACCTGGAGGAGCCCATCAAAGCAGAAGCTCCACTGTGCGTAGCGCCCAAGCGAAGCCGGCGCCCGCCGCTCGAAGTCCCCGGCAAAAGAAACCCAAACTGGTGACGCGAAAGGAAGACAGTCCGGCCGCCTCCGGAGGATTTGGATTCGACACGGAGAGATGGAGATCAATGAATCCTCCCGACGGAGGAGAATTTAAAAGGAGAACTTTAACGGTCCACGCGGGGCGGGGAGAGGAGCCGCGCTCTACCGTGCCTCCCTCGTCGTGGCTCTCGTTGGTTAGGCAGCACCCTGTGTCCCGGTGCTGCCTTCGGCCGCGGGAACCGCCGGAGAAGTTGTGCTGCCTCGCGGGATCACGTTAACGCCGGGGCTAAAATTAGTAAAGTATCCGAGCAGCGAGGGGAACGTTGTGTGCACTTTGCGGTCGTGTCGTTCCCGGAGGAGTGTGGCTTACGGTGTTCCTCGGAGACACCACAGTCTAGCGCCGGTCCCAACGCTGACTTTCCGTCGGCGGCGGCGGGCCGACCTCCACGCGAATCCAAAACGGGAGGTCAAGGCGGCCGCCGCCGCCCGCGGCCGCGCCTCCGAAGAAGCCAAGGCACGTGTGGGGCCTGTTCTCCGCCGGTCCCAGCCGGCGGCGCCCGCGCCGGAAGTTAGGCAGGCCGGAGGCCAGAGTCGGAGGAAGGCGAGGTCCCCACCCACCTTCGGGGAAATGGAGGAGGCCGAGTGGGTTTGGCGAGTCTCTACTGACGCGCGGCGAATCGGTGAGTCGGACGGCGGTGGCGAGGTGAGTGGGGATTCCTTTTCGAGGGGCATACCCGCACCGGCGAAGACGAGCTGGGAGTGGGAGTCAAGATGGGCGGAGCCATGAGGATGCTCGGATGCTTTCTTATTGATGGGGGGTAGGACGTGGGAGATAGTGGGCGAGTTCGGGGAGCTTCCACCGTGCGTGTATGGTGGTGGGAGAGCACGTCCGGGGGGGGCGGAAGGAGGAGAATGGCGCCGACCGGGTTAAGGGGGGCGTCCGGGTGACGGCCCGGCGAGTCGTCCTTCCAAATGAAGAAGTTGCGTGCGTAGTGCCCGATTGCAGCTGCGGTCTGGAGTTTCAGACGGGACGATGAGGGGAGGATGACGACGGTGATCAAGATGAAGAGGTAGCTAGAAGAATCTCTCGGATAGAAGAGAGGAGTTCAGGAAGGAGAAGACAGGCAGGAGCAGGGGCACCGCACCCGCAGGTGAGCTGCATGATGGTCCCAGCCGCCCAGGAAGTAAGCGGAGAAAATGGACCTGCCGTCAACAACTACAATATTTCTAAATGTTACCAAAAATGCCATTTGGTTCGCGAGATTTCAAATAGAAGGCTAATAATAAAACTAATTTTTTTATATAAAAAAGAGAAGTTTATCGCCTACACAAGTTGGTAGGTAAAATACAGATCGTACCGATATGTATACAATTGGGTATAAAAAATTCAATTTTTAAATATGTTTCAGGTGTGTACACAAACAGGTAAGTAAAATACAGATCGTACAGATATGTATACAATTAAATATAAAAATTCCAATTTTTAAATATGTTTCAGGTGTGTACACAAACAGGTAAGTAAAATACAGATCGTACAGATATGTATACAATTAAATATAAAAAATTCAATTTTTAAATATGTAAATAAATATACTGCTCTATGAATAATAAATACTGAATGATGCATGATTGTAAATTTGTAAGTAAAAAGTAGTATTGAATGTACGATGGCATGTTGTATGCAGCATAAAAGAAAAGGAATACGCCCCATTTGTGCGGCCGAAAGGTATCAGAGGTGCAAACCAACCAATACACTCAAATAAGTAGTTTGAAGCTCGAGTCGATAAAAATTTGACTCGACTTATTTATTATATTAAATAAATAAGTTTGAATAAAAATAAAAATTGACTCATTAAACGAGTCGAGTTTGAACAAATTTTTGCTCCGTTCGATAAACTGTGAATAGTTTGATTAAATATTATATTATATATTTATTTTTAAAAATTAATTTATGAGTATTAATAATTATATATTATCACTTAAATATATTAAATAACTCAAAAGTTGAGTTTAAACTTAAGTTGAGTTTCATAAATGAACTAAATCTAGAGTTTCACAAATAATTTTTCATTAATTTTAATTTTTATAAACGAGTTTGTATATAGTTTAAGTTTGAATATGAATTGAATTTTATTTTACCTACTACTCAAGTTCGAGCTCGGCTCAACTCAATTAATAAACGAATCAAGTGTAAAATAAATGAGTCGAACTTGAATATTATACTACATGACTTGACTTGACTCGTTTGCACCCCTATGGTCTATCGTGCACGTAGTGACTGAGGGGATCACAGATAAAGAAGTGTGACGTTCACGTAGGACATTTTTCTGGTGGTTAAATAAATCCAGTCTATTGGTATTTATTGAAAGAAAATGCCCCGTACCTTCTGAGAAGAACCAAAAAAATTTATGAAGCTAATTATTTTGGGAAAGTAAAACAGAGATAACAATCTGATGAAAAGATTCCATGCGCCCGTATTTTTTTGGCATGCAATCCATGTTTTCTCACAATACTCTGTAAACTTACAATAGAAATGAATGGAAAGGCCAAATTTCTTAATGTATAATTACAGGAAAAAATCTCTTAAAATTGACGTGAGCGTAGAAAGAAAATTAATTTGATCGATCTTAAATAATTTTAGAGTTAAGACTTGAGTTGAGTTGAATATTAACCAGGAAATCCTCCCACACAATACACAAATATATAAGATGTATACAGTATACAACCTCATTTTCTTGTTCCATGCCAACCGAGATACGAACAAACAGGGAGGGAGGTAACTTCGTGGCCCAATGGCAAGATCTTGCATAATAGGAAAAAAAAATTGGATTGAATATTTATGCCAAATTAGAGTTACTAATAATGTTTGTACATCATTTTATACAACACAAATATCTTAAAAAAATTTAAGATAAAATTAATCTAATATAAATATGTCATATTTTAGAAATCTGATTTAAATAAACCAAATAAAATCACATACAGATATGCTATACATTAACAAAATATGATGTAAACTAAACTAAATCAAATTAATTTGACCTTCGGTTTGAGAGGATTGTTTGGTTTGGTTTAGAAAAACAATCTAAAAACCGAAACAGGACCAGACTATGGACCTATCTCTCCCTCGTCTTACTGAACAACATCAAACAAGTGGTAAGAAAATGGAAAAGGCCTTTATTGTAGCATCGCTAACTCTAATTCCTAGTAGATTTCATACAGAGGATGCAGGGTGACATCAAGTTGAAAAAAAGAAAAAAGGTTTCCAAGTTCGGTGGAGGAACTACACTAATTAGCTAGAGTTCCTTTACATCATCATATCTTTCGTTGGTCATTTTGTTAAAAAAAAAATCCCTGTATCTGTACAGACTGCACACTCCTGTCTCATGCCTGCCAAAAACAAAATAAATTAGCAGGCATAGACCAAAGTGAAGAAATTCTAGCATGTTCCTCTTGCGTTCACATGATCAGGCCCTTGTTGAATCATATGATGGTTATGGTCTAAGTTGGGAAATGTCGACCGGAAGATCCAGGTGTCTGTCTTGAACGAACAGGACTCTGCAAGTAACTGTTGAGAACACCATTGGGAGCTCCCCTCGCATGGGCTGGATGACGAGGAGATGGCAAGCAACTCCAAGTAGACTGTCTAAAACTCCGTAACGGGCTTGAAGAAGGGGAGACAGGCAAAGACAAGTTCATCCTTGCATTAACCAGATCACTACAAAAGATGGAAACATCATTTAGTTGGAGAGAGGTTATTAACAACTAAACAGTGGCAAACTATAAATCAGGAAAAATCGTACTCTGGACATCTCAAGGTAGGATAACTAGCAATTGTGTCTCGCGTTGGACGGGTCTCGTTGTTTAGACGAGAAGGGCTTTTATTGTGGGGGAACTCTGAAGCCTGCAAGATGGAAAAGTATTATATCATGTCAATAAATACAAGATTTCATCTGGAAGGAAACGACGAGAAAAAAGCTACAGTTTCTTTATCCTCCTGGGGGAGGAAAAATGACAGTTAAACAGAACGATGGTTGATGCTTTCCGTGATATGAAGTTTGGAATGGAAAGATATAACAGATTGAGATCAATTTATTACCGTAAATTACAAAGAGGTTTCAGATATTCAAGGTGCATCACCGCTTTCTTATAACTGCCTAAATACACTTAACTACAATGTATCTTCCAACCTATATGTGTATGCAGAACAACAAATAATAAAACAAAAAATTTCCTGAAATTTTTAGAGTAATATAACTGATTTATCTAACATAGCCATCATAATTCGTTTTGGTCAAATTACACATACGGTAAAAGGTAACGACTTGTATTCAAAATGAATAGAAATGACCAAAGTGGAATTCATTTCAAACTATAAAAAGAAGCCAAGATGCTTACCTGAGAGTGAAACCCATCGAAGGAAGCAGAAAATGCTATATTCAACCTAGCAAACCGTGCAGTTGCTTGATCACGAACAAAAGGGTGCTCCATCAGTTGTGCTGCTGTAGGACGAGCAGACGGATCTCGTTTCAAACAAAGTTTCAGAAATTCTTTGCCATCGTTTGAAAGATGACTTGGAATTTCTGGGATCTCCTTACTGTTTCCAATTTTAAATATTGCAGCAACCTGTCAATCGCAATATTAATACAGAGCAAAAAACAAACATACAGACAACTCATGCTAACTATGGCAGCAAAAAGACATTGCAATCAGGGATTATTATTCAAGGATTCATTAGTTAACAAATAGGGTATCATAAGGCGTACCCCCTCGTACTGGCACCAGGGTGGTTTCGTTGTTGCCATCTCAAGAATCGTGCATCCAAGGCTCCAAATATCCACTGACAGGTTGTAACCACCACTGTTCATGATGACCTAGTATATTTTAAAATATTAATGACTTTAACGGTTTAACCTGCAAATGGAGAGAAAAGGTGATCTACGTTATACTAGATATAACCATATACCTCAGGTGCCATCCAGTAAGGACTTCCTTTGAAAGAACGTAATGATTTTTGGGATGCAATCTGTCTCAGACACAGAAGACTGAAAGCTTAGTAAAGTGATTGTACAGTTTCAAAATCATCCTAATTGAGCAACTTGGAAAAAAATTAGATGCATCTTTCATCAAACTGATTCCCTAGAAGATTAGTTGACTGACAGGTTTTTGGGCCGGGAATGGGTCGTCCAGGCCCGGCATCGCAATACCCGAGACCTGGTTGCCCACTCCCCCACACCTACCCCTTGTTATTATCTCACTCCCCCCACTTCCCCATCACTCCAAGGGGTCTAACAGCAGAAAAATAGATATTTCAACCCAAAAAGAAAATAATTTCTATCACATAATGATAATTTTCCTTTTAAGTTGGAATATTGGTTTTTCTACTAGGCTCGGTAGATCTTTTACATCCAGTAGAATTGTTCTCTTTATTGAACCACACGTATTAAGCATTAAATGTAAATCTGTGTTCTGGTACCACTTTCATCAAATATTCCTAAATATAGTACACTACCTGAAATACAAATTAGTTATGTTTGTATTTTAATCTATGTATTATTTTGATTAAAAAAAACTTTAGTGAAAATAACACCAGAACACAAATTTACATGTAAAATTTGGATAAGTTATCCTAGAAGACACAATGCCAAGAAGACAAATTATCTTCAAAATGTAAGATTTGAATTTGAATAAATATTTTTTTCATTTAAATTTTTTTATGATTTTTATTGAATCTTTATACTTTGTTTCAAATTATCCAAGGATACAAGATCCCATTGGACTTCGGACCATACCAAAGTCGGGTTGGACCAGGCCGACATAGTCTCGACTCATGACCCTACCTACCTATGACACATGCATAAAATGTAGAAACATGTTTCACTTCCACTCTGTATTATTCCTTTTTTTGGTCCATCTGGTTGCATGCAAAAGAAGTTGATGGAGCCATACGGTACAAAGCATGGAGTAGCCACAAACATCTTCCTGTTTATTCACCAACACGATGTTTTTCCCATAAAAGGAATTAAACCAATTTGGGTTCTTCACATAAAGTTGCCTAATTATATCAGTCCACTTTCATGGTAACTTCATAATTTGATCCTTTTAAATTTTAAAAATATTAGAAACAAGTCATCAATGCACCAAGTTTTTTTATCCTTCTAGTAACCTACTAGAAAAGTATATTTGCCAACAGTTGAAATGTGTGTATGAGAGAGAGAGAGAAAGACCAATGATGGAGATGCACCTTGCTAGTAACAACTTCATTGGTAGTCGAAACATAAAAAAAGAAGTGATAAAAACAAAGAAAGGGAACAGATTACCTACTCTTAATAGTCAAAATTAGCTTTTTTGTTCAATTCTCTTCATTTTATAATAAAAAATAAATCAATTCTCCTCAAATAGGAATCAAACCTACAACTAATCTGTTAACAGTTGACTGCTCTATCATTAAGCTACTGAGAAAGAACGGGTGATTGATTCGATATGGTAAAACTCAACTACCATTCTCAACCTATGAACAATGAGCCCGAAACTTTCTGCGTACTCCTAGAACTTTGCATAGTGGCTCCATTTCATACCCATTTCATAAAAAATTTCAAATAGCTCTTTTCACTTTTCATTATATTCTAAAATATCATTATAAAATTATAGTTATAATATACTATGATTATTATTATATAATTTATAAATTATTAGATCTATATTCTAATTTTATTCATTTAATATCTATTTTAAATCATTTGCATAAGAGATGACATTTAAGGTCTTTTTCTTTCTATATATTTAGAGTCTATTTCATAAAGTACATATAAAAATTAAAATTCATCAGATAATAATCAAGAAATTGCAATACAAAAAAAAGAGAAGGATTTTGCAATACAAAAGAAAATCTCTCTCTCTCTCTCTCTCTCTCTCATATATATGTATATCCGTCCTTGCCTCTTTCTCTGGTCCACTCTCATGTGTGCCAAGCTAGGCATCTCTGCCACCTCCCCCAGACCATGCGAGTATAGGTGACCTGACATACTTCTACATCCCACCGGAAAAAAAAACTTTTTGTCCTTTCATACACAGTTCCTGCTGCAGTCACATCACCAGCAAACACCACCTTCCTGCTGGCTGTCAGTTCACTTCGCACCATCACCTTCATGACTTCTCTTTCAGTTCACTTCGCACCATCACCTTCATGACTTCTCTTTCCAGCACCTCATGAGTCTTCGCCGCAGCTGCGCTCCCCCCCCCCTCATGTCTGCACAGCCCATCAGCCACATTCTATTGGGCGTCCACCTCACCCTCTGACCAAGGATTGTCGTCTCGGATCTCGGCTTCATCTCGGAAGCGTGAAAAAGAAGAGATCTCGTGAGATTCTCGAAAAAATCTCGGGAGATCAGATCTCGAATTTCATTTATGCAGAGTATACTTTACCCAATGATTGCCATCTCACATCTATATTTTATCTCACGGAGATTGAAGATAAAAGATCTCAAAAAAATCTCAAGGGATTAGATCTTAGAAATACCAATCAATGTGCATGCTTATGGGGTGTTTGGTTGCATGATAATTGAGGTTTTTATTTTAATTTTTAAAAATTGTAAGAAAACTTGTTAAAAGAGGTGTTTGACAACCATGACAATTTTATGTTTTGAAAGTGATTTTCTTCTTAAACAAAAAAAGAGGGTCTCACCTCTTTCTTTTTTCTTGTGGTCCCCCACTTTATTTGGTCATGTGCGGTGGTTACTCTTTTTTGTAATCACATCCCTCCAAACATGATAATTTTATGTCATGAGTTGATTTACTTTTTATTTTAATACAATTTTTTATCATGAAAGTGTACAAAAAATTATCATGCAACCAAACACCCCATTAGATGTAGAATGTCATATAATATTTTTAAAAAGGACAAGAGAACTTATATTAAATATTAAAATAAGCTGTGAGGGAATTAAAAACGTAATACAGAGATGGTGAACTATTGTTAGCATGAGATATACAAAAGATCTTATGTCAGACCAAAGTTTTATCTTGAACAATATAGATAGGAGATTGATAACATTTTGGGTCAATTGTACATATATAGTTATTAAAATATTAAGCTATGAAATTTTATCAAACAATAATGTTTAGACGAATATTTAGAAGGATTCCATAATAAAATTGACAATATAAGAAGAAAACTTAACAAGATCATCTAACAAGTTGGGGATAATAATAGGCGGAGAAAATCAAGGTATCACAGGTACTACATAGATATTCTCGTTTCGGCGATCTCGTTTTTCGGACGCATGGAAGAAAAGAGATTCTCGGGAGATCTCGAGAGATTCTCGGGAGATCGCATTCCATGCCTCTGACATTCACCTTTCTCATGCACACCCCAACCACCGTCCGACCCCACCAGTACAGCCTTATGTCAGTTGAAACTAGCACCCCCCCCTTCACCTTCAGCATTCTGGCAGCTACCTCCCCTCCAGACTCCCTAGTCCTTCTTGTTTTATGCATGCAAGCAGTGTGCAGTGTGCTAGAGTTTATTAGCACTCAGCCTGCTCATCAGCGATGCACTATTCATTAGGAAACACGTCCTCACATAGATCAACTGCTTCATAGATCCTCTGTGCAGCACACTCCCACATGCAAACCCTATGATTTTTGCTCCATATGATGACCTGACATACTTCTACGTCCCACCTGAAAAAAAAAATTCTTGACCATTCTTGCTCAGTTCCTGCAGCAGTTATCACCAGCAAAGACCACCCTCCTGTTGGCTGTCACTTCACTTCGCACCATCACCTTCATGACTTCTCTTTCCATCTATCGTTTGCAAAATCGGTGGAATCGGATCGGAATCAACTGAATCCGGAATCAGATCAGTCGATCTCGATCTGATTCCCATTTAAAGGATCGATTCAGGAATGAATTCCGCCAAAATCGGTCGAATCGACCTAAATCGGTCAGAATCGATTTGATTCATCTGATTTTCAAAAAGAAGCAGTCGATCCGACAGATTCAACCGGGACAACTTAAGTCCTGGTCTGAATCAATATTAGGCCCGATTTTGTCCCGATGTTGATCCAATTTCACCCCTTTTAGGGTCAATTCCAGGTGTAGACGACCGCTTGGGCTGAGTTGTTGGCAATTCCGGCGGGAGCGAGCGATTCCGACAACTAGGGCTTGTGATTCCAGCCTCCGAAGTGAAGAATCGACGACAATTCAAGCGATTCCTCAGCAATTCCAACGATTCAACATCAATTTCGACAGCGATTACGGCGATTCAATGTCGATTCGGTCGATTCAGTGTCGATTCCGGCCATTCCTTCTTCCGACAGTTGGTCCTTACTCTTGTTGGTGATTCTCCCTCCCCCGAAACTTGGTTTTGATAAATTTTAAGTTCAGATTGACTCCGACACAGCTGATTTTCGCCATTTACTGCATTGTTACCATCTAGAACTGTCCCGTAAAGGGTCGTTCCGGCCCCCCTAGCCCTAACAGTCACTAAATGGGTGACTATCATGGCCGAATAACCCCCTTGGGGGGCTGTCCACACTGAGTAGCCACTTAAGGGGGTTGTTCTATATTAGAAAAATCTCGATTATCTTTTTTGGTTTATTTAATATTTTTAAGTTGTTGACATTGCAGAATTAAATGGCAAAACAATGTGTTCGATGCACCGGCTTTCCGTGACATTGGGTGGGAGCGCGGTCACATGGTGGATATGGAAGAAAAAAGATGCAATATAAATGGTGTAAAAAAGAATTGAATGGAGGAGGGTTTCGATTGAAACAACACATAGTTAGACTTGGTGGTAATATAAATAAAAAAAACGTGACAAGGTGTTTAGGGAGAGCAGTGAAGTTGTAAGGGTTTACATGTAAGGAAGAGCTTCACGGATGTCGATCAGGATGCAACAGAGATGAGTTACATGACGAACTCATGAGTAAAGGAGATGACTATCTGACCCACAAAGGGAATGGGAAAAGAAAAGCTAGGCTTATACTTGAGGATAAGGAGGATAAGTCTTCCACAGACTTTGCGATGAGAAAGGCGAGATATGCAAGTATGCACAGAGAGAGGATGAGGAGAGAAGAAAGGGAGCTGGAGGCTCTAGACCTGGGGATGTTCCATTGTGCCGTTCACAATCTAGTTGACCCTCACCTAGTGAGGGTGTAGGAGTAAGAGAGGGGACATTTGGGCACATCGTCGTTTACATTCCACACATCCAACAACCGCACCACCAGTGGATGACCCCTATTGCTTTAGAAAGCAGAGTGCTTTCCAGAAGACATTAAAGTAAGCATTTAAAGGGATCAAAGTAACTGACACAACTACCAAAAGAGTAATAAGACATATTGTCAAGTTTTCTAACATTCAGGTATAAAATTTACATTGTTAATTTATTTTCTTCAACTTTTTCCTTCATTTTTTAATCTTTACATATATATGTTTATACAGGTATCCCTGCACATGTATCCACTAGCCCCTACATTTAGACTATGGTAGATACTATAGCTGAGGCTAGACTGGGATGAAAAGTCTAACAACCGAGACATATATGGAGTTGGCCTAGAGGAGGACGTAGAGGAGCTGAAGTCATAGATAGATAGTTTCAAGCTGGTTTGGAAGGAGAGGGGCTGTACAGTGACGTGCAATAGATGGATCGGCATTATAAAAAGATCAATGATTAATTTCTTGATTTACTGTTCAGATGGCATCACATTTTTTATGTCAGTAGATACTTCTGGTCAAATTAAAAATACTAACTATATATTTTTTTGATGGATGCAGTTGTAGAGAAGATTAGTGAGAAGAATGTTATGCAAATTGTGACTGATAATGAGCCATCTCACAAGGCTGCGGGAAGAAAATTGATGAAGAAGAGACACCTCTTTTTTTGGGTTCCTTGTGCTGCATATTATTTTATAGATCTTATGTTGGAGGATAGTAAGGAGCCATCAGTATCTACACTTGTTGGTCAGGCACAACTTATCTCATCTTTTATTTATTCGCATCCCCATTTGCTCCATATTATGAGACAATACATAAAGGGGCACAATCTCATTAGGCCTGGGTCCACAAGATTTGCAACAAATTTTATTGTCTTGGAGAGTTCACATATGCATAGACATGCAATGGTGTAGTTCATTGCATCCTAGGAATACATAATGTACATGGTTAATTTGCATAAAAAGATGAATCAATTAGCGATCATGGCTCAGACGAAGAGGTACATTGTGGACAAATATTTCTAAGAGAGGATTCAATATTATTTAACCATCATTGAGCCACTGGTAAATGTGTTGAGGTTAGTGGACTCATATGATAGAAATTAGATGGGAAATTTTACGATGCAATGAACAAGGCAAAGTTGAGGATAAAAGAGAAAAATTCTAGAGGCTACAAGAAGTGGTGGAAAATTGTTGATGATAGATGGGTGTGTGAACCTCTTTTTTTCACGCGTCTGTTCTTAGAAAGAAAGACATTTGTCGCTACCCCTGACTTTTTTTTAGGAAAATAGGTGATATCCTAAAAATATTAAGTAGTCCAGTGATAGTCTAAAAGTAATAGAACCGAGGTTCGGGTTTTTTGAAATTTTCATTTTTTTACCCTTCTTCGCCGGATGGTGCGAATATCCGGCGTTAGCTTACATCGAGCAATGGCTCGAACGCCTTTGATTAACCGTCGCGGCAACCTGTGTTTGGAGACATGCATGCCCACAAAATAAAGTGAACTCAAAAGGGCAGCAGCCTTTTAGGTCCGATGAGATGCAAACCGATTTGTTCGGGTTGATTTCATTTGTTTGTTGGTTGACTTGAAGTCGGTTTTGAGGATTTTGGCTTTTTGAATCGATTTGTTTGTTGTTTATTTTGGTTTCGGTTTGGCTTTTAGGTTTGTTTTGTTTTGAATTTATTTGATTCAATTTGTTTTGATTTTAATTTTGATGTATTTGAAGTGCTTTAAGCATGTTTGGATTTTCATTTGGTTGGTTTTATAAATTTTCAGATTTCTAAATTTTTTTTTTTAGGTTGATTTTGATCCATTTTTGGGTGTTTGGAATGTTGTTTGTTTGGTTCCTTTTGAAAAGGTTGATCTTTGTCATTTATTTAAACAAGGCTTGGAAGATTTTAAGTGAATTTTCAGATTGCTAAAACCAGATTTTGAAGTTGGTTAGAATCTGTTTTTTGGTAGATTGTTCAAATCTGATTTTTTTGTTTGCAGATTTAATTGAAATCTGATTTTTTTGAGTTGACAGATTTAATTTGAATCTGAATTTTATCTGTTTTGGATTCGGTCAAAATCTGATTTTTTGGTTTAATGAGTTTCAAAACCGGTTTACTCCTTTGTTGAAGATCGGTTGTTGGGTTAAATCGATGTGAGTTCAAGTTTAAATTTCAGATTTCTTTTAATTCTGATTTTTTATTGTTTTGATTTTCAGATTTGATTTAATTCTGTTTTTGTTTGAATTTTTAGATTTTATTTTCTATTTTTGATTTTCTGTTTGAATTTTCAGATTAGGTTTGAAATGATTTTTATTTTTGGTTTGGCGGTTTGCATCGCCTCCGACGGTGCCCACTTTCATGCATCTCATAGTTGACATAGAAGGTCACTTTCATTTCATATGTGGTGAAGTACAATGATGTAAGAAAAGATAGACAATTCTTCCCCCAACATAGGTTCTTCACCAATTCTGGAAAATTTCGGCACGACGACAACATGCCGGTCATTTCCAACTTAGTGAAGTTTTACCCATCCAAAATAGCCAGCCTTAACTTAGCCATATTGGGGGAAGGATCGCTGGCTACGGGAGCATGCCCGCGCCACCGTCCGGATCGACATTCCGGGGCGGACCCGAGGGGAGTCGTCCAAGGTTGGAGTCCCCGCGAAGGGTGGATCTCCTTAATTTAATATTGCTTTCGCATTCTGAATTTTTATTTGTTCATTTTTTTGAAACAAGGCCATGGAGGCCGGTTCAATTTCATCGGCGTTCCGAGCCGGCCTTCAATCTTCATAGGCCCGCCGGGCCTGTCTTGGACTGTTTTGGGCCGGAAGGGCCTGTTTGAAGAGCTGTTGCACTGCTGGAGCTGCTGGGTAGGACCGACTTGGAAGGCCACCCGGCTATGCCCTTGGCCCGTCGGACGGTTTCCAAGGGGTGCCGGGCCGTCACCGTCAAGCTGGCCCACATTCAAACCGCTGTCCACTGCTTCACTTCACCTTTGCAGAACCTGTTTTGGGAGTTTTCTCCCTTGCTGCAGCGGCATAGAGTATGGGCAGAAAAGGCTGAAAATAACCTGTTTTGGGACTACTCAAAGGGGCAACTTCGGACCTGTTTTGGCTTGCTCAAGGGGCAATAGAACAGGGGCATTTGAAGGTACTCCAAAGGGAACCAAAATAAGATAGCAAGGGTAGCCACAAAGGGGCTGTTTTGAGTAAGAGAAATGAGGATTCGCCCGGAGTAGACTTGGCCCGTCGGACGGTCTCCAAGAATCCCCGTGTCATCCACCCTCACCTAGGGCTCTAATAAGTGCCACAAAGGGGCTGTTTGTGACCGGTTTTGGGGGTCCGGATGTGGGCTGGACAGGGGCCTGAACAAGGGTGTATTTGGGTGGCTGCAGGAGGACCGAGATGGGTCTGCGCAAGGGCATTTGGCTGGACCGAAAGTGGACCTGCAGGGGGTCTGCTAAATGGGCTGAACAGATCCTGAATTGGACTGGGCAAGGGCCAGATTTTGGGCCTGATATGTGGGCTCGGACTGGGCCTGTAGAAGGGCCAGCAGGTGGGCCGGACAGGGGCTATCCATGGGCCTGGATTGGGGGTACCTGCAGGTGGTTTAAACCGGGTCAGATAGGGACCGGATATGGGCTTAACCTGGGCCTGCAGGTGGGCGGTTATAAGCCTGATGGTAGGTCTGGAAATGGGCCGAAATGGGGCTCTTTTGGGCCTTGATCGGGGCTGAGACCAGGTCACAAGGGGGATGGGTTTTTTTGGCTCCGGTCAAGGGGATTGCAGTCCAATCTAGGGGGTTCGAATGGACTGGAAGAGGGCATTTTTTTGAAGACGGATAGGGGCAGGGAAGAGCAGGTAAACTGCCAGAAAGAAAGCTAAGGGGCTACGTGGAAGCCAACTATCCCTTCTTACCTTGTCCTCTTCCTCTCTTCTTCTTCTCCTTTCTACTGGCAGCAGGTGGCAGGCGCAGTAGCAGACCGGCAGCCTGTCGGCGCTTCAAACTCCCCCCCTCATGCTGGTGCGCCCTCCTCTTTTTATAGGAGATGGGGGGGGTATGAAAGGGCAGGCCAGGTGGTGTACGTACATGGCTGTTGGCCTCCCCCATGGTGGTTACTCCATTTAATCCCATTAAGGCTGCTTTATTGGCTGGCTAACCCTTCACCTTCCCCCTTCATAAAACTGTTCAAATTGATAGGGAGACAGGTGGCTGGCGTGGCTGGGCTGCTGAGGTGGCAGAATAGCCAGTGTGGCACGTTCACACCAGGACTGTTCAGATCTAGGCCTGCAGGTGGGCCAGCGGGTGGGCCTGCAGGTAGCCGCGGCCCAGTCTCCCTCCTCTGTTGTGGGCTGTGCGCAGGGTTCTTCCATGGGCCAGAATTTACCCAATTATGGGCTTGCCGACCAGAACACATATTGGGGTGCCCAATTGGGCCTGATTTAACTCAATTATGGGCTATCCACCCTACGCTTAAGTCCATTTCTTCTTTGGCCCAATTGTCTGTTTTTTTTGAAAAATCTTGACGCCAACAATGGGACAAGACATTGCATCAAGATGTGCATGCAACAGATATTTTTCACTAACTTTAATTTCAATATTCTCCTTTCATGGTCAAATGTATGTCTTTATCTTACATTATGTGTTCAATGCAGGATATTTCTTAAACACCAAGATCCAATATGAAGGGAATATGTCCAATGACAATGAGGTGGCGATGGGTACATTGGTAGTCATTAGAAGACTTTCCATAACTTTACAAGATAGGACAGAAGTTGAGTTAGAAGTAAGCTATAAATAAACATTGAACTTGTTTTTAAAAAACAAAGTAAATTCCTAACTTTGTAACAATTATCTTTTTTTTAGATGCAATTATACAGGATAAGGGTCAGAGTGTACTCAAATCCAGATCTAAGATACTCTTGTGATAAGGTGTCTCCAAGTATGTAAATCTAAGTTGTAATAATTTATTGTTAAGTATATGCTTATTTGACAATACAAACAGTTTGCCTTGCTTTTGCAACTGAATGGTGGGTGCAAGTGAGCACAAAAAGTGAATGGAATCCACTAGCTTCCATTGCCATGCGCATTTTGAACCAGAGCAACAGTTCTTCTCATTACGAGAGGAATTGAAGCACCTTTAGCCTTATTCACACAGATAAAAAATATATTGAGGTCTGAGAGGTTGGACAAGTTGGTGTTATGTCACTACAACATATACTTGCGGATCAAGAACATCAAGGCCCGCCAAAGGTTGACAGAGGAGAGATTTGCAAGATTTACAGGAGAGCCTTATGAAGAAAGAGTTGTTTCAAAGTCACAGGTGCTTTAAGAGGTGGATGTAGACACCATTTTTCAGGAGAAACATTCACTTACTACATGGTTAGAGGAGAGGAAAAGGAGGGCACAACCAAAGTTTGACCCAGATGATTGTGGGACTGAAGGGGAGCTTGATGATGTTATAGGTGAACCTATAGCGGACATTGTACCACCCCCAACTTCAGCCCCACCCCCAGCTACAAAACATATTCCAAACAAAAACAAAGCAAATGGCACACAAGCCACATAAGCCTTTTGCAGTATTGAAGAAGATTTATCAGCATGGGTTGGGCCTTAAGACTTCAGCTCATGTAAAAGAAGAACCTAAAAAGAGGAAGTTAGAGGTCAAGTGATGCCATATCATTGGAAGTAGTGATACGACCTCTAAGGATGATGAGAAAGAGTGCATGCCACCCACCCAACCTTTATCGCCTTCATATAGAAGAAGTGGTGATGGTGGTGGTGGTGGTGGTGATGAAGGAGAAGGAGGATCCAGGGGAGGGGGATTCGGAGAAGAAGGTGATGCTTCTACTTCTAGTGCACGTACTAGTGGTACAGGTGCATCTGACTTAGGCTCTAAGCAACATTCTAGTGGGAGAAGTCAATGCTAGCATCAAGAGTATTTTAATGAGTATGCAGCAACTTATTATCCAAAGCCAAAGATTGCTTCTCCTTCAACTTTTCAGTCATATTATTCAGTGGATACTCTTTATGAGACAACTCATGATTTTAGTCAGATGGCTGAATCATTATTTTCATATGGACCCCCAGGCCCTGCAATGATCATGAGAAATAATAATGAATGTGATACTTCCAAGCAAACTGAAAATGATGATAACACCTAATATCACCAATTTTGATGAAAGGTATATCATTTGTATGAATGATTGTGTCACTATCATCTGTCATCATGGAATGCCGTCTCATCGAGATTTAACAAGATCTTTCGAGATTCTCATCCTCGCTAAAAAGCCAATAGCCGAGATCGCCAAGATCTCGCCCCACTCAACACCCCATAATCCGCAACTACTTAGCACCCTAAGAGAGAGTGCTACATGTCATATAGAAGAAAGAGGAAAAGGATGAGTCAATAGTCAATCCTCTAAAGTAAGGAAAAAATAACTTCTATAAGTTGCACAAATCATGTTATATATATTCTCTATAAAAGTATTTTTTTTGCATTAACATCTAATATTTTGAAGTTTACAGAGACCAATATATGAAATTGTGTAGTTTCTGGACTAACATTTAATTAGTTCAAGCATGGAATGCGTGGTCGTGACTCGGGTCGTGACTCGGGCCCGACTCGGTTGGTTTTTGGGCCTGCCAACCAACACAGTCCCGACCCCACGACCTCGACTTAGTAGATGTTTTAAAATTATTATTTTATTATTTTTATATTGCAACCCCGGCTGACCTTGACCCGACCCAGGGGCCAGGTCTCGACCTCTGCTGACCTAGGTCAGTTTGGGTCCAACCAACCTGGTACCGACCCCCGACCCCACCTACTTTGAGTTCAAGTATAGAAGTTAAAACCAACTTAAGGGATAATGCTAATTAATGTAAAAATCTTAGAAGCATAAAAAGACATGCAACAAACAGCCATTCATATGCCAAATTCTAAATTTCACAACTAATGTACTTACTGAAGAGAATGACCAAAAAAATCAGATTTCAGAAGCATGACAAAGAGCATGCAGACGCAATCATTATCCATTTTCATGATGCCAGGTAATTAACATTCTCTCAATTTTCTGCAATGGCATTGGTCAAAATCGTGGTTACCTTCTCAAGTTTGGTATGAGCAGCATGATGTGCAAGAAATCAGATTTCAGCAGGTTATATGTCCTTTCTTTTCTAATATAGGGAATTTCTTTGTTTTGTTTGCTTATTGCACTTTGTGAAACCTCAAATCGATAAATATATAAAAATGAGTGGTATTTATTGTATGGCATAGTTTGAAAATTCATTTAACTTTTATTCATTTGGGAAATGAACTTTCATTATCTCATCTTTGGCTACTATGAAAGTACATGATATTTCATAGAAAATATTAGCCAAAATATGTGGTATGCATATAAAATATGTATGTCGAGGTTAGGGTTCATAAAGTTTGTCTTTGGACCTCTCTCCATCGGAAGTTGCGAATTTCCGATGTTAATTACATCGAGATTCTCGAACACCCTTGATTAACTGTCGTAGCAACTCGTATATGAAAGAAAACATTCATCCACAAACACAATCATATGGGAGTTATAACCCATAAAATTAATGGAATGTGAACTTAGTATTTAAGTTCAATTTGGCTCTTGGATTTATGTTTTATGGGGTACGTGTAAGGATTCCCACATGTTAAGGTTTATATTCCTTAACTATATCAACATACCTTATGTGAGATTAGCTCTGTCAACATATGTTGGATTATTAAAGCTAATCTAGATCCGAGCATGTTCAGGTCAAATTCTATAAGTAAAAAATGAAATCTGTCCACATATGCCATTTTATGGTCTAAGTCCTTATGCCTTGACTTAGCATGTGCTCATAAATTTTGGAGAAACCCAAGAGAAATATATATATAAACTTGATTGGAATATATATATGCTTGGATTCGGAAAAGGACCGTGGTCTTCTCTCCTGTTTATCTAACCATGGGGTTATTGGGGATATCCTAGGCTTAGGTAGTTGGATACCCTCAAATTCCAAGTGAAATGGCATATGCGCCTTATCATTAGACATGGTACAATCTGATTTAGATTGCTCATGGTTATGAGTCTTATGACTGAAATCTATGACTCAGAAGTCCTTAATCCAAACACCTTATATGCCTATCCCCCTCTGGCTTGGCCAAAGGTACATTAAAGTACTGGCCCTAAAGAGATATATTCCTAGGATGTCCCGGGTTTAGGACTTATTCAGATTTTAAGTTCAGAAATTGTTCCAAACTTATCCTTCCAAAAAGTTCATACATGGGTTATGGGCTCTTGCTCTTGTCTTAGGTGTTGATGGGTGAAAGCTCTGGTTTGCCATATATTTGACATAAACAATTAGCCTGAACAATTAGCTCCTAATTGTTGCCGGGACTTAACTTCAAATCTGCCCCTATACTGCCTTATCCTAAATCTTGACATACCCGACTTAGGATTTATCAAAAATCATTATTCGGATTCTGAGTTTTGAATTTAGATTCATAACTCATTTCCCCCTTAGACTTAACACCCGGACTTCACCAGAATTTTATTTAAATTAAGCCCTGCTTATCTATGGGCTCTAGACCTTGACTATTATCAGCCATGCTCCCGAGCGACCAACTTCTAAATGCCACATGGGTTCGGGTCTATATCTGACCCTGACAGTGGTTATAGGATGGTCATGATTTCATGCCTTAAAGTCTATTCTCGATAGATACTTTATCCATCTTGTATAGAGCCTGAAATATCGGATGTCATAAGGTTCATTTGGACCAAATGTACATAGATTCAAAGCCGGGACCTTCTCCATCCACCCTTAGCACCTGGACTTGACTATGGTTCAGCAAAAACTCTGTCGAAACCAGGTTCTGCTTGCATATGGGTTATGGACCCTTGCCTATCTCCTTGGGGTCCTGGATACTTAGGATTTATACAATTGAATTCAAAATCCGGAATTCAATGGCCTGGATCTGAACACTTGGCTGTAAGGATTCGGATCCAGAGTTGATCCTGAAATTGACCTTAGATTGATCACTATCCGGCACTGAACCATATACTAGGATCTGTCCTATGATAGATATTAATTCTGCTTTAAATGAAGCCTGAAACCTTATGCGAAACAAGGCTTGTATGAACCTGAGATGCCTGTCATTTAAGACATCCAAATTCGGCTATCACTCTGCCATATAAGACCTTTGCATAGGCCATGGAATATTTACCTTAGCCTTTACCACAAGCCCTCAATGATCCGATTATGTTCAGATCTAAAGCCAGCTAAAAGGACTCTTTATCTGCCCCTTGGACCAGCTGATGCTAGGGTCAAAATTCAGGGAGTTGAAATAGATGGCCTATGGCCGAGAGGCTCAGGTCATCACATAAGGTAAATTGAAATCTCCTGATTGGAACCTTGATATGAGGGTTTCAGATTTGAGAAACTATTTTGATGGTGAGTCCCATAATTCCCCTCCTTCTTTTTGACTTGCAAACACTCATTTTTATGAAGCCTAGATGACTGCTCTATTTGTTTGGGATTTAACTCCTTGCAGTCCCCAAATAAATGTTTTTATTTTAAAAGCCCTCATTTGTATATGTTGATATATGCACCATAAGTCATACACTGTTATGATAGATAAGACTAACATGCTCCGGAGTCTTAATGCTCCGGCTTGTGATAGATGAGGTCTGATTGAATCAGACTGTGCTTGGACCTGAATTAGGCATTGGAGGCTTGATTCTGTTCAGCCTTAAGATTCAGGCTCTAGTTTAGGCTAGTACTCATATGCCCAGCCTCCCATTCATTATCAGATTTAAGAACAGCCCTCTCCTATTTATTTTGAACAGGTAGATCAGAACCTAGACGTCTAGGTCCTAAAATTAGGTCTTCAATCTGTCTGAAACCCGAAGGTTAGAATTCAGTCCAATCTATTGTTAGACTGTATGTACTCCCTGCTCTCTTATGTTCGGAATTAGCTCCTTCAATCAGGTTCTTATAAATCATACATATATATAAGCGATGGTCCTAGATCACCATCATATATGTTTGATTGATGCCATATGGTGTATAACATATTCTTGTATTGGTGGGATTTAACTATAACCCCAGCTTCATCATATCAAGGTCGTCTCACCCTCTTGGAAGTACATATCTCTATACATAAGAAGGAGCTACTCATCTTATAGGGGTTTGACCCGCAATTAGCCTTTTCTACTGTGAGATAAACCAAAGGACTGCACATATCATTTCAGCCCTATCCGGGACATATACATTGAGCTAGACCCGAAGCTAGGCCACAATCATGTGCTGCTATGAATCTGTCCATGGGCACTCTCGGCCTCCTGATTTCATGATCAGTAGATAATTCATTCACAACTTGTGCATGTTTTGTGCTCATCTATCATTGAGTCTTCAAGGCCCGGCTCGCCATTCTCTCCTCATATCCATTCCTCTGTCAGGGCTACCCGGGGGATCTTTGGTTCATCATGTGGGTTCCAAAGAGGCCGGGTATAACCCTTCTCTATCTTGAGGGTATAAAATGTCCTTCAACTTCTGCTGAAATGACAAGGTTCTGAGAATTTCATCTTCCAGAATTCCAAGGCCAAGGGAAGCTCTAGAGAGGGGGTCGAGAAGAGAATCAAACTTGTCCATAGTATTCATATGTATATATATAAAAAGACTTCATACATGGTGGAACAGAAATGTACCCCGGGGGGAAACAGAATGGACCCAATCATGGGGGCCAAACAGTAGGTTGAGATATGGCTTACATATATCCAGGAAAATGGTCATCAATTTGGTATTATTCTAACCAAATGAATCCATCCAAGACTCTAGTCCTTAGCTATTTCCTTGATGTCCGGGAGATGAGAGTTTCCTATAGGCCTGACCTCTTGGTTTATTATATTGAAATATGTGGGAATGTGAGGGTGGATTTCAGGTTAGAAATGGCAATCATATGGGCCCGCGGGACTCTAACATTTGTCTAGGCATTTCCGACCCAACCAAGGTGATATCCTAACAATATTGGGAAGGGATCATGGGCATTGGGTAGTCAATGGATATGGTATTTGAATAGGGATGGATGGGGTGATAAATATTGAATTGTCAATGAGCATGGTGTTTAGAGAAGGACGGATGGAGTGATGGCCATGGTACCCTACCTTGTAACCTTCAAACCCTGCACTTATCCTACTGCAGAACAGTGGCCGCAAGTCCTTCAATTGCTTCCTCTCTTTGATGCTCCGGAGATGCACTTGATTCCTCTGCTGAAATAGCTCTGATAGAACCTCCCCACTTCTCTTTTTGCCTCTCCTTTCTTCTGCCTCTCCCCCAACAGCTTCTCATGTGCGGAGACTGCCCCTTTTATAGCTAGCTGGATGGGTGCTATTCACCCGAGAGAGAGACTGGGGTCGTGCAGTGTAGGCATGGAGAAAGTGGGGCCATGTTCTCCTGAACGTGGGGAAGGTGGAGCTTGACCAAGTCAAGGCTGGGAGGAGATGCATCGTAGGGTGTAGATTAGCTTTGATTTTCTCCTTGGCCTATTTTCTGATTATCCAAAGGATCCCGACCACTGATTGGCCTCAGCTATGGGCATCTTTTCCATTGATCCAATGAGCTCTCTTGATGGGCTCATCGCATAGTAAATAAGCATCTCAGCCCTTGATTAGATGCCCCCGGATTTTTACTTGATGGCTCAATCTATACCTTCCATCCATCAGTTCTGTAAATGGCAGATTATCTCTCATCCGTTGATTAATTGGAGCTAGGCATTGTAGTCCACGTGAAGGGAATTAAACCCATCTAATCAAATATCCAATAAGGCTGGATCCGGTGGGTATTATCCTACTAAGGATCCAATTAGGCCATCTTGTTATACCGTTGGGGATCCAAGAATATTAGGAACCCAAATAGCTTATCCGACAGCTAATCTTGGCCTTTAAATGAATAAACTCTTGATCCTAGCCCTTCATTTGATGGATTATCTCAAGTATTTGGCTCATCCGATTGATGGATGTTCCATTTGATCCTAGCCACTGATCCTCTTATTGGATATTAATCCTATTAAGGATCCGGGAAGGCCTTGACACCCGGCAATTAACCTTGCCCATGGTTTATTTATCGGACACCCACTAAGGCTGGATCCATTGGACATTATCTCATTAAGGATCCAATAAGGCCAACTTGGTGTACCGTTGAGGATCCATGAGGATCAGGGTCCATTTGACTTGTTAATTAGCCAATCCTGGCCATTGGATGCTCTCGGCCTCCACCTTGGATCTCTTTTGAATTCCATAGGCTGTTTTCCCCCCGCAGATCATCCTCTCTATAGATTTTTGTTTAGTCTCCTAGTTGGAGACTAATTCTTCCATCTGCGAGTCTTTTTTTAGCTGGTCCTCTTCCTCCTTCCATCGTACCTTCTCATCTTAACAGGTTTAACAGCCATCTGTCCCTGCCAAGAGAAGCCACCGGACCTGCTGTTTGGAGATCTTGGGTGCCCTTGTCTTCTTCTTGGTGTTGATCCGTGGAGGTGGACAACAGCTTAGTCATATCCGGGTGAGCATACTTAGTAGATTTCCCTCTTCAGCTTTGTGCATTGATGATTTTCTCCTTTTCTCTCCATCGGACATTGTGGTGCTATGCTTCCTCTTCTATTTTCTGTCGGCAGCACCTCAATTGTCCCATATCATGCCTTCCCTTTTTATAAGTATACATGTAGCCGGCTGTATTGGGATGTCCTAGTTTATCATCGTGATGGGGATAGATCATTGCAATTATTGATCTTCAACGAGGAATTCCTAGTAAGCGCGAGTCATCAGCTCGCGTTGACTACGTCCCTGCCCTTTGTAGACACCGCCCGTTGCTCCTACCGATTGAATGGTCCGGTGAAGTGCTCGGATCGCGGCGATGCGGGCGGTCCGCCGCCCGCGACGTGGCGAGAAGTCCACTGAACCTTATCATTTAGAGGAAGGAGAAGTCGTAACAAGGTTTCCGTAGGTGAACCTGCGGAAGGATCATTGCCGTTCCCGACCAAACGACGGTACACCGCGAACTGTCCGCGCCCCTCGCCGACGTCGGAGGGCACACGACCCCCGCGCGTTCGAGCCGTTAACAATCCACCCCCGGCGCGGCATGCGCCAAGGAATACGGACACGAAGATGCCCACGATCCGAAACCCGCTCGGGGGACGGGGCGTGGAGCGCCTCATGTGCGGAGATCGAAACGACTCCCGGCAACGGGGCTTGGCACCTTCATATGCCACCCTTGGTCGGGGTCTTTATCAATTTCCCCTCTGTTTTGTGAGACAGAATATATGTCTTACAAGCATATGTATATATGAATGTATTTGAGGACTCGGCTTCTTCATGTGCCCGATAGGGTCTTCTTCCAACTTTCTGTTGACAGCATGCCTCCTGTCCTATGCCATGTCTCAAGCATACATAAAATCGTAGGTATTGAGGTATTCTCATTGAAGAAGCATGCTTATTTCCTTGTTTCTCCTCTTGTTTTGTATGCAAGGACCTAGCTTCTTCATAGGCCATCATTGACCGGGGTTTTTATTAAAACCTTTGGAGGGCCTTCTGCTGTTTGAACAGGAGCCTATCAACTCCTAGATAGGTGAACTCCTTCAATCTATATGATGATCCGGAGGTGTGGGATGTAAGACACTCCCGGCCTTCCTTATTCCCCTTTCCATTCCCTTGCTCCGGGGTCACCTATTGGCCCTTCTTTAATCAGCAGGGGGTTGGAATACACATGAAAGTTTTTTGTTTTGTTTTCTTGGTATGTGCCTAATTGGATTAGGCTTTGAGTCCCCCTTGTGTATTCACACCCAATTATGCATATCCGGCCTTAGATATATGAACTTGACTCCTTCTTTGATTCATATACCGATGGTAGGCTATAGGGAATTAAGTATTTTTATTCCCTATTGCTTCATTTTTCTTTCTTCCATCCTCTCATCTCATGGTGCCTAAGAGTGCACATAAGGTTCTTTTTATTTCTGCCATGTGCCTAATCCGGTTGGGCTTTCAGCCTCTCTTCTTATCCTATCCGATTATGTATGGGTCTGGGAGGGGTATATCTTCTCTAATACATGACTAGCCTCGAGCATATATGCTAGATTTTAATTAGATCTCCTCCCTCCTTTCTTTTTCCTTTTTGAAAGTCCTCTTCCATCTTGATGCTATATTAAATAGCCGTTGCTAAGATTTTAGGTGCCAACACACTTATAAACATATTTCAGTGTTGTTATTAGAATCAAGATATTAGTAGTTATTAGTTATCACTATTAGACATATAACCTGCAAAGAACTGACTATGGTGATGATGAAGGAAAAAAAACAGTAGTCACGTGACTGTGGATAAGGCACAGCAAAAAACATAATATTTTCCAGGAAGATCTATATGAAACTTCGATTTTGTTCTCTTCAAGAGAAGATAGAAGTATGTATCTCCTTCCGGATTGCTTGGAAAAATAAGTGATAACTTGTAAATTTATTAAATAGTCCGACGAAACGTTTTAAAAAATATATAGAACAGTGGTTATCGGATTCTGTGAAAATGTTTTGTTTTGACCACTCTTCATCGGATGGTGTGAAGATCCGATGCTAGATTACATTGAGCAACTACTTGAAAATCCTTGATTAACTGCTATAGCAATATGTTTGTCGAAAGTACACATTCACATAAAACAAATAAACTCAAATGGAGAGGTAGCCCCACGGGCTCAATGAGATGCAAACATCTTGGTTTATGTTTGTTTGAAGTTGATTTTTAATTGAATTCGAGTTTGTGTTCAGATTTGATGTTGACTTGAATTTTATGTTCAAGTTTATGTCATTTTGTCTTGTTACTTTAATTTGGGGTTTGGTTTGATTTGAATCCCAAATTTGGTTGGAATTATTTTGTTTCGGTTTTTGGAGTTTAGTGAGTGAATTAAAATGTTTTAGAATTTAATTTACCTGATTGACATGTTTTAGATGAGATATTTAATTATCTCTTCCTTGTGTCGGTTTGTGTTTTTTATGCCAGTTTGAATATTTAGAGTTTTAATTTGGCTTATGTTTGGCTTAAATGTTTTGTATGTGTTTTGGTTCATTGATTTAAAATTTGATTTGTTTTACAATTTGATTTTTATGTTTTAAGGTTGATTTTAGCATTTTTATGCATTTTGAATGTTGTTTATTTAATTCTCCTTGAAGATATTTATTTGTCACTTAAATTAGAATTTAATCCATAGATTAAGTGATTTTTAAATAATTTTCATATTTTTAAATAGTTTGTTTTAAATGTTTTCATATTTAAAAAAGTGTTTTTAATGTTGTTTTATGTTTGTTTATTTTAGTTTGGTTCACATCTCTTCAAATCCACCGGGTTAGCATTGAATGCCCCAAACTAGAACATCGGCCTCGACACTTGAACTTCCTTTCATTGATTATATGTTCGAACATGAGTACATTGGTCAGCATGTATGTATGTCGGTTGGCATGTCGGTACATTGGTTGGCATGAAAGTAAACTCAAGCAAGCATGATGACATTCCTTCCCCTGTGTATATCTTCAATAGATCTATGGGAGGGGTCGGCATGACGGCGTGCACAATCCACCCTTGATCGAATCAGCTTTACCTTCTTAGTACTTTAAGTCTTTCAACTTCCTACATTGGGGAAAAGATGTGTCGACAATGGGAACCGGCCCATGCCGTTGTTCGGGTGTGACGTATCAGGACGGACCCAAAATACCCATCCAAGGTGGAGCACTCAAGAAATGAAATAACACCTTAATTTAATTTCGATTTCGTGTTCCAAATTTAATCAAAGTTCTTTTTTTGGGGTCCAAGACCCATTGGGTTGGTTCTTGTCCTTTCGGCCTGGTTGGTCGGTTTTCTAGTCTTGTTGGGCTCGGTTAGCCAACTGATAGGGATCCGATCCGGTCCATTTTAGGGTTTATTTGCATTTACGTCCATTTGGACATGTTTGTAAATATTTGAGTTTTATTTGTGATCTTTTCTTTTTATTTGGGTCCTCAAGAGGACATGTATGTAATTAGTCATTTATGATGCCTTATTTTTAATGGGCTCCTCTATTTAAGAGGGCCACTTGTTGAATGAAGGAGAGAGTGTTATTGTCCAATTTTTGGAACCCTAGGGGCTGCCCCCTTGTGCTGGGGCGCTGCCCCTTCCTCTTCACCCCCTCCACGATGGAGGTCGTCCAGCTCCACCTCCGGTGCAGACCGGTCCCTTCGCGACCCTCCGGCGTGGGTGCCTTCTCCTTCTCCTCCGTCCAGCAGCCTCCGAGCCATTCATTCCCCTTTCCCCCTTCACTGGTTCAATTCGGAGCCCTATCGACACCATTCGCCTCCGTCTCCGACCGTTTCGACGTCTCCGACGGCGTCGATCACCACCCCTCCGTCCACCCCCGCCTCCGGCGATCCCCGGAGTACCTCCATCCACCTCATTGGTCCCATTTGGGCCCCTATTAGACGGAGAAGAAAGGAGGAGGAAGAAGGGCCGCGTCTGCGGCTCTGTCCGTGCGCGCGGCCCGTTAGGGCTCAGGTGGTCTCACCCCCCCTCCCTTCGTCCTCAGGAGGCTAGAGGACGACGACGACGGTGCCCACGGCGCCGTTGGAGGCCCCCTTCCCCTCCGGCGGCGGCGAAGACGACGCCCGGCGCCGCTGCCGACGCCTGCCTCTTCCGCCCGCCGCGGCCGCCGCGGACGACTCCGCGCGAACCCCCGCGCTCGAGGTCGGCCCTCCCCCCTGTGCTGCCGGCGTCGACAGCGGCGATGGAGCCCCACCGGCTCCCCCTTCCCCTCCAGCGACGGCGGCCTCCGCCGGCTGCGCCCGCCTCCGCCTCCGGTCCCCGCAGTCGAAGCCGCGGCCGCAGCCCCTGGGAGCCCTCGCGAGCGGGCGCTCGCGGTCGATGATGCCCCGTGGGGGTACGCGGCACCAAAAGCGCCGGCCGCGTCTCCTCTCCCCGCGGCCAACCGCGCGGGACCACGACCCCCCCCGCCCGCTTAAGTCGCAGGCGAACCGGGAACCTGTTCGCCCCGCTCGCCCGGCCGGCCCGCCTTTCACTCGAACCGGCACCGGTTCGTCCCCAGACCCGGTTCTAGGTCCGGTTCAGCCCGGTTTAGGCCGGTTCAGGGCCGGTTCGGCCCGGTTTGACCCTCCAGAGGCCGGTTCAGGCCTTAAACCGGCCGGTTCAAGCCATTTTGGGGCCAGTTCAGGCCCGTTTTGAGCGGTTCAGGCTTGATTCGACATGTTTTGGGGCCCGTTTTGACCGGTTAAAGCCCAGTTTTGCATATTTACTGTTTATTTAGGTCATTTTGAGCTCCTCCACGGTCCGCTGCAGCGCCACGTCGCCAGTCCATCCCGCATCACCAACTTTGTACTTTGTGGGCCCGGATGGCCTGTTTGATGCCCCATTCTTCACCTTGTGCAACATGTTTTAGGTAGGAAATTGAGGGCCCGCCCGGGTAAGACTTGACCTGTCACAGATTTTAAGAACACCCGTACATCGCCCTCACCCTAGGTTCTAAGAGAAGATGGAGATGGAAGGTTTTAAGGACCTATTTGGGGATTGGATATGGGTTGAAAAGAATGGCTGTTCGGGGCTGTTTTGAGAAACTGATCGGGACCTATTGTGGGGTCCACATGAGAGATTGTGTTAGGAGACCGATCGGAGCCTATTTGGGGTCCGAACAGAGTGAAAATGGACTGAAAACAAGGCTAAAACAAGGGTCTGATCAGGACTGTTTAGACTACCAGTCTAGACCTATTGTGGAGTCCACATGGGGAACTGTATTAGGAAATCGACTAGGACCTTGTTGGGGTCTGAACATGGGCTGTGGCAAGGGGTTTAAACCAGGACAACATGGGACACAGTTAAGGGTAGGAGTGAGCCGCAAGCGGGCTGAAATGGTGGCCAAACAGATCCTGTTTAGGAGGCTGTGCAAAAGGTATTTTAGGAGGCTGTGCAAGGGAGTGTAAGGGGCCGCAAAAGGGGGGCGCTGCGGTAGGGCCTGCTATAGAGAACTAACTGGGCCAGAAATCGGGTGCAACCGGACTGTTTTAAAAGGCAAAAAGGGGACCAAACAGGGGGCTGTTGCAGTGATCCAAAGAGAGGCCGAACATGGGGCTAAAGAGGGTCTGCTGCAGGGGGTGCTAAGAAGGACCAAACAGGGGGCACTCAGACCCACTTGTGGGACTGTCAGCAGGGGGTCTGCAGTGGGTGCAGCCAGGCTGTTTTAGGGGTGCCACCGGGGCAGTTTAGGGGTGTGCTGCAGATGGCTGAACATGGGCATTTGGACCTGATTTAAGGGGCAGAAAATGACCTGTTTAAGGGGTCTGCAGGGGGTTCAAACAGGTCTGCAGATGGCTAAGAAGAAGAACCGATGAGAGGGGTAGAGATGAGCTGCTGTAGTGTTAGTATAAGGGGTAGCCGTGGGAGACTGCAGGTGGCTAAGAAGAGGGGTCTGCAGGTCCGATGAGGGGCTGCTGCAGTGGGGCATCGGCAGGATTTTTAGGGGTGGCCGATGAAGGATTTAAGGAAAGAAATTAGGGGATGGGGTCTGCCAAAATAAACCTCTGTTGGGGCTGTCTTGGGCCTCTTGGCAGACCCACAAGGGTACTGGATAAAAGGTAGCTAGGGGCTATCGGCAAGAGATTTAAGGGTAGCTAATGAAGAGAAGAAAGAAAAAAAAAGATGGGAAGGATGGTGAAAGAGTGGAGAAGAGAGGAGTAGGGGCTACATGACTTGCACCTCACCTTCTCCTTCTTCTTCTTCTTCTTCCTCCTCCTCCTCTTGGCACGGCTGCAGCAGATGGGCGGTGCAGCTTTCTTTTCCTCCTCTCCTTGGCGCGGCAATAGCAACAGTATGGCCCTGTTGAAACTTCTCCTTCGATTCTAACCCTTGAGGGCAGGGCTGATAGATGCTTCCTTATAGCGGAATGGGTTAGAAAAAAGAGGGAAGGAATCCCCACAAGGCTGGCCATGGGCGGCCTTTCTTGCCCTGACCGCGGCCAAGATTTCTTCCCTCCTTTTTTTCTTTTTTTCTTTTTTGAATTGCATCAAGTACAAGATAATGTTCTCCGATTTCTCTCATTGATTGTAAGAAGCTAATCTAGGGAAAACTTCATCTTGAAGTAACAGGCCGACGGCTGGAATTAGGTCAGATTTTCTAACCTAATCTTCATCAAGACGGCCACTGATCCAACGGTTGAGAATATATCCCTACTCAAAATTATTTAAATTCGATAAATGAGACCGGATATTGTTCCAAAGTGCTCTGATTATTGTAGATCACATTTCCAACCAAATCTATGGCTAGGGGCTTCTGAATTGCATTAAATCTATGATTTTCGTGATCTTTCTGATCGATGCAATCTCGGTCGTCAATTATTACAAAAATTAAATGAAATTTTCAATTAAATCCAATTTTGATTGGTCCATGGTCTCTCTTGCAAGAATGTGCCCATAATCATCATCATGGACCCAAAGAGTTAAATATTGGGCACATGGGCCTGCTCCTTGGCTATTTGGACAACTTTGCCCCTGATGTGGTGGGGCACAGAGAATGACAAATTTTGATCTTTTAACCATAACTTTCCAAATATAAGTCGGATGTCCGATCCAATTCTAGCATTGTTCAACCTTAAGTTAGGTGAACCTTCTACTGTACACTTTCTTATCAAACCATCCCTAAGTCACTTGGCCTACTAAGGGTAAAAGGGTCAATTTTAACCCCTGAAACTAATTTTTGACGTTTAAGACACCGTTGCAAAAGTCTTCACTAGCATTGGTATACAAGCCCACTTGTTTGCTCTTTTAGGCCCATTAAGCCCTGATAATATTGTTCGAAAGTCAGCTTCTAATATTTTACTAGTAACTTGCAATATATGAGTCAAATTTCTGATCCGACTCCGGCATTACTCAAAATTGAGATGGGCACACTCTGTATTGGTGCCAATTTATTATTGGGCCGAGGCTCGATCGATCGGGCCCAATAAGACTTAATGGGTCTATCTGGCCCATTGGACCCAAATGTGGAACAGAGAGGAACCCGCTCCTTCTAATTATTTCTATGTCTTGCTTTTGCCCAATATTTGTCTAAACTGGGTGCCATAACTTTTTTAGCCGCCAACAATCTATTAGAAAGGCCTCAATCCAAATATGAAGTGAAGGCATCTTCATATTATATGTTAGAGAACTCCATCTTCTAATAGTGAATTAAGCAGATAAAATATGGTTCATCTCCATTCTTCCTTTGAAAATCTAAAAAGGTCATACAAAAGTTAAACCAAAAAAGCAAAAGTTATTTTTTAGCAATAGAGAAGAAGAGATTACATGTTTGGCCATCCCAAAGTCAGCTAGCTTGACCTCACCATTAGGATCAACAAGTATGTTTGCTCCTTTTATATCCCTGAAAAGCAGATAATTTATCTTCAGACACTAGAGATAAATATTAGAAAGAATCATGCAAATATTAAGTGACACAGTAAGTATACCTGTGGACTGTATTTCTTGCATGCAGGTAAGCTAATCCAGAAAGAATCTTTGCTGTATAGCTTCTAATTACGGGTTCCCCTAGAGGTCCGTATTCTTGAAGTAATTTATGAATGGAACCTCCAGAAACATACTCAAGATAGACGCAAAGTGTGTCATCAACCTGTAGAAGGTTACAACACATTGTTTAATAGACTTTGTCAAAACTAGCAACAATTGCTGGTGAACTCAACGTCTCTGCTTAAAATTACTTTTATCACTATTTTCACCTACTTGAGCAACAGTGTCAGTTATTTCTTTACTGCCCATTGAGGGATCGGAATCGGCAGCCGATTCCGATTCTGATCCAGATTGGATCATAGAACTGGCCAATTCTACAGGAGAAAAACCCATCTGGTATTGGTTCTTTTAAAAACCAAAAAAAATGTAAAAACTTATAAATAACTTTAGAAGAAGCTTTCTCATGAGATTCAGGTCCTATACGACTCTTTTGGGGCCAGGATCGGGGCTGGAATTGACCAAGAATCATGGCAAAGGCGGCACAGGACTCCTTAAGGTGGTATTGAGTGGGGGACATGATGCGATGCCACAGCCCGGCTTTGACAATCCACATAAGAAATTGGGAATGGGTCGGAATCCTCCCCAAAGTTAGGTCTGCATATGCCGATCCAATCCCGAAATGGCCGATTCCAATCCGGATCAGCCAATTCCATGAACCATGATGTCATGCCTTATGTACCAAGACTATTGACCACTTACATGTACTAAGATATGATTAAGAAGATACCAAGCAGTGGATCAGCTGGATAGACATATGAAAGCTGATATGTTTACAAGTCTATTTCAACAACAGACTGGTTGCAAAAACACAAACTTTAATACAGCCATAGGACTATACACTAGATATAAGTGCCAATCTTGTCTTAGACTGTAATATATCCAATATTATGTTCGTGGTCTAGAGAAATCATGCTCCACCTTAAGGCCTCTATATGTAGCATATGTATTCTTGCTTGCATCCTTTTCAGACGGTATATCCACCACGTAGAAGATTTGAGTGAAGGAGCATAACAATCCAATAGTGAGCCAGGCAGTAGGAATTAGAAAAGGGCTAGCTGCCTTAAAAAACAGAATTGACCGGCCTGCTTTAATAACCAAAGCAATAATAAGGCAAACTAATCCCATACCGGGAAATTGGAAAACATTCTGCCTATTAAATGGTAGAACTAGCCCAAAAGTAAAAACAGTATGGGCCTTAAACAAGACAGTACTGTACAAGCGTCGTGCGACAGGTTCAAAATTCCTCATCACTAAGAGAACAAGGAAGCAAAGAGATGTAGTTCAGCACCTAATGAGGTCTCAATGTCTACATAAACAATATAAAAAGTGAAACATTTCATGTTCAGTAATTGCAGCCACATTCTGCAATGCCTACCCAAGGTGTCGATTTTATTTTGCCATGCCTACAACTAGACACATACAAAAAAATACCTGTTTTTTAATTTTTATTTTTTTCAAATTAAATTGATTATAGAATGAGTCGTCATTTTTTGGTGAGCACTAACTAGCGAAATTCATGAAATTCCAAGTCAAGAAAGGTAAAGGCCAATCTGATGGAAGAAAAATTGATCCAAGATTGACCTGGATGCAAGCATTCTGGAATCAGAATCAGAATTGGAATTGGTCCCTACCGATCCGATCCGATCCGATATTGATCGGCTGAAATTGGCCAATTCCTGAGAAGGAAAACCAATTCCAGCCGATCCAAAATCATTTTTTTCCTTTAAAAAAATTTATAAAAATAAAAAAAACTCCATAAAAATAGAAAACCCACTAATTTTAAAAAAAAAATGAAATGTAACATTTAACATGCCTAAAATATTATCCATCTATAATTGCATACATGATAAGAATAAGAACCTAAGAATTGTAACATAAAAACATAATAAGATGCTAATAAACATGATAAGATGCTAATAACATTATAAGATAACAATAAAAATATACATTTAATAACTCATGTTCACCGAAATCTATGATATTGTCATTCATCCTCTTCCTCCTGCTCCTGCCACAATTAAGTTGTTCATAATCTTCTTGTCAATGTGGGTGTGCATATCCATATGAAAAGAATGCATCCGCTATGTCAATCAGGTCATAGACATCGGATTGTGGCATGTAACTAGGCTCGGTAGGTGGAATCCACAGCTGTTGGAGCTCATCCAACACTAGAGAATTTAGCTCTGCATAATGTTGTGGTGGCTGCTCATCATAGAAATATGACTTTGGTTGTCGTGAAATAGATGAGTCTAGAGTTACAGCACCTGTATCTGCTCCACATACATCTCCCCCTCCTCATCTTTCTCCTAGCTAAGTGGTGGTATGCACTCCTTGTCATCATCAACTGAGAAGTGTGAAGAAACATGTGTTGTCATCTAGGTTGACAGGACGTCGCCTAATATCCAGCTTCTTTCTCTTTGCTTCTTCTGCTATGTCATGTGATGACCCACAACTCACAGTTTTTTTCAATTGTGCAAACCGTCCCATTTTTCTTGATGTCACTTTTGTTTCTGTCCTCTCCCTGGACTACAAATGGGCTGCATAGCTGAGTCTGAAGTTGGAGCTAGAGATAGGGCTAAGGTTGGAGGTGACTATTGTATAGCTGTTGGGGCAAAAGATGGACCTGCCTAAGCCTGAGAAGTAGATGGAACATCCTTAGCCTCATCGCCATCTAATTCTCCTTCTGTCAATGCATGGCCATCAAGGTCAAACTCTGTTGAATGATCCCTGGTAGTTCTCTCCTTTATCCAAAAAGTAAGTGAATGCTCCTCCTGAAAGATTTGGTCCATGTCAACCTTCTTAGGTGGTGTTTGTGCTCTCTATCTTTGCACATATAAATTGCAAACTGTGCAAATCTCTATTCAAAGATCTTTTGTCGATCTTTGATGTTCTTTATGCACTGCCTCATATTATAATAACAGAAGACAAACTTATCTAGCCTATTTGATGCCAGCATATTCCTCCTATTTGTGTATATCAAGTTGATTGTAATTCAGTTTCTCTCACAATAAAAGGAACTAGCTTTTACTCAATATCCTGATAGCAACTACAACTAATAGATTCCATCCACTCTTTACATTGACCTACTCCCACCACTCAATTGCAAAAAAATAGCAAACAATTAGCCCTCTCTAGGCAATTAATGAAGTTATAAAAAAAGGTAATAAAAACATGATCTTAAATAAACATATTAGGAGAGACTTTGTCACATGAATATCTCTAATTTAGCATTTAAATATACCACAACCCTCATCTTATATTGCCGCATCTAAAAAATGATAAATACAAAATGATTAGTGTTCCCAATTAATTATTCACTCGTAATTATTAATACAACTTTCACTTAATTCTAACTCAGCTTCTATCTTATCCTGCTAAGATCGACACAAATGTTGAATGATCGAAAGAGTATCCCTCAACACCTCATTATCATTGGACACCTATCTTTTATATTGGATGCGGAGATTCAAAAAGTATCCTACAATCATTTAAGCACACTTCATTATCAACAAACTAAATACAAACTAAGTAGAAAGTAAATAAGTACAAAAGATTCATTGACCTCTTGCAACATGTACATCATGATGTAATGTCATATCCCATCTGTTATCAATGATCTTCCACCATTTTTTGTACCATCTGGGATTCTTCTTTTTTATTTTCAATTTGGCATGATCCATTGCATCATACAATGTGCCCATTTGGTTCCTGTCATCTGAGTCAACCAACCTCAAGACAACTACCAGTGGCTCAACAATTGTCAAGTAATGGACAATCCTCTCCTAAAATCTCTTATTTTTTATTTGTCTTTCAACTTTGACAAGAATCTCCAACTAGTCCTCTTTGTTATGCAAGTGGTTCACCATATACTAATAGTATTCCTTAAACTAGGTGAACCTGACCAATGCATGTCTATGACGATACAAACTCTCCAATACAATGAAGTTCGTGGCAAACCTAGTAGGACTTGGCCTCACAAGATCATGCCCTACAGTGTACTCCCGCGTGATGTGTAGCAGACAAGAATATGAATAAATGAAAGAAGTGATAACCTGCACCTACCTAACAAGTGTAAAAACTACAACCTCTCTACCTACATCCTCTAACATAAGATTAATAGAGTGCACTGCACATGGTACCCAAAAGAGATGATGCCTTTTCTCCATCAAATTCTTTTTTGCCGTCTTGTAGAAGGGTTCATTGTTAGTCACAAACTGAACCACATTGTCCTCCTCAATCTCCTCCACTACAACATCCATCAATAAAAAACAATATAGTCGTCATTCTTTATCTTATCCGAAACATCAACCGACTTCAGAAAGGTGGTACCATCTGAGCATTACACTAAGAAGTTGATCATGCTCCTCTTGTTGATGCTTGTCCACCATTCACATATAACTCTGTAACCCCTCTCCTTCTATACCAACTTAAAATCTTCTATTGATTATCTCAAATCCTGAACCTCCTCATCCAGTCCACCAACATATATATGCCTATTAGTAGGGATTGACATTCTCAATCCAACCTCAACAATGACATCAATCATAGTCTGGAAGTATGAGCAGGTGGCTACATGTGTCGGGATACCTACATTAAGGTAAAATAATTTATCAATCATAAACAATATTAATTAAATAAAACATACATACATCACATATTAAGACTTGTACCTGAATGTAAAAACTACTTTACAATGTACCTCACTACTCTCTTTACAGCTCTTCCTATTGCTTGTTTAATGTTCATCTGTGAGGCACTCTGCTTCTTAAAAAGATACTCATCTGTCGGTGTAAATCTCATACTACCAGACCGACGAATGGCTCCTCTCTTTCTCCCTCAATATGGCTAGGTCGAGCCAATGTTGATCAGCCAAAAAACGGTTAACCCTGGACCCTCCTGCTCCCCTCCTCCTCTCCTCCTCCATTGTTGTTGCACGCTTGCTTGCATGCCTAGCTTTCTTGAATTTGAAGTCTGTGGTTGAGTCCTCACTCTCTGGCCTTAGTTCGCTATTGCTTTCCCCTTCCCTTTCCCTTTCTACAACCTCTCTTCCTTCCTCCTCTCAAGAAGCTCATCATGCAATTGCTCCCATTGTTCAATCTTAATCTCTCATTGTGAGGCTCTTTCTGTGAGGTAGCCTCTCATCTCTTCGCTCATCTTCCTAAACACCTTGTCACATTTCTTAACATTGCCATCTATGCCGACAATGTGTTGTTTCATGCGAAAAACACCCCAGTTCATTATCTTGTCACACCACTTGCATTTAACCCGCTTTTTAAACAAGTCTACCATATGTCCATAATCCCAACTGACATCTAATGGGCGTGTCAGCACATCACATTCGTCATGGTCGGCCATTGCTTGCACCTACAATGTACGTAAATAACTTATTACGGCTGTTAGACATCAATAAAATTAGTTTAAGGGACGTTAGGAAGAGAACAGACCTTTAGATGGGTTGTTTGGTATGCTTAAATTAAACCACTATAGAGTCGTTGGAAAGCGTAGGAACGAACGTATGGGAATTCCAACAAAGAAATCTTACCAAAAAGATGACAAAGAAGATCGAATGGCATGTTTGAAGCTAGAATCGAGGGTTGGACCACTGAAATCCAACCTAGATCGCCAGAATCACTTTCTAGATCGTCAAAATCACCTGGTATCGGCTGAATCACCGACGGAATCGACCGATTCTCATAGGAATCGCCTTAATCGACATCATTGTTGTCAGATTCGACTAAATCATCGGTAGAATCACCGCTAAATGGCTAAAATCAACTGAGCTCTGCTGCTAGGGTAAAAAACCACTGTAATTAATCGATCTAGCTCTAAGTTGGTCAAAGTTGTCTCGATGAAATCGTCGGATCGACCAATTCTAAGTCGAAATTGGTGGAATCGGATCAATCCTGATTGATTCCACTAATTCAGACTGATGCCTCTAAAATTCCAGGAGGAATCGGGCCTTCAGCTCGGAATCAGATCGAAATTAATCGGTCTGATTCCACCAATTCTTCAATCCATGCCTTGATCAATTCTTCTAAAATTTTAAAAAAATAAAAAAAAAATTATGGATTGTTCTCAATGGTTGCAAAGGCCTATGCTGACCCAGTCCCAATCTGGAACAATCTAGGGGAAACTCCGGAGTCAAATTGGACTTCCCCTTAGGATCAAATCCGCCTATGTCAATCTCAATTTAGATTAACCAATTTTTAATCCATGACAAAATCATGCTTAATATGTTGATAGATCATGATATACTATATAAGGAAAGTTGGGCTTGGGGCCGGTTTGCCCCAAATCCAACCCAATCAGACCAAGTCAAATTTATTGTTTTTTTAAAAAATGTTAAAAATAAAAAAATAATAATAGAAAATAAAAATTTTTAACAAATTGAGAAATATGACTAAAAAATATTTCATTCAGCTTTCACTCAAATGTTACATTGTATTGTTGCTCTATATACTGTATATACTCTCTCCATGACATTTGAAAAGAATACAAAACATTAAATATATATACATACAGATTATACTCATCACTATCTCATATAATCATACTAAGATAAATCTAAAGGATCTATCATAGTTATCATACGTGAACTGTATGGAGTATCAAATGATGTTCCATATGATAGTTGGATCATCCCATATCCCTTTCGGTGATATACATAGTTGCCAAGGCAATAAGACGCCCAAAGCGTTAAAGCGTGCCAAAACCACCTTGGCGACAAGGGGGCTGATTAGGCATCACCTAAGAGTTGAAAGCAAATGTTTATATATATGTATATATATGTATAAACATATGTATAATATATGATTAGATGTCAATACTATATACATTTATGTATACATAACTATATGTACATAATTTTAATTATATTTTTTATTATAATTGAATAAGAGCATTTATGTGTGTACATAAGTAAATATAGTTTTTTGTGATTACGTTGCATTGGAATATGTTGAGAAAGAGCTATTCTCAAGTGAGAAGGTAAAGAGAGTTAAGAAAGAATTTTATAAGTTTTAAATATGCATCTTATATTTATAATCACAAATCTTTACCATATGTAGTAATATAAGTGACAGTGAAATATTTTATGGGGTGAATTGCACTTGCCGACCATCAGACATGTCATACCAATCAAAGTAATAGTCCATACCAACCTCCCAATCTAAATAAATACTCAATTCAAGTGACCCGTCAAAGCTGGGGGCATCAACCCTGACGTTGCAGATAATCCGATCATCAGCATCCGCGTGGTCATGAAAAGGATGGTGTCCATGGTCATGGTTGTCAAACCCGATGTGTGGGTTACATCGGTCAAGGCGACCACCTTGGGAGAGCACAAGGGGAGATAGGGGGACGACCCTGGAAGAGGGGCGGCCTATGATTGGCTGCCACGACGACATGATCGGCAGGTCTACCCGGATCAAAGGAGGAGGGTGCCTCTGAAGCACTGTTAATTGACTAGTGATGTCACTCAGGACTTGCTCAAAGTGGGTAAACCGGTCATCTAGATGTGTGATGCAGTCATTGACACCCCTAACTAGAACCTCTACAGTGTTAATCATGTGGGACAACTGTACTACATGTGGGTCCATAGCTAGATCAGGGTGATCAGGAAGAGGGTCAAACATAGAGTGGTCAAGGAGGTAGTGAACACCACTATAGGTGCGCATGCAAGAAGACACTCAAATCCCTACTGCAACTAAACAAGATGTCCTAACTCAACTTGGCTCTGATACCAAAAATTGATGCGGGATTGACCGAACGCCAACCTAAACGAGCAGCAATAATAATATGCCGATACGTTAAACAAGTAAAGTATATTCAAATTAATGACTACGCACTAACAGAAACGCACCCGTGAAGCGATCCTTCGAAGTGGGAGGGCCAATGTATGCTAGGACACCGCCGAGTTAGGACGCTTCCAATTTCAATGAGATTGATCTAATATTCCGAAATTCAGTAATTCAACGCACTTCGACAGCGCTAATTATGCTAGCTAGGAAACCTATTCACATTCGACATGGCATTTTGAGATATAATAAACGAGTAAGTAGATCGACGGGATAGAAATGTACATCCGCACCTCAGCATGGGGGTCGTTGCACTGATGACCGCTCTCGTTCCGCTGAGTCGCCACTCAACGTCGCTTTGTTGATCTTTAACACCTAGCTCGGTCTTGAAACAAAGTTCAAAGAGTAGGGTCCTCACGAACAAACTAGCTCCTGTAGCACCCGTGCGAACCGGTTGCTGGCTGCCACGGCTGAGGAGTTCTTGCACGCAACATCCTTGCGGTAGCGGGCTGCAAACTTGCGGTAGCAGGCTACAAACGGTGGCAGCACAGAGAGAACGGCCGCAAGTCCCGGCACAGCGAAGACCACAGCCGGTGACGCCGAAACGAGAACGTGGGCTGCGCAGCGCTGGCACGTCCGCCGGTCCATTAGATGCGTAGCGTGGATTGGATTGGAAAGGGAGCGGGCTGTCGCGAGAGCGACCGCAAGGGGCGATGGGAAACAGGGGGGTGAACTAGGAAGTAGACCCGTACAAACAGGAGGTGAAGACGACGCTGGGAAGGGTACCTGTCGACCACGGGAGGTGAAGACCCTGTCTTTAGGGGGGTGAAAATAGGGTGTTGCGGCGGCAGCCATAACCGAAGATGAAAGGAGAAATCAGGGGTGCAGTGAGAGAACCGAGCATTCAATTCATTTCTTCCATTCTTAAACCAAATATTTACACCGTAGAGGATCTTAAATAGGCCTAAACAAAATAACATTTAAACCAAAAAATATCAACTATATTCCTATATACCCAATCGCATATGTATATGCCATATCAACAAATATGCAATATGAAATGTGCCGAACCCATTTAGAATAAATCCTCTAAAATATTCAATATACGTCATAAGCTAATCAATAAAATAATAAAATAAAACTCTCACTCATCACCTATCCATAATGACGAGATCGAACGTCAACGCCGCCGGTAAACATAGCCTGGATCGAACTGGACGTGGGCACGAGTGTCCTCACCACAAGACGGTTGATTCCAGATATGGTTTGTAGAATCAGCCTGTCCTGATCGGGATGGGCACCTGCCAACCCAATTCATCATGATCGGGGGTGAGTAGGGGCATGGAATGCGATCTCCCAAGAATCTCTCGAGATCTCCCGAGAATCTCTTTTCTTCCGTGCGTCCGAGAAACGAGATCGCCGAAACGAGAATATCTATGTAGTACCTGTGATACCTTGATTTTCTCCGCCTATTATTATCCCCAACTTGTTAGATGATCTTGTTAAGTTTCCTTCTTATATTGTCAATTTTATTATGGAATCCTTCTAAATATTCGTCTAAACATTATTGTTTGATAAAATTTTATAGCTTAATATTTTAATAACTATATATCTACAATTGACCCAAAATGTTATCAATCTCCTATCTATATTGTTCAAGATAAAACTTTGGTCTGACATAAGATCCTTTGTATATCACATGCTAACAATAGTTCACCATCTCTATATTACGTTTTTAATTCCCTCAAAGCTTATTTTAATATTTAATATAAGTTCTCTTGTCCTTTTTAAAAATATTATATGACATTCTACATCTAAGCATGCACATTGATTGGTATTTCCAAGATCTAATCCCTTGAGATTTTTTTGAGATCTTTTATCTTCAATCTCCGTGAGATAAAATATAAATGTGAGATGGCAATCATTGGGTAAAGTATACCCTGCCTAAATGAAATCCGAGATCCGATCTCCCGAGATTTTTTCGAGAATCTCACGAGATCTCTTCTCTTTCACGCTTCCGAGATGAAGCCGAGATCCGAGACGACAATCCTTGAGTAGGGGTGTCAAGTGGGCAGGTTTGGGCTGGCCCGGCCCAGGCCCAAGTTAGCCCATACGTAAGAAGCCCAAGTCCAGCCCAATTAAAATGTAAATATTTTTTGAGTATGTAAATGGACTTAAAGCCCAACGGGCCACAAAGCCCATTTATAGCCCAATAGGCCAAATAATCTGTTTCAAATATTGTTAAATTGCAAATAATTAAGTTTTGAGTCAACACCATCTCCTGATCTACGTGTCTACCCCTTACGGCTGTAAACGGAGCGAATACAAAGCGAATATGACATTTTCTTATCTGCTCCGTTTAACTAATCAGATAATCCGTATCTGGTCCAAATCGGATACGAATACGGATCGGATATTATAAGTTGGATAATCTTCAGATTCGGAGTGGATATGAATAATATTCGTTTTGAAATGTTAATTAAATATTATTTGATTAATATATTTAATAATATAGAAATATATAGAAATAAAAGTATAAAATATAAATTTTATCATATATTTATTAACATTAACTTGGTATACTAATATATAATAAAGAATAGTTAATCATATTTGTAAATATAATGATTTTAAATATATAATTATATATTATGCATATATTATCCAAGATTAATTCGGAGGGGATCTTAAACGGAGCGGAATGGATATTTTCATGTCTGCTTAGATAGCATTCATATATGGATATTCGCTCCAATAGATATCTTAAATCGGATATTATCCGCCTAAACGAATACGAATTTAGAGCAAATCTAGATTTTATCTGCATCCGTTTACCGCCCTACTATCCCTTTCAACTTCCTTTATCATTTAAGAAAAAAAAATGTTACGAGCATACTTTTGACAAATTAATATTACAACATAAAATCTAAAATATGCAGATGATAAATTAATAGTTTTGGTGAAAGGAGTATCCAACTCTACAAAAGGAATGCATGAGTCAAAATCTCGCATATCCTAAAATATCTAAAAATTGTCAAGCGATTTAAATAAAGATCAGGACATTAAAATATGATAAATCAATAAACTTTCCACAAATTAATATGTCTTGTTTTACATGTAGAAGTCAATAAATTTCACAGATTGTCAAAAAAACTGAAAATTATAAATATCATTTGAAACTGATTGTAACTAATTTTTGTACAATTAACTAGATAGTATAGCTAATATTTCAGAAATTAGTTATTTTGTTTATGGTTATTAGTTATATATTTACTGTTCTAGATTAATTTATAATAATATGTAACTATTAAAGTAGTTTAACTATTTGTAATTAATATATTAGTTAAAAATATGATTAGAAACAAATATTGAAATAAACATAACATATGTATAAATTTATTTATTATATTTATCAGAAGGTCTATTTAGACGAACATAAAGGTAAAAAAAATAAGTAGAGTGATTGTCTTTGATGTGATTTTCAATGGACTTAAATATAAAAATTTTATTTAGTTTTTTAAATGATTTTAAATATTATCTATTTTTTGTCTGAGTTTTTTAAAATACTGCATTGTATTATTTTTACATAATATTCTTTGAAATATGTGTTATCAAATAATATTTTATTCAACACATGTTATCAATATCCACGATAATAACAACCCAGGTATAAAATTGTTGTGAGCTATGCGTGGGTCGACAGCTGTCACCCAACCTTGTCCTATCTTGGTACGAGACGTTGTCATGTGGAGGGTTTTTGGCAGGCTCAACGGGCCAAAGCCCGTCAGATCTGCCAAGATAACTAAGGTAAATATATGTTTACTCAATTAGCCCCATGACTTTTTTTAGCGGGCCTAAGCCCAGCCCGTGGCAGGCTTTCTAACGGGCTGGTGGGCTTGGCCCCTCCACTTGAGAGGTTTAGGGGTGAGCCCAATCCTGGAAAGAGCTTCTGCCAGTATTGAGTTCCTAGCTGCTGGATTAGTTAATTCAGGACTGATCCTATCTTGATTGGGTTGGGTTGTTGCCAACAGTTGTCGGAGGGGTGGCAGGCCACCATCGTGGCTTCCCTGCTCGTTGTATCAGCATGTCCATCGGATGATATGGTTCGATTCAATCTGGTTTTGAGCCCTTTTTTCAAAACCAAACCAAAATGAATGGGATCCCCAACCGAATAGTTCAATTCAGTGGTTCGGTTTAAAACTAAAAATTAATTAAATGTTTAAAATAATATATTATTTAATATATACACTCGTTTTAAGTTATAAATAATTGACATAAATGTTATTTTATTATACAGCTATAAAAATATTAGTTTTATTAATAATATAGTTATAGTTTTATTATATTCTAGTTTAGTCATCCAGTTTGGAAGGACTCAATCCAAATAAATCGAACCAATGGCTCAAACCGGACCGACGGTTCTAATTGGTGGTATGAACCATTTGATGCATACCCCTACTAGATATCGGGTCCATGAGACTGATATTATATGATACAGTACCTTTAGTTACCTGATCAGGTCATATTGGGTCCACCGTCTTTCCTTGTCTGTTAGGGCGAGAGGGCGGGAGATGTAGGGCAACAATGACACCGCTCCTCCACCACTAAACAGCAGAAATCTCATAGGGATATGTGGCCACTTCACCCTTTTTCAGTTTCTGGAAGAACCAACCGATGCATATCAGGTTGGGCTCAGCCTTGGCCAATCCAAAGGTTGATCTCAACCTTGAAATCATTGATTCCAAGTGTGGAAATAAACTATTTCCCAAAAGCAAACAAAGCTGCATATAATTGGCTTTAACCTCAAATGGCAAGAGACTCATGTGTATTGTTCTCTTTTTTGTAGAACGAATTTAAAGGTCAATTTATCTACATGTGATGAGTGAACTATTACATAAATGAATGGTTTCACCATCACACTAAAAGAAATATATATGATAACCAAAAGGCTACATGCATCCTAGTGGTTCTGACCAGTGACAATTTGGCAGCTAAGGACGTGCATCTAAGATGCTAGACATAATACAAAACAGAGCATTTTCTCTTCCACAACTCAATCCAACAAGTTAAAATGAATAAAGCCGTGATTAAAAATGATAACAAGATCAGTACATTACTGAAGAATTGCATAGGTCAAAGAATAATAAGAACGAAAGAAAAATGCATGTAGGTGATAATCATTGCATACTCACAAAAGAAATCAACAATAAGAGAGTCAAAGACACGGTGGATCCTGTTTAAGCATTAACACTGGAAGAAATCCTAACAGAAAATTCACACTAATCCGTACATCTGCCACCAGAAAATTTCCCCTAAATAAATCTTAATGCTAGAAGAAAACATGACTTACCACCACAACGTAAAAGTTGTGGGTGCCATGTTTTCTGTTCTCTAACAATGGTATTCATTAAAATTAGAGGTCAGGAAAAACAGGGTTGAAAAACCAAGAAAAGAGATGCCGTTTGGCTGACTTTCTAAGTATAGCAATAAGAAATAGGAATTACTATGATAATTGGGTACCTTTTTTGAAGATGGCAAATGCCACAGGTCAATTATTAAAGAAAAAAAATACAGAGTTACAACATAAACAAAAAAGACAATGGAAAAAAGACTACATTTGAACTATAACGAAAAGGTAAAGTTCAAAAACAGTCAGCACAGAAAGTGTTTCCAATCACAAAGCATGGTCTTGAAAACCATCGGAATAGAATCCGAGATAGGCAAAATGTCAATCGCACACCAAAAAAAACATGTGAGAAAGGATATCAGTCCGAGGAAGAAAAAGATCCTCAAACAGTTTTATTGAAGAGGGTACCTTGCTGCTTAGGCAATAAGGCAAGGTGTAAGTCTGCGTCTCTTTTTTCGTAGTAAAATTGATAGTCCAATAGATATGCATGTCAATTTATATAAAAAAGCAATAAATAGATGTCAATATGTAAGTCAACAAATAATAAACAAATGCATAATTAAGTAGACTAAATAGTATCAATACCCAATCAAAATTACTCAATTGAGTTAATATTAATACTTAATTAGTATTAAATGTTAGTAGAGATCCATGCAATTGCTTGATTAAAATAAATGCTTCATGAGAATATATATTTATCATGCAAAGCAACTATTAGAAATAACTATTTGTACTTTAACACTTAGTCAGACTTACTAAATTAATTTAGTACTAATGCTTAATTAATACTCACTGTTAGTAAATAGGTATGGCAAGTGCCTTATGGGATGCTCGCCTTATGAGGGTAACAGCACATATCTCTTACCTATTGCCTATGTTGAAATCGTGATCTATGATACTCATTATCACCTAAAATAAGACTAATATAGATGAATACAATGAGTTGCTGCATAGAGATTTAGGATCTAAAATTACCAGTTCACTTCCGTAGTATTGAACAATGTTTGGATGTGAGAGCTGGCTGAGCAATGCTATCTCCTGTTAAGATAAGAATACATTACAGAATCTTAATTCAGTGAAAATACCAAGAAAACTAGTAGCCAGACACAATCAAACACGCATGTAAATGTACCTGTGATAATTGCTTCAAAGATTCTTTTGAGTTTGAATCATCAGAAATAACTTTGACCTCCTTTATGGCACCCATCTGTCCACTTTCACTGTCAAATAACAAAATGGCACAGCAACTAGTTTAATGTCGATTTTTCCCATGAAGAGTTGTCATCAATTCCACATTTACCAGACATACGTCAGAGTACTATCTTCCCGGACATGAAACACATGTTAAACACACCTTCATTGGAGATCATTAAAAATACATTGGAACCTTTTATTTTCAATAATCAATTTTCTTTTCATATCCCGCAAAACGCTTCTACCATCTTCTTAAAAAGTTGGCACAGTCCAAAATGAGAAGCAGATACCTGTTGAATGCAAGGAAGACATGACCAAATGTTCCCCATCCAAGAAGCCTTCCTTTTTTCCATTTTGATTGAAAGGGATGTTCTTTTGGTGATGATGGCATGGGAGAGCCAGGGGGGAGGGGTAATGGATGAGGACTTCTGGAGTCATCTTGCTTTCCATTGGGCAGTTCAGCATTCATCACTGATGATCTTGGTTGCATGGGTGATGTACAAAGATACAATCCTCTGCATGCTGAACCAGGACTTTTCATTCGGACATTGACCGTGGTTTCTGAAGGTCCCTTGCCAAAAGAATGAGCTCTTCCATCAGAAAACGTAACTGGACCAGGCAATAGGAATTCTTCTCTTGGAGAAAAAGGCATGTCACTTGATATCTCTGGGCTATGACTACGAGAGAGAAGCAGTTTTTCCTCTGCTATAGGATGCTTTCTCCAATAATCAGGGATTGCATTTGTACTTACGCCTCTTGGTGTATTGACAGGTTCAAAGTTCCTTGATTCACCAAGAAAGCAGGATGTCAGAATCAAATTGCTCTATATGATACCTAGTTTTAATTTATGTGAAATCAAAGATGAGGCACTCTGAAAAAGAAAACCACACAAACAAAACATTTTATGATTATGGATTACCAGACTACTTCAAGGTACACAGCAACCCAGTTTCAGGGTAGACACAAAGCATATCAGTAACTTCTTGTGTAAAATTTATAGAAGGAAACTTGATGCGTAACCATATGCATGCCTCTATATGCACATACATCTAAGCGACTTGCACTTTAGATGTTGAATTGTCTGTATTTCAAAAACAAATATTTTCATAAGGGTAAAGATGGAATCCTTTGCATATGTTGTATATAAAGAATAGGGCTTGACTAACGAAAAAGATACTACAAGACATTAGAACCCTTTTTTCCTTCAAATAAACAGCATAAACTTTTTTGAGAAATGTATAAAATAACCATAACCAATGTTATCCAAGACAGGAGATGTCTAAGGCAAAGAGGGACTCTCCTCATCTCAAGCACTTAAGGTGAAATACATTTTTTAATATAACACAACTTGAGACTTGTCTCAAACTATTTGAGGTCAGAAAATGGATTCTCTTTCCACTCACAGTCGATTTTGAGTTACTTTTTCAAAGATAATTAAATCATTCAAATTATATTGAATTACTCTTCTCCAAGTTAACTTATGTCTATCACGTCTATTTTGTTTATGTTATTTTAATATTTTCTACTTTTCTACTTGAAATTTCCTTAAGTTTACGTTTAATATGCATAAACCATCTCAATCTCCTCTCTTACAATTTTTCTACAATTGTCTCTATTCTTACATTTTCTCAAACATATTTATTCATTATTCTATCTAATCTAATATCACCACTTAACTGTCTTACTATTATCATTTCAGCAACACTTGTTTTGAAGCATATTTTTTATTGTCCAACATTCACTACCATCTGAGGAATACAAAAAGCATCCTTCTGGATAGGGTCATACAACATTGCATGTATTACAGTTATACGATAAATTTTTCTTTCAACTTTAATCAAATCTAAAGATTATATAGAATTCATACAGTCAATCATCACTTCATCAAATTTACTTTAATCCTATAATTAATCTCTTCATGGAATTCGCTATCTTTTTAAATGATTGGTCTAAGATACTTTATTGAGTTATTTGAAATAATATTACCTCATCTAAACTAACACCCTTAAATTCTTATATTTAGTTTTTATTAAATTTACAATGCATAAATTCTATTTTACTTCTAACTATCTTGAAACTCGTAATATTTAAAATGTTTTTCAATAGCTATAACTTCATACTCACTCTTTCTTGTGTCTCATTTATCAATATGATATCGTCTACAAACATCATGCATCAAAATAAATCATCTTGTATAGTCTTCATTAATTTATCCATAACTAATACAAAAATATAAGAACTTATTTCAAGTCATTAATATAAGCCAATTGAAATGAAAAAAATTCTTTTTTCTCCTCCAACTATGCAAAACACTTTGTTGCATCATACGTGTCTTTTTATCATCTATATAAACATAACATTACTATCTTTCGCACCAACGCCCCCCCCCCCAAAAAACCTCTATTGAAATTCTATCATATGTATTTTCCAACTCAATAAACATTATATATAAATCTTTTTTCATATCTTGATATTTCTCTAATCAAACATTTAATAAAAAGTAACTTCAGTTATAAATTGACCAAACAAATCCAAATTGGTTAGCTAAAATATTTATACAATTCCTTAATCACTGCTCAAAAACTCTTTACTATAATTTCGTAGTATGACTCACGAGCGATCCATATATGATAAATCATATACCTATTTGATGTATTTAAAGTTTATAACTACAAGAATCATTTAGTTATTTTATATTATTGTATGTGCATCTTATTGAAAACTTCATTTGCATTAAGATGCCATCAATCATTTGAATTTCAATTTCAATGTAACATTTGTGCCTATAGTAATTTGTATTTAAACCACTTCAATTTGGATGTGTATTTGAATTTGGACATGTATATGTTACATTTGTAAGGAAACGTCAATTCCTTGGATTTCATAGTCGTTTTCTCGATCAGAACCGAACGGCGTTACTAAAAACTAGATTCAAACAATTTCAAAGATACCTTTGCAGAATTCAATCTCAAAATCGGATAAGAATGAGCGTATCCACTCTCCAAGCTGTCCAAGTGAATAGCCTTTAGCAGTATCTATATAAACATCCTCCATAGTCTATAGGTAGGTTCTTCTATAGGTCAAATTTTTTTATTCATCTCGAATAGAGCTCCAACATGCACCAATGACCTCTTAGGTGAGAGATGGTACCAGAGAAGACTAACTACGTAATTGACACAATTTGTTATTACTAATAAAAATTAGAATTTTTCACAAAAAAAATAATAATTTCTATAAATTAGGTCCATGCCCTTGTACTAACGAATCAATTCTATTGTATCATTGTCTGTGAATCATTATTCCCAATAGTATATTTGGTTGAGACATAATTAAAAGAATATCTTTTTAATTAAATTTATTATCCGATAATAATTTTGACGGCATTCCAATCATGTAACAATTACACAGATATAAATCATCGCTCATCCAGTGTCTCAATCAAATAAAGGTATAGCATCGACTGTCAACCCTGTAATATACCAACCATTTATTGCAAAATTAGTCGAATCGGATCGAAATCGGACGATTCCGAAATCGAGTCCATCGATTTCGACCTAATTCCTACTTAAATGACCGATTTTGACATAAATTCCACTGGAATCGATCGAATCAGTCTCGAATTAGTCAAATCAGATTCAAATCAAAATAAAAATCTTTTTTTAGATTTAAACAAAAAGATTTAGGCCGAATCGGGCCAAATTGACCTGAGTTGGAATCAAACTTTTAAAAAAAATAAAAAATCCCGATTCTGGATCAGTTTCTCTTCTTGAGAATCGGTCAAAATCAAACCGATCTGATCTAATTTAAATTGAATCAGTATTGACTGATTCCAATTTCGGAATCCTTGATACCAACACTTTGGGATTGTATAGTCAAAATCGTATCAAATCGAAAACTTTTTTCCAATTATCATCACTATCCAGATATTTAGAATGCTATCTTTTAAAACATTCTATTTCACTAACCAAGAGTGAACAATATCATGTTGCATGTTTTCCGCATAATTACCTTCACAAAGTTTTCCTTATACTCGATCCATCAACTGCACTGAACTGTCATATTTATGATTCATAAATAAATAGCCAAAGTAGAAGATATGTCTGATAAGACATCTTTAACGACTCAAGTCAAAAGTCCAACCGTGCAACTATGACGATAGAAAATCTTAATAGACAGTTATGTAAGATATCATTCAAGATTTTTAAGTCAGATTTATTCAATGAAACTCATTCTATTAATGAACAACTATGTGTGTATCTCAATGTTTTCACATTAAAGACCAATAAGATCAATTATCATCTTCTTATGAGAAGGTATCACATACATTAATTTATCCAATTCTTTAATGTCATGTCTCGAAAATTCTAAAACTATGAACGTTCAGATCACATATATTTAAATGATTGTTCTCATTATTATGATTTTATCATGATTCAATCATCGTTGCATCTGATCGAGAACTTCATTACGTTATGTGTATCTAATTAGATACAAGTAATAAAAACTTATCAATTAATTGAATAAAATATTTTAAAAAATATCGAATCATATCAAATATGATTAAGTTATAGGACATATATTTATATCAATATTTGCATTCGGATCATTTGAAAATTTGCCAACGTGAGCTTTCCCAACCTATGCTAAGTTTGTCCTAAGACAACAGGTTTCTTACTTTGGCATAGAATGTTGATGATCATCCATACCACGTTTGTTATTATGTCATTGTTTAGACACATGAGAATTAGTATTATTTGTATGATTATCAAATATTATATGTTATAGTTCGGACAAAAAAGTATGTTGCATTTGGCATTCAGATTTGATCCGTGATACCTAAATTAATTATTAACCAATATTAACAAGTGGAAATCAAAGAATAAAGGGAATGTGCAGTGCATTGCATAACTATGTTCATTTACAATTATCACTTTAGCCTGATTATCTGTCATTGTTTGTCTTAGACGAGAAATTTACGTATATTTGTCCAATGTTATGTTTTGATTGTAATTAGTTTAAATGTTTTATTTACCTGAACTTTGGCTCAGTCCGTATATGATTATGCATATTTGACCAATTTGGTTAACAGATATTGGGTGGGACGATGACTACTTGTGCACCTTATAGTGACTCACCTTATTTAGTTGAACATTTTTCAGAAAACTTGGAGCTACATAGAAATGTGATGGACCTGAATCCAAAGAGTTGATTGCCATTTAGATTTGAGGTTATCTCGGTGTAATTATTAAATTGTAAGTTTTTTTTGAGATTCTGAAGTTGAGATGATTACCAGAGAAAAACTTGTTTGGAGGTTATTTAATATTTAGTTTATCTGTTCTCAAATATTCTATTTCGAGGGGTTATTTCCGCCACGGTTTAGGGCGTAACACTAATAAAGGTCCAATCAAAGGGAGGCCTCCAAAAAAGATTCGATCACCCTAAAACAAGAAGACCTCCCCATTTACAATGGTAGAAGTGTGGGGAGAAACTACTTTTAGTGCAAAAGTAACAGAGTTTCATTTTAATACCAGCTGCTTAACACACAAATTACCATGTGCAAGCTGAAGAAAACCTCACACTCGTGAACAAAGTAAAAATACTTACCTTAGAATCGGGCATATTTTAACCAGACGCGATAAACGATTGTAAGATCATCTAGCAAAGAAAAGCAAAAGCGTATATCAAAGGCGCACCTGTGGAAATCGGGGCCTTCATCGGTTCCGGAAGATTCGACGCTGGACACGGACGCCGAAGCCGACCCGGAGACACCCGCGCCAGAGGGCGACACCGTGCCCGAACCATGATCCGTCGAGCTCGCCGGGAACAGCGACGCAAGCGGAGGTGGGAGGGGGTGGCAGGGCCTATCCCCGTCGAAGGCCAAGCTGGTGTGACCGTCGCCCGCCTTACAAGTCCTACCGGAGACGGCCTCGTCGAAACTCTTCGCCTTCTCCTTCTTCGCCGGTGCCTTCTTCCGGCTGCCGGAGCTGGAGCTAGGACTCAACTGGGACTTGAACTTTCCTCTCCACCACGCGGGCATGGTGGACACCCGTGGAGCTGTCACAGAGAGAGAGAGAGAGAGGAGGCAGGGGGAATGTGTAGATTGGAAGAGCTTTCGCCTCTTCAGAGCGGTGCCCGAGGAAGAGGCGGAGCTGCGGTAGGGTCGACGGACGGCGAGCAGTGACGGTGGTGGACAGCTTACCTCACGGCGCGGCGCGCCCCCGACTTTCTGACGGGGGCGTCGGGATGGTGGATGGAACCTTCCTCGACAGCCGCCTCCTTGGATGTGATCAAGTTAGGCGGCGGCTTACTAAATATTTTACAAGAATACATAATAGTCAAATATTGTACAAAAAATACGTAATCTTGTTTGGTGTATTTATCATTTTTATTTTAGTTTTTGCCGAGGTAAATCACTCGGTCCCTTTTCTGTCCGTGCAACGGCAGTTTAAAGAGTCCGGATCACTCTGACATTCTCCCGATGGAATAACCTCAGTGACCGACTTCGTCCCCTGACACTCAGGGAGTGTTTGGTTGCACGGTAACAGAGTTTTTATTTTAAATTTTAAAAATTATAAAAAAATTGTTAAAAAAAAGATGTCCGACAATCTTGACAATTTTATATTTTGAAAGTAATTTTCTTCTTAAACAAAAAAAGAGGATCTCACCTCTTTCTTTTTTCTTGTGATCCCTACTTTATTTGGTCATGAATGGTAGTTACTCTTTTTTGTTATCACATTTCTCCAAACATGATAATTTTATGTAATGAGTTGGTTCACTTTTTATTTTAATATATTTTTTATCATAAAAACGTACAAAAAAATATCATACAACCAAACACCCCCTCAAGTGAAAGTTCATGGGGTGAATAAGATATGAATTGATACTGAATCAAAATTTTGTAATAAGTTACACTCTGATTCGTAATAATTTAACTCTATTTATAACGAGTTACATTATCGTTCGTAGTCGTGTCAGTTTCAAATTATAATGTAATTTGTTACGAACGATGGTTACGAATCACAGTGTAATTCATTGCGAATGACAGTGTGACCTGTTACGAAATAATTTAAACCGTTACAAATCATAGTATAATCCGTTGTAATCCGTTACGAAATTTAATTCAGTAACAATTCATACCGATTCATTTTTATAACTATCACTTAAGGTGTTGTTTGATACGAGGATAACTCAATGATAAATTTGGGTTATTCTCAAAATTTAGAGGATAACTCAAATTTATTCTAAAAAATTTATGGTACCAAAGATGTCCGAACTGACCATTCTTAATTGGTCAACCGATACTGTACCCTCTATACGGTGCTTGAGGTAATCCGGATTGTAATTTAAAAGTCAGGCGCAGAAATTTGAATCACCGTTTTACACGTCCCCTCTACACCACGTGGCAAAGAATTTCATATATAACCCCACGATTGCAACTAATTATTACATATACCCTTCTTGAGATTTATTGTTTGGCAACTCTCTCCTTCGCATCTTTTACCTCGCATCCTTTGGTATTTCTAATTTTTTGTCTCGGTAAAGATCAGTTGAAATGGCGAGACCGCTTTCTTTTAGCTTTAAAAAATAGCATTTCGAGAGCATCTGTACGAATTTTTAATGAATTTTTAAATTCAATCGAATCACGTGACCTCGTAGGGATCAATATATATTTCCCGTTTGACATATCCCGTCTTCTTTGCAGCCCCCGCCAGCCTAGAGAAACATATATAGTAAATAGCTGCACATGAAATCGTAGGGCCAGAGACACGTGTCGTGTAAATGTTTATAAGAAGATACAGAGTAATATCTTACGAGTGCACAAACAGGACAAATGTCAGGGATCTTAACGTAAAAACCATTAATGATCCCCTTTTGCAAATACATAATTGAGCGCGTAAATATTTTCATACGCTTATTAGGAGCCATGCGACAGTGGTGAATAATACGGCGGTTAGATGTTCCTCGTTTTCTGTAATCTAGTATTTAAATTTTAGTTTTAAGAACATGATTTATGTTGTATTTCCGTTGTGAATCACGTGATCGTTAACTTCGTTTCGGAGAAATATCTCGAGGAAAATCTTTCACCGTGCACGCCGCAAACAGGTCGAACTCGATAGGAATATCAACTATTTTTTATTTTAATTTTGATTCTGATGAAATTAAAATCATATTATATTGATTTTGTGCGGATTTTAAATTTATCTTTTTTTTTGACAACGTGGCCCGATGGCCAGACTGTGCGCAACACAGCGCACTGGCGAGGGTTCGAGCGCTGCCGGTGCAGCGCTCGAACCCCACATGATACCACCCCCCTAGGGGGTGGTCCCGATTGTTCGCCGCCGGGATCGGACCCCCGCCACCCCCCTCGCGGGGTGGCGTCGTGCCACCCCGTCTCAATCTTCTTCTTTCAATTTGTCTACAATTGTTGTTACTCTCGTATTTTATCTAATATATCCGTTCATTATTCTATCTAATCTAGCGTGACCACTCATACATCTTAACATACTCATTACATTAACACTTGTTTTGGAAGCATGGTTCTACTTTATTGTCCAACATTCATTACTACACAAAATTGCAGATCATATAACTATACGATAAAATTTTATTTTCAACTTCAGTAGAATTTAACAATCACATAGACCCCTTGTAGCAAAACTCCATCATGACCAGTAGTCTCAAGTTGGGATGAGAAAGGAAGGAGGTAAGGATAGGTGTTAGCAGCACAAAAAATATTGTAAACATCTCATGATATGCATTAATAATTAATTCAAAAAATCAGAACATTTAGAAAACATAAAAAAATTTGTAAATATATAAAATAAGAAAAATAAGGAAATGTAACGAAAAAAATTGTGAGTGATCATAGTGACTATTAAAACGATATTGCAAAAAAAAAATTGTAATTTTAACTAGTCATACATAATACATTGATAGACATAAATAAAAGTATTTCAAATAATTGTCTACATAACATACATGAACCTAATCACCATAATGTACTAGATGAGTGACAATAGTCCTCTTGATGCCCATGTTGTCAAAATGTAAATAGTTCAACAAATCTCCACAACAATATCCAAAGATGTAGTTGGCCATTTCTTCGTATTTAATGTCCATGCCTTCTGGCTAGGAGATCCATACGCAAGATGTATTACATTGCTATCTTTCGAAGATGACTAGTAGGTCATTATCCTTGATAGACTCATGGTTTGTTGGGTCGGCGACCCGGCCGGTTTCCGGGCCGACCGGCCTGGAAACGACCCCGTCGGGTTGACTCCAAGTCGGCCTGGCAGGGGGTCGCACGACCCAGCTTCGGGTCACGTGACCCGGCAACCCGGTTGGCCAGGGCAACCCCAGTCAAGGTCATTTTTTTATGTTATTATTGCATACTTAAAATTTTTTCCTTCCCCCTCCCCCTTACCACCATAAAAAAAAAATCTTCGGGGGGTGTTGCCCCCTAATACCCCCCACAAGGAACGTTGCCCCCTTGACCCCTGCGACCTGACTGCGTAAGTTGATCCACGACTACTCTACGCCGCATGTAATAATAGTATAACAATACTTCACTATCACTTATATTATCACATATATATAAGATTTATAATCATAAATATGTTATATACTTAAATTTTAGAAAGATCTATTTTAACTCTCTTCTCTTTCACACACACACCAAGTTTGCCAAGAATAATTATTTTTGGAGCGTTCTATTTATTGATAGTACAATAATATTTTGCTATCATTTATATTAATTTATCAATTTTAATAATTTACGAGATATAAATATATGATACATCTTAAAATTTATTAAATTGTTTGTTATGTATCATTACTTCTCACTTAAAATTAACTCTTCCCAACAAACTAATACAACATAATCACAAAAAAATCATATTTACTTATATACATAGATAAACACTCATATTCAATTATAATATAAAAATATAATTATATTTATGCATAGATTTTATCTATACATGAATATATAATATAACAAATATTGTTTCTATTTTTATTATTTTTTATATATTTTTATAATAAAATAAATAAAATCTGACCCATCCGACTAGGTCGGTTTTGGGGCCGACCGACCCCGGGCCGACCCCTGACCCCGCCTTCCTTGGATAGACTACAATGCTCTTGCCCAATGATTGTTGATAATAGCCCGTATGCACTAGTCTTCTCCAGAAGCCACACTACTATTTCTTGAGACAAGATGCTGAAAATGGGGGGACTGATACACATGTTAAGACTAATAGTGATGACTTCAATCTTGCTTTGCTTGTTGTTGACCTTAATAATCGTCTCTACGTCTATCTTTGGTCATCTCTACCTTGATTTTATCCTCGAGTTCATGTTTAAAAAACCTAAACCCAAAGGCCGTAAGGGTGCCATGAGTCCACCTGCAAGGCTGCAACTGAACATTGCATCACTAGAGCTACCTAAACTTGAAGATTTAATAGTGTCATTTAATCTAACTACAGCTTTTCCTTATGAAACCAATTTTATTTTCTGACTCAAATGGGTTCTTCCTTGCTCTCTGCAATCACAGTTGGCATCTGTGGTGGATCTTAAGGTCGAACTTGAACATTTGGACATTATTTTGAAGGTTTGAACATTTGGATATGGTTGGAGGAAACATCTATATACTTTCTTCAACCTGAGAAGGTTTCACTATTGCTTCTTAGTTCAGATTTTCTCTTTTCTGTGTCTGTACTCTATACTTTTCCTATGACATGGCCTTCTCAGTAGGCTGAGTTACAGATGTGTTATTATCAAATGTGCATATGAAGAACTCATATGGCTAAGATGGTGCTTTAAGCTCTGGCTCTTTTACCTCCATGCCATCCAATTTCCCTTAACCCACGCTCTACCATTTGGATCATATTCAGAAACATGAACAATCTGTCGAATGTCTATGAAGGTAGTTAGTGGATGCTCCTTAAATAGATCCTCAACATCAATAATACATGATGGATCCTAAGATTGTGTCTTTGAAGACTAATAAACTAGTTTTGAAAAGAAGAAGACTAGTAAACTTGCCTTACAATTGTATAAACCCCTCTTTTCAAGCTACTTTTGGTTCTCCCAGATGTTCCTGACCCTAAGTCGCATGTTATAATTTATCATCAGACTAATATAATAAATTTATCATCAGACTAATATAATAAGTTCCAGTATTTAAAATAATAAATATTTTATTATTTATTTATTTGACACAGTATATATTACTACTTTATATTAATTTATCAATTTTAATAAGTTACGAGATACAAATATATGTTTTAAGTCCATTAAATTTTTTTGTCCCACGTTCTTAGCGCAACGAGCATCATCACGGTAGTTCGCAGTTTCGAACTGTGTCCGCTCGGTCGAGGATGGTGGTGTTCTGGCACGTGCAGACCACTGTGTCACCGTTAAAAAAAGTTCATTAACGTTTATTAAAATCGAATTCGCGTGAACGTTAAAAAGCCGTTGGGCAGGGTGACGTGGCAGAACCGTTCTGGCTTCGGTCGATCTCCTGGGGCGTAGGAGTGCCGTTTTCACTATTTTCACGTGTTCTTGAAAGGAAGATCTATTTTCACGTGTCGCAAAGCGTAATCTAGCATTCTTCTTGTTTCCAACTCCCGTCCTCCACGGATATGGGGGTAAGTAAATAAAAAAAATCACTATCTTATGTCTTGTGAGTGAGGAATTTTACATGTATACCTTATGAATAAATATATATGTGTATGCATATATATTTGTTGACTTTCAAATCATTGAAACGGTTACATTTATCGATTTAATTATCCGTTACTCGTGGTCCTATTTAATTAACATATCTCGGTTATAACTTAACGTAATTCGAAATTTTGACCAATGATTTTTAGTTTGTTTTTTCTCTGTTCCCTCGTGTGGGAAAATGTAGTGTTGCTCAATATCCCAAGAGAAAGTATAAAAATAAAAGTATAACACCAGTTCAACACCGTACAACAGAAATAGTCTGATAAGATATACTTTTATTAGACCGTCGTATATATTTTAAAAATATCAGAAATTACTTGACATCCGTGATTAAAGTACCTTACAACCTATTTGGTAACACTTTTAGGTTGTCGCTATCAACTTTAAAATTGATAATGATAAAAACCATTAAAAAATATTCAATTAATTATATCAATTTTAAAATTTATAATGTAAACAAAATATACTATGTAATACAAGTGTCAGCATTTATTAATTTTGATATCGATACTTCAACATTTGAAAATATTAATATCAATATTGATATAGTACAAAAAAATGAAACTCTAACCAAACAGGGTACCATGCAGAGAGTTTATCGTGTACACGGAAAAAAGGATGACCTATTTCGTCTTTCTCGTGGTTCTTAACTTTTTTTAATATGCATGATCCTCACCTTAGAAGTATAATTTTTCCAACTAAACATGATAATTTTACATTCGTTTCAAATTTTGTATGTTAATACATGTATCACGCGAATTAGAAAAAATATTTTACGACAAACACTTTACTAGAAAACAACAACCCAGGGTGTACGATTGGAGAAAGTAGCCATAAGTTCTAAAAGTTATCAAAGATATTCAAAATATTAGTACAATTACAGTGAGGGATAAATATATGCAAAAGTACTTTCTAATACAATTGTACAAAATATTAGCTTTAAGTGTATATATATAAAAATATTGACCTATATTTTATATTATGGAGTGTTTGGATCCTGGTTGGTTACGATACCAATTTTATATATTTCACGATAAAAATGTATATTAAAATAAAATTTAAGATTTTATTTTTATCATTGTCAAATTTAAAATTTATATCAACGTTAATAATTGTTTAGTTTGATAATATTAATTTTTAAATTTAACATACAATTAAAATATACTTTCTAATACAATTGTCAACTTATATCAAATTTGATATTAATATTTTTAACTTCTTAAAATAACAATGTCAATGTCAATATTGATAAATTGTCAATTTCTAAACTCCAACCGAATATATTATAAGTTAACTAAAACAATTATCTTGAATAATGAGATACGAAGGCAAAAAGAGTGAGGATGGTATACAAGTACAAAGAGTATCACAGGAAGACAGAAAGTTCAATATTTTTGTTGTCCAGAAAAGAATCATCTACAAAAATTATTTTTATTTTTTAACAAGTTTTATTATAACATTTATTTTTACATCAAAAAAATCAACTTGCCAGCAACCTTTTGTTTTGTTTTTTTTACTTCAGAATAAATTGATTGAGAATCAACTTGTCCTGTGTTTATTATGTGCTAAGTTTAACGAAATAAATTTATATATTTAACTTATTTGCCACCATACTTAGCAATGATCACTTCGACAAAAAGAACTCTTAAAATAAGAAACGAAAGTCTTTTGGATGCGAAGGGTAAAAAGAGAAAACAACATTACATACCGACGGGAACGAACACAAAATTCAAAGACAAAAAAATTTAGATTAAAATTTTTAAACAACAGAAACTATAAATAAATTGTGAGTCAACATTAGGATTGAAAGTTGAAAATCCCTATGAATTACTACTCCCGTCGAGAGGCACGTCGATAAGTTACTTCATAGAGAAAATTGACTTCTCATTTCATTAAATTTAATAAAATGTATTAATATTAATTGTTTATTAGATGATATTAATTATGTGCTGTTTCTATAACTACATCATCTTATCGTATTCGAAAAAAATTTAACATAATTAAAATACATTTAATTTATTTTATATATAACTACAAAATATCAATATCCGAAATAAAAAATTACCGCATTTAATTTATATTAAAATTCCAATATAATAAAAAATATTTTATGTGTTATGTATATATTTTATACATATATTTAAAGAATAAACTTATATTCTATTAAATATCATTGTTAACTTTTGTTGTTCTTAAATAATTAATAGCATATTTTACCGGTCTAGGTACTTTCGATTTGGTACGATTTTATTAATTGTATTCTGATAATGATTTTTTGTCATGTTTAAATATTTTAATGTATCTTATATCCATTTAATTTATTTTATATACTATCTGATTGCATCTTCTTAGTTAACCCTATCGAAATGAGAGGGTTGTAGACCTTGTATAGTTCACAGATAAGTCGATCGAGCTAGTTTTTAAAACCCATCAGGGTAAAAAAGTCACATTACCTGATATTTGATCTCTCTCATACGGTTGCCGACAGATTTGGAACGAAAATAAAACGATCTATGAAAGCAGAATCTCATGTTAAAGTGTATTTCAGACCGGATATTTTGACAAAGAGGGTCCGGTCCGTTCAGACGGACCTGCCTTCTTTTTATTAAAAATGATGCACTGCGCGCCACGCGGCTATTTTGCTCTCTGTTTGACCCAACAAGATACGCGGTGCTCTTTTACACAACGACCCTCTCAAGAAGTTATTATACGTTTCCGTTTTCGGTCTACCCTGCCTTTGAAGGCCTTGTATTCTTTTCGAGCGCGACTCTATTTAAGTGTGCATCCGAGGAGAGTGACTCAACTCCTCTCAAAAAAGGGTGAGGCTGAAGAGATGAAGGGGCTCTGTTCAAGAAAAAAGAAGAAAAAAAGAAGAAGAAGAGACGAAGGGGCCAATCCGGCCGTCCCGCGTCACGTGCCGCGGCTATTCTTAGGACTGTAAACTGATATTCCTATATCTGTTTCTTTTAATTATTAAGATAATCTGTATTAGGACCAAATCGTATATGAATATGGATCAAATATTATAAGTCGGATAATTTCAAATTCAAAATAGATACGGATAATTTTCACTTCGAAATGTTAATTAAATATTATTTAATTTATATATTTAATAATATACAGATACATAAAAATATAAAACATAAAACTTATAATATATTTATCAACATTATTTTAATATACTAATATATAATAGAGAATATTTATTTATATTTGTAAATATAATATGTTTAAATATATGAAAATATATATTATGTATATATTATTCAAAACGGAATATATTTTTTTATGTCTACTGATTAACATTCAAATAATATTTATATCTAAACATTCAAATAATATTCGAATTTATGTCTACACTGACGAATATTTAAAATTAAATACTATGAATAAATATTAATTTGAAATAAATTTAAAATTTATCCCTATGAGATTACAGTCCTACTATCCTCGCCTGCCATCTCTTTGCCGTTATGCGGCCGGCCAGCCCGTTGTTATGGACCAAAAAAGTGCACGAACTGTGTGCGTACAAATGGAAACGCTGCCACGTGCACCTCCAGAGTGCTCTTCGGGCCCCACCACCTTCCACGAAGCAGGCGGCCTCGGGCCTCCCGTCTGCTATCGTATGCGCAGTTGCGCACACCTCCTCGACGCGCTTGACGACGTAGGATCCGCGAAATCTCCCAACAACGTTCTGCGGGGCCCCTTTTTAAAAGCGCTAAAACCCGTGGTTGGCCGGATTCCGCTCGCCATCGTCTCCCGGGAAGTCGAGCGGTCAACGCTGCAGCGCGACCGGCCACCGGACAGCTCCCTCCCTCCCTCCGTTTGCTCGCACAGAGGACTGAAAAGGGGGGGAAGGCGGGAGAGAGAAAGAGAGAGGACCGAGAAGGGAGGGAGGGCGTCACTGGAAGCTATGGGCCACGGAAGCTCCAGATCAAACGGCTCCGACAACTCCGAGGACAAGGAGGTCGGGCCATCGCGGCTCTCCCGAATCCGGCGGCGCCTCAGACACCGCCGCCGCCGCGCCGCCGCCAACTCCAGCCCGCTTACCAAGAACCTCGAGGCCGATGACTTCGCCGGAATCGTGCGCGTTGGGCTCATCAGAGTAAGCTCTAACTAGCAATCTCTGATTGTCCCTTTCCGGTCATTGCGCAATAGCAGCCGTGCGCGGGAACGCCCCCGTAGGTCGTCAGATTTGTCGCGTTGGCCGATGAAGCCTGGTTGCCGATGCTCGTCATTTGGTTGATGGATGTTATCTGCAGGCGGAGATGAAGTTTAAGGACCGGTGGTTCGCGTGCCTCTCCCTCGGGGAGCGAACGTATCGCACGGAGACGTCTGACGAGTGAGTATTCACCTTGCGGATGACCGTGTACATGAGGGGAATGGATGGAACTTGTTTTCTGTTTCCGCTTCCCTGCAGACGAACCGATACACCGGACAAGAACACCAAAACTCATTTGTCACGTTAAAAGAACAAATTTGAACAAAAACATAAAACCCTATTCACGAGCCGAGCTGAAAGCAGACTCGTACTTGATAAACTCGTGAGGAGTGAATATTTATTTAGAAAAAGGTAAATTATTAACGTTAATAGTTGCATATTGTAACTTAACCATGTAACCAGTTGAAATATAATTTAATTTGAATTTAAATGTAAATCAAGTTTCGCACAGACAAATCACTGAGTTTTTTAAAAGAGTTCAAATCGATCTTGAACTTAAGAACGTTGGCTGAACTTGAGTCCGGTTATTCGAGCTCAGACGGAGTCAATTAAGTGACGAATCAAGTAAAGTTCAAGGAACTTATGAAATGCCCCCGCATCGAACGCGCCTTCGTTTTCAGCGTCTAAAACTTTCTTCTCCTTCCATTGTGCTTCCCCACCTCCGGTTTTGGGGGTCCATACGTGTTGCACGTGGAGGGCGGGGTAGAGAAAATTACTTTTGTTGCTTATGCGCTGTACATGTTAGATTATCGTAGAGAAAATTTTACCTTTTCTAAGTGAGTTGACCAGGTCCTTCATATCTCGACAGAAGATTACGGCTGCAAAAGATGAAACTAACTGATTTGAAATATTTCAAACGCTTAGGATCTTGAGGAATATACACGATTGTTCACGTACTCTTCTGCCTTTGTGTTTGTCAAACTGGTTCAATTTATTCTGTTTTAGGCATTAAACATTTGGAAATGCTACACGAGTTTATCCATACAGTCCCCTTTATGTCAACATTTTCACAGTTATTCTGCCGTCTATGGACCACTAACTCATTTCTTTGATTTCTGTTGCGAGTTGTTGCTCAGCACGGAGAAGCCTATTTGGAATTCTGTGAGTAAGCTTACTCAAAATCCTCCTATATTAACTTCTCAAAACTCTTCTAGGTTGTTAAGTTTCAATCATGCTTGGTTATTATCTGCATTCTACTATTTATCCACTTTTTTCCATTAGTTACAGATATGGAAAAAATCAATTGTTTTTTTTGCTACGCCTTTCTATCTCGAGATGTAAATTCTCTATCGATGTAAAAAGACGGAAGGAAAAAAAACTCTATCGATGTAACTTCTCTGACGATCATTTTCATCATTGTACTTCCAATGGACTTGGTTTCTTCTTCTATACAGATATTCCCATTGGTTTGGAGTCCCTAAACATATTTAGGTACTGGTGAGATGCACGCATTAGCAGTTAGCCAACTCCTGCAGCATTAGAGGTGCAACCTTTCCATTGTAGTTTGTGACTCAATAAAAGTCCGACTCAGCACGTTTATCATGTTAAACAAGCAAATTTAAACTAGACAATAAAGTTTGACTATTAACAAGTTGAACTTGATCAAACCCTTTCTTGATTTTATAGAACTTGCGAGCAGGTTGTTTAAGTACTCAGTTAACTATTTGAAAAATAAATTAAAAGATCTTAAAAGCTTTAATATGTTAACTACACATATTAAGTAAGCTGAAATTGAGCTTAAACTCGAGTAGAGCTTCATACATGAGTTTAAATTCGGGCTTCATAAACAAGCTTAGACCGAACTCGAGTTTGAGCTTCAAAAACGAATTTAGATCGAACTTCATAGACGAGTTCTGATGCGGAACATGATCAAACAATGACTTAATACTATATGAAGACTAGCAATCCTCAATTAAAGAACTGATTTAAAATATTCATGTTTAGATCTTTCAAATAATGTTTTCTTTTTAAGAAATTTAAACTAAGAAAACTAGTACTTTATGTAATTCAAAGAGATGAAACATAAAACATTGATCGGAAAACTCCACAAGAAAATGAATCTTTGCTCGAAATGTAACGAAACAGATTATGTAATTGATTGGATTTTGAACACTCTAATGTCCTTACAACATATTAACCAACAACAATACTATGAAAATTGGCTAGAGCATGACAGATGCGAATGGAATAATAAACTTACAGAACGTTTGCAAGGTAAAGTTGGATTGAATATACCTTAACACCAATTTGTAAGTAATAAAATTCAGCTATGAATCCAAATTTATTTACCAAGCTATGACCGGATTCCATTGAGATCAATACTCCTTGACCAATAACTTAATCTCTTGAAATCTCAATGAACTATATAGGAAAAACATAAAATATCTGAAAATGGAAGCTCAGGAATTCATCGTAGCTTCGGTGGGTCAGTGGATGCCTCTTTGACAATATTGTTAGCACATTAATATCAATTAGTTCATACCAACATCCAATTAAAGTTCACTAAGGCATAAACTCAAAATAAGACTTGTTGAAGTTAAGCTCTATACTTAATTTGTCCAACAAAAAGCTATGTTATAGGAGGCGATCGCCTCGATTACCTAGGTGACGAGGCAAGGCGAGCTCATCCCGCATTGAGTTGTCATCGACCGCCTGAGGCAGTCGCCTCCTCCGCCTCAGCTGCCTAGGTGACCGAGGTGTGATGCCTCAGCCTTATCGGATTCGGGCTAGTCTCGGATCCGGTTAACTTAAACCCCTTAAACCCCTCTTGTCATCTCTCTCTCTCCCACCTGACGCTGAGCCCTTTGCCACCAGAAGGAGACCACGACGCCATCACCAATCGTTGGAGTCGACCTCTCCGTGCCGCCAATCTTCAGAGACTTCCCCACTGTCGCCTTCTTTCAATGGAGTGCTGTCTTGACCGTTGGAGGAGCTGTCCAACAGGTCGATTTTAGGGTTTTGATGTTTTTTTATTTCTTTATTTTGTCTTGTTTTTTTTATTCATCATCTTTCTTCTAATACGACAACCTTAATTTATGTTTTAGTTTGTTCTTTCTTGGTGTAAATTGTTGGATAATCGTATTTAGACGAAGAAGGTACGTTCTTTCGATTTTTATTTTTTTTACATTGTAAATGTGATTCAATTATTTTTATTAGCACACCGACAAGGTGAAGAAAGCGGAATTGCTGTTAATTGGGATTGAAAATAATTATTGAATAACTCGGATGTTGTTGGAAAGGTATAATTTTCATTTTTTTCATTTTTTTCATATGTACTTTTTTTTATTTTGTTATAGTTTAACTTAATAGTTTAATACGTTCATATATACTTGTTTTATTAGTTTAATTAAGTTGGACAACATCTTTATTAGTTTCTCGAAACTGTTTTTGCTTGTATTTTTTCTATTTTAGTTTAAATTTATTTATTTATTGTTGTTGATGTTAGCTAACAATGTTAAATTGTCGGACAATATGTTAATTATTATTTTTTGATTTAGTTATTAAGTCCTCTTTTTAGACGAAAAGATGTCAATATATGTCATATGTTTAGTACATTTATATATTGTCATATGTTGTATGTATTTAGTTTAAATCTGATTTTTTTATTGTTGTTGATGTTAGTTAGCATCATTAAAATGTCGAACAACATGTTAATTATTTTTTATGATTTTTTCTATTTTAGTTATTAAGTCCTATTAACCGAAAAGGTGTCAATATATGTCGTATGTTTAGTATGCTCATATATTGTCGTATATTGTATTTATTTAGTTTAAATCTGATTTTTTTATTGTTGTTGATGTTAGCATCGTTAAAATGTCGGACAATATGTTAAATTTTTTTGATTTTTCTTGTTATTAATGGACTTGATGTTTATTTATTTTTCATGAAGATGTCTCAAATCGTGGAGCAAGGTCATACTTCGGGGACGGGGTCCAACACTAAATGACTTCAACGGACCCCATGATTTCAAGACATCCTCCTAAATCGAATGATGTCAGTTGGAAAAATGAAATATTAGTAGATCCGAAAAAATAGGGATTGTGTTAGATGTTCATTTTGTAAAAAGGATTGCAAAGGTGAGATATATATATTGAAACAACATATAGCTGGTCTATCCACCAATGTCACAAGTTGCGAGAAGCCTACACCAGAGATGAAAGAAGATATTGGAGCAAGCCAAACAAGCTTGTTTTGAAAAGGTTGCGGTGATAAGGGAGATTGAAGGAAAAGATAATCTTTTTAGTATGAATACTTTGGAGGAAAACACGAAAGCTGAAGTCACATTAGTTGTTTGCGATCCAGCATTCTCGCCTCCTCATTTGAGAGGTCCTATGGACCGGTTTACAAGGCAAAATCTAAAAGTTTCTATAGAGAAAAGTGTGAAGGACAAGAAGTATTTGAAGGAAGAGAGGGAGAAAGTTGTGCAATATATTGCTTGGTGGATCTACGAAGCAGCTATTCCTTTTAACACCATACGTTTGAATAGTTTTCAGACCATGTTACAGGTTATTGGTCAATTTGGCCCGGGTTTGAAAGGTCCATCATTTTTTGAAGTTCGTGAAAATTTGTTTATGAAAGAGATTCAAACAACTCGGGAAGTAGTTGAAAAAATGGAGTTAGGTGAAATATGGATCCATTATCATGTCCAATGCCTGGACAGATAGAAGGGGAGGACATTGATAAATTTTTTAGTTAACACACCTACATGCATAGTGTTTCTAAAATCAGTAAATGCATCTTCACAAGTCAAAGATGCAAAGTTGTTTGCTGATTTGTTGGACAAAGTTGTGGTTGAAGTTGGAGAGAAAAATATTATTCAACTTGTAACGGATAATGAGGCTAGTTGCATGGTTGTAGAGAGAATTTTGATGACCATACATCCTCGTTTGTTTTGGACACCATGTGCAGCCTATTGCATTGATTTGATGTTGTAGGATATCTTTAAATTGTCGGACATCAAGTCCACAATTAGACATGTCAGGTATGTGACAACATTTATTTATGGTCATACAAAGATTCTTGCTATGATAAGGAAGTTCACCACTGAAAGAAATTTGTTTAGGGCAGCAGTCACAAGGTAATATCTCAAGTCGAAATTTTTTTTTTTGATGTTTCATTTCGGTTTGTGAATTGTGACCATCAATAACATGTCATTTTCTTGTGCAGGGTTTGCAACAAATACCTAAATCTAGAGTGCCTACATAACTTAAAGACTGAATTGAGAAGGATGTTCACATCTGATGATTGGACTGTCTCTAACAACAGATGGACTAGGCAAATTGAGTTAACAAAAGTCATGTGATATCATTCTAAAAACAACTTTCTAAAGAGGTGTGGCCTACGCTCTATCAATTTTCAAGTCTCTTGTGGTTGTCTTATGCCTAGTGGATGGGGAGAAACCGGCAATGGGCTACATTTATGAAGTAATGAACCAGGCAAATGAAGGCATTAAGAGTGTATTGGATGATAAATTCGACAAATATGGTCCAATTTGGGATATTGTTGATAGGAGGTGGGACAATCAACTCCATTGGCCATTACATATAGCATGATATTATCTTAACCCCCAATTCTTTTACTCAAATCTGGATATTGAGAGTGATAGAGAAATAAAACAAGGACTATAGGATACCATTGAGAGGCTAATCAAAAGTCTTGATGAGCAAGATTTGATTATGAAGCAACTAAATACGTACAGAGATGTTGAGAGCCTATTTTGCAGAGATATGACCATTAGATAAAGAAAAACTTCATTCCAAGTTTGACATTGAACTTTTACAACTTTTCATTTCTATATTTCACATTATTGTTTTTAATTTGATTCATTGTCTTTTTCTTTTTAGCAAATTGGTAGAAGGATTGGAGGAGTAAGGTTCCTCAATTACAAAGATTTGCCATCAAGATTTTGAGCTTTACTTGTAGTGCATCTAGTTGTGAATGCAACTAGAGTACTTTTGAGCAGGCATGTACTAGTAATATTATTCATTTTTTAGCATGATTTTTGGCCTTATATTACATGTGCACACAAAGAAAAGGAATAAATAAGTGTAAAAGAGGCTAAATGATCTTGTCTATGTCCAATACAATCAAAGACTTCAAGATTGTCATTTTAGGATGGAGAAGTTCAATCATGATCTTATTTCTTTGGATTTTATCGATGAGGCCGATGAGTGAATTACTAGAGATGACAAGGACTATGTGCATGAAGGAGAGGACCTCACATGGAGGAAAGTTGAGTTGGCAGCTGGCATTGAAGAAGAGGAAGGTCCATCCACCAGAGCAGAGACCTCTAAAAGGCAAAGACTTGAGAGGGAAAAGAGTGTGGCCATCAATGAAGATACCTCAGAATCGGATGAGAAAATTCATGTTCCTCTTACCAACGAGTCTTCTGATTGATATTTGTGTTAATCAGATGGGGACATTAGTTAAATGTACTTTTTAATGGTGTTTTGAAATAGTTGTTATTTATGTACTTTTATGCTTGATTTACTATTGTTGTTTAAATGTTGTCTACTTGATCTATTACAATTTTCTTTATTGTGATGTATTCATTTTTCTAACATGCTGATATAAATAAAATGAGAAAAGGTACATCTTTCAACTTATTTTTCATATATTCATTTTATGCATTTTTGAATATAATTTCTATTGTTTTTTGTACTTTTCACATTTTTATAGATATTTTCAGCATTTTTAGATAAAGTTTTTTACATTTTCAAACATACTTTCTGTATTTCTATGTTTTTATTGTATTTTTATATATTTGATATATATATTTCTTGCATTTATGATGTATTTTTTGCATTTTTTGATATATTTTTAATTTTTTATATATTTTTATGTGTTGAAAACAAACATAATAATTAAAAGAACATTGTCTCGGGTGCCTGATGCAAAGGCTCCTCACCTCGCTCACCTCATGCCTCTAACTATATAGACAAAAAGTGTATTGAACTAAAAATTTAGATATATTAATTTATAAAGAACATATCACTTGATGGCTAATTCCTTCACAAATCATCTCAAAACAATGACATATATCATCATTCACCAAGTATCACTCAGTAACATGATTTATCGAAACTTGGAAAACATAATCTGATTCAGCAGAAGATTGACTAATCAGATTGAACAGCAAAATGTCAGCAGGATCAGGATAACACTATCAAAACCCAAGACTAGAAATGTAAACGGGTCCGGTTTGGATCGGATTTGTTAGTATCTGAATTCGAATTCGATAGATATAATCTGAAATTGACTCTGTATCGGAAATAATTTATTTATCGGATTCGAATCAAACCCCGGCTCGGATTACATTCACAGGTTTGGGGTAGCTTCGAACTCCGAGCTCTCCACAATCCCTTGACAACTACTAATGGCTAGCGACGACATCTCTCCCCGCGGATAGATGGCGAGTGATGGCATCCCCTCTGCGGAGGACGAACGACAGCATCCTCCTTGGCGGCGATGACATCCCCCCACTTGACGACAACCCTCCCCCAACCCCACTCCTGACGGCATCCCCTCACCCTCCCGAGCATCCCCAGGACTCGCCCCCCTGAATAACCTGTTGTTCTATTTACAAGTCTACTTGGAGGGCTTGGCTGTGGAGTCGAATAACCTGGCATTGAAGATGACTGCTCTCCTGTCCTGCGATGCCGCCGTCTGTCAAGAAGACCCTAAAATCCAATGCGTCGTAGTAGCTCAGAATCTCGTCCTCGAGACCCCAGATTAGATTGAATCCAGCGGCCGCCTTGGTGCTTTCGTCGCCGGAGTCACCCTTCCTACTGTCCTCCTCCAACGAGGACGTCGTAACAGTGGGCGGGGGAGGCCAAGCTCATCATCAGATGCCTCGAGAAGGTACCCCAGGTCGGAACCTCGGCGGTCCTCCGAAGATGAGGAGATGCCTCTGTCATCAAGACACTTGTCGTCGTCTGCTAGGGGAGGCAATAAGGAGGCAATCTCCTCATCCAAGCTCCGCATGACAGAAGCAAGATCGCCGTCGTCGAGGGTGTCTAGGAGGATGAGGTCGGTGGCACATATCCGCTTGGCCTCAGGGGCCTCCTCGGGCTGATCCTGAGCATTCCCCCCTTGACGGTTTCAAAGGGTTATTGGGTCCTGCGACGGGGTGGGCTCCAACACAATTGGACAGAGTTTTACGGGTTATCGGGTTTACCAAAAACAAAAATTTTGGGTTAATTTAGACCTGAAGGAATGTTAAGAGTTTTGGATATGGGTCAAGTTTTGGATCCCGCTGCCCCATTTATAGGTCTACCCAAGACAATTCATAATATGTCCTACTTGACATGCATCAACCAGCATTATTCGAAGGGACAACAATGATAAGGCTTAATATAAAGTAAAGTCATCATCAGTCCTATCAAACGGGTAAACTAGCAATTTTTTGGATTGGATCAATCAAAGAAAACAAAATACTCAACAGAGTTGAACTTTGGAGTTTCTAATCAAGTTCACAATCCGAAAACTATTGGTAAACTATCATAAAAATCAATTAATACTAAAGTCACCAGATCAGTGATGGTAAAGACTCACCAATAGCATCACAAAGTACTTTAGCTCAGTTTATTAACTCATCAATCGGGAAAGGGACTGAACACGTACTGCTTATGGAGCATCTCATAGAGTATGATAAATCCGCTGGAAGGAGAACAAGTATTCTTATCCTCCAGAACTGTAAGGAATTCTTCAAGCATAAACTCCGGTCACTGAAATTTAGTGATTACCTTCAGATCTAGGCATGAGAAAGTGAAACAAATTGAAAAACCCGGTAGATCTGAGCTCAGGACAACAGATCTAAATGAAGACTTTCTAAACAATTTTCCCTAAACATCTTCTTTGCTACACCAACAAAACAAGTGGACATGCAGCAAATCTAAAAAGGGAAACTAGTAGATCGGCTAAAGAGCACAACAGACCCAACAGAAAACTCACAACTCCTCGAAGAAGCTGACAAAACAGGTCGATAACAGCAGATCTGATGAAGTAACCAATAAATCGGTTGAGGGAAAAAGGAGATCCGACAAAGGAACAACAGTTGAAAAGGGGGAACGGCAGAAAGAGGATTCAACTCAAAAAATATTCACCGAATAATGTTTCAATGAAGACACCGAAGAAGAGAAAAATGACGATGAGAAGATGGAGACTACTTCTCTCTTTGGGAGCTAGGGCAGCAGAGCACTGCACACGGAGGATTGGAGAGGAAGAATAGCGACTAGGGTTATCTCCGCCATTTGCCGAGCTGAGGAGAGAGAACACCTTGGTATCAAATAAAAAAATTGCGATGTCAATCACTTTCAATCATTGGAACTCAAAAACCACTCAATTGGGAAAATGAGCGGTAGCCAAATTCTCATTTCATCAATCGACTAACTGTACAGTAGCTGAGATGGCCTGTTTATAGGCCCGAGTCTGCACAATGGTCCAATGACATGGTATTGAAGGGAAAAGCACGTAAATAAAATTCTATAAAAAATAGAAAATGCCTCTTAACAGTCAAATTATAACTACTAAGCTGCTAAATTTCAGCCATTTGTCTGAATTGTTCCCTAAAATGAATTTGCTCTAAAAGACTTGCTAAAACTCAGTCATTGAACTAAATTGATCCTAATCATTGTGGACGACGCTTGTATATCTTCTAAAAATACTCAAATTTATCATGTGATCTGGTGTCCGCACCAAGTTCAAATCAAGCTCGAACTGGAGCACAGACTGAACTCTTGTTGGGGCTCAAGCTTGATCAAGAAAACAAGTAGCTTGATGAGGTGAGCTTGAACTTTACACAAGTTGAAACTGCTCATCGAGTATCGAGCTGAGCTCGAACTCTAACTAGAACATAAATAAACGGGCATTTTGTACTCCTATGCAGCACTTGCAATTTATTTGTATATGTTTTATAGAATCTTATGTTCTTGTTCATATTTATTGCTATAATTAACTGCTATCTTTTCAGCTTATTCCTAACATGTATCACCATTCTACTTTTATTCGTATTTCAAAGGTACTCAAGTCACTGATTATGGCAGATGCTGTCTTGAAATATAGTTTTTCTTTTTCAAAATAGGCTGACACTCATAATTTTATCTCTCCTTCATGTATTGTCATCTATAAATCGTAAAATTTACCGCTTAAAAAAGTATAACTATCATAAACTGCAATCATTCAGAAGTGTGCATTATTCAGTATGCTGTCACGCATCATTTTCATTCTTAGGTTCAAGCATGGAAAAGTCTGCCCTATCTTTTCAGAAATATGGTCCTACATGTCACAGTTCATCTAATATTTGGTTATTGTATATAATAAAAACTAATATTAAATATTTTGACCTCAGGAGAAAAAGGTTGTTCTTGAAAAGAATGGACCTCAAATTGCTCGCATTTCAGTCTTTGAGGTATGTACATGTTAGTCATATCTTTGATTATATATTTTTTTCAGCAAAATGTACTATTGATTGCAAACATGAGCTACTTAGTAGGTTCAGATTGCCAGGGCCTCCTGTTGGACCATACAGGAATTTCTAGCGGCTTTCACTTTGAAGTAATTGGTACACGATCCTAGTTTGATACAGTTTAAATGCCATAATAAGAAAGCAACTTGACTTTTCTCCACAGGCATAATATTTTTTTTTGATGACTTCTTTGTAGTATTGTTCTAGACTGCTCATCGTCGATGTGTGTTGCTGATAAATATTTCATTTCAATACCTGAGTATTTGATATTTTGATGTTTTTAGCAGAGAAAAGTCAGTAGAGACCTAGCATTTCTATTTCTTTTCATTTTGTCACGTGTTCTGCAAGGAAGACGACTGAACAACAATTTTTGTCATACAAAAAAAAATACTTTCAAAAATAAGGGTGCTAGTCTGTCTGATACAATGTTAACAAGAATAAAACAAAATCATGTTTGGAGAGGTAACTCCACTATTAGGACATGTGAGTGGTATACCTGTAAATATTTTGGTGGAAAAGATTGAACACATACAACTGAAGAAAGATGTGACTGGGAGTCGTTTCTATGCATCTTCTTTAAGAACAATACCTGCTCAACAACTGCTTTACCATTCTTCATAAAGTTAGATTCTGATTGTCAAACATTAATTTGCCGAGAACTTCTACAAAATGCAGCCTTAACTGATTAAAACAATTTAATGGACGAAGAGAGAATTGAGATAAACTAGATGAAATGAAATGTTTGGCTAGAAGAAAACCATTCAACTTTGTTTTATTTTATGTCATTGATTTTTAATACTGAGTGTACACATATAGAGTTGAATCAGTTGACTAGGTTGCACTGTACAGCTTGGTGATGTCATTAAATTGATTATTGTAATTACTTATCACCTATGAACTTTTTCCACAGGCATGAAGTAATTGGTATATGATCTTAGTTTGATACTTTTTAAATGCCATGATAAGAAAGCAATTGACTATTCTCCACAGGCATAATTTTTTTTGATGAGTTCTGTTTTGTGTTGTTCTAGAGTGCTTATCAATACGTGAGTATTTGATGTTTTTAGCAGATAAAAGTCAGTAGAGACCTAGCTTCTCTATTTCATATCAATTTTGTCACATGTTCTGCTATGAAGACAACTAAACACCAATTTTTTGTCATACAAAAAAAATGCTTACAAAAATAAGGGTGCTAAGAGGGTGCTAGACTGTCTGATACATTGTTAACAAGAGTAAAGCAAAATCATGTTTGGAGAGGTAACTCCATTATCAGGACATATGGTGGTTTTACTGTAAATATTTCGGTGGAAAATATTTGACACAAACAACCAAAGAAAAATGCAACTGGGAGTCGTTTCTGTGCATTTTCTTTAAGAACAATTCCTGCTCAACAACTGCTTCACCATTCTTCATAAAGTTAGATTCTGATTGTCAAACATTAATCTGCCGAGAACTCCTACAAAATGCAGCCTTAACTGATTAATACAATTTAATGGATGAATTAATACAGATTAATGGATGAAAAGAGAATTGAGATAAACTAGATGAAATGAAATATTCAGCTAGAAGGAAACCATTGGATTTTGTTTTATTCTATGTCATTGATTTTTAACACTGGGTGCACACATGTAGAGTTGAATCAGTTGACTAGGTTGCACAGAACAGCTTGATGATGTCATTAAATTGATTATTGTAGTTACGTATCACTTATGAATTTTATTTGCATTTTGCAATTAAGTTTAGTCTATCTTTAGTTGCTGTCTCTTCCCTCGAACTGACCATTTATGCATCTCTTTACCTTATGAAATTCTGTGCTCACTAACAGCTCCCGAGCACTAAAGAAAGTGTGACGAGCAATTTCTAGTATATCCAAGTTAACGCTCCTAAGACGCCATTTCTATTAATCAATTCTTTACTTCCTGCAGACCAACAAATTATCTAGGAATAATCTGGTTGGATATTGTGAGGTCAATCTCGTAGAAGTTCTTTCTCAAGTAAGGCATCTCTAAATTTCATTAATTTTCTTTTCATAATATTTTACAGGTTTAATCATTATGTCCGCAGTGGTCATTTAGTTTCTCCATTGCTTGACTTCAGTAGTTATCCATTATTCCAAGCTGACATTATTTTTGTGCTTAATTTTCATGCTTTTTAGCAGGCATTATAACTCAACCATCCTATTGGAGATTAATGTTTTCAATCACCATTATGAAACATTTCTCAAAAGAACATTTTTTAATTTACCAGTAATGACCGATAAGGCTTTTTAACTTTACCATTGTTGTTCTTATCTTTGTACATGTTTTGATTTACAGACCGAATCTCATGCCTATCAACAAAAGGCATGTACTCTTTTTTTTTAAGATGTTCAGAGGACCAAACATTATATTAAAATGATAGAAAGATACATAATTTCAGAAGAAAAACATCACAAAAAAAAGAAAGAAGAGAGGGGAGATCTCTCAACTTAGATAGTAGGTGAGGAGGGTTACATAACAGTAGATCTGAAATGAAAATTTTTTTCCCTGAACTTATCTGCCTCCAATGGGCTACTAGAGTAGGGCAGCCAACAATCTTTGACATAGGAAGACATCAGATGCAGGATCTAGTTTGGATTATCAAAGTGTTCTTCAAAGATACGTCTATTTCTTGGTCACTAGATGGACCACAGCATATACGGTAGAATAATCTTTCATAAAGTATACTCAGAAGGCCAAGGGTTCAAATGTGACCACTGCCGCATAAACGAGACAATGCTAGTAGGATCCATCCAAGCAATTTTCCGACATTTGAAAATGACCTTTCAAAGAAAGTTTATGATTCTGCACTTGAAAAAAAAGTGATCTATGCATTCTATTTTACTTTCACATAAAGCACAATCTATAGACATAACTGGAAAGATCTTATGTAGGTAGCTTCTGGCGGGGAGTCTTTGCTTAGTGATGTAACTTCAAAAATTGAAATCCAATTTCTTTCTTTTTGGGGAAAATAATTTTTGTTTTGAATTAGCTTTGAACAACTAGGAAAATAGATGGTTTCCCATAGAAAATTCAATGGTAAATATAAAAATATATTGAGGTTGTTGGGTTCTTTAAAATAATATTTTTGTTTTGACCTCTCCTCATTAGTCTTGCTAGGTACCGATGTTAATTATATCAAACAACCATTTAAATACCCTTGATTAACCATCATAGTAATATGTGAATAGAAGATATACATCCACAAAATAAATATACACTGGAGCAATGACCCCATGAACTTGATGGAATGCACACACTTAGTGTTTTGAATTCAGATGGATTTGATTTGTTTTATTTGAGTTTGTTTGTGAGATTTAATTTGTTTTAACTTGTGACCTAACGTCTTTACCCTTTAGATTTAATCTGAGTTGATTAAGGTTTATTTGAAGATTTGATTAAGACTTGATATCTTTCATCTTTGGGATTATCATGGGTTTAATTCAAGTTGATTCAGACTTATTATCTTAATTTGTTTGTTTGTTTGTTTGTTTGTTTGTTGTTGTTGTTGTTTTTGCTTGTTTTACTAAGATTTGATGTCTTTTACCTTTTAGATTATTTCAATTTTAATTCAGGTTGATTAGAGTTTATTTAGGAATTTAATTTGAATTGGTGGATGTGAAACCTCGATTTTAGAAATTTTGTTTGAAATTCCATTTGTCGTGAACTATTTATAAAAATAGGTGATATTCTATTAATAGTATTAACTAGTCCGGGTGATATGTGTAAAAGTATAGATAAAAGTATAGTTCGAAGCTATTGGGTTTAGTGAAAAATTAATTTTTGACTTTTCCTCATCGGATGATACGAATATCCGATGTTAACTACATCAAGCAACGACTTAAAAACTCTTGATTAATTGCCATAGTTATCTATTTCGTAGAAGGTACATATCCACATAAAGAAATAAACTCAATAGGACAGTAGCTCTGTGGACCTGATGAGATGCAAACATTGTTGAGTGATGTTTGTTGATGTTGATTTTATTTGTTTTGAATTTTGTTTTCAGATTTGATATTTTGAAGTCTGATTTTTCGATTGAGTCCTTATTTTGACCTTCCGATGTCTGTTTTTCATGTTTTAGGCATCGTTGTGAAGCAAGTGACTGGAGCTATGCAGCATACTTGTTATCTTGGCCATTTGGACCCATTAAGCCTGTTAAGGTATTTCCAAAGCCCGTTTGCACTAACTTGTGTTTGATTTACAGAATTTGGGTCGGACTTGTAGGCCGACTTTGGTATTACTTAAATTTGAGTTGAGTGGGCTAAATAAAGTTGTTTGGACTTTTATGGAAAAATTGGTGCCAACAACAAGCATAACCACAAATCGATTAGCACACATGGTGCTTAAAAGGTCAAACAATAGAGAAAGAGACTTCATCGAGGAGTTTGGCAACTGTCACGAAATCGGATGATCATACCAAAAAAATGTGGTTATTGCCCAACCCAATGGTCTCGGAATAAGGGACGTGATTATGAAGATAACTAGAAAGACAATACAACAAAACTTGACCATAAAACATTAAACAATAACAAAAGGAAAGATAGAAGAAACCAACATAGGTAAACCGACCTCCACGACTTCAGTTTAACAAAAAAAGACAAAAATATCTAAAAGCACATTTAGGCAAAGCACTATAATTGGAACGTGGGAGGGAGGGAGGATCCACCTCTCTCACCAAAATCTACCTCAAAACAGCAAAAATGAACTCCACGATGAAAATATCTAGTCGAGATCAAGCGACAAGGGAGGTGCGGCATCCGAGGTTGTGAGGACAGGGGAGTAGTGGGGGATGGAAGCGGCGGTGGGGTGGGTTTTATTGGAGAGGGACTAGGAGTCGGAGGAGGGCAGAGGAGGGGCTAATGCCAAAGTAGAGTGGAGGAATGAGGGGAGGCCTGTCAACACGAAGGAACGAGGATGGGGCGGGGGGTTTGAGGGAGGTGGGGATGGGGGATGGTAGTTTTGGAGGGGACATTGGAGGAGGGTAGAGTGGGCGGGGTTTGAGGGAGCGCCGGAGGAGGCGGATGGGGGGCGATGTTAGAGGAAGCATATGAGGAGAGCGAAAGGCGGGGTTGAGGGAGCGCCATAGGAAGATAGAGGAGGGAGCATTGGAGGGGAGGCTCATGCTAAGGGGGCACCAAGGAGGGTAGAGGGGGAAATGCCGAAGGGGGTGTTTTCAAAGGGGATGTTAGAGGAGGGTGGGGGGGGGAGTGTTGGAGGATGGCGGAGGGGGCACTAACTGAGGGGGTGCTGGAGGAGGCCGGAGGGGGGAGCACCGGAAGAAAGCTACAGAGATGCCAAGGGGGGTGAGGGAAATGCTGACAACGGCGAGGGAGACACCAAGGATGACGTGGGAGACGTTGGAGTGGCGAGGGAGGCACTGACAATTGTAGTTGATGCTGATGGACTCAAAGGTTGACGGGAACATGGAAGGTGCCAGTAGAAGGGAAGACCGACCTCGACAAAGGTTGAAGGAGATGCCGGCAGATGGTGGGCAGCGCGGACAGCAAGTGTGAAGGCAGTTAACCCCGACGCTATCGTCAAGAACTCCATATGGCCTCAACGGTTGAAATAGAAGAGGCAGAATTCTCCTGTCAGTACCCACAACTTTCTTGGTGGAAGGATGCTTCTCCAGCAAAGATGAGAGAAGACGACGTGGACGAGATAGCCGACCATTTATGATGTAGCTAACTCCGTTGATGAACAATGTGCAAGGAAGATGATGGCAATGTTGGCGATGGAGGAAGATGACGATGGCTACAGTGGTGTTGATGATTGTGGACAGTCCTGGGGCTTTGATGTGAGGGGTAGACAAAGGAGAAGGATGCATTGTTGTTGGTTGATGATTGCTGCAGCGAAGTAGAGGAAAATAGAGTATGGCCGTGATGGTGACTCTTTTCTTTTCCTCTACGTCTCTTGGCCTGGGCTCTCTTTCCCTGGATCCCTTCCTTTCTCACGATGCTGTCGATGATGCTCTTGTAGGCGTAGGGCCCTCGGGCTATCGGGAGAACACGGAAAGTCAATCCGACCTCCGCACAAGAGTCAGACAACCTTGCGATGATCGGGATCAAGTTCGTATATGATCTCAACCCCTTGGGAGTTATTGGGGAAGATTTTTTGGCAATGCTTTCTATCGGAGGAGTCCAGATCGACCCTGGGTTCCCATTTTTTGTCATCTTCAATGTCGGGGAAGTCCGAACAGGAATCAACCTTTGCGATCAGCAACTTGTATGGATTGGGGAGACTACGGCACCTCCTCCCGAACTTCTCAGCCTGATCGCCTTGGGCGGGCCATCGAAAGCTTTCTCTTCTTGCCGACGGAAGCTCTTTAAAGCCGGAAAGGTCTCCTACTATTTCTGAAGGTGCACTTCGCTCTCCCGGCTCTTTCCATTCCTCCTCCACAAGCTCCTAATTCATCAACGGAGACTGCAATCTTTCCTTGGGCAAGCCAGCTGCCGCAGTGGGTTCAGCACCTTCTTTTTTTTTCTTTTTCTTTCTTTTCTTTTTTTATCCTGCAATCATCTCCGGTGGATACCAAATCTCACATAAGCTGGCAGTTGGGCCGAACCTGCCCCTTGGTGCACCTTCCGTCAGGCCTGAGCTGGCCCTTACATGCGAAATTAACCTCCAACCCAACCAGGATCAACTGGGAAAGATGCTAGCGAGTCCTGCTTTGGATTTGGATTCCAATTTTTGTAATGGCCCAAGAGAGGCTTGCATTCAATGCAAACTTAACTGATCCTCTTTAGCTTCTGTACATGTCTGCACAGCCTAGCCTGCACAAAAATATTTTCAGATCTCTTCTTTTTTTTCTCTTCTTACCATTTTCTCTCATTAGGAGTAGTAGGCGAAACATACTAAATTTTCTCTTAAAATTCAATCACTCTTGATGAACTATCACTTAGCATGTGATGGTATAGTTTATGAAGAGTGCATATAGTCCATCGTCCAAGCACATGGATTAAATGGAGCTGATGGGCCAACACTTGATTAGCTAAAGCCCATTATAAGCCTCAGTAGGCCATTTGTTTTTACATTTTCTGATCACTTTTTTTTCTCCTTCCTTCTTTCAAAAATTTAAGTGCAAACACTCAACAATCTTTTATAAGAATATCTTGATCTTAATGGGTACATGTTACTTCCAAACTTCATCATGCCAAGGGTACAGTGTTCTTCATGCGTTTACAATCCTTAAGGAGAAATAGCAGATCTGAGAGCTCACGAATTTTGTCATCCTTAAGGTTTCTTCTAAATGAAAGGTGCTAACTCGAGTTCACATCCCAAGTATCTTTTATCATAGCCTGAGAGTTGGAACACATGGCTAACAAGGTAGGGAAGAAAGTAGCTAGTGTGGCATGCCCCACCCAATGGTCATATAATAAAGAAGTTCTCCTACCATCCCCCACATGAATAGTGGAACACGAGTTAAAAAAACTCTGTTATAAAGAAAACCTTTCCAAATGCTAGAAACTTTGCCTCTATTCTTGAAGTCTCTGATCCACACAATTTTGGCCCAAAGGATGTTTCTATCAAAGTTAAGCTTCAACAACCATTTAGAGAGCAGAGCATTGTTAATGGCCTCCCGATGGGCAAGGAAAACACCCCTTCAATAGTAGTTTTACAGATGTGACTTCATTTAATAAGGTGAAGTCCCTTTCTATCATCAGTATAATTCTAGAACCTACCTCTGATACTTTCCAGCTTAGAGCAGATGCATTTTGGGACCCTATGGATTGAAAAGAAATAGAGAGAAATACTCTGCAATACATACTTGGATAGCAACCATCTCTCCCCATAGGACATCATTCTCTTACATCTTGTCTTTTAGTTTCTTAATTACACACTACCAATCCTTGCTTTTGATATCTTTATCAGAGAGGTAAACCAAAATACTTAATGTGGAAAGGAGTCAAGGGCATGCTGAAAATGCTCTGCATTTGCTCAAGTTGAGCTTCGTTCAGGTCGAAATTGATAAGCTCACATTTGTCTTTATTGATCCTCAACCTAGTGACTGACTCTAGCAATAAAAGGGTAATTCTGAAGTTAATACATTTATCTGGCTTAGCAGAAGAGAATAATAGGGTATCATCCGCAAATTGGAGATGAGTGACATGCTCTGTAGCAGTACCAACTTCAATACCTTCAATCAAATTATTTTGTTCAGCTTTATTCTATATAATGTTAAGAATATGACCAACTGGAACAAACATGAGAGGGGAAATCAGATCTCCGTGTCTAAGGCCTCTCGATGATCCAAAGAACCCAAAACCTTCCCCATTAATATCCACTGAGAAATTGGCAGTGCTGATGCAACATTGAATCCACCTTATCCATTTGTTGTTGAACCCCATCAATTGCATGATTTTGAAGAGACAGGGCCATTCGACTCTTCTCGCTCATTTGAAACGCCCGGTTATCCATCTTTTTTTTAAGCCCTACAGCTATCTAAAGAAGCCATGTTTTTTCAAAATCCAACTTCAAAAGAATGCTTTGCTTGCTTCTGTGCTCCTGGTCATGTAAACATTTATGAGCAGTTATAAAATAGCCCAGGATGAATCTTCCTGAAATAAAAGCCGACTGTCAAGAGTTGGTTAGCTTGCCAATAAAACTACTAAGTCTATTTGCTAAGTACTTAAGCAACAATTTATAGTTGCAGTTCAACAGACTAATCGGTCTAAGGTCTTTAATGTTCTCCACAATCTCTTTCTTAGGAATTAACACTGGGGTTGTTGAATCCAATAATTTGATACAACCAGGTTCAGTCTCAAATTCTCTAACTAAAGCCATGAAATCTTCTTTTATAGTGTCCCAATAGTTTATATATATAAACCTGTTGCAAAACCATCAGACCTAAAACTTTATAAGGATTCATATCTTTGATTGCAAGACTTCCTACTATGAAAAGGCACATGCAAGGGATCCTTATTCATTTTCATCAAGCACCTTTCGCATATCAAAATTAAGAAAAGGGCTCCAACCATTATCATCAAAGAAAAGATGACTGTAGAATACTGCTTTGTGGCCAACCTGCTATGCATCTTCACAATCAGAACCATTCACTCTTAAGTCTTTGGATATCGTTTCTCTTTTTTCTAATAGTCGCCTATGTGTGAAAATATCTAGTGTTTTTGTCTCTTTTTCTATCAACCACAGCTCTTTCAATCTTTTTTTCCACTTAATCTCTTCTCGAAGGCATCACTCTTTATAAGCCTCTTTCACTTCGTGCCACTTCTCTCTCTAAGAGTCATTGATGAGTCCGTTATCATTTAGTTGCTTGAAGTATTTTATCTTAGATACCCAATCCTTTTGGTCATTAGAAGTAGTGTGAAAGGTCATTCTTGCTCTTTTCTTAAGACAGTTCTTAAGACGTTTAAGTTTACTAGCAAATCTCCATTTTACTGAAGTAGATCTCTATCATGCTCATTCTACCAACTTTTGACCAAATCCTTAAAGTTAGGATCCCTGCATCACACCATCTCAAAATGGAACTTTTTATATTGAAATTGTTTTGTGCAGCTGAAACGAAAGAGATGTCGATAACAAAGTGGTCAGATACCACCGCAGGAATATAAAACCCCACTAGGATGCCATATTCTTGAATTCAAGATTATGAAAAAAAATCTTAAGTTTTGATTTGGATCTAGAATTTGACCATTAAATTTGAGAACAAAGTTGGAAACTTCTATCATTGAATAAAGACATCTCATGTACCCAACTTGTCTGAACAAATCTCTCGTCAGGATTCATCACAACGTTAAAATCACCACAAACACAATGTAGAGTTGATGGAGTTATTGATAGATGCTTCTCATAGAAGAAATTGAGTTTATTATCATCTCTCGTTGGACCATACACATTGTAGACAAAACAAACATTCCCCGATCTTGTGGCGCTGAACCTGAGGATCTAAAAATGTTTGCTCTTACATATATCATCCACGATAAAACTCTTCCCACCCCACAGGACTGCCAACCCACCATATTTTGCATAATCAGTCGATCTAGATTAGGATCGGTAGATTCTTGGATTGGATCTGCCCTTGTTGATCCGATTTGGCCAAGGGTCAATTTGGAGCCAACTCCTAGAGGAATCGGCCCTGATTGGCTGAATTGGCCCCAGATCAGCCGATTCTAGCAGGATCGGATTAGGAATTGACCGATCCAATTAATTCCCCGAAACCCAGAAAGTTCAAAATTGGGCTTGATTCTGGTTGCTGAAATTGGACCCAAACACCGGTACAGGCACAGCGGTACTAGGTCTGTTGGACTCGGTAAGGCTGCCAGATCTGCCATATTGGGTCCATAGGGACCCACATCTTTCTAGCTCGATAGGACAAGGAAGATGCAGCGGTGGCAGAGTGCCGCTGCAGTGCCTTTTAGAGCTGATTTTGGCCCCAAATAACCTAGATCAGATCCGAATCAGATCTAGGTTCTTTTTTGTATTTTTTGTATTTTATGGCCTTTTTAAGAACCGACTTGGATCAATTTCGGATTGGTTTTTCTTTCGAAGAAGTGACCTGGATCAGGCTGATCCAATATGGATCGGATCGGGACAGACCGATCTGGGTACCCACCGCTTCTACCTGTTGAAGGTACATAGGATATTCTCGACAGCTTACCGCACATGAGAGCGTCATTATCCTGAGAGTTATCAAAACTTGGCTATGATCTCCATGTGAGATATTTCAAGGGGACAAGTGCTTTGGTGCAGATGACTATTGGCTGATGCGCATGTACTCTGTTAACAGCATGAAGTTTGTATGAATTTAGATTTTCCTACAGTCATATTTCTGTCTCATGACATATGAGCTCCCTTTGATTAATTTAATATACTCTTGAAATTCAAAGCTAAAAATAAAGCGTCCACTTTTAGTTTTGCATTATCATCTTTAAATATTCAGAATGTGTAACCATTTTACTTAGGAAAAGTCAAGTTTACCTGTATGTTTTGATTCCCCTCAATAGAACATACAATTTCCTCTTAAAAATGCTTGGACACCTGGGTGATGCTGGAATTGAACTGAACATTTTCTTAAGAAGCGAACTTTATGATATTGCTACTTGTCACTGAATTTTCTGTTTCTTGCAGGATTCTGACTTCATCTTAGAGCAGCTTACTTTAGTGGATCCATCATCATCAAGTATTGCAGTTGGTACCATAGTGTTTTCATGTTCCATCGAGGTATTTGTTTCATTAATGATAGTTCTAACCTGTTTGGTTAAATTTAGAGTTTAGGCTTCAAGCAGATTTCTCTTTCACGTTTCACAGGAGCCAATGGAGACTGAGCAAAGTTTTGCACACCGCATCTTGTCTATTGTGGTAATTTTCGGATATAGTGAACCCCATGACTACCTTTATCAAAAGCCTTACCAATGTGTTATTAGTTCTTCTCATCCTGCTGTTTTGAGATCGAAGTTTTGGAACAAATACTTTTTTAGTCAATCATCCTAGTGGTCATTTCATTTGATCTTGCAAGATGTGCAATTTTAAACAAGGGTGGCATAAGATACCTTTTTGCTGTGAATCTTACTTTAAGGAACTGGTGTAACTTGGTTCTTCCATTTGATAAGAAAGCACGTCAGAGCGTTCAACTTGCTAGTTGGGTACACCGTACACCACAGTACTAATAACAGCAGCTTAATTTTGTTTGCATGTTTGAGATGTCAAGACAATTTTACTATTGTGGTCAATGAATGATAATGGGACAATACTGTACTGGTCAAGGCCTCTGCAATAATGCCTTGAATGCCAAACTCTGGTTCTGGGTGGCATAATGACCATTTTGCCCCTATTCGGCCCGGGCAACCAAATGTCAGTCTAGTGACGATCAGGCACCACCATCAGGTTCGCCTAGCTCAATGTTGAGCAATGCCAGAATCAGATCGGAAATCCAATGCATATTTGGAAAGTTATGCAGAAAACACCGCAAGTCAATTTTCGAATGGCCTTATCATGGGCATATCAGGTCCGAAAGACAAAACAAGTGGGTCCATGAGACTGTATTTGTCGAGGGCTTCGCAATGATACCTTGATTGTCAGAATCCGATGTCGGACGGACCTCAAACGGTAAAATGGCCTCTTTCACCCTTGGTAGGTCTGGACAATTCGGGACAGATCCGATAACACACGGGCACATCATTGGGTCTGCCCAGCTCCATCTTGAGCAAAGTTGAAGTCAGAGTGAAAATCCGACTAATATTTGGCAAGTTATGGGCCAAACCACCTGAGACGGGTCCAAATGACCAAAATGCCCCTCCTCGGCCACGTTCGGTTCGGAAGGCCCGGACTTGGCCCATTAACTAACTTTTGAGCTCATATGATGCAGGAAAGTTAGTACATGCGAAAAACTGATTCATATCAGAAATCCGACCCATATTCGGAAAGTTATGGAAGAAAATTCAAAATTTGTGCTTCTCGCCAACCCACCAGGTCAGAGGGGCAAAATAGTTCAAGTGATCAAAAAATGATTCAAATGAGTTAGAATTGAAGACAGATATCAGATATATATTGATCAGAAAATTCTAGAGCCAAAAGAAATATTTTTTTTACGTCTCTCCGCATATAAAAATGGAGAATAAGTACAAAATTCATTAATTGAGATTATTTGGGATAGATTATGTTACCTCCATCATGATCATGATACAATTAATGAGCTCAAGATGATAGATGAGAAAGATACATGAAATCAAGTCTGATGGGAGCTAATTATGTCTCATATCATGTTTATTTGGATATTTATATGATTTGAGAATCATATAAAATGAAATAACAAATATAGGCCATTGGATCGGCCATCGAGATAACGATGGAGACGGAGCATCAATCCAAAGGGCTGGATGCGTATTTATTAAGTAATGGAGTATCTCTTATCACATCTTTAATGAGAGCCGTTGGATGTGATGAGATGTTAGGTCAAAGAGGATAGCTCCACGTACATCTTCCTGCAGCTACGTGACCGAGTCAATCTCTCATCAGCTATTTTCTCTCCCCATCCTCCCACAATCAAAGGTGATGGCCCCACTTACAGCCATGTGCAGAACTGCACGTATAGGCACTTTCCCCCCGGAAATAACCCTTCGTTCGGCAGTCTATATAAAGAGGTCTCTTCATGAACTAAGGGAGAGGGAGGATGGGAGAAGGGAGGAGTGGAAGCTCTGTCTGGGTGCACCACCGAGGTAGCAAAGAGAAGCAATGGAAAGGAGGGTCTGATAGTGTTATTTGGAGAGCAGCAGGGTCAGGTTTTGAAGGAAAAAAGTGGGAAAGAAAGAAAAAGGTAAGGTATCATGGAGATTTCCTAGCCCTTCTCCTCTCATCGAACCCCATGTCTGTCTTGGCCCAAATTTCATGATCTTGCTAACCTCTCATCAGCATTTAGAGGAATCCTTTCATGTGTCCAGCTCATACATGCCTACCCCATGCAATCTGTTACAGCACGGCAGTTCCCCAATCTACCATGTCCATATTTTTCTTTTGAGACAATTCCTCTTTATGCTTCTAATTTCCTCCACCATCATATGGATAAGCCTTGTTCGGGCCATGTAGATTTCAGACATCCTAAGAGCCTGCGGGGCCCCTTGTCCATCAAATCTGAGATCCGGGGGGCCTATTTTCTATTTCCAATTTTATGATTTTATGGAGCACATAAGATATATGCATGAAGAATTTCTAAATCCGGTGAGTGTAAGGACGGCACCCAAATACCATATGTCCGTGTTCTTCCGATATTCTTGAACAACTCAAGATAACATCCAGGTGGTTATTGACATGTCTGATGACCATCCTCTCCACTTTCGGTCATGCATAAATTTGACCGTGTACAAACACAGACCATAACCAGTCCTTCCCATAAATAATTTTTAACTTGCCCCATAAATGACCCGTCCCATCTCACATACTTTGTCATATAGCCAAACCCCCCAGATAAAGTCATCCCCTCAATATCCATTCCAACAGATCTCTCCTCCCTGGGATCCTGAAGTCCAGTTTCAGAAATTCCCAGGAGGCATAGTGCTAGGAGATCTCCATACGATTCATACAATGCTATGAAGGCAAGGTTATACCCGGCACCTTTGTAACCCATTCGATGGGCCAAAGGATTTCCCCGGGTAACCTTAATGAAGCAAAAGAGCTCCATGAAGCTGAAGATATGAAGCCTATAATGACATGGCCATCCGGGCCTTGAAGAACTCAAAGAATTTGGTTATCCTGAGCAAGATGAATCTGCAGTATGATGACAAGGGAATCATACAGCCCAAACAGTGCAACAATAATGAACTTCAAATGCTGAGGCATACAGAATGATGAAAATACTCAATCTGCACCTACTTTCGGGCATATGATTAATATATTGGATTAAACAAACACCGGGTACGTCCTGGTATGGCTGATTCGGGTGATGATTCCGAGCATGCAATCGGTTTTCTTGACCCATCCCATTGTGAGAGAGTTTATGAATTCAACTCACTTGAGAAATTTTCATCTCATATAGAGTGAGGACAATGATGAACCGAAGTCCTATGGATGAGAATGGAAATTTACTTGGAAAAAGTCCACACCTACGTAAGGCAATGGATGCTCTCAAGTTGTGGATATGACATAGCATTCTCTTTGACGCAATGTAATCTCAAATATTTGAATGACATTTATATATTAAATGTCTACATTGTGATGAACCGAGGAGAGTTTTCATATAACCCACCTGTTTGGCAAGGGCTGTAAACATGGCATATCTATATATATAAATAAAACTGGAATCCCACGGAAAGATAGAAAGCATGCATGCAGCCATCTCCCACTGATGCTGTGCCCACAGGGAATGGGGAAGGAAGGTATGTTGCTGTCAATTCTGCACTAGGAGAAGGGGAGGTGAGGGTGCTGCCGTCAGATCCCCTTTCTTTGGTGCTACTGCTGGCGCTCCTGGAGGATTGAGGAGATGCTCCTGTCCAAGGTGCCAATGGAAGAGAATGAAAAACCTCCTCCCATGATGCTGCTGAAGCAGAAGATGAAGAGGCAATGAAGGTGGACTGTGGCCCACATTTTTACACAAATAACCTGCTGATTGAGAGCTGCAATCATCGCCCACCCATCTGCCCATGAGTGAAAAATGAGGAGAGGAGGAGATGGGGCTGCAGATCGTCCTACCAGGTTGATATGGTACTAACGGCCGTTGCCATCTAAGACAGATAAACCCATGTTGTCTCTTTGTTCTTCCTACCATGCCCACATATCCAATCCCTTATCGATCATATATATGTCACATATCGACCCATATACAGGTCACCTTTTCAGCCATCCATGGACCCCATAACAGGTCACATATCCAGCCCCTATCAACTCCACACAGGTCATATACCAGTCCCCTGTCACCTCATACACAGTCCATATATCAGCCCTTGTTCGACCCCCCATACACAGGTCATATACCTGCCCCCCTCATCACCCCCTACACAAACCATATACCAACCCCCTGTTCGACCCATATACATGTCACTTTCAGTCATATATTGACCTCATAACCGGTCACATATTCAGTCCATATCGACCTATATACAGGTCACTGTTTTTAGCTATATATCAACCCCATGGCCGGCCATATATCTAGCCTATATTGACCCCATGTCAGGTCGTCTTTCCCAACCCATACCGACCCCATAACAGGTAATATATGCAGAGTCTATATCAACCCCATATAACAGGGGGAATGAAGATGGGCTGCAGCCAAGAGATAAGGCGATATCCGGCCCCCTTATAACTCATACGATGGACTAAAGGCCACCCTGGATAGCCTCAATGAAGCCAAGATACCATGAAGCATATGAAGACATGGCCAACTGGGCATAGAAGATGATGAAGACTTGGTCACCCGGACTAAGATATGATGATGACATGATGACAAGGCCAAATGTGGCCCAAATGACATAAAAATCATAAATCTTAAATATTTTGACACCAAAAATATTTAAGATGCATAACATGAGCCTATACTTAGGCAATATTCATGATACTTGAACATGTATTACCGGGTACGTCCCGAAATATTTGGTCCGGACGGGGCTCCGAACATGCACTCAGTGTCATCGATCCATGCCAAAGTGGGGAGAGTACATACGCTCAATCCATTAGGGAAATTCTCACTCCATCTAGAGTGAGGTCAATTATAGACCAAAACTCTATGGTTTAAGTGGAAAGTCCATGTCTACATAAGACAGGATATTCTCAAATAAGATGTATGAAATGACATTGTATGATGGGATTATGGCTATGTTTAAGCCTCCCCGCATGATGATGTGATTATGTTTTGTGGATGACTGTTTCCTTTTATGTACGAGTTGCTACGACGTTAATCAAGGGTATTCGAGAATCTCGATGTAATTAACATCGAAAATTCGCAACTTCCGATGGAGAGAGGTCTAAAGACAAACTTTATGAACCCTAACTTCGACATATATATTTTATATGCATACCACATATTTTGGCTAATATTTTATATGAAATATCATATACTTTCATAGTAGCCAAAGATGAGATAATGAAAGTTCATTTCCTAAATAAACGGAAGTCAAATGAATTTTCAAATCATGTCATACAACATATTTTTATATTAATATATTTTTATATAATTTCTCGAGGTTTCACAATCATTATTCTCAGGATCGACCTAGATTGGTTATTCCAAAACTTTTTAAAAATAAAAATTAGGGAAAAATGAAAAAAATTAGTAAAACATATTCAGCATCTTTTATCACATTTGCCAATCCTGCAAACCATGATTCTGCAAATCCTACAACCCATGATTTAGTGTCTTTTATCACAATACCCCAATCATGGTTTGCATAATCAGCTGATCCGGATTGGAATTGGCTAATTTTGTATTGGAGTTGGCATGGTTGACCCATCGGAACGATTAGGGGTCAAGTGTGACGACTCTCATTGGAATCAACCACTGAGGCGGCAGCGGCAGCGCCAGCGGCAGTGATGCATCTTCCCAGCCCTAGGAAAGCAGTCCTATCAGTTAAGTCATATTGGGTTAACGAGACCTGATATCAAAGGTAAGTCTTCGGATCCTCATTTTTTCGGGTCCGATGGATCTGACTTTGGTGGAAAAGATGCAGCAATGGTAGTCTTGTGGTGCCACCGCTGTCTCAATACCAGACAAAAGGGGTCAGATCAGACCAGAATATTATGAGTAATCTATCTACTAATTTATTTATGTTTTATGTTTTTTATGATTTTTAAGAACCGATTGGGCCAATTCTGGATTGTTTTTTCTTCCCTAGAATCATTCAATTCTATTGATCCTATCTAGATTGGATCAGAATCGGCGCTAGCGGATCTGGTCTCCAATTCCACCTTCCTTGCAATACTCTGTGAAATTTGCCTCCGCGACTGTTTTTCTAACAAAATGAGCATTGATAACTTCAAATTGTCATTTGATATATTGGATGGCAAAAAACAAAGGGAGATAATGCTGCATCAGACTAGTGTCTTATTTTCTCACTATCTTAGTTATTCAGACTGTGGCTTCAGCGAAAGCTTTTCATCACATCAGAAAAGGGGTCTAGGCAAAATCCTGTTGATATAAGCTTGATATCTAATTGTCCTATCGGGCATGCATGCCCCAGTGATGACATAAAAATGTAAATAACATTTTGACACTTGTTAAAGAAAGATATGACAGAAATGTACACTAGCTTTCTCCTAAGTTTTGTTATCCAAGGTACATAGCAATTAGGTTACCCCTTGAATGATGAACCAAGGATACGTTTTATGTTATTCATATTACAGAATAATCTTTTTCTTTTATTGGATATGCCACGGGAACCATAAGGGTGATCATCTATTAAGCTTTCTTTTTGGTTTAACTGCATTCAATTTCTTATGTTTTTCTCCGTTGGAATTCTTCTGAAGGCAGGATTACAATGGGGATGGAAAACTTTCTTTTTCTGAGTTCTCTGACTTGATAAATGCATTTGGTAGTCAAGCTGCTGCTACTAAGGTCTATCCATATTCAATTTAACTGATTATTTCTGAAGAAATGTGAAAAACGCAGGCGAATTTCATTGGTTATTTTCTATTTTCTTACCCACAGAAAGAGGAGCTTTTCAAGGAAGCTGACAAGAATGGGGATGGAGTAGTAAGTGTGGAGGAGCTGGCAACCCTCTTAGCTGCTCAACAGGAAAAGTAAGAATGTTGCGCTGCATTGAGCTCCTCAGTTTTTCTGTTTATTTATGGTTAATTTGTAATATCATGATCTTTACATGTATAGATCATGAATGCTGGGATAATTGTATGATCCAGCTCTACATCAATTCTGAACTCTACATACTACTTGAAGAGTGATGTAACCTCATTTTTCTTTTGATTAAAGAAAATTTATGTTCTTCCTTGTTGGAAAAAAAGAGAAATTTTTTGTTCGGGTTTAACATTGACAACTATGAAAATAGGTGATATTTCATGGAAGTATAGTCAATTGAATGTGGTATGTGTGTATAGGAACTTACAAAGTAGGTCTCATTTGGACAACCTGAACCACATTTTTTTATTTGTAGAGGTTGTTTGAGTTCTTTGAAAAAGAATTTTGTTCTCTTCCCATTGGATTTTGCAAAGATCTAATGTTAATTACATTGAACAAACATGCAAATATCCTTAATTAATCGCCATAGCAATTTGTGTGTAGGAGACATACATTCACAAAATAAACATGTGCTCGGGAGCAATGACCCATGAACTTGTCAGAATGCAAACTTATTGTTTTGATTTGATTTAGCTTTATTTTAGAAGTTTGATTTTTCTTGGGTTAAGACTTGGTGTTTTTTAACTGTTGAGATTTTTTTATTTAATTTAAGTTGATTAAAGTTGGGATTTAGTTTGATTTGGATTGGTTGTTTATTTTATCAAGACTTGATGTCTTTTATTATTATATTATTGGTTGAGGTATAGTCTGTTTCATATGGTGTTTGTTTTATTATATTCGAGGAGTTCTAGTTTGATTTTTAGGCCCTTAGTGGATTTCTAGGTTTGGAAGTTTAGAACCCAAGCTTCAATTCCAGGTTTTAGAACCCAAGGTTCAATTCCAGGTTTAGGGAGATGTTTGACATTTAAGGTTTTTTTTTGACTTTTGACTTTTTAGCTTTTAATTTCTGGGGATGGTGATTTTAAGATTTAATATTCTTTTGATTTAAGATACAGGTTTCTTTTGCTTCAGTTTTTGGTTTTGGATATAATTTCTAATATTTGAATTACAAGATTGTTGTTCTTTCGGAATTTGACATTTCTGGTTTAAGTTCTAAACTTTGTTCTTGGTTTCTTTCATTTATTCTTTTTGGTTTTAGAATTTGCGATTTTTAATGCTTTAAGTTTGAATGTGATTCTTTGAGTAAGGGTCCTGCTCTTTAATGGTTTAGGTTTCCGTGAGAACCTTGTTTTTTTAAGATGTTTGAAAAAGTTTTAAGTTTTGGAGAAATATAGATGTCATGGACCTATCTAGGAAAATATGCGATATCCTATGAAAATATTCGTTAGTTCAGTGGTATTTTAAAAATATTAAACTTTGAAAATTTTGATTTTTATCCCTTTCCGCCGGATGGTGCAAATATCTAGTATTGACTTGCATCGAGTAATGGCTCAAATATTCTTGATTAACCGTTGTGGCAACCTGCTTTCAAAAGTGTGCGCATCCACATAATATAATGAAGTTGAACTAGCCATGGCCTTTTGAGGCCGATTAGATGCGAACCGACTATTTAAGGTTGATTTTTTTAGTTGGTTTTAAAAATTTCAGATTTAAGTTTGGGGAAATTATTTAGGGACCCAGTTAAGAAAATGACTTTAATAAAAACCCAATGATCGAATACCTTTAATGATAAACCCAATATATAAAATATCTTTGATAAAACATCCACTTCGTTAACTTTCGTCAAATGAGCTGTCCACCTTAATTTATATTTCTTTTTTTGCCCCTTCGCCGGTGATGCCCCCATGGTTCTACCTAATCAGTTGGTGCCTAGCTAGTTCCTTTGCGTGAAATGAGATTCAGAGAACAAAAGGATTACCCAAGGTGGAAGAAGAAGAAAAGGAAGAAGAGTTGGAGGAAATTTGAAGAAGGGGGCAATGCAAAAATGACATTCAAAGTCTTTAAGATCTTTGGGATGGCGGTGGTCGGTGCTGCATCTTGGATGCCTGACCCATCCGGCAGCGCTCTCCTCCTAGGTGAATGGAACCAAGCCTTGCAACAAGAAGAGATTGTGGGCTAGTTCCTTCGGCAGTAACAAGGGGACTCTACAGCTCCAAGATGGGAAATAATCCATGTGTCATGCCGCCGGCAGTCAGCAACGGGAAGGGGGTGCGGTGAATAGGAAGGGCTTCGGCTAGAGTAAGGGCAATGGTGGCTGGGAGGATCACGTGATGATGAACAAGGAGAAGGGGTTGTTTGGATTAGCTGACCTGATGAAGGCGGTGGCAGAGGTGCTTTGGAACGATGAATGTGGCTCATCTTACAAGGCCCTTGTGGCCAACGACATTACGTGGGTCATGAAGCAGATGCGTGATTGGTGGAGATGTGCACTTATGAGGGACAAATGGGTCCTATGAAAAATTTTAACACTGCTGTCAGGAGGTTGGAGCGGATGTTATATAAATGATGAAATGTGGGTTTTACATTAAAGAATTTCTGACACAGGGCCTTCTGTTAAAGGGATGCATGGAAACTGGGCCTCTTATTAATTTCGGTCTGGTTTGGTTTTGATTTGTTTTGTTTTGTTTGTTTCGGTTTTTTTATTTCTGTTTTTGGTTTAGTTATTTGGTTTGATTTGATTTAAGTTGGGTTTAATTGGTTCAGTTTTGATTGCTGTTTTAATGTGTTTGGTATGTTTTAAGCATTTTTGGGATTTAGTTTGACTTGTTTGGCTTTAAAGTTTCAGATTATGTGGTAATCTGATTTTTTTTTGTTGTTAGGTTGATTTTGGTGTATTTTGAGTGTTTGAAATGTTGTTGATTAAATTTATTTTGAGGCCATTTAATTGTCATTCAATTAAGAATTTAATTTGGCAAGATTATGTGACTTTCTAAATGAATTTCCAGATTGTGCAAATCTGATTCTTGCATGTATCTTCAGATTGATTAAAGTCTGATTTTTGTGTTTTAAGTTTGGCTTTTAACGTTTTCATGTCATGGTTTAATTTTATTTGCTCTAGGGAGTTTATTCCATTGAACTTAGGTAATTTGACTGACTTTTCAGATTTTTTTAGAACTGATTTTGGTTGACTTTCAGATTTGTTCGATTGAATGTTACGTTTATTTTCATGTTATTTTTTGAATTTAAGGTTCGCATCTCACCCGGCTCATTGGGCTGCCATTCGGTGCCCGATTCCATACATTCCAAGTTGGTTCATGAACATCATTCCATTTCATGTAGTGATGTACAAATAATTGTATGAAATAACACCGACCGGAGAAAACTGGGATTCCTTCCCCAATATAAATTTTTATATGGTTAGGAAATTTTGGCATTATGACGGCATGTCGGCTTTTCCCAACCATTGTATAATTTACTCATCCAAGATGACAAGTGTTTGGCTTGTCATATCGGGGAAGGATCGCCGACTACGGGAACCGGCCCACGCCGTCATCATGATCGATATTCTGGGAACGTGCTCGAGGGAGCCGTCCAAAAGATGGAGTACCCGTGAAAGCGTGTTTAACTCCTTATTTTAATTTAACTTTTCGCATTTCTGATATTTATTTATTTTTTAAAGGTCATTTAGGCCAGTTTGAGTTCCATAGGCATTTATAGCTAGTCTTTGGTTCTTCTTGGGCTTGGTGGGCCCATCTTGGACCTTTTTGGGCTGGAAGAGCCTGCTGGAGCTTTAACCTTTTTTTGCTTCACAAACTGTTTGGTGGTAGGTGAGGGTCTGCCTGGGGCAAACGATCGGCCCATCGTACGGATTCTGAAAAGGGCTTGGGACATCACCCCCACCCATTGGTGCCAGTGGTGGACAAATTCTGCACTTTTTTGGGGCCACAAAGATGTTACATTTTTCTGAGCCGCAAGGGAGCTGCTGTTTGTGTTTTTTTGTATGCTGCAAGGGGGCTGCCGGCGTAATTATCCTTCTTAGGAATAAGCGTAATTATGGTATAATTCAAACCCTCAGGAATCTGAGAAGATAAAAACATATGACAAATAAAATCATGAATAGCCCTCTGAATCAAAGACCAATATTGCTAGAAAAATAAATGAGGTAAGCCATCAATACCAAGAGATTTCATCGGCTTCATGGAGAATACCACATTCTTTATCTCTTCCAAGGAGGGGACTGCTAACAGATTAAGTTGTTGGTCTTGAGAAAAGAATGGCAGTTGGAAATTATCAATAACCTGAAGATCAACATTATGATTCCCATTAAGGAATAATTCTTGGAAATAAGAAGTGAAAACACTAGTAATCTCAGTCATATCAGAAGACCAAGAACCATCAACTTTATAAACTCCACTATCCCATTCCATCTTCTCCGGTACTGGACTTTAGTACGGAAGAACTTAGTATATCGGTCACCTTCAATATGCCAGAGCACCTTGGCTCTTTGACGCCAATAAATGTTCTCCAATTCTTCCGGCCATGAAAGATAGGACATTAGGTTTCTTTCTTGATTTATCTGTGCCTGAGAAGGAAACTGAGATTGAGTATGAAGCAGATGCAATTGAGCCTCCTTAATATGATTTCTCAGGCTGCTGAAAACTGCCTTACGCCAGCTGGACATACACCGACTAAGAAACTTTATCTTTGCATCATAACTATGAGTGAGGTCAGGAGAATTATGCCAAGAGTAGGATACCGACTTATGAAAAGAATGAAATTTTAGCTAAACAACTTCCAATCTAAACCAATAATGTTTAGGCCTAGAGGGAGGAGAAGTGTTTAAATATAATGGACTATGATCACTAAAATAAGTAGGGAGAACATGAAGCTGTGCCGACGGATACATATTAAACCAAGAAGCTGTCCCCAAGCAACGATCAAGTTTTTCTTTAACATGAGAAAGCTGAGAATGTCTATTAGACCACATGAAAACTGGACCATCATTCCTAATATCCATAAGGTAATTTACCTGAATGAAGGCTTCAAAATGCTCCATGCAAGTCCTAGAGGGTTTTTATCTCCTCAATTTCTCCGATGGATATCTCACACAATTTCAATCACCAATAAGACAAACTAGAAGGGACAAATCCTGAATAAGATAAGACATTTGTGCCCACATAAGAACTCTATTGTGATCAACAATAGGAGCATAAACTGTTATCAAGAGCCAATTATGACTAGTAGCCAAATCAGACACTACACTACCAATCCAAGAGGCATTAGAAATAATAATTTGGAGTTAAATACTGTCATCCCACCATAATCAAAGACCACCTCTATGATTAATAGAAGGAACTATGAAATAGCTTGATAAAGCTCTTGTAGAAAAGAACCTATCACCAACCAATGGAGAACATTTAGTTTCGGACAAGAAAAAAATTTGAGATAGAATGGTGTTGGCGTACATTTTTTCAAAAAAAAAAAGAGAGCAGAGGGGCTGACTTAAGAGCTGGGCCAACAGCCCATTAATCAGCCACAATTGGGCCCAATTGGACACCCCAGCAGGGGCCGGATTCATCCAGCCCATAATTGGCACAATTGGGCCAAGTTCAGGCCATGTGCGCAGCCCATAGGAGGGCCTGGGTCATTCCTCAGCCTGCTGGCCCAGAAACCAGGCCCAATTGGGCCAGGCCCACTTCAACAGCAGTGTGAACAAGGCTCATGCGCACCCACCTGCCACCTCAGCAGCCTTGGCACGCACCCATCTGCCAGCACAGCCCCCCAACAGTCAGTTGAAGGAGGGGGAAGGTCAAGGGACAGCAGGTCAATAAATTGGAATAAATTGTAACTGCATGGGGGAGGCCAAGAGGCCTACGTACAAGCCACCTGCTGGCTCTTCACCTCCCCCTCCAGCCTCTATAAGAAGAGGGGGGCGCACCAGCATGAGAGGGGGCTGCTTCAGACGCCGGGAGGCTGCCAAACAGCTGCCTGCACCCTGCCACCTGCTGCACATACGCCTGCACCTACTGCTAGGAGAAAGAGGGGAGACTGCTGCTGCTGCCACCTGCTGCCAACCGTGCTCTGTCCCCTGCTACAGAAGCTGGTCTGCAGTCAGAAGAGGAAAAGGGGAGAAGAAGAAGACAAGGTAAGAAGAGATCGTGGGTATGTCCATGTAACCCTTTAAAGGGCCTTCTTTCTATCGATTCTACCAGCCATCTCCTGCCCTTATCCACCTGCACAACATGCCCCATTTCAGTCCATTCAAACCCCCCTAGATTGGACTGTAATCCCCTTGGGCCGAACCCATAAATCTGGCCCTTTCTGGCCCTTGTCCGGAGCAAAAAAAACCAGTCCCCTTGTGACCCGGTTTCAGCCCCAATCAAGACCCAAAAGAGCCCAATTTCGGCCTATCCAGACCCTCTGCTCGGTCCATACTTAGCCCCATGCTGGCCCATCTTCAGGTCTTTAAACAGACCCCTTCAGCCCCCCTCTACGGGTCACCAAGACGGCCAGTGTGGAGGTCTCCAAACCGCCCCCAAGTCAGGTCCTAGAACAGCCCCTTGTGGAACCTATTAGAGCCCTAGGTGAGGGTGGATGACCCGGGGATTCTTGGAGACCGCACGACGGCCCAAGTCTACTCCGGGCGGATCCTCAAGCCCCTTGTTCTTAACCCCTTTGAACAACCCCTAAATAGGCCCAAAACCAGGCCATCCAACAGCCCTTTGCGCAGCCCAAAGTCAGGCCTCCAAGCTGTCCTTTGTACAGCCCCAAACAGGTCCCTCAAAGCAGGCCATTCTCAGCCCATCCGGCCCATGGTTTTGCCGCCACAACAAAAGGGGAAGTGCTCCAAAACAGGTTCTGCAGAAGCCGTACTCCAGCAAGGCAGCAGACCGGCTTGAAGGTGACGGCCCGGCACCCCTTGGAAACCGCACGACGGGCCAAGGGCATAGCCGGGTGGCCTTCCAGGCCGGTTCCATCAGAAAGCTCCAGCAAAGCAGCAGAATTTCAAGCAGGCCCGTTGAGCCTATGAAATTGAAGCCCGGCTTTGAACGCCGAAGGAATGGACCGGCCCGAAGTGGCCTTCATAAAATCAACAAATAAAAAATCAGAAATGCGAAAGCTACATTAAATTAAGGACTTCACCCCTAGCGGGGGGAACTCCACCTTGGGCGGAGGCGCGGGCATGCATCCCGTAGCTTACGCCCCGGACGGGGGCGCGGGCATGAATCCCGTAGCCGTCGATCCTTCCCCCAATATGGCTAAGCTAAGGCTGGCTATTTTGGATGGGTAAATTTTCACTAAGTTGGAAAAATAGCCGGCATGCCGTCGTAATGCCAAATTTTTTCCAAAGTAGTGGAGATGAACCTACATTGGGGGAAGGATCAACCATATTGTACACCGATGTACCCCACTCATCTTTCAATGAAATGAAGCTTTGATGTTCATATCGACGCATGAAATCGGGCATCCAAGGTGACCCGATGGGTCGGAGGCGATGCAAACCGCCAAACTAAATAAAACCATTTCAAAATCAATCTGGAAATTCAAACAGAAAATCAAAAAACAGAAAATCAAACCTAACAATTCAAGCAAAAACAGAATTAAATCAAATCTGAAAATCAAAACAATAAAAAAATCAGAATTAAAATAAATATGAAATTCAAACTTGAACTCACAACCGATCTTCAACAAGATTGAACCGGTTTTTTGAAGCAAATCAAACCGAAATCAGATTTCAAACACAAAATCTGCCAAAACAAAATTCAGATTTAAATCAAATCTGTCAACTCAAAAAAATCAGATTTCAATAATCTGGAAAATTCATTCAATCAAACCTTCAACCAAACAAAAGATCAATCCCAAAGAAACTAAATAAGCAATGTTTCGACATCTCTCAAAACATGGATCAAAATCCACCTAAAACAAAAATCAACTCAAAACCAGAAAATTCAGAAATCAGAAAAATCAAAATCAACCAAATCAAAAATCCAAACATGCTTAAAACTTTAAGCACATCAATCTGAAATCAAAACAAAAACTTGAACCAATCGAGTCCAAAATCAAAACCAAAACAGATTCAAAACAAAACAACTTGAATCAACCCAAATTCAATCCAAAACAAATAAAAAACCAAACAACGAATCAATCGAACAAGTTGATTCAAACTCGAAAACTCGAAACCGACTTTCAAGTCGACCCGAAAATCAACCAACAAACAAAATAAAACCAACCCGAACCAAATCGGTTTGCATCTCACCGGACCCGAAAAGGCCGCTGCCCTTTTGAGTTCTTTACTTTTTTGTGGATGTGCATATCTCACAGCGAGGTTGCCGCGACGGTTAATCAAAGGCGTTCGAGCCGTTGCTCGATGTAAGTTAACGCCGGATACTCGCACCATCCGGCGGAGAAGGGTCAAAAAATGAAATTTTCAAAGAACCCGAACCTCGGTTCTAATATTTTTAAAGCTATCACCGGACTACCTAGTATTTCTAGGATATCATCTATTTTCCTAGAAAAGTCCGGAGATGTCTTTCTCTCTAAAGAACAGACGCAGAAAAAAGAGGTTCACACAAATGGGCTAGACGAGCAATATGTCAAATTGTTGTGAGCCCATTACAACTCCGACAATTCCAAGCTACTATCTTCATGGTGTCTTTGGCAGCTATCTTGGGTCAGTTGCCTCAGCCCTTTTTCTTGACTGTGAGGAGGACAAAACCTCTAGTTTTAAAGGAGGACCCATTAGCTTTTGCTGAAAAAGTGACTGTTTAACAACTTGATTAAGAACTTTCCACTTATGTGTACCTCGCAGCCCTGACTTCTTCATAAGTGTTTAGCAAGAGAAACCAGAGACTTAGATTTGAAGAGGAACCAGAAGACATTGAATCCAACTCATTCGAAGATTTATGAAATCTAGAGACATTACCCAATTTATATTGATGCAAAACAGAGATTAAAATAGAGGGTGAAGTAAGATTACCTAACAAAACAGTGCTAGCTGAATTATCAACCAACTGAAAATGAGGAGATAAACCTGCCTTATTTGGAATCATGGAAAAAGGGAAATTTTTACTTTCTTTTCCATGCGGGGTAGGAAGAGCCTGTAATTTCTGTGCCCAAGGCTCTTGAGCCAATAAATTTTGTTTTTGAGATACTGATAAACAAACATCAGGAGTAGAGTTTGGGATAACCGTAGATGAAGTATTAGCATTGGGCGAGTCCCTCCATTGGCTTCTCTTCCTGTCGTAGAAAGCCAATCTCCATACCTAAATTACAGCTTACTTTTTAGCTCTTTTTGCAATTCTTGAGAAAATAGAGGAGAAATAAGAGAGTTGAGTTGAAGTAAATAAGGACAGTCACCAAACTCATGACTCAATCTACCACATAAATAATAGAATTGAACTATTCTTTCATAAGCCAACTCATACAATTTAACTGAACCATTATGAAAAACAACCGAGACTTCAGTAGCCAAAGGATCTTGAACATTAATTCTAGTCTTGATACGTGCAAACAAACTCCAGGCAGCCACAGTCTTAGCAGGAGGATCCTACGGAATACCAATTTGAGTAACTAAACTCATAACAATATCCTTAGTCAACAGTTCTTGAGGTAAACCATAAATACGTATCCACAAGTTACTATGAGTTAAATGATATTCTGAAGGTGTTGTATAAGGACGAGCTCTCTCGTGAATAATTAGATCATTATTAAAAAATCATGGCGCTCATCTGCAAATTTTATCGACTTCCTCTTCTAATTGAAAATGAATAATAAAAGCATCTTTAGACAAATCTAACAAAGACCAAGGAACGGATGGATTCCATATCCTCTTAATCCACTCCTTGAAGCCCACTACTCTGGGTTTAGTAGATGAGCAAAGCTTTAAGATAAGGCTTTTCTTCCAAGACTGGTCATCTAGAACCCTTTGAGATTCTAGACGAAGTGGAATCTGTCTCTTAGGAGGGTTCAAAAGCTTCTTAAACTGTGCCAAGACAGATTCTTCGTCCACAGGAGCCTCGGAGTCCATGGGTAGAAAAGAAAAGATAGGATTTAATCCTAATAACAATAACCAAAAAGTAGTACCTGAAGAGTCTAACGTAAGAAAAAGAGTGCTTAAGCCAAAATGAACAAGTTGATAAGCCTTTCTCTCCACTTTCTCCCAACTTGTGAATGGTCCAAATGAAATCGGTGAGAAGAAACTGCAAACCCTCCAACTTTTAGTGTGTAACGAAAATAGTCACCCAACGGCACAAATGAAGAAAGACGGTGAGGAAGACTCTAGAGTCTCCTAGATAGTACCACCCGAGAGAAAGGAGGGCATGAGACACAAGAAAAATATAAATAAAGAGACGGGCGGAGATAAGAACAAGAAAAGAACTATACCAGAATTAAAATATTCGCTAAATTCCCACACGTAACTAGAAAGTTCGAAAGATAGGGGGGAACTACACTGACTGACTAACCCTAAACACCACAAACAAACGGAGACAAAACATATAGAAGAACAATGGACAAACACAGACTATGAGAACCCGTTACAATGCAGAAATCTAGCTCAACTGCCTGGATGACTCAAAGGAGAAGGAGAGGTAAGTGCTCTACAAAGGGCTGTGGGAAGCGAAAGGTCATGGAATAGAAACTGTAAACGAGAGTAACATAAAGATCACAAAATGAGAAGATAAACCAGAAATAGGTAATGACCAAGAACCTCATTACTAAAACTAAAAGAAATCCCAACAACCGAGTAGTAGAAAGAAAAAAGAAGCAATGGAAGGAAAAGAAAAAGAACGTAAACGAGGAGTGGATTGAAGCTTGAGATTGAAGTAGGAAAGAGGTTACTACTCCCAAAGGAAAAACCCCACCTGATAGACAAAAATGGTGGAAGAAAGAAGGAAGGAGCACGATTCCACCCAAGGACGAAGGTTTCTGAGAAAAGACGAGAGCGTCTCCCCGACAATCTCCTTAACGGGAGGCTGGTGATTCGAAAAAGGAGGAGGAAAAAGCATGAAAATGGAGGAAAGAAGAAGCACGAGCATGACATGATTAGCTTGCTAGGTTGATCGGGGCACCCTTTTTTCTTTTTTTTTAACATCTTTTGTGGGAGGGCCCCACATTTATTGACCCACAGGTCAACGACCTCACCGACGTCTAGTAGCCGCGGTTGCGTCATCGTGCGCCCGGTCCCGATAGCTTTGCGGTAAGCCTTTTGTGGTTACGGGCTTCAGCTTGCTCACTTGAGCCCGACGGCAACTAGGGATTAGCACCGGAGGGTATTAGCGACTATGATCAGCTCTACACACCTCGTCAACAGAGGCTGCAACTGGGGAGGAGAAATTTATTGCGACCTTCAACAGCTGCTGCTACTTTCGATGCTGTCGATAGCCACTCTGGGGAGGGTGGCTCATTGTCGGATGAGAAGCAAGGGGACGACAACCGTCTTCAATAGCTACATTGGGAAGGCTTGATGCTCCCGTCGACGGATGAGGGAGATTGCAACCATGGTGGAACCGTAAGGAAGAAGCTCCTTTGGCAGTCGCGATGGATGAAGGAATCAATCGCCGTAAAGTGAACCACTCGTAGAAGCCCTCGGGACTCTCGGTGAATGCCATTAACGAGGGAAGATTAAGCAGAAGAAAAAAGGGCTTAACAAATATGACTGTGGTGAGTAACTTGCTCCCCTCTTTCAACTCCTCCTCCCTTGTTTCCTTTCTCCCCTTCTTTCCTCTCTCTCGATTCGGGTCCCTTTTGCTCGCCGGCACCACGGTACTTATATAGGTCTCTGCTGTCGGGAACCTTCCGAACATATATCTCGAGTTCGAAGCGGAACCGGAGAAGTTTATTTTGTGAGGCTTGTCGTTCTTATAGGATGTTTTCGATAGAGTTTGATCTAGTATGGGAACCACTCGAAGGTTGAATCTGCCATCAAGTCTTTCTTTTCCTCCTTCCGATCTTCTTCCCTCTTTTCCAGAACCTGCCTTCCCTAGTTCAGAGCGACTCCATATGCACATTTTCTTGCCGGCATCATCCTTCAGAAGATCTTGACCATTTTTTTTGCACCGTGTTTAAACAGTCCGGCCCTCTTACCTCATGAAGTGCATTAGTTAGCTTTTGTGATTGCCTCTTCTGTCTCTTTTAGGTTATGCAAACCTCTTAGCTCTTGTGACCACTCCTCGAGCCTTGCTAGACAGATGATCTCCCTTTCACTTACCCAATTACTGGCTCATTGCCCTTTCAACACAAGTATACAACTTTCTATATCTAATGCGGCACTGTTTAATTTTTATACAGTGTTTTACTTACACCGGTTATATGCCATCTGTGTGACACTATAGGCGGCTAATGTGTTGATCGAATTGTGGCTCCCAATGGATGTTGCTCTAGCACCCTTGCATATATCTACTAATACTTTTTGTGCATATTTTCATTCATGTCTTATATTCAAGACAACCATGTACACCCGTCCATTCCTGCCTTGTCCACCCAATGTTTACAAAAATTTATGGTGCCAATAGCCATGAGGCAAGTGAAGACTCCAAGCCCACCAACAACCCAAGTGAAGCCCACAACAGGCCCCGAAATGAAGAAATAATTAGGGTGAATTCGATAACATGGATTCATTTGATGTTAAAATTGGGTACGGATAATATCCGATTCTTAAACAGAGCATACTCAAATTGAGAGGGATACACTTCGCTTAAGATCCACTTTGATATGTACTTTGGATCTTATATATCAAACGACTATCATCAAACAAAAAAAGGAAACACTCACTTCATATTTGTCTATGCCCTTCCCATCCGCAACTGTCCCTTCACTAGTTTGTCATGAAGCCCTTAAGACATGGATTACGGAATTGATGGAATCGGATCGGAATTGGCCGATTGTAGATCGGATCGGCCGATTTTGATCCGATTTTAGGTGAAAGAACTAATTCCTTCGGAAATTTCGGAGGAATTGGGACAAGTAAAGTCCCGATGGTGGATCAATATTGGGCCCGATGCAGATCTGTATCGATCCGATTCTGGCCAAATAAGGCCTCGACGGACCAATTCCACTGAGCACCTTCTAGGGCTGTTAGTGGACCGGCGATTCCAACGATTCTTGGCGATTCCACCAGTGCAAAGCTCGATTCCTACAACTATGGCAGCAGTTTTGGTGATTCTAGTAATTTTTGATCGATTCTGACGGTGATTCCAGCGATTCTTGAGCGATTTCAACGATCCATCTTGGATTTGATCCAACTTGCGAGTCCGGTGAATCGGTGATTTAGCTGTCGTTCCTTCTTTTCATCTTTTCTTTATAAGATTTTTTCTCTTGGATTCCCCTACCTTCATTTGTACGCTTTTTGATGGCTTCATAATGGTTTAAACATATAGAACAACCCCTCTGTTATCTTCGTGAACACCCCTCTACGGGGTTGTTCTCCTCCTGAACCCCCTTAAACTAATTTTATTTTTCTCTAACAGTCGCGTTTAATTGTTTACGTCTGTTGTAGGCAAATGGCCGACCATGGTGAAGATGATGTATCAGTAATAGGACGCGATGTCAGTTGGAATCATGGACACATGGTAAATGTGTCAAAATAGAAGGTTCAATGCAAGTGGTGTGGTAAGGAGATGAACGGGAATGTTTTCGCTTGAAACAACACATTGTCGGACTAGGTGGCAATGTTAAGAAATGTGACAAGGTGTCTAGAGAGATGAGTGAAGAGATGAGAAGCTACCTTGCAGGAAGAATTTTACAACGTGAGATTATGATTGAACAATGGGAGCAATTGTATGATGAGCTCCTTGAGAGGAGGAAGGGAGAGGTGCCAACCAACCAATGGAAAGGGAACGACAAGAAAAGAGCTGAACCGGAGCCCGAGAGTGAGGACTTATCCACAGACGTTGAGCTAAGGAAAGGTAGGCATGCAAGCAAGTATGCACGTGCTGTGGAGGAAGAGAGGAGGAGGGGAGCAGGAGGGTTCAGATTTGACCTTATTTTTAGCTGATCAACATCGGCTCGACCTAGTCACATGCATATTTCAGTGTGGGAGCAAAAGAGAAGCTATTTCGTTGGTCTAGGAGTATGAGTCCTTATAGTGCCTCGCAGAGGAATATCACAAGCAATGAAGAGGCAAAGGCAACATGAACAACTGCAAAGAGAGTAATGAGGCACATTGTGAAGTGGTTTTGCATGCATGTATAAATCTTAATATGTATTATGTATGTATGTATGTATGTTTCATTTCATTAACATTGCTTATGGTTGATGGAGTTTTTTACCTTAATGTAGGCATTCTAGCTCATGTAACCACTAGTCCGTACTTCTAGACTAATTGATGTTGTTGTAGAAATTAGACCAAAAATACAAGTCCCTATTAGAAGGCATATCTACATTGGTGGGTTAGATGAGGAGGTACATGAGTTAAAAGCATGAATATAAGGTTTCAAGTTGGTTTAGAAGGAGAGAGGCTATACAGTTTATGTGTGATGGATGGACAAGCATCACTAAGATGAGCATGATCAACTTCTTGGTGTATTGTTCAAATGGTATCATTTTTTTGAAGTCGATTGATGCTTCGGGTCAAATAAATAATGTCGGTTATATTTTTTTATTAATGTATGTCGTAGTGGAGGAGATCGGGGAAGATAATATTATTCAGTTCGTGACTGACAATGAACCCTCCTACAAGACGGCATGAAGAAAATTGATGGAAAAGAAACAACATCTCTTCTAGATACTATGTGCAGCTCATTCCATTGATCTCATGTTAGAGGATATAGGTAAGGAGGCTACAATTTCTACACTTAAGAGGCATGCGCAAGTGATGTAACCTCAAAATTCGAAACTTTTTTTTTTTAGGATTTTGGTTTTGGAAATTCATTTTCCATTTGAAGTTGAATTAGACCTTGGCGTTGACTTCTTAGGAAAATAGATGGTATGCCATAGAAGTACTAACTAGGGTCAATGGTATGTATAAAATTATAGATTGAGGTTGTTAGGTTCTTTGAAATTTATTTTGACCTCTCCCCGTCGGATGGTGCGAAGATCCGACATTAATTATATCGAGAATACTCGAATACCCTTGATTATCCATCATAGCAATTCATTGAAGTAGAAGAACGATGCATCCACAAAAATAAACATTCATACAAACACATAGGAGAAAACAGCCCCATGAACTTGATGGAATGCAAGCACTTAATGTTTCTTTTGAATTTTGGTTTAAATTGGTTTGAATTTTTTTGTTTTGGTTTGAATTTGATTTGATTTAAGTTGAATTTGATTGATTTATGAGTTATTTGTTGATTTATATTCGGTTTGAGTTTGAGTTTGTTTGACTGAACTTTGATAGCTTGTTTATTATTTTGGTTTTGAATGGGATTTGGGCTTAGCTTAATGAATTTATCTTATTTAACCCATTTGATTTATTAAATTTCAGTTGAATCTATGGATTTTAAATTTCATGAATTTGACAGTTTCTGGATTCTTTCTCATGCAACTTTCAGATTTATGTGAACTGATTTAGGATTTAATTGTCTTGAATTGAATATGTTGATGGATTATTTATTAATTTAAATTCAGTTTGTTTTAGGTTAATCTTGTTTAGTTAAAGTTAACTCATTTTAAAATTTGATTAATATGCAGATTTCATGGGGTTCAGATTAATAGTTCATTTGATTGATTTAACTTAATTTGAATTAAGGTTGTCTGATTAAGACTAATATGGGTTTAATTTAAAGATTTTTGATTTGGGTTGATTTAATTTAATTGATTTGACCACGTTTGGAATGGAATTGAATTTTGAATTTGAAAATTGGATTCAACTTAACGTTTGACAGGTTATTAAGTTCACTTGGTTATGATTGGTTTTAATTTGGATTTTTGGTTTGTTTGACTTTAAAATCTGATCTGATCTTATTTGTTGAGATTGGATTGTTTAGATTTAGTTTGATTTGAACCTGTTTTATGCAATTATGACTTGAATTCATGTACAGATTTTACTGTTTTGAATTGATTATGTTTGAGCTTGACAGGCGGCCAGATTTGAGTTAGCTTGGAAGTTTGGCTTGCTTACAGATTTGGTTCGTTTGGTTTCAGTTTGATCTAGATTGAGTTGATTTGGGTTGGTAACTTGGGTTAATTTGAATTAGAGTCGTTTGTTTAAATTAAATTTGTTCAGTTAAAGTTAACTTGTTTTAAAATCTAATTTAGGAGGTTTGTTGGGATTTGGTTTGAGGAATTGGTTTTGAATTGAATTAATTGAAATGCATTGGTTAATTGATCTAAGAACAGATTTTGTTTTAACTGAGTTCAATTTGAACAAGTTGGGGTTCTTTATTTCAATGGGTTGATTTATCGTTTTTTTTCTGATTTTTTGTTTTGAGTTCCAACCTTAAGTGCCCAGATTTCTGTAGATCTTACAGATTTGTTCAGAGCATGGGTTTTATGATTTAGTTGTTCAGTTTATTAAGGGTTGTGTCATTGAATAGGATTGGATTTGATTTTTAAATTTGCCCAGTAAGAGGTTTGATGTGGGAAATTTGATTGGTTCATGAGTTTGGGTTGATTGCCTGCAGATTCCAGGTCTCAAATTCTACATGTTTCAGACTTTTTTTTTTAAACTTCAGATTTGTAATTCTGCAGATTTTATAGGTTTCGGTTTCTTGTGAAGTTCAGATTTTTGGATCTCCTGCAGATTCCAAGTTTATGAACTCTTCATATTTTCATATTACGGTCTGCAGGTTTTGATTTCAGATTTTCAGGTTTCAGATTTTGTACATTTCAGATTTTTATATGTTTCAGATTTTTATGAGTTTCAGATTTCAAATATGCCAAACCACACAAATTTCAGACCTTCAGTTCTCGGTATTTTCAGACCCGGTATGGCTTAAGAGATTGTTTTTATGACATTCTTTATGTTCAGGTTGCTTTATTATGTTTTATTTCATCATCATTTTTTTTATTTGCAATCCTCTCAATTTCATGGGGTTATTGATCCTCCACTCAAGATCACTTGTAAACCGAACATGCCATCTCATTGCTTGGTTCCATGTCATTACAATTTGATTGTTTTGAGACCATCTTCACTCAATCCTCATTGGATATGATGAACTTGTCAATTTATGGGGGAATATATCCGGTCCTTAGATAGACATATGGGTATTTCCTCCATTTCTTTTTTTTAGCATATAATTGGCTTAACGGCATGTTGATCATGCACGGCCTCATATATAGCTTGATGATAAGACATTGGGGCCTTTTTATGACCTTTGTATATCTACCTTAATGACGTAGGGGCGGATGGTTAGTCGACCCCCCAACTAGTCCAAATTTTAATTTCTTTTAAGTTAAGTCGAGACGTAGGGGCGGATGGTTAGTCGACCCCCCAACTAGTCTCGATTTCTTGACTAAAGAGGTAGATTTTTATTTAATTTCATTTGATTGTTTGTTTTAAAATTTTTTTATTTGAATGTGCCCAGGTCGAGCACTGTTCCTTGGAGGCTATTGGGCCTCTTCGGCGGCCCATCCTGCCTTGGCCCCCTGCCGCGCGCGTGCATGCGCGCCCCTTTTTTTGCGTTTTCTCCATCGGGTGGGCCCCACCACCTGGTTGACCCGCGGGTCAACACCTTCCCCGTGGAAGCTTCTCGCGGCCGGCTCCTCGCGCCCGCGCGCTCCTCACGCAGTCGACCGCCGCGCCCCCTTTTCTTTTCTTCCTCTTCTTTTTTTTTTTACCGGCGGGCCCACGGTGGTTTTCCACCGTGGATCAAAGTCGGGGGGATATTATTCCCCCCCGACGGCTCCTTCCTCGCGGTGGAGAGCTGCGGCAATGGCATAGGAGGCAAACACCGGCGACGGAGGAGGGAGGGGATCTGGCAGCGGTGGAGGAGGAAGAGGGAGACCTCCTCCGGCGACGTCGGCGTCCGCGGTGGCTTGGAGAAGCTGGTTCCAACCTGGTCCGGAGAGGCGGGAGGCTTTAATGGCGGTAACGGAGGGGCTAGCTGCCTCTACGGCGCCCACGGTGGCCGGTGGAAGTGGACGAGAGGTGGAAACGACTTCAACAACGCGGCCGGAAGGAGAAGAAGGCACGACCGGAAGAAGGAGACGACTCTGGTGGTACCGCGGGAGGAAGACAAGGGCTTGGCTACGCTCGGTAACCTTCCTCGCTCTCTTCTCGGTCTCCTCTTTCTGGCCTCCCTCCTTCGCTCCTCCCTTCCCGCGGGCCCTCCGGTCCCTTCTTATAGCCGACCTCCGGGCGCTGGGCTCCCTCGGAAGTCCGTAGGGACCTGGATGAGCCCCCGGTCGGTGCAGGATGCCGCCGCAGGGACCTGTAAAGGGGTTGGTCTCCTGTTCCGGATCTACAAAGGGGATCACCCCCTCCTGCGCACCCAACCGCAAGTCGGTTGCGGTAAAGCATGCCGCCGACTTGCCATTTGTGTTGGCCTCCCCCTTTTTCCTTTTTGTCTGCCGGTCGATCTCCATCCCTCCTCGTTTTCTCTTTTTCCTTTTTTTTTGGAATTCTAGGTGTCAACAAGTTATTACTTTTTTCATTTATTCGCATCCCCGTCTGTTGCACATCATGAGGGAGTACATTGCAAGGCACGATCTTGTGAGGCTTGGCCCTACTAGGTTTGCCAAGAACTTTATTACATTTGAGAGTTTGTATCGGCACATATATGATTGTGTATATATAGGCATATGTAAATATATGTATATATACATTCAATGTTACTGCCTTGATTGCTTAGATGGCGCTTAAACGGCTGCCTTGTCGCCTAAGCGGAGTTGAAACCCTTCAATGCCTTGGACGCCTTGTCGTCTTAACAACTATGGATAGAGGAGAAGGCAACCAGGGATCACTAGCTAAGTTTGATCCTGAGGACTATGCATGGGGAGAAGGAGAATTAGATGCTGTTGAGGTTGAGGATGTTCCACCTACTCTTCAAGCTGGCCCATCTTCTACCCCAGTAGCCCTACAACCGCCTTCAGTCTTAGCCTTGCTCCAGCTCCTCCCTCAGCTATGCAGCCTATTTGCAATCCAGGGAAGACAATGACAAAAGTGACATCAAGAAAATTAGGACGCTTTGCATAGTTTAAAAAAAATCGTGGGTTGTGGGTTATCGAATAACATTGCAGAAGAAGTGAAGTGAAGAAAATTGGATATTAGACAATGTCTTGTGAGTCCAGATGACAGCACACAGACACCCTCCTTAAGTGATGATGATGAGGAGTGCATACTAGCCACCCAACTAGGAGGAGGAGGAGGAGATGTACATTGAGCAGATGGAGGTGCAGCAACTCGAGACTCATCTAGTTTATAGTAACCCTACTTCTTTGATGAGAAGCCACCACATCATTACATAGAGCTTGATTCTCTTGTATATGATAAGCTCCAACAGCCATGGAGTCCACCTACATTGCCCACTTATGTGCCATAGTTCGATGTCTATGACTTTAATTAGATGGCCGATGCATTGATTTCATATGGAAATGTGTTTGCATTGATAAGAAGACAAGAGACAACCCAGGAGCAAGAGAAAGAGGATAAGGCCAATATCTTTGATGAATGTGAGATGGATAATTTTTGTCATGTTATAATGTTATATTTGTTTATCATGTTATCATATTACAATTATTATCGTGTTATCATGTATGGATAACACTTTATTTATTTTTAAAGCATGTTTAATGTTATATTTGTTTTTTAAGAAATTTTTTAGTGAATTTTATATTTTTTGATTTTTTAAATTTTTTAAATTTTTTGAAGAAAAAAATAAAATAAAAACTTAATTTTGGAATTGACCGGAATCTATTTTCCTTCCTAGGAATCAGCCAATTCTAGTTGATTTCAATTCCGACTCAGATTTTAGAATCCTTGCTCTGAGACCTTCCTTACACAGTAGTGTCATGGTGGCTCCTCCCTCCCTCTCCTCCCCACCAAGCTCTCTCCGTTGGTGCTTCCACTACTTCTCGCAGTGTCTGATCACCACTCTTGGTGAAGACCCCATCTACAAAGCTGGCATCATATTCTCCCCCTCCGTTCCTAGTGATGGCATTTGAACCTTTGTGGAAAGTGCAATGTGTAAGTGAGTAGCAGCAGGGCAGTGGTAGGGTGGCCAAGGACTAGGCAATGAGGTCACCATCACCTCTAGCCTCTTGATTATCAAGCCTTTAGCCTCGTCATTGGTCCTTGGATACCCAACCTTCTCTCTGTTGCCTCCAGCCTCTAGACATTGTTCCGACTCTGGACGTCCTTCCTCGTAGTTGCCAATTCTCCTCCTCATCGAGACCCTCGGCAGTCAGCCTCGACTTCCCACTTCCCACCTTGTAGAGAAGCAAGCACAATTAGATTGGTCGATTGTAGGTACCTCATGTCTCGTAGTGTAGATGCACTTTTTCATTCTTCCTCATGCCTTTCTCTCTCTTTCTCTTATTGGTTTCTTTTCCTTCCACACGCACCTTGATCCCCAAACTTCCGATCCACGCCATCACTCATGCTCCAAGGGCTAGTTTAGGTTGTGTGGATGGAGAGAGAGAGAGAGAGAACTAAGAGTAAAGGAGAGCATAGTGTAAATCGGTGATCATGTGTGTTTGTAGTCACCAAGAGCTGTGAATTTTAAAGAAATGAGAAATGTAAATAATTGACTTATCTAGTGCAGGAAGATGTGTTGGTGTGGATTCCAACTTCTCATTTTTCGGCTCGTTGGAGAAGAAGAGCTTGAAGTAATTTCTTTTGTTTCGACCGATTAGTGCAAGCAAAGCTTACTCTATTCGACTATTCTTACAATGTCCAAATTGAAACAAAAAAATAAATAAATGAAAGACAAATTATGATTCAAGAGGAAGTGAAGTACTCAAAGGAAAATGAAACATGAAATAACAAAGGAAAATGACTAGCCAGGTTAGGACTAACTTCCAATTCTTATTTTTAGTGTTTTAGAACGAATAAGATGCTAGTTTGATGCTTAAATAAACATGAAGTGATACTAAGATGCATAGGAAAATAAAGGAAATTGATCAGAAAGCGGAGAAAAAAGAGAATGTTCCAAGCTCCTTGATGCATTGTCGATGGAGCACCCGAAACTCTGTTTATGAGGTGCCAAGATCTCCAAAAGCTGTTGTCGGCTTCAATCGACTCCTTTCTCTACTCCAGGCTTCTCCATGAACTTGAGTGCGTTAATGGGACTCTTTGGAGCTCTCCTTGCACCTTGGGACGTGTAGAATGGGAGGAAGAATATTAGCAATTGGTTAGCTTAAGTGGGTTTTGGTGGAATGGAGTAGGAGGATGAATGAATTAACTTAGGTCTTTTGGGGTGACTCTTAAGTCTTAAGGGTGTAAATGGATGTTAGGGAGGCTTATGAATGTGACTTATGAGAGGGTGGATCTTCCAACTTGGGGAGTGATTTTTGAACCCTTAGGACATTGAAAACGACTTATTTTATAGCCAAATAAAAGGGCAAATTCGGAATAAAAAAAGTTGACCAGGACAAGGTGCTCACAATGGGGGCATTAGGTGCCCTGTCGCTATGGTGTCAGGCAGCCCATTGTTGGAGTACCTTGCAAACCCATAAATGCAACATGCGAAAAAGTTAGCATGTCGGGGCCAAAAATGGTCTTTCGGACTAAGCACCCCCTGAATGGGTGCTTTGACCTGAGCGGCACAACATGCCTTTGACGAGCACTATTCGAGGGGGGATCAGTTGTTTGAGTAAGGTCAATTGCCAAGCGCTCCATCATCAGGGTGTTAAGGTACAATGGTCATTAAATGTAAGTCAACTTAGTTAAATTCAAGTGGGAAAACATGATCGGGGGTTAGAGCCCCCATCAAGGAGCCACACTCCAATGGCCAATTTTGAAACCTTTTTCGTAAAACAATGATTTGTTCAGTGGAAAAGTCAAATATCATTTCTAGAAACATGAGTTTTAAGCTCCACAACTTGACCAAATTTGTGTGTCTGCATGTGGTAGATTGACAAATCGTCCCGTCTTCATCCAACCCTAAGCCTCAGCTTCTTCAAAATGGGAGGTATTTTGGATAAACATAGCGCTTTTTTTAAGACAAATAGAGTTATGAATTATTTGCTCGTTGTTCATCTTTCTATGAATTTTTTGAGTTATAGTGCACCTATTATTTTAGACTTTAGTTATACATGTTTTTAAGAAGTTTTTTTAGAGATATATTACATAATTTTGGACACTATTTTATTCTTTTTCAAAACTTTTACAGATTTTTATGTTTATGTTTAGATTTGTAGGGTGAATATAGATTTTGGACATACTGGATATTATTCATATCCCTTCCGTATCCGAGAGATATCAAAGATTTAACATCTACTCTATATCCGAATTGTAACCAGAGTGGATATCCGATATCCAAATTGCCATTCAGAGGATTCAGAAATTCCATATCCACTTTGTATTTGCTCCATTTACAACCCTATGCACAAATCTCCTCAGGATCGACTAGCATCCGGGCTTTGTTTTGGCTCCCAATTGGATTTGATAATTCATTGGCTCATAAGAACCTATCCTTCATAGGAACTCATGCAAGTTGAAGCTCTGGTCTTGCTTCTCTTCTTCTTTCATCTTTCTTTCACCGTGGCATCTCCGTCAAGTATTGGACCCATTGGATCCATCGGGGTCCCCTACTGCTGCCATGGTGGTGCAATCAAGCCTTCTTCGGGTCCAAATTGAGGGATAAGATTCCCCTTGCAATTCCATCTTCTCTTCGAAATCATCAGGTAGGTAATTTTTTAATTTTTGCCATCTCTTCTCTCTCTCTCTCTCACACACACACACAGCCATGGGTGTCCCTTCTACTAGCAGAGCTACTATCAGGCTCTGCATCTGCTGATCCGAGTGCCTAGTTGGGCATCCGCTGACGCTATCTTGGAGAGGTAATACCCCCCTGCAATTCCACTTATCCATCGGGGCCTCCAGGTATGTGTTTCTCTGTCTTTCATTCTTCTCCTCCTGTTCATGCTCAGATGGTGCGAAGGTGTTGTCATCTGATTGGAAGTATAATGATTGTATCCAATTGACATGCTTGATCATCGTAGAACCTTCTTGGTTGTCCATTGGTGCTGAATCAAGGAGGGTACAGCATTACAGGCCCTATCAAGATCATCTTTTCCTGTCGACAGGGCCAATCTTCAGAGGAATTGTCCTCTTCTTCCGGGCCTCCATAGCAGCAGGTAATTCATCTGTGTTTTGATGTTATAGCATACTTGGGTGCATGATCATGTGCTGGTACTGATTAAATTGAGAGAGGGAGGCACCCTTCTCAACCTGGAGCATCCTCTAGGCATCCAATTGCCTGTAGGTTGAACATATTCTGGACGTAGTCGGATTAGGTTTCCTCGGGAATCATTTGCCCGCCCAAGTGGTCCTCCTTTTGGCTATAACTTATGCTCAAATCACTATTGAACGCATATCTGACTGTATGATGCTCTCTCAGCCATGTTTAGATATCCATATAGCTATTGGAGCTGTGAGGGAGTCAAACCTTTCATTTTCTGCATCTCATTGCTTAGCCACATTCGGTCCTGTACATCTCATATATTTAATCATTTAAAATGTGATAGGATAAAATACACAACCCCCCCTCTTGAGTGCAAAGTGCCAAAGTCTTAGCATCTAATATAGCCACTGTGTTTGATGATACAAACATCATATTTAGGCATGCAAACCATTTTCATATTAGACATACACATCACCTGGTTTGGTCATCAGATTGGCCAATTAGTGTTCCGATGATCCGTGCATAACAGTACCTCTTCGGATGTTTTCAATTTTCATATATGAGCATATATGCTAAAATTCAAACTTATGTGTTCAAACTCATGCTCATCTAACTTTTCTTTCCTTGGATATGCTCAAAGACCAGATTCATGACATGTAGTATTTTTGACCTTGATAGGTTCTATATATAGGTGCAACCCAACCATGACTTGAATCCCCGGGACTTGGCAAAATTTTGAGAATGGCCAGGGGCAGCCTATATGCCATCCTAGTTCTTTGTATTTGCTCATATAGGACTTAGTATGTATGCTAAATCCATAGCCAACCATATGGAAATCCCTATTTTGATGCCAAGTGTTAGCATCCAATTGTCATGGCCACGGGTAGCATCCATATGGGACATCCCATAGGCATAGATCCCAATTCATTTAGGACCTAGATCTTATATAGAGCAAGATTTATAAAGACATATTCTAGCATGCAAATTTCAGGTGCCAACAGAGGAATAGGAGGATCTTTGATGGGGACCGGTACGGACCGGATCGTCCGTTTGTTCGGAGATAGCGTCTTCCGGGTCCTCAGAAAACTACGTAGTTATTTCTTTTATTTCGTAGTGTTAGGATTTTATTTTTATGCATTTTATTTGAATAATTAGAGTCCTTTGAGTCTTTCTTTTTATTTTAGTCCTTTAGAGGACATATATGTAATTAGGATTTTTAGAGGTCCATCTTGTAATGTCCAGCTCTATTTAAAGAGCCCAAGTCTTTGAATAGAGGAGAGATGGATGTTTGAAGAAGAAAAGAAGCTCTCCCGTTTTCCCCCTTTCCCCTCCGACGTCGGCGTCGTTCCCTCACCTCCGGGTGCTCCCGTTCTCACCTTCCTTCCCGGGTACTCCTCCCACCTCCGAGCTCCTCGGTCCGGCGTCCTCCCCCCGTCCCGCCCTCACTTTCCCCTTCACCTCCAACGAGCTCCGAGATCCGTCGACATCTCCGTCGACGCCCGCCCCAGCCTCCGTCGAGGCCTTCCGTCCCACCCCTCACCTTCCGGCACTCCCTACGGCACCCCCCCTTTTACCGGAAGCTCGCCGTACCCCCCCCCTCCCGGGGTTCCCCCTTCCGCCCCCCTTCCCCTCACCTTCCGGACGCTCACACGCGCCCTAAACAGAAACCCCCCCCCCCCCCCCGCGGCTCCCCCCCCCCACCAGCACCCCTCCCACAGGCCTCGGGCCTCCCACGAGCCTCCCGAAACCCCTTCCCTCCTATCGAGCCGCCGCGAGCTCGACCCCAACCCCGCTTCCGGTCGACCGTCGAAGACCCCGCGAGCGGTGCCATTTCCGGCGGGCCGAGTCGACGACGACGGAGGAGGAGAGAAGAGAAGGAGGAGGCGGCGCCGTCGGGACCTCCGGCCGCCGCGTCGCGGCCCTTCCTCTCCGTTCTCGCCGCCGCCGGCCGCGGCCGCCGGGTCCGCCGCGTGCGCGGGAGACGAAGACCCCCCCTTCTCGCGCTCGTCGGGGCTCCCGAGAGACGCCACGAGCCCCGCCCCCTCCCGCTCTCTCTCTCTCTCTCTCTACCGGCACCCGGCGGCGCGCCACGACCCCCCGCGGGGGGGATTAGTCGCGCGGTCGCGCGGCACCGCGCCGGCGGCCACGACCCCCCCACGCGGCCCGCCGCGTGCGGGCGCCGGCCGAGCCGGCGCCGGTTCACCTTCGCGCCGGCCGGCCCGGGCGACGGTTCGCCCGCCGACCGGCCGGCCCCCGGTTCGGCCGCCCCGGGACTCGAGCCGTCCGCCGGTTCGTGGCCGGTTCGATGCTCCCGGGAGCCGGTTCGGACCGGTTCGGGGCCGGCTTCACACACCCAGGAGCCGGTTCGGGGCCGGTTCAGCCTTCCCCGGACCCGGTTCGGACCGGTTCAAGGCCGGTTCAGCCCTTCTAGCCGGTTCGTGGCCGCTGGACCGGTTCAGCGCGTGGCCCGGTTCAACGCGGCCGGGGTCCGGGCTTCGGTGGATTTCAAGCCCCGTTCGGCCGACTCCGTCAAGCGATTCAACACGGTTCAGGATCGGTTCAACACCACATCAGCTCGATACATCCTCCTCGGGCCCGCCGACGCGCGCCGGGATGACGGCACCTCCTCTCCCGTCCCGCATCAGTTTGGTATCAGAGCCGGCGCCGACTTGTTTCCACGAGTCGGGATCCTTACATTGCGCGGGACATCGACATTTCGCCCTTCGACATCACATTACCGGCGAGGTGCACACCACGGCATTTGCCCGGCCTTCGCGCCGCGTCATCTCTAGCCTCTCTTTTCGAGTTGATCGCTCACACGTCGGTCAAGGATGGTCGAGCTTACATCCAGTTTGCTTGTATTGTCAGAGGCCGACTTAGACCATGGACAGTGCGGTATGTAGAAGATGTCTGGTGCGAGATAGTTCCATACGGGCACCTGTCTCATCCCCCGGGTTCGAGTGGTTGGGCGATCGGCGAGAGATTGGGACACACTCGCTCGAGAGCTTATCTGCGGCCCAAGGAGTACAGAGCACCGAGAGAGCCGATCCTCGCATCGGCAACACTTATGCCTGGGCGGCTCGTGCTCGAGGAGCACCGACACGCTTATCGAGGTAGCTTACGAGGCCGGGACCCGAGCTTGCCGCAGAGTACGAGCAAGAAGCGGTGCACCATCGATGCCGAGGCGTACGGAGCCATCGAGGCCGAGGCCGATCGGCGGCCCACGGTGTTCCGCCGACGACGACGCAGCCGACACCTTGTCGAGGCCGAGACCGATCGAGCCATCCCGACCGAGTTGACAAAGATGTTACGCAGCTGGCCGACAGGTTGACCACCGATGTTGTACGACGCCCGCTTCGAGGATCCGCGTACGCATTGACTCGACAGTACTAGACTGGAGTTGACGCACTTACGACACCGTCTCGGGTCACCTTCGCGGTTACCGAGCTTCCCGGTCTCTCACTTTGTTCTCACCCGGGTCGCACTACCGCCGTCCTCCGTTTTAGTAGTAGCCGTGCCGGGATCGTACGGCACTACAAAACTCGAGGACGAAGCGCAACCGGGGGAGAATGATGGGGACCGGTACGGGACCGGATCGTCCGTTTGTTCGGAGATAGCGTCTTCCGGGTCCTCGTGGAAACTACGTAGTTATTTCTTTTATTTCGTAGTGTTAGGATTTTATTTTTATGCATTTTATTCTCAATAGTTAGAGTCCTTTTCGAGTCTTTCTTTTTATTTTAGTCCTTTAGAGGACATATATGTAATTAGGGTTTTTAGAGGTCCATCTTGTAATGTCCACTCTATTTAAAGAGCCCAAGTCTTTGAATAGAGGAGAGATGGATGCTCTCAAGAAAAGAAGCTCTCCCGTTTTCCCCTTTCCTCCGACGCCGGGCGTCGTTCCCTCACCTCCGGTGCTCCCGGTTCTCACCTTCCCTTCCCGTGTACTCCTCCCACTCCTCCGGAGCTCGGTCCGGCGTCCTCCCCCGTCCCGGGCCACTTTCCCCTTCACCTCCGACGAGTTCCGAGATCCGTCGACATCTCCGTCGACGCCCCGCCCTGCTCCGTCGAGGCCTTCCGTCCCACCCCTCACCTTCCCCTGCACCCCTACGGTGCACCCCCCTTTTACGGAAGCTCGCCGTACCCCCCCCTCCCCGGGTTCCCCCTTCCGCCCCCCTTCCCCTCACCTTCCGGACGCTCACACGCGCCCTAAACGTAAAACCCCCCCCCCCCCCCCCGTGCAGCTCCCCTACCCCACGAGCACCCCTCCCACAGGCCGCCCGAGCCTCCCCGAAACCCCTTCCCTCCTATTGAGCCGCCGCGAGCTCGGACCCCAACCCCGCTTCCGTCGACCGTCGAAGACCCCGCGAGCGGTGCCATTTCCGGCGGGCCGAGCCGACGACGACGGAGGAGGAGAGAAGAGAAGGAGGAGGCGGCGCCGTCGGGACCTCCGGCCGCCGCTGCCGCGGCCTTCCCCTCCGTTCTCGCCGCCGCTGCGGCCGCCGGGTCCGCCGTGCGCGGAGACGAAGATCCCCCTTTCGCGCCGTCGGGGCTCCGTGAGAGACGCCACGAGCCCCGCCCTCCCCGCTCTCTCTCTCTCTTCTCGAGCCGGCACCCGGCGGCGCGCCGACCCCCTGGGGGATTAGTCGCGCTAGCCGCGGCGCCGCCCCGGCGGCCACAACCCCCACGCGGCCCGCCGCGTAAGTGGCGCCGGCCGAGCCGGCGCCGTTCACCTCGCCGGCCGGCCCGGGCGACGGTTCGCCCGCCGACCGGCCGACCGCCGGTTCAAGGGGCCGTACTCGAGCCGGCCGCCGGTTCGGGCCGGTTCGACGCTCCAGAGCCGGTTCGACCGGGGCCGGTTCACACACCCGAGCCGGTTCAGTGGCCGGTTCAGCCTTCCTGGACCCGGTTCAGACCGGTTCAAGGCCGGTTCAGCCCTTCTAAGGCCGGTTCAGGGCCGTTTTGGACCGGTTCAGCGCTTGTGGGCCCGGTTCAACGGCCATGGGGTCCAGTTCGGTGGATTTCAAGCCCCGTTCAGCAGTTTCCAGCTCCGTTTGAAGCGATTCAGCACGGTTCAGGATCGGTTCAACACCACATCAGCTCGGTACATCCTCCTCGGGCCCGCCGACGCGCGCCGGGATGGCGGCACCTCCTCTCCCGTCCCGCATCAATCTTTGATGACAACTTTCATAGGTCTTTTTTTGATTCTTCAGCGCATGAATTATCTCATCAAGGATTGTGTGTTCCCACATACGGTTTCCTTTTCTGTTTTGTGACTTAGGTCCTCCTTTGGAGGAAATCTTCTTAGTTGGAAGCACTTTTTTGTGTAGCTGTCCCATGGGTACTACTGCCTAGGTAGTGCCTTAAGACTCTCTTTACTTTCTTCTATTTTATTTTTATTTTATTTTTGTTTACTTGTAATTACTCTTCATAGTATTAGTTGAATTTTGGCTATTGCCACTTTCAAAAAAAAAGAAGAAACATTGCAATTTTATAATGCATTTAATATGCCTCTATTAAAAATTTGGAGTTTGAGAAGAGCAAACGAAATGTTTGATTGGCTTGAAAATGAAAAGTAATGGGCCTCCAGGATTTTTGGGTTCTGGCTTATTAGCCATGCTCAAGTTGGGGCTGATAAGAGAAGCAGACATTTTTTTTATTCCCATTTTAAGCCTAAGCTCAATGGATAAATGACTTAAAATCAATTCCCAAGCCTGAATTTTCTATCTCAGTTACGAGTTTTCATAATTTAGAGACCTATTGATACCCCTACCTGGATTGACCGATCCACTTCCTTTACGGGCTGATCTGATCGGCCTGGCCTAGCTGAGATCAGCCCAAATTGGCTGATTGCCTGATCCTACGCCAGGATTTGCTGATTCAACAATTCCATTCTATCTTGGGCTAAGTCAGACTGAGTCTCGCGAGTTGACCTGAGGTTTTCCAAGATTGGCTGACTCTTGGCTGATCCTGGGCTTCTCACAGATTGGCCAGATGACAAACCAGGATTTGTTCTGGCCAATCCAGGGTTAATCTGACACAGAATTCCTTGAGTAACCTCTATGCATGACTCAAGTTTCTGAATACCTAATTTTCAGTTGGAACCATCTCTACTTATCAAGCGGCAAGCTATATATATGCTAAAATTCTACATTCTAATATTTTAAAAATTGACAATCTACTTTATTCGCATTCCATAAAAAATTTTGATGTTTCAAAAATATTTCTTTCTGTGTGCATATTTTAGAAAGAAATATTTATACTTGTATTTATTATATATAGCAAGAATTATGCTACTTGTAGCAGTGGCTCTTAAATCTTATTCTTTCTAGTATTATCCTTTCACAGAGAATCACTTTTAAGTAACTGCCCGGTTTGCGGTGAAGACCTTGGTAAATTTGATGATCTGAATGATATGATTCACTTGACTTTATGTTTTGACGAGGGCACCGGAAATCAGATTATGACAGGTGGTTTCCTCACGGATAAGCAAGCTTCACATGGGTAAACATCATATTATTCTCATTGATGCAAGTAAAGTTTGCCGTCTTTTACTTTCTCTTCCATTTCACTTAATTTGCCATCACGGTGTCTAAATGAATGCTTGCTCTATGCCTAGGTGGATGTTTAAGTTTAGTGAATGGATCCATTATTCATCTTATGGCGTTGGTTTACGCTCGGGATCAAGTGCTTCCCACATCCTGGTATCCTTTACAAGACTAATGCAGAAATGATGTGAATAGAATCAGTGACATTTATTTCTTATTTTCTTGTTTCATTTCTGTGTTCCGTAAGATAAATAGTAGCTTCATCAAGATTATTTTGTGGGAGCAGGAGGTTCAAATAAATTTCCTTAGGTTACTTTCTTTTCATTACACATTAGATCTTAGACATGATGTATTATTTGCTGCAGTTTCTATTGGATGTTTTGCACCTTATTAAGTAGCCAATTTTTGCTGGACATTGCGGAGACTGATGTGTTTTCTATGTACTCAGCTCAACTCAAGCTTTAACCCCAAATTAATTGGGATCAGCCATATCGATTCCCTTTCTCCACTCGCATAGATTTTGAATTATTTTATTTACCTCATCCAAATCATATTGGATTCTCTTCTACATCTGTTTTCTATCAATTGAAAGTATATGTCCATGTTTTCTATTTCATTCTTACCTGAGAGAAGATCTAGATATATGCTGATGTGCATTCATGTCTAGCCCTTCGCTGCAATTTTTCCTAGAAACAGTAGCTTCTAGGCAAGAACTTCCTGTAATTTTTTAAGAGGTGATTTTTGATCCATATATTTAAGTCCAACAGGTAATCTTAACCTTGTGGAAAGAGCCCTTCATCTTATGTCTGGAACATTTATCTCGAAGGCATTACATTTATACATCAGATAAAAGCCTGGAGTGTGATACTACAAGTGCACACAATTTTATGAAAACATAATGAAAAGGCACCTTCTCTATTCAGTCAGTGGATAGTGGTACTTTTGCTGGATAACAGTCTTTTGATTTAAATTACCTTTGATCACTTTCAATTCCCAGCAAGTCAGTTTCTTTCATCACCCCACATTTTGGTCCCAACTAAACCAAAAGATTTTTTCTCTTTGTTCTTCCCCGAACTAGGTAAGCACTTGTTTATGCACTTATAAACATTTCCAGCTTACTCAACTACGTCCACCTGTATATGGTTCTTTGAACGGAAGGATGACAGCAGGCTATTTGCAAGTTGGAAACTTTTTGCATAATATTGTTGTATTTTCCAGTCCAAGTGAATCGATGAGACAAAGCTCTACTGTAGATGCACTTACTCTTGGTGCTTAGTGTTAAAAGGTCAGGTTTGAGATAAACTATTATGTGATGTTATAAGCTATAGACACCAAATCCTGATACGCCTAGAGTTAGGAGCTTGGTTTTGACCTTTCAAGACAAGATGTGCATTATTCTATGTCATCATGAAAGCTCACACTGTCGTCATGTACATGTGAAGTCTGATAGAGTAATTGTTACGAAACACCTTCACAGTCTGTTGTGCACAGGTCCCCAAGCTTTTGCATCTTTCATTCAAACAACTATGGGATTTTATTTCGTCTAACTTTTCAATATTTATAACGTGCAGACAGCTAGGGAGGAATCTACTCTGTATCTTTTCAATTTTTTCCTTGTGTATTCTTAGCATAATTTTGGGGACAGATCTTAGGATTCAATTTTTATCTATCTCCTAACATGAATTTTTTAGGTTTTTGATCGAAGAACAAAAAGGCTAGTTGAAGAAGTTATAGATGGAAAAATTATTTTATCTATGAGAGCTATATACCAATCAAAAGTAGGGCTTACCCTCATTAACAAAGGTTTGTTTCTGACAATCCCTTCCCTAAATATACCATGCACAGAGAACTCCTTATCATCGAGTTACCATCCCTGTTGTTATTATTATGTTTTTAGGTCTTGTCAAGAAATAACAACATAAAGCTAGAATGAATATTCTCTTTTATTCTGTTGGCTTGTACTGTACATGGAATTCAGACGTGTATAATAGATGTGTACTTTTGCATTACACGATTTACTGGAGAGTTCATGAATATATTGTGTTTTCTTATAAATGGTTAGCCTCAGAAATCTCCTGGTGTCTCTCAGAATCAGATCATTGAAATGCACTTGACATTAGAAAAATTCATTAGAACAACCCCAAAAAAACATCTATGATGTTCTCTGCGGCCTAAAAATCATTAAATCTACTGTAGATAGGTGAGCATGACAAAGAATATGTTGCACCCGTAAAAAGTAGAAAGGGAAGCGCTACATCAGGAGGGGGCAGGCCGAATAGTAGGAAGAAGTTGGAGAGCCAGTCGAAAGTGGGAGGAGGTAGATCTTGGCCAGAAAGAGGACAAGATGAAAAAGAAAGAAGCAGATTGCTAGTGATGGCCCTGTCAAGGAGAGAAGGACCACTCTTGTGCACCTACAGGAAGATATCCATAAGGAAGAGCCACCTCGCCGGACAAGTGCCACTGCTACACCCAAATGAAGGAGAAGAAGAAGAGGGCCAACTGCTCCTTATGCAAGGAGGGTGTTGGCACCAAAATTTTCCTCGTAGCTTGTTTGATACAGATTTCAGCAATGTCGAAGCCGGTGTAGAAAATCTGACCCAAATTCGGAAAATTCAAAAAATAGATGATGCAAACAAGCTCTGGAAATGCCTCGGCATGGCTTTACATGTCACAAATGGCCAATATAATGTGCTCATTGCATAGCCCCGGTCGAGAACTTCGCAACGGTGCCCAAAACATGGAAAACGGACATCAGAAGGCCGAAATGACCATTTTGCCCCCGACACTTTGGGACAAATTGGGACTCTAACATGGAATTCCAACTTTACCACATTGTCAAGGTTGGATAGAGTTAAGCAATGCTCGAAATGGATCGAAAATCCAACCCCCGGATGAAGAGATATGCAAGAAAGAGCAAATCTGGACGGAAAGCCGTATGTCGTCGCACCAGGGGTATAATGGTCCGATCAGCTCCGGATCGACCCATGGGCTGAAAATTTCAATTTTCATGACCCAAAACTTTGATCTCATGAATATTTATGCATGAAAAATAAATTTGGCCAATGGGAGAAGATAATTGCACTCAATTGCAGTTTTTGGCATTATCGACGGCCGAGATCGCCCCGATCAGGGAAATCAATAAAATCAGAGATCCAGAGCAATTTGGGAGATCTCAGCCACACATCTTGGTGGATCACATGATCAATGGTCATCATAGCTCATTCCATATTTTTTGGGATTAATTCAAGGTGTATTTAATTGATTTCGGTCAGGATTTATTGTATCCATCGGATCGGGAGCACTTCGATCAAACCCGGGTTAAAATTAACCCAAATTGGGCTAACCCAAGCTGCATCTGTATGAACCAAGCTCTTTCCCACCTTCATTGAACGTTCAATGCCTTGAAATATAGGATTAGGTGCGCCAACACCCTACAATGTAGGGGCGGGTGTGCCAGCTTCTCATCCTCAACCACCTTAACCTCCCATGGCTTATCCTTATCACCCTCAACCACTCCCTTGATTTATCCTCATCCCATATGAGCTTTATCATCCAAGGCTTATCTTAACCATCAGATGGGAATGCTTTGGTCGAACTTCAACCCATTCCCACCTGCCATGTGTGCACACTCATCTAAAAGGTAGGAGCTGGTGCGCCAGATTGCATCTTACATACACCACACCTTGGTTAGATGTCTAGCCCAATTAAAAGTATAGTAAAAATAGAACTCTTTGGGAATTAGGACTCTCAACCTCTCAGCCTCGTCCTCAGTTTCAGATGGGTCTCCAATCCTTTATAAAAAGGCCCCCCATCTGGCTTTGGTCGAAGCTAGCTCAGCCCACCTGTGCGCCAGCTCTGCTCCAGCCCATTCCTCTCTTTGGTGTGCCCTCTACCCTGCTTCAAGACTTCCTCACCTTGCTTGGACGTCTTCAGCATCAAGTCAGGAAGCTCTAGTACCCATTTTTGGTGTGCCAAGTGAAGAAGAAGAAGAAGAAGAAGAAGAAGAAGAAAAAGGCTTCCTCCAACAAGTGCGCCAGCAGCAGGTGCAACCAGCCCACCTGATTGGTGTGCCAACTTCAGCAAGTGCAGCAAGCTCTCTTCATCCCTTTGCTCCATCCATCAACATCAACAAGGAGAAGACCCCCTTTTCTCATCCAACATCAAGAGAATAAGGGTTTGGTGGCACCTCCAACCCATCATCTTCAACACCACCTGTAGTGCAAGAGAGAAGAAAAAACCGGTGAGTAGGAGAAGCGTGCTCCGATGTAGCCCTTTAATTCTACTCTTCCTCTTCTCTTCTCTACCCATCTCCATGGTGGCATACCCTCTGAGTAATGATCATTCAGCCCCTTTGAGTGCCCTTCACGTTGGTCTACAAAAAGCCATCCTTTAGCCCCAAGGGTACCCTCTATTTGGCCATCACAAAAACAGCCTCTTGCTGTCCCTTAAAATAGGCCTATGAACCAGCCCCCTTGTGCACCCTTTTGGCCCTCCATTTCGGCCCCTAAACCTTCCACTATCATGCCTTGTTCGACCCCACTTATGGTCACTTGAACATGCACCTCCTGCCTCCCCCAATCGGGCCCCGAGTGGCATCCCAAACAGGCCCCCTTGCTGGCCCAAGTTCTGCCCCCCTTGTGAGCACCCATGTCAGGCCCCTTTGATGGTCACCTAGTTTGCCCTATGTGCAACACACCCAATACAGCTCCTACAGCACCCCCAAACAAACCAAACATCCTCTTTGATGTGTGGAAGGAGGGGTGACAGCCCGGGCCTCTTGGAATCTGCCGGACGGGCCAAGAGTTAAGCCGGGTGGCCCTGATTTCTACATGTCAAAATGCCTTTTGTGCATTCCTAAACCAGTCCTAGTTCACACCTAAACCAACCCCTTGTGCAGTCCTACCAAAATCCCACCTAAACAACACCTTAGCCAACCCATTCCAGCCCCTCTGAGGTTCACCTACCCCGTTGCTACAGCAAGATGTCAAGGTGCAAAAATGGAGTACAAATCAGGCCAACTGGGATATGGAGGTGCAAAGCAGGCCCATTGGGTCATGAAGCTCAAAGCAGGGCCCATGAAGCTCGAGATTGGGCCAACCGGGCCAACATAGCATGAAGACCAGCCCATTGTGCTGATGAAGCTGGCCCATTGGGCATTGGACACTTAAAATAAACCTTAATTAAATCTGAAGGCGAAATGCCAAAATTAAATAAGGAGTTAGTCCACAACTGGACGCTCCATTGGGCGGCTCATCCGGCATGCACCGGAATGCTGACCCAGGAGTAGGCATGGGACACGCTTCCCATTGCAGACGAACCCTTCCCACTACTTGGAAAGTCAAATGACTATGCCTTGTAGGATGGGTAAAATTCCACACTGATTGGAAAATAAGGCGGCATGCTGCCAAAATTCTCCCAATCAAGTGGATTTTACACCAAGGGAAGGACATTCACACATTTGCACCATTGACAGTATTGAACATGGCATATGAACTGCCACATCTGATGTACATTGACATTGAATATTTTGAACATGAATATTCAATGAACATTTCAAGTGCCGAGTTGATTGCATGTCACTGGGCATCGACACTAGTCTGATAGACCGGATGTGATGCAAACTGAACAAGAGATAACCAAATCTGATATTAACTTAATTAAATCTGAAAATACATTCAAACCAACCTTAAAACATGCTTAAAACAGGTCATTAAAGCTTTAACATTTAATAAAGATCAGATCTAATACAATGTGGAAAAATTGATTTAATGCACTTAATCCTTTGGAATTCAATTTTCTAAACAAGTGCAAATCAAATAATTTACAACCAACTGAATAAAGCACATTTAAAAAACATTAATGCATATGAAATTCATCTTAAAACATGTCAAATTCAGATCATTAACAATTTGAAGTTCAAGTGTAATCAATTTGAACCAAACTTCAAAACATCTAAAACATACCGAACACACCCGAATCGATATTAAAACACCAATCGACATGAGAAAATCACATGAAAATGACTCAACACATGTCAATTAAACTTAAACAAGTCAAAATTGATCAACACATCTAAAATATCAAGTTCAAACAAAAAATAACATAAACTTCAACCAATTGAAGTAAAACAAACCAAACAATTCAAACAAACTCAAAACAATTAACATTCAAATCCAAGTCAAATCAAAATATGAAATCAACATTTCAAACCACATCAAAATCCATTCATAAATCAAACATAAATCAACTCTAAACAAAATCTAATCAAACTTGTTTGCATCTCATTGGGCCTGAAAGGCCAGGGCCCTTCGTGTTTATTATACGTTGTGGATGTGCACGCTCTCGTCAAACGAGATCGCTATGGCAGTTAATCAAGGGTGTTCGAGTGTTTACTCGATGTAAATGAACATCGGATATTCGCACCATCCGATGAAGAGAGGTCAAAAAAATATTTTCACAGAACTCGAACCTCGGTTCTATACTCTTTTAATATCACCCTGACTATCTAGTATCTTTATAGGCTACCACCTACTTTACTAGAAAATTCGGATGTCGATATTTCAAAACATACAAAAAAAATCTTTTCGAAAAATCAAAAAGATTCCCGAGGTTCCCACAGAGGCGAGGAAGCTCTGCCGCTGTTGTCACCTGGAGGAAGAAAGGGGTCACCACTTGGTTCACAGAATAGGCCAATCTGGATCGGCATCGGTTGATTTTGAGATTGGATTGACATAAGCCGACCTGGTTTGAGGGGCAGATCTACTCTTGGATTTGTCCAAAATAGCTTGAATCGGTCTAGATTAGGGCTGATTAGAGCCAAATCGGTTGATACCACCAAGACACCCACGACTGTTTTGGCTATTCCGGTGTTGATTGAGGCTTTATTTTGGGCCGATTCTTGCCCTTAAAGGGTTGTATGTGATTGAAATCTGGTATCTTCTCTGATTGTGTTTTTTTTTTTTTGAAGAATGATCTGGACCTATTTTGAACCATTTTTTTCTCATGGAATTATCCAATTCTATTGATTCAAATTAGTTCAGAACATACACTGGCTGATCTAATGGCTGATTCCGATTCCGCTTTCCTTGGGCCGCCAAAAAGACTTCAACATGCCTGTGTTCAAGCTCTTGAAGATGGTTACGTGCATAATTGTGAAGCGCCTAACCGCCAAGGCAATTTTCAAGGGATGCCTACCTAGGCATCCAAGGCGATCTACGATTCATGAGTGTCCATTTAATAATAATATTAGTATATTAACATATTTTACTATCACTCATACTTACATAACTTTAAGATTTATAATTATAAATATGTGCTATGTACGTAAAATTTTATAAAATTATATTTTAACCTTGCTCTCTTTCACTTAGTTTATTAAGACTAGTCAAATCACGTGCTTCGCACGTGTTGGAATGATATATTATATACCGATTATATATAAATTTATAGGATAATTGAGATAAATTCTTATGATAGATAAGTACATTATAAAAAATTAGTTAAATTATAAATGTTATAGTTTACTCTTCAAATATACACATAAACCGGTAATCAAACTGACATTGATTTGAGCGACATTTATATGAATTTAACAACTTTCATTTATAAAGATTGTTTATAATATTATAAACAACACTCCTTTTATATTATTATTATTATTATTATTATTATTATCATATTTATTTATTTGCAACCAATGTAAACATTGATTGATTCTAGTTAGTTATGATATATTTTTATATTTCTAGACTTATACATTCCAAATGAAAATGAACATAATTTTGAAAGCAAAATAAGATGCGGAGAATGAAGACATCCACACAACCTAACAAGAAGTAAATATTACAACATAAATTATCATAAATCAATCTAAAATAGGTAGGACAAAAAATATTATGTCAATTAGACACGGAGTAACAAAAGGCCGCTATTACGCTTTTGATACAAAATTTTTACTTAGTCATCAAAATACGAGTCACGATAAGCTATCATCCGTACATGAATACATCTCAAATAAGTTATATAAAGAGGTGAGTGGGGAATATGTTTTCAAATTTTACTTTGTTCGCCATAGCGGTCAAATTCCGAATTGACAATGTTAATGTGTCCCACCCGACCAACAAACTTTCACTTCACGAAAAAAATCCTAAAAGAAAGAAAGTGAGATCCTCTTGCGTCAACAATAACAATGCACAAATGTTTTTGGCACACGAAAGAACTTGAATGGGAACGAACATTCAAATCTAGTCTAATTTTCACTTAAACTAAACTCATCTTACGACGACATCACCCGATCCCAATTGGATTAGGAATAACAATTAATCCAAATCTTAATTGGGTTTACAAAGCCTAATTCTTCGAATTGGTCCGCTACCGAGACCTACAGAAATTGCTCCAAATCCTAATTGAGTCTACAAAGCCTAATTCAAATTTTCAGTTAAACTTCGGAGATAGAAATTTTAAATTTGAGAATTTATTTTTAGTTAAGAGTTTACATCTTACTTTATTTCATTTTTACTTTTGATATTTTAGGTTTATAATGTGAACTAACATTTTTCAATTTTCAGATATGATTACCTTGGTCATAATCAAGAAGTGGCAAGTTAGATTAGATGAATTTGATTTAATCATATTTTGAACCAATTTCAAATTGACTCAAGCCCTTCCTTAAACTTTATAAATTATATTAATACAGTTGCTTTATCTTACATTCACCAAAAAAATTAAAAATATTCATTTATTTAAAAAATACTAATTGTAAGAAATGGCTACTTTCTTTTGAGTGAAACTTTCAATAAAATATCTAGGTCATTTATGTGAAAACTAAGTTTAAATCATAGTATATAATCGGGGCATTTGGATTGGCATTTATAAAAAATAAAGTCGCATTTGTTAGACATTTATTTCCAATTTTAGAACCTCTAATTCTATTACACTTCTTGCTAGGTAAGAGAATAATAAATTGGGATTCCCCACCCATCACTCTTTGACTTCTTTCGCATATATAATGAGAAATGCGGGATAGGAATATGAAAAGAGAGTAACCTACGGTGGAAAAGGAACGAAGAAGTAAAGATAAAAAATTTAACAACGTATGTAAAGAGAAAAACACGAGAAATGTAATATGTGACTAAAGACATCTCAATTGCGAATGTACACATAAAGAGAAAAGGTATTGAAAAACAAATAGAACATAAAAAAGATAACCGCATATAGAAAAAAAAAAAGAAAATATACAGAATGAGAAAACATTTTTAACCTTCTACCGTGGAAGTCTCCTTATATACTTAAAAAGTAGCATTTGGGTGTGTCGAGACTCTTTTTCGCCAGAGTACAAAAGTTGACGACCAACCTATTAAGAATAATAAGAAAAGAGAGTAAAGTTGGGCCATGAAAAAATGAACTTGCGAGACGTAGGGGAGGGGTCTCATAGCCTACAGATATTCTCTTTACTTTACTCTAGCAAATCTCCTCGTGGCAACACTGTAGCCTTACATAGAGAGGAGAGCAGTGTTTTCTACATGGACGAGGTGTCATTCTCCGATGCATACACTAAGCCCATAATGCAGGGCCTATGGTGTTATGTGGGATGCGACGTGTTCTGTAAGAACGGATGGTTGACGGAAGAAAGTTGGCGGAATTGGAGGACGAATCGAGCGGCTCAATGTTGATCGGACGATCGGGGGAGACAAGATGAACAAACAGCGTTCGCCCGAGCAAACCAACCAAGAAGGGGGAGAGAGAGAGAGAGAGAGAGAGAGAGAGAGAGAGAGAGAGAGAGAGAGAGCAAGAAGGAGAGAGAGAAACGACAAGGAGGGAGAGGTAGTAACGGCGAGGAGATGGGGGCGGAGATGGCACTGAGAGGTGGAGATGAAAACGGCTAGAGATGCCAGTAGGCACTTGTAACACAGGTGAAAATTGGACGATTGGACGAGGGGACAACACCTCTGTTCACGTAGTTTAAATAACATGATGTATTTTATTTTGAAGGCAATATTTTAGATAGTTTGTGGATTTCATGATTATTTATTTAAATGTATTAGCTAGATTTGAATTAGAAAGCACTTAAAGGTTTTTAATTGAATATGAGAGACTATGAAAATTTAGTGAAAGGTCCAAAAGTAACTACTTTGATGACTTAGTTCACAATATGTTTCATTAAAATATTATGAGATTTAAAGTAACTACTTGGTTTGCAATATAAAGTTTTCTTATTTATTTGACTCTTTATTTGCCAACATCTTCAACAAAATATAGAGAGAGATAGAATTGCTCGAAATGATAACATTTTTTTGTATGCAAAACCAAACATGTATATTTACATGAAGTGAAATGGTACAAGTCAAATATGCTTTGGTCATTATAATGGATATCAAAGATAATGTTGTGTAGCCCAATAGAAAAGTAGCTAACTCTACTTTAGTGAATAAAAAATGATTAATTAATAGAAAGAAAATAGAGAAATTTGCAAAGTAGAAAATTTTAATTAATGTAAAAAATATAAAATATATATTATAGAAACATCAAAAGTTATGAAATCTAAAAATTAGAAAGGGTACGGATTGAAAATATGGAAACTAAAACTTGGAAATCCGAAAAGATTGGAAAAATGAAATTTGAAAAGATTAGAAATATGACAACTAATTAAACACTTGAAAAATTCAAAAATCCCAGAGATTTGAAATTCTTAAAAAACCGTAAAAAGTAAGATCCTAAAGATACGTTAAATCTTGACGATGCAAAAATTGTGAAAGAAAGAATTTTAATCTAACCCAACCAATGATTTTTATTATTGAATTCGTTAATCATAATGGGATGTTTGTATGCGTACGAATTGGGAATTTATTACAATTTTATATTTTTATAACAAAACTTCTTGCGAGGTGTTTGACAATCATTATAATTTTATGGTTTTAAAGAGTTTTACTTTATGAACGAAAAAAAAAAGCAAGTGATACTTTTTTTATCTTGTCATCTCCCACCTTGTTCGGTCGTATATGGTATCCACTATTTTTTTATCATCATATCTTCCCAAACCGATAAATATATTTTATTGATTAGCTTAGACTTTATTTTGATACAATCTTTTATCGGCGAAAATGTACAAAAAATTATTAATCAACCAAACACCCTACGCGATGTAAGAGCGAAAAGCTAGGACGTGAATGAATACATGCCGAACAAATTTTTAAATTTTATAATAGCGTAATGTAGATTATAAATTTTAAAAATAAAACTACACAAATAAAAAATCAAGTCCGAACACTTTATGAATGCATATAATTAAGATGCCGTCAAAATTTCATGTTACCCGAGAATCTATTAGTAAAATATTTTGTAATTTATCATCACTATGTCGTAGAACTATTCAACCATTGTTGATTTCACATTTATAAAAAATATCCTCGATGTCATATTATATTGTTGAATCTTATTTGACAACAATAAGTACCAAGATAAATAGATTTATCAATAAGCTTATCATTTTTAGATGCTTTCATTTTTTACCTTTATTTAATTTTCTAGTAAATACATATTTAGATATTTTAAATTTATGTCATACTTTAATAATGATATAGCATTTATATTTACACAAAATACATTTATAATACCAACCGATAAAATAATAGAATGCAATGTTAGTTTTATTTTAAAAAATAGATAATATCAACTATTAAAGATGTGATGTTGACAATTATTATAAAACAAAGTTTGTAAAAATGGTGATTAAAATTACATTTTTTACACACACAAAATGAGACCGTATAAAGAAAAATAATGATGTCAGATGTTAAGTTTAGAGTTCAGGTACACTTTATTAGTTATCAATATAATAAAATATCATTTTAAAATGTGACAAGGGTAGTGGATTTTGGTAATAGATATTTCTAATATCATGAAAAGGGTTAAGTTATTTTGAATAAATTGAAACTTTATTTATAATTTTGGTTTTTTATAAAAATAAAAATAATTTTATTTATGAAAATATAATTTACATTAATCTATACAAAAATAAATTAATAAATGTCATATTACTATTGTATCTAATCCAGCATCTTTAGTATTTATTTTTATTTTGTATTCTTTATACAACAAAATTGTAACTATTTATATATTTATTTATCACAAACCTAAGATACTATTAATAATTACGAATTCACCGTGAATGTATTACAATTACATCTAATTTACTATCATTGATATTTACTTTTATTTTGTATCCTTTGTATAACAAAATTGTAACTATTTATATAGTTATTTATCACAAACCTAAGATGCTATTTAAGTTCAAAGAAAAAGATCACGACGAGTCTATGGTAAATATGGACAATAAAAGACTATTTTTCTGAGGTATAATAAAATGGTATACACCACCAATCAATTGAATATCGATAAATCAAAATTACGAGGAGAGAGGATGTATCTAGACAACAACGGAGGCTATATGCTTGTCGATGAAACAAGGACTCCCACTTCTAATAGATAATAGATTAGCTCATTTTAAAAGTATATACACACATGGATAATTGCATAAATAAAATCACATTTACATGTATGCCCACGTAAACACACTCATTCAATTTTAAAATACAAATATAATTGTATTTATGTATATATGTTTGTATGTATATATAATATATAATATATAATGTTAACATACAATTTTATATATATTTCTATTGTCTCAGTGATACCTAAGTGGCCGCTTTGTCACCTGAGCAGAAATGACACTCTTGAACGTCTTGGGTGCCTTGTCTTGTCGCATTGATAGCTATGATCACAGGAGAGAGAAAAGAAGGGTTATGGTGGGATGATCAGGGGTCAACTTTGCACAACTCGTGTTTGACCTTCTCAAATAAGAAAACAATAAATAAATGAATAAATGGTGGTAAACTCGCCACCTATTCGTGCCACCTTTTCTCACCCTAAAAATGTAGAGTGGTAAGGGTATTTTGTGGACGATAAATGTCCTCCCACGATATAGATAGCCCCTGTGGGCCTCATTCAAAAGATATCCAAGATGAGGGCCTCATGCACAGAGAGCTTCCAAGGAGTTTAAAGAAGGAGGAGGTTGATTTCATGTTTTGGAACTTCATCTACACGTTTCTATATACATACCACATCAAATATATCCATAATTTTCTACATTAACATGTCATCATGTTTATGATGTATGAAAAAAATGAGCTTTTCACAGAATATTAATACACTCTGAAGGTTGATTTCTTGAATGCTGAACAAGAAACAACTTGCACAATATGAATCTTTTTTTAATACTGTAATTTACTATTGTTTCTGTTTGTTTAACGAATTGCTCCCAAGTTTTGTGTGCACCTGTAAAACCCTTGCACAGTATGGATAAATCCAAGAAACTGTAGGTTAAATCCAAGAAATTGGCCTTAAAAGAAGGCACAGAAGATCATGAACTAATGAAACTCTCCAACAGCCAATAGGCAGTTATGCATACCAGGTGTGGATACATTCTTTGTTTTATTCAGTGGAGTTTTTAACAAAGTGCTTATGCAAGTATTATTTTGTTGGAAACAGCAAGGGTAATTTTCTTTTATTTTATGTTTCAAAGATCCAGGTAACTTTTATTTATAACATTTCTCTTTAAGTGGAAAAGTGGTAAGCAGGTCGTGCTAACTGCGGCTTGCTCTATTTGGTTGCATTTCATAGAAAGTGATTTTATTTCATGTGGATATAGGTGCTAAAGAGCTCTTACAAAGCATGTCTGAAAAGCAAGGAAGGAAGATGGATTCACCTGAATCTGCTAAAGACATACCTAAATTTCTTGAATTTTTTAAGGTATGTTCATCTTTGTGGTTAACTGAGGTGGTTGTGAACTGGTGCGTTTTCCAGATTGGAGGAGAATAAATGTTGTTAAGTATAGCCTACATTTTATGTTTCTAGTGTCTTATTTCATTTTGTTTGACTGCTATTTGCTTGGGATTATGTGGGAAATGTGAAATAGTTTCCTCCTCACCATCTTTGATAAATATGGATTTAATAATGATCAATAATCTTTACAATCCATCATGTGATAGTTTTTGGAAGTGGAGATAGAGGAAAGGAAATGAGTTTGTCTTTCTCTTCTCTAAAGATCTAACTCCAATTAATGCAATATAAAATCTAAAAATGAATATGGTGCATTCTTATAGTATTATGTCTGAAATTTTATTGATTAAAATTTCCTTCAGAATCTCAACCAAATGCAAACTATTTGCAAGTTTAGCCTGTAATTCTATGAACCAAGATTCTGCCCAATCTCCTGTATCCAGCGGCACATAGATGAGATGACATTTTACATCAAAAAACAATAAATGTTGAAGTTAGCAGACATTTGGCCTTGACGCTTATGGTTTTTCTGTTTGTTCTGCAGTCATTCCCATTCTGTCTCAGAAATATGGTACCATCTTTCCTGAAAGTGTTCCAATGACAAATAATTGTCAAATAAATTGGCAATAGTTTTTAGGTGTCAATTATTGAAGGCACAACGCTAAGAACATGTTGAAAGGCTGTATTACTGGCGTGCTAGGTGAAGAGAAATGACTCATGGGATTAAATTTTGTCCAGAAGAACATATTTCACTATGAAAAACATGCTAAAAAGTCTTGGTCAGGAGTGGATGATGCCAACTATATTTCTTTTATGATTACACAACCAAGCTTGTGCTCGTTGTAGTGAAAATTTATCATTGCATTGGCTCTACACTTGTTCACATACCTTGAATTTAGTCTTAACTTTCCTATAGTTGGACTTTCTTTATGAAGGATCTCAATCATGATCTTACATTTATATCGGCCATTTTTTGTGTATTACTTTCACCTTTTTGCTGTGAAATAATGCAGCTGTTGTACCCGTTTAATATGCAAGCATGGTAGTATGGTACTACTTGCTTACTGCTAACATAATCGTCTTTACTACAATTACTGTGCGATGGGACTTTTTGGCTTATCTTTTCTTTGATTCTTGAGAAAATGGTATGTTTCCTTTTGCAGGATCAAATTAACATGGATGAGTCCAAACATCCAATTGAATACTTTAAGGTAATTGCACAATTATACCCCAAGTAATTGATCTCTCATCTCTCATTCTTCGTCCATCATCACTGATTTCATCTTCTCCAAATCTTGTCCTGGTGTTTTACTTCTGGCCTGGGATAAGATCAGATTCTAAGTTCTTTATGCAATTCTCAAATAGTTAGATCCTAATAATTTACTTCTTTCAATTCCATTAGGGATAAGTTTTAATTTCTCTCATCTATGGTCCCTTGTGTCTCTTGAAGTTTTGGCAACACCAGCTCATAAATTTTATATAAAATTGTAACATGCATTCTTGTTTTTTTTTCTTTTACATATCATCAAATCTTTGATGCAACCTTGCATGTATTAAGTCACCTACAATTACCTAATGACATATTCTAGGCTGATTCCGTGCATCATGGTTCGCCGGGTCGCGACCCGGACCCGACCCGGTCGGTTTTGGGGCCGACCGACCCGGTCGCGACCCCAAGACCCCGACCCCATTTTTATTTTTTTATTATTATTTTTCGCGACCCGGGCCGACCCCGTCCCGACCCGGGTCGCGACCCCGGCAGACCCGGGTCGGTTTGGGGCCAAACCGACCCGGTCCCGACTCCCGACCCCACCTTCCTTGCCGTGCATCCTTATATGCTGCTTTACCAAATATTCTGACCTTCACGGTCTGTCAAGTCCCTTAAATTCATATGCAACAGTAACATTATTACCCAAAAGATAATATGAATAGGGTATTATAAAATGAAAATTTAATAGTCAGCTTGATGAAAAACTAAAGAGCAAGATGATCAACTTTTCCCTCTTATGCTTGAAATGTAATCTTTCTTTTTGTAGACTTTCAACGAGTTCTTTGTAAGAGAACTGAAACCAGATGCACGGCCAATTGCTCATAAAGAAAAAGATGATATTGCTGTATGCGCTGCTGACTGCCGTCTTATGGCATTTAACTCTGTTGATGATAGCATGAGATTCTGGATCAAGGTGATATAATGATTCCTCTTTGTCATCAGTTGGGTTTTCATTGCATATGCAATTGTATTATCTGATATGCACATTTTAGGGGTGATGGAGACTCGGACATTAAAAAAAAACTTTACATTTTGGAAAAAAGTTTTATTTGACTATGATCATGCATCACAATTTTGAAAATAGATGATAGAACCATATAATTATAGCAAATTGAGTGTGGTATAACCGTTTAAGTATATATGAACTCACAATGTACGTTCCAAAAACCTTCCTAGTGTTGATATAGGGATAACCCTATCACTTACAAATTCAAACACATTTTTGTCTTGTTGAGGTTATTTCGAATTTTTGATATTTGTTCCGAACTTCCAATATTTCAGTGTTAATTACATGAAGCAACTACTTGAACCCTTTTAATTAATCGTCATAGCAACTCATGCACAAAAGTCATTGATTTACAAAACACATTAGAGACATGTCCCATGGCCTTAATAGAATGTGGAATTTGAGTTGTGTTTGTTTTGCTTATTTGTGTTTTGCGTTAATTTAGGTTTTGGGATTAATTCGCTTGTTTTGAGTTGCTATGTTTTTTAATTGGATTTTTGTTTCCTTTGGATTTGGACTTCTGAAGTTTTACCTTGAGGCTTTGCATTTTGGATTTCAGAGTTTCTAACACTTGAGTTTTTGTTAGTTTCTTATTTCTGTTTTACTGATTATTTCATTTAGTTTTATTTTCTGGTGGGGCTTTGGGCTTCTAGGGGGGGGGGACTACCTGGCAGGGGGAAGGAGGATTGATGCGGGACAAACCGGCTAGACCGGATAAACCGTACGAAAATGACTTAAACCGGCGCTAATCGCCGCTAAAACACCTAAACGGACCCAAAATAGCCTAAACCGACCCAAACCAGTCGAAACAGGCCCGAACCGGGCTCGAGATGGACTGGACCGGCTCGGAACATCTTGAAAGGGCCTGAACCGGACTGAACCGGCCGGTTCAGGTGCTGGACCGGGTCGAACCGGGTTGACCCGGCCTTAAACCCGGTTGGACCGGGTCCGCGCGGCCGCGCGCGAGCGAAACCGGGGGGGGGGGTCGTGGCGCTCTCCTGGACGGCTTCGAGGTGGTCGCGTGGCCGTCTCCACGCCGTCGCCTATGTGCCGCCGTGGGAGCATCGCAGCCTCCCGCGAAGTCGCTGAGCCGCGACAAAAGACCCCGCAGCGCACCCGCCCGCACTCGTCGTCTTCTTCCGGACGCGTCCGGGCGGCGGTCTGGCGCACGCACGCAGCGAACTCGCAGGCGGGGCCATCGCTTTTGGCAGCCGACGGCACAGGCGGGCGAGCAGTGGGCGTCGCCGTCGACGTCTCGCGCCGTCGCCTTCTTCTCCCGGATGCGTTCCCGCGGCGGAGCAGAGAAGGCCCGCGGTGCCGGTGCTGTCGACGCCGTCCCACCCGGACGGAGCCAAGGCCTCGCGGGAAGCAGGAGGGAGGTTGCGGCATTGTCCGGCCGTAGCCGCTCGCGGACGATGGAGGGGGGAATGGAGACGGCGTCCGGCTGCTGCGACCACGGCGGATGGAGCCAGGGGGGGTGATGCCGGGAGGGAGCTGCTGGGGAGGGGGATCCGGGGATCGCCGGATCCTCTCCCCGCTTCTCGCTGTCTTCTCCTTCCGCCTCTTCTTCGACTCCTTCTTCTCCTCCTTTCATCTGCATCCGTCGAGGTCAGCTTGGAGGAAGACGGAGGGCGCTCGGTGCTGTCGAAGGAGAGGAAGAGCCGAAAAGGACCAATCGCGATATCGTCGATGGGAAACCGAGAAGGGGAGGACGGGAAGAATGGCACGGAGGCCAGATGATGAGGAGGAGAGGAGGGGAACGGCCACCTGCCGGAGGATGGAGGAAGCAAGGGGATATCGCCTGGAGGGGGGGGTGGAGAGGAAGGAGATGGGGCAGAGCCCCTGCTCGGGACACCAGGCCGCAGGCCTTTCCAAAAATTCCAATCGCTTCTTCTCTCCATCGATGGAGCTCCTCCTCTTATAAAGAGGAGGCTATTTACAGGACTGGACACTAAAATAAAATATTTACATGCATGTCCATTTCAGGACTTGAAGAAAATATTTAAAAGGACTCTTTAAAATGTAGAAATTGACATTGACAGAAAAACTAAACCTAAAAATGACAAATCAAATATTTACATATTTTTGTCCCCATCAAGGATGCTCCGAAGGTGCCGTGGAGGTGGCATGGTGGATTGGTCAGGAATAGGGGAAGGTTGCTCTGGATCGAGGGTTGCAACAGATGGGTGTTTAAACATGGGGGGCTTGGTTGAAGGAGGAAGAGAGGAGCATGTTAGAAGTAGAACTGAGAGGGGTAGGACAGGGGAAAGAGGAGGAAGAAGAACTGAGGGGAGAATGGGAGGCTGTCAGGGAGACAGAGAATGAGAGAGAGTAAACTTTTTACTTCATTGATACCTCCGTCGATTACAAAATTTGGCTCTCTAAATAGAGTTGTGACTTTTACACTTTAAACCCCTATAATTTTTAAAACTAAAAACTATCCTATTTTGACTATAAAATACTATTAAACTCCTAGTTTGACTTTGACACTTAACTTAAAATTCTACTTGTATAAAGTCCTGATATTATAAAATAGTACAATCTTGATGTTTGTATTGATCAAGTTTGACTAGTGACATGGTGTCTTCCCGAGTCTGTCTTCTGTATGTGTTGTCCAAGTTAAGTTGTTGGATCTATCTGTATTGAGTCAATAGACTTGCTATAGATCGCCTTACCCACTCAATAGGTTGGAGAAGGCATTGGCTGCCACCTCTCTTCTGTCGGCAGTGGTCGATCTAGGCCAATCTAACTGAGTTGAGTCTTATCCCTGTGGAAAACAATGTTGGGATCAGGATCAGCTTATCTTGCAAATCATGCCATTGGCCAACAGGACACCTGGAAAATTAGTGTAAAGACATGATATAAAGGGCTTAGTACGAAGCACATTCGATGTCAACAGTATGAGAAAAAATGGGACTTGGGAGGTGTGCTCTAAGCAAGTTAGAAACAAGATTACAATGAAGAACAGGAGATTGGCCGACATTTTACAGCCTAATACTCTATAGACATGGCTATAACATGAAGCACTCTGGAAACCTCATTTTTCCATATTGAAAAATTAATTTATATCTTCATTTGAAAATGGATGATATGTGATATGATATAGAATTATATTTTGTTTTGGTGTAGTATGTGTAGGTAGGAACATGGATTGCAGAATCGATCGATCCGGATCGGGATCGACCGATTCTTGGATCGGATCGGTACCTACCGATCCGATTCCTATCGGAATTAGCGATCCAGCCGGGAGTCCCGGCTGGATCGGCCGGAATCGATATGATCGGTCGATCCCGGACCGATCCACCCGGATCGATCCCAAAATCGGTCGATCCGGACCGATTCGCCGGAAAACCGGAAGACCCGGAATCGAACCGATTCCGGGATCGATGCGGTCTCGTTTTAAGGTCCGATCACCCCCTATTTCGGGGTCGATCCGGACCGATTCTCCCCCACTTGCCCCCTTCGGCTTCTTCTCCTTCCCCCCAAGTCGCCTTGGAGATCTAGGGCTTCGAGCGCATCCGGCGATCCAAAGATTTGGAGGGGCGATCCAGCCTATTCAAGGCTTGGGGAGGGGCGATCCACCCTAAACGGCCAAGGTTTGTAAGGGGGGTTTTCGATCTCCTTCCCCCGGGCCTTGGCCCCCGGCCGGCTGCAGCATGGGATCCCCCATCGGAGGGGATTATTTCACCCCCCCAACGGGGGTGGAATGCACCCCCGAAGGGGTGATTAGCACCCCTTCGGGGTGTTCAACGATCCACCCCTCGGGGTGATCGTTTTTTACACCCCCCCCTAGGTGGGGGGGGGGGCTGCAGACAAAATCCCCCATTGGGGGGATTATTTCACCCCCCAATGGGGGTGGAATTGCACCCCGAAGGGGTGATTAGCACCCGCTTCGGGGTGTTAACGATCACCCCTCGGGGGTGATCGTTTTAGCCCCCCCCCCTGTGGTGGGGGGGTGCAGCATAAAATCCCCCCATTGGGGGGATTATTTCACCCCCACCCGGGTGGAATTGCACCCCCGAAGGGGTGATTAGCACCCGCTTCGGGGTGTTCACCAAATCACCCCTCGGGGTGACCGTATTTACGATCCCCCCCCCTAGGTGGGGGGGGGCTGCAAGATAAATCCGTCCCCATCGGGGGGGGATTATTTCACCCCCAATGGGGGTGGAATTGCACCCCCGAAGGGGTGATTGGCACCCCTTCGGGGTGTTCGACAGTCACCCCCTCGGGGTGACTGTTTTACAGTCCCCCCTGGTGGGGGGGGGGGTTGCAGTATAAAATCCCCCATTGGGGGGGATTATTTCACCCCCACCCGGGGTGGAATTGCACCCCCGAAGGGGTGATTAAGCACCCGCTTCGGGGTGTTCAGTCACCCCTCGGGGGTGACCGTTTTTACGATCCCCCCAGGTCGGGGGGGGCTGCGGCGTAAAATCCCCCTACTGGGGGGGGATTATTTCACCCCCACCCGGGGGGTGGAATTACACCCCGAAGGGCGTCTTAATCACCCTTCGGGGTGTTCGACGATCGCCCCCGAAGGGGTATCGTTTTTCGATCCCCCCCTGGTGGGGGGGGGGCTGGAATTGCTGGCCTAATATCGTGTATGGTTTTGTGTTGTAGATAAGATGTCGGACGAGGAGCATGGCACCGGACCGCGGACTCGTGACATTGGATGGCAAACGGCCATCTCCTTCGATTCGGATAAGAAGAGAGTTAGATACGCAAGTGGTGCCAAAAAGAGATGAATGGAGGTGTGTATCGGCTCGAAGCAACATATAGCCGGGACGGGTGGCAATGTAAAGAAGTGTGATAAAGTACCGGTCGAGTCGAGGAGGAGATGATGGCTTATATAACCGGAAGGGCATCGCGCAGGGAGGTGAGAATTGGTCGAGACAAGACCTACACGACGAGTCACAGTTGGGTCGGAGAGACGCCAATCTTGTGGCCGGAAAGAGCAAGAAAGGGAAAGGGCCAGCGACGTGAAAGGGTCCAAGTTCATTCTTCGTCTTCATCGTACGAGGAAGATGCCCAAAAGTCAGAGAGCCGTTCACGAGAGTAGGGCTCGTGCCCGTGAGGACGAGGAACGAAGACGAGGAAGCGAGGAGGTTCGGCTTCTGACGATCCGTGTGGGGGCGGGGACACGCCCGTTCGAGAGCCCGAAATTCGGAGGACACATTACGGTTCGACCGATGCCGACAGCGAGACACCGCCATGTGTATAGGGAGAGTGGCGAGAGGTCGAGGGGGTATAAGACAAGCATTTAAAGGGGTGAAGGCATCGACCTGGGCGCAAAGAAAGCCCTTAAGCATACGGTCAAGTTCTTTCGTACGCAGGTAAAGATTTGTTGAAGTTGTGGTTAGCATTTGCGTCATATACGAATTCTTGTAGGTTAGCTATTATTAACAACCCTCTCTTTTCCCTTATCTTGTTTTTGAATTTGTAGGTGTCCCGGCACGTACGCCACCCGATCCATATTTCCCGAGACTATGGTTGATGCGATTGGTGAGGCCGGGCCAGGTTGAAAGCCCCACACGCATCAAAGTATATGAAACGAGGCTTGGATGAGGGTCGATGAGTTGACCTCGTGGATAGATGGATTCAAAACCATCTCTGGAAGGAGAGGTGCCTTGTAATGTGTGATGGATGGATGGAATCACAAGGAGGTCACTTATAAACTTCCTTGTGTATTGTTCGAGGGCACCGTATTTACGAAGTCGGTTGATGCATCGGGCCGAGGTGAAAAATGCATTACCTATTGGCTTGATGAACAATGTGGTGGATGAGATAAGGGAGGCCAACATCAGTGCGGTTGTCACCAATACGAGGCCTCATATAAGGCCGAGGAAAGAAGGCTAATGGAGGCTCGACCTCACTTATTTTGGGTGCCCTTATGCGGCACATTCTATCGACACGATGTTAGAAGATATTGGTAGGGATCTTGCAATATCGAGTCCTTGGTCGACAAGGACAACTTATCACCTCATTTATCTATGGCCATCCACGACTTTTACGATTATGTAGGCAAAGACACCGATGATCACGCGATTTGATCGATAGGGTCCCACAAGATTCGCCACTCATTTTATTGCATTAGAGCACATACAGTACAAGGCTAGTTTAAAAGGTTCATTCTCTCCACCGCTTATCGTGAGTACGTGGATACATACGAGGAGCTCCTTGGATCGGTATGAGATACCGCTAAAGACTTGGAGTACCGATAGAAGATAACGGTGGTGGGAGAAGGTGCGGTACTATTTTGTCATAGAACCTTTGGTGCGGGTACTTAGGTTGGTGGATTCGAATGACAAAAATCGGATGGGGTACCTATATGATGCTATGGATAAAGCTAAGTTGAAAATTAAAGAGAAGCATCCCAAGTGGTTACAAAAGTGGTGGAAGGTGATTGACAATGATAGGACAAAACCCACACCACGACATTCGTACGGTATAATTTAGTAGTGTAATATGCTAATGATTACAAGTTATATTTTGTGTATTACCCCCACTCTGTCTTTAAACTAATGGAGTAATAATGTTGTTACAGGGGTACTTCGAACCCAAGGATACGTATGGTGGCCAAGTATGTAATGATGGTGAAGTATTATCAGCACACTATCCGTAATTAAACGACTATGTAAGACCCAAGAAGACGAACGCGCCGAGGTTGAAGTAAGTAATACGTTTCAAAGTTAATTAAACTTTTAACTTTATCTCGAAGAGAAGATAATTGTTTTAGTTTGTGTTTTCGGATGACTTCGTACGAGCACAAGATTGGGGTGTACGGGGATCCGTTTGCGGTACTCGCGTGATAGGTCCCCCTAGTAATATGCTTTACCCGAATTAATGACTCTTTCGGTTAATTGATTTTTTTTTACATAACGTTATCGATGCATGTACGTAATTGTCTTCTTTACAATTACAAATGAGTGGTGGATTATGGTGACGAAACGAGCTGGATGGAATCCACTCGGCTCGTTGCAATTCGGGTGCTAAGTCGAGCACATCGTCATCCCCAGTCTGAGAAGAAATTGGAGCACCTTCAACCTTATTCATACGAAGAGGAGAAATAGGTTGAAGACATTTAAAGATCGTGAGAAGCTTGTCTCTGTCTACCGCCATTACAATACGAGGGTGAGGATAAAGAATATCAAAGATAGGTAGAAGACATCGGAGCGAGAGAGATTTCGCACGGTTTGCGAGTGGATTGCACCAAGAAAGAGCACGTGCCCAAGCTACTCGGGGCTTGTCCCAGACGGATACGGACTTGGAATATATATTCCAAGAAGAACATCCACTGCGGCGTGGGTGGAAGACGAGGATGCCGAGGAGAGCTGCAGTTCGACCCGAACGACGGATCGTGGGCCGAAGGAGAGCTTCGACGACGTTGTTGGTGAGGATGAAGACACGCAGGAAGTTGAAGAAAGTCAAGTTCCGTGCTGACTCCACTTCACCGATCCACCCCGACTACGGCCTTCTCCAGAGAGACATCCGGCTCCGCCCCCGCCGCCACAGCTCTCCCGCCGGATTCCGGTTTCGGGTCCTTCTCTACCACCACCACCACCAAGAAGACTTGGTGGATTATTTAGGGCTTTAAAGAAAGCATGCTTACCTTCGCAACAAGCAAGTCGAGGAGATCCTACATTGAAGAGGAAGAAGATAAGTATCAAACGGCGACATCATCTCCTTGACACCGAGACCACTCGGCCACCTTCATCGGATGAGGATGAAGAAGAATTTGTGCCACCCACACAACAACGGCGTACGGGGGTGGAGGTGGGGGTGGCGGAGGTGAGGGTGGCTCTACTAGTAGTGCTCGGACGAGTGGAGCGAGGTCCGGATGATTTGAGTGATAAAAGACACTCGTATTCGAGTGGCGAGGGCAAAGGCGGACGGTGGACGAGGTTGAATGTTTTTGACGAGTTTGCATCTTCCTATCCGAGCCTCGCCTCGGACGGTGAGCCTGGCTATCCACCTCCACCATCTTTTTTACCTCCACCTCCGACCGATCGGGGAGTTTATAGTTTAACGACACGGCCCGCCTTTATTTTCTTATGGATACGGGCCAATTATGACTGACCCTAATCAATGGAGATTTGCAGAAAATCAGAATGACCAGGACAGAGATCCAGATCCAGATCCATCCTACTCCGGACGTTACCATAGTTGGTGGTGATGCATATGTATAATGTATTTCTTTGTTTATTTCACGCAATGTAATATGAGTGGTAAGAAGAATATGTGTTGTACAATTTGTGGAGTTGGGTATGATTGTTTGTTTGGTAAAAACGTGTATCTTATTTGATGCATGATGTGTTCTATTGTGTGATTGGATATGATATGTGTTCTATATGATTGATTGTTAATTTGTTATATGAATGAGTGTTCCCTATATTTTTTTCACATTTTTCCTGAGTCCTATGTATTTTTATTGATTTTTTGGCGATTTTTCCATATTTTTTCGAAAAGCAAAAAAAAAAAAAAAACGATCCAGACCGATTCTGGATCGGTCTGGCTCCATTGGAATCGGCCTGGATCGGTCCGATCCGATCCGATCCGGATCGGATCGGACCCCACCGATCCAGGATCCGATCCCGATCCGGCGATCCTTGGGTAGGAACATACAATCTAGTTCCAAAATCTGCTAAGTATTAGAATAGGGAAATCCTTATAACTTAGAAGATCCAAACCACCTTTTTTGTATCTGGGGTTATTACCTTGGTAAGATAAATTCTTTTGATCTCTGCCCACTGGATTTTACAGTATTCTGATGTTAATTACATCGATTGAAGACTCGAACACTCTTAATTTACCACCATAGTAACTCATTAATTGAAGCCATTGATCCACAATATAAAGGAACTAGGAGACATGTCCCCATGGCCTTATGATATTTGATTTGTTTTTTATTATGATTTCATATTTATAATGCTATGGTTTCATTGGTTTTGGGTGGAAGATGTTTTGGATTTTTAGTATGTTTTTATGGGGTTTATCAATTTTGTTTTTTTGGTGTGCCATTACCAAGTTGATTTAGAGTTTTGAATGATATTTTTATGGGGGTTTTCTCTATTTCATTATTTTTGTTTTCAGTTTATTTTCTGAATTTTTCATATATTTTTTATTTATTTGGTTATTTGTTTGCCTTTGTGTTTTTACTTGATGCCTTTTATCTTTTATTGATTATTTGTTGATTTATTTATTTTTTAGGGTTTTTGGTCTAAGACCATTTGTTTCATTTTTGTTTGTTGGGTTTCCAGTTAATTATCTGAGAAGATTTATTCTATTTCAGGTAAAAATTTATTTAAGCTTTTTTCTTTGTCCGTTGTTTATCATTTCTTTTGGCCTATTAACTGTTTTGTTGCCATGGGGATATTTCAGACGCGATTTTTTTATTTGAGGATTTTGGTCTTTTCTGTGTTTATTTTATTTCTGTCTTGATATTTTTTGTTTCGGTTTGAGGTTTTTTTATTTCAGATTTCAGTTCTCAATACTATTTTTAGTTTTGACATTTTTATTTATAATTTAATTTAAATTTATAGGTTATAGATGTTTAGTTTCAATTTTCTGGTTTTGATTTCAGATTTGAATTTTTTGTGTCCATGTGTACAGTTCTATTTAGGGGTGCAAATGAACCAATACACTTGACAAGTAGCTCGAAACTCAGCTTGATAGAAATCCGACTCAACTCATTTATTATGTTAAAAGAACAAGCTTGATAAAAAAATAAAACTCGATGCATTAAATTAGTTGAGCTTAAATAGACTTCTTCTCAATTTGATAAACTCGCAAGTAACTCAATTAAATACTCGATTGAATATTTATTAAAAAAATAAATTATGATTATTAATAGTTATGTTTTGTCATATAAATATATGAAATAAGTCAAAATAAAATTTGATTTGAGTTTAAACTTGGATTTAGTTTTATAAATGACCAAAAGTTAGAATTTTACAAATGAGTTTAGATTGATTATGAGTTTTATAAATGAGTTCATATCGAGTTTGAACTTGAACGTGCATTGAACTTGTGTAGGGCTACCGTTTGAACTTGAGCTCGAGCTCGACTCAATTAAATAACGAGTCAAGCTTGAAAAAGAGTTGGGCATACTTGTAAGAGCTCAAACTTGAACTCATATAAATGAGCTGAGTTGAACAACATACCACTCGGCTTGGCTCATTTGCACCCCGGGATTTGTTTTGTGTTTTTTAGTTATGCTTTTTTATTTCAGTCCTATTTCCAGTGTTTTAGTTTCATTTTTTTCTACTCTCCGCATTTTTATCATTTTCTGCATGTTTGTGTTTCATTTTAGTTTTATTTCCAGTTTCAGTCTTATTTTTTATTTCTATGTCTTTTATTATCATTTACAGTTTCATTTTATCTGGTTTTCTGTCATTTTTGTCTGTTTTCTTTCTTTTGTGATTTATCATCCGTCTTTGTTATGAGATGCATATTTTAGAGTTATTGAATTGTTTATAATTTATTTGATGTTTTCAGAAAGATTATTGGATTTTTACCCGTTATCTACATGTTTTGATTTTTTGATTGATTATTTGCTTTTTATTTGTTTATTTGATTTTTGGTCATTAACTGTTTATTAAATTATCTAGTTGATGAAAAATTGACTTATGTTCCGTTTTAATTCTGGAAATTTTCTGGTCGACACAATTTGACAAAAAATTAAATTATTAATTAATTAATTAAAAATATTTTTTATCAATATTTTTTATTTTTTTTGAAGGGCACGGGACATTGCTCCCACAAAGCAAGCTTTGGCTTATATAAAATGGAAATTTTATAGCGATGTCCATGAAATAAATTTTACATGAATAGGAGGCATAAAAAAGCCACGATCCCATTAAATTACATAGATGGGAGGCATGAAAGAGCCATAATCCTAATGCATCAGATCTGAAAATTGTCCTTAGGCATTTTTAGGACATGATTTGGCATATTAATACCATTTTCTTTGGCTTATAATATGATTTTGATGAATTTGTAAGTAGTGTGTGAGGGAAATGCCCCTATACACATTATGATCCATTTAATTTATCAATTTGACATATTTTGAGCATATTAGCATATATAAATATGCTAGCTCATTATTTATGTTATTAATTTCATAATAAGGGGATCCTAGCATATATAAATATGCATAACCCATCATTACATGTCATTTTATATTATTTCGAGTATTCTACCATGATTTCACATGCATAGCTCATCATGTATTTTGTTATTTTATAGTGTAGGGTCCGGCCCTGTAGGCTAAACCCTCCTAGCTATTTTTTCTCCCCTCTTAGAGAGGACATGGATGAGACCCGAGTGGAACCTCTCTTCCTTATGTCCTATTCAGGACTCTGTTTTGGCTCTGTTTGAGTTCTGTTTGGACCTTTTTGAGGCCTGTTTTGGGGGGCCTAGCAGGGGCATATTTTTCATATATGTTTGATACTTGACATGTGTCTGGCTGAGGCCCATTTATGGCCTGTTTATGGCACATTTTGTGGCATTAAAGGGCCATATTATTAGCTCTGTTTTACTCATGGTTCGGGCATGTATGAGGCCTGTTGCGGCCTGTTTTGGGGGGCTGACAGAGCCCTCATTCAGCCCATGTGAGGGCATCTCCTATACTTGTTTGAGGGATGTTAAGGCCATTTAAGGCCCTGTTTGGGACCTTTGGCAGACCCAATTGAGACCTTATTTGGCCCATCTCCCTGTCTTGCTGAGGGTAATGAACCCCCGTTGACAGGCATAAAATTTTGAACACGAGGGGGTGAACCCTGTTGAAGCACCCTTAAAGGGCATTCAATGGGTTTTAGATCTTCCGTTGGGATATGATTCCCTATTGTCTTGCTGGGGTGGAGAAAACAAGGGGATTTGACCCTGCTGAGCTTGGAACCTTATCCAACCCTTGCTGTCCAAGAGAAAGTGAAAGGAAGGGCCAGTCCCTAGCAAAACCCCTATTCTTTCTGCATCCTGCAGATAAAAAATGATGAAAAGGATAGGGGCCGGCCTCCACCCTTTCTGCTCTTGTTGGAGAGAAAAACAAGGGCTAAGACCCTGTTTTGAAATTTTCAGCTTCCCTATTCTCTGTAGTCCAATAGAAGGAGGAGGATGAGTAAGGGGCTTCAGTTCCTGTATTTGCCAATTTTGTTGCCACCAGAGGAGAGGGAGAGAGATGGGGAAGGCTGAGCCCCCTTGCCTTGCTGCTGTAGCGCCTAAGAGAGAAGAGAAGAACGAGGAGAAAACTCTCATTGAAGCCTCCTATTCCAGCCCTGTGCAGCCTAGCAGCCACCCCCCCCCCCCCCCCATTTTTGCCTTGGCCGATGGCCAATTTATAGAAGAAGATGTGGGGCTAGTACTAGCAACTTTTCACTAATTTCTAGGGCCATTTTTACCCCCATAGGCAGTTAGATAGGAAGTGGGACCCCCCATCTTTTTTAGCTTTTTCATGATTTTTTTTTAATTTTCTAAGTGGTGGGCCCACCACTAACATCCCAGTCCAACTACTGCGAAAGTGGCTATGCGGGTATTTGACCTAGTCCGTACATCTTACCTATTTTTAAGGATTTTACGAATTTTTCTCTTATTTTAGGTAATTTTTAGAGAAAATGGGCCAAAATTAGAGAAATTGGTTTTAAAATGATGTTAGAAGAATAAATTGAGAAAATATAGATCATTTAACATGAATTTAAATTTTAAATCAAAATTTGATGTATTTATGACTGAAAATTGAAATTTGGAAGAGAGTCCTAGTTTAAATTGGATTTTTAATTCGGCCAATTTATCATATAATCAATTCTGATTTTACAGATATTTCTGTGGCTGTTTTTTTGATTCCTGATATTTTTAGCTCACAAACATCAAGTTTTCTGATTTTTAGAGAATTTTAGGACATTTTGGTGAATATATAAATTAATGAAAATATTAAGTTTTAGAAATTTAATTTTTTTATTTTCGTGGACTAGGACCCATTGTACTAGTAAAATGCTATTTTAAGCTATTTTCTTCTTTTATTGGTGGTGATAAGGTTAAGTATAACCACTTATTTTTTCTAGCTTCTTTCCTCAACTTTCTCCTCCTTTTTCTTCTTTTAAATAGGCATGGAAGAGAGAGGATGGCAGGTGCACTGGAGGGTGGTGGTGGTAGAAAATTTCTCACTCATCTATTTTATCTCTTGGATGAAAGAGGTGGCAGGCTGTTGCGTTGGAGGTTGTTAGGAGGAGAATTTTCAGGATTTCTTTGCCAATTAAAGCCTAAAATTAAAGATGATGGATCCAAGTTTGAAATTAAATAATGGGCGAGCAGAGCTTCTTAAGGGCTAGAATCAGGTCAAATTTTGGCTGAAAGATTGGTCATTAGTTATTATAACATAACATGGTCGAATGAGCTTCAAGATGGACCGGAAATTAACATTTAGCCCATTTTGAAGCATGTCATTTGATGGCCCAACTAATCTGAAACTTGGCCAAAATGGGGCCTCTGGCGAAGCCTTAACCATGCTACAAAATAGCCCGAAAAGTGCACTTGTGTCTGTTGGAGACTGCCAACCGGGTTTTGAAATAGGTCTTGAAATTGCCCTTAGCATGGGCTGAGAATAGGCCTCGAGAGGGGCTGTAAATAGGTCCTAGGATATGACCCAATGATACCTTCCAAGTGGGCTGAAGATTGGGCCAAAATAGCTTACTGATAGGCCTTGATTAACCCATCTATTGGCCACCATATGAGAATGATGTGACTTTCAAATTGGATTTCAAGTAACCCTGAATATTGGGCCAAAGTGGGGCCTTAGACAGGCCTTGTAATAGGCCATAAAGTGGCCCTGGAGTGGTTCCCAAGATTGTCTTCTTCCAGGCATGTAATTGGCCTGATATATAAGCCACTTGACTTGACTGATTGAGATCCTTTGAATAGGTGATGAAAATCAGGGTTAACAATCATATATCGTTATTTGATTCTAGCGATAGCACCCCCTTCTCTTCCTTTGTAATGTTGATCACCCCAGAATCCTATCAGCCTTGAAGTTTTCAAAGAAGCCTGGTGGCGTCTCTGATAACCAAATTCTGGGAACATTTGAGACTTGATGATTTCAAGGGAAAAAAATAGATGATCCGCTCATTTGTTTTGTTTTGTCAAATGCTCATTTGGTAAATCTAGCTGTTTGTTCGAGATACTTTTTGAAATTCTGTAAGAGAAATTTGGCATGCAATGCTTTTCAGGACCATTTTATACGAGCAAATTGCCTGGGTTATTCATTTTTATACTGTTGTGTATCATGTGATCACATTATTGGCTCACTGTTTAATCATGCATGTGAAATTTAATTACAGTATGAAAATAAGCTTTTTCCGACTTTAGAAAAAAAGGCGGGCTATTCATTTTTATACTGTTGTGTATCATGTGATCACATTATTGGCTCACTGTTTAATCATGCATGTGAAATTTAATTACAGTATGAAAATAAGCTTTTTCCGACTTTAGAAAAAAAGGCACGTGAGATCAAGTTTACATAGTTTCAAAGCTTTATAAAAGATCAGGCTAACAATGAATTCACCTTGCATCTAAATTGCATTTAAAAAAATGCACTCAACAGTGAAGCACCAAGGAATCAGTCATTTTCTCAATTTTTGTCAAGTTCTGTTTAATACTATCAATTTCTGCATTGCATGATTATATTGTTGTTATACAATAAAATTTGATCGTAGTGTTATTCATAGTTTCTTTCTAAAATCTGCCTAGCTCTATAGAAGTTCTTGTTCATGTCTCTATTTTTTTTCAATTTTACTTGTTAGGGTCGTAAATTTTCAATTCAAGGTATGCTTGGGAATGAAACCTATGCTGAAGCTTTTGATGATGGATCTCTGGTGATATTCCGACTGGCTCCTCAGGTATCATGTAGTTTTCTAACCAAACACTTTTGTCTCTATTTATCAAATATTGAAAGATTTATAGGCATCCTGAAGACCTGACGTGTCAAGTCCACATATGGATATGGCACGGGCAAGTGTTTCAAAAGTTGGGTGATTAGATGATTAATTCTACTGCCTAGAAGGCACAGTAACTTCTTGTGATAGATAGGTGATGTAACCTCAAAAATCTCAAAAATTTAAGATTTTAGTTTTGGAAATTCATTTTCCATTTGAATTTGAATTAAATTTGATTTGACCTTAGTATTGACTTTGTAAAAAAAAAATAGATGATATTTCATAAAAGTACTAACTAGGGTCAATGATATGTATAAAATTATAATTTGAGGTTGTTAGGTTCTTTGAAAATTTGTTTCGACCTTTCCCCGCCGCATGGTGCGAAGATCTAACATTAATAACATGCCTATATCCTTTTCTTCATCTACATAGCCTTCTTCTCATGGCTTAACTTCTTCCAAGCTAGCCTCGGCCCAACCTGCATCAGATATCCATACTTCCAGTGCAAAATGGCATACTCCAAACCTACTCTCAGACAAGATGTGCCCCTCTAAGAACCTTCTGTTCCGATCATGTTATCCTCCTGTTCAGACTTTAAACTAATCAGGTTATGCCCCTCATCAGATCTAAGAATGCACTCAAATCAGTCTGAAAGTTTTAGCCTCTCCAAACCATAGATTCAATTTTTGAACTGGAGACATAAATCTCTCAATACCAGCCTCCTATCGGTCTTCATATGATCTATCTGTAGAGGATTTGGAGTCAGACCCGTCTATTAGATTAGGCTAAAGGATCCAATGATGGGGTTTCTAGGAATAAATACCTAGTAGGTCTGAGACACACAGAAGCCCAAGCAAATGGCAAAGATCTGAAGCCCAAGCAAATGGCACAAATCAGATCATATCAAAAAGGTGGCAGAATACCAAGTTCTTCAAAAAATTGAGGACAAGATGAAGCAATGACTAGCCTCCTATGGTAGATGTGATATAATGACAGACTGTTGAGGCCATACGACAAAATTGCACATTTTAAATATTGAAATGAAATCAAAATAGTTAAGAGGCCAAACCATGGATTGAAGAATCGGTGGAATCGGATCAGAATTGACCAATTCTTGAATTGGACCAGTCGATTTCGATACAATTCCAAGCTGAAGGGCCGATTCCTCTGTGAATTCCGGAGGAATCGATCTAAATCGGTAGAATCGATCAAGATCGATCCGATTCCACCGATTCTAACCTACAATCGATCGATCCAACCGATTCCGTCGGGACTAAGTTGTCCCGATGGTGGATTGGTACCGGGCCAGACCTGGTATCAATCTGATTTTGGCCAACTTAGGGCCGGATCGATCGATTCTAGCAGTCTTCTGCCCTAGCAGTAGAGCTCGGTCGACTCCAGCCATTCCAATGGCAATTCCATCGGCGATTTTGTCGATTCCGGCAGTGGAGCGTTGATCTAAGCGATTCCTGTGAGAATCGGTCAATTCCAACGGTGATTCAGGCAATTCCGAAAGTGATTCCAAAGATCTAAGTTGGATTTTAGCAATCCAACCCTCGATTCCAACTGTGAACAAACCGTTCATTCCTCCTTGTCATCTTCTTGATAAGATTTCTTTGCTGGATTTCTTATACACTCATTTCTATGCTTTCCGATGACTCTATAATAGTTTAAACATATCGAATAGCATGTCTAAAGGTTTGTTATCTTCTCGAACGTCCCGTAAACTAATTTTATTGATGTCTAACCGTTGTAATAAATTGTTTACGTACGTTGTAGGTGCAAACAATGGCTGACCATAACGAAGGTGATGTGTCGGCACGTCCATCGGATTTTGGTTGGGATCATGGACACATGGTGTCCAAAAAGCAAGTTAAATGCAAATGGTGTAGCAAGAAAATGAACAGGAGTGTTTTTTCCTTGAAATAACACATTGCCGGCTTAGTGGTAATGTTAAGAAATGTGACAAGGTGCTTAGGGAGATAAGCGAAGAGATGAGAGATTACCTCACAGGAAGAGTTTCATAATGAGAGATTAGGATTGAACAACGAGAGCAATTGCATGATGAGTTTCTTGAGAGGAGGAAGGGAGAGAGGTTACAGAAAGGGAAAGGGAAAGGGAAGGCAACAATAGAACCGAAATTAGAGAGTGATGACTTATCCACAGACTCCAAACTCAAGAAATTTAGGCATGTAAGCAAGTGTGCAACAACAATGGAGGAGGAAAGGAGGCGGGGAGTAGAAGGGTCCAAAGCTGATCATGTTTTTGGTTGATCAACATCGGCGCGACCTAACCACATTGAGGGTGGAAGAGAGGAGCCATTTCATCGGTCTGGTAGTATGATATCTACATCGACAAATGAGTATCTTTTTAGGAAGCAGAGTGCTTCGTAGATGTACATTAAACAAGCAATAAAATGGGTGAAAACAACGAGAATGGCTGCAAGGAGAGCAGTGAGGCACATTGTAAAGTAGTTTTTACATGCAGAGTCTTAATATGTGATGTATGTATGTTTTATTTAATTAACATTATTTTTAGCTGATAGATTGTTTTACCTTAATGCAAGCATCCCAGCACATGTAGCCACTAGCCCATATTTCCAGATTATGATTGATGTCGTTGCTGAGGTTAGACCGAGAATACAAGTCCCTACTAGCAGGCATATATATGTTGGTGGGCTGGATGAGGAGGTTCAGGAGTTGAGGTAATGGATAGAAGGTTTTAAGTTGGTATGGAAGGAGAGGGGTTGCACAATTATGTGTGATGGGAGGACAGACATCACCAAGAGAAGCATTATCAACTTCTTGGTGTCTTGCTCAAAGGTTACCACCTTTCTGAAGCTGGTTGATGCTTCGGATAAGATAAAGAATGCCGATTATATTTTTTCATTGATGGATTCTGTAGTGGAGGAGATTGAGGAGAACAATATGGTTCAGTTTGTGACTGATAATGAACTCTCCTACAAGGTGGTACTGGTAGGGAAGAAATTGATGGAGAAGAGGCATCATCTCTTCTGGATACCATGCGCAGTACACTTCATTGACCTCGTGTTAAAGGATATAGGCAAGGGGGCTGCAATTTTTATATTTGTCAGGTAGGTGCTGGTTATCTCTTATTTCATTTATTCATATCCCTGCCTACTGTACATCATTAGAGAGTACACCACATGACATGATCTTGTGAGGCCAAGTCCTACTAGGCTTACTATGAACTTCATTGTACGGGAGATTTTGTGTCGATACAGGCATACATTGGTCAAGTTCACCCAGTCTGAGAAGTACTATCAGTATAAGGTGGACCACTTGCATAATAAGAACTAGTTGGAGATTCTTGTCTAGGCTGAAAGACAAATCACAGACGAGATTTTGGAAGAGGATTGTCTATTAATTGGCAATCATTGAGTCACTAGTAGTTATCTTGAGGTTAGTTGACTCAGATGACAGGAACCATATGGGCACATCGTATGATACAATGGGCCGTGTAAAATTGAAAATAAAAGAGAAGAATCGCAGAAGGTACAAGAAATGGTGAGATCATAGATGATAAATAAGATAGGACATTGCATCATGATGTATATGTTGCAAGTTAGTGAATCTTTTGTGCTTATTTACTTTCTACTTAGTTTACATTTAGTTTGTTGATAATGAAGTATGCTTGAATGATTGCAGGATATTTTTTGAACCTCTACATCTAATATGGAGGACAGGTGTCCAATGATAATGAGGTGTTGAGAAGTACCCTTTCGGTCATTCAGCGTGTGTGCTAATCTCAGTAAGATGGGACAGAAGCTAAGTTATAAGTAAGTGAAAGTTGTATTAATAATTGCGAGTGAATAAATAATTGGGAACACTAATCATTTTATATTTATCAATTTTTAAATGCAACACTATAAGATGAGGGTTGGGTATACTATGATGATGATATGAGATATTCATGTGATAAAGTTTCTCCTAGTATGTTTATTTAACATCATGTTTTTATTACCTTCTTTTATAACTCCAATAATTGCCTATAGAGGGCTGATTGTTTGCTATTTTTTTACAGCTGAGTGGTGGGTGCAGGTCATATGAGGAATGAATGAAATCCATTAGCAGCAGTTGCTATCATATGATATAAAGACAGAGCACTAGTTGCTCTCACCTTGATACACACAAAGAGAAGGAACAAACTTACATCAGATAGGCTAGATAAGTGTGTTTTCTGTCATTATAATATGAGGTTGTGTATCAAGAACATCAAAGATTGACAAAAGATCTCGAAGGAGAGATTTGCATGATTTGCAGGTGGTCCATATAAGCAAAGATAGAGAGCACAGACACCACCTGAGGAGGTTGACATGGACCTAATCTTTCAGGAGAAGTATTCACTTGCTTCTTGGATAGAGGAGAGGACAGTCAAAGATCATCCAGCAGAATTTGATCACGATGACCATGCATGGGTAGAAGGATAACTAGACGTTAAGGATGAGGATGTTCTACCTACTCTTAAGGCTTAGGCAGGCCTATCTTCTGCCCCAGTAGCCATACAGCAACCGCCTATAGCCTTAGCTCCAACTCCAACCTCAGTCTTAGCTACGCAACCCATTCGCAGTTCTAGGAGGACAAAAACAAAAGTGACATTAAGAAAAATGGGACGGTTTGCACAACTGATGTAACCTCAAAAATCTCAAATTTAAAAGATTTTGGTTTTGGAAATTCATTTTCCTGTTTGGATTTGAATTAGATTTGATTTGACCTTAGTATTGACTTTATAAGAAAATAGATGATATTTCATAAAAGTACTAATCAGGGTCCATGATATGTATAAAATTATATGTTGAGGTTGTTAGGTTCTTTGAAAATTGATTTTGACCTCTCCCCGTCGGATGGTGCGAAGATCCGACGTTAATTACATCGAGATTACTCGAATACCCTTGATTATCGTCATAGCAATTCATTGAATAGAAGACAATGCATCCACAAAAATAAGCATTCACACATAGGAGAAAACAATCCCATGAACTTGATAGAAGGTAAGCTGATGGGGACGAGGCGGGACGGACCGGCGACGTGGAGCTGCAGGAGGATTTTAAGAGGCTCAAAATACCTAAAATGCATGAAATAAAGCAAAACCGGACTTAAACCGGTCAAAACGGGCCCAAAATATGTCGAACCGTGCCCGAATCGCTCAAAACGGGCCTGAACCGGCCCCAAAATAGGGTGAACCGGCCTGAACCGGCCCAAAACAAGGTGAACCGGCCGGTTTAGGCCTTGAACCGGCCTCTGGACCATCGAACCGGGCCGAACCGGCCTTGAACCGGGCTGAACCGGTGTCCTGACCCGGTCTGGGGACGAACCGGTGCCGGTTCGAGCGAAAGGCAGGCCGGCCGGGCGAGCGGGGCGAACCGGTGCCCGGTTCGCCCGCTACTTAAGCGGGGGGGGGGGGGTGTCGTGGCCCTCCGCGGTTGGCCGCGGAGGAGGGTGACGCGGCCGGCTCGCCGGCCGCCGCATACCCCCCCGGAGTGTCGTCGACCTCGCGAGCGCGAGGGTTCGATCGGGGGGTCCTTCGATCGTCCTCCGTCTCGTCGATGGCCGCGGTGGAGCCGCGGGCGGGAGAAGGCCCAGCCGTCGCCGTCGCCGTCGCCGTCGGGGAAGGAGGAAGAGAGGGAAGGCCGGAGGGGCCGCCGTCATTGCCGGATGCCGTCGCGGGAGGAGGGCCAGGCGCCGGAGGCAACTGGTGGTGCCGGAAGCACACGGAAGCTGGGGGTCGAGCCGGCGGAAGCCGGCTCCTCCACTGGATGATGATGGAAGGCAGCCCAAAGTAGCCCTGCAGTCGTGGAAGGGGGGGGGCAGCTGCCGGTCGCCGGAGCCCTAGCTGCGCACGGACGGGGCTACGGACGCGGGACCTCTTTCTTCCTCCTCCGTTCTTCTCCGTCTAACAGGGGCCCAAATGGGAGCAAGGAGGTGGATGGAGGTACTCCGGGGATCGCCGGAGGCGGGGGTGGACGGAGGGGTGGAGATCGACGCCGTCGGAGGTGTCGAAACGGACGGAGACGGGGGTGAACGGTGTCGATAGGGCTGCAAAACGAATCGGTGAAGGGGGAAGGGGCAAGAATGGCTCGGAGGCCGCTGGACGGAGGAGAAGGAGAAGGCACTCTCGCCGGAGGGTCGCGAGGGAGACCGGTCCTCACCGGGGGTGAAGCTGGACGACCTCCATCGTGGAAGGGGTGAAGGGGAAAGGGCAGCGCCCCAGCACAAGGGGCAGCCCCTAGGGTTCCAAAAATTGAACAATAACTCTCTCTCATTCATTCAACAATGTGCCATCTTAAATAGAGGAGCCTATTATAAATAAGACACCCTAAATGACTATTTACATACGTGTCCTCGTAAGGACCCAAATTAAAGGAAAAGACTAAAACAGACTTCAAATATTTACAATGAAGTCCATAAGGACGTAAACGTAAATAAACCCCAAAAAGGACCGGATTGGGTCCCCATCATAAGCACTTAATGTGTTTTGGATTTAGGTTGAATTTAAGTTGAATTGAATTGATTTGAATTTCGGTTTGATTAATTTGAATTTGATTGATTAAGTTTGACTTAGATTTTATTTGGAAAGTTTGATTTGTATTTGAGTTGATTTGATTTAGTTTGAATTTGAGTTTTGTTTAAATTGGTTGAAATTTGGATTTGGTGTGTGAGTTTTAATTTGATTTGAATTTGATTTAATTTGAGTTGATTTGAGTTTAATTTTTAATTATGTTGAGTTTGATTCATTTGATTCATTGGTTTAAGTTAGATTTCAGTTAAATCTACGGAGTTTGTGTTTTATGAATTTGACATTCTTTGGGTTTCTTTTATGGAATTTGTAAGTTTCAGATTTATGTAAACTGATTTGGGGTTGAGCTTGAACTTGAGTTTTATCTGTTTGAGTTCATTTGAATTTCATTTCTTATTTAACTGATTTGAATCTGTTTGGAGCTTAAGGGTATTTTTGATTTCTTTGAACTTGGCAGATCATGATTGATTATGACTTATTAACCTTGAAATCAATCTGCTTGTGGGATGTCAGTTCGACATGCTTAAGTTAAATTTGTTCAATTTTGATTTAGAAAATTGGATGGAGTTGCTTATGGGGTGTTTGGTTGCGTGACAATGGACCTTTTTATTTTAATTTTTAAAATTTGTAATGAAAGAGGTCTTAAAAACATGTTTGGCTCACTTTTTCACTTTTAGTTTTGAAAATATCCGTACACATCTGTCTGCAATAGAAAAAAAGAGGCCGAACCCTCTTTTTTTTTTGAAAGCGATTCACCCACCGTGGATTTCGCTTGCTCGCTCGCATCTCCCTCGGCGCGGTCGCTCGGTTGCTCTTTCCTCTCGTTAGGATCCCCCCCCCCCAAGACAAGAGAAGAGGAGGACGAACATAGTTACCGTCGCTACGCCGCCGCTCTGCCGGAGGACAGATCGCTACACCGAAGTCGCCGCCGCTCTGCCGGAGGACAGATCGCACCGCCGCTCTGCCGGAGGAGAGGAGCCAGAAGATCGCTACGCCGAAGTCGCCGCCGCTCTGCCGGAGGACAGATCGCGCCGCCGCTCTGCCGGAGGACAGGAGCCAGAAGATCGCTACGCTGAAGTCGCCGCCGCTCCTGCTGCTTGGATCCTCCGATCGTGCCATGGACTTGCGTTCACTGTAGGGACGTCCGCACGCTCTACCAATTCTTCCGCTAGTTTGCTCCTTCAATCCCTCATTCTCTCACCATCAACTACCGAGAACCTAGGGACCTGCTTTGCTTGATCGCAGCTCTCCTCGAACCTCCTTGGCTGGTTCCGGATTCCAGTCTTCATGTGGTTTGCGAAGCTCCACAGTCAAGAACAAGGTAATTACGCACCCGAATACTTGGGGTGAGAATCAGTGTTCTCCCGCCCGCCTTATTTATCGGCACGGAGAAGCGGTCTTGACATTCCGTGTTGGCTCCCTCTGCGGCACGCCTGAACTCCCGGAAATGCCGGCCTCCCGTTTTGGAGGGGGGTGTGCGCGCGCGAGGGCGGCGGGGGCGCCGTTCTCGGCGAGCGGGCGTCGCTCATGATCCGTCGCCGCCGAGGATCGTGCAGCGCCTCCTCCCGTGCTTCCCTTCTGAGTCTTCTCCTCCTCCCGCAACTCGTCCGCTCTACCACCTCCTCCGTGCCAGCCTCCACATCTACGACCGGCGCGGAGCACGTACCCGCCTCCTTGCCGGAGGACAGGAGCCAGATGAAAATTAAATTTAAAATATTTCCAAACACCTTATTATCATTTTTAAAAATTAAAATATTTTTGCCAAACATATTCATCATCATGTTTTCACTTTTAAAAATTATCATGTTTGGTATTATAATATAATTTTTTGTCATGAAACTATACAAAAAAATAAAATACTACCAAACACCCCATTAAGATTTTGAATTTGTTGAAGTTCATTTAAAGCCCTATTTTAAATTTTGAGTTTGATTTCGGAATCATCTGAAATTGATTCATTGCTTGACGCAAGGTTCTGTTTATGGATTTAATAGAGTTTGTGATTTGTTTGAGAGTGTTTTGATTTGAGGATTTGGGTTGCAGATTTTGGAATTTTACAAGTTCTACAGGTTCGGTTCCCTCTTCTTTTTTTATGTCAGATTTTTACTGATTTTCAGATTTTCAGACTTTGGAGTGCAGGTCTGGATTTCAAGTTTTAAGATTTCAGATTTTTTTGTAATGTCTGTTCTGCACGTAGATTCAGATTTTAGATTGCAAAATTTTTAGTTGAGCTCTCCTGCAAATTCTGTACATTCCAAAAATTTTTCAGATTTGGAATTTCCAGAATAGGCCCTCTTGCAGAATTTTACAACCTCGGATCTTCTGATTTACATATTTTCGGTCTCTGACCTCTGATTTCCAGATTTTTGCTCTAGACTTCAGATTTTCAGACCTCTGTTTTCTGGATTTTGAAATCTTTCAGTTTTCAGATTTTCACATATTCTCATAGTTTGAATTTGTTCAAATATGTGGTTTGTGAAGTTAAATTTCTGTTTGCAAATCAGAGCGGGATTGGCCAGAATTTAAACTTGATTCCAGGTTCAATTACAGATTCATGTTCTGTTTTCTTTTCTCTTTTTTTTGTTTTTTTTTTTTGCATTCCATTGAATCAATGAGGTCATTGACTCCCTCACGTAATCACATCCTCACAAAATCATTTGTGCACCGATCATGACATTCCTTGCTCAATATGAGACATGATTCTTACAGTTTGAATGACCTGAAATCAGGCCTCCCCTTGAGTCCTTGATGAACATGGAATCTGTTTGATCAATTTGTGATGGAAAACACCCGGTCTTGACAGACTTGTGGACATACCTCTCATTGATTTGAGATTGAGCACACCTGGCTTTTGATAAGTTTGTGGGGACTCATCTCATGATTGATGAACCTCATTAGCTCATAGTTCGGCATATCGGCATGTTGATCATGCACAGCCTTCCCATGGCATAATGGGTAAGTAACTCCCTCTTGAGGCATGGTAAGACATTGGGGTCTTTTCAATAGACCTTTGTATGTCCACCTTAAAGGGTCAAGGGGCGTGCTTAAAGCCGGCCCATTGCTTTCCCTATTTGTTTTGAATTCTTTTAAATTAAACCAAGACCATGAGACGGGTTTTTAGCCGGCCGGATGCTCATCTCGGTTTGTTGATTAGTTAAGTGTTGGCGTACATTTTTTCAAAAAAAAAAGAGAGCAGAGGGGCTGACTTAGGAGCTGGGCCAACAGCCCATTAATCAGCCACTATTGGGCCCAATTGGACACCCCAGCAGGGGCCGGATTCATCCAGCCCATAATTGGCACAATTGGGCCAAGTTCAGGCCATGTGCGCAGCCCATAGGAGGGCCTGGGTCATTCCTCAGCCTGCTGGCCCAGAAACCAGGCCCAATTGGGCCAGGCCCACTTCAACAGCAGTGTGAACAAGGCTCATGCGCACCCACCTGCCACCTCAGCAGCCTTGTACGCACCCATCTGCCAGCACAGCCCCCCAACAGTCAGTTGAAGGAGGGGGAAGGTCAAGGGACAGCAGGTCAATAAATTGGAATAAATTGAGTAACTGCATGGGGGAGGCCAAGAGGCCTACGTACAAGCCACCTGCTGGCTCTTCACCTCCCCCTCCAGCCTCTATAAGAAGAGGGGGGCGCACCAGCATGAGAGGGGGCTGCTTCAGACGCCGGGAGGCTGCCAAACTGCTGCCTGCACCCTGCCACCTGCTGCACATACGCCTGCACCTGCTGCTAGGAGAGAGGGGATACTGCTGCTGCTGCCACCTGCTGCCAACCGTGCTCTGTCCCCTGCTACAGAAGCTGGTCTGCAGTCAGAAGAGGAAAAGGGGAGAAGAAGAAGACAAGGTAAGAAGAGATCGTGGGTATGTCCATGTAACCCTTTAAAGGGCCTTCTTTCCATCGATTCTACCAGCCATCTCCTGCCCTTATCCACCTGCACAACATGCCCCATTTCAGTCCATTCAAACCCCCTAGATTGGACTGTAATCCCCTTGGGCCGAACCCATAAATCTGGCCCTTTCTGGCCCTTGTCCGGAGCAAAAAAAACCAGTCACCTTGTGACCCGGTTTCAGCCCCAATCAAGACCCAAAAGAGCCCAATTTCGGCCTATCCAGACCCTCTGCTCGGCCCATACTTAGCCCCATGCTGGCCCATCTTCAGGTCTTTAAACAGACCCCTTCAGCCCCCCTCTACGGCTTACCAAGGCAGCCAGTGTGCAGGTCTCCAAACCGACCCCAAGTCAGGTCCTAGAACAGCCCCTTGTGGAACCTATTAGATCCCTAGGTGAGGGTGGATGACCCGGGGATTCTTGGAGACCGCACGACGGCCCAAGTCTACTCCGGGCGGATCCTCAAGCCCCTTGTTCTTAACCCCTTTGAACAACCACCTAAATAGGCCCAAAACCAGGCCATCCAACAGCCCTTTGCGCAGCCCAAAGTCAGGCCTCCAGGCTGTCCTTTGTACAGCCCCAAACAGGTCCCTCAAAGCAGGCCATTCTCAGCCCATCTCGGCCCATGGTTTTGCCGCCACAGCAAGAGGGGAAGTGCTCCAAAACAGGTTCTGCAGAAGCCGTACTCCAGCAAGGCAGCAGACCGGCTTGAAGGTGACGGCCCGGCACCCCTTGGAAACCGCACGACGGGCCAAGGGCATAGCCGGGTGGCCTTCCAGGCCGGTTCCATCAAGAAGCTCCAGCAAAGCAGCAGAATTTCAAGCAGGCCCGTTGAGCCTATGAAATTGAAGCCCGGCTTTGAACGCCGAAGGAATGGACCGGCCCGAAGTGGCCTTCATAAAATCAACAAATAAAAAATCAGAAATGCGAAAGCTACATTAAATTAAGGACTTCACCCCTAGCGGGGGAACTCCACCTTGGGCGGAGGCGCGGGCATGCACCCCGTAGCTTACGACCCGGACGGGGGCGCGGGCATGAATCCCGTAGCCGTCGATCCTTCCCCCAATATGGCTAAGCTAAGGCTGGCTATTTTGGATGGGTAAATTTTCACTAAGTTGGAAAAATAGCCGGCATGCCGTCGTAATGCCAAAATTTTTCCAAAGTAGTGGAGATGAACCTACATTGGGGGAAGGATCAACCATATTGTACACCGATGTACCCCACTCATCTTTCAATGAAATGAAGCTTTGATGTTCATATCGACGCATGAAATCGGGCATCCAAGGTGACCCGATGGGTCGGAGGCGATGCAAACCGCCAAACTAAATAAAACCATTTCAAAATCAATCTGGAAATTCAAACAGAAAATCAAAAAACAGAAAATCAAACCTAACAATTCAAGCAAAAACAGAATTAAATCAAATCTGAAAATCAAAACAATAAAAAAATCAGAATTAAAATAAATCTGAAATTCAAACTTGAACTCACAACCGATCTTCAACAAGATTGAACCGGTTTTTTGAAGCAAATCAAACCGAAATCAGATTTCAAACACAAAATCTGCCAAAACAAAATTCAGATTTAAATCAAATCTGTCAACTCAAAAAATCAGATTTCAATAATCTGGAAAATTCATTCAATCAAACCTTCAACCAAACAAAAGATCAATCCCAAAAAGAAACTAAATAAGCAATGTTTTCGACATCTCAAAACATGGATCAAAATCCACCTAAAAACAAAAATCAACTCAAAACCACAAAATTCAGAAATCAGAAAAATCAAAATCAACCAAATCAAAAATCCAAACATGCTTAAAACTTTAAGCACATCAAACTGAAATCAAAACAAAAACTTGAACCAATCAAGTCCAAAATCAAAACCAAAACAGATTCAAAACAAAACAACTTGAATCAACCAAATTCAATCCAAAACAAATTAAAATCCAAACAACAAATCAATCAAACAAGTTGATTCAAACTCCAAAACTCAAAACCGACTTTCAAGTCGACCCAAAAATCAACCAACAAACAAATAAAACCAACCCGAACCAAATCGGTTTGCATCTCACCGGACCCAAAAGGCCGCTGCCCTTTTGAGTTCTTTACTTTTTTGTGGATGTGCATATCTCCAAAAACAGGTTGCCGCGACGGTTAATCAAAGGCGTTCGAGCCGTTGCTCGATGTAAGTTAACGCCGGATACTCGCACCATCCGGCGGAGAAGGGTCAAAAAATGAAATTTTCAAAGAACCCGAACCTCGGTTCTAATATTTTTAAAGCTATCACCGGACTACCTAGTATTTCTAGGATATCATCTATTTTCCTAGAAAAGTCCGGAGATGTCTTTCTCTCTAAAGAACAGACGCAGAAAAAAGAGGTTCACACATTAAGTGAATTGTTATTTAATTTCTATTTATTGTTTGTTTTATTTTATTTTTTGAATTATGGGTCAAGAGGCGTGCTTGAAGCCGGCCTATTGCTTTCTCATTTATTTTCATTCTTTTAAGTTATGCCGAGACTATGAGGCAGGTTTTTAGCCGGCCAGATGCTCGCCTCGGTTTGTGAAATTAGATGGTGGATTTTTATTTCATTGGCTTTGATTGTTTGTTTTAAGTTTTTTTTTGTTTGAATAATTACCCTGTTCAGGTGAAGAGGCCCTGCCCGGGCCCTTCATTTGGGCCGGCGGCCCACTCCCGCGGCCATAGTTGCTGCACCCGGTCGCGTGGCCTTTCCTCTCCTTTTTTTCACACTTTTTTCACGGTGGGCCCCACTGTATGCCAAGCTGGACTAAAGTCGGGGCAAAAATAACCCCGTCGGGGTACTGTTCACCCGACAGCGCTCCTCCTTCCTCCCACGATCGCGGCGGAAACGGGAGACGGTAGGGGCTTCGACGGCTTCCGGCGGAGGTTCCAGCAATGCCTGCGGCTCCTGACAGGGCTTCCCTTGCGGCCGGATGCTCCAGACGGCGACGGCTGCTGCTGCCGGAGGAGGTCCCGTCGACGGCGTCTTCCGGAAGAGGCCTCAGCGACGGCTGCTGCTGCCGCAAAGGAGGCTTCCGGCGATCCAACGTCTGCAACAGGTGCTTCCGGCGGCGGTAGCAGCTTCAGGGGGAGGTTCCGGCGATCGCAGCAACCCCAGGAGGAAGTTCCGACGGCGATAGCAGCTTCCGGAGGGACTTCCGGCGGCGATAGCAGCTGCGGGAAGGAGGTTCGACGGCGGGAAGGACTTCCGGTCTGCTGTCTCTCTCTCGGCCTTCTTCTTTTGATTTCTCTCTATTTCTCCCCCTTCTCGTTCGGGCGTTGACGCCGCTTTATAGGTTCTCGACCTCCCATCCGGCGTTGGGAAACCTTCCGTAAAGAAGGATTCTGCTCCGTAACGGACTCGAAAGGGTCCGCTGTACGTGGGATTGTCCCTCACTTCCTTATGCCATTAGGAGACTTCGTGGATAGGGATTTTGTTCCGGAACGGTCTCGGAAAGGTCTGGAACCCACGCAGGATCACATCCCTGATCCCTCAACAGCTCCGATGGATCCGTTTAGGCAGGCTTTCCCGCTTTTTCCCGTTTTGCTTGGATCTCCTGCCTTGTTCAAAAAATCTTGCTTTATTTATTTTTTATTTATTTGCCGAGCCCATATTTGAGCAGGCCTGTGGGCCTTCTCTCGGCTGCAGAGTGGATGGCGATGACCTGTTTTGGGGTCTTCGGGATGGGCTGAGATTGGGTCACAGGGGACCTGTTTCAGGACCTGGATATTGACCTGTACTTAAGCTTGCTTATAACCCAATAACATCATTAATGGTTCAATGAATATCGGATCAAACTTAATCCGATTCTTGAGAATTTTTGGTGTCAACAACAACCAAAAAAATTTATAGGTTGTAGGTCATCAGATGATATAACAGAAGAAGCGAATAGAAAGAAGTTGGATATTAAGTGTTGTCCTATCAGTTCAGATGACAATACACAAGCTCTTTCACACTCCTCGGTTGATGATGACAAGAAGTGCATACCAGCTACCCAACTAGGAGGAGGAGGAGGAGGAGGAGGAGATGTACGTGGAACAGATGCAGATGCAACAACTCTAAACTCATCTACTTTACAGTAGCCAAAGTCATAATTCTATGATGAGCAGTCACCACAGCATTATGCAGAGCCAGACTCTCCAGTGTTGGATGGCTCCAACGGTAGTGGATTCCACCTATTGAGCCTACTTACATGTCACAGTCTGATGTTTATGACTTGGCTAACATGGCGGATGCATTCTTTTTATATGGATATGTGTCTGCATTGACAAGAAGACTAGGGACAACTTAGTCATGGCAGGAGTAGGAGGAAGAGGATGAAGGCCAATATCATAGATATTGGTGAACATGAGTCATGCAATGTATATTTTTATTGTCATCTTATGATGTTATTAGCATATTTTCAAGTTTATTAGCATTTTATCATGTTTTTATGTTACAATTACTAGTATCTTATTCTTATTATGTATGCAACTATGGATGGATAACACTCTAAGCATGTTAAATGTTACATTTCAATTTTAAAAAAAATGAGTGTATTTTCTATTTTTATGGATTTTTTCTGATTTTTCTAAATTTTCTTGAAGAAAAAAAGATTCTGGATCAGTCGGAATCGGTTTTCTTTCCTAGGAATCGGCCGATTCCGGCCGATCCCATTCGATTCGAATCGGATTGGTAGGGATTGATTATGATTTTGGAATACTTGGGCTAAACCTATTCAGTTAGGCCCCCTCATAATGTTAGACAGGCACATGGGCATGTCTTTGGGGTGTACTAATCCCGGACAGTTATGTGGGTATGCTCCCATCTCTTTCCCCAATGTAAGGAGTATAATCTTTTTTTTTCGAAGTGGCAGAGGCCACTGATCTTTATTGAAGTAAAAATAAAAGGTACAACTAAAAGAGGATAAAAGAAAAACTCAACCAAGGGAGAAGAGAAGCAAAGAAGGGAACACATGAGGGCCATACAGGTTAGCTATCGAGATGATAGTTAACTGTAAAGCATTACCATAAGAAGGGGGCAAAAGACCGAAATTTGTCCCTGAATACAGAGTTCTCCATATAGGCTTCTTTGCCAGTGTGGTTCCTGTTTCTGACAAGAGCAGCCATCCAGGATAAAATATGCATTGGGTATACACTCCATCTGCTAAGGGGAAACATGTACCAATTCCAGACGGGTATTTGGACACGCCAATCTTACAACGATCCTTCCCCAACTTAGGGAGTATACACTCTCTCTATTAAAGGAAAAATTCTCACTAACTCTGGGGGAGGTTATGCATGTCACAAGTCAGTGTGCTCTAATTAGGGAGATGGATGAATATTCCATGCCCACATAGAGCTAAGGAGATACCCCATACATGTTGATTTGAGGAAGTTATGGCTATATATGCCTTTCCACATGATTATGCACTCCATGTATTCAAAAACTATTCATGAACTATATGGAATGCAAACATAAAAAGATGAGATTTAATTAATTGTAAAGCATTACCATAAGAAGGGGGGAACAGAAATTTGTCCCTGAATACATAATTCTCTATATAGGCGCCTTTGCCGGTGTAGTTTCTATCTCTGACAAGAGAAGTCATCCGGAATAAAATGTGCTTTGGGTATACACTCCATCTACTAAGAGGAAACATGTACCAATTCCGGATGGGTATGTGAACATGCCCCAATCTTACAGTGATCCTTCCCCAACGTACAGAGTATACACTCCATCTATTTAGGGAAAAATTCTCACTAACTTTAGGGGAGGTTATGCATGTCACAAGTCCCTATGCTCTAATTAAGGAGATGGAGGAATATCCCATGCCCACATAGGGCTAAGGAGATACCCCCATACATGTTGATTTGAGGAAGAAATGGCTATGTATGCCTTTCCACGTGATCATACACTCCATGTACTCAAAAAACCATTTGAATGACGTTCTCTTGTCTAGTTATGTGAATGTGCGTAATCCTATAACCTTCACGAACTATATGGAATACAAACATAAAAAGATGAGATTTAATTCCATGAACCGTGAATTGTCAAAAGAGATCTTGAAAATCAAATTTTTAACAAGATAGTATAATCTGAAATCAGAAGTTCCAGAGTGTAAGGTTTTGGCCTTAAATGTTAGATCTGAACATTCAGATCTTGAATATCTAGAATTGATCTCATTGGATTCCAGAGTGGACATCTGTCAATCTTGCTGGATTCGAAATGCCTAAGGTCATGCCAATTCTGATCTAAGATCACATAGGTTCCAATCAAATCAAGTTGAAACTTAGGAAGACCTGTATGTTAGGTATTCCGAGGTCTCAGTCTGATAGCAACCACATGTCTTGGGAACCAGTCAATTCCCCAGATCTGAAATCTGAGAATGCATATGATGAGGGACTAAATGGACCGAGAGTGTAGGACATCAATTTTAACACTCTAAAGAATTTTTAAACCAATCTTCAATAGACAATCAATTATTTCAAAGTTGAACTCTTGCTGTTAGCATTAGAAATTGGACCAGTGAACGTTTATCCACTTCAGAAAATATTAAAGGTTTTAAACAATGTAAATTTCTTTAAAATCAACCAACTAGACCGAATTCGCCAAAACTTTAACGGGACTGATTTCTGTCAAATAGTTTCAACAGGTTTCCGGCAATGTACTCACGTTTGCGCCAACTACTTCAATGAATCGAGCTAGGATCCTATTCTCAAATTGAGCATGGCGTTCGAGACGGATAATAAGCAAAGCAAGTAAACATTCAAGGATTTTCTGAGTTAAGAGATTACCTCCACACTGAAGTGTCGGTGTCGGCTCGGCTGGTCTCAGTCACGATTCTTTATACATCCAAAATCAAATAAACATTACAGCTTCAAATAACGACCCACATCTCGCAAGGTGGTAACAGGTCAAAACAAACCAGAAATTTGAATCGTGACTGCTACCAGGTTGACGAGATTGCGAGAAGTCCAGATCAGCCGCAGATTCGTTGAACAGGTTCCAACAAATAGTGCCTCAAACAGAAACTTAAAACACAGCTTAGTTTTGGAACGCGTATTGGGGTTTCAGCTGCCACTAGCACGTTTCCGGTTATCAACTTCCGACTTGAGTAGGCATCTCTGAGGAGTCACCAGTACGTCAACCGGAGTGAATACCGTCCCAACAGATTGAAGAAGCTAGAGTTTTGCACAGTCCCGACTGGAAGACCAGGTGAATAGCTTCCCATTGGACGAGGACCAGTGTAGTATCCTGTTCAACTTTCAAAACCGCAGAGAATAGAAAACTATTTACTGGACAAGGACCAGTGTAGTATCTAGTTCAACCCTTCAGACCGCAGAGAATAGAGAGAGCTATTCACTGGAGTGGACCAGTGAGACGTGCAGACTCGGTAGCTAGCAATCCGAAGTAAGATCATATTTAGATCTCATGAGTGACATTCATCATTTTCCCTCAACGACGTTCCAACAGTCATAGATCAATAGATCTCAGAACTTTAACTTCTAATGACATCATTGTTCCAGACGAACTAGTCATTTCTCTATATCTGAATCAAACCTCAAACGTGCGGAGGACCTCCAAGAATCAGAACGTGTCAAAACCAACGTATGGACTAGTTCCGGATGCGTCTCCAGCTTGGGGCTAAGCCGCCAAAGCGGACGTTCTCAGATCTAGAAGGACTCAACAAATGACAAATGAAAGTACGCAGCCCGGACCAGTTCTGTTTGCAGGACATCTTCGACATATGAAGTCGAGACGGGCGGTGCATCAGATCTGGAAGTGCTGAATATTGCAAACATATTCGACTGATTGGAAACGGCTGTAAACAGGCGCAAATACTTAGCTGGAAGAAAAAACAATGAGTGACGTCCACTGTTGGCAGACCAACAAGTCGTCGATGCGCTGTTAAAGAGATTCCGCCTTATGGAATAGTCGCTGCCGATGGAGTAGAAGAAGAAACTCCGGTGGTAGAAGCAGAAGCAGACAACCAGCATTCACCACATGAAGCCATTGAAGAAACGCCGCCAGAATGGTAGTAGATCCGCCAATATCTTGCTGGAAGTAGAGAGGAAATGCACTAGCTAACTACTAGAAGGCTGAAGACGTAAATGAGACTCGCTAGATCTAGGCTCCGGAAGAAGGAGCTTCGGAAGAACGAAAGACCTAAGAACGGGAGAGAGAATGCGCCACCGGAAAAAACTCTTTCTCTTTCTTCATATCTCCACAGTGTCTCTATGTCTCCTCTTTTAAAGGAGCTGTACATGGGAGGAATAAAGGAAACCAAAAGAAAATACGCAAGGTGGCAGTGCGTATCGGGCCCGCGGCGCCAATGTGATCCGGGCGGCCCACATTCGCCTTGTCTAGGAAGGTGACCAAATTGAATATAGAAAACCTAAAATAATGGGCCTGCAAGGAAGAGTTTGCCAGGCAGCCCAAGGACTCCTACGTAAATGCAGAGAAAAAAAATGCAAGATAATTGGGCCAAGTTTAAGACAGTTGCGGCCCAATGTAAAAAAAATGCCGAAAGTCAAAGAAACTATTTTAAATTCCTCCTAAATCTATGTTGTTGACGGCGGTAAACCTTCCCAAACCGAGTTGGGCCAATGTCCCCATCAGCATAGAGCAGATGCTGCCATGATTCTTGATCCTAAGATAATAAAAGATAAGACGAGAGTTAAAGAACATAATCTGAAATGTCCAAAATCAAGGAAGTCGATAACCTCATTTAATCAATGTTGATGGAGAAATGATCATCACTAAGAATTCATGGGTCGAGTATCCCCAAGATCTGAATGTTTGAATCTAAATCTTGAAGACTAAGGACTGTTAAATGAAAATCTGATGCTCAGTTTTAATCATAAATCGCCATAGTGGAATTTGTCATCGGATTTGCCAGATCCGATCCATTCCGGATCAAATCGGACCGATTCGGACTGATTCTCCAGAACAATGACCAAGCCGAAATCGATTTATAAAAAACTATAAAAACAAAAAAAAATACATTTTATTTTAAGGGTCTAGGTCAGATTCCAATTCGATCTAGTCTGTTTTGGGGTCAATTCGGCCCCAAAACTACCCCAAAATGGTGCTGTTGTGGCCCTGCACCACCGCAGTCTACCCCACCTAAGGCTATTAGGACCTGGTAGCCCAGTCTTCCCTGCTGGATAGGGCATGGATGACTACCATGGTGGCACAGCGCCACCACAGCGCTGTTTGGGGTTGATTCCGGCAAGGAATCACTAGAATCAATCTGGGAATCGATCAACCAGCCCCGCTTTGAACCAAATGGGCCTGTTCCGCCAGATTCCTTTTTCCAAATAGGTTGTCTGGATGGGAATGGGATCAGCAACGGCCAATCCGATCCAAGAATTGGTCAGTCCTGACCCGGATCGGTCGATTCTACAAACTATGGTTTTAATGCCATAAGACTAGGCTTTGGCAGGTAATTTCAGATCCAGTCGATTCTAAGATGCGTAATGGAATGTGAGAGGATCAAATATGAAATATGAAGTACGCCAAGTCCTAATGCCTAAATATGAATGTTAGGAATTCATGAATAGCTAAGGAAGATGTTCTGAAGTGATCCCCATGCTCACCTAAGCCTTGAGAGCTGAAATCAAAATGGGATGATGGCTGGGTGATAGACTTCAAATCCTGTAAGTCCTAAGGCTGTAACCATGACTAACAGATCTTGAACCAAGATGTCTAATGGTTTATACCTTGAATGAGAAAAAAAAAGAATATGCAAGACAATAACATAATCTGATTTTCAGATAAAAATGCCACGAGATCAGATCTCAAATGGTGATTTTGGATCTGTTGAATTCCAAAGTCTGAAATGCTTAATGCCAAGACTTTGAATGAAGATATGAAGAATTTAATGAACCTGAAGTCCAAAATGCTTAACTCTAAGACTGAGAATAAAAAATGAAGAATCTGATGATCTGAAATTTGATAAGTCCCAACTAAAAAAATGCTTGAGATCTCTTAATGGCCATCTTCACCTTGCGATAACATAAAATCAAATCTGAAAATGTCTCCATTGGACTTAGGATCTAGTGAACTCATAAAGAGTAATACCCATGTTCATGACTTCCATGGAACCAAATGATCAAATTTTCATCTTAATAATTCTTAAGTCTAAAATGATTAAGAATCCACTAAAGAGCAAATCTTTAAAATTGTGATCTAAAATTTCTAATATCAAATCTGAGAATTAAAATAGAGATTTTAAATTTCATATCCATGAAACACAAATTAAACTCAAACTAAACTTAAGGTACTAAGTTTTGCTTTTAATTGAGTTTATGGGGTTATATCTCCCATTTGTTTGTTTGTAAATGTATGATTTCAACATGTGTTGTTGTGACGGTTAATCAAGGGTATTCGAGTATTCTCGATATAATTGATATCAGCACTTTGCAAGTCCGATGGAGAAAGGTTCGAAAACATTTTTAATAACCCAAAACCTCAACATACGTACTTTTTTACATATCACGTATTAGCTAATGTTCTTATGAGATATCATCTATTTTCATAGTCATTAATGCTAGCCCAACATAACCAAAATTCTTTTTTCCAAATAATGGAAAGACATGAATTTTTGATAAAATATGAGGTTTCACAATATGCAAATAAGGCTAGATTAGACAAAACTTGTAGCAAGTGTATTAGAGAAAGTGTGTGGGTACAAATGTAATCTAAGAAAATGTTGATTGAGATGCTTAGATACATCAATCATAATCATAAAATGCTTCTAAATAGATGTGTTATATATTAAGATAGCGATACGGAAAGATGCGGTGCTTAAACTAAACTAATATGAGGATATGAAGTATTATTTAGGCTGTGTTAGTTTGGACTGAAGTTACATCTAACATCTGACTCGGTCAGAGGTAAGGTTGCGTTTGATAACGTTGAAATCTGAAATCTGAAATCTGAGAATCATCTCTTACATCTGAATGTGTCACACAAATATCTGAAAACTTAATAACTAAGACTGTTTGATAAAATATCTGAATTTGAAGATTGAATAGTTAAAACTGTTTGATAAGACATTTGAATGTTACAGCTGAATATGTTAAAAGATTATTTGACAAAACATATGAATATAAAAACTAAATAAGGTCATTTAATTCATAAGTTTTTACCTAAATCTAAATATTCGATGACAACAAATCACACATATAAATATATAACAATAGTAACTCATAACAATCAACGCCATTTCACATATGTCATTCAATTTGCAAATAAATTGGGTCTCTCCAACTAAATCTAGATATATTCTTCACGCAACTTGAAGAGACATGTCTATCATATGAAAATGATTATAATGAGCACATTAAACTCAACTCAACTCAACTAAAGTCTTTATCCCAAATTACTTGGAATCAGCCATATCGATACTCTTTCTCTACTCATGTCGATTTTGTGTTATTTCTTCAGAGATATTTAAACCATCTAAATCATATTGAGTTACCCTCCTCCAAGTTAACTTAAGTCTATCACGCCCCTTTTTGTTTCTGTCATTTTAATATTTTCTATCTTTCTAACTGAAGCCTCTTTAGGATTATAATGAGTGCATTGAATAAATAAAATTAAGTAATAAATTTATTTGTCTAGAGTATTACCAATAAACTTATATTTAACTAACATTGTTGAGTATTAACAATAAAACCCCAACCTACAGTATACACAAACATTGAATTCAAATATAATTTAGTGAATAAAGTGAACATGCACATATACAAAAATTTAATGCAGGTTATTGGACAAAAAGTATGGACTTTTTACTTAGATGCTCCTTGAGATTTTTCAACTTTCGTATTTTTGACGAGATATCTTCAATTCTTCATTTAAATTTAAAATTTGAGAAAGGAATAGAATTGCCTCTTCACATTTAATTATTTATTTATTTTCAGTCATTTATTTTGATCCTAGATTCTTGTTCGATCATCAAATATCATTAACTTCTCTTTTAAGAAGACTCCCTTGTAAGGCAAGGCACCCAACCTTCAGTCATCTGTCTGCAGCGTTGGCCCTTGTGGTTGATATGAGGTATGAACGGAATGGCAAGAAAGAAGCCTTGGTGTGACGGAATGACAGAGGAGATGCCTAGCTTCTAAGGTATGAACGCAACCGCTCCCAACCCTCCTATCTGTTGCTGCCATTTCCCTCAAAGAAGGTCCTGGCACTGCTACCACTGTGGAGAGTTGCCGGCAACAATATCAGCCTTGTGGGTTTCTATTGCACATGACAAAACCCTCGAAAGATGCAAGCTTTGTGCATATTCTGCCCAAAAGTGCCCTCCGGAACGATCCGTATGGGCTATTCTCAAATCAGGCATTGTCCTTTGTAGGGGTTGCAGTAGACGAGGAAAATGAGATGGGGGATCAGTGACTCTTCACCAGGGCTGCAGCACACTACCAGATGGTACCCCCAACAGTTGTGCGTACCCAACTGCAAGGCCTACCAGGTGTGCAGCAAGAATACCTGTGAGGCCTACAAGATGATGAAGAGACCCAAGCCACAAAAAGAACAAAAGATGGAGCCAAAATCACTATAGAGATAGAGAGAAAGAGAAATAATATCAGCCACAACACTCTGGTGATGATCGGAAATTTTGAGCCCCTTCAATGCCACAACGATATGAAAAGTCTGGCACCAGAAGATGATTCCACAGAATGGACGGTGCGGCGAGGCGATGATATCCCTAAAAAGGAACATGGTGTGACGATAGGTGGTATAGTGCTTACGATCGAGAGCATGGCGATCTCCACATGCGAACAGCCAGCGAGACGTCAAACTCTGAATCTTCTATCCACAGATGAGAAAATCGTTCGGAGGATGGAGTTGGATGATGGCGAGAGTCATTTGGACAAATGAGTTAAGTGGATATCCCACGCTAGACCGTTCAGAGGACAACCGTCTGAAAAATTAACATTCAAATCTTAATACATAAATGTTATCAAACAGTCTGAATTGGAGAAGGTCTGACCGAATCAGACTTCAGTGGCAAATAAGCCCAATCAAACAAGCCCTTAGATGTTACACATTGTTTTTGGTAAATACTCTGAACAAGCCTTTGAGGGATTATCTAACCTCTAAAAATGTTCTGAAAAATTAAGCACGGCCAACTAGCTTCTTTTCATTAAGAGGTGTCCTACAACATGCTGCAACTACACAACAAGGACGGGACAAGGTGATCATATCTCAAACAACAGATCATCACTTCACTAGAAATTAAGAAAAAAAAAGTTTAGAGTTAGATAATAATAACTAATAGATTAAAAAAAATTTAATCTTATAAACTATTGAAATTCAAATCAAATATTTTGATAACTTATGAAAATTTAAATAAAAAATAATTAATTTTGAATCTTTTTTCAGATTTGAAAGAAATTAATATTTATTCTTAAAAATAATATACTATAAATAATTTGAAAATAATTTAATTTATATATAAGTGTTAAAAGTGAAATTAAAAGTTAAAGACATTAGATCAAATTTTAGTAGTGATATAAGATTTATTATCATATTTATTAATAAAAATAATACAAAATAACGATTTTAAAGATTTTTCATATTATTCAAATTTTGAAATCATGATATTCTGAAATTAAAAACAGAAAAAATATGATTTTATTGTGTATATAAAATAAGATTTAAAATGTCAGCATATTATTTAATAAAATTCTAATATCATGCCCACATTTTAAATTTTTTGTGTTTTTATATTTGACTATTTGTCCAAATTGTCATATACCACTAATCATTTTTAAAATTTATATCCTTACTTAAAATAGTTTGAGATAAAACATTTTTTCTATACATTTAAATTTATTTATCATAATTTTTTATAGAAATATGTGTATATTAATTTTTTATATGAGGTGCGGTGGATCTAGGTCATACTTAGTTCTATGCTTCTGGATGTTGATTATATTTTGTGATCTTAAGACTTGATGTGAAATTATTATAATTAGATGTTGTTTTAGATGTTTTATCAAACAAAAATTATCACTTATATCTTAATTAAATTCAGCACTTTTTTACCACCAACTAAGAGGTCAGAGGTGAAATTAAGTGTTTAGATTTTCAGATTAAGCCAAAACTAATGTCACCTTAGACTACTTAAATATTTACAAAGAGAAATCTAAAATAGATCATAATGGATAAAGAAATTTTATAACTCAGCCAAATAATTTATGATTACGGCTTTGTTGTGTAGGGCCTGTAGGCTTAATTTTTTTCTAGTAACACTTGTAATTCTTCTTTCTAAATTTTCAGGATTATCATCGCTTCCATTCTCCGGTGTCCGGCACAATCAAGAAATTTGTAGAGATACCTGGATGCTTGTACACAGTACATCACTATCACTTCCTTAATTGTTTATACCAATCTGACATTAAATCAGTTTTATTTCTTTCCTTAGTCATTACACATGCATAATTACATGCTACAAATTGCACTAATGCTTCTGTCCATGGGTTTTCTTTTCCTCTTATTCTTTAGGTCAATCCTATCGCAGTTAATAGCAATTACTGCAATGTCTTTACGGAGAATAAACGAGTTGTCTCTATCATTTCAACCAGAGATTTTGGAAAGGTATGAAATTCATTTCTTTACCTTGGTAATCATTACTAGAGCTGAATCAGCTGATACTGTTGTGATCACCTTGCATCATTATCCAATTCAGTAGATTACATATGCAAAAATCCCTGGTGCTTCAAGCCCTTGATCAGCAATGAGTCAACAACCTAGCAATAACCCAGTCCAATTCTTTTGAGTTCCATTACACCATGCCAGGGTTCTCTACAGCGTGCCAAATTTTACTTGTTGCATTAATTTGTTTTAACACTACATGTTATTTTTGCAACAGAATAAACAGGAATGGGCCACTTCTTTATTGGGTCCATGTGGTTTAATTTATTGAAAATGTAAAGGGCATCCAGGATCTCATAGGATTGTCCCTTAAGATCTAACGTTTAGTTATTTTCACGCCTTTTGCTTCTCAAAAGTTAATACATGTGGGAAGATAGGCCTAAGAACTTTCTTTGACTTGCAAAGAGAGCTCACGTGAAGACTACCAGCAGGGGTAAGGAAGAGCCGTGAATTAACTCAAATAAATTTTGTTCCACGGATGTTGGACTTGACTCTTGAAACCCAACGGTGGTTTCAAGTTAGCTAAAGACATAATATGGCGCACCAAATCTGTCACTGAGGTAACTGATGGTTAAACTTGGTCAACAATAGGATACCTCACTATCAAAGAAGGGCTAACAGGTTCACCAATGTTGAAATGACTCTAGATCTTTGGAATATAGATGAAAAGATGTACTAAGATCAATGAAGAATTCGTCTGGTAAGTATAGCACATGGTGTTGTGCTTTCAATTCTTAGACCTTAATTGTTTTCTCTACTTTTTTTAAACAATGATAGACGATGCCTTAATTCAGATCAAGAAAATTAGCTCATTCAAATAAGAATTGTGGCCGACCAGGTATGATACTTTTTTGCATGCAGGCAGAAATACAACTTCGATATTTGTGCAACCATGAACATTTGAAAACCTGCTGCCTGCAATCATATCAAATGCAGTTTACGCGGAATAATGATTGAACATGTTTATGTTGGATGTGATTCTGGTCTATCACCATCGTCCTACTTTACCTTATAGACTGTGATTAGCATAGCTGAACAAGAACACGTTTTATGGCTGATAGTACCAGATATATGCATGCATATCATCATTACATAACATGATAAAATACTAATACGCAATGAAGCACACCTGAAGGCTTGAACTGAAGATTCGTTGACTTCATAGCACCATTATTTCCGTGCCAGATCTACTTCTCTTAGAGACAGTAAGCAGCACCATCTTTTTCCGTCACTTCATCTCAGCTGTGTGGGTTAATATTCTGCTTTATTGCCTTATTTTTTAGGTTACAACCTTGTTCTTATCATGCAGGATTTTATTCACTGTCCTTATCTATTAGAACTTCCCATTTTTTGGTTAAATAAACTGTTAAAGCATAGCTACCCTAAACTCCAAAACTGGGGTCCATGCTATGTATAAGCATAGCTACTCTGTATATGTACCTTTATCCTCCAGTTTCTTGTATCCTCGCCAGAAATTTAGTTACTAGTTAGAGAGAGAACTCAACCTTCTACTAGTAACTATTTATTTCAGGTGGCATTTGTTGCAATCGGAGCTACGATGGTGGGTAGCATAACATTCGTGAAAAAAGAGGGTGATTTCATCCACAGAGGAGATGAGGTTGTACTAATCTTCTCATTTTTTGCCATGATTAGTCGCTCACTGATAAATTGAATTTTTCACTCATCAGTTTGGATATTTTTCATTTGGGGGAAGCACCGTTATCTCTATCTTTGAAAAGGTATGTTCTTTCACCCTTACCTTTGTCTTATGCATCGTATATACTTCCTATCTGCTGAACCAAGTCATAATAAGAAGATATCCTACTTAGGGCCTGACGCTCAGTGGACTTCTTTTTTGGGGTTTTGGAATTTTCGTTTACCTCTTCAAGCTTCAACATGCTCTATAAATATCCTTAATGTGAAAGCTGTTGAGAAAAGTAAAAAGTCATGCGCCCTCAGTTTACATCCTTCTCTTTTGGAATTGGTGCTGTTCTTCTTTATTTCATTTTTTAGTGTAATTAACATGTGTTACAAATCTGTTTAAATACAAGATAGTGGAGACAGACAATTGCACTGTGCTCCCATCCATATGCTCTTTCTTTTTCTGCAAGCTACTCAACTAAAAGTCTTAGCGCCCGTTTAGTATCAGATTAGTTTCTTTATCTCCAAATTAATCTTGTACGCACCAAAAAATTTTGGGGATAAACCAAATGTATTTTAAATTAGTCTCATATCAAACAGCCCCTTAAAGGAATAAAATCACCTGCTTTAGGGCAAATTGGTTAACATGCCGTAAATTTTGCCATTAGAGAATGATATGGCTCATAATACTATACATACACCAATGTCTACATCTGAGGGTGTAGACGTGTGCCCGCCCATGTAACTCATGCCAAGCACTTTGTAAACATTATGACTATGCTAGACAAGTAAAGGCATGGGAAGAGATTAAAAATAACTAATCTTTGCAACAGTAGGCATACTCAATATCGCGTTTTCCCCTTTACCAATTGTCCCGATTCTTTCTGATCATATGAACTGATGGCTCCTTTTTCTGTTCAGGATGCGATAGAAATAGATGATGACCTCCTTAAAAACAGTGAAAGATCACTGGAAACGCTTGTCCGAGTCGGAATGAGCTTGGGTGCCTCCAAGCGGAACTAACGGAGTTCTGCCTCTTGTACGTAGTGCTTCTGAAGTGAGAAATATGAACTTGTGACAGAGAGAGGTATGATATGATCTTAAAAAAACCAAAAACTACAGAGAGAGGTATGATCAAGAGGCAGAGAAATATTTGTGGATGCATGTGAAACCGTAGATGTACCTCTCTCTCCCCCATGCCTTGCTGCCTTTTTCTTCTGCGTAGTTTATCTTTTGTCGTTTCTACTCGAGCATGTATATTTGTGGCCGTCACCCGCTACTTGGCAAAGTTAATCATGTAGTGTTTGTATCAGATAATATACCATTTGGAATGATAGACCCTGTTGGTGGATCTCCAGTCGTCTTCTGCTTTAGATCTAACGGGAACATACTCCGCAGTTTGTTTAATTGTTGAGAATCAGATGGTTAAGTTGGTAAGAATATAAAATTCCGTGTGCCTAAGATGAGTAGTCTTCGGGTTAGGGTTTTTGTTTATGAAATATAAGTTTTATAATGTATAATTTTATAAGGAGGAGGGGAAAATCAGTCAAAAGATGAAGACCGTTGATTTCTCATACTCTAATTATCAAAATTTTATGTAATGTGATAGCAGGATGTCAAATAAAGTTGTCCTTCATTTGTCTTTATGCAGAGTATAATGGATAACTACCAACACATTTTGAAGGGTAAGGATAAATGGATCTTTCCAAGCTGTACCTAAAAGAGCAGGGATGAGAATACAAGTATTTTACCGTGAATATAAGATATTCTGTTCAAAGGTTTTTCCATATTGCTCCTGTAATTTTTAAAATGGTACATCATTTTAAAAGTTAATAATCTTAAAACTCTTCTAAAATATTGCTCTATTTCAAACTATGTTTTCATTTGGCTTTGAAACCCAAGGCCCCTCGAGATGAGAGGATTTATACCCTTATGGCATGTTTGGCACCCAAATATTTTGGGGATAAATCAGGTTTATCCCCAAAATCAGGTTTATCCCCTAAATTTTGGGGATAAACCTGGTTTATCCCCAATTTATCCTCATACCAAACATGCCCTTACAAGAACGTGCAGGGCATCAAGCCTTAGACCTTCTAAGCGTCCGCCATAACGCTAGGACCCTTTCTCCCTCTACTACCCCTTTGCATACCCTGTCACGTCCATAGCGATCAAGACATTGGAATGGGGCATCCGCCCACCCTTTCTCCCTCTTTTCTGTGCGTGGGCTAATTGCTCACCCACCACCCTATTCTTCTCAGGTTGTCTGCTCTTGCCAGATTGCCACAGACTATTCAGTGCCCACACCGCTACTATCATTTAGGGTTTAAAGGTATCAATGAGTCGAGTTCGGATCACCTTAGGCCCCCGGTGGAGAGAATATCCTCAGTCTCCAATGAAAATCGGCCACGACCTCAGGCCATTTAAGTGGCAGTTCAAATAACAAGTTTGATGAATCGTTATCGAAAAAGACTAAACTACTACCGACATCTTACTAACTCATTACCCATCGATAACGAGTTATATAAAGGTTGGTAGTAAGTTTGTAACGCATCGGTAGCAGTTCAATAACAGTTCATTGACTCTTTAACTCGTTACTGACGAAATTGAACCGCTACTGACGCCTTACTAACTCACTACCCATCACTTAAGTAGTTGATATCGTGATCTGTTTTTATTGGAGACTGAAGGTACTCTCTCCACCTAGAAATTTAGGTGATTTGAACTCCAATGAGTCGGGTTGGCCCAAAAAGCCGTTGAGTAGCTCATTGCATTCTCTTCTTCTTCAAAAAAAAAATAAAAAAAATAAAAAACTCACATTGTGCGTTCCACCATCATCCTTGCTTGACCTTGCTCTCTCTCCACCGAGGAGTAATGTTGCAAGCTGAATGTGTGAAGACAGCTGAATGAAGTCATATAGCAATATTCTGGCCACATAGCAATATTCACAACTTCGAAGGCTTCCCAAACTGCCGATGTCAACTGTCACTAGGTAAATATGACAGGTAAACTCAAACCACATTAAGCTCTCTTCCCTTGAGTGAATAAATTAAAGCCACCAATGTTCTGCACGTTCCTAACTCTCATTTCAATGTACTATCCATAGCCAGTTAATCAGAAATGTCGATTGTTTCGTAACGTCCTTCCCAACGCATTTCATTATACATGACTTAGACACAAAGATGACGATTGGACATGGCCATGCACAAGGGTTGTTCTTCTTCAATCCCAAGGAGGAGTCTTCTCTCTCACCATCCATGCTAGTGAAACTGAAAAGTGACATCCTTGTCTCAAGCACCCATCTCGTGCTGGCCTCGTCATACTAGAATCTCTTGTAAAACAATGTTATCTCCCTTTTCCATTTAGCATCTGCCATATTAAAGTGCTTTTCAATCTCTTGCATATATATATATTCAGGGTCCCTATTACGTGAAATCCAGAAATAGAGTTCTTTTTTGTTTTTTAACTTCGATACATGATTTTAATCAATTTCACATGGATACAAGATATTCAAATCCCAAACTTATAATGTCTATGTTGCATTTTTTTGCTTTCACTTCCGTGCAAAATGACAGTTGAAAGAAAGCACAAGCAAATCTTGAACATTGCCAAAAGCCTTCATTTTCAAGTCAACTTATCCGAACTTTTTTGGGGAGATTGCACATTGACAGCCACCTTTCTAGCGAATAGACAAACCTTCTTCCTTGGTGGGAGGGGAGACGTCCTACATGAAAATTTACAACTAACCACTTGATTACCAATGCCTCCAAGTCTTTGGTTGTCTTGTCTTCTCATCTATCACTCATTTGGATTCCAGCAAGTTCAATCTCAGGACCGCTGCATATTCATTGGGCACCTGAGTTCACATAAAGGTTACAAGCTATTTGAATGGCCACCAGGAAAGTCTTCACTAGTAGAGATGTCTATCTTCATTGAGCATATTTTTTCCGTACACAGATAGCAAAGATGAAGTAGACACTTCATGTCCAAGCCCTATCCCCACTGAAAACAATTACTCCGCTCCAAGAGCCCAAGATCCTCGCGAACCTGTTCCACCAAGCTCCAGTGGTCCAAATCAAACTGATATCCAAGCTCCACTCAACCAAAGATCCTCCCAAGCTAGAAGACCACCCACATATCTCAATGGCCATGTCACCTCATTTAGTGTTAGCCCTACTCAAACATTGGAAGGCCAAGTCCTCAAGAATCAAGCATCTAATACAAAACCTTGTATCATGGTAACTTCAAGCCATACCACAAACTTCTTGAACAAAATGACCTCGACATACGAACCTTAATTCCTATTACATAACCTGAAAATTTTCTGGGTGGAGAAAGGCTACGGCAAAGGAATTAGAAGCCTTGCATGACAAGATGCGGAGTGTGGTCAATCTATCTCTAAGAAAAAAATTTGGTAAGTTGAAGTTTAACCCCAATGGAACAATGTCAAGGCATGAAGCTCGATTGGTGGCCAAAAGTTTTTCACAGGTTGAAGTGTTACAATGAGGCATTTGCTAGCGTTGTCTAAAGTAGGCTTTGAGAGCATGGCTTCAGAAGTTCAGTCATAATTACTCGGGCAAGATTTACACAGTCCCAGGCCGGTTACTCATTGTTCACACTCGTTGAAAACAACCTGTTCACGGTAGTGTTAGTTTATGACGATGACATCATGGTGAAGTAATGTTCATGTCATCAAACAATTACGACAAATTTTGGCTAAAGACTTCCACAATAAGTATCTTGGTGCACCCAACTACCTTCTTAGACTGGAGATCATTCGGTTGATGGTATGTATTTTAAACCAGCAAAAATATGTTAGATTTGCTCAACGAGACATGATTAATGGATGCTAAACCAACTATCACTCTACTGGAAGAATGACATGAACTATATAGACGGATTTGAACAACTTGACGGATCCATCACTATAAAGGAGATTAGTTGAAAGTCAGTGGCCCTACATCACATATGTCATTAATTTATTAAGCCTGCGTACACATAATCCGTTTGTAAGTCACTTAAAAGCCGCTAGTAGGATTGAGCAATTCCTCAAGCAACCCCCTGGAATTGGGATCCATTTTTCGGCTTAGAGCAACTTTCAGGTTCTGTATATATGCTGATAGGGCATCATGTTCAAAGATCAGGAGGTCAATTACGGGTTATGTTACTTGCATTGAAGCATAGCAGAACATCCAGATCCCAGAGTTTTGAGTACCGGGCATCATGTGAGGCACAAGGAATCCTGTATGTGTTAAAGGAATTTTGTGTTGAACTAAAGGCAATTAAGCTCTATTGCAACAATTAGGCTGCACCCTATATCTCTGAAAATCTAGTATTTCATGAACTACAAAACCCATTGAGATGGATTGCCATCTGGTTTGCGAAAAGTTGCAGTATAGAACAGTACATATTATACATACTGCAAATAAGAAACAACCAGCTCAAGGGAACGGCATAAATTTCTCATTTACAGGGCAAGTTGATTTGACACATTCTCACCAACTCATGGGAAGTGTTACAATTAGTCTCTTAATGTTAAGCGCCAATCGCCAAGATCAAGTGCAGCACACCCAATGCATGTGGAAGAGGTGCTCATGAGGCGCATGCTACCAATGCCTAACATGGTCACCCTTCATCATTCCAGGAGATCCTCCACTAAGCAGATCAGCTCCGCACGTAACACCAAATACTCCCATTACCGTCAGAACAATCCAAGAAGAAGAAGCGTGCTCCACCTTCACGGGATCAGCCGCCCGCATCGGCCGTCCTCCGGAGGGACCTCCTCCACCAAACTTGGAAAGCCCTGCTGAGGTCAGGGCACTCAGCACCCTGCGCGGAGAACTGCCGGAACCAGTCCATGAAGAGCCCCTGCTGCTGTGGCAATGACAGTGTGAGAATGGCTCGGCCCATCTCCTCCTGCAGCACCCTCAGGTCAAGCCCCCGCGCGCACCGCCGCAGCCAGCCGAAGTCCGACAACATTGGGCCAAACCATGCGGAGAAGACGCGATGCCTGACCTCCCTGGGGCACCGCACCCTCCCCCTCCCCATTGCCATGAACACCGATGCCGAGATCCTGCTGAGCTCGTACCTGACCATCGGCGAAGCCGCCACGTGCAGCCTCCGCAGGTCCTGCTGCTCCGCCCACAGACCCACAAACTCGCTCCCCATCTCCCTGTCTATCAGAACCTCCAGAAGCCAGTTCAGGTTCTCCACCTGCCGGGAGACCTGCTCCACTGCCGACGATGGTCTGCTGTCCATCACCACCGTCGACGGTGATGCCCGATCACGGGAGGGGGGTCCACAGGCTACGGTGAAGATATCCACTAGGGAATCCAAGCAGGAATTGCAGCATCCATACAGTCCTTCCTTGGTGAGTCCGCCTGAGCTCTTCCGATAAATGGAGCTCTTGGAGAAGAGGCAGCTGACAAACGTCTGCAGCTCCTTCCTGGCCTTGCCGTCTCTGCCGTTGACGACAGAGTGTATTAACCTCAAAGCAAGTTCTTGGGTGCCCTCAGAAACCTGTGCATAGAGCCGGGCAAGAACATCTTGGGCTACTGATTCATCAAATGTGAACTTCGTGAACAGGCTCTTCAGCTTGTCTTCCTCCCTTTCATTCCATGGCACAGCCTCGAGATACTTCAAACATGATATCACACCTCTGTTAAACAAAATGATGGTCGACACCTGAGAAAATTGCATCGACCGAGGTCAGTGATCAATTTAGGAGACACTAAGTTCATAAATGAAGTAAACACAAGCAATGCTAACGTTCTTTAGTTGATAGCAATTTGTTTAGATAGTCTAGAAGAAAGTGAGAGCAGTGCATTATGTTGATGCAGACAGATCCCAGCTTAGATCTTATCGGATCAAGGGGCGAAGGTAGGAAGCAACAAAGATACAATAAACCCCAAGATCTCATGTATTCCAACATTTTGTCCATAGCACACGAGAAAAAAATCAAAATAAAGCAAGCTTTAACGCAGTAGAACTAGCATGTCTTCTTTACAAAGCTTTGGGTTCTGTAGTCCATATACACATTCATTTTCATTCTCCCTATATTTGTTTTCTGGAAATAAAATCCTATTTGATTGCAATGAATCTTTCATCTTCTACAATCTTACACGTCCTTGTAAGGATTTTCAAATCAGAATCGGTCACCAAATCGGCGGGGATCCAATCTGATCGGTCCGATTCTAACCGATTCTCAAGAAGAGAAACCGATCTAGAATTGGAATTTTTAAAAAAATTATAAAAATATTGATTTCATTTCCGATTCAGGCCGATTTGGCCTGAACTTTTTTTTAAGAAATCTAAAAAAATCAGGATTCCGATTATGATTCGGATCTGATTCAACCGATTCAAAATCAATTCAACCAATTCAAAACGATTCCGACAGAATTCAAGTCGAAATTGGTCCTTCAAGGAGGAATCAGATAGAAATCGACTGATCTAATTTTAGAATCGGCTGATTCCAATCCAATTCAATCGATTCCACAATCTGCGTCCTTGTTTCTTACATAAGCGTGCCTCAGAAACTTTAAAAAACATTTTACTATATTGTTGTAAGTTATACTTGTGTATTGAAAAGAAACAAAGGGATTTACCGTTACATGCAAACACGTTATCAGACAGCCATATTAATCTCCTAGTTCCATCCAACATCTCTACAAGATGCAGTGGATATGCATGCTGCACCAAGGCAACTACACAACAATCTTGTAATGAGTCTAATGACCAGTCGGCAGAGTTTCATAATCTCATTCAGCAACTTCTCATTTTAAGAAGATTCCTACATGAACTTCTTTTCGGCAGAAAACAGAGATAACAACGTGTAATATACTTGGTCGGTGTCCTTTTTTAGGAGAAATTCAGGTGTGGATCATTATGTTATCAAAGGCAACTGCCTCGCTTGGGCGTCTTACCTTGGTCTTATCACTTGAGGCGATTGCCATCTTTACCTAACTCACCTAGGTGATCGCCAGACCCACTTTGTCCACCTCGTAGTGGTAAGAAACCCAACTAAAACTGAACCAGAAAAGAAAAGAAAGCTCTCTCTCTCTCTCTCAGCCACTCATCCTCTATCCCATCGATCTCTGTTTCTCCCTCGGCCCCTTCCTAGCCACTGCCACCTCTCTCCTCCTCAGCCCAGCCTCTCCAATCTTGACCCCTCTCATCCCCTCTCACACTCTTTGCCAACCTCTTTAACATTTTTGTCAGTTTTGAATATAAAAGTTAGATGTATTTTTATATTTATGATATGTTGTATTTCAAATTTAAATTAATGATATTATTAGTGATTCATAGATATACATATAAATAATAATATATATTAAAAATATAAAAGGATCAAGTTATATTATGAAATTATGGAAAAGAGTTAATAAGTGATGATTACGGAATTGTACAAATATTTCAACTAACCAATTTGAATATATGTTTAGTCAATTTACAATTGAAATTATTTTTCATATTAGAAGTTTAATAGATAAATATCGAGATACAAAAAAATATTTTCATATGATGTATATTAACTTGTAAAATGTCTATGATAGAACTTCAAAAGAGGTTTTGTGGTAGATGTTGTAATGAAAGATAATGCATATTAAGTATATACAAGTGACAAAAGGCATGTATGATAAAACAACAACTAGTATACGCACAATTGGAGGAGAAACAAAATATTTTCTTATTTTAATTAGTTTACATCAAGGATCTATCATAACTCATTATCTTTTTGTATCAATTATGGATGAATTAACAAAAACTATACAAGAAGATATATCTTGGTGTATAATATTTGCAAACGATAGCGTATTGATAGATAAGACACAATAATGAGTGAATAAGAAGTTAGAACGGTAGAAAAATACTCTAGATATTAAATGTTTCAAGATAATTAAAACTAAAATAAAATATATGCATTGTAAATTTAATGAAAACCAAAATGAAATATATGATGGTGTTAGTCTAGATGTAGTAATATTATCTCAAAGAATTGAGTTCAAATATCTTAGATCAACTATTTAAAACGATGAAAAATATGACGAAGATGTTGATCATAAGATTACAGTAGGTAGGATGAAGTGGAGATTGGTTACATAGGTTCTATGTGATCATAGAATTCTATTAAAGTTGAAAAGAAAGTTTTATCGTACAAGTATAAGACCTACAATATTGTATGGTAGTGAATATTAAACAATAAAAGAAAAACATACCTTTAAAATAAGTGTTGTTCAAATGAAAATGTTAAGATAAATGAGTGGTTATACTAGATTAAGATAAAATAAGAAATGAACATATTAAAGAAAATGTAGTAGTGACAACCGTAGACAAATTGAAATAATGGAGATTGAGATGGTTTAGGTATATTAAATGTAAACCTAATGAGGCCCAAATAGAAAAGTAAAAAATATTAGAATAACATAAACAAAAGAAGACGTGGTAAATATAAGTTAACTTGGAGAAGGGTAATTCAATATAATTTAGATGATTTAAATATCTAAGAAAAAGTAACTCAAAATTGACGTGAGTGGAGAAAGAGAATCTATATGGCCAACTCCAAGTAACCCGGTACTAAGAATCTAGTTGGGTTGAGTTGTATATATTAAAAATATACGTTGCCTCAAGTGCTTGAGATGAGACGATTCCCTCCTTGCTTCAAGTGTCTCACACCTTGAACAACAAAAGGAAGCAATGCAAATAAGGAAATAGGGTTATTTGACAGCAATCCGAATTGTCTTCAAACAAGTATCTAGCAATGGTGATGAGAAGAGGATGAAAACTAACAAAGACAGCTTAGGTGGTTACCTAGGATGAGGCAAAGTTAGGTGCCCAACAAACCATCTTGTGTTGGCGTTAAAGGTAGAGGTAATCACCTCAAGCTACCAAGAATACCTTTCTCGTCGAGGGTTGTGCTTGGATAGAGCATTAGTCACTACTTCTGATATTAGGTATGATGCTGCGTGAACCTCTTTTTTTGCGTTTGTTCTCAAGAAAGAAAGACTTTTGTCGATACCCCGGACTTATCTAGAAAAATAGGTGATATCCTAAAAATATTAGATAATCCGGTGATAGTTTATAAGTATAAGAACCGAGGTTCGAGTTCTTTGAAAATTTAATTTTTTGACCCCTCTCCGTCGGATGGTACAAATATCCAATATTAACTTACATCGAGCAACGGCTTGAACGCCCTTGATTAACCATCGTAGCAACTTGTTTTTGGAGAGCGTGCACATCCACAAAATAAAATGAACTCAAAAGGACAACGGCCTTTTGGGCCCGATGAAACCCAAACCGGTATTTGGGGTTGATTTCATTTGTTTGTTGATTGATTTTTGATTGACTTAAAAGTCGGTTTTATGGGTTTGTGTTTGTTTGGTTTGTTTTTATTTGATTTCGGTTTGATTTTGTTTGTTTGTATTTCAATTTTGATGTGTTTGAAGTGTTTTAAAACATTGTGGGGTTTTGGTTTGATTGATTTTTTGTTGTTAACAATCTGAATTTTGATTTTAGATTTAGTTAACAATCTGGATTTTCTATTTTTTCATGTTGGTTTTGGTGTGTTTTGGGATGTTAAAACGTTGCTTATTTAGTTTCTTTTTGAGATTGATCTTTTGTTGTTCATTTAGGTGAGGTTTGATGCCTTTTAAATGGATTTTCAGATTTAACAATTCTGATTTTTTATTTGATTTCACAAATTTACTTAAATCTGATTTTTTATGTGTTTTTGGATTGTTTGAAATCTGATTTTTTTGTTTGAAGTTTGATCTTCAATGATGCCTTTGTTATGGTTCGGTTTTGTTAAATTGGGGTGATTTTAAGTTTAAGTTTTCATATTTGTTTTAGTTCTGAGTTTTCTGTTTTTTTGTTGAATTTTCAGATTTGTTTATGTTGTTTTATTATTGTTATGTTTTGGCGGTTTGTATCTCATCTGGCCCATCAGGCTACCATTCGGTGCCCGGAATCAAGCATCTCAAATTGACATCGGAGTCCTTTCATTCCATTGAAGGTGGAGTACATTGGTGTACATGATAGGTGATCCTTCCCCCAACATAGGCTCTTCACCGGTTTAGAAAAATTTTGACATTACAACAACATGCCGGTTAATTTCTAACTCGGTGAAGTTTACCCATCCAATATGACTAGTCTATGACTTAGCCAAGTTGGGGGAAGGATCATCGGCATACGGGAGCGTGCCCGCGCCGCCGTCCGGATCGACATCCCGGGGCTTACCCGGGGGAGCCGTCCAAGTGGAGTACCCAGAAAGGGTGTTTCACTACTTAATTTATTTTGGCATTTCGCAATTCTGATTTTTATTTGTTTTTTTATGTCAAGGCCATTTAGGCCGGTTTTGAGTTATATCGGTGTTTCTAGCCGGCCTTCAGTCTTGTAGGGCTCGGAGGGCCCGTCTTGGACTGTTCTTGGGCCGGAAGGGCCTGCTGGATTTGTGCTTGCGCGCCTCCATTGTCTTGATGATAGGGTAAGGGCCCACCCAGACAAACGATCAGTCCGCCGTACGGATTCCGAAAGGGTCCGGGACATCACCCCTACCCACCAATGCTGGAAATGGGCAGTTTCTGCACTTCTTGTTGCATGCCGCAGCGCTGTCCTCTTTTTTTTGAAGCACCACAAACTGTTGTCTTCCCGGAAGGCCACAAGGGGGACTGCTGGAGAAGACTTCAAGCCTTTCTTCTTTCGAGGTAAACCAGACCGGTTTTTGGGGTCTGTTCGGATGGGCTTAGATGAGCCGAAATGGGCCTGCGCAGGGGCATTTCAAGGGCCTGGTTCGGTTGCTGGACAGGGACAGGATTGGAGGCCGTTCAGGGGGGCTCAAATGGGCCGAAATGGGCCTGCACAGGGGCATTTCAAGGGCCTGTTTCGGGTGCTGGGCAGGGACCAGATTGGGGTCTGATTTGGGGACCGGTTGAGGCCTGTGTAGGGGTCTGATTTGGGGACTGGGCAGGGGCCTGCTGAGGTCCGGTTTTAGAGGACTGAGCATGCCCTGTTTAGGGGGCTGATTAGAGGGCCGGAACAGAGCCTGATTGGGGCCTATTATAGCTCTGTTCAGCGGGCCAATAAGGGGGCAAAAATGGGCTTTTAGGTGGTCCGAACAGGGGCTGATAGGAACCAGTTTTTTTGGCCATGGGTTGCCGGCTTAGGCCATTGGAGGGGTTGAGAAGACAACTTAGAAGAGGAGAAAGGGGTGCCCTTAAAGGGCTACGTAGTTAATATGTGTATGCCCCTACCTTTACTTCTCCTTCTCTTCTTCTTTCTTCTCCTTTGGCCGCTGGCAGGTATGCACGAGGGCAGGAGGAGGGCAACAACTCTCTTCTTCTACTCTTCTTCTCTTGGCTGCTGGCAGGTGCAGGTGCAGACGTACAGCAGCAAGTAGAAGGGCAACAGGTACGTCAAGAAGGGGAGCAGCAACCGGCAGCCTGTCGGCGTCTTCACCAGCCTCTCCTTTCCCTTGGGCGGTCCTCTCTTTTTATAGGAGATGAGGGGATATGAAAGGCCAGGTGGTGGTGTACGTGAGAGGCTTAGGTGGGACGGTTAATAGGCTTTAATTTCTTGAATTTCCCATGCTTTAATTCCTTAACTGACCCTTGAATTCCCCATGCTTTAATTCCTTGACTGACCTTTGAAATCCCCATCTGACCAATCCCCTCAGCTTCCCCACGCCATCAATTGGGCATGGTGACCTGGTGGATGAGGTGGCAGGTGAGCTGGCAGTGCTGATGTGGCCTGGATTGGGCCATGTTTGGCTGACCGCAGCACACTTCTTCTCCTCCTTATGGGCCTGTACGTAGGTGTGCTATGAGAGCTGGGAAATAATTATTTTAAAATCAATAGGGGTTGGGCCAGCTGGTTCTTACGCCGATGGGCCACCCCATGGTTTGTCTTGGCCCAATTGGGGGTCGGCCCAACTAGAATTTGGCCTGGTTCAGTCAATTAAAGGACCTGATTTGGTGCAATTAGGGGACTGGACAGTTGGAGCTTGATCCGGTCCTATTTTCCTCCTTTTTTTTTCTGCCTCCTCTTTTTGTAAAAATCTGACGCCAACAGATGCAATCTAACAATATGTATCTATGGAAAATATCAAACGTAAATACTACATCAGATTCAATACTTTTAACTAAACAGGTCATAAATTTTTCTGTCAGGGCATCAACTGAAGCAGCTTCCACCCTCATCCACACTGCTGCCCCTCCAACCTGGTACCACTGCCTTGGTCTGCTGTTGCAGTTGATCATGTCCCTGAATCATTGTCTAATCAATGCCATTCATTGCTCTTCAATCATCCTCATCAACCCTCCCAAAATCCCTGACAAATCTGGTTCACATATGAACTTTCAGGCAAGGAAACCTAGTATGGGAAAGAGGAACATGTGGTGAAAATGGAAATAGAAGAAATTTGCCAGCATCTGATGTACTGCATGACAAAATTCTTGCTTCATTGAGCCAAAGTTTGAGAAAAAAACATAGCTTTCAAGTGAATGGTACAAGAGAATATATGAGCAAGAAAATGCTGCTATTCTTGTGCAAAGCATGAAACGGTTGGACCCTGTGACAGCCAGCTACGACAAGGTAGGAAGGGTAGATTGAAGGGGAAAACTGATAATCTTGTATGGCACCCTATCTTTTCACGTGACGTGCCAATTTATTCAAGTAGAACAAAAAACCTTCAGTCACACTGTAATTGTCTACAGGCTCACTTCGTATGACCACAGCCTTAGCTATGGCATTCATCGGTAGCAACCAAGGGGACTTGACAAGGCACAAGCATGAAAAATGCCTGTCCATATGCAAATTCCTTGTTCTACTCCATGTTCAAGGTAACAAATTTCCACTCCACATTCCTTTCTAGCATAAAACAGAAAAGCCAATTTCCGAAGAACAACTAACGGCTGTTTACATGCTACGGTAACTTGATTTGGTTACTCTATCTACTGATGATCAAAAACTGTGAACAAGTGCAAGGGCAAAAGTTGAGCATTTGAAACTTCAGATGGGACAAAGCCTCAAGGGTGACCAGAGTGGTGACTTTCCTGGCATTTTTGGTGCTTGGACAGTACGTATATGTTGGAAGGATTTAAACACCGAGTTGACGGAAGCCCATTCACACTTACTTCAAAGAAATAGGAGAAAATAGAGGTAGCTTGGACAGTTTAATAGTTTCGTACAAGATTCAGTAAAGCATATGGAAAGTTCCCTGTTGAAGGCTCTCAACTTTCTGTCTGTTAAGCGTGGCCCGTCATCACCCCGTGAGACATATTCACATTCAGGTGTGCGGGCCTTCATCCGCATGAGAAGTCCGCACAGATCAGCAACATGGAAGCCCGGATATGCATGACACCAAAGAAGCATGCGTTGATGGGAGACGCGGGAAGCCTATCCACATATGACATAAAGAACATCAGATGCTCTCCAAACCTCTATAAATAGAAAGGATTTCTTCTACATTGAAACATCACGGTGAGCAAGCAACTGCGGATCTATTCGTATGTGCTAAAAGTGAGATTTGTCCTTATAATTAAAACCTTTGGGAAAGAAGATTTGTTTTTCTTCGGGGATATGTCTCCTTGTAATATTCTTTGTTTAGTAAAACCTTTGATCGTCGTCGCCCGTGGATGTAATAAGACATGTTATCTTGCCAAACCACGTTAAATCTCTATTTTCTTGTTGTGGTTGTTTGTTCCTTCTTCTATTTCCATTCACAGGTCGATATCTAGGAGTCGACTCGATTCGTCAGAGCCAAACGTTTTATTCCACATGTTACAACAAACTAGTATCAAAGTCTCTAGTTGTTGTTTGTTCTGTAAGATGGAACGATGAAGTTCAACGTTGAGATGTTCGCCGAGAAGACGAAGGATTTCAATATATGACGGTTGAAGATGCAGTCTTTGTTGATGCAACAAAGACTCAACCAGGTGTTAAAAGGTATTAATACTTTACCTGAAGATTGAAAGGATTCTGACAAAGAGAAATATCTTGAGCAGACCCTACGGCAATTTGTCTTAGTTTGTCTGATGATGTATTACACGATGATACCCTGGAAAAACTGTAACTCAAATTAGAAACAAGTTGCATGACGAAAACTCCTACTAATCGACTATATCTAAAGCAGAGATTATTTACATTCCGGATGAAGAAAGGTACACTTATCATTGATCACTTAAATGAGTTCAATAAAATCGTTATGGATTTGAAACATATCGGTGTTCAAGTCGAGGATAAAGATCAGGTCATCATTCTCTTAAGTTCTTTACCACTTTCCTTTGAGGACTTTGTTGACACTTTGATGTACAGTAAAAATAATCTATCTGTAGAAGATATCAAGTCAACTTTAAACTCAAAAAAGTTGAAGAAGCATGTGCTGAAAACTCGAGGCAAAAATCAGGCAAACATTTTAATGATATAAGGAAGAACCGAGAAAAAAAAAGAATAGTAGATCCAAATCCAATGTCAAATGCTACAATTGTAGCCAAAGAAGGCACAACAAAAGGGACTATCCAAACTGGAAGGGAAAAGGCAAAGTGCCAACAGATTCTTCTACAACAAACGTGGTTCAAGAGGAGACTTCGGAAAAAGAGATTGTTCTGATAGTCACGACAGATACGACAAATGATGATTTGATTCTTGATTCTATAAATACTTTTCATGTGTCCACATAAATATTGATTTTCTTCTTACACGGTTGTAAGTAGTGGTACCGTCACCTTGAGAGATAATATAACTATTACAGTTGTAAGAGTTGGTATAATCAGAATAAAGATGTACGATGATGCCATCATAATCCTGCAGGTATGCCATGTTCCTGACTTGTAAAAAAGCTTAATTTCTCTTAGTCTTTTGAAAGTATATGAATACTATTTTTCAGCTAAAAACAAGATGCTTACAGTGTCTTGAGATACTTTGGTTGTAATGAAAGAAAAACTAACAATGGGACTTTATCACCTAGAAGAAAACACTATAATCAGTAGTGCTAATGTTGCTGGAAGCTCAGATCATTATCCCACTCGGTTGTGACACATGTAGCTGAGCCACATGAGAGAAAAAATCAAGGTGGAGGAATTCAAATATTCCTTAAGCTCGATTGACTTGCAGAGGACGCGAGGTGTGTCCGATGAGACACCGACAAATACGACAATCATGTGAAACTTGACACTGAATGTGCAACTTGTGAAGACGAGCCAAGAAGAATTTGTTAAGTGTGGCTCATCGTCATCCTGTAAGACATTCGTGTGCAGGTGTACAAGCGTGGGACTTCATCCACGCGAAAAGTCTGTACGGATCAACAACGTGTAAGCCCGAATATGCATGGCAACAAAGAGGCATACATTGATGGGAGACACAGGGAGCCTATCTACATATGACGTAAAGAACATGGGATGCTCTTTAAACTCCTATTAGAAGGAATCTCTTCTACATTAAAGTATCACGGTGAGCAAGCAACTGCGGATCTATTCGTGAGTGCTAAAAGTGAGATTTGTCTTTGTATTTAAGAGCTTTGAAGAAAAAGATTTGTTCCTCTTGAAGAGTACTTCTCCTTGTACTATTCTCTTTGTTTAATGAAACTTTTGATCGTCATCACCCATGAACGTAGGAGACATATTGTCTTGCCAATCAGGGTGTCAAGTGGGCGGGCTGAGCCCGTTAGCCCGCTAAAAAAGTCATCGCGGGCTGGGCTAAGCTCTATTAAAAAAGTTAAGAGGGCTAGATAACAAGCCCGTTTCTCCTTTAAAATGACTCAACAGGCCCGACGGGCTTGGCCCGCCAATGCATCGAAAGCCCGTTGGCGGCCCGCGAGCCTCAGCTTCTCGCGTAGGTCTTCTTCTGGAACGTTCCTGCTCCGACGGCCTCAAGAAGATCATTTTCTCACGCTGACAGGTTGATTTATCGCTCATTGAAAAATCTATTTGATATTTTCTCACGCAAGAAAGTTGATATATCTCTAAATATCATTTTCACATATTATTTTACATGAAGATATCTAAAAATGTATTTCAACCAAATATAGCATTGAAAAAATCTTTGTGATATTTAGATTTGAGCCCATTAAAACTAAGATTAAAACATTAAAAGGTAACGTGCAGTGCTTGGTTGCATGATATGAAATTTATTTTCATAAAAATATAATTTTGTGAAAAGCTTTTAAAAATAATATTTGATATTCATTATAATATATACTTTTAAAGAATTTATTTTTAAATAAATATATGAGAGTTTCTTTCTTTTCTTGTGATCTCCCATCATTCATAGTAATACATGATTTTCACTCAGTATTTATCACGTAATTTTATTTTTTTAAATTAACTAAATTTTTATTTAATGTGATTTTTTACAATAAAAATATAATAGTTATTATTCAACCCCCATAAAATACCAAAATACATCTCCTACTAACCTCCTAAATTAAATAATATATTTTTTACTTATGAAATTTTGATTGCTGGCGAGCCAATGTCACACGTGGATTTCTACTTGTCTAGCCGTAGATGGTGAAATTGTTAGATATATATTACAATAATGACATCAAATTAGAAATTTTTGATTTCTTGTTGCCAGAGCATGGACGGAGACCAGCGACCATCCGGGGACATCTCAAACAACTAGGTAGCATTATTGGCGGGCCAATGGACTCTAACGGGCTGGCAGGTTTTGGAGGACTTAAAACCCATTTATAAAATCTAGGATGTTGAACTTTTTTCATGGACATGGGCTTGAATTTCACTTAGTGGGTTGAAACGGGCCTCGGGCCGGGCTAGCTCAAGCCCGGCCCATTGAAATATCTCGTCGTTTAATATGTTTCACTCTTAAACATATTAACCATACTCATGCTTATCGTCGTATAAAAATAAATAGTTTTAAAAATTTTGAGATAAAAAACTAGATGTATAATATCATACACACAAATCTTATCTTGTTAGAAAACTGGTTAACGTAGAAAGAGAAAATAAATAAAATAATAAATATATATATAATCACCATTTTTATTTCTTAAATTATGGCAATTCATAAATTGATATGTCTTCTGTTTTTTTTAGATTTTATATTTAGTTGAATTGTAAAATTTACAAATAATTTTATAATTTCTTTGTGATTCTTAAAAAATTTTACATTTTTAATTTTATGATTTTTTTAGAAATTTCTATTTTTTATTGTTTTGCAAAACTCAAGCCCGTTGGACTAACGGGCTTTGGCGGGCTAAAGCCCATTTACACAATCTAAACCCGTTGAACTTTCTACATGGGCTTGGGCTTGGGCTCTATGTATATGGGCTGAAGTGGGCTTGGGCCGGGCCAGCCCAAGCCCGGCCCATTGACACCCCTACTTGCCAAACCATGTTAAATCTCTATCTTCTTATCTTTGTTGTATGTTCCTTCTTCTATCGCCATTCACATATCAATATATAAGAGTCAACTCGGTTCATCGGAGTCGAAAATTTTATTCCGCGTGTTACAACACCGTCTATCGCAACTTCTTCCGAAGAGGAAGACAGGAAATGTCACTTGAAAGAGGTAATCGATTTGAAAATCAGATGGTGGTCATGTACAAACATCGGATGAGTTCCTAGGCAACGAGCATAAATGGTTTTCCCCTGCAATTTATCCATAGAACAAGGAACGCACTGACCTCAAGTATCTCAATGCAACGATGGACACCAGCCTTCATGAGGCGCTTCGTCAAATCCTTCTCGTACATGAGTTCGATCGTGTCCTTAAACACGGATAGGTCCTCGATCTCAGCTACCTCGATCTTTCGGCACTCGGCTGACGCATCCGACGCCTTCCTGCGGGCGTCTGTGACCATCGCCGCAAAGAGCTTGCTGTCTCGACACAGTACGCCCGAGTCCAGATCCAAAACCAAGCACCTGCCGTCCTTCCCCTTCAAACTGAGCCTCAAATCCATGGATCTTCCTTCCGCGCGCGTCTCGCTACTCACGCCGCCGACCTCATCGGAGGAGGAAGTCGACAACCGGGTCGGCGGCGGTGTCTCTTCCTTCGGGGGAGCATCCACGCACTCCGTCTCGGACTCCACGGTCGTGGTAGCGACAGAAGCGGCATCGGCAGACGCCGGAAGCGGGGGCAAGGGCGCATCGGAGTCAATCGGAGACACCCTGCCGGGAGAAAGCATTCGGCGGGGACCGATGAGCCCCAGCCCCATCTTGGAGCTCGGGGAGGGCGAGCTCTGGAAGGAGGCGGCATACGCGGGCTTGGGGGCCTTGAAGCGGGGTTGATGGCGGTGACGGGTGCAGCGCGCGGCGGAGCCGCCCCGGATCTCGGGACTCCCCGGCACGAGGCCAAAGGAGCAGCACCAGGGCCGGCGGAGGGCCGGCTTTTTCCGGCCGTGGGGGGTTCTGCGGATGCCGGCGTCCACCATTGCCAATGCCAGGAATGGAGCAGAAAGAGAGGGATCGGACGAGCAGGCAGCGGCCGATCAGCGGCGAGGTCTCTTCCGGCGCATCGGGCGGAGCGCGGGAGGTTCGGGCCGACGGGGAGCGGCCGCCCGCCGCCTGCCTGCCCTGCTTCCCTCTTCGCTGCGAGGCGTTCGATTTGTGTGGTAGACAGACTGGTAGGTAAGAATCGGGATTCCGATGGCGATGGGCTTGCGGGAGCTGTGGGGCCCACGTGGTCTGGTGTCGTGGCGCTCCCTGGATGGTTGCTGGCGGTCAATGTACGACCGGTGACGCAACCGTCGGCTGTGCCTCGGCGGACGAGACCGAGCGGGCCCGTCAACAGGAGGGCAGCCTGGGCCGCTTTGTCGTCTTCGCGTTTTGGGCCTCAAAATAGCTGAGGCACCAGATCTTGGGTAACAACGGACATGAAGTCGTCAAAAAGGCCCAAAAGGTGTAGAGGCAGACGGTTTTTATATCAGAGAGAGATGGGATGCAGACGAGTACGCTCGGTAGCATACGGTCCCAGTTAGACACCCTTATTTTACGTGACCTTGAATTCGATGCGAACTTATTGATAAATTCAAAATAAATCAAAAGTTGTTCGTGAAATAGTAACTTTAGCTCCTTCATAAATTTTGATTTGAATTAAATTTTTTTATTTTTACTTATAATCAATAATTATTAATTTTATACTTTAATTATTAAAATAAATATTTAATTAAATATTTAATAGAGTTACTAACAAATTTATTTTTTTATCGTAATAACCTACTTGAATATCCAACCTTGCTATTTGGATCCATGCCAACCCTTTATCAAGTTTTGGGGCCATTTATCATCACATGAAGGAAATATTTTTCTACCAACATGTTTTTCGTCATATATAAAATATGTTAACAAAGATATTTTCCGATCGTGACTAAAATATCTGCTTACAAATCAACTGAAAGATCAGTTCTCTTTTTTTTTTTTACTTGTGCTCTCTCATTTTTTTTCTTATATATGATCCTTGTCGTGTGAGATTTTATTTTCTCTAAATTTGATAATTCCGTGTTGAGAGGCACTGGAATATATGAGAGAGAGAGAGAGAGATTTAAATAGTAAATGAAAGGTGCAATAGATATTTTATACTAAGTTTAAATTTTTCTAAGGATTAAATATTTGTGAATAAATAGACTATCTGATTCAAACCTTTAAAACTATGACTAATACCTTGTGTGGTAACACTATTAGACACATCTATCACTATCAATTTTAAAATTAATATTGATGGTAATCATTTAGAGATGTTTGACTAATAGTATCAAGTTTGAAATTTGTAGTGCAACCAACACATGTTATGTAATAAAAGTGTTGATTTGTATTAGTTCTGATATTGATACTCCATCTTCTAGAAATATCAATATCAATATTAATATAAATATCATTTTAATACTCTAACCAAACAGGTCATAAAGTAGACACTTTCTTAGATCAATTCTTTGAATGTCCATGATAATAGACTATTCTAACACATTCTCGTACGCAAGTCAATTCTTAACTCTATCACGTGGATCAAAAACAGTGATACTCATATATAAACTCAGATTCTACCATAAGCTCTAATACTATGTTACATAAATAACCATCTAACTTAAAATTTTAAGACTACGATTAGCAAGGGTGCAAACGAGCCGAGTCAAGTCAAGTAACATGTTCAACTTGACTCGTTTATTTTATATAAGTTCGAATTTGAACTCGAGTTTTAACAAATATGTTGAACCCTTGTTTAAACTTGATTCATTTTTAATTGAGCCGAGTTGAGTTTGAACTCGAGTAGTAGTTGAACTAAAATTCAATTCATATTTAAATTAAGATATGTATAAACTCATTTATAAAACTCAAAATCAATAAAAAAATTTTGTGAAACCCTGATAATTAGAGTATGCACTTTCTTATATTTGAATCAACTCTTTAAATATTATGAACACGATACTATTCTAACAAATACTTAATGGAATCTTCAGATAGATCCTAAGTTTTATTTTATAAATTAAATTTGTTCAAATAAAAAGTTATACAGTTCATAAAGTGAAATCAAATTGCACTACTTGTTACAAAATTATATTTTTTTTTAAAAACTACCATGCATTGAAACCCCTAAGTTTTGTTACTCCCTTAGTGCCTAATATAAGAAATAAACCTGATTTATCTCTTAGAATTTGAGATAAATCAAATTAATTCAATAATTAATCTTGTACGTTTGACAAAAGATTAATGCTCTGTGTAATACCCCGGTATTTAAAAAAAATTAAAAATTAATTAGGTTAATAAAAATTTATTATTATTTTATTATTATTTTTATCTGCTCCTCCCCCTATTTATTCCCTTTTTTTCCTCCCCAGGAGAAACCCTCCCCGCGCCGCTTTCTTCCCCACGAGAAAACCCTACCTCTCCTTTCTTTTCTCCCCTCGGTTGCGCCGCCTGCGGCCCGCCTCCCCGCCTTCTCTTTTCCCGCGAGACGCCGCCCCGCCGTCCTCCGTTGACGTCGACCGCCCCCTCGAGTTCGCCGCCCGGTCGCGGTCTCGCCTCGCCCACGCGCTCGCCTCGGCCTCGGCTAGCCGAGTGACGCCGCCGCGTCCGCCTCGGCCGTGCGCGACCGCGTCCTGCCGGCCGACCCGACCTCGAGCTCGCCACCCGCCCGCGCGTCGGCCCGCCCTCGGTCGCCGTGCGCGTCGCCGCCCGCCGCGGTGACGCATCACCACCACCTCGTACCGCCTCGGTCTTCCCGCGCGCCCGCCCGCCGCCAAGCGCCGTTGACCCCCGCCGCGTTGACGACCGTCCGCCACCGCCACCTCACCGCGAGCGCCGCCGCCGTCGGCGCGACCCGCCCCGTGGACCGCCCTGCGCCGCCTGCGCCACCCGCGCCCGCGCGCGGTGCCATGGTGCGCCGCGGTGCGCCGCCCCTTCTCCCCTCCGCGGTATACCTCCTCTCTCCTCTCTCCTATCGCCCTTTATCCTATCATCTTCTATTAAAATCCCTAATTTATTATTCTTCTTCCTCCGGCAGTTTTGAAACCACCTACCCGGCTCGGTTTTCCGTCGCCGACGCAACCGCGGCAGTCTCGTCGCCAAATTCAATTTCCTTGGAACTCCGTGTGCCGTTCGCCGTTGCCGTCAAGGTAGGCGTCTCGGCTATTCTTAGCACTCTAATATTTTTATTAAACCGTAATAATCATGCTTAGATCACCAGGATTAGAAGATTGTGATTAATGGGCTGTTTTGGATTTATTAGCATGTTTAGTTAGAGTTAGATTAATTTGTCTAGACCGTGCATATTTAGATTAAATTAGCTATTCATGTATGTTGGTCATCATGATAGGTTATGTATGTTTAAATCTAGCTAGTTTAGTATGTACGCATCGCGATTAACCTTAATCATGTATATCTCGATTCGATAAAATGTACCGATGTAAGGTTTAGGCATAATGGTGGTAGAGTTTAGTTTATTTTCTTTTATTAGATAGATAGTTCCGTTTAAGCATGTGATTAATGTGTTTAGGTTGTAAATTGCATGATTCCATGTATATGCATTAGTTTGTGTTAATTGGTGTGGTATGCGAATATGTGCGTGCATAGAACCAAGGTGTTCATCTATGTATTTCATGTTTGATTGCCAATTTAATGTTCCCCTTTCGTTCGAGTTAATTATATGCTTGCATGGTGTGGAATGTGGTTAGTGCGGTGGTGCGCATTGTGGTTGTATGTACTTCACCGTACTAAATTAGTGGCCGTGGGCGTGGAGGTTAGTTGAATGCTGCGTCCTTCGATCCCGTATACCGCGATTCATCCTAAGTACTCCCCATATGTACTATGGGATTTAGTTACTATATGTTACTTATACTATATGGTAAATGCGGTGCTTGGTTTTGTGATGTGACCGTATTTATCCGATGGAGCGTGTTATTTACTTTCGGACGGGTGTACAGTTGTGTAGATTGGCGTAGATGGTATGTTATAGATGTGTCATTGGTTTTATGTCAGGTCTATGTGTTTTGGGCATACCTAGAGTAGTCTAAGGTGTAGGTTATGTTGGTTTTTAATGCATTTGGAGTCAAGTCATCATATGGGGTAGTAGAATGATCTTGTAATCAATTAATTAAAGATATATAATTAGTTAAGAGCTATGTATTAAATCTGATTTGTAGGTTTATGTATAGTATACCACTAGAATTGTTATTATAATGGGGTAGTTCGGGTGTAAGTCCTACTGAGTCTGTTGTGACTCACCCCTTCCGTTGTTAATATTTTCAGGAGTGCAGGTTTAGCGTAGCAGAAGCGTAGTGGTGTTTTGGAGTCCGAGGAGCTAGTGATTCAATTGTTCAATGTTAGTATTTAATTTGTTTAGATAAGTGTTTGTTTATGGTGTTATTAAGTTGTAAAGTTTGGAATTATTTAATTGGATTGTGAATTTTGGTATTATTTGGTTCCAGACCGATATCCTTTCCCGTTACGTCGCCGGATTATCTTCCGCTGTGCATGTTAAAAATCCGGGTCGTGACACTCTGTTTGGTAACATTATTAGGTACCTTTATCACTATCAATTTTAAAATTAATATTGATAGGAACCATAAAGAGGTGTTTGGTTAACTGTATTAATTTTGAAATTTACAGTACAAACAAAGCATATTATGCAATATTACAGTACAAACTTGCATTACTTTATGGCCTGTTTGGTTAGAGTATCAAAAATGATATTATATTAGTATTGATATTGATATTTTTAGAAGATGGAGTATCAATATCAAAATTGATATAAGTTGACACTTGTATTACATAACATGTGTTGTTTGCACTACAAATTTCAAAATTGATATTATTAACCAAACACCTCAAGATGATTACCAACAATATCAATTTTAAATTTAATAGTGATAGAAGTGTCTAATAGTGTTATCAAACAGGATATTAGATATTGATACTCCAGTATTTGAAAATATTAATATCAATATTGATATAGTACCAAAAATGAAACTCTAACCAAACCGAGCATAACCTAAGAATAAATCTGATTTATTTTTTAAATAATTTTACACTAAAGAGACCCTCACGTGGCCTTGATTTATAACTCTGACAAAATATCCCAAGACTTAATTTCATCTCTAATTTTTCCTGTGAAACATAAAATTTGAATTATTAATCTCTAAAAATACAAAATTACATTGAACAATTTAAAATTAAGTGATTTATATTTACCAAAGATTCTAATAACTAGTTTAACTTTGATTCAAAAGTTAATGTCCTGCTTGATAACATTACTAAACATCTCTAGCACTATTAATTTTAAAATTGATATCGATAATAATCACTTTGAAGTGTTTGGTTAATAATATCAATTTTAAAATTTACCGTGCAAACAACATATATTATGTAATACAAATGTCAACTCGTATCAATTTTGATATTAATATTTCATATTGTAAAATTATCAATATCAATATTAATATAATATCATTTTTGTTACTCTAAGCAAACGGATCATAAAACATCAAACAACCCAAAACAAATTGGGCCATAGTTCATAGTGTGGTTTGGTTTAAATTTGAAAATCTTTTACAAATCAAACATATCTCTCTAAATGAATCAAATCATACCAAGGTCAAGCAGTATTTTATCAAGATATGATGTATATAAACACATATACACCCATATATATATAATTTCATTTGCTTTGGTTTAAGGCTATACTATTGTGCCAAAGTTTAGCATATACCTTTATACGCCCGATTAAATTTACATAAAAACTCTTAACATATTCACTTTTGCAAGAAAATACTTATCAATATACCTTTTTTAAAATAACTATCCAACATTTGCCGGTTTAATTTGATCTGACCGACCTCAGAGATAAATCGAACCGACCGGTATTTCGGGTCTAAACAGAGAACATTGATAAACTGACCTCGGACTCTTCAGCTGCAAGCGATCAAGCCTTTCTTGAAGAGAGACACAAGAGAGAGCTGCCGCGATCATACACGAGCGAAGAAGACAGAACAGCCCGGCGAGGAGAAGACGAACGACAGCCGACGGCGGACTGCTGCGAAGACCGACGAGGAAAGGGACCGCCGCCAACCCCGCCGGCGCCGCCAGCCGGTTGGCTACGCCGCCACTTGCCCCGGCGGCGGCGGAGCCTTCTCCTCCTGCGCCGCCGCCGCCGCCTCCGCTTTCACGGCACCGTTTCGTGCCGCGTTGTTCTGCCGGGGCTTGGCGCTGCCCATCTCCATGGCGTCCGCCTTGGCACGATCCTCCTCCTCCGCCGCCGCCGCCGCCGCGGATCGCCGGGAGGCTTTGCTGTCTCTGTAGATGGCGTACAGGATGAGCTGCATCGCTCCGAGGCCGCAGCCGAAGCCGTTCGGCACCTGCAGGACAATTGCATTCCAGTCCTCGTCAGGGTTCATTATTGCGGGAGACGGAACGGGGCCACTTGCAAAGATGTCCTTCCCGCGGGACCACGCTACGTGGAGAGATCCTGCACCGCCGACGTTTAATCGGACGGTGCGCGGCGGCCTCGTCACGTCAGAGGTCCCGGTCCGGGTCAGGGTCCAGCCTCAGCCCCATGTGAGTGTACAGGGCCAGAGGTCGCTGTCTCTTCGCGGTTCACGGGACACCCTCGACGAGAGGATTCCCGAGGATACGTTTTTGCACAAAAGTCCTCGAGGTTTACGGGTAAGAGTTGATTTGTACGGGGATGTTTCCAGAAAAAAAGGTGCTCCCGGAAGGAGCCGGATTCGACGGCGGAGCTGCGCGTATCCGATTTTTCTGATTCCCACGAAAATTAAAGTATTCGAATTTTAATTTTGATCGTTCCGAGATTATTATGTTTGGATCGATTTTACTATTCAAAACTGAATTCTATAATTTTAAAAATATATGTTATGTATCAATTTTTTGTTTAAAATAATTTATTAGTAAAGATATAGTTGTTAAAATTCGATATAATCTCTTGAGAACTTTGATAATTTATTATTTTCATCAGTATATACATTATGTTTTGTAATTTATTTAATTCAACTTTAATTATCCGATATTCTTGATATTACATTCGATTCAATCAAATTTAATTTTTTTTTCAAATCGAACCAAATCAAAACCAATAAGTTCAAATCTATTTTGAATCAATTTCATTCAGTTTAAAATAAAAAATAAGTTCCACATTTATATATGTATTAATATAACATAAATGTTATCTTATTAGTAATAAATCATATTTTCATAGTATTTTAAGCCCCCTGCCGAATCTGCCTTTTGCTTTCGAGGTGATGGGCCCCTGCGTCTACCCGACGACGGCCGGCACCGCCGCCGGCGGGACGGCAGCCGTCCCGTGCGGAGGAGGTCACTGCACGGAGATTGCTCCAATCTGACAACCGACACGGGGGAACGAGAGGGTTAGGCGGTGGTCGGCCTCGGGTTGGGAGCGGTAGGCCCCTGCGGCCGCGAGCCACCGCCGGCCGCCATGTTCATCCGTGAAGGCGGTGTCTGCTTCTCCGCTGCGCCGGACGGGACGGCCCGACGGCTGGCGATACTTGGCCGTATGCTTCTTCGGCGGATGCCGACGGCGAAGTTGTCGATTCCCGGCGCATGCTGTGGGGTTCGGTTCTACTGTGCAGCGGAATGGGGGCGGACAGGGTGCAGCGATGGCCTTACCGCGATGAAGGGGTCGTGCCCCAGGAGGCCGAAGACGAACCACGAGGTGCCGCACAGGAAGACGAAGAGCGACAGGAGGAAGGGCATGAACTCGACGCTCTTCGTCCGGATCACGAGCCTCTGCACGGAACCAGCGACGTTCTAACGTTCCACGGAGGCGCGGCCGGCCGGCAAACCGGAAACGCAGCGGCAGAGATAAGGGAGACGGAGAAACCTCACCATGATGGAGAGCGGGGAGGCGTACATGCAGATGGAGAAGATGGTGGCGGCGAAGCCGCAGAGGAGCTTCCGCTTCTGGCCGTGCAGCACCAGCACCGACACGAGCGCCACCGCGGCGAACACCGTCAGGACGAGGAGGAGGAGGGCGGCCATCCGGACCTTCCCCTTCTTGGGGGCGTAGAAGATGAAGATACCGACGTAGATCGCCTCCAGAACCGCTCCCGTGCCGTTGATCGTGTAGACCAGCATGTTGTTCGGCGAGACGAAGGGCATCCCGTACCTGCGATTCAGTTCCCATGTATATGCACAACAGAAGATCACCAGAAAATGTCGAGGATTCAAAAAATAGAACTTTTCAGCGCGATTAATTAACAGTAAAATTTGAGGGCTTCAAAATATGAAGAAGAACTGATCAATCTAAAGCTAGAAACATGGGAGATGAAGGCTAGAAGGAAGCATGGTAGTTTCTCCGCAAAATTATCAGAAGACAGTATTTATATATTGTAGTTTTTAGCTGGTATCTATCTAGCTGTTGTTTTGGACAAACTAATCTATCAGTCATGATAATCATCATCGTTGAGAGTTATTAATCATGTCCTCTTGCTTTGTAGATCTTGAAGGCTGCGGGCATACCAAGCGGACAGGAGGCAGTTGAGCAAGGTCATGTTGTAGGGGATGCCGGAGAATTCTTCCGTCGATTTCTTCTTTATGATTCTTCGAAATGTCACCCTGTAATTCAGAAACCTCACAAGAGGAGACCCTAGTTAGTTGCAAGGGAAGTGAAAAGGAAAAAAAATCACTCGGTTTAAGATCTCATGGTTGTAATTCTAGAACACACAAGAGGTATAATAATGATGATGACGATGATAATCCTTGTTATATGGTTGCAGGAACAGTGGAAAAAAATTACTCTTTTAAGATCACATGATTCTAATCCTTTCTAGTCGCAGGAAATTAAAAGTGAAAAAAAATCAGTTATTTTAGGATCTCATGATAGTGATTCAAGAACCCGAAAGAGGTAACCCTAGTCCGTCGCAAGAGAAGTGGGAAAAAAATCACCCATTTTAAGATCTCACGATAGTTTTCTTTGCGCTCTTCCGCGCGCTAGCTCGGCAGATGGGCAGTAGAGAGAAAAGCAAGGACGAAGAAGGGGAAGCAGAACAGAAGAAAGAAACCACACGATCCAGACGTATGCGCTTACATGGGTGAAAGGAAGAGGAAGAGCCCAGTCGCGTTCCCTGTTGCAGCAAAAAGACTGAAAATCAATACACACATATATTTATATATATGCCTATTCTCAGAGCTGTACTGGAAGCAGAAACCCATAACATCTACGAAGAGAAGAACCAGATGAGTCCGGGAAGAATCTACGCACCGAACATGCCGAATATGAAATGCAGGACATGGTGGACGTTCATGGTTTCTCTTCTGCCGCTCAAGAACAACGGGCAGCCTAGCTTCTCGGCTTCTAACCTTCAGCAGAGGGCAGTGAGCGCTCGGTCGAAGTATACCTCTGGGCATATATATATAGGACAAGAGGAGGACAGAGGGATTTCGCCCTATCTTCGTCCTTATCCGAATCATTGGTAAACTCAAATTTCTTCACCTTCTTGGTCACAGTATTTATATATTTTTTCTTAATTATCAGGTCAATATATATAAATGATATATCACTGTATCGGGCTCTATTTAGCTTCATCTGCTTCTTTCCTTCTGCTGTCCCCCTCTGCGAGCAGTATCCGCCTGTGCTTCAGCCGCATTGACTCGCGAAGCTCCAAACGGTACGTGGAGATGGACGGAGCTTCGCGCCTGGCAATGCCCGGACCAAGACGACGCAGGGGCAATAAATAGGAGGAGCCTGTTCTTGTCTGGTGGCGCTTCCGTTTCGGCGGGTCGGCGACCCATCGCCGCCGGTAGACGGTGGTTCCGAGGTGGAAAGGTGGGGGCGAGCGGGACGTCGCTGGGTCCGGCGAGAACGAGCTCTCCGATGTGAAAGGGGCCGCGCCGGAAGCTCTCCCGATCGAAGAAGGTGTCTATGGCCACAGCTATCGTTGCCATTTCCGAGCTCCGTGAGCACCGGTTGAAGACGACGACGACGAGGAAGAGGAGGAGGAGCTGCGCGACGAGAACGGCGGTGGAAATGCTGCTTCTGGGCGTCGGGTTTTACCGTCGAGCTTCTTCTTCGTCTTCCTAAAGTTCGGCCAGTAGCAGAGAGGGGAAGTCAAAGTCAAAGCGCGGGGCCGAATGCTTTTGAGCTTTATTGCCGCCGAGAAAACAGAAATGCGAAGAAAATATGAAAATAAAATTTAAATCAAATAATAAAGGGCCTCAGGGTGTGTTTGATTGGGATTATAGAGAAAGACTTAAAAATTATTATTTTTAATCTCTTTTCACTTTTCAAAATTTTAAGTTATAGGATGTTTGACAATACTGTAATGTAATTTTTAATAATTTTTAAAAGTTGAGAGTGAAGATAATATACGGGTTTATCTTACGCTAACACTGTTTTATAAAAAAAAATTATGAACCCAGTTATTACAATTCAAAAGTCAAAAAGGAAATCAGACAAGTTTGGATGGGATTGCATGAAGATAGCTATTTTCACTGATTAAATCTCTTTTTTTAATGCTCTCATACGAATCGCCTTAATTGATTGTAGCATATTAGAATAAAGAATAAATTCTTGAAGCAGAATATATTCATTCCATCATGCAGGCCAAACACTCTCTGTTAACAAATTTTCCAATAAAATATATTTCTACACTAACTATAATTTTATCATGCAACAAAAAATATTGCACTTCTTTAAAAACATTTAAACTCAGATCATTACAATTCAAAAGTAAACGAAAATGAGACAAGTTAATTTGAATCGGATTAATTCTGCGGTGCCATATATTTTAATGATTTAAATCCCTTTAATAATTTACAAGGAATGATTAATTTCTATTTCAATGCCCATGATTTAACTCGGTTAATTTACATTGCTAGTTTATGGGGTATTTGGTTGCATTATAATCGACGTTTTTATTTTGATTTTTTAAAATTATAAGAAATTTTTTTAAAAGAGATGTTTGACGAGGATGATAATTTTATGTTTTGAAAATAATTTTTTCCTTAGACAAAACAAAATCTCATCTTTTTCTTATCTCGTGGTTTCTTATTTTATTTGATCATATATATAGTTACTGTTTTTTGGTTATCGTATTTTTCCAAACATGATAATTTTAAGTTATGAGTTAATTTATTTTTTTAATATAATTTTTTATCATGAAAACATACGAAGAAAATTGTCACGCAACCAAAACCCCGTGAACCTTCAATTTTCTTAATATAAAAGAATGAGACCGGATCCCCTCGTGTGGGCACCTGAGGGGGTCCGGTCAGCCCCCTCACATTGGGGCTGACAAGATGGTGATTTGACCCCCTCAAATCACCATCTTTTCATTGTTTTGTCATCCCCAATGTGAGAGGGGTTGACCGGACCCCTCAGGTGCCCACCCGAGGGGATCCGGCCTCTAAAAGAATATTCTGTTACGCCCGTCTCTCTCTCTCTATCTCTCCCCCCCCCTCTCGAACTTCCCCTCGGCGGATAAATCCTCTTGCACGCAGTTGCATCTCCCGATCAGACGACCGGATAACCTTCCTCGAATATGGTACATGACGTGAGCGACGGATGACCTTCCTCCGCCTTCCGCCGGAGAACGTTCGGCCGCCGCCGCCGGGACCGGATCCTCTGTGCACTACGGTGTGCACCTCAATGCACACCACTTCAATAATCTATCTTATATTACACTCAAAATAATTATTTTTAATATTTTTAAAATTATGAATATAAATAAATATCATCTAATATTATATTTTATATAAATTAATATCAAAAATATTTTTTACATATTTATTTGAATTAAATACATAATTAACTTATTACAAAGTATAAATGTTAAAAATATTTGATAATATTATATTTGTATTGATATATAATCTTTGTTTATATTCATAATTTTAAAAATATTAAAAATAATTATTTTGAGTGTAATATAAGATAGATTATTGAAGTGGTGTGCATTGAGGTGCACACCGTAGTGCACAGATGATCCGGTCCCGCCGCCGCGGCGGGGAGCTGGTTTTGTGCGTGGCGAGACGCGAGCGACGCAGAACCTTCCACCGCCGTCCGCCGGAGGACGTTCGGCCGCCGCCGCCGCGGGAAGCTGGTTTTGTGCGTGGCGAGACGCGAGCGACGCAGAACCTTCCACCGCCGTCCGCCGGAGGACGTTCGGCCGCCGCCGCCGGAAGCTGGTCGGCGCGTGGCGCGAGCATCCTCCGGGAAGGACGCCGGTGGCATGGACGCCGCCTGGGCAGTGGGCGGCGCGTGCTTCGGATCAGAACAAAGCCTGCGTCCGAGCCTACGAACGTCGAACAAGGTGCCACGTGGCAGACGCAAGGCCGTTCGTGAATGCCGTGTCCCGTATCCAGCCAGACTTCGGATAGGCTCGACGTAGATTTACGGCGCCGACCATTATCCTAACTAGGGGTGTTCATGTAAAACCGGTAAACCGGTAAACCGAACCGAACCGAACCGAATCGTTCGGTTCGGTTCGGTTTGATAGCCTATGCATTCGGTTTTTTGAACCGAACCGAACCGATAATTTCTTATCGGTTCGGTTCGGTTCGGCACCTCCCCAAACCGAACCGAACCGGTAAACCGGTTGACCCGGTTTGATAAAGTTTGACCCACTTTATTTATATATTATATTACATTTTAATACATATTATATCAATTTTAAATATATATTAGTATAAATTTAAGTTAATTAGTATAAAGATAAAATTATATATTATAAATAAAATATTAATCTTTATATTAATCTTAAATAATTATTATAATGCATATTTATTTTATTTCTATTTTTATTTATTTAAATATACATTAAACCGATGAACCGAACCGAACCGAACCGAACCGAACCACAATCGGTTCAGGGCTCACAGAATCGGTTCGGTTCGGTTCGGTTTGCCTTATCGGTTCGGTTTCGGTTTGGAAAAAAATGGGCCAAATCGAACCGAACCGAACCGTTTACACCCCTAATCCTAACTCGGATAGACTCAGAGTTAATAAAATATCGATAATAATTTAATATTTTTTTGATAACAAATTAATGATTTAGTAAATTGTTATTGATCCGCTATCGATATTTTACTAATTCGTTACTAAACTTAATACAACTCATTATCAATATACATCAAGTTAGTAAAGTACTAATAATGGTTCAACTTTTTTTTGATAGCGAATTAGTGAGTCGTTGATGAATCGTTGTGGATGCTTTACTAACTCGTTTTATTGAACTTAATTTAACTCTTTATCGACGGATAGCAAATTAGTAAGATGCGGTAATAGTTTAATCTTTTTCGGTAGTGATACATTGAAGTATTATTAAACCGTTACTTATATGGCCTAGGGTCATGGCCACTGTTTAGTGAAAACTTAAGTTGTTCCTTCCACTCAGAGAACTGAGATAATTCAAACTCATCCAACATGTTACACAACTTTTTTGGTTATTTTATTTTATAAAAGTTACAACTTTAATACAACTATACTTTATGTTTGTTTCGTTATTTCATTAAGGGTACGTTTGGTCCAGTGTAAAACAGAAAACTATGAAATTCTTTTACATAGGAACATATTTTCAAGGAAAATAATTTACAGGTGTCTTATTTGGTTCTCCCGAAAACAGTTTTCAGAAAATAAAATAATTTATTTGTCAAATTCTTTAAAAAATTTCAAATAATTTTGAACCTCTCAACTCAAAAATTTCAAAAAATTCTTGTTATTATTTTCTATTCTTAAAATAATGGATATCTTAATATAATAAATTTTATAATGGTTTTATTTAAAATTATAGAAATTTTCATATCAAAAATCATAATTTTAGTTCAACTATGTTTTCAGAAATTTTAAATTTCTTAAAATTTTAAAAGAATATTTTTAAAAGAATAATTTAATACACATAAAATATATGTAAAATGTCATTGTTCAATTTCAAAGAGTAGCCGTACGTGTCCAATGTAACCTCCGGAAAACGGCGTCCGAGAAAATTCTGCAGATGCCAACTTCGGGAGTTCAAGGGAGTCAACGGAGTTTCTTTTTCATGGACCATCATTTTACGGGGAGCCAAATAAACACAATACAAAATAAATCGGGAAAACTTACCCCGGCAGCCCATTTTACGGGTAAACAAACGTACCCTAAGCCCCGCTCAAACTGGAATTCTAACATTAACTTGTCTCTGGTTCAATTCACATTTGAGTTGAAATTAGATATAAATTTATTTATACAATTTAAAATTGGTACAAATTTATTTGTGAATTTTTTATAAAATTTAAATCAAATTTTGTTATTGAGCTTGAGTGTTTGGGTTCATTTGCACCGCTATACCATCAAATAGGCATCATTCGCTTCCAACTCCCCATAAAAATATTTAGTAGGAGAGAAGTGATTATAATACTTAATTTTTGACATGAATGAAATTTCAACAAAATGGGTCAGAACATAGTAAAGGACCCACTTTTAGTCTCATTTTTAAATAATTATTTACTTTTTTCTGTCTTCGTGGAGAAAGCTAGTTGGTGGTGTTGAGTTAGAATAACGGAGCAAGTTTGTATATATGGACTTCATAAAATCTAAACAATATTAGATGAATATATTTGAAAGGACACGAATGGAAATACTGATACGTAAAAAGCCCGATATTAATGTATCATCTTTCAAGTTGGGGATAAATCTGATTTATCCCCTAAAATTTGAGGATAAATCAAGTTTATCCTTAAGTTATCTCAATGCCAAACAGTCCCAGGACATGTTTGGCATGGCCGATTTGGACTCTATATATGATGATCTATGTGCTTTGATACCAGGTTAAATAAACAGATCATTCAACTCAAAATCTTGTGGTTATTAATAGATCAGTACGCACATTTTTATAGTTTTAACTATTTCTTTTCATGTCTCACTCTTCCAGCAATACTATCTACCTACTAAATTAGCTACGTCAAGATATATAATTGCATTACTGTGTTCTAAAAATGAGAAATTCAAAGCATATATATATATTATGTTATCTCAGAATCGGACGTCACATTGCTTCCCTTTAGCTCCTTGTTAAAAACTAGTGGTGCAAGTCGTGCGATAAATATTTTTATCATATTTGCTTGCTATATTTTATTAGTTTATTGGTTTCTCTAGTTCTTGGGATACAAAATGTCACGACCCGGATTTTTAATATGCACAGCGGAAGATAATCCGGCGACGTAACGGGGAAGAATATCGGTCTGGAACCAATTAAGACCCAAATCACAATCCAAATAAACGATTCCAATAATTCTATCTAATTAACACTATGAAATTACAATCTAAATAATACCAACACTGAACAAGTACTCCACTAGCTCCTCGGACTCCAAAACACCACTACGCTTCTGCTGCGCTAAACCTGCACTCCTGAAAATATTAACAACGGAAGGGGTGAGTCACAACAGACTCAGTAGGACTTACACCCGAACTACCCCACTATAATAATGATTCTAGTGGTATTCTATACATAATAAACCTACAAATCAGATTTAATACATAGGGTGTAAACTAATTATATATCTTCCATTAAATGATTACATGATCATTCTACTACCCCATATGATAACCAGACTCTATATGCATGAAAACCAACATATCCTACACATTAGACTACTCTAGGTATACTCATAACACACCTAACCTGACATACAACCAATGATACATCTAGAACACTAACATCTATGCCAAAACACACAACTAGACACCTGTCTGAGTAAATACCATGCTCCATCTGATAAATGTAGTCACATCACAAAACTAGCACCAGATTTACCATATAGTAGGAAGTAACATATAGTAAGCTAAATCTCATAGTACCCCATAGGCAGGGGAGTACTTAAGATAAACCGCGGTATCCGGGATCGACGGATGCTCTGGACTTTTCTAATTCATCTGCTGCCCACATGACCGAATTATAGTCTGGTGAAGTACATTTCCATCACAATGCAGCTCACTGCACTAACCACATTCCACACCATGCAAGCATATAATTAACTCAGACAGTAAACATGAACATTTAATTGGCAAATCAAACATGAAATACATAGATGCACACTCATGGTTCTATGCACCCCATATTTGCATACCACACCATAATCTAGCATAAACAAGAACCCGCCTATCATATGATGCATCTAAATAGGATCATGCAAGCTACAACCTAAACACCTCAATTACATACTTAAACAGACTATCTATCACATAAAAGAAAATAAACTAAACTCTACCACCACTATGCCTATACTTTACATCGGCTTTTTATCAAATCGGGATATACATGTTAAAGATTATCGCGATGCAATCATCTAAACTAACTAGGTTAAAACATATAAAAACCTATCATGCCGACTAACGTACATGGATAATTAAATCAACCTAACCATGCATAATTGAACAAGCTAATCTAACTCTATTTAATCATGCTAATAAAACAAAAACAACCCACTAATTAAATCATTCTAATCATAGTGATCTAAATATATTTTAACGGTTTAATCGATCATATAAAGATGCTAAGAATAGCCGAGACGCCTACCTTGACGGCGACGGCGAACGGCGCACAGAATTCCAAGGAAATTGAATCAGGCGACGAAACTGCCGCGGTTGCGTCGGCGTCGAAAAACTGAGTCGGGTAGGTGGTTTCAAAACTGCCGGAGGAAGAAGAATAATAAATTAGGGATTTTGATAGAAGATAATAGGATAAAGGGCGATAGGAGAGGAGAGAGGATGTATACCGCGGAGGGGAGAGAGGCGGCGCACGGCAGCGGGCTGCACGGTGCAGGCGGGCGCACGCGGGCACACGGGCTGCGCGTCGCGAGGCGTCAACGAGGGGGGGGGGCAACGGCGCTTGGCGGCGGCGGCCGCGGGCGCGAGACGGCGCCGGCCGACGTGGCGGCCGCGGGCGGCGGTCGCGAGCACGCGCGGGCGCGCGGCGCCGGGCGGCGGGATGACGCGGCTGCGTCACCCGGGCGACGCGGGGGCCGAGGCGGCGACGTCGCGGCGGCCGAGGCGGTACGAGGTGGCGACGGCGGCCGGCGGCGGGAGGCGCGGCGGCGGTCGACGGTGACGCGGCCGTTGACGGGCACGCGGGCACGGGCGGCCGGGCGGCGGCGATCTCTCGCGGACACGCGGCGGCCGGGCGGCGCTGGCAGGGCGCGCGCGCGGGAAAGGGAACAGGCAGGGAGGCGGCTGGGCAGAGACGCGCGGAGGAAGAAGAAAAGGCAGGAGGGGGAAAAAGGCTGCGCATCCAGGAGGGTGAAAAATAGGGTTTTTCACAGAGGAGAAAAAGGGGGCGCCGCTGGGTGCGTACGGGGGAGGGTTTCGACGGGGGAGGAACCGAGGAAGGGATATAAATAGGGAAGGAGAGGAAGGAAATATAATAATAATAAATATTAACTAATTTAATTTTTTTTTAAAATACGGGGTATTACACAAAAAATCAGAAGTAATTGGCTGTATCGATCGATCTCATATATATATATATTTAACATTCTTTACTATAGTTATTTTTGTAAACATCAACCATATATATATATCTACGTGTCCAGATTGCACAGATTGATTTTCAAAATATATATCTAGATTATGATTAAAGTTCGTGTAAAAATTGATACATTTAGGACCTGTTTGGTATGAGGATAACCTAGGATAGACCTGGTTTATCTCCAATCCTCTGTTGGTGCACACTTAAAAATGAGTTTAACCTACATTAACTTAATACAGGTTATCCTCAAAATTAGGGATAAGTGTGGGGATAACTCATCCCTCTTATTACTCGGGCTAACTTGATCCCGAAATAATGTTTCGGGGATACGACGCACCGAGCTCCCCCGCTCTCTTCTGACCGAGCTCCCTCCCCCGCGGCGGCGATCTGATGGCGAAGCAGGAGAACATCGCCCCTAGGGTGGTCAGTAGCTGCCGTAGCTCTCGAGGTCCACCTTCTTGAGGTACGGCGCGCCGTCGACTGCCACCTTAACGAAGGTGCAGCTCTTCAACACATTTTTCCGGAATGACCTAACCAACGGCCATCCCACCACCGGCGCCTTGGAATCCCCCAACCAAAACACAGGACGAACATATGAACACGATCAGGAGTAGTAGAATTTAGAACCCACCATGGCAACCGCCGGGGAGAGGAAGGGTTTTCCCCTGAGTTCACTTAGCCGGCTTCGCCGCCGCCAAGAGTCAGACCAACGGTGTCGGAGAAACCCCTCTTCCTCTCGCTCTCTGTGGTGGATATGGCTATGGCGCCCGCGGGCCTCATCCCGCCCGCCCCCTCATCAAGAAGAGAGAGAAGTGTTACTATCTATCCCCCTCATCAAGATCACAGACAAGTCACACCAGACCTCCTGGTTGGGTTATACTCTGATATCATATGTAATGATTAATTGAATCAGTTGACTGACTCAACAATCGTGTTAATTAGTAACTTTTCCGTAAGGTCAATCATCATTGGCTTACTTTTAACAAAACACACTTAAATTCGAAGTTCTTTTAGCTCAACTTCCAAAAAATAGTTAATCAATGTTATCTGCTGATATAATCTCTTAACATATTCATGAATCAAAATATTACGGTAATTATCATTAATTTGAACACGTACGAACGCTATGTTGGAGTACATTAGCATCGTACCGATCGAGGTGAATACCGTACACCTCTCTCTAGCTTCTTCCTCTCTACACACTTATCTCTCTTCTTCCTCTCTACACATACATAAATGTATATATTTATATATCATGGTACCAATCAGGTGGTACATAATTACATCCTTGATTTAAATATTATCCGGAAAGAGATTCCCGTGTCCAGCGAGATGCTGCCATACATGCATCACGCATGCAATCAGCGTGGCGATCATCTTCTAATTATTGGGATAGATGGAGGGCCACGCGGATGCTTTGGCCCCAGCACGGCGCTGAGCGATGCGTATCGGCATCTCCTTCCCACCTTCGTCTCCATTCTCCATGCGCATATGCTGATCCACACTTAGCCGGTGCTTAATTCCCATGAGTGTCACGACCTGGCCTCCTCGTAAATTAAGAAAAAAAAATAGATATGTATACAGTGTATTTATAAGAGAGTTACAACAATAATCACTCTGGATTGTAGAGTCCGCCACCTCTGAGAGATGGTCATTATTGGTGGAAATCGAACTGGGACTCGATCTCTCGCTGTACGCATAAATAACGTGTCTCCGGGTCAACTGACCAAAGTGAACAAAAACAAAAAGATAATCACTCTGATTGTGACTCTCCGATCACTTGAGATGAACTGCACTTCGATGAGAGAGAGGGGGCCACCACAACTTCTCATTCATCTGACTCGTTGACTCGGTCAAGTTAGGTGAATGGGAAGAATCGGGAGCCATTAGGCCGGGTCCTATTTTTGGAGGTTATCATGTAAGGATATCGTATAAAAGTTGGCTGACCGCGGATGGTCAACCCCAAAAGGTTAAATTTAAACGGTTAATTAGTTCTGTTAGAATTGTTTTGGTTTGAACATGGATCATTTGGTTGTATTAGTTTAAATTTTTATTCTAATTTAGAGGTATTGACGATATTTATGTATTTTTTATGAAAAGAATAAAATTGTTTCAAGAACTTTTAACGATAAAACTAATAAAATTTATAAACACGTATGCTAAATTTTAATGGAATATAATTTAAAACAAACCAAATGAAATTGTACATTCAGTACGTATATACCTATACCATAACATGATTTGAACCTAGTCAAGTTAAATCAAAACGAATTAATTTGATTTGATTCAGTAGGTAGATTGATTTGGTTTAATTGGAAATTTCAAAAAATAAATAAATCAAAACGCCCCTGATCAACTCAATGAGCCGGTGAAATCAAATCAAAAAAAAGATATAAATTCGAACATATTTTTTACTTTCAAAAAAATTTAAAATGACTTTTATTTATAAATTAATATTTTAAATATATAAAACTATTTTACATTCAGCTCAGTTTAGGTAAAAAAAAACTCCCCAACCTGAATCAAGCTGACCCGTGAACATCACTAGATATGACCAACAATGCATATCCCTATGTGAACAGGAACAAAGAAAATGGTGCCTTATCAGAGTATTAGCAACTAATTGTTGATATTTGTTCAGAACTTGTTTGAATTTTTTTAACAAATACTAGGTTTTGTTTATTACAGTGTACAATATTAATCCAGTATAACATACATTATTCAAGTGTGTGTGTGTATATATATATATTATAATGTTTACTCACATACTAGGAGAGTATACAGACGCCTCATGCACTAAAGTCGTTTGGCACTTGATTTGGCTAAAATATCTAAAGTCTTAAATTTATCTCTAATCTCTATGGTAGAACATAAATCTTTGTTATCCACTTTCAAAAATGAAAAATTATAATGAACTACTTAAAATTAAACAGTTTTCAAGAGATTACTATTGTATTTAGACGTTTTCCTAAATGACCTAAATATTTGTCCTTGGACGGATTAAGAAGTTAGACATCAAATAAATCAAAATAAAATAAATGCAAATATGTAATATACATGCAGTCACACATCGCAACGTACTTATATATTCTTGGTACTATGTAATGCACTACTTCCTTGGTTGCACATTTTGTGTAATGCACTATTTCTTGCTTACATTTGCATAATATCTATATATATTACCTTTCGTCAAAATAAATGAAATACAATAATTTTTTTCTTGTCTTTTTTTTTTTGAAAAAAAATAGCACATCTATTGAGTACAAATATGATAATACAATAACAAGACAAAACGAGAAGTTCTTATTCTTGTCTATCCTTTAATTATCTAATTTCATGTGACTGTATTGAGTATGAATTGGAGGATCTATCTATGTATATGTGTATCTCTTAGCTTCACTTTTCCATCCGCTTAAAGACTCTTTCACACCCTAATGCCCTGCTTGGTTAGAGCTTCATTTTTGGTACTATATATATCAATATTGATATTAATATTTTTAAATGTTGGAGTATCAATATCAAAAGTAATACAAGTTGTCACTTGTATTATATAATATGATTTGTTTGCACTATACATTTTAAAATCGATGCAATTAATCAAACACCTCTTAATGATTCCTATCGATATCAATTTTAAAATTGATAATGATAGAGATACTTAATAATGTTACCAAACATGGCATGAACTTAGGTAGATCTAACTATTATAACATGCATGGTATATGACAGTGTCTTTTGTCGTTTTGGCCTTATAATAATGACACCACCCAAATAGCATGCACGGTATGATTTTTGTCTCGCAAGCTCATATAGATATATATTTTAACGAGAACAATTTCAAATACTTTTATTGTTTTTAATCTAGTTTTACGAAGAAGAAAAAAAATACTTGGCTACAATTGTAGTCACATATTGGCCAACACACGTCTTTTTCTTGTAGTGGTGGTCCAAGAAGAACCATCAGTTGCCTGCTCTCGAGACGCGCGGTTTGGTGGTTTGCATGTCTGAATTCTCCTCTTCCTTTTAAATCTGCGGTATTCATGCATGCATGTCGTCCTCAAACGCCCCTTCCGCACACGTACCCTAAAGATAGATAGATAGATAGATAGAGAGAGAGAGAGAGAGAGAGAGAGAGAGAGAGAGAGAGAGAGAGAGAGAGAGAGAGAACGTCGTCATCAACATCTCAACCCTCGATGCATGGCAATGGCAACCGCGTGGCAATGGCAGCCGCGTGTTAGGGTCGACGTGCGACTGGGATCGCCGGGAACGGAAACTAGAATGCTCTGGACCAGCTCTCTGAAGAAGAAAGAAGCCATACGGAGCGGGGAGCTGGTGAGAAGTAGACGTTGCAGAAACATTAGAGAAGAGTCTAGATATCTTATGGAGTGTTTGGTTGCATGATAATTTTTTGTACACTTTCATGATAAAAAATTGTATTAAAATAAAAAGTAAACCAACTCATGACATAAAATTATCATGTTTGGAGGGATGTGATTACAAAAAAGAGTAACCACCGCACATGACCAAATAAAGTGGGGGACCACAAGAAAAAAGAAAGAAGTGAGACCCTCTTTTTTTTTTAAGAAGAAAATCACTTTCAAAACATAAAATTGTCATGGTTGTCAAACACCTCTTTTAACAAGTTTTCTTACAATTTTTAAAAATTAAAATAAAAACCTCAATTATCATGCAACCAAACACCCCATTAGTCTTTCCGTGAATGGGAATAATCTCAATCTTCGATCAGAAATTATCACAATCTTCGAATGTATAAGTGACGATTATTGAACTGTTATCAAAAGGTGTAAATCGTTACCATCTGTAATAAATTGTATTAACTTCGGTAGTGAATTCGTAGGGCATCAATAACGATTGAGCTCTTTTTGTAATGAGTTAGTAAGGTTTAGCCCTTTTTGATAGTTGTTGGTAACGATTCACTAACACGTTACCTTGTTATTGAAAAGAGCTGAATCATTGCCATCGTCTTATTAACTCGCTATGAAAAGGAGTGAACCGTTACCAACGCCATACTAACACGTTACCGAACTTAATACAATTTGTTATTGATGATAACCGTTCAACCTTTTTCAATAACGGTTCACTAAACTATTACTAAACCATCATTTAAGTGGTCTGAGAATTCTGATCACTTCTAATTCAAGATTGAGATTGTTTTCTCTACCTAAAGACTGAGGTGATCCGTTCTCTTTAGAGAAAAGACAAAAAAACTGCCAAGGTTCAAATGAGGAGGTGTCCTCCTCCTCCTCCTCCTCCTCCTCCTCCTCATGGAGAGTAGCCACATCCAGTCGCGACCACCGTGCACCAATGAGGGATCGAACCCCCGCTCCTTGCTAGGAGTGTATGGCACAAGGAACATTTCTTCGTAACTCAAGTGTGTTATACAGGGAAATTAGAATTTAGAATAAGGTAAATAAATAATCAGTCAACTAGTTCAAACACTTCCCAGAGAGAAGAGCATTGTGACGACTATAAAGACCCACTAGCTGAAAAATAAAAAAACAAACTTTGTAGGATGCATGGAAACTTGTGATAAAATCTAAGACAACATAATTAAAGAAATAAAGTATTTATGTTGGGTGAGATATGATAAGAAAATGAGCGGATACCATGCATACCTAAAGCTGTGAGAGATCACGAAGAGGGAAAATAAATGAAGATCTCACTCTCACCTCATTATTTTGGAATTCTTTGGGCATGGTCTTGCTGACAATGAAGCACCACAGAGTTGCATGTAGGGGTGTGCACAATTAGGCTTGATCCTATTTCAGATTTTATTTTTTAAAATCGAATCAAACCAAACCAAGGTTTCAAATCGAACCGATCCAATTCAAATTCGTGTCGGTATAATTTGATTCTATTTGTAAAAAAATATTAAATATTCAAAACAAATGAATACACTAATTTTTAGTCATAATTAGTTAATGAAAATGTTATTTTGTTTATAAAACTATATAAACATTATTTTATCAATGATATAGTAATAATTTATTATATTTCAATTGAGTCAATTCATAGTTGGTTTGGTTATCTTTAGAAGAACTCTAAATTGGTTAAACCAAACCAACAGCTTAAATTCAGCCATACCGAATTAAACCGGCCGGTTCTGTTCACCTTTTGGCGGTTTGAATGGTTTAATGCACATCCCTACTTTCAAATTGGGCCAAGTAAGACTTCCAGCGAAAGATAGGGACTGTTTGAGAAGAATATTAGTTACAAATACCATACTATTTTGATATTAGTTACTATACAAGCTAATGATGATGTATCTACTAAAAATTTTTATTTTGCTGAGTTCAAATGAAACAGGCCATTAGGTATATATGTTGATCTAATGCCGGTTGTCGATAGCCAGCCCATGGATAGGGGTGTCAATGGGCCGGGCTTGTGCTGGCCCGGCCCAAGCCCACTTCAGCCCATATATATGAAGTCCAAGCCCAAGCCCACGTAGAAAGCCCAATGAATTAGAGTTGTGTAAATGGACTTCAGCCCGCCATAACCCGTTAGCCCAATGGGCTTGAGTTTGTAAAACAGCAGAAAATGCTACAAAATTCATAAAATCAATAAAATTGTGACAGTTTTAAGCATTCGTAAAATTTGAAAATTATAAAATTCAAAATCTATAAATTCAATAATTCTGAAAAGATATAATTTAAAAATTAGAAAAATTTACGATTTGAGAATTTCTGAAATTTGAAATTTTAAAAATACAAATGAAATATGAAAATTTTGGAAAACTTTGAATAGTAAAATCTGCATGAGTATAAAATTTTTTAGAAGATTAAATTATAAAATCTGAAAAAAAATATAGATATCAGAATATTCAAAGATTTCAAGATCCAAAATCTGCAAATTATGTAATTATGCAAAATATAGAATCTAAAAACAAAAATCAGAAAACCAAAAATCTATGAATTTGTGAATTGCCACGATCTAAGAAATCAAGAAGAAAATAAAATCTGAAAATTTTGAAAATTCAAAAATATTAAAAGTGCATAAATCTGAAAATTGATAGGAAATTCAATCATAAAATCTGAAAAGTTCTACGGAGAATTTTAAAAAAATTTAAAAAGGTCTATCAATTTGTGAATTGCCATAGTCTGAGAAGTAAAAAGAAAAAATACAGTCTGAAAATTTTGAAAACTCAGATTCTTAAAAGTGCATAAATATAAATTTTTTTAAAATATTTAATCATAAAATCTAAAAAATTCTAGGGATTGGATTATTCGGAGATTCTAAGGTCCAAAATTTGCAAATTATGTATTTTTTGAAAAATATAAAATCTAAAACACAAAAATCAGAAAAACCAAAAAATATTTGAATTTGTAAATGTCTATAATCTGAGAAATAAAAAATAAAATGAAAGCTGAAAAGTTTAAAACTCAAATTTCTTAAAAGTGCATAAATTTTTAAATTGCTAAGAAATTCAATAATAAAACCTAAAATTTTTTAAAAATATGAAAAGAAGATTTATATGATCACAAAATCTTAATTTGGTATGTAAAATCTTAAAATATCTAAAAATTTTAAGTGATTTCATATTAGCTGTTTGACTAGTTTTCATCTATTTGGTATCGTTTGATTTAGTTTGTGAGAAGAAATATTTGAAATCTTAATAAAGATATTTCTATCGCATTAATAAGTGAAGCACCAAGGTTACAGATCGATTTTGCTTGGTCATTTTGTTTTTATTTTTTATAAATAAATGGTATATGTTAAATCTGTATCGGCTCTAATTTTAGTGTGGTTTCAATTTCGTATAAAAAGTGGTTGGAAATTTAAATTGAACCGGTGTACAGCCGTACCACCGCAAGGCTCTTGCCAGATTTATTATTCATCATCTATTGAATTTGTTGTAGAAAAACATTAATACCAGTCGCAACGACAATATTTCTGCATGGTTAATTCTCTGAACACAACAGGTAAAAGAAAAAAAAAGTCTATGTTCACTCACGGGCTCACGGCTACTTGCAGCAGTGTCACAGTCCCCACGGATGCCCTTGTCTTGCACTCACGCATCATGTGCGGTGTTTCATGCGGGCTCGACGGGCCGAAGAGCATCAGGCCCGCCAGGCCCGCCTACCTGACGAAGATGGTAACCTGCTTATTTTTTAAGCCCAGTGACCATCTTTAGAGGGCCTGACCCAAGCCCGTGGCGGGCTTTTCGATGGGCTGACGGGTTTGGCCTGTCCACTTGACAGGCCTACCCATGGATGAGTCTAACTGGGTGAAACTGGATAGTCCAGAGGCCCAATCTGATGGGCATAACTTCCCCATTTGTCATTTAAAATCCGATTATTGGACATATACGTTAAATTTAAATAAATGTACCATTTTATATTTATAAATCCCATATGATATGGATAACAGTATGTCAGTATCTTTCTATATATTCTATATGTTGATATATATATATGGTGCTTTATATATTCTGATAACAGTATCAAGGGTTTAGTCGAGTTGCACATAAAGGTAAGAAAAACATATGGTGCTTTATATTTACCTGACATTTAACATAAAAATTTAATGGGAGTCCTACCCAAACATGCTATATATGTGCCTGGACAGGTCAAAAGTACGTGTGTGTGTGTGTATATTATCTTTTTTTCTTTCTATCTATCTCGGACTTGGCTGTTCTGAAATCTAGGCTGGGACCTGACCAATTTACATATATACTTGGACCTTTGCTACTTATGGGTCTGTTTAGTTAAAGTTTTAAATCTAATATAATATTACATTTGACACATTAGCACTACATTTTAGATGTATGCTATTTCATTCTGGTCTTCCTAAGAAATTTTGGGGAGAAGCATTACTCACGGCAAGTTATATACTGAATAGAATACCCACCAAGTATACCAATGTTGGGAAGCAATCCTCAGTGGGAAAGAGCGAGAAGATGAAGTTTTTGTGACGTTTAGGGACTCCGATGCGTACAACCGGGAACAGTCATTCTCCCGATTATTCCTTGTTTATAGACGTTTTCGCCTACACCTCCGTCCCAACCGCAACCGCCTCCATATACTCTCGAGATTTTTCAGGTTGTGATGCAGCACGATGCCTCTTGGGGTTGGCACCGTGCTCAGCGCAGCAACAATTTTATGGTACCTAACATCAAAATTAATAAGATATAGATAGCCAATACTTTACTCAGACAGTCCCTATATTCATGTGGGGATTTGGACCAGAGCCACCATGCTGCATCACAACCTGAAAAATCTCTACTAAGGTGCAGACATGTATGATCCACCTTATTCTGTTAACCGACTTAAAATTGTAGTCCTGAATTAGAGTAATCCGAACTTTTAAGTATAAGTATCTCTCTTGTCGGGTCAATATGACGTTATTTTAACTTACACATCATTCTTTGAAGTAGTGAATGGCGGAGACAAAGTGTTAGGATATGGACAAGACAGACTACATGAACAAAAACAAGATAAAACTATGAATGAAAAATTTCTCTACTCTGCCGATGGATCGTGCGCAACTCCTACTCCTGTGGGAGCAAAGGCAGAGTTTGCATCCCGTAGAGCCGGGGGTGGACCCAGCTCGATCCCTCGACGGCGAGAGCGGATCACCTCAGTCCCGGGGTGGAGGGAGAAATCTCAGTCCCCAATCAGAGGCGGCTACATACCCCCGTCACTTAAGTGAACCGGTTCGATGAACCGGACCGAACCGGGATCTGAAACTGAACCGATCCGGTTCACTTAAGTGACGGGGGTATGTGGCCACCTCTGATTGAGGACTGAGGCTTCTCCCTCCACCTCGGGACTGAGGTGATCTGCTCTCCTCGACGGCGCGCGCGTTGCACGTTTTTGGCCGTTGAGCGATGTGACCTAAAAAAAAAGAAAAAATTCCCCACACCTGTCTCATGTGATTTGATTGGGGGACGCTTACTATATATTCAAGTAATTTTCGTATTGAGACAAAGTAAATTGGGGACGTCGCAAATTAAATTAAATGGGTCGAATTAAAACCAATTTCCAACGAATATTCGTGTTGCATGCAACTATATTTTAACATAGGGGGGCACGGGCTGTCTAGGGTACATGGTGGGTCCCGTCCCACGTGGATACGTCCGGAGAGCCCACGTGGATCAAAAAACCGGTCAAACATCTATTAGATAAGCTGGCGTTGACATTCTACTTCTGCGAAGCTGTTCGGTGTCTTCCGGCCTCCGCGGGGTATTCAAAATCTCTGAGGATATCCGGCCGCGGAGTAGGGTTTGGCCTGCAGCCGCGCGACTCCGAGCTGCCCCTGCATGCCGTCTCTCGCGTACTGCTGCCACATCACCTGTTCTTCGACGAGAAGCTGCTGCTTCTTCTCCATGTCCGACATGCGCACGTACGCCGGCGGTTCGACGGCTAGGGAGGCGGCGAAGGGGTCTCCTCCCGGGGCGACGCCTCCCTGGGACGGCGGCGCAGGGAGCGCAAGCATGGGCTGGCCCTGCGGGAGGGCCATGCTGCTGGCGCTGCCCGTGAAACTGGCCGACTGGTTGCCGCCGGCGTGGGCCTGCTGGTACATGCCGTCGAGGAGCAGGGTGTCGAAGCCGCCGGCCAGGGACGGTTTCTGCGACGAGAGGCTGCTGGCGGATTGCACCAGCGCCGTCTCCCAGTCAGCCGGCTCGTCCCCTGATGTGAACGCTTCCCACTGGGGGGCGGCGCCGCCGCCGTCGAACAAGGCCAAGGCGAGCTGATCTCCGTGCTCCTGCGGTTCCATCGCGTCCGCCTTCAGGTTCAGGAAGTCCGCCTCTTCTTCCTCTTCTTCTTTGTCTTCCCCTCTCTGGGGTGTGACCGTGACCGCTTCTTCCTCTCGCGTGCCTTTGTCCCCATCTTCTTCCTCGGCCCCGGTGACGTCCTCCGGAGCCGGCAACGCCTTGACGGAGTTCATGCCGTACTCCTCGCCGGCGGGCTTGCTTTCTTCCTCGGCTTCTTCGCTCTTGGAGGCGAGATGACACAGCTTCCTTCTCGCCAAGGCGGATTTGTCCCGTATGAACTCGTTCATCACCTCCAGCTTCTTCCCGGTGATCTTCTCCACCTCCGGGTACTCGGAAGACCTGGCGATTCCCACCGCCTTGCACCATTTGTACAACGACTCCAGCTCCTCGAACTGCTTAGAGACGCGGCTGAATATCTCGTGGACCTTCACGCAGTCGGGGACTTCCAGCTCCATGAACCTGTCGATCAGGACGCCCATGATCTCCGTGATCTCGAAGTACATCTGAAAGCTCTGCTTCACCATCGGATAGAGCGCGACTGCCACGATCCTGTTGTTCTTCGCTGCTCCTGAGTGGAACAGGGGTGTTCGCAGTTAGCTTCAACCCCAAATATCAAAATAAAACAATAATTTGATTCGATTTAACTTGGTTCGAACCGCCCATTATTATTTGACCTAATTTCTAAAATTTTTTAAGCTAAATTAGTCTGATAAACTAAATAATTTGAATAATATTCAATATTTAATTTAAAATAAATATATTAAAAATATTTATATATTTTTACAAATTAAATTTTGTTTTAAGTGTTTTTTAGATACAATATATAAATGTATCCTAATATTTAATAGAATGCGATTTAAAACAAACTAAATGAAAATGTTTATAGACGTATGCACTATATTTAATAAAATATGATTAGAATCGGATCAAACTAAAAATCAAAGATAGATTGATTTAATTTAGTTTGAGAAAAGATCCTCGAAAATTATAAACAGCTCCAGATGTATCAAACAAAACGGTCCATGGTGATTGAGGTCAGGTCAAAGTCAACAACCAATAACGGTAAGCCGATGTTCATTAGCTCCTTCGTTGAGCAGTCGAAGAAATCAAAAAAGACGGTAACCTGTTGGTCGACATGCGAGGAAGCGCTCCAGCAGCTGCTGCAAGCGCTGGATCCTGCCGAAGATGAAGTCCGTCTTCATCTCGGTGATGGGCGTCGAGCGCGTGGAAGGAGCGTCGTTCTCGTCCTCATCGGCGGTGCTCCGGCGGGATCGGCGGCCATGCGTCCGGAACTCGAGGTACTCGTCAAGGTAGAGGGCGAAGGTCCTCACGAAGGCGGAGTAGTCCCAGGAGTCGGACCTGGAGGTGTCGCGGAAGTCGGACATGTTGAGCAGCCGGGTGCCGCGGCGGGTGGCGAAGAAGAACTCCTGCTCGTACGCGGCGTCGCCCTCGACGAGGAGGCGATGGACGAGGACGAGCGTCTTGAGCGCCACCGTCCAGTTGCCCGTTTTGCTGAGGCGCCGCGAGATGGAGCCGACGCAGGCGGCGATGTAGTTCCGGGAGTAGCACGTCAGGCTGAGGATCTCCCGGATGTACTTCTCCTCCGACGGCTGCTCGTCGTGCCGGGTGGCCTTGACGATCGCCACGTCCAGGTCGCAGATGGAATTGCTGCTCCCGACCTTGGCAAGCCCGATGCTCGTCTGGTCCTTCACCGCCCCGATCGCCTTGCGCAGAGCCATCCTAACTCAATGAGCTCCTCCCCGTTTCCCCAACCTGGAACGGAGAACTTGCCGGAGATGACAATCTGCCGATATATCCTCGCTTCTCGCTGTAATCCCCCCTCGTTTCGACGAAGGTTAATTTCTGTAGATGAGATCTTGCCGGTGCTCTAATCCCCCCCTACGCTTCGACGGAATTTAATTCCTGTAGATGAGATCTTGCCGATCGGCCCTAATTCACATTTCCCCTGCTCGCCGGAGACGTCCGGAGGAGAGAGGAAATCCGCGCAGGAGGAAAGGCCTCCCTAGCGTCGGAGGTCGTTGCGCGACGAAGAAAAGGAATGCTCGGGGCTGGTCGCGCTGCCGGCGAAGTCCGACGCGAGGACGGAGGAGAAAATTGCTCCTCGCCGCGCAGCGCGGTTCCGAAATTAACGCGCAGCCGACGGCGTCCAGGAGGATGCCGACTCGCAGGAAGACGGAGAAAGCGGTGCCGCAGCTGGCCGCAGCGGAGGAGATCGGACGGATCCACGGTCGTCGAGATCCGACGTCCGAGGCCAGCGACGAGCGCGCGCCTCCCATCTTCCGCTTCCTCCGCGGTGCCCGCCCCTGCCCCCTTCTCCTTTTCCCGCCCTGTTCATCTTCTTTCCCAATTTCTTACCCGAGGCATTTGAAATTTCATTTCCTACCCGGATAATCAAATTATAATTATATTATTTAAAAACAAAATCTTATTTGGTTAGAATATTAAAACTAATACGATCGCCGTCTTTGTTCGATTCTGATTTTCTCTGTCATAAAATATTTATTTAAACTATTCTTATTTCATAGTAACAATTATAATGTTTTAAAACTTAAAAAAATAGGAAAATGAGATCACATGATTAGGGCGATTTCATTAATATGAATGCCGTGTTTTGATTTCCATTTCATCATGTAATTTAAAGCTAAAAAACACCTTGAAATGTTATGGTGAATCATTTGCTTAAAATGAGCTAATAGAGTGCTGGTTATACTGTTTTGGCTCTATTTTTTTGTAAATAAAAGATAAGAACAGATGATACATTAAAACCTGTTTAGCAGAAGTTTTGAAAGAGACCAGCCTTTTGCCTTGTAAATATCTCATAATTAAAAAGACGACTGCGTACTTGTTTTGTTTTTAAAAGGAACAACGTAACTACCGACTAATATCATGTTTGATTAGAGTATCAAAATTGATTTAAGTTGACACTTGAATTACACATATAACATGTATTATTTGTTTTAAAATTTTCAAAATTGATGCTATTAACAAAACATCTCTAAGATGCTGTTGGTATAGGGATAAGTTGGTGATAAATCTAGTTTATTCCCAAAATTTAGGAGATAAATCAAGTTTATCTTTAAAAAATTTGATACTAAAGAACATGTAAGTGATTACTATCAATATCAATTTGAGATGTCTAATGTTATTACCAAACATAAAATAGAATATCTCTTTTTTTTTGAACAAAAAGAATATTTCATTCATAGCCAAACAAGATACATATCAAAAGATACAACAAAAACAACTCTAAAATATAGAAGACACATAACTAGATTAAACACACGAGTTCTGTTGGAAATTATCATTTTCAAGAAGCAAAGACATAGCCATAGATCGACTCGCACGTATGAGTGCGTATATGGTCGAAGAACAAAGTTAAAGACTCCATCAGAGAAGTTGAACACTTGCCACGAGACTAGATGAACACACCAAGGAGGTGTGGATATTGCCCAGACTAATAATCTCGGATTAAAGTTAACGGCTATGGAGCTAACAAGGAGATATAACAATACAGAACTCAACCAACCTACACCATACTGATAACAAAAATAAAAAAACATAGAATAGACATAGATAACGTCGACTCCACAATTACAGTGTAACAAAAGAAGACAAAAAGCCTAAAAACATATTTAAGCTAAACACTAGAAATGGAGCATGGAGCATGGGAGGGAAGAACACTCCTCCCTCCCAGACCTAAAATAACCTCAAAATAGTAAAAATAAACCACCACCCAAATGCGTCCAAGCCGCAACTGAGGGAAAAAAAGGCGAAGGGGTCTGCAGAAGCGAGGGATCCCGAGCGGGAGAGGGCTGACTATCGGGCAAAAGGTGTAGGATAGGCGTCGGAGGGGATCCTAAAGGTAAGGAGCTCTGCCAATGACGTGAGGGAAGGCCCGAAAGGGCAGTCGGAAGGCCGATACAGTTCCAAAATTACAAGAGGGCTCCGCCGAAATGGTTCAGATGGGGAGGGGGCTTGAGACGAGGGGCTCTGTCGGGTGCACGTTGGACTGCTGAGGTGAGGAGCGCACAGGAGATTAAGGCTTCGCAGCGAGGCTAGGGCCTTGACGGGGCAGGAGGGCGAGAGTCTACAGAGAGGAGTCGAGGACGAAAATACCACCTGAGCAGTGAGGAAGATCTCCAAGAAGACGAGGATCCGTCGTCGAGCACCAAGGATGACTGTTGAGGGCGAGGGTACACGGGAGCCGCCTCCGCGAGTGTCCGCCTGGAGGGTAGCCGGACAGCTGGGGAGTCTGCCCGGATGAAAGCTTGTGGGAGCCCCTACACAAGTGCCCGCCAGGCAAGTGTCTGTCGGGAGGGCGAGGATCCACCATCAGGAAGGTTCCGCGGAGCGAGGGATTCGCAGCGCGAGAGTTCCGCGTGAGGGTTTCGTGCGAGCAACGAGACTTCCAAATGTCAAACATAGAATATAATATCAATATCAAATGTTTTTTATTATATCTTAATATAAATAAATGACATTTCTCATTACTTGTACTATTTATATACATATATTATATAATGAAGTCTTGGGTTACATGCAATGATGATTGAATCATTATGAAATCGTGATAATGAGATCAATCATTGAAAGACATGTGATCTAAATGTTGATAACCGTTTGATCCTTTATGGCGCGTTTGGTCAGAGTTTTAAATTTGATACTATATCAATATTGATATTGATCATTTTAGAAGTTGGAGTATCAATATCAAAATTGATATAAGTTGACACTTGTATTATATAATGTGCTTTGTTTTCACTACCAATTTCAAAATTGATATTACTAACCAAACACTTCTTAGTGATTACTATGAATATAAATTTTAAAATTGATAGTGATAGAGGTATCCAATAGCGTTACCAAACATGGCGTTAGATGGGACAATAAATATTTTGATATGCTAGTGTATGTGATATATTCTCGTATGAAGAGAATGGCCGATCTCATTAATCATTAGTCTAAAAACACTTAAATATATGTATATGTGCTCATTAGAGGAATGAGTTCACTGAACTGAGCGATATAAAATTCCTAAACGGTATCTTATCTAACTGTCAATCAAAATATTTTATCATCATGTTTGCACTGTTGGATCTTTGACATGAGTTGCCAAACATTTCTTGTCAAGCATACTTTGTACTTGGACTATTAACTTATGGATCACTTAGCTCTGTGGTTTAGTACAATTAGTGGATTGGATATATGGAAAATCCGAAGGAGATAGTTGTGCAGACACTAGGAGATCACCACTCTCAATAACTGAGAGTAAATGTTCCTTAGGATAGTACTTTAAATCTCTGACCATGGTAGAGAGAATAATTAGAAAAAGGAAAATTTCAATTGATCTAATTCTGAGTACAAGATCTAGCAAAATCGGTATGTTAAGGGGTTGATAGTCGATGTTGTATTCCTATTCGTCCAAGATATTGGTTTGGATAAAAATTTATATCTATGAGGTAACCAATGATGGAAAGGCTCTTAGAGATAATATTATCTCCAAAAATTCATTTGGGATCATGGCATGTAACATGTACTCTGCATGATTTGAATTGACCTTTAAATCGATTATTAGATAATCCATTTAATATGAAAAAAATTGTTTTTTATTTTATCATCCACTAAATGGGCTCTTGGACCTAGTGAGTCCCGCATATTAGAACTAATATGTAATATTGAAAGTATGGGAGTTATTTATAAAAAAAAGAAATATTTTTGTAAAAACTCACCTTATATAAATACTAATGAAATGGATAAGATGTCTTATAAGTCTAAGGGCACCAACATTTTGTCCCTACCTTGTCCAACATCTCTTCCATATGTCGAAGAACGCCATGAGATGGTGGAGTTTCATTCGAGATGAGTTGTCGATGTTGATGCAAAAGAGAATTTGACTTTGGAGAATGTTCGTATAGTTATTGCTAAAGACTGCACACTTGAGCAGCTATATGAACATAGAAAAGTTTAATCTTCTTCGATCTATAAGGATTATTTGAATCATACAAAGGTACACATTTTAAATCATTTTGAATACTAGTTTGACTATGTTGTTCGTTTCGAACAAGACTACGACATATATTTGAGAAATCAGAATTTTTCATTACACCATATTTGATAGATCGATTCCTTACCGTGATTTTAGAGTCACGTTGAAGTATCGTTCGAATCTTACAATATTTTGACATCATCTTATATGTTTTCATATAGTTCTGAAATTGTATAAATGTCCATTTTTGCTGGGCCACCATAATTTATATGTTATGCATTTTGGATAATGGTTGACTGAATATGAATCTAATGACAAAATAAATTTTGATACATCTTTCTGTTCAAATTTTGGATATTTCAATCATCTCGATCAAAACCAGAACAAAGCCATAAAGTGTTTGACTAATATTATTAAATTTAAAAATGTAATATAAATAAAATATATCATATAATACAAGTGTCTAATGTATCAATTTTAATATTGATGTTATTCTTTATAAATATCAATACCAAAATTGGTGCAATATTATTTTTGATACTCCACCCAAAATAGGGCTTTACAAATTGCAATTTATGATTGCAAGTTTGGTGTCATTAGATAGAAATGGGTCTTAATTTATTCTTCTAGCCAATCACAAACCCTTTTTAAAAAAGGTATTACAAATATATTAATTTTCAATTGAGATGCAAATGAGCCGAATCGAGCCAAGTAATATGGTGTTCAAATTTGGCTCGTTTATTTTATTTGAGTTAAAGTTTTAATGAGTATGTTGAACTTTTGTTCAAACTTGGTTCATTTATAATCGAGCCAAGTCGAGTTCGAGTTCGAGTAGTAGCTGGACCAGTGTTAAGTTCACATTCAAACTTAAGCTATATACAAACTAGTTTATAAAATCTAAAATCAATGAAAAATCATTTGTAAAACTCTAGATTTAGCTCATTAGTAAAACTTGATCTAAAATTAAATTCAAATTTTAAATTATTTAATATATTTAAGTGAGTAATATATAATTATTAATACTCATAATTTAATTTTTAAAAATAAATATTCAATAAAATATTTAATCAAATTACTCGCAAGTTTATCGAGGTGAGTAGGAATCTATTCAAACTCGACTTGTTTAATAAGTTGAATTTTTTTTTGTTCAAAATTGTTTATCTAACTTAATAAATAAGTTCAATTTTTATCAAGTTGAGTATTTAACTACTTATCCAGTGTATTAGTTGGTTTTGTAAACCTAATTTTCTACAAACATATTCTTTTCTATGTTGAGAATCTTTCACATTCTTATAAGATATTTGCGAGAGGTTAGGTTGCAAGATACAAAAAAAATCTATAAATTATATTCTAAAAACTTGTTAAAATGTTTGGAAATCATTAATAAAAGTACACTCGTGTATATAATCTCTTCTTATGTAAGACCTCTCTTTTCTATCCACCGGTGTTCTCCTACATTTTATTTTGTTATATAATGTCTCCACTGCATAAAATATTATACCTTTCGTAATGCATAACTTTATAATTTCAAGTATTATAAAATTTATGTTAATGTATAATTATTAATTTATCATACGAACGAAACCAAATAGCTCAGTCCAATTTTTTTTTTTTCAATGGTCAAAGCATCTCTCCGGTCCGACCGTCCGGCCCAACATGAACCGAGTTCCGAATCAACTCGCCGCTTCTCCGGCCCTTCTGTCTTGCGAGGTCGCTCGAGCCTCGACTCGCCGAAGAGCTTTGAACGCGAGGAAGAAAGAGCCGCGGAGCACCGCCGGAAGGCGCCCGTCGGTGGGAGGATCGTGCAGATGAGATGAAATGACGAGCGGTAGATCGGCCATCTTTACGTCTTCCCTATCCAGGAGCAGGAACGCACCTAGACTTTCGCCCCACCTCATCTCCGTGTACGTCTTGCTCCTACTTGCCTTCTCCGCCGTCCTCTTCCTCTTGTCTCAGAGGCAAATTGCCCACGTAGACCAGGAGAACACTCAGGAGGAGCGGCCTCAGGTGATTCTTTTTTTTTTCATCGGCATTTTCTGTTCCAATAATCGGTCGCACTTTCGTGATTCAATTAACGGAATCTTCGAAGATCTGTGGTCTGTGGGAGTTAATCACGTTACCTTGTGTTTGAATTCGCCTTGACTCTTTCGTCATCTCGTGTACTTATATTCCCGTAGATGTTACGACGAGGTGAGAGATTGACGGACACATCCTTAATGTACGAACATCCGATCTGATGGTCGATAAATAAAACTAAGATGTTTGGTAGGGCTAAAAGATTGCATACTCGTAGATATGTGGACACAAGGAACGTACCATCCAATTCAGGAGAATACTTAACATGGATGCAATTCGAATCTTTCACATTAGTCCACAGCTACAACACGGCTTCTACAATTACCCGAGTCTAACAAGTAGAAATGTTTTTTTGCACTTGGTGGACTAAGTCTATAGAAACAGCTGTCAGAGGTTTTCTTGGATTGTGGATACATGTGCTGGCGGTAAATATTGTTATGCACTAATTGTAGTATTATATTCTATGTCAACGACAATAAATTGTCATCAATCAGTCTTGGGTAACATGAAGATGAAAACCAAAATGCTTAATAATCATTATGTGTGGGCATCACATAAGAAATAGTATGCAGGTATTTCTTTTGGATAAATTATGTGGATTGTGCTACCAATTTTATGATACATTCAGTAAGAAAAGGGCTAACTGTTCTTATTGAGAGCTGGATCATTACTACGCTAACAAGGTTGCTTTAGTTGGAACTGATGTTAATTGTAGTGTACAGAGTGTCTGCCATTTTAGTATTCTGCATCATATCAGAACCCATTTACAAGCTTAATTCAGATTGTTTCATAAAATATTTCATATTGACTAGTAAACGCTCATAACTGGCACCTTGTATACTTGAAAGTTTTACTCGTTAACAGTCTAAGATGTAGTTATATCATCTCCACTTTGCTGACTTTCCTTGAAAATTTGAGAGTGAATTTATGCCTGTCTAAGTTACCATGTTTCACCCATTATAAGTGTAACTAGCCTTAGTACTTGGGGAAGTATCCAGAATTGCTGACGGTACCACCCTAGTGTGACTTTGGTTAGAAGGACTTGTAAGTTTTGTACTGTTATGATCTATGTCATCAGAGGCATAAGCACCAAAGACAGAAAGGGGTTGCCTCGCCTCAAGTGTCCTAGGCGGCTGCTTAAGGTGGTAGAGGCAAAATCATACTTTATATGAGAAAAGTGTGTTCTGGAGGTCCTGAAGTAGTGTGCTAGACACCGCTGGAGGCTGAACATCCACCCTTTTATTGCAGCACTTATTGGGTGGGGAGATGGGATCCATCATGGGTTCTGGGTTCCAATTACTCCACCTGGTAGGGTTTTGGAACTTGGTGGGGGTATCGGATCCTGGGACCCCATTTCCCCCTCCTGATAAGGGATGCGATGGAGGCAGCCACTAGTGAGTCATAGGGCCCATCCATGGTTTCGTGTCCATCATACCTGATACAAGTGGATCCATGTGCTTAAGTGACAATCTAGGAGTAATTGGTCCGATGGACCCAACAAGAGTGTAGGAGATACACGCTTCTGGCCTGGGGTTGATTTCAGGTGCTGATCTGACCCTAATCAGGGTCAGATTGAACCAGAATTGGTCAATCTTTCTTCTTACGTAATGTTAAATTTTTTATCTAATTTCGGAAGAGCCGATCTATGCTGATCCTGGTTCGGCTTTTCTTCCCTTGGATCTGCCAATCAATCAGATGGCTGATCCTGATCCCAATCTCAGTCCAACCTTCCTTGATCACTACCAAACACCTCATAAACATTCATAGCATTGAGATGTGGTGCTTCCATCCAATATGCAACCTCTTGATGCTCTGCTTGTTTTTGAAAAGTTTCAATGAACATCTGATTTTAAAGGATGCGAGTTTTGTAGGTTGAGCTTCCTTATGTTGATTTCACAGGTTACAGAAGAACAGTTGTGGCACTCTTCCTTTAGTTCTGACTTTCAGCAATGCATTCATCCAACTAGCAAATATGAAGGTTTGCCGTTTGAATCTCATATTACACTTTACATAAAACCTGCCCAAATTGTAGATTGTACTTTTGGTAATCTTAGTAAGTGAAACGTTGCATCACATTCTTTTCCATGTTATTAAGCAGTCAGATGGCTTCTGCCTTCTCTAGCAAAGAGAGACTTGCAAAAATTATTATCACTTTATAATTTTAAATTTGTTTTATAAATGATGAAATGTTTTGTATTTTAGTTTGATACATTTTTTTGATGCCATTAGCTCCTCAAGCCATGGATCACTATATATCAGTAAGAAGCAATGGGGGTCTCAACCAAATGCGTACAGGCGTAAGTTTTGTTGACACTGATTTAGTTGATTCCTTTTATTTTTCTTATCTCTCCAGTTTTCCTGCCAGATTCTTTGGGTGGTGCGTCAACTTTTTTTTTTTGCTTTATAACCTGGCTTGCAATGCACACAAACTTCTTGTCTGAGACTCTGAACAGTCTACTTTAGTGTACAGATTGTGATGTCTGAATGCTCTATGCATGTTCTGTTTTTCTTGTTGGAACAAATTAAGATTATTTAAAAGGGCATAACATGTAACATGGACAGTAAACTGGTAACTTGGAGATGCTGTTGAGAGAACGCTGCATATCCCAGAATTGCGGATTCAATTTAGCTGAAAACTGTCATAGCTGTTTGTCTGTTGCACAGCTATCCAATTAGAACCCCACTTAAAATCTTGTCACTTGAGGGCACTTTTGTACACCTGTTTTTCTTTTTTAATGTCTATGAAGATAATTTTGATAGCTTGAAGAGCTGCTAAGCCCCTATTCTCTAATCACTACCTGCGAGGGATGCAAGCTAAGACAACACTGCATGGTGCTAGTTTGATGGATAGTTGTCATATAGCAATTTATACTAGCTAAGGACACATCCAAATGATGATAGGAAGTCCACCTTTTGAAACATACATTTAACTCCTATTAAAGTGCAGATGATTGGTTTCTTCAGCTAGATTGTCTTACCTTCTAGATGTGTTATCATCATTCATATTTTTACATTTTACAGATATGTGACATGGTTGCTGTGGCACGCATCATGAATGCAACTCTAGTGGTTCCACAATTGGATAGAAAATCATTTTGGCAGGATACCAGGTTGGACGTTGTAGTAATTTTAATGCATTCCTTTTCAATTTAGGTACATGTATCTTTTGCTGATAATTCTTTTCATTTTGTAACTGTTTAACAGCACTTTTGCTGACATTTTTGATGAAAATAATTTTATCAAATCCCTGCAAGCCGATGTAAGGATTGTGAAGGAGCTTCCAAAAGAGTTGGAATTTGCTCCAAGAGCTCGTAAGCACTTCTCTTCGTGGGCTAGTAGTAGTTATTATGAGGAGATGACACAGCTATGGAAGGATTACAAGGTAATAAATTATCTATTTACTTGTTCCTAGGTGTTTCATAAATGGAGGATATCACAAGTTGACATCAGAACATGAACCCTTACCCGCTTTCTTGTAGCATTCTTTTTACTGGACTGTTATATTTTTATCTGTTGTCATGGCGCATTTATCATGCTTTTTTATGTATTCTTGTACTTACATTCACTGCTGCTGCCTTCTCTAGTGAGAGTTTCACGTGAGGACCACTGATACACAGTTATCACTTGCTTAAGATGTTATTATCTGTTTCTGTTCATACATGCCAGAAACCTGATTATTTTTATTAGAATACTGTCAAGAAATAGATGCAGTGGACAATAATGAAGATAATTAATCAAGGATTTCAGAATCGGATCAGCCCATGCCAGTTCCATCTGGATTTGCCAGAGAAGGTTGGGACTGGCTAGATTGAGGGGGGGATCAGCATATCCTTCAAAGTGTGTAACTAGTACACTTTTGAGAGGTTACCTCAAGCATACTGTTGATTGTTGGCCTATCCTTGTCCTGCTATCTGTTTTTGATTAGGATTGGTTTTTTTGAATCAAGAGTTTAGGATCATGGTCTTTATATTTCTTTCACTTTGATCTTTTATTGAAAAAACATTCACCTTTTTCTATATAAATATCAGACATACCCTCATTGCGTACATGGTATGTAAAATATCTGAAGTGTATGGTAGTGCTGATCAAGTGTACCACTAGAATTAAAGGCTGTAAACTAAATTCTTTTTTAATATGTAATGATTGGAACAGTTCTGTCTCATGTATTATCCTGTGGTTTGTCTGAGGTTAAAGAAAGCTGGAGAAAAGTAGAAGAAGACATCAATCTCTTGCCTGGCCCATCTCAATTCTCACCTTTGCACAAATGACCAACAATGAGATATATGCTGGTTGCCTCTTCCACAGTACCCAAGGTAGCGATATGTGCTGGTTGCCGCTTCCACAGGTACCTGAGGTAGCTATTGCATTCCCTTTTGCATCCCTTGCTATTCTTTCTCCAACTTCATCTGCATCTTCCCAGGTCTTGCCTCTATTGTTTTCTTTCTACCTCCCACTAGGCAGTACCAGTTCACTGTTGTTGCCAATTTTTCCCATCATGCATTCTAAGGGAGGGATATGGACCATATGGTTGACCCTCATCTGTGCACACATTGGAAAGTGCGGAGTGCATACCGCAGTTGTGAAGTTCAGATGTCTTTCTAAAATTCTTAGTTTTGTGCAATAATTTTTGGGTTTTTATGTATTGGTCCTTAAAACTATTCAGATTTTGAAACATGTCCTCGTAAAAGCTGAAAATTCTAATAAATCCCTAAATTTTTTTGTTGCTGAAAATTAAGTCCCTGCCACCTGAAAACTCTTATAATAATGTTATTTAACTGGTTTTTAATTTTTTAATGATGAAAATATTTTTATTTAACATTATCTCTCTCTTCTCTCTCCTGCACACCTCTTTATTTCTCTAGAAAAGTGAGATTTGTTTTGTCAATATAATAAAAAATACTTGAACAATGTCATTGGAGTGTTTTATGGTAGAGGTACTTATTTTTCAAGACACAAGATCTCAATGATATTTTTAAGAAATTTATGTTTTTTGAGGACTTAATTAGAAATAATAATAACTGATGTAAAAGTCCCTAAAGTTTAATGCATTAACTTTTCCTCCAATACTCAATGTAGATGATAGACCATGCCCGAATCATGGTTTTCCATCTCCCGAATCATGGTCTTGCTGGTTGCAAGATCCAAGACCTCATAGATGCTGATCGTTTGCGGACGGAAGGCTGAGAGGGAGAGCAGAGGTGGGGGCAGGAGAGGACAACCTGACGACGGCTTGTCAGCGTGGAATATCTCACTGGCTGGTTGATGAGGCTTCTGGAGGGTGGAGGCATGGACAGACAGTGCTGGCTTCCCTATTGGGTGTCAAAGACACGACACCCCAGTCCTGATTGTTGGCCTACTAGGTTCTGGATCTGCAATTGATGACCTATCCTTTCTGGCCGATAGGGATGAGAAGATGCAATGCTTTGATGCAGAGTGTCTTACCTCCACATCACATCACCACCCTCCCACATCCATCTCTCTACCCCTCTAGCCCACCTGCCTGATGTTTTAACCTTTACCCCAAAACCCGATCTTGCAGGATTTTTCTGAGATCTTTCCAATGTTGCTTCTCTTTGATCATCCTGAAATGAAGTCAAGACAAGAGATGGCAATCCTTTATCTGAATTAATCAGAGATGAGTTTATTAAATATAATTATATTAAAATGTCTGATATTGAATGATTTATTAGATGTTTGAATGAGATGACAAATCTTTAGCAAATTAAAGTTCATATAAAATTTATTATTGCATCTGCCAGTCTCACTGATTTGTAACAACTTGGACGGACACTAGATGGTTTTTTTTGTTTCTTTAAAACTGATGGTCAAGATAAGCTACACTTTTAATGTCAACATTGAGTTAAAATGACTATCATACAGTCAGATGCCTACTTTCTATGGCTGGGTTAAAGAATCAGGGCCGATGTCATTTATGAGTAGTATCCTGTATTCTTATCAAGCTGTTTGTAGCCTGCTTTTTGTGACTGGATTCTAGCATCAAGGTGCTCCTATCGTTACTCTTACTAGTACTTGCATATAGTCTGGATTTTCATAGTCATTTTATGTTCCTATTTCTTCTTCAATGTAGCTATGACTTCTAAATTTTTAAGCAGGTGATTCATGTGCCAAAGTCTGATTCAAGATTAGCCAACAATGATCTTCCTCTTGATATCCAGAAGCTGCGTTGTCGTTGTTTGTATCAGGCTCTTCGTTTCTCACCTCCGATTGAAACCTTGGGGAAGGTCTGTTTTTTTCTATTTCATATTTTCTTACTATAGAGCTTAGTTATGGAGATGCTATCTCCTAACTTTGCCCATTTGAGAAATCTTTTTGGGTATCTGTAAACTAGGTTCTGAGTCTACAATCATACAATGCTAACACCACAGAGGCTGGTTGAACGCTTGAAATCGCGTGGAAGATACATTGCTTTACATTTGAGGTTTGAAAAGGATATGCTGGCATTCACTGGTTGTACATATGGTCTTTCTGGGCCTGAAGCTGACGAACTAAAGAAAATGAGGTAAGATTTTCATGTGGATCGGCATTGATGTATATTGTTTCATGTTATTAATCAAATTACTTCATGTACAGGGAAAGTACTAATCATTGGAAATTGAAGAAGATAAACTCAACAGAACAAAGACTTGGGGGTTATTGTCCTCTAACCCCAATGGAAGTTGGGATTTTTCTTCGAGCTTTGGGATATGGTCCATCTACTTGGATATATATTGCAGCGGGTGAAATATTCGGTGGTGAAGCTCACCTTTCTGGTTTAAGATATCGCTTTCCAAACTTGGTTTTCAAGGTCAGTGTTCTGGCAAACTTTTTAACTAGAGGAGACTCTTCTGCTTACCCACTCATCCAACTCCTCAAACTTAATTTTTGACAGGAGGCATTGGTAATGCCAGAAGAGCTGAGAATGTTCTCAAGTCATGCATCAAAAAGTGCAGCTCTAGATTACATCATTTCTGTGGAAAGTGATGTATTTGTTCCTTCATATAGCGGAAACATGGCAAGAGCTGTTGAAGGTCATCGGAGATTTCTAGGACATCGCAAAACAATTAGTCCAGTTAGGCAAGTGTGAAAATAAATTTGCATCATGGATTATGGGCGTTGAAACAATGATTATCCTACTTGATTGTTGTTCATTAGTATCTAGCACCATTTTGTTTGATATGGAACATATCCTGTAAAAGCACATATACCTAGACATATATTTTGATTTCCGAGCCCAACTTGTTGGCATCAGTTAAGAAGTACAGTTTCAATTTGCATCCTTTTCTAGAAGGCTCAGTATCGCTTTATCCTTTCTTCCACTTAAAATTATGTTCTCACCAAGATCATAAGTTCTCATACCTACCATATTTACTATGCTTCAAGAAGTTGGTGTCCCTTTCTTTATGTCCACCCACAAAAGAAAGCAGGTAGAAAAACAAAGCCAAGTAGAGCCTTCAGTCTTATTTATTTTTTAATATGATATAGCAATGTACTCCCTTTCATGTGTAATCTTCTTCTTAAAAGTGGAATTTTGCTTTGTGCATAATTTTTTTTAACATCTCTTTCCTGCTCTGAGTATAACTTCTCTTTTACTGCTGTTAACAGAAAATGCAAGGTAATTAGGTTCTACAATACAAAGTTTACTTTGCTTCTCAAGTGCTAAAACATGCATTGAATCCTTCCTTTGTTGATCTTCATGAAATCACATGCTCAGTTGATCAGAGATATAACTGAATCATTCTTGCTATTCATTTTTCAGGAAAGGATTAGTAGAATTTTTTGATAAAATAAAGAGTGGAGATCTGAAAGAGGGCCCCTCATTAGATACGCTTATTAGTCATATGCACAAGTTCAGGTACGTGATTTTTCGTTAATTTATGGAACAAATGGAAGAAGAGTTCCCTCCTTTCATTTTATGTTACTAGCATGTTGCCTACAAATACTACATGCTGTCTACCTCCCCCCCCCCCAACACTGACATGTACATACACATGTCCTGATGGCTTAAATTTTTTATTTGTTTTTTTTCTGCACATTGACAGGCAAGGGTCTCCAAGAAAAAGGTATGGTTCTCTTCCAGGTATTAAGGGTCGGGGCCGTTTTAGAACTGAGGAATCATTCTATGAAAATCCTTTCCCGGAATGTATATGCCGTCGGCACAGAAGACATTGACCGGGATTTATTCCTGCTACTGCCTTAAGTTCTTCAGCCCATAGACAACTATAGCAATGCAATGCCTGGTAATTGCTATTATCTTCGTTTTAAGGCAAACCCACCAGATAAGAAGTTAATGCCCGAGCTGATTGTCATTTATGAAGATCAGAAAAATTTTCCATTTCCCCGCTGGGCTGGTACCAAGGAAACATCTTCAGCAATCAGCCAAAAGATGCTCGTCTAAAAGTGGCGCAGGTGATAGCTTCGTGAAGTTGATTACAATTATTTGAGGTCCTGTGCTAACTGCAGCTCGATTGTGTGATGTGCCTTCCCCGTCAGTAGGTAACGACTAACGACGATGTTTTGATATTCTCTGTGCAAGTGCATGCATGTATGCCTGTGCCACGATAAACCGAGCACCGAGGGATTCCAGTCTCAGCATTGTATTAGCCAGAAGCTTTCATGTTTTGCAATGATCACTGGCGGAACTCAGCTCCACAGATAGAGAATTCACTTTGATGAGCGTTTCTCTAGGTATCTGTTTCTCCATCTTCCGCGTGAGTCCAGGTGTCTACATGTATCCTGCAGGAAGATCTATCTCGACGTTTAACCGAGAATCTCACTGTCACGGTGAAGATTGACCATGGGCACAAAAATGGTCCACGTTTTAATGGGTTGGACACAACGTTCCAAAATTTACCCGTAGGATGTTGTGTTTATATTTCAGTAGTCTTATACTATTGTTGCAATTGAACCTGTTTTAGCATCCCGCGAATACTGAAGTGATCATGCACCGATGAAGATCTGATAGAAACATCTTGGCCGAAGGCCCTTCATTTTCGAAGTAGTGTGCGTCGAAACAGATAGCTTTTCTACTTATCCATGTGGTGGTTCTGTACTGCTGTTGTCTAAGCATTTGAGAGGGGATTTTTTTTTTCCTTTCAAATTGCTTATCATACGACGCCATATCTCTTGAGCTTTGTCCTCGACAAGTCGGTGAGAACCATACAGGAACACCATGGAGATAGAGCAAGATAACGGTGCTCGCTACCCAACATCGCCGGTGTTTTTTTCTGTATGAAGCTTTAAAACCTTGCATGCTCCCTCGTTATTAATAGACGACCCAGGAAATCAGCTTGTGGTTTAGTCGTATTAAGAAGTTGCACTTCCGTCACTGCACAAAGAGAATAAGAGGTTACTCTCGTCGTCCGATGAAGTCGATAAATTTTGTCATATTACAGATATGCCCTGTATTAATACGTAACGGACATGTCAAATTTGTGCATAAATGTGTTGGTGCAAGATATCCTCGCCCCGGCGGCCCCCCTCGCACGCGGATCCCCTCCGCGGCGGAACCCTCCCGGCGGACCCCCTCTGCGGCAGTCCGGCGGCCCCTCGTCGCAGCTCCCCTCTACGCGGAACCCCTCGCCGGCGACCTTCTAACCGCGCGGCGGCCTCTCGCCTGCCATCCTCGCCCGGCGGCCTCCTCGCAAGCGGTTTCCCTCTCGGCGGCTTCCTTCTCCGGCGGAACCCCCGCGTACACTCCTTCCCCCGGCGGAATCCCCCCCCCGAGTGATTTCTGCTCCGGCGGCTCCCTCCGGCGGACCTCCTCGAGCGCGGTATCCTCTGCAGTGGCCTTCTCCCCCGGTCGACCTCCTTCTCTAGGGGGCCTCCTTCCGGCGGAACCCCTGCCCGGCGGACCTTTCTTTGTGGTTTTTTCATATCGCCGTTTTGAGGTCGTTTTTAGTCTAGGGAGGCCATCTCCCTTCTCCAACACGTCGCCTAAAATTATTTTTAGGCATTTTGTATCTCTCTGTGGTGTTGGATTTGTGGAGTTCGGATTATCTAAGTTTTTCTTGTTTTTCTTCTTGTTTGTCGGTGTTAGTAGTGTTGCGACCGAGTTATGAATCTGGCTCAAAATCTGCTCCTTTTAGCGTTTTAGACGCTAAACTTCTCTCAAGACCGTTTGTCTGGGTTTTATCCACTCCCCTTTGGAATGATCTTCCGGTCTTGACACAAACATCAAACTCCTATGAAGGAGTTCTTATATGCCACCCGACCACGTTCGCACTCGTGTGTGTGTTGGTCATCTCGCGGTGGTTTGGTCATCTCTTGAAAATTTATTTTTCCAAGATTACTCTTTTGTTCACTCGGTCAAGTATCTTCGTCGTTGTCTCTATGTGGATGTACAAATTTTGTATCCTTCCTAGTTTATTATAAATAGAAGTGGTACTGTTTTCTTCAAAAAAAAAGATATCCCACACTTCAACGAGGTGTTGGCAAAAGGTCAAAAGAAGAGGAAGGAGAGTCTCGAAGTGTCCATTTAGAGTTGTACTCTCAGTCTCTCAAAAAAATGCATTAAATACATCATTAAATATATGATTTAATAATCTATCAAATCAGGTGGGTACTTGACCCCCGCCCTCTCAAAACAACGACCTATTTGTGCATATTCAGCATTCTCAACGACGTATGGACAATATCAAAATAAATGTGAGCTATCCAAAGATAATAATTAATGTGACTTTTTTTTTTACAACTACAAGAAGTGCGAACAGAGTTCAATGCATAAGCATTGAATTGCAATGTTTCAAGGGTACAAAATGATTATCCATGAGTGCATAAATAAAGCCAACTGAGGTATAAATGTTTTAAGGCCCAGAGTTTAATCTGGCAGCTCTTTTTCTTCGGAATTCATGAGGAGATCCATCCCTCATCTTGACGCTGTGTAGGGGTGTAAATGGAATCCGATATTCCGATTCGATTTCGATAAAAATTAACGGGTTTGGAACTTATTTTTGTATCCTATAAGCTATCGGAATCGGAATCGAATATTCCGGTAGCTTATCGGAATCGGAATCGGAATCAGTTGGTTCCGTTTCCGTTAATCTGATTTCGATAAATAAATAAATAAATATAAATAAAATTAAATGAAAAAAGTTAAATAAATTATAAAATACAATATATAAATTGATAAAATAATAAAAATAAAATTTTAATAAGATTATATCAAAATTTATTAATTATATGTAAATTATTGACTCACTTTTGAATAAAAATTAATATTTAATATGTATTTCGGATTTTATCAGATTCGGTTCTGATTTCGATAACGGAATCGGAATCGGATTGAAATCGGAACATAGTGATTCCGAAATTATCGGAATCAAAATCGGAACCCCTTAACCCTTATCGGAATCGGAATCGGATTCTGGTGAATCCGCTACCGAATCCGACCCGTTTACAGCCCTAACGCTGTGTAAACGGCTGCTATATAATCAATAGCAAGTTGGGAAAACATGTCAGATATACATACTTACCCGTCAAAACAAGTATTGGAATTATTCTTGCACATAATCAGATAGATGATTCATGAATCTAACAGAGCTGCCAAGTTTCTCCTCCCACCAAATCCTTACAAAGCCTGATTCCTCGCACAATCCGGGATTTTCCCGGGATGATTTAATCCATGGATTTTCCCTATTTGCCTCCCAAAAAACAAATAAAGAAAATTTCTCCTCCCACCCGGGGGTGCAAACGAACCAATATACTCGACAAGTAGTCCGATACTCAACTCGTTAAAAAGATCGTTTATCAAGTTAAATAAACGAGTTTGAACAGAAAAAAAAGCTCGACTTATAAACGAGTCGAATCTGAATAGAGACCTATTCGGCTCGATAAGTTCACGAGCAAATCGTTTAAATGTTCGATAAAATACTCGATTAAATATTCGATTAATTACTCGATTAACTATTTATTTAAACAATTAAATTAAATTATATTATATTTTTAATATTATGTAAAAGTATATTTTTTATGTTTAAATAGTAATTTAAAATATTTTTTTAATATTTAAACTTTAATTTTAAGTAAACGAGCTCAATTTCGAGCTCAAAAACGAGTTTGAATATGAGTTCGAGCTAAGTTAGCTCATTTACGTAAACGAGCGACTTGACGAGTCGAGCTCGAACTTGTCGAACTTAAATCGAGCCGAGTTCGAACAAGATTTTTAAGAACTCGTCGAGTATTGAGCCGAGTTCGAATGACTAAATAATCGAACGAATATGAGCTCGAACAAATATGGCACCTTGTGAGGATCGAGCGCTGCACCCGGCAGCGCTCGATCCTTCGCCGCGCGATGCTGCGCCCTCTGAATGGCCACCGGGCCATCGTGTCCAAAAAAAAAAAAAGAATATGAGCTCGAACAGTGCTATGCTCTCGACTCCCCTGCGCTCGATTGCACCCCTACTCCCATCGGTCTCCTCTTGTCACCAATTCTTCCACCGAAGTACCCTGCCGGCTGTGCTCAAACTGAAGCTTCCGATTAAATGGCCTGACCGTTTGCTCTGGATACACGAAAGATGTCAAAACACCTCCGCAAGACGAGGATGAACATCATGCCAACTATCCGGATCCATGGAACTCCTCAAAGATCTGTAGATGTCAGCGTTCTCCGCCCAAGTCTACCTTCGCTCTTCCGGTACCCGGAAATTATGATCTTCTGAGATCTCAGCTTGCTGCCATGCGTATCCTCCCCGAAGCTGCCTTCTCCAAAAAAAAAAAAAAAAAATGCCCTGTAACATCCGTCTCCGGTTGCTTCAGACTCCGCCGGCAACCTCTTCCTGCACGCCGGAGAAGTCCCGAGATACCTGCGAAGGGACAGCCACATGCCTCGCAATCTCAGCAAGCCCCTCCAGAGCCTCGTATATCTCCCTTCTCCTCCGGTGCCTCAGGTCCTTGGCCAAAAACTCATGGACCTCATCGCCCACCTGGATCGAGCTGCAGCCGGGCACCTTCTCCACCCCCTCCCGCCGCATGGCCTGGCGGATGCCCGCCACGCCCTCCCATCTCCCCACCGATGCGCTAGAATTGGCCAGAAGCACCCGGTGCCCGGGATCCATGGCGTCCAGCTCGGTCATCTTCTTGCTTACCAAGCTCACCAGCTCCGCATCCCCGTATGATTTGCAGGAGCTGAGTACAGCGGACCATATCACCCCGTTGGGCTCCATGGGCATGCTGCTGGCCAGCTGAACCGCTTCTCCGAGCCTCCCCGCCCGAGCAAGCAGGTCGACCATGCACCCGTAGTGCTCAATCCGCGGCTTGATGCCGAGCTCCCCGGTCATCTGCCCGAATGCCCGCTGACCTTCTTCGACGAGGCCCCCGTGGGTGCAAGCCGAAAGGACGGCGATGAAGGTGACGTCGTCCGTTTCTTCTCCCCGGCTGCGCATTTCCTCGAACAGCTCATATGCCGCTCCGCACTCGCCGTGGAGGGCTAAGCCCCATATCATCGTGGTCCATGTGATCACGCACCTGGTTGGCATCCGACGGAAGACTTCCTCCGAGCTCTTCATGTCTCCGCACCTGGCGAACATGTCGATCAGCGCATTTCCCAGCGGTATCGTCAAGCCGAAGTTGTTCTTCTTCGTGTAGGAGTAGATCCAGTTCCCGTGCTCCAGAGATCCCAAATGGCCGCAGGTTGAGGCGATGTTGATCAGAGTGACCTCGTCGGGCGTGCATCCCCCATCTACCAGCATCTGCTGAAAGATCTGCAGAGCACGATCGAACTGATGGTTCTGATTGTATCCAGAAATCATGGCGTTCCAGGATACAACACTCTTGAGCGGCATCTGGTGGAAGAGTGTTCTTGCAGTTTCCGTGCGGCCGATCCTTGAGTAACCGGTGATCAGGGCGGTCCAGGAGACGACGTTCTTCTCATCCATATGATCAAAGACGGACTGCGCAGCCTCCATGTTGCCGGATGCCACGAACCCAGCGATCATGGCGTTTCCCGAAATGATATTCCTTATCGGCATTCTGTCGAACGTTCTCTGTGCGGAGCTCATGTCTCCCGCCTTTGCGAGGCCGGTGATGACGGAGTTCCACGAGACAACGTTCCTCTCCGGCATTGATTCGAACAGAGTCATGGCGGAAGCCATGTCTCCACGAGCTGCGTGTGCACAGATCATGGAGTTCCACGAAACCACATCTCTATCCAGCATTTCGTCAAACAGATGGCGAGCGACAGATGCTTCGACGCCGCACTTGGAGTAGAAACCTAACAGCGTGTTCTGGACGAAGACGTTGGAGCCGAAACCGCATCTGACGATCTGAGCGTGGATCGCTTCTCCGCCTTCGAGCAATCCTCTCGATTCGCAGGCTTTAATCAAGAAGGTGAACGTGAAATTGTTGGGCGAAACCCCCAAAATCTTCATCCGATCGTACGTCGAGAATGCGCCGTCCGGGCGCTTGTTTGCGGCGAAACACTTCACCATGTTGTTGTAGACGACTATGTTTGGATCCAGGGCGCCCCTGAATACCCGAGCGGCGTAGTCGACGGAGTGGACGGCGGAGCAGACCTCGAGGAGCTTGGCTAGGAGATGGCGGTTGTCACCTAAGCCTCGGACCAGAATCTGGAGGTGAGTTTGCTTCAGCTCGCTGCCATTTTTACACTTCCGGAGGATCCCGAGCAGCTTCTGCTCCATTCCTCCTAAGAATCCCCCAAAATTGCTCTTTTCTTTCGCAACAGTCTGATTTGACACGCTAGATCGCAGAGGCAACAATAAAAAAAACCCCGAAAGACATAGCTCAAGCCAAGAAGGAATGCCATCAATGCCAAGCTTGGAGCGCGTCAGGCAGATCCATGGTTCCTACCTGACGACGGGCACACGCGACGCTACCCTCTGGTCTCAACTCGTCCATGGCTACCTGTCTCAAGGTCGGCGTTCGGAAGGACTTCTATTGTATGCAAGGCAGCTTCCACAGAGAACCCACCACCGCCAGTCGACGTTGCCTCTGGTGATTAAAGCCTGCACAGGTCTCGCGCTCCTCTCCTTGGGCAAGTCCTTGCAGGCGGAATCCATCAAAACCGGGGCAGAAGCTGATGTCAGAGTGGGGACTACTTACATCGCCATGTATGCGAAGTGCGGCCATATAGAACAGGCCCGGAGAATGTTCGAAGCAATGCCTACTAGAAATGTAGTATCCTACAACGCCATGATCAGTGGGTATTGCGAAAATGGGGACATGGAGTCTGCGATTTCTCTGCTAGATCAGATGACTGCAAGGACGTCGGTGACATGGACAGTGTTGATAGAAGGATTCGCTAAGGCTGGGAATACCGTAGCAGCCAGGCAGTTTTTTGATGGAACTCCATGGGAGATGAGGAATGTGGTGACATGGACAGCAATGGTCCATGGATACACGATTAACGGGCAGATGGAAGCTGCAAAGCAGCTGTTTGATCAGATGCCTTTGAGGAATTTCTTTGCTTGGTCATCGATGATCTCTGGGTACTTCAGGGAAGGGAAGATAGAAGCGGCCAGGGAGATGTTTGATCAGATTCCTTCAAGGAATTTGGTGAACTGGAACACGTTGATTGCTGGATACATGCAAAATGGATTGGCTAATGAGGCATTGGAGACCTTCAGAAGAATGCAAGAGAATGGATTTGAACCTGATGAAGTCACAGTTGCCTGCGCTCTGTCTGCTTGTGCACAATCTGGCTCTTTGGACTTGGGCAAAGAAATTCATGAGCTCGTCACTAGGAAAAGGATTTGGCAGAACCAGTTTGTTCTAAATGGGCTGGTTGACATGTATGCCAAGTGCGGGGATCTTGGAAATGCTAAAGCAGTCTTTGAAGGGATGACCAAGAGAAACTCAGAATGTTGGAACACTATGATTTCAGGTCTTGCAAGCCACGGCCAGAGTAAGGATGCTCTAGCACTCTTCGAGCGGATGGACCAGTCAGAAGAGGATCCTGACAGTGTTACCTTCCTCATGGTTCTTGCAGCATGCACACATGGAGGATTTGTCAAAGAAGGCATGGATATCTTTGTAAAGATGGAGAAGTACGGGATCGATGCTGGAATTGAGCACTATGGATGTGTGATAGATCTGTTGGGTCGCGCAGGAAGATTAAATGAGGCTTACAACTTGATCAGAAAGATGCCAATGCAACCAAATGATGTAATATGGGGAGCGTTCTTTGGTGCTTGCAGAATACGTGCACAGGTGGGATTGGCAGAAAGAGTGGTGGTGGAGCTAGGTGGCACTGGAGTACATTCAGAGACCAGAGATGATTTGAGGTTTATGCTACTGTCAAACATGTATGCTGCTTCAGATAGATGGGAGGAGGCACAGAATATGAGAAGGAAAATGAAAGAAAATGGGCTGCCAAAGATTCCTGGCTGTAGTTTGGTCATGACTGGAACTACAGAAAAGACGTATGCAGTTCTTGACTGAAAAGCTTCAGTTTTGTGCCACATAATCCCATGCAGAGCTTTTCTTCTCCACCAGACAAATGCGATCTTTAATGTTGACCAGGTTAGACCTAAAAGCTTTGTTTGTCCTGGACTTGAAGATGGGTGAAACCTTGCACACAAGGGAAGCAAAATATTTGGAGTGCCGGTTGGCAGGCGCCATCTCCTAACTTCCCCGTTTAGCATCAAGAGTCCAGAAGGGCTGTTCATCTTATGAGGTATCAGACAAATTTACCCCTTTGACTAGGCGAAGTTCGGGAGAAAATGAATGTGCAGTCTATTGTTCACGAAGACTCGATAATGGATCGATAAACTGCACCGAAAAGGATCCCAATTTGATATACAAAGACAGATCCAGAATGGATCACACATTGATCTTAAGATGCCACTGCTACCGAGTGTAATCCAGCAGAAGGCCCTTCTTGGTGGGTAGTCGGGATACACGCAATGGTGCAAATGTTTATGCTGCTTCTATCAGGATCTGCAGGCAGCAGGTTTCTTATCCATTTGGTGAAGTTCAAGCCCACAGATTTTCACAGAAGCATGTACCGTATTTTCTGGAATATAAGAGTCTCCTGGACATACCAGACTTCATGCTGGTAGACATGCGGAAGATTTCGATGTTCCTGCAAGCTTGGAGACAGGTAAAAAACATTGTGCCTGAGGAACACATGAATCAAACCGTGTGTCTGATGTCGATATATCATATGTCAATCCGGAAGAAGCAGGCTGCTCCAAAATAAATGAACCAAACTTGAACAACACACTGTTACCCCTTCGAGATCAGGTTGGCTGGTGCTGATCTTACTTGGAAATGACTGATGTGGGCAGGCTGGTATTCATAGGTTCTTGTCATGCGGTCTCTTTTGGGTATTTTATGGGTCGTGGGTATGCTTTGTCAGGGTGTGAACATATATATATATATATATATAAGCTCAAACACTTTATTTTGCAAAAATATGGAGGAATTCTTTTATGAATTCATCTGCGTTTTCGTCTTTAGACGATACATACAACTATACGTGTGTATCAAAACGCACGTAACGAGTGGTGGCACTAGCTGACCCTTTTTTTTTTGGCAAAAAGGTACTATAATATTTCATCCGGTTGCCCCCACGCAGGATCGAACTACGGACCTTCAGTTTACAAGACTGACGCTCTACCACTGAGCTATAGGGGCTTCTTGCGGACTCTGTTATCAACTAGGTTAATCAATGAAAATTTTAAACGCTCATTCCCTGCGTGCCTTGCACCCTAAGATTCGAGGGAGAGTCAAAGACAAAGACGTCGTATATGTGATGTCATCGGAGACTGAGCCGCCTGTGGACGGCGTTGAACCACCAATGAAGTCGTGCTTCTTGTCTTGTCATCCGAAGGAGACGAAGACGACCTACAACCTCTTAACTAGAGCCAGCAATGCTGCAGCGGATGGAACAGTACCCACATATTTTTTAAGAGTACGGGATCTTATTTGAAAAATGATATATAAACTATACAAATGGTTACCCTTGTTTCTAAAAAAACTCGTGGTACAAATAAAAACAGGTTAGGTAGTTATGAGCCTGTTGTTGATAACGATATTAGATTTCTCTATCACTAATAATTTCGAATTTGACCTCATTATTATAAGTCATCAAGTGGTGTTCGACTAATAATATCAAATTTGATATTTTATGTGATGCCTTATTAGAGTACCAACTTGGTATTGATACTTGTCAGAATATAAAAATAATATTATATTAATTTTGATGTTGATATTTTTAAAAATCAGAACATGATATGAGTGAGTACTTGTATGATGTTCTATGTAGTTAGAATATCAAAAACGATATTATATCAACAAATTGAGTCATTGTTACCAAAGCATATTCTTGCGACGAAACTGGTTAAAAATATGCTTGAGAACCATTACAAGAATATATTTTTGTGGAGAATATTCTCTTCGGACAAAAGGGGGTGAGATTTTCTTTCTTTTTTTCCTTACAATCTCTCACCTTAATTTTACGATTATACGTGATTTCTACTTTTTTTATCATCGAATGTCACCAAACATTGTAATCGTATATCTTTACTCACTTATATTTTATTTTAGTATAAATTTTAATCATAAAAATATATATATTATTATTTTGAAACCAAAGATTTCATGAGACTCGGTTTGATTAGAGTATCAAAAATAATATTATATAAATATTATAGCAAAATCAATATAAGTTGACCGCTCGTACCGAAAATTGATAGTGATCATATTCGAAAGTGTTATCAAAGAGGCCTCAGTTTCAGTAACTTCTTTCAAGATAACAGCATGCATGCATACCGGAGTTCGTACGTGAAAGGATATAAATTAAGTATTTAGATATGATATTTAGTTAATCAATATAAGTTGACCGCTCGTACCGAAAATTGATAGTGATATTCGAAAGTGTTATCAAAGAGGCCTCAGTTTCAGTAACTTCTTTCAAGATAACAGCATGCATGCAAACCGGAGTTCGTACGTGAAAGGATATAAATTAAGTATTTAGATATGATATTTAGTTATAGAACAGAATGTGTGGTTGTTTGATAAAACGAAGAGAGAGAGAGAGAGAGAATCAGAGAAGAAAATATCATAAATGATTGAAATATCAACCAAACAAAAAAGGCTGCAGCTTCGTCAAGCGCATATATATATATAATTATCAGAAGCTGGAGTGCTATTCTGTAATTACATATCATGATGATATCATGTAGAGAGTCTCTATCATGTATTATCTTCTGGTGCGAGTCTCATCCCAGCCCCAGGACAGGACCCCCATCTTTCAACCGGAGCACCGCGCAGATCACCCCTCCTGGGCGGAGGAAGGAGCTCCGCCGCCGTCAACCGCCGGCGCTCCCGCGTTCCCCCGGAGGAGGTGATCAGCGCTCTTTCAGCCGACGCCGGACGGCCTAAAGCTCTCTCTCATAGGAGTCCCGGGCGAGAGTGGAGAGGGAAATACGGCACGACCAGAGTTGCACCGCCCTTCTCCTCCTCCGCCTTCTTCTCCTTCTTGACCTCCTCCTCCTTCTCCGTGCCCTTCTGCTCCGGCCGCCGCCGTTCCCGGTTCTTCTTGCCGGCCGCTCCTCCGGGACTACCACCCGGAGCAGCGGCTTCCGAGACCTTGCGGCCGGCGGCCATGCAGAAGCATCGGAGCGCCATGCTTTCCGGCTTGCAACACAACTCCTCCTCCAGTCTTTCTCGCCCGCCGCTCTGTGTGTGTGTCTCTCTCTCTCATTCTTGATATATATATAGACATGTGTATGTATTTGTGTATGTATATGTATAGTTTAGCGGCGAGGTGCGAGGAAGTTTCCGCTTCCTTGCGCTGCACGACTCAGACGACTAGGTCATAGATTGACGGTGAGTTCGATCGTCTCGGTCCCGGCAGAGGAAATAGTGACAGCTCCCCATCAAAAAATGTTCGAGGTCACTCAAATGGCGGTTCGTTAATAGTTTAGTGACAATAAAGGTTGAATCTTTTTGGCAATGAGTTATATTAAGTTTAATAGTCAGTTAGTAAAATATTGACAGCAATTTAATGCTCTGTTTGATAACACTATTAAATATTCTTATCACTATTAATTTTAAAATTAATATTATTGATAATCATCTTGAGATGTTTGACTAATAGTAACAATTTTGAAATTTACAGTGCAAACAACACACGCTTACGCAATACAAGTTTTAACTTGTATCAATTTTGATACTAATATTTCATCTTTTAAGAATATCAATATCAATACTAATATAGCATCATTTTTGATACTCTAATCAAACGGGCCATAAATCTTTCGATAATAAATAAGTAAAGTATTGATTATGATTCAATTTGTTTGAGAGTTAAATCGACTTTTTATTGATTCGTTGTCGAATTTAATACAACTCGTTATCGATGAGTAACGAGTTAATAAGGCGTTCCTAATGGTTCAACGTATCTTTTTCGATAACAATTCACTAAAATGTTACTCGATCGTGACTTAAGTGGTCCGGAGTCGTAATTATTTTTCATTGAAAACTAAAATTATTTTTTTTACTCGAGAATTGAGATGATCTAAACTCATTGATATATAGATAATTGGAGAAAATTTTTCCTTTTGATCTTTTTTATAGATAAATAGATAGATACATAGATAATTATCGAAGGAAATTACATATACACGTGGAAGATTTCATTTGTAGCAAATATTGAACAATGGCCTTTTTTATTTATTTTGAGACCCGTTGGTTGGTTAGAAGTATCAAAAAAATGGTACATGCTTGCTTTGCTCTGTTGGCACTATAATTTATAAATTTATATTATTAGACGGATATTTTCAAATGGTAGATTTTAAAATTAGTAGAGAGATAAGTGTCTAGCTAATGGTATTATCAAACATGGTCTAATGTATTATATCTTTTATCGAGACTGGAATTGGGGACTTGATATACATCCACGTACGCAATAAGTGATGTCTATGTATCCTAATATCTATAAAATATATTTTTTATAAAAAGAGAAATGATATTGTTTATTGAAGAAAAATCTCCCTCTCTGAGTACTCAAACTCAAATATATGATGGCAATATATGGGTTGATTTTGTTGTAATGTATTTATTATATTTCTAAAGCTCACATATTTTTGTATAGATTGGAAGAATGTTTTCTGTAACCTCCAACTTAATTATAGACTCTTCAGGTAATATAATATCAAGCACTTTTATCGATATCAAGTTTAAAATTGTTCTATCGATATAATCATCGTGAACTAATGCCCTGTTTGGTTAGAGTTTCATTTTTGGTACTATATCAATATTGATATTAATATTTTCAAATGTTGGAGTATCAATATCAAAAGTAATACAAGTGGACATTTGTATTACATAATATGCTTCGTTACAGTGCAAAATTTAAAATTGATACAATTAACCAAACACTTCTTTATGGTTCCTATCAATATTAATTTTAAAATTGATAGTGATAGAGGTATCTAATAGTGTTACCAAACAGGGCATAAGCTATTTAGTCACTCACCAGCTAGTATCAATTTTGAAATTTTTGTTTATTCATTAATAGCAATTTAGAAACTTCTATTAAAATAAAATAAGTCATGTAATACAGGTGTTCGTGAGCTGTACGCATTACTAGTCTTCATGTTGATATTTTATTTATCTAAAAAAATATTAATGACAAAATTGATATAATTATTTTATTCACCCAAGCTGGAAATATATAAGTGAATCTTTTCTCTTTGGAGGGATGAACTGTTAATGTTGGGCAGGCTTAATTAGATAAAGCAAGTTCTTCCTCGACCCAATTTAAGTAGGAAATATTTATATGATGTTTTATTGTTTCGTTCTTTTTTACTTTTTCCAACCTAAATTTTAAAAGCAAAAGAGATACGATTCTTGGTTCTTGTTTTCAAAGCTCATTTTTTTTAGAAGTGATTGAACTTGCCTCCAAAATTTCTTTATGAAACAAAACAAGTGGAAGGTTATTTTATTTACGAGAGAGATTGCCATCGACTCTCTCTCTCTCTCTCTCTCTCTCTCTCTCGCATGTAGATGGGTTGTACCCTCTCCCTCGCACTCTTGTCGCCTGACATCCCACTCGAACCCTCTCATATATAGCAGATGATTGATTGGGATCCCTCTCCGACACGGGCGACGGATGACAAGCTCCCTCTCGCAGCAGCAGATGAGTGACAGAGTAGGTACCTCATCATCGTCTCCGCCCCGACCATTTGTCTTCATCATCAACATCCCTTCTTCGCATCACGTTGTCACCGTCGTGTCGAGGCAAGCAACTTGCAGGGTTGGGCAATGCAATAGCTGTGGTGGTGGTCAAGAGTCATCAGCATCTTCGTCAACTTCCCTTCGTCTTCGTTGACCCTTTGTCAATGTCGCCATTGGCTCCATATTCTTTTGTATTTTTTGATTAGTAATCACTTTCATGTATTGTTAACATTCAAAGCAAATTGATATTAATCTTAAAAAATTTCGAAAAATTATATAGCCAGTTATTAATTAACTCATACTCTCGAATTTTTCGGTTACTAACAATTTACATATAGTATTAATTTTTAAAATCGAACGTCCAAACTCTCTCGAAACAAACCAGCTTGGTCGTTTCAAATGCATTCGGTTCAATTCACCCATTTAATAACGACCCCAAGCCCAAAACAAACCTCTCTACCAGACCTATAAATGAATCAGATCCATGTCAGATCGATCAAGATTTGAACTCGGATCCAATAAGCTCGATATGAATGTAAATGGGAATTCATAAATAGTATGTCGTTTGGGTTCAGATCCATTCTAGGCTTTTAGATTTTATTCTTTTTCTCTTCCCTGCTTCTTTTTTTTCTTTTTATTCTTCTCCTCCTCCTTATTTTCTTTCCTCCTGCTCTTCCTCTTCCTCTTCAATTATTTCCTAAGATTTTCTCCTCCACCTCCTCAGGTGAGTTGCAGCTTATACGAGGGCGTCCGTCTCTACGGGAGATCAGTCTTGGATGCGCCTCTCATGGCGCCGCGGCCGCCCAAACTAAAACCAGCGTCTGCTTGCTTGATCATATTGCCGGCCGTTTTCTCATCGAGCAGACATATATATAAATATTTAAATAAATATATATACACACATCCCCAATCACACAGTGTTTTTGACTTTGACAACCTCCTCTTATATATTCTCGAAATATGGGAGAAAAAATGTAACTATTTATTTAGAGTTTGAGTCAACTTCGGGAGGGTGATGAAGAAAGTATTCTTCGTTCTCTCACAAAAAAAAAAAGCTTATCATATTTATATAGTGATTTAACTTGAGATGGCACGAGTTATTACGTGAGTCTCATTTTTTTACGAGAGAATGAAATATTATTGTGATGATCCGAACTCATTTATTTAACACAGCATATCCTGTTTGCTGGCTGCACTGCGCACTGGTATATCCCTCCCGATTTTAATGCTTGTAATAAAGAACTGTACGTGCACGTTATACAAGTGTCCATATACTCTGTACGTAGCTTTGTCCTTTTACAAACGTCATTTACACTGTTAATTATTCAAACACATGCCCAAGAATACGTACGTAGCCAGAATCAAGTCAAACTGATTCATATATAAACCAACAACTAACAATTCCGATCGAAGAGCCTCTCTCTTACACGACATACAACAAGGAACAAGTTGATCGACACCGTGCAATATGTTAATCACCCACACACCACTCACAACCGTTTAATTGCACATTTTATTTTGACATCATGCATGCATCAACCTCTCCGCCGAAATGAAAATGAAAACGAAAAAAAGGAGGAGCAAGAACACCAAGATCGAAATGCACAACGATCAGTTTTCCATGCGGATGACGCAGCGAATGCCTTCGCCCCGGAGCATCAGGTCGAAGGCCGTGTTGATCTCGGAGAAGGGCACCTCGTGGGTGATGAACTTCTCCAGCTCCAGCTCCTGCGCCATTACGTGCAGAGCATTTATGCTAATTTTATGTATGTATCTCTTGGGTCTCTTCTAGCATATCCGGGAAGTGATCGATATTATATATAAAAGGGGGGTGCCCATCATAAGAAGGATCAGAGGCCATTATATATATGTATATGTATATATATTTTTATTACCTTGTTCAGGTACTGCTCGACGACGACGGGGAGGTCGGTGCGGGGCTTGTAGTTGCCGAAGAAGGTGCCCTTGAGGGTCCTCTCGTTCAGGAAGTTCACGGGGTGGGTCTTGAAGACGTCGTCCCTGTGAGGCACGCCCACCAGCACGGCGACGCCCCAGCCCTGTGAAAAAGAAGCCATATATACGTAGATTTTGAGTCACCTCAAAACTTTGTGTCTAGACGGAAGGAAGAGATTTATTATTATTATGATTATTAGGTTACGCGCGGCGGCCGCCGGCGCCGGAGAAGACGATCGATGATCGATAGGGGGTTGTAGGCGTACGTACGTCGCGGACGGACTCGAATGCGGCGATCATGGCGCTGATGCTGCCGGTGCACTCGACGCTCCGGTCGACTCCCCCGCCGGTCATCTCGGCGAGCACCTGCGTAAACGGACCAATCAACGACATGTTCAGTAATTAACTGGGTAAACAACATATATCACGTAGTTATGAGTCCGGTACTTCCATGCAGGAAAATTTCGACGGAATCCATGTTCGTCTCGAGATGTGATCTCTTGATACCATCAAATCACGACATCTCACGGTTCCTTTTGTAAGAGAGTTAAGGAATTTCTCTCGAGAGTTCTACCGAGAGATTTTTCTCAAAAACCGCGCGATCAGAGGAAACCGGCCGGATTAAAAGATTATAGAGTAGAAGAACGAAGGAGCAAAACTCTGACCTGCTGGACCGGCTTTTCGTAGTCATTTGGGTTGACAAACTCCGTAACTCCAAACTTCTTCGCTGCGTAATATATATATACGTACACAAGAGAGAGAAAGGTCATGTTATCTATCTATCTATATATATATATATAAATTTACTGGACCATCCAGCAGCAAGAGTACTAGCTTAGCGTAAGCATTTTTGTTTTCATTTTAATCAATATTTTTCATATACGTATCTACCATACGACCATTTAAACTAGTATACACTGGGAAGCTAAAGGGCTCTTTATTTAACGCATATATATATATGTGTGTATAGAAGCAGAGCAATATTTAATCTCCGGTTGTTCAGGCAAATAGAGAGTTATTTGTGTGTATAATTATATACATATATACGTACCTTCTTCGAACCTGCTGGAGTTGATGTCAACGCCGATGATCCTTGAAGCGCCGGCGACCCTCGCCCCTTCCGCCGCCTGTGCGTACGTACAAAAGGGGGAGATCAGTACTATTTTGTATGTGTACATAAAATGGCCGTGTGTGTCTGGAGAGATGTGAAAGAACAAAACAAAAGATTAGAAAGTTATATATATGTGACCATAAAGGTGAGGGATGATAAGAAGATTATATAGAAAAATATGATCACAATCACACCCAGAAATCTCTATTGAAAACATAAAATAGTTATAGTTGCCCAACACCGCCTATATATTATTTCTTGATAAGAGAGACTCACGGCAAGGCCGACGGCTCCGAGTCCGAAAACAGCAACAGTCGACCCCTTCTTTGGCTTCGCAACGTTCACGGTCGCACCAAACCCTGAGGAAATCAAAGGAGAGATGTGTGCATATATATGTATGGTATATGAGATTAATAAATCAAGAGAACAACAGAAGGGAGGGGGGGGGGGGGGGGGGGCAAAAGAGATCAGGAGAGGAGACCTGTGCAGAAGCCGCAGCTGAGGACGCAGACTTTGTCGAGGGGTGCGAGGGGGTTGATCTTGGCGAGGCAGCCGGCGTGGACGACGGTGTACTCGCTGAAGGTGGAGGTGCCGAGGAAGTGGTAGATGGGCTCGCCACCGCCGGCACCGGCGGAGGAGAACCTGGCCCGGCGGTCTCCGATCATGACGGCACGGTCGGGGTCGATCCTCAGCAGGCTGCACATGTTGCTCTCCTCCGACCGGCAGTGCTCGCACTCCCCGCACTCCCCCGTGAACACCGGCAGCACATGGTCGCCCGGCGCCACCTCCGTCACCCCTTCTCCCACGCTCTCTACCACGCTGTGTGTGATGAACACATATACTCTCCATCCATCAGACAATTCATCGATCGATCCATATATAAACAAAACATATAAGGCCAGCAGCTCGGAGGACCATCTTAAGAAGAATGTGGTGAAGGGAACACTGATCTCCATGACGATTTGACTTGAGACGATGACAGTGTGAATCTCATTCTTTTACGAGAGAGTGGAGAGAAGAAAAAACATCCGCTATTCTTATACACAAAAATATGTGGTGGGGAACTATCATATATATATATATATGTTGTTTTATGTATATACATATATATATGTGCGTGTGCCTCTACTGAATGGTGAAGGAAAATTTCAAACGCTTAATTTAACAAAGTAACAACTGAGTAGAGAGACTATAGAGAGAGGGACAAGATCAGAGAGTTTCAGGTTAATTACCCAGCGGCTTCGTGACCCAGGATCCGAGGAAAAATGGGAGTCTGACCCTGCATTTCGACCGAAACCGATCACCAACACATGAGGAACAACCTCGTATGCATGCCCAAAATGGCAGCGTTGACCGCGTGTATATATTAGCAGAGATCCTTTGAAGACGCGTTACCTTGGCATCCCAGAAGTAGACATCCGTGTGGCAGAGGGCGGTGAACAAGATCTTCACCCGCACCTCCATGGCCTGCGGCGGAGCCACCTCCACCTCCTCGATCACCAGCGGCTTGCCGGCCTCCCGGGCAACGGCAGCTGCGCCAGAGACGAAGAACAAGACGCACAAGAACACAGTAACTAACTGTTATATATGTATATACATATCGCAAGATCTTGAATTCATCTCGCACATATACATGCGCAAGAGAGAGGTCGAGGATGGAGCGGAGACCTTTGCATCTTATGACTTGGCCGGCCGTGCTCGCCATCTCCGGGATCTCCTCGATGAGGTCGACGCTCTCTCCTTGACGATCGACGACGACGACCGATCTGATCGGGTAGCTCTCCTCGGTTGGGGGTGGATGGAGAAGCAAGATCCGGAGAGGAGGGGTATTTATAGCTGCTTCCTTGGTTGCGCTGCGAATCTGCGATCACCCTCTCTTCCCTTCTTCCCCTGTTGAAACCGGCGGGCGGGCGGCGGCGACGCCGCGGGAAACCAGAGTCAACGGGTGAGAGGTAATATTACAAGACTGTAAATTTACCGTTGAATGCTCTACTCCGTTTGAAATTTTAATCAAAATTTACTTGATAATATCAGGAGCGAATCTCGACGTAATCGAATGTCACGTACCCATATCAAACGCATTTAAACTTTGATCGGGATCTGAGAATTTCATCGATCGCGGGGATCAATCGTACGATTTAAGCAGTGTATATACGTATATTTATGCGGATTTCATCCAGTGGTCTCTCCAGAAGATACTTTTAATCTTCTCGCATAAATAAATTTATAAAAATAATTTAATGTTACTCACATATCCTTCAGTTAACGATGACTTAATGTATATACCTTATATGTTCAATTGTGCGAGAGACTTTCAGAGAGGATATACTCTCTGTTTATTTATATATATATAGTGAGAAGTACGTAGTGGGCGTCCTCGATCACCGCCTATTTTTTGATTAGGTTATCGAATCAAATAAAAATCTATTGGTGTGTATATATATATATATATCGATCTGATCTGTATTGCCTTCACGTCACGGGACATATTATATATTCTGCGTATATACGGAGAAGCATTGCATGCGCCGACGTGTCCGCAAGACCGTTTAGTAATTTATAATTATCTTTTTCTTTACTTTCAGGACATGTCGACATGCAATTAAATATATAAATGCCTGCATTCATCTGCACGTCAACTAACTAATTACGCAATATTTATTATCAGCACTGATTGAAGTGTATATATATATTCAAGTGTTGGGAAGAGAGAAGTTGAATATTACTAATTTCTTTGCCGGTCAGAGATGACCAAAACCCTTTGAATCATTCAAGTGCTGCCTTATCTTTTTTATATATATATATGTATGTATGTCTTCAATTTCTATATGATTAATCATATACCTCCGAAACTAGAGGCGCCGCTGGTGGTTGCGGTAGATCTAATGGGCGCTGCTGCTCGATCCTGTGGTAAAATTCCAGCAAAATATGTTAATTACACGCCGTTATTAATTTGTTAAATGTCGGTTGCAAAGGTGACCTTTTATCAATGCGGGAAGGGTGCGTCTTCGCCATAAAAAGATTTATGAGATGTTTGGTTGCGTCTTAAATTAGTTTTTTGTTATATTAATTTTATGTTTTGTAACAAAATTTGTCAAAAGACGAGATGTTTGGCAACCGTTATGTATGTTTTGAAAGAGTTTTTTTTTCTAGGACAAAAAAGAAAGAGACGAGATCCCTTTTTCTAATTATCTTGTGGTCTCTCACACCCTTTAGTTATATATGACTCTTACTCTTTTGTTTATTTCATGTCATTAATTAGTCGGCTTACATTTTATTTTCATACAATATTTTAACATCGAATTGTATAAAAATTTATTGTTCAATTAAACACGGTTTCTCACCCATCTAGACTCTACACTTTTTGAACAAGGATCTCTCTCTCTATCTCTCTTTCTCTCTCTCTAAAAAAGATGTAATTCAAGATGGGTGAAGTTGTATATTGTACTCGTGGAATGCTGGATTGGGACTTAGGTCCCAACCCGGTCAATTTTTGGGCTGACCGACCCGATCCCAACCCCCACCGACCCTAGTCCCAACCATGGCCGACTTGGGTTAATTTGGCCCCAACTGACCCACTCCCGACCCCAACCCCAACTTTCTTGTTTGTTCCTATATATTACTCCTATAAAATATATCATGATACTTAATAAATGAGACCCGAGGATTTAATTAAGACGAAGTAAGTATCCTAGTACAATTTTTTTAAAACATGTTTTGTTTCATAAATGTCCTATCAGCATGAGTTATTTGTACACTTTTCCTCACTAACATATATACAGATTGCATTCATTTTTTTTAACTCAGACATAAATAGAGTGAATTCTCCAACAAGAATATTATATAGCATGTATGTGGATGCATGAGATCATTTGAATCTTTTCCATCGCACATGTGAGACTCTCTCTCTCTCTCTCTCTCTCTCTCTCTCTCTCTATATATATATATATAGACACACACACACATTGAAAGCTCCAATGTTACGATACCTCTACAGAATAAGTAAAAGGGTTTTATTTTATTTTTTGTTTATAACAAAGCTTTCTGTGCTGTTGACTTAAACCCTCGTATTTTAACCTCCAGTAGAAAACTTTTGAAATACAAATATAAAAAGCAAAGATTTACTTATAATTCATAGATTGACTCAAACAATTGTTTTAATTTTTTACTTATAGGTATAAAAATTTGCAGTGTTGATTCATGGTTAACACAAACCAAAATAATCAAAACATGAGTTGGACGTACTGCCACAAAATAAATTAATCCTAAAAATTACCCGTAATCAAATAGTTAACATTAATTTTTCAGAATTATATATAAGTATACCGAATTAAAAATTTGTGTTTCATTTTTTTTAGAAAAATTATTTCAGGTAAGCCACGTTCTCCGATTTTTCTTTTACTACGAATCACATGCTCCGTCTCTGATATATGTGTGTGTGTATATATATATATACATCTTTATATATCTTAACTGGGAATGCTTAGACATGAATGTTCTTGATGAATATATTTCATTATATAATTATTTTAAATTTTAAACATTAAAAATGATGGTTATTAACCATGATAAAAAGGTTTTTATGGAGCTATTTAAGCTAGGTTTACTCTCAATCAAGTTTTAAAAGGCCTTTAAATAACTTGTACGTTAAGATGATCAGAAATTAACCATTTAAGTGAAATCAAACAATTGAAAGTATTTTTAAGAAAATCATTTCTACATGTCCCAATAAGTGATTTGTATTCCACTTTTCCTGAAAGGTCAATCCCCTGTAAAATATTTTTAATGAATTTTTTTTTACACCCAACCAAACCGTCCCTCAGCAGGTTTATTTACATTAAATTTTTTTCTTATCCTCAACCTCAAATAGTATGTCTCTTCTCGTAAGACTAATATTTTAATTAATATTTTTTATAAATATATATACATACATATCAAAATCTTATTGAAATCAAACAAAACAAATAGAAGCGGAATCAAATGATTCAGATTCTTGTAGGCCGTAAGGTGCGCGAGAGCCGGATTTGATATGAACAATGTCATATTTGAAATTTTAATTAAGTTTATTTAATTAATATATTTACCGATATATTAAAATATGTAGAAATAAATTTTAAAACGCAACATTTATTATATATTTATTAATGTCAACCAAGCATATCGCTGTATAATAAAAAATATTTGGTAATATTTTAAAATAAACTGATTTTGAAAATATAATTATATATATTATGTATACAACTGATCAAGAGAAGATATTTTCGTGTCCGCTTCAATTAACATCTCGATAATATCGGCATCTGAGCATCCGCTCAAACAAATATCACTTAATCAAATATTATCCGCACAAATAGATACGATCCAAATTTAACCAGACCTGTTTACATTCCTGTGTGTAACAATTAAATCAATTTCTTGCCTCAACGATCACGATAATTAGTCTCATTTCCTGGAGGTCACCCTTTATAAGATTACTACTCTAAACAAAGCATGTTTAAGTTTTGAGTTGTCTTAACTCAACATCTTAAAGTTTGGTTAACCATAATTATTGTTGCTGGTGGTTTATCTGATCTTAACATATTCACAACCAGGAGTATTACAGATTCTTAATTTTTATATTTCTATTTACTTTCAAATCAAATTAATATTTTCATGATCATCATTTAAAATTCTTAATTATATTTGTATAAATTGTTCTTTATATGTCATTGAATGTCTTCCAATTCTAAGTAAAATCAGGTAAAATATAATATCATCATTTATTAAAACATTGTTTTATTTATAAAAATATCGAGTGTTACATCATAAAATTAGCGTTTTGAAAACAAGGGTATTTAAAGACATACATCTTTTGAAGTCATAACGTAAAAAATACTTTATAAAAATTAAATACCGACACAAAAATATTTTAAGGACAACCAAATAGTTGAACATATTTTTATAAAATTTATTTTGAGCTGTGTCAAATGAAATACCCATTTTTCCTTTTTCATGAAAAAAACATTTTATTTAAATTTTTTTATATATGTTCATGTTACATGCATCCAAGTAGTTCCTAAGTCATTATAGAATTGTCAAAACAGAGTTCCGGTTGAATCTAAAATATCAATGGGGTGTTTAGTTTTAGAGAAAAAATGAGTTTTTGTTACAATAATACGTTCAATTATAAAGAGATGTTTGATTTATGTCTTTTAAAGAGATTTCCTTCTTTGGAGACAGAGGTGGTCGCCCCCATCTCTTTGGCACTCACTCTTTTTTTTTTTTTGTTATTAGTAATCACCCATCTAATAAAGGTGCACCTTCTTTATTTTTACTCTATTCTTCTAGCTATTCGGCCTTGGGATTTAAATTTATATGAAAATATGTGTCGTTTAACCCATATCTTAAAATAGTTAATTTTTTCGTCTCTTATATATTATGTCACCATTGTACATAGAACTAAAAAAATAGACAGATATTTATTGCCTGGACCAAGATTAGGTTGATTAACAAATATCTCTTTAGTGAAACCAAATATTTTGCCAGCACAAGATAAAAATGTTAAAATTAAAATAATTCCTGATTAGTTTGATTCGATCCTTTAATCACATGTCATTTGAAATGTTTTCGGGTCACAAGGCAAAGCGCTGATTTTCTCTCGAGGTGTCAATGGGCCAAAAACTCGTCTAATCAGATCCGGTCCAAAGAAAGCTGAACCGGCATAACTGGACCCATGTCGTAGTATTATGGACCTATATATCCTTGTCTGACCCTAGAAAGTTTTAACCCGGCCTAGCCTAGCTCGGCTCGACCTGACTTGTTATCACATAAGTTTATTGTTATCAAATTGAATAAATTTAGGTACTAAATATAAACTATAAAACTAGTAATAGCGTAATTACAACATACTTCTGATGAATAGGAATGATATTTCAAATAAAGTTGTGCCGTGAAACATTAGGCCGATTTGACCTGTTTCGGCGAGATCATGGATATCCGATGATAGAATTAGGTGATCCAAAAATCCATCCTTCGATCTCCGGACACTTTGAATTCTGTAAATGCAAACCATTCTAGAGGTGCTCTAGAGGATAGACTGGACTTAAATTCAAGATAAAGAATGTCTGTGAGGATAAGATCTGATGGTTAATATGGGTAGACGCTAGATCGAGTGGGCTTGAGACTATAAATAGACACTAAAAAATGTCATAATGAGATTAGTTTTCTAGTCCGCCGAGCATAGCTCGGTTGGCACACCCTCCTGCCAGGTTTGCGGGAGGGCAGGGGTACGGGGGCGCCCGAGGACATGCCCCAATCCCTCGTCGCCCCGCACGTGCGGCGGACAGTTGGCTAACCTGGCCACGTGATCAAAAAAAAGATTAATTTTCTAAATCATTCTTTATATAAATAATTCAGGTTGATGACTTTTTTCTTTTCTTTTTGAACCACGTCCAATCAGTCACAGGCAGTTGATGACAAGAGTCCTCTGTTAAAGGGAGCCGTCTTTGATGTCGTAAAATTTGATTTTTCATAAATTTTCCCTACTTATATGTCAGGGCACGTTGAAGACTGAACCTCCTGCAGTCGCGGAGCAATCAACGGGGGTGCTAGATCTTTGTTGGAATAGAATACTAAAAATACTAGTATATGGACTTCGACATTGCTATGAAATAATGTTAGCGGCGGGCACTACGTACAACTAGCGTAATGTCTGAGCACCAAATTTCCTCCAAATGGGTATTAATAGGCAAACGAACGGTCTCTGCAGCTTCTCGCTGTGGAGGAAATCGGCGCGGTCACGGGATCCGTCTCCGCGGTCACTGCGCTCTCCTCTGCGCTTTTCATTTCCTCTTCTCCCTCGGCTAATCCTGGCTTGTCTCCTCGTTTTCTTCCTTCTTCTTTTCTTCTGTTTCTTCCAAGTTTCAGTTTTCCCTTCGGTTTTCTTTGTTCTACTCAGTCCCTCTCGTGTTCTCTTTTCCTTCTGTTGTTTTCCTATCCCTTTTCCTTATTCTTCGTCTTGTTTTCTCCTTTAATCGTCCTTTCTGCTGTATATTCTTTTGTTGTCTCCGATCTATCTGTCGCCCTTCCTTCCCTACGTCTTCTGTTCATCCTGATCTCGACCTTTATCTTCTTGTATCGATCCTGCCATATTCTTCTTCTTCTTTCTTCCCTCATTGATCCTCCCTCCCCTCCCTGGATTCGGACTCCCCTTCCTTGCTATAGTGATCCATCCTACGACCCTGGAATCCGTCGAGTTGTTTCGTTTCCACTTTTGGGTTGCCTGGTGTCCGCCTAACCTAACCCTGAGGTTTGGTTGGGTTACTTTTTTTCCTCTGCACGTGTACCTTACCATCTGGTTTCTTCGGGAAGTTTCCTTGGTCCCGAATAATCTGCCCTTCGTTTCTTGTTCTCTCGTCTTGTTCTCATACAGCGAACCCTGTTTTCAAGTTTCTGTTCTTCCTGTTCTCTTCCCCTCGTCCGTTTCTTCACAGCTTATCCTTTTTCCTGAATCTTTTCTCAGGCAGTCGCTCTTGTTTTCCCTCTTGGAGCTATGGATCTTCCCCTTTCATCTGAAGAGGAGCAGATTTTATCTCAGTTTCAAACATTGTTGTCCGGTCCTTCACCTCCTCCCCCTCTTCCGATTGATTCCTCGCGCTTGTCAGCTGTTCATCCTTGGAAACAAACTTTAATCCTGAAAGTTTGCTCCTCTATTAAACCTAGACCGGCAGGTCTCAAGGAGTGGATTCGTAAAATGTGGAACCCCTCCTCACCCTGCGTCTTTTTGGACTATCCGAACGACGCTTTATGCTACAGGTCCAGTCTGAACAGGAAATAGATACGATTTGCAGGAGGGCCCCTTGGTTCTTCAACAATGATTTGGTGCTTCTTGAAAAAGCTCGGGCGTTTACTGCTCCTTCCGAATATCAGCTTAGTCAGGGGGATCTTTGGGTACGTATTTTTGATCTGCCACAAGAACTGCTTAATAAAGATCTTGTTATGCAGATTGCTTCCCAAATCGGTGTTCCATGGGATCCACCTCCACAAATAGTGTCAGCTTGGAGTCAATTTGCTAGAATCAAGGTCAGGTTTAATGTTGATCAACCTCTTCCCACTGACGTTTCTGTGATTCTTCCTGGGGGAATTTTGCGTTCATTTGAACTTGCTTATGAACGCCTTACACGATTTTATTACTTTTGTGGCTGTTTGGGCCATGAGTATGGTGATTGTTCTCAGTTGATTCATCTAAAGTCTCTTATTGTTCCGACCCTCTCTCAAGCAATGCAAAAGGAGTTGCAGAATAAGTTAGTTCTCAGATTTGGTGCCTGGCTGTCTACCGAGGTAAGAGATGCGAATGGGGGCCGGCGACCTCCTGTTACCAGGGTTCCAGTGGGTAATGACCTTCAAACTGCTACTTTAGATCAGGTTTTCAAGTTTTCAGAGACAGATTCCAGGTCTTCTCAACTCTTGGCTCTTCCCCCCCACTTGCGGAGGTGCAGGTTACTTCTTCACTTATTAATGTTCCAATTCGGCTTGATGTTAGTAATTCAGCTTTTTCTAGCATAAATATGGTGGCTTCTTCGGTGCTACCTATCTCAGCGGACTCTCTTGTCCCATGTAAGCATGAACTTGTTACTAGCCCTTTAACTACCTCCATAGTTTCCTCCTCTATTTCCACAGGCGTTCTGGGTATGGTTCCCAAACTGATGGTTTCCCCATTGAAGTCCTCCATGAAAAAATCTGGGATCAAAGATAGTCATAAATAGAGGTCCCTGAAGCAAGCTATTCAACTTTCTGGTTTTAAACAAGAACCGAGTTCTCCCACGTTGCCATCTGAATCCTTACATCTTGTTCCTTATTGCTCTTCGGGTGCGGCAGCTGGCCCCTCACAGCTGTCAGGAACACCATGAAGCTAGTAGCATGGAATTATCGGGGTGGGAATGGGCCCCCGACAATTCGTCATATAGATCGTCTGACCCATTCTATACAACCTCATATTTTCTTTCTTGCTGAAACCAAGTGTGCTCTTCTCCCTAGTGAGAATTTCTTCTCTAAGCGCTCCATTAACAACTATCATATAGTTCCCGCGGAGAACCGCATGGGGGGGTCTTTGGATTTGGTGGGTCGACACTATTCAGCTGCAGGTTCTTTATTCTGATTGCTCTTGGATCGGGGCTATAGTTAATGATGTTGATACTGGCAACCACTGGTTGTTGATTGTTACTCATGCCCCGACTTCTGATAGTGGTAGACTCCTCATGTGGTCCAAGATGTCTTCTTTAATTCAGGAGTTGTCTCTCCCGGTTTGTCTGATAGGAGATTGGAATTGTATCCGTTATCCAAATGAGAAGTAAGGAGGTTTAAATCCTATCCGCTACCATCTGGCCCATTTTGAACAATTTATCCAACTTAACTCTCTCTTGGATGTTAGAAATGAGGGGCCTGTTTATACTTGGTCTAATAAAAGACCTCTTATCTCACATATTAGAGAAAAATTAGACCATTGTTTGGCCTCTTCTAGATGGCTTCTATTATTCCCTTCGGTTCAACTGCATGTGCTCCCCAACTATATGAGTGATCATAGCCCTTTGTACCTTAATACTCATCCGCCAAAGAAGTACAGTACTCGTCCCTGGTTTCATCTGGAAGCGGCCTGGCTCAAATTTCCTTCTTTTCATGAGCTGGTTCATACCATCTGGCAGACTTCTCCTTGTTTAAATTCCCACTATAGCGCTAAAATGAATGTCATGTCCGCACACATGTCTTCTTGGCGACGGAAGGTCTTTGGTAGCCTAAAACACCAACTTTTCCAGACACAAGCTCTATTGGCGGCCACTCAAGCTCAACCCCTGTCTGCTGAACAAATTACTGAAGAAAAGTCACTTATTTCTAGACTGCATTGGTTGGAAGAATTGGAAAGTTTATATTGGCAACAACGGGCAAAGGTACATTGGTATAAAGAGGGTGATTGCTGCACAAAATTTCTCCATGTCTCAGTTCTGAACAGACGACGAAGGAATAAAATCACCGGTATCTTTAAGCCTGACGGGTCCTGGACAGCTGATATCGCTGACATTAAGACTGTTTTTCTTAATTATTACAATTCTCTTTTTCATGATCCGGTGCACCCTGATATTGTTGGTACGTTTCAGCTCCCTCATAACCTGTGTTTGCCTATTTTAACTGAGCAGCAACATATTTCCCTCCAGATGGCTCCCTCTTTGGATGAAGTGCATCACGCTCTCTTCTCAATGAAGTCACATACTTCCCCAGGCATGGATGGTTTTCCCCCACTCTTTTTCCAGCATTGTTGGCCTTTTTTGCAAAACGATTTGCATGGTTTTATCTCTTATATGTTTGCTACAAGTTCTATCCCTCTGGATTTGAATTATACTTTACTTACTCTTATTCTGAAAAAAGAGAATGCTACTTTGCCGAAACACTTTAGACCGATAAGTTTGTGTAATGTTTTGCTAAAACTTCTCACTAAGATTATTGCGAATAGATTGAACCCTATGTTACCCAGTCTTATTTCCCAGTTGCAGTCTGCATTTGTTCCTGCTAGACAGGCTTTTGATAATATTGTTCTTATTCATGAGATTCAAAATACTTTCAGACGTACCAGAGGTCAGACGGGCTACTTTATGGTTAAGTTGGACATTCATAAGGCATATGATAAAATGAGTTGGAATTTTCTTCAAGCGGTTCTTTCTTCCATGCATTTTCTTGTTCATTTAATAAATCTTATTATGGCGTGCACCCGGTCAGTTTCATATTCCCTGAACATTAATGACCAGCTTTCTGATAAAATATATCCTTCGAGAGGCATCCGTCAAGGGTGTCCCCTCTCCCCCTATTTGTATATTTTATGCTCGGAAGTTTTGTCTTCTATGTTGACAACTGCTGGATAGGACCATCTCCTATCAGGGGTCAAAATTGCGCACCAATGCCCTACTATAACGCATGTTCTTTTTGCGGATGATGTAATAGTGTGTGGCAGGGCTACGATTGAGGAGGTCAGTCATCTTCTTCACCTTCTTCAGCAATATGAGTCTCTTTCAGGACAAGCAATTAATTTGCACAAATCCAAAATTTGTTTCAGTAACAATGTTCCTGCCCATTTATGCTCTTCCATTTGTGCTTTGTCCGGGTTTCAAAGAGCCGCTAAGGATGATTTTTACCTAGGAGTTCCCTGGGATCCCCTAGCTGGTAAGAGTAGTCTTCATCGTACTTTGGTTGCTAGATATCAACAGAAATTGGGAGGATGGAAAGCTCATCTCTTGTCCACGGGGGGTAGGACTACTCTTATTAAGTCAACTTTAACTACCCTTATACGCTATGTCTGTTTCTAAACTGCCATCTGCTCTTGTTAAGGAGTTGGATCTCATTCAGCGAAACTTTTGGTGGGCCCATAAAGCTCACAATTCTAGGCGCATTCACTTTAGCAATTGGTCGGTCATCACTCAGCCAAAATTATTAGGTGGAATGGGTATTAGAGACCTTCATCTTCTTAATATTTCTGCTGGAATGCGGCTTCTTTGGAAATTTTTAACAAATCAGGATGCCCTTTGGGTCCGGGTCCTTACCTCCAAATATCTTAATAAAAGAAGTATCTGGCAGATTCAACCGAAATATTCGGATTCTCACATATGGCGCTTCATATTGTCAACTCGTTCATATTTAGCTAATGGAATTGTGTGGAAGGTTAAAGATGGGTCTGCAATTTATCCCTGACTCCATTCCTGGGTTCTCGATGATAAGGGCCCTTTACTGCCAAGCGATCCATGCTTTCTTTTCTAAGGACGTGTCAAAGATCTCATTCTTAATGGCTCCTAGGACATTCCTACTCTCACGAGATGGTTTGATGCAAATTCTGTCCAACGTATTCTGAATACTCCAATTCATCATCACTTACCTCATGATCAACTTATTTGGCCATTCACTACTAATGGAAATTTCACTTTAAAATCTGCATACAGGTTTCTTGCTGAACAGAGGCTTCCCCCGGGCCCATCCAATCAAGGGATATAGCGTAAACTATGGCATCCAACAGTGGCCAAATTCCTTCCTTCGAAGATTATCTTCTGCTTATGGAAGATCCTTATGGAAGATCCTTTCGGGTAATCTTCCTACAAATCTTGAAATTAATAGAAGGTGCTCTTACATTAATCCACTTTGTTCAGTTTGCAATCTGGCTGAGGAGTCCCCGGATCATCTATTTCTTCTGTGCCCCCGAAGTATGGTAGTCTGGATGTTATCACCCTTGGGCAATAATATTTCTTGGGGTATTATGTCTATTTATTCTCTTTTGGACGTATGGCTTTCCTGGTTACTTTCTAAGCATCTACCTCTGTCCAGGATGGCAGTCCTGGCTATATCTATTGTCTGGCATCTTTGGAAATCGTGTTGTCTATTTTGTTTCCAACACAAGCTGGTCCGGCCTCATGCCATTTATAATGAAGCAATGACTACAATGAAGTTCTGTTTAACTCATGAGCCTAACTTATCTCTTGCTGCTCAGTTGGGTTGGACACCTCCTCCACTTAATATGTTTAAGATCAACGTGGATGCTGCTACTTCAGCCTGTGCAGGTGCCATCGCGTTTTTGGTAAGGGACGAAGCTGGACAGGTGGTCTTCTGGCTAGAACTGTAAATGAGTTGGATTCGGGTCGAATTCTTTAGGATCTGAATCCGAATCCAACAAGTAAAACCCAGATCCGGTACTTGATCCAACGAAAAATGTTTTTCGGATTCGGATCAATATCCAAATTCGAAAACACATCTCGGGTTTAGGGTCAACCCACTGTCCTGACGAGCGGTGATGCTCGCCATCTCGCGGCAGGTGCTCGCGGGACTCGCGGCGGCTCGCAGACTCGTGGTGGGGTGCTCGCCATCGGAGGCTCGCCGGCGGCGGGGGGAAGGGGGGCTTGCACAGGCGAAGGGGGAGGGGCACTCACCGGCCGGGGGTGGGGGGGCTCCGAGGTGGCTTGGCGGGGAGTCGCGCCGCGCTGGATGGGGGAGGGGGGTTGCCATCGGAGGCTCGCCGGCCGGCGGGGAAAGCGGTGAAGGGGGGCTTGAACGGGGCGAAGGGGGGGGGCTCCGGAGGTGGCTCGGCGGGGGGAGTCGCCGCCGGGCTGGGTGGGGGATAGGGGGTCACGGGACTCGCGGCGGGTGCTTGCCATAGGAGGGGGCTCGTGGAGGGCGAAGTGGGGAGGGGCGCTTGTTGGGCGTGGGGGCTCGGAGGGGACTCGGCGGGGGAGGTGGCTCGCCGGGGGAAGTTGCGTCGGGCAACGGCGAGAACACCGGGGTGACGGCCAGCAGCGGGAGGACCGATCTCGGAAGCGGCGCCATGGTCTCCGTCGTCGCGGAGGTCGAGCGCCAGGGGGCTGGTACAGCCCCCCTCTGTCCGTCTCCCTTTTCTCCTTCCGAAACCCCCCCTCTCGGAACCTCTTGCTCCGTCCGATTCCGCCGCTTCGGGAAGGGGATGTTGGGGATGGACGCCGAGCGGCCGGCGGGGGCGGGGGACGGAGGCGGCAGGGCTTCGGCCACCATCCACCGCATGTCGACAGTGGCCGGCGGCGTCGAGGGGCTGGCGGAGTTCCGGGGAGGCACCGGCGGCGTCGAGGGCCGCGAGTTCCGGGAGGCACCGGCGGCGTCGAGGGCTGGCGGAGTTCGGGGAGGCACCGGCGGCGTCGAGCGGCACCGCTGCAACCTCACGAGGAGGGTGAAGCTCCTGGCCCCGCTTTTCGAAGAGCTCGAGGATGGGGCATTCGGCACCGCCGCCCCATCCGTAGAGAAGAACATCCGTAGGAGAAGAACGGAGGAGGGAAGGAGAAGAAAGGAGGATGGAATAGGAGGAAGACCGGATGAGGCCGAGCGCCCGAAGGTACCGTCGACAGATCGGATCCAGCAAACCCTATCGGGTTCTCGATTGTATCCTGAAATGTAAAATTCGGATATATTTTAAATCGGGTAAAATCGAACCCGAACTGTATTTGCTTTGACATCACAGGACGACTATCCAATCCTCTTTTTCAATTTCGGATTCGGGCAGGCTTACGGATTTCTTGAATCCATTGACAGGTCTACTTCTGGCGCACCACTCACCTATCAACCCGAAGAGTGGAGATTCTGGAGGCCGAGGCTATCCTCCAAGCCTGTACCTGGGCGTCTGGCTCGACCCGGAATGTGCATATTGAAAGCGATGCTGAAGCTATTGTGAAAGCAATTATAGGTTCTGGTCCGGCTCCTTGGAGACCGGAACATATCATTCAAGAGTGCTCTTCTATTTTATCTGTTTCTACCCACATTTCTCTTTCTTTTGTCCGTCGAGACTGTAATAGAGTGGCTCATCTTCTCGCTAGATGGGCCCTACAATCTGAGTCTGTTTCTGAGTTACTGTTTCCTCATCCTCTCCCACCTCATATTTCCTATCAACTTTGTATGGACATGCCAGGTTATTAATTCTTAATGTGCCCTTTTGTTCAAAAAAAAAAAAGGATATTAATAGGCAAACATCATTTATATCGATACCAAACAGCATATAAACAATCCCTACGCGTCGATAAGCAAGCAGCTGAAACTGAAAATTTTCAAGATGAGATAACAAGAAAGACTGGATCTTGATCTCAAGCAAAACGGGGCACGTCGCCTTATACGACAATTCAAAATACAGTTACTTCGTGCAAGAAGGCTACAACAACTCGTCCAGGGACCCGTCGGAATCGGAAAACTGTTACCGGCTTCACATATGGGTCGGAACAGCTTCGTAGTTTGTAGGAGATGTAGGGTGTATCCTTCAGGTGTCCATGCGGATGATGCAGCGAAGGCCCTCACCTCGGAGCATGAGGTCGAAGGCTGTGTTGATCTCGGAGAAGGAGATCTCGTGGGTGATGAACTTCTCCAGCTCCAGCTCCTGCGCCATTACAGAGCAATTCTGCTTTTACATATCTTGTTCCAGCACCTGGGAAGTGATGATAAGGGGTGTGCCCATGAGAGGCCAGATTTTTCGTTACCTTGTTCAGGTACTGTTCGACGACGGAGGGGATGTCGGTGCGAGGCTTGTAGTTGCCGAAGAAGGTGCCCTTGAGGGTCCTCTCGTTCAAGAAGTTCACGGGGTGGGTCTTGAAGACGTCGTCCTTGTGAGGCACGCCCACCAGCACGGCGACGCCCCAGCCCTAAACGGTATAAGCAATACACAGCACACCGCTCAAAAGGGATTAGAGATAACTTGCCCTCAACTTGTTCGTCGAAATGCGGAGGAAGGTAACAACCAAGAGGTTGAACAACGGGGAGAAAAAGGGGCATTACATCGTGGACGCACTCGAATGCAGATATCATCGCGTTGATGTTGCCGGTGCACTCCACGCTGCGGTCCACTCCGCCGTTGGTCATTTCGGCGAGCACCTGTCGACGATCGTGCCAAAGTAACCTTATTTAGGCTCTATGGCAACGTAAATCACGAAACCCAAAATACGATCGAATGCTTCGAAACCGACCTCTTGAACTGGCCTGTTGTGGTCCTTTGGATTCACGAACTCAGTAACACCGAAGTTCTTGGCTGATGGGGGATGAATCGAAACAAGGTAAGGGTTTGCACGGCTATAGAATCCAACCAGGAGAACACAGCTGAAATGCCACAACTGACCTTCCTCGAATCTGGCAGAGTTCAAGTCTACGCCGATGATCCTGGAAGCCCCGGCGATCCTCGCCCCTTCCGCCGCCTGTCAGAAGACCAATCCATTGCTACCCCCACACAATCAAGAACCAGAAAGGCAAGGAGGCAGAAAGGGAGACTCACGGCAAGGCCCACGGCTCCAAGTCCGAAGATGGCAACTGAGGAGCCCTTCTTTGGCTTTGCGACGTTCAGTGTGGCACCAAGACCTTGCGAGGGCAAAAAGAACGAATCCGGTTAAGGAAATCCCCATCTCGAAGATGTTGCGCGCTGTTAGATTATGCATACCTGTGGAGATGCCGCAGCTGAGGACGCAGACCTTGTCCAGGGGAGCCGAGGGATTGATCTTGGCCAGGCAGCCTACGTGGACAACGGTGTACTCGCTGAAGGTGGAGGTGCCGACGAAGTGGTAGATGGGCTTCCCGTTGACGGAGAAGCGGGACTGGCCGTCGCCGATCATCACGCCGCGGTCGGTGTTTATCCTCAGCAGGGTGCACATGTTGCTCTCCTCCGACATGCAGTGATCGCACTCCTTGCATTCCCCTGTGAAGACGGGGAGCACATGATCCCCTGGTTGGAGATCTGTGACTCCTTCTCCCACACTCTCGACGATCCTGGAGTTCTCAGGTGCACGGTGTTAAAAAAGATGCTGATGCATCAGTGACCGGCGGCGGGCACGAAGAAGGAATAGGCGATTTTATTCTAAGAGATTAGAAAGACGTACCCTGATGCTTCATGGCCGAGAATGCGGGGAAACACAGGCGTCTGGCCCTGCAACATCAGATCGGTAAATGGACCAAAGGAGCTGCAGGTAGAAGCAACGATAAGGGAGGAGAACCAGCTCGCAAAGTGCTTCGGGAAACGAAGAATTTCACCTTGGCTTCCCAGAAGTAGACATCGGTGTGGCAGAGTGAGGTGAAGAGGATCTTCACCCGGACCTCCATGGCCTGCGGAGGCGCCACCTCCACCTCCTCGATCACCAGCGGCTTCCCTGCCTCCCAGGCGACCGCAGCTGCAACAGCAGGGGGGAGACGAATGAGAATACGCTCATGGTAGACGGTAGCGCGGAATCAAGCGGAGAAGTGCTCGATTCGATCACCGAAGAACCCTTTCTTCACCGATGCAAGAGTAACTGCGGGATCTGACGGAATGCACATAGACATCCTCTCCCTGGGTCTAAGCTGAAGGCAAATCCAGAAATCGGTCTGGGTGATAAAACCAGAAGAACTCGGAGTGCATACGGTCCGAGAAAGAAGGGCGGCAGCTTCGATGCGAAAATGCTGGACATGCTTGCACATCTTTAGATCCAGAAGACCAACAGAGGAAGGAAAACGTCCACGACAAGGAAAAGAGCTCTGAAGTCTGAACAGACCTTTGCATTTGATGACCTGACCAGCGGTGCCCGCCATTCTTTCTCCCCGATGGAAATCGATCCTCACGCACGGTAACAGCAACAAACACCCCCGATCTATCGGGATGCAATCGTTCTTCCTGATGCAGAGGGAGGAGAGCAGAAGACATACTTTTATAGGGGGACTCCGGGCGATGCAGCCATGGGGACGCGTGTCCTGTGAAGGAATTTTCCCGTTCTATAAACCCGCCGGGGAAGCCACCGGCCGCGGCATCGCGAAAACCGGCGCCTACAGTGGGCGCGGCGGCGTCCCCGCCGGTGAACCCGATTACCGACGGCGAGACCGCTGCGTTCCATCTCAATCACGTCGGATTATCCGGGTGGACATCCCGACGGCGACGGATCAAGCATGGTCGTCTTCTCCGCCGGGCGCCAACTCCATCTTCTCTCCGTTCCCGAACGGAGAGCGGTTTTGCGGTCTCCGCTTTGACCCAACGGCAGCGGTTTTCTGGCCGAGACCTTTTGCGGCCGCCTCGCTACTTTCCAGTTGCAAGTCTGCCCGCCCGCCACGTGGCGCGGCCATATTTTTAGGCGCTAAAAACGTAATTTTAGTTAAGCTAAAAAAATAAGTGATAAGATCGCATCAAAGCTTCGGTTCGGTTTATATCGGTTCGAACTTCCGGTTAAGTTCGATTGATATGGAAGACTTTTAAATTGAACTTAATCGGATCCAATTGTTCAATACGAATGAAGATAATAAAATATTATAAAACTAATATCATCTTATCGACAAAAACTAAAATTTATATAGGTTTTAAAATACAATAATATTTTTGTTTTTATTTTTTATACTTCAAAAATTAGTGCGTATGTGTAAAAAGGTAAGAATATATAATCTGTTTTTGATCTCAAACTAAATCAAATCAATTTTAACTGGTTCGATTCTATGTATGTATGGGTGTTCACAGTTTAATTTGATTTTTGAGTATTTTTTTCTCAATTCAAACCAAATAAAATCACCTCTGAAATTATCTCTGTTCGAATCATATTTTATCAAAGCATAATAGATATGTCAATATATAACTTTGTAGGGTACATCATATTTTATTAAAATTCAGCATGTATGTTTATACAATTTCGTTAATTTTCTCTTAACTCTTGAAATAAATTTATTTTTACACAAATATCTAATTAAATAGATTTAAAATAAAATATTTAATTTAATTCAGATTATATGATTTATGACTTAGTTTTAAAGATCTTAGAAACTAAATTAAATTGGTAGGTAGTTTGAATCAAATTAAACTAAATTATTGATTTGATTTAATTTTTCGGGTTGGACGGAACAGCAGACAACCTTAATTCTATGTTAGCACCTGATTCAGTTTTCGTTACATTCGGAAACAAAAAAAAAATCTCAAATGGAACTTTGCACACCTTTAATATTTGGTTGCATGATACAATACATTGACTTATGTCACAAAATTATGTTTGATGACAAACCTTATCAAAATATATTTGGTAATTCACATAAAATATAATTGTTTAGTCCAAATAAGAGAACTTTACTTTTTTTTCTTTTGTTTTTGTGATCTCTCCCTGTATTATGTTATACGAATACGATAACTTCTCTGTCACAAGAGTCTATAAAAAAATTTATTGTATGACTAGAATTCTACATATATATATTTATTTTTTGGTCACATGGCTATGTTGGCCAGTTGCCCGCCGTGCGCGCAGGTCGACAAGGGATCGAGCCCCTCACGACTCGATCCCCACCTGATGAGCCCTCCCGCTAGGGGATGGCCGGGCGTCTCCCGGCGCCCTCGTACCCCCGCCCTCCCGCCAACCCAGCGGAAGAGGGCGACAACCGAGCTGAGCTCGGCCGGCGACTAGAATTCTATATATGAGAGCCGAAGCGGAACATATTTACGCGGATGCTTCTGACTTGATACCGACGGCAGTATTTCTGGGCCCAAAAAAATCATTATCTTTAAAACACATAAGATCATTACTGAACAGGGTTGTTTCATGGTCGCTGACTAAATGATATGATAATGTAACCATAGAGCTTCTTCGAGTGGAAGCAGATAAGGTTCGGTGTACATGATAAAAAAAATAAAAGGTCTTTCTTTGAATATTATTTTTTTATGGATGGATTATTTATGGCGACGCATGCCAACGGATGAGGGCAAGAGCCGGTGCGGCACGAATATTCCTTAAATAATCTTTTCTTAACGATGGATTATCTATGGAGCAGTACGCGAGTGCGTTGAATTTGGTTTATGTTAAAATAAAAATAAAAGGGGAATCGGTTTAAGATCATGATTCGAGCCTTTGGACTGGGGGTGCAAATCGGTAGGATTCGATCACCTTTCTCCGATTTTTATTGTGATAGAAGTTAAGCTACTTCCGTTTTAATGCCCCTTCTAATCCCGATCAAAGAAAAATCGTATAATTTGACTTTTTGTTTCTATTCTAATTTTATTATGTTGTCTGAATTAGAACCAATTATGACATTTTAATATAAATATGACATTTTAATATATATATATATGATGTTGATAAAGCCCGTATAACCAACGAAATTTGAAATATAATTTTAAAGTTTGATGTGGTGTTTGGTTGCACGATAACGAAGATTTTTATTTAATTTTTAAAAATTATAAGAAAATTTATTAAAAGAGGTGTTCGACAACTTTGACAATTTTATATTTTGAAAGTGATTTTTTCTTCTTAAGCAAAAAAAGAGGGACTATCTCTTTCTTTTTTTCTTGTGGTCTCCCACTTTGTTTGGCCATGAATGATAATTACTCTTTTTTTGTTATTACATCCCTCCAAATATGACAATTTTATGTCATGAGTTGGTTCATTTTTTATTTTAATATAAGTTTTTATCGTGTACAAAAACTTACCATACAACTAAACACCTCATTAATTTTATTTGGAATTTGGGACTCCCGAAACAGGAATTCTACGTATCAGACTTTACCTAAAAAGTAAGAATGTATTGTCCAAAAAAAGCATGTTCTTATTATGATCATCGAACCTCGTCGATCAAGGGGCAGAACCCTTGCCGGTCTCATGGCGGAAAGCTTCGCTGATCTCAGCGGCCTGTTACCAATCGTCGGCGGTTCTGTCACCGGTTCCTGGCACCAGCATCCTCACGGTCAGCTGTCGTTCCCGGGCTCCCCTCCCCCCTTTTGTCATTCCAGCAGCCCCTTCTCCGGAAGACGTTCCAGCATCCTCGGCTCCATCTCCGGAGTCCTAGCCATTATCCTACCATCCCAGCTCCCTCTCTCACCGAGTCTTCAAATTTCAAGGATCCCCTTTTCCGGAAGACCATCCTACATCCTCGGATACATCATCGGCATCCTCGTTTGTCCAGCTAAGCCCCTCTCCAGCACCCCCACCTCTCTGGTTGACCCCCTTCCCCACCCCCCTAGCCCAAGCATTTGGTAGCGCCCCATTTCTGGAAGATCCTTTGCTCTCTCCAGCTTCCCCCCTCTAGCTGACTTCTTCACCCTAGCCCTGTAGACCCCCTCCAGTTCCCTGTTCCACATCCACCTAGCTCTCCCTCCACCCCCCCCCCCCTTCGGCTAGCATGCTCCGAACCTCCCCACCCTTCCAACTAAGCCCCTCACCATCGGATTTTTGGCGGTGGACGACCACCACTTTCTATTTTGTGCAACTTGAGGGTGTAGTCGTGCGTAGGGTCATCGCCGCCTTATCAGGAGGCAATCTTCAGCTATTTCAGAGGTTCACGACGCCCACTAGAGACAGATTTTAACCATTTCAACGTTGGTGAATCTTCTTTCGAAATAATTTGAGTCATTTTATCTATTTTCTTTTGAGGAATATTTTGATTTTGAGGGACGAAGTCCTCCCTCCCAAAAAAAAATTCGCCTCCACTTCGACATTAGTGTATTTTAGACATTACATTTTGTATATTTGTTAAATTAGGTGTCCTTAGATTTATTATGTTCTTCTTAAATTTATTATGTTATTTTTTATTTTAATTCTTATCTATTATTGTGTCTCAGTTGTGATTTGCACATATTTCATATCATTTTGACATGATCATTCGAATTTTTTGCCGATGTCAAATTTTTTGAAAATTTTAAGATTTTACTTCTGGACCGTTGTCGTGTTTGTCACTCTATTTTAATGACATCTCTAAAGTGATTTGGTTTATATCTCGAGCTTAATCTTAGTTTATTGTCAGATCTTCACAAGATTTACTGTCTTTGTGTTCGTGTTGTAATCTATTAATCTATTTCTAATATCTAGTAAACTTGTTCAAAAAAATTTATGATCTACTAACACTTTTTAGTAAACTTTGTCATAAAAAATATTTTTATGGTGAACTCATTCCATCCGGCAACCAAACACCCCGATGCTCTTCCGACAAGTCGATCTTTGCCGGTGACAAGGCAGCACCATAAGAGGCAACGAAGACAGGCTTTCGTGTATTTAACGACAAAAAAAACAAATTTTTATTCATAGCGGGGTACAAACTTATTTAGAAAACCGTGATGAAAGCAAAGAGGGCCTGGTTCAGCGTACTGTACAGTAATACACTAATACCACACCACCAGGGTAGACACAGCTCACTGTCGAAGGAAAGCAACCGCTTCTGTCGTCGTTCGTCTGAAGGAGAAGGGGGCAGCGCGGCACCCTTCAGGCGTCCATGCGGATGATGCAGCGAAGGCCCTCACCTCGGAGCATGAGGTCGAAGGCTGTGTTGATCTCGGAGAAGGAGATCTCGTGGGTGATGAACTTCTCCAGCTCCAGCTCCTGCGCCATTACAGAGCAATTCTGCTTTTACATATCTTGTTCCAGCACCTGGGAAGTGATGATAAGGGGTGTGCCCATGAGAGGCCAGATTTTTCGTTACCTTGTTCAGGTACTGTTCGACGACGGAGGGGATGTCGGTGCGAGGCTTGTAGTTGCCGAAGAAGGTGCCCTTGAGGGTCCTCTCGTTCAAGAAGTTCACGGGGTGGGTCTTGAAGACGTCGTCCTTGTGAGGCACGCCCACCAGCACGGCGACGCCCCAGCCCTAAACGGTATAAGCAATACACAGCACACCGCTCAAAAGGGATTAGAGATAACTTGCCCTCAACTTGTTCGTCGAAATGCGGAGGAAGGTAACAACCAAGAGGTTGAACAACGGGGAGAAAAAGGGGCATTACATCGTGGACGCACTCGAATGCAGATATCATCGCGTTGATGTTGCCGGTGCACTCCACGCTGCGGTCCACTCCGCCGTTGGTCATTTCGGCGAGCACCTGTCGACGATCGTGCCAAAGTAACCTTATTTAGGCTCTATGGCAACGTAAATCACGAAACCCAAAATACGATCGAATGCTTCGAAACCGACCTCTTGAACTGGCCTGTTGTGGTCCTTTGGATTCACGAACTCGGTAACACCGAAGTTCTTGGCTGATGAGGGATGAATCGAAACAAGGTAAGGGTTTGCACGGCTATAGAATCCAACCAGGAGAACACAGCTGAAATGCCACAACTGACCTTCCTCGAATCTGGCAGAGTTCAAGTCTACGCCGATGATCCTGGAAGCCCCGGCGATCCTCGCCCCTTCCGCCGCCTGTCAGAAGACCAATCCATTGCTACCCCACACAATCAAGAACCAGAAAGGCAAGGAGGCAGAAAGGGAGACTCACGGCAAGGCCCACGGCTCCAAGTCCGAAGATGGCAACTGAGGAGCCCTTCTTTGGCTTTGCGACGTTCAGTGTGGCACCAAGACCTTGCGAGGGCAAAAAGTACGAATCCGGTTAAGGAAATCCCCATCTCGAAGATGTTGCGCGCTGTTAGATTATGCATACCTGTGGAGATGCCGCAGCTGAGGACGCAGACCTTGTCCAGGGGAGCCGAGGGATTGATCTTGGCCAGGCAGCCGACGTGGATGACGGTGTACTCGCTGAAGGTGGAGGTGCCGACGAAGTGGTAGATGGGCTTCCCGTTGATGGAGAAGCGGGACTGGCCGTCGCCGATCATCACGCCGCGGTCGGTGTTTATCCTCAGCAGGGTGCACATGTTGCTCTCCTCCGACTTGCAGTGATCGCACTCCTTGCATTCCCCGGTGAAGACGGGGAGCACGTGATCGCCGGGCTGTAGATCCGTGACTCCATCTCCGACGCTCTCGACGATCCTAGAGTTCTTAAGTGCACAGAGTTAGAACAGATGCGGAAGAGATCTGCCGCCGGCGACGGAGAAGAAAGAGGCGATTTCTGGTTTCAACGCCCGCAATCAGGTAGCACGCTTCACAAGATGATTGTAAGGGAAGACGTGCTCATAATATTGGGGAAAAGCGGGAAAGGGGAAAAGGGAGAAAAGCAAGACGCACCCTGATGCTTCATGGCCGAGAATGCGAGGAAACACAGGCGTCTGACCCTGTAACACGGGCAAATAGAAGACGATCAGACGTATCCATGGATTGGCCACCTCGAAACGACCGAAGCAAGAACCAGCAGCAACAGCAAGACATCGGTGTGGCAGAGTGAGGCGAAGAAATTTAACCTTGGCTTCCCAGAAGTAGAGATCGGTGTGGCAGAGTGAGGTGAAGAGGATCTTCACCCGGACCTCCATGGCCTGCGGAGGCGCCACCTCCACCTCCTCGATCACCAGCGGCTTCCCCGGCTCCCAAGCGACGGCAGCTGCCAAGGTGGACGAGTGAGCGAGATACACAGCATACACACTTTCCCACCTTGAGATCCCGGAAGCAGAGAGGGACCGCGGTGAGGAAGGAGGAGCCGAAGCAACGGAACGGAAACGGACCTTTGCATTTGATGACCTGACCGGCGGTGCTCGCCATCTCTGCGTGCCCTCTTCTTCAAGGGAAATCAATCAACAATCAAGCCCGCCCTATCGCTTGAATCGCAGACAGATCTCTCCAAATCGCTGTCGTCGGATGCAGCCGGAGACGGCGAAGTGCGATTTATAGGAAGCCTCACCGGCGATCCCGCTCGGGGAACGCGCAACCGCGGAAAGATCTTTCTCCGCCGTCTAAAACCGCCGGAGCAGCCGGAAACCCGGTTCCAGCGGCGCGTACAAAACCGCCGTCTGGAAGCACCTGTAGTCGGTAAAGTAAAGCGCTGACAGCAAGGGAAGGGGCGAGATTGCCATGGACGGATCTCGAGGACTTGCTGTTGCTGTCAGGTGCAGCTTCACCATTGTCGTCTTCTTCACCGGCTGCGTCATTTCAGGGTGTAGGAACGAATCTATACAAAGTCGTACAAATAAATATAATAGCAAATTAATTAGAATTTGACTAGTTTATTTTCTTAAATGGATAAATTTAGAAATAAGTTAACATTCTATTCATTAAATCGAATTTTTATACGTTTACGTGTAATTAATTAATTATTCGATTGTTTACTTGTTTTAATATTAATTTAAAAAATATTACTAATAATTTGTAACATCATTTAATTATATAAAATAAAATGAAGTAATACTTAACTTGAGTTTAAATTTATATCGAATTTTATAAATGAACTAAAGTTTCGATTTTAAAAACAATCTTATATTGAGCTTGAGTTTTTCAAATAAATTTATGTATAATTTAATCTAAACTTAGCTTTACGCTCTCAACGTCATTAAAAAGGTCGAACCGAAACTCACGCGATGGTCAAACTAGGGCCACAAAATGGTTGAATTTGACAGGGAAATCATGTGTGTATTCCGATTTTGATTTTGACTTCGATAATTTTAGAATTATTATGTTTCGATTCAACTTTGGTATCGAAGTGGTAATTGTATCTCGTAATTTTTGGAATGTATATTGTGTATTATTTATATTTAAAAGCAAATTAATAATTTACATATAATCGATGTGTTTAGATATAATCTCTTCAAAGCATTTGTTATTTTATAATCTTGTATCTCATATTTTATGATTTCTAAAATTCTAATTTGATTAGCTTTATTTATATACTTATTTTATTGAAATCAAATCAATACAAACATAATGAATTGATTCCGAATATGAGAAGCTACCACAACATCCAATTCAAATAGTTTATGATATACGAAAACAAATTTTAAACCGATTAATTTTTATCGAAATTGAATCAAATTTTAAAATATAAGATTTTGTTTGCACGCGTTGACGAGAGATCGATCAAGTGCTCGATCCTCACATATCACCTCATTCCGGGGCACTCGACTGTATGCCGTTGGGAAATTCAAACCCCGAAAGCAAGAACGACGCCAACTGAGCCATGTTCGGCCGGCATCGTATCATTATTATTATCCTACTTAGAACGGTTTTGCCGTGTCTTTGCCGGGTTTGACCGGGCTGCAGCGCAGCGGTTTTCGGGAGCGTCTGGTTTTTGACACCGGGCGTGTTACCAGCGTACGAGCTCGTGGTGCGGGACTGTTTTGCCAGTTTATTTACATTAAATATTTATGCCTAAAAATGACAAAATTTCGGCCAAAATTGACATGTAACGCTGAATAGTTTTTTAAGGTCCTGACGGTACCAGAGTCTTTTGACAAATTATTCTGCATTGTATTTTTAAATAAAAATTATTCATTAGAGTTAATTTTTTGGCTGGAGGTCAACGGCGAGGATCGACGAGAAAATGCTCATTGGGAAGCGTGTAAAAAGTTTTCCCACATTATGAGATGCAATATAAAGATACAGCAAGAGATTCTTGAACACGAGAGTTATTATTATTATTATTATTATTATTTATGTCAAAGACAGATTTTAGGTCGATAATTGTATCGAACATCTATGTCCTGTCATTTGGCTGGAGCACCAAAATTGATAGAACATCATTTTGATACTGATACGTAGGTAGATACTTGTATTATCATCTATTCAGTTAAAATATTACAAAATGACGTCATATCAGTTTAAATATCAATACTTGTTAGTAAAGTTGATAGAAGTGGATGATGCTTATGGTATAGCATGTTTTATTTGTATTATAAATTTCAAAAATCGATACTACAGGCTTTTATCCATATCGATTTTCGATTTCAGAAATGGCAGTGATAAACTGTTTAATATGATTACCAAGTTGGGACTTACATATCATGCTTTGTTTTGCACTAAGATTAGTTTTAGTGTTGATGTTGACAGTAATAATTTACCGATGGCTTATATCGTTCTTAATTTTAGAATTGACAATGTTTATGAGTGAGAGTTCCCTTATGAACAATAACGAAAAAAAATTTCTTGATGAGAAATAAGAATTATAAACATTTTGGACTTCGACAAAAAAAATTCATTTCTGGTTGAAAAAGAAGCTTTTATGTGCTTGTGTAATTGAAGCAATTTCTAATCTGCTTACGGAGACTATCGAAAACATTTTTTCTCCAATCATTCAATTCTCTGCCCAATACCTTCATCTTAGCTAGATAGCTTTGATTTAAAGCTGGAGACTTATGCCATGATTTAGAAACCTGTTCATGAAATGAGGGATACTTCAACCATGCAGCTTCTAATCTGAACCAGAAGTTTCTTGGCCGAATCGGAGGATTTGTGTTCAAGTACAGGGGGAATGATCACTACAACACGAAGGAAGAGTATGAAGCTGTACATTATGATACGATTGAAACCAGGAATCTGACCCTAGGCATCTGTCCAACTTCTCTTTAATATTGAAAGTCAAAGGTCTCCTATTGCTCCAGGTATAAATGAAACTATCATTACGAACCTCCAAGAGATTATTCAGATGTATAAACTGTTCAACATGTTCCATATGAGATCGTATGGGCTGGGCTCCCCCTACTTTCTCTGAAGGAGTACGGATACAATTCCAATCTCCAATCAGGCAGACAGGCAAAGCCACCTCCTGTATTAATTTGGACATTTGAAACCACATACTTCTTCTATCCTTGTCCAAATTAGGAGCATACACCACTATCAAAAGTCAAGATAGATTAGTAGCCGATTCAAAAAAGATACCCCCAATCCAAGAGCTATGAGAAAACAAAACTTGAAATGAAATAGAAGTATCCCACCATAACCACAAACCTCCACTCCTATTGGACGAGGGCACAATATGAAAAATTTCAATACCTCGATTATGAAAGAAATCTCTACCAACAGATATGGAGCATTTTGTTTCAGCAAGGAAAAAAACATGTGGTTTTATTGAATGGGTTAACCGGTCGACTTGTCGAATTATCGGGTGCCCATTCACACCCCTACAATTCCAAGCAACGATCTTCATGGAGACTGGGGCAGCTGTGAAGGGCCAGCTGCCGCACCCATATTATCTTCTTTCTGTTGAAACAAAGACTCCACTTTGATAGGAATAAACTTATCATCATGAAAAACACAACACTTGATTAACAGCCTGTTGGAAAGTTTTCCACTTATATTTACCCCGATTTACTGATTTTTTCATAATACCTTTATGTGGAGCTGTAGCCACCTTAATCAGAGATAAGTCTGCATTTCTTATCGGAGTAGGCGACGTATGAGTCTAAGAATCCTCGAAACCTTTGCATTCACCCCTTTGCTGACCAAAAGCACCTTGCAAAGTAATATTTCCAGCTATGGAAGACGGTGAAGTGGATATGGGAGGGAAAGACAGTTTTCCCAAAATCACCTTGCATAATAATATGTTTCATACCAGAGTAGGTCCCTGTATCAATATTGAACACAGGCTGCAATACTGGAGAGTCATTAACTATTACCTGGCGTTCAGAAGCCGGAAGAGCCAAAATATTTGCTGAAGGAATATCTAAATCAACCCCATTAAATGCCTTACTATTGGACTTGAAACTTTCAATTTGTTGAGAACGCAAAGGTCTTTTACCACCATTCGCTTCTCTACCTGCTGTAGACAACCAATCTCCAAATCTGAATACCAAAAGTTGCTTCAAATTAAGTTTAGCCTCTTCCGGTAGATCTGAAGAAATAAGAGAATTTAAATGTGCAAGATGATCACACTCTACATGTTCATGTCCTAGCCTACCGCAAAAATAACAAAAGCGTACCACCCGCTCATAGGCCAACTCAAAAGATTTAAGAGAACCATTTGGGAGAATAACATCGACTGCAATAGGTAGTGGGTCCAGAATATTAAGTCTAATTTTAATGCGAGCAAATAAACTCCAAGAAGCTACTGTCTCAGGAGCTGTATCCCAAGGATCCCTAATCTGAGAAGCAAGTCGCATAATTATATCTTTAGATAACAGCTCTTGGGGTAAGTCATACATTCGAACCCAAAGATCGCCAAACATAAGCTTATATTCAGAAGGAGCTGTGAGAGGCCTAGCTTTTTCTAAAAGCACCAAGTCATTATTAAAGAACCAAGGAGCACGTCTACACACCTTGTCTACCTCCTCCTCAGCATGGAAGATAAGAATAAACGCATCATTCGGAAAATCTAAAAGGGACCAAGGAGAAACCGGGTTCCACATCTTACGCACCCAGTCTTTAAGACCAGCCGGCCTAACCTTTGTGGATGATAAAACTTTAATAACTAAACTCCGCTTCCACTTCTGATCCTCAGAAGATATTAAGAAATCTAGACGAAGGGGAGCTGGGCCTTGAGGAGGGGTAAAAAGCAACTTGAACTTTGAAAGTAAGTCCTCTTCCTCCATAGAAGAAGACACCATATAATGAAAGATTTGAGAAATCGTTCACAAACCTGATGACCGTAAAAAACACCAGAAAACCAGGATTACTGACCGCAGCAAACAGAGGAAGAAGACTATAGGGCATTGCTGCAAGACCGAGAGAGCCAAGAAAGAGCAAGAAAAATGATCCCGGAAGCAGATCAAAAGAGAGAGAGAAGAGGAGCAGATTTGAAGGAAAGGTCCTCCCGGTCTAGAAACCAGGGAGACAAATGCACTAAATTCTTTCATACAAAAGTTCTCAGTCGGAGGAGGTGGAATAGAATTTCAGGAGTAATTAAAGCAGATGGTACTTGGTCAACAAGCATTGATGATATTAAGACTGTGTTTACTGCATATTTCCAACATCTATTTATTGATGAATTTTCTTATGGTGCTAACAATGTCTTGGAATCCTTGCAGTTACCTGCTATTTCTCGGGTCCAAGGGGAATTGTTACCATCCCCTCCTTCCCTTGAAGATCTAAAATCTGTGGTTTTCTCTATGAAGCCGGAGAAATCACCTGGTATCGATGGTTTTCCGCCTTTGTTTTTCCAATACTATTGGCAGGATTTTAAAGAAGATATCTATTCTTTTATTCAGCGTCTGTTTTTTACTGCACACATCCCGAGAGGTTTGAACCATACTATTGTAACTCTTATTCCAAAGAAGGAGAACTCCTCTTTACCAGAGCATTATAGGCCAATTAGTTTATGTAATGTGCTGTTTAAGATGCTCACTAAACTGATTGCTAACAGGCTCAAACCTCTTATGCATTCTTTGATTTCAGAGCTTCAAGTGGCTTTTGTCCCGGGTAGATAGGGTACGGATAATATTATTATCCTTCAAGAAATTCAGAATACTTTCAAAAGGATGCGAGGTAAGACTGGTTTTTTTATGGTCAAGTTGGATATGTATAAAGCTTATGATAGAATCAAATGGTATTTCTTAGCCTTGGTTCTGGAAAAATTTAGATTTCCTGTTCATCTTATCAAAATAATTATGAATTGTACTCAAACGGTCTCATATTCTTTGAATCTGAATGGTTATCTTTCTGAGCCTATATTTCCTTCTAGAGGAATTAGACAAGGTTACCCTCTTTCCCCTTATTTGTTTATCCTCTGCTCAGAAGTATTGTCAGCTATGCTGTCTCAAGCGGTTCAATTTAAGTTGATTTCTGGAGTCAGAGCAGCTAGGGGGGGTCCTTTAATTTCTCATTTGATGTTCGCGGATGATCTCATAGTTTGTGGAAAAGCTACGGAGGAGGAACTCAAAAATCTACTACACATCATCAAAACCTATGAAGATATCTTAGGTCTGACCATTAATTTACAGAAATCGAAGATTTATTTTAGTAGGAATGTGGCTCCTATCGTGGTTTCAAGCATATGTCAGCAGACAGGTTTTCAATTGGGTTTGAAAGATGATTTATATCTTGGTATTCCGTGGGATCCTAGGGGAGGTCGGGCCTCCTTTTTTGGACAAATTATTGAGAACTTGTCAAAGTAAAATGGCAGGGTGGAAATCAAATCTTTTGTCATCCGAGGGTCGAACTACGTTAATCAAATCTACTATGGCTCACATTGCTATTTACGCCATGTCTGTGTCTCAATTGCCAGTTTGGTTTCTTAATAAAATGGAGCAACTCCAAAGAAATTTTTGGTGGGCTCATTCATCTAGGAAACCAAATCGGTTACATTTCTCAAATTGGGAAGTTATTAAGAAATCTAAATTCATGGGTGGTATGGGTATCAAGGACCTCTTCTATTTAAACAAAGCCATGGGTATGAGATTATTGTGGAATTTTTTACATATGAAACAGTCCCTTTGGGTGAAAGTACTTTCTCATCGATATTTAAGGAAAGATAATGTTTGGCAGGTAAAGGTCAGGAAAACTGATTCATCAGTATGGCGGTTTTTACTTTCTGCTCGTTCTTCTTTGGCTAGAGCTGGAGTTTGGAAGGTAAAAGATGGTAATGATATTAATATTTGGCAGCATAATTGGATTTTAGATGGTAAAGGTCCACTGTTTCCTAGAATTTCGGGTTTGTTTTTTCAAGGTCAACTTAATGACCTGATTTTAGATGGTGCATGGAACAGAAACCTTATTGTCAACTGGTTTGATGTCTCTTCTGCTAACCGCATATTACTTACCCCTATACACTCTTATTTGCCCTGTGACACATTGGTTTGGCCTTTTACGATAGATGGAATCTTTAATGTTAAGTCAGCATTTCGTTTTTTAAATGAAGCTGATGTGCCTCCAGGTTCTTCAAATCAGTCTATTTGGCGCAAACTGTGGCACCCTAAAGTGGGTAAATATCTTCCGCAAAAGTTTCTCATGAGTATTTGGAAAGCATTATCAAGTAACTTACCTACCAACCTGGCAATTCATCGGCGTTGTTCTTGGGTAAATCATGTTTGTCAGGTTTGTGGTTTGGAAGACGAAACTATGGAACATATTTTTCTCAATTGTCCTCGAACATTAGCTGTATGGTTGATTTCTCCTATCGGTAACAATATTGGTTGGAATGCTTCATCACTTATCTCATTGGTTTCCTGTTGGCTTGATTGGATTTTGTCTAAGGATGCTCACCTACATAGAATGGGGATTCTTGCTATATTTATATTGTGGCATTTATGGAAGCCAGATGTAGGGTTGTCTTCACTGGGAATTTGGATGTCCCTTCTAAAATCCTTCAGCAAGCTATGCGTTCTTTGGATTTTTGTCTTCTAAATGGTCTACCGCTTACTGACTCTGTTATTCCACGTTGGTCTCCACCTCCACTCCACCATCTAAAAATTAATGTTGATGGTGCAAATTCTGAAAATGCAGGGGCTGTTGGACTGGTGGTTAGAGATGAAGGAGGAGCTGTGGTGTTTTGGAGAACTTGGTTATTCTCATCTCTTCATCCCCAAGTTTTAGAAGCTCAAGCAGTACTTATGGCATGTTATTGGGCTTCTGCTGCTTCAAAACCTATTATAATAGAGTGGTTGAAGCCGTCAATCAGAAAGGTCCAATGCTTTGGCGGGCACAACATATTATTATTCTTTGTCAGGACCTTCTGCATCGTAGTTCCAATATTACATTAGTTTTTGTCCCTCGTTTATGTAACGTTCCTGCTCATAAACTTGCTAAGTGGGCTTTGGTTTCTAATTCTGCAGTTGTGTATCCTTCACCGTTACCTTTATCAGTGTCTCTGGAACTTTGTAAGAATTTTTCGGGTTAATTAGTTTTTCTCTCATTGTTCAAAAAAAAGTAATTGAAGCAATTTTTTAATTGAAATATAAGACCCTGTTTTGTAACAAGATTAGACATCAGAAAATTAATATTGATGTCCATCGATATTTAACTATGAGTATCATCTTCGATATCCAGTACAAACAAAGTAATCTTGCAATACAAGTGTTCACTCATATTATTCTTAATTTTAATATTTCATTCATTTGAAATATTAATATCGAAATGGATATATTATTAATTTTAATATTTTGAAACATGTCGTAAAGTAATGATAATGTAAAATTATTATATTTTGTGTGATGTTGAAACAAACATTATAACGGCCATGATCCGTTTGATTACAATATCAAAAATAATATTATATTATTATTGATATTAATAGACATTTGTATTACCTAACATGTTTTATTTATACTATAAATTTTAAATTTGATATTATTAGTCAAATATTTTTGAGTGATTATCATCCATATCAATTTTAAAATCGACAGTGAAAATCTAAACAAGTCGAACAGATTGTGGCAACATCTTTTATTTGTAAAATAAATTTTTATAAAATTATATTTTACGACGATCGTTAAAACACCCTTTTATCATTTTCTGTAAAACTATCTACGTTGAAATTTTATTTTATCGTACAATCAAACATCGTATTAGTGCTAATTTGATCGTTAAATGGCAGCCTCCTTCGTCGTACGCCAACCTTTATTAATCCATTAAAATATACGGGATGCATAAAAGTACTTGAAAAATGACATAAAAATTTGGGTTAAAACCGTAAGAGCGTAAGAAAGGTAGATGTTTTAAGAAAAAAATTGTTAAATAACTGAAAAATTATATAATATGAATTAAAGCAATAAAAGTTTTTAGCAATGGCCCACTTAAATATTTGAATTTGCCGAAAATAATAAATTTTAATAAAAATTTTAGGTCTTTTTAGTGTCATGATACGTGGGTGTAATATTGTATTTGTTTATTCTCCTGTGCACTACGCTGTTTCTAAAAAGAAGAAAAAGAAAAAGAAGAAATCTCCCAGCGGCTCCCTCCGTCTTTTCCCGCCTCCAACACCCCGGCGTTCCGTCGCCCCTACGGGGCCTCCGGATCTCCGATCCGCGGACCTTCCACGGGGAACCTTGATCGCGGCTCAGATTTTTCACTCCGCACCTTTCAAGAAGCAAGAACAAGGAGGAGCAAGCGCGGGCAGAAGGTAGCTGCGGCAAGATGAGGGGCGGGACTGTTCAGATCAACTGGCATGAAACCAAGCCCGTCCTGACCCTAGATTTTCATTCTCCCAGCGGGCTCCTCGCTACCGGTGGCAACGACCACGACATCAAGGTGCGGTTTCTATCTTCTAGTAGTTCTCATAGTTTGATTTTTCGCTATGTTCGGTAAAGGGTCTCTGAGTAGCAAATGCAAGAGCTGGCCGTTGCTTCACGACATGCCTTTTTTTTGTCAAAGACTTACGACTTGTCAACTTTCTGGTTTTTCTCCAACTATTCTGCCTTTTTGTTTTAACATGCCAATTGCCGCCTTTTTTTCCTAATGCCCGTCGTTTACGCTCTCGAGGAGTTTATCCTGGTTTTTGATCCGTTAATTAGTACTGAGTTTAGCGCTCAGCTTCTGCTTTGATCTCTAGTCTTTTGTGTCCGTGGCTGCAGCTGCAGATGCGGGTGCTTTGTGTTCTCCGATGGTTTAGTTGTTATGTACTTCTGGTATTTGGTTAATTGGGCACAAGTTAATCTGAAGCAATAGGCTCGCTACTACAAGGGCTTTGCTCTGGGAATCAGCGAAATTATCTTCAACTTGTGAAAAAATAAAAGAGAAAATTTTCCTTGATGTGTTGGATTGCATTATTTTCAAATAAATGCAAATATTAGATCTTCTTTTTTCCTGGACTAGATGCGTTTCGTTTGTCCTCTTATAAATATTCAAAATTGTCATGAATAGACATCTTTAAAGTAGTTTTCTGGAAATGGCCGTTCAGAGCTTCAATGGGCAGTGGTTTTTTTTATCCTAAAGGCTTATTTTTAACAACCTTTCTATTTATAAAATAAAAAGGGGTACCACATCTCATGCATCACTAAATTGTGCTAGTTGAAATATTCCTGTGTAGCATATTGCTTGGAACTATTTGTTTGTCTTGTGGTTCTTTGATTGCCAAAGCATTTGAAGAAGGCTTCACACTGAACTTCTATGCTGTTCTCAAGTTCGCTATCAACATATTGCCTCTCAATCCTTCAACAGAAATCACTTTTGCATGCAGCTCTGGTCTGTTGAAGATGGTGATTTGCAAGGAAAAGCTCCAATTGTTTCTTACAAAAGTAGCCTCTGTTACCACAGTTCTGCTGTGAATATCCTACGTTTCTCTCCATCTGGTGAGGGCATCATATTTCACGTAATACCTAATTATACTTTCTTCTTCATTTGTTCATAGAAAATGGGATACACCCATTTCATCATCCTTTCATGTACTTTTGCTGTATATTTTGTCAGTGGGATCTGGACACTACTGTAATTACCAAAATTTTCTTTTTATGATGGTTTGTACTTGTATTTTTTATGTTATTACTGAAAAAGATGTTTAACTTTGCAGGAGAGCATCTTGCATCAGGTGCTGATGGTATGCATGCATATTTCTTTTTGTTTTTCCATGATAAATTTGTTATCTGTATGATTATAATTCATATTATTTTCTTTAGTTGCTACAAGCAGGGAAATTGCCTTTCATAAAATTATCAAGTTTTAATTTAAAATGCCGCATTGTGTTTTGATTAACATGTCCCTTTCATTGAAAAGGAGGTGATATTCTTATCTGGAGACTACATTCCGCAGATGACTCTACTAGCTGGAAAGTGCTGAAAACATTATCGTAATATTCTTGTCTTTTACTAAATTCTCATGCACATGTAGTTTTTTATTAATCAATCCTTACTGTTGTTTATGGGGACTTTTTTATCAGATTCCATCGCAAAGATGTACTGGATCTGGAGTGGTCTGCTAATGGCTGTTTTTTGATTAGTGGGTCTGTTGATAACAGCTGCATTATTTGGGATGTCAATAAAGGTGTGGAGTTCACCTTAGTGTTTCTTTAGTGGTTATTACTTATTACCATTTACTCAAAATTGTGTTGTCAGGTTCTGTGCATCAGATGCTAGATGCACATTTGCACTATGTGCAAGGTGTCTCGTGGGATCCTTTGGATAAGTATGTTGCTTCACTTAGCTCTGACAGAACATGCCGAATTTTTGTCAATAAGCCACAGCCACACACAAAAATGAAAAATTCTGAAAAATTGAATTATGTTTGCCAACATGTTATCTCGAAGATGGATCCTCCAAAGCATGATGATACTAAGGTTCGTGCATATTATATTCATGATGATACTAACATTCATGCATATTATATTATTATCGTCTAGAATCCTATTTTCAGGTTGATAAAAACATTTCTCATTTCAAATGATTTTCAGTCACAGTTGCCTAAGAGTCACCTGTTTCATGATGATACACTGACATCCTTCTTCAGAAGATTGACATGGTCACCTGATGGTTCATTTTTGCTGGTGCCATCAGGTATAACTTAATTTTATGAATTTATCAGCATTCCTACTAAAATATCTGTGTGCTAATTGTGCTTTTGTTTTTTTTCTAACTTATTAAACCGGGGGGGGGATTTTAGTAGTTAGTTTATCTGCCAATCCAATGATCAGGATGGCTGATGGGATAGACTGAGCCAGCTGATGTGGGGGAAGTTTGGATGGGACAAGAGTCGGCCAGAATCAGCCTGACAAGGCCATGAATTCTGGTCAATTCTTGGCAGACCTGAACTCATAATCAGCAAATCTTGGCAGATCTCAAGACAATTCCAACCCAGATCAACATTACCCTGGCCAACTCCAGCCGATCCCTGCTGAAGTAGACTAGATTGGTCCATGGCCTGCAGAATCAGATTAGCAGTAGGCAAATTTATGAATCATGTCCAAATCGATCTATTATGAGATGGATTGACTGATTCTGCAAGCTGTAGGATTCTGAAATCCTTGTGGGCTAGAAGTGTCAAACTTGTGTTAATTTGGCTAGTCCAGGAGACCTTTTGCACATCTTCAAGCAATTGGTTCTAGGTATTTGTATGCACGAACTTCTAAGATTTACATATTTACTTCTTGCCATATTTTGTCCAGGCTATTTCTTATATAATCCCTAAATCCTTATGCTTTGAAATTATCTTTTCTAATATTGCATGTTCTCATTTTGGTTCCACATTTCAGGTATCTATAAGTTGTCACCCTCATCAGAAACCCTTAATACCGCATATATTTTTTCAAGGAAGGACCTTTCTAGGTGAGAAGCTCTTGTCATTCATCATGTGGAAAAACTTTTCTTTCCCTATAGTTTTGTGAAAAATTTATGTGACTTGCCCTTAATTCTCATTTTCTTCTTGTTGTTCGCAGCTTATCCTTAATTCTCAATTTCATCTTAACATTTTTAGCTTATTCTTGTTAAGGATCCATTCCCTTTTTGATGTTCATAGCATCTTTTAAGAATTTACTTACATGTATTGCTCTTCAGCAAACAACAATATCAAATCAACTTATGTTATTTTGTAAGCATTTATTAACTTCTAATTTTAATAAAACTTTTTTAAAGAAAACCTCATGTGATCCCCAGTTTACAACACTTTGTTAATCTTCTTATTCTTTGGTAAGACTGTGTCGGGCCTTTCTGAGCCTTTCTGGGAATTTTCAAACGTTGATTGATTTTAGGGATTATAAGAAAAAGTGCATTTTAAGGACATTGAGGGAAGAATGTTTGTGGGAACTAAAGGTGAGATCCCATGATTGTGACTGAATGAGTCCCTGATTGTTTTCTTCATTTATGTGTATAAATATCCTTTTTGGTGATCAGCAAATACCGTTCTGGATCATCCATTATTCTTGTTGGAAGTGAGATAGCCCTACAATTGAAAAGTGAAGATCCTCACCAGAATTGATAACTAATTATCATCTTTTGGAGCACTAATATTTGACTATACTGTCATGACAAAAGACCTTCCAACTCTTGCCAAGTTCTAACGAACTATTATCCGAAGTCCGTGCCTTCCCCCTACACTTGTCCCTCATGTTTCTTTGTCATCTTCTCAAGCATAGGCGACGTTGATCCTTCCTTCTGTAGCTGTTATAATCTGTCTTCAGTTCTCTCCGAAGGAGTCGAGAAAACGTGTGTTGAAGCATGAGAAGTGCTAATTATCAAAGAGGATTATTGGTATATCATTTTTGTTTGCACATGACAAAATCTTGCAATTTTTTCAAATTTATCAGGCCCGCTGTGCAACTAAGGGGAGCTAGTGGGCCCATTGTGGCTGTGCGTTTCTGCCCAATCATTTTTACTCTACGTGGATCAAACCCTGGTATGTCAGTATATCAGTATATGAAAAATTATGACAAAATATTATGTTTCTGTTGTTAATATTGTTAAAATGAGAAGTTTATCCTTTATTCATTATGTGCAGCTACCCTCTTTAAGATCCCATACCGAGTTATCTTTGCGGTTGCTACCTTGAACTCCTTGTATGTGTACGATACTGAAAGCAGTTCACCAATAGCCATTTTGGGTGGGCTCCATTATGCAGCTATTACAGATATTGCCTGGTAATTCCTCGGACCATATTCCGTGCCCTGCAAACCTTAGTATCTAATTTACTTGAACGAATTAGACGATCTTGTGAGTAAAATTTATTCTATTTCAGGCTCTTAGCTTTATCAGCTGTTCTTTTTTTTTTAAACTCTGCTCCTCTTTACTAGGTTTGACAATTCCTTGTGGCATTCAGGTCCTCCGATGGCAAATATCTTGCCCTGTCGTCGAGGGATGGGTATTGTACACTGTTAGAATTTGAAGATGATGAGTTAGGAACCCCGGCCTCTTCTTCAGGTAATTGCTGTCAGCCTGTCTCCCTTTATAGCCTGCTTGGTACAGGATTAGTTAAGGGATAGAGGTTTATCCCTATTACTTTGGCGATAAGTCAGGTTTATCCACAAATCAAACTTGTACCAAATGGGTCCTTATTGTGTTTTTTGCTCTCAAAGCCACGGATTCCCTCTAAGATAATCAAAGATTATTCCAGAACTCGTGTTTCTCCAGCCGACATTCTGAACAGACGCATGCTTTCCTTATTCTTTATGTAGAAAAAGTAAGGAAAGTGAGCAAAGGAAATACATCTGCCGGAGCAGCGAAGCCTGGTGGTGTCACCGCAATGGAGATCGACGACGTAGATCCCACAGCAGGAGATACACACGCCGATCTGAGGCAGGATGAAGTGAAGCGAACATCGGCGGCGGTAGAGACAAATAAGCCGGCCAAGAAACGGATCACTCCCATCGCCATCGTCGATTAATCTCCAACATTTTAGAGATGGTAAGTGTCTGATGCCATCTTACAAATTACCTAGAAATAGAATACCCGACTTCAGACTAGTATCTACCACTCCAATATTAAGAACCAGATGTTGTTACATCACAATGAAGGCGTCTAGTACTTTTTTTTTTCCCTCCTCGTTTCTCCAGTTGCATTGTTGATTGTTCATCATCAATGTCGACCTCCTTCATATTGGCTTCAGGCATATGTGATCAGGAAGCCCATAAAAGAGCTCCATTAATAAGCGATGAACAAGCTGCCAAATCACAATTCAGATAAAAAACAACCACCATTTCGGAATCAGGAAAAAGTTTTTTTTTTCCCCGTGAAACATAAAAGAGCGAAGCCGAAGAGAGGCGAGAGAGAGAGAGCCGGCGCCCCGGCTCTCACAGGGTGACCTCCCGGTCGAAGATCCAGCTGAACCGGACGCGGTGCGGCTCGGCCCGCCGCCCCCGCTCCTCCGCCCTCTCCTGCAGCTGCCGCAGCCGCCGGGCGAGCCCGCAGACGTAGTCCTGCGCCCGCCGGCCCGCCGCCCCCATCCCCTCCACCGTCTCCAGCTTCCACTTCTCCACCAGGAACTCCACGATGTCGGCGTAGTCCCTCGCCGTGTACACCCCCAGCTTCTGCGCCACGGCGGCGAAGTGGTCGAACAGGCGGGGGTCCCGCCCGTCGCTCATCAGGTGCGCCGGCATCGTGATGCGCTTCCGCATCATGTCGTCGACGGCCAGCATGGCCCCCTCCGGGTCGATCTCCAGCAGCTTCTCCACGATCCTCCCGTAGGCGATCTCGTGCCGCTTCTCGTCGGCGGCGATGGTGCCGCACACCCGGGCCAGCACCGGGTCCCCCTTCTCCTTCGCCAGCCTCGCCGTGTTGCCGTGCGAGATGAAGGTGGCGCGCTCCTGGAAGGACGTGTAGACGAATCCCAGGTACGGGTTGTTCTCCGTGCCCGGATCCTGTTGTCCGCCGGAGACCGGAAGGGACGAGACGATCATACGCGAGAGAGATTAGATCGGCGGCGGCGGCGGAGGACGGTGGGGATTGGGGGGGGGGAGGGGAAATGTCGATGATGCGATGCTCACCATCCCGGCGCTGATGAGATACTGCACGGTGCGCTCCACCATCTTCATGTCGACGCGGCCGGAGAGGTAGAGGTACTTGCCGAGGAGGTCGCCGTGGCGCTTCTCCTCCGCCGTCCAGGAGCGGGTCCAGAGCGCCCAGGGGGTGGCGCTCGCCCCCGTCTCGTCCCGCACGCCGTCCAGCGTGTTGATCATGGTCTGGTACGTCGGCAGCGCCTCCTCGGTGATCATGTCCCCCACCAGCGCCACGAAGTACTCGTCGGGCAGCCCGGCGGCGCGGGCGCGCAGTGCCCCCACCTCCGCCGCGAACTCCTCGGTGGCGCGCGCGGAGTCCGGCAGGAGGTCCTGCGGCTGCCAGCACCTCTCGACGGGCTTCAGCAGCGGCAGCAGCGAGTGGGAGGCCCACCCCTCCAGCGCCCGGAACACCTCCACCTTCTCCGGGGGCATGGAGTGCTGCCTGACGGGCGGCGCCGCCGCCACGGCCGCCACCTGCGCCGGCCGGCGGAGCCTGCCGGCGAGGGGGGCCGCCGGGGCGCGGGCGGGGGAGAGGAGGGAGCGGGACTGCATGGCTGCTGCCGACGGTGCTCTTCTGCGGAGGCGCTCACAGTCACACCCCCCCTCTGCCTGCTCTTATGCAAGCTGGCCGGTCAAAGTCAAGCGCGCTGCGGGGGGGGGTCGTGTCGCCTGCGGGCGCAATGCTGTTGCCATGTAAAGCTGAGCAGAGAGAGAGAGGGAAGGGGTGGGCCCTATTAAATTGTGGCAGGGTGGATATGCAATTCTCTGAAATATGGTGGGCTGGTGGCTTAAAATCAGTGGGTGCAGTGGTTTTGGAGATTCTGTGGGTCTTGCTAGCTGGCAATAAAAAAGAATTAAAAAACACGCCGTTGCAACCACATCGTCGCCGTATCATCTCTCTCTCTCTCTGTCACGTGACAGGGAGCTTTTTTTTTTTTTTTTTTTGTTCACGTGGCTCAGTGGCCAGAGAGCCCGCAGGCGCCGCGGGAGGCGAGGGTTCGACCCCCGTCGAACCCATCAAGTCGTCCCCCCCAGGGGACGCTCGGCTGTCGCCGCCGAGAGGCGAAGACGCGACCTGCGCCCCCAGGCGCAGGTCCCCGCGCCAGTCGAGCCATGCTCGACCGGCACGTGACAGGGAGCTGCTCACTTTAAATAGGAGGTCAAGAGGTCACGTGAGCGGTCGCCGCCGCCTGACCGGTCCGGAGGCCGTCTGTTTTTTTGGGTTTTTCTCTTTTTTTATAGGGAATTGAGCCGGTTTAGGTGAACCAGCCGAACCAACTCGCCTCCTTACTCCAACTCGGATAAATTAATAGAAAAATATTTCTCGTAGTTCTCTTTTTGAGGTTCTACACGCATATTTTGATGAAGGGGTTACGAAATCTTGACCCCACTTAGAAGAATCCCTACAATATTGTCGTTTTCTTGGCTCACGGTTAACTACTATCGATGACGTGTAAATAGATTATGAGGGATAATATTTCAAATAATATTCTTTAGAATCTTTATGAACCATACGGGCTTTTAGAAATAGCGCAATATTTATCAGGTCATCTGGGAAGATTAAAGGTTTCATACCCCCCCAAGAATTTGGCATCTTAAATACCTTTTACTGATTTTAAAGTGCAAAATGTGTCGATATTCCAAAAGTTAGATTCGACTCGACATGCATTTTATATTTTTTGATTTATCTTAATAAAAATTTAAAATAGGTATTATGACTTTTGGAACTTGCATACATTTTTTTTCCTATCTCAACAATGAAACTAAAACCAAATGGAGAATGGAACACAAGTGATTGGAGGTGATAATTTAAATATTTAAGGTGCTGTTCTGATATAATATTAATCTTCAACATGACACTGTCTTTTTGATATTTGGTACCGTCAATTTTATTGCCGATTATCTAATGATAATATTAACAACATCGAAACTGATACATGCTAGTTTCAAAACACAAACGATTGTGAGAAAAAACGTTTTTTCTCTAATTTTTTATTTTGCGAGAAAAACGATTTTAAACGTAACCTGAGAAAATAAAAATGCTGAACTTTTCACAAAATCTGAACCTTTTGGCATTTTATCACATAGTCCCTCTGGTCCCTCTGTCTTTTTCTTTCTTTTTATCGAGTGACAAATCAAACGTGCTTCTTAGAAGTTATTTTAATTCGATCCAGTACTCTTTTTTTTTCAGTAGTATCTTGCTAACGGCAGGCTAGCTGGATTCGGATCATCCCACGTTTAACGAAAAATATTTATATATACATACATGTATGCATATTTGAAGTTAATAAGGGATGTAAATACGATCCAATATTTCAGAATTTTGATTCAATTCTAATTAAAATCAAGAGACTTGAAACCTGTTTTTTAATCCTATAAACTACCGGAATCTAAATCAGATATTTGGTTGGAATGGGAAACGATTGCGATTCTGTTTATCGGATTTCCATAAAATAAGTATACATGAGTAAAATTAATTAAAATATAGTAAAATAAATAATAAAATATAATATATTAATTCATAAAATGATAGAAATAAATTTTCAAATAGCTTATATCAAATTTTAGAAATTTTTACGAATTATTAACTCATGTTTGAATAAAAATTAATAATTAATATATATTTTAGAAAGTATTGGATTTGATTCGATCGAAATGAGAACATTTTGAAATTCTCCAAATTGAAACACTTTAACCTCTGTCGGATTCGGATTCGGATTCAGAATTAGATTTTGGTGATTCGGCTACACAATCCCACTAGTTTAGGGCCCTACTTAATACCATATATGAGACATATGGTACTCATCAGGAAATTATAATCATTGAGGTCTACATAATAAAATAAATTCGCCAGATGTAAATTAAAATTTAACCAACGTTGACTTTGCCATGATAGTCTCTACGTCATCTTTCCTAGTTCCTCTCTCTTGTAGTTATCATCCTGTTGCATTTTCAATCCTCTATCACAACACACTTACAAGCAATTCTTTTGATTCTTCCTTGATCCCACAAATGCACTTCAACCTGTGAAAAATATGTTGTAGACATAAGTTATCATGTTAGATAGGCTATGATAGCAAAGTATGGAAATCATGCATAACCAAAAAAAAATTTCATGGAGGACCACAGGAAAAGAAAAAAGATTTCAACTTCCTTTTTTCATCTAGAAAACACACTCCATGAAAAATGTATTTTTGTAATGATGGTCACATTTTTTTGATACACTTTGTTGTAAAGAAATATTTTTATAGTAAAACCTCATTTTATCATGCATTCACTGAGTTATGGAGTTTTCAAAATCTGAAAGGGGCATTTTCTTTTCCACCTGAATTGAGGCTTCTTATAGGAAATAACACAATTTCTTGTCTCTTCTCATCCTATCCTAACTCCCCATGAATTTCTAAGTGGCATAGGCACATAAAATCTCTCTATGAGAGCATTCGAAGGGATATATTGTTACTCTTATGGGGTGTTTGGTTGCATGATAATGAAGGTTTTTGTTTTAATTTTTAAAAATTGTAAGAAAATTTGTTAAAAGATGTGTTTGATAACCATGACAATTTTATGTTTTAAAAGTGATTTTCTTCTTAAACAAAAAAAGAGGGTCCCACCTCTTTCTTTTTTCTTGTGGTCCCCCACTTTGTTTGGTCATGTGCGGTAGTTACTATTTTTTGTTATCACTTCCCTCCAAACATGATAATTTTATGTCATGAGTAGGTTCACTTTTTATTTTAATACAATTTTTTATCATGAAAGTGTACAAAAAATTATCATGCAACCAAACACCCCTTTAGTAACATCTGGATTTTAAGAATCTATTAAGATAATATACAGTCATTAATGTTGATTAACTATTTTATAAAGAGGTGAGTTGAAAAAGACTTCGAGAGTAAACATACTAGGAATACTCTCAAGATGACTGACCTCATTGTAAAGATTACTAAATAGTGTATGATTATTCTTTAGTCAACTGAGTTGATCACTAAATTATAGTATTGAAGCTATGATCTTACCAGGTCTTGCGAACCTTAATTGATATTTGCTATATGATGTCTGTGATGACCTTAACTCAACCGGGATGTTAAAGTATTTAAAAAGTGTTGGATTGTGACGCTCCTGATCAAAAAGTATATATTAAGATATTAAGTCAACAAACTGTAAATTAAACTTGATCGGATGTAAAATTACTCTCGAGATTGGTGTAATTTTTGGAATGCTACAAAGTAATATAATTAGTGAGTCATGATTTAATCATTATATTTAATCTCTCTCCAGCGTCACGTCGTACACTTGTTGCATACGGTGTTTGATTTGACTCAATGAAATATCTAAATTTTTTATTTCACCTCCTCGTGGAACACGAAATCTTAGTTATCTTAATTCAATTGATAATCAAGTGATTTATCAACAAGTTACTGTCGTATTTAAACCTTTTACTAAATGTATCATTATCCATACTCTAAGGCCCTGTTTGGTACGGGGATAAGGAGGGATAATCTTAGTTTATCCCTAATCCTCTATTTGGTACATGAAAACACTTTAATTTAACTTAGATTAACTTAATCGAGTTTATCCCAAAAAATGGGGATAATACCAAGGATAAACTAGGTTTGGGATACGCTCTCCCCCGATTAGGGATGTCAACGGGTCGGATACGGGTCGAATAATAGTATTATCCGTATCCGTATCCTATAAGAAAAAGGTGTATCCACTTGCTGTTCGTTAACTATCGGTATCGGGTGTATCCGCGAACCGCATTGTTCTATCCGCTTAAAAATGGTTTACGATCGGATAACGGACGGTTATCGAATATATAAAGAGATAACATACGTATAATACAATCTAGCAAAATAAAGAAGTAAAGATAATTTTACCGATAAAGACACACATAAAAAATATATATATTACAATTAAAAGTATCTATTTATAGCAATGAACAAAAAGAAAATTCTTCATTATATATCTACCACAAAGCATGAGATATAGAAAAATAATTTACAAGTCTATAGCAAAATTAATTTTTGAGTCTGTAGTAAATAATTAGATGTGCAACACAAAATATGAGATAGAAAAAAAAATCTTAATTACATGTTCAAAATAATACATATCCAACATAAAATATGAGATAGTAGATTTGCAGCAAAAGTACGTACGTGGATTGCACCATCAAGAAGCAGAAGAGGATGAAAACATCACTGTTAAACGTCAAGACAAGGCTTATCCAATGTTAAGATCTCAAGGAGGAGGGTGAACCGGTGAGTTAAGAACAATAAGATTTTCTAGATGGGTCATATATACTTAGATGTCATAAATTGTGAGTTATATCGTATTATGTATTAGTTAGCGAATACGGATAACGGTTTTCGGGTTCGGTTTATGGTGTATCCATGACCGCATCCGCTAAGATAACGGTTAATCGGTAAACGAACGCGGATAGCTTATTCGGAAAATTTAAACTATCCATTCGTTAACAAACGCAAGAGTCGGATAATCGGTAACCATTGACATCCCTACCCCCGATCCACTCTCTCCCAGGCACCAGGCGGTTGCGGCAGCAACAAGCAGCCACTTCGGTGGCTCCAGGCGGCGGCGAACATGGCTGCTCCAGGTCTCTGATGGCATCAAGCATTTCTGACGATAGCTTCGGCAGCTCCAGGTGATGACGAACATGGCGGCTCTGGGTCTCCGATGGCACCAGCAGCCCCAAGAAGAGGTGAGGGCTCAAATCATACGTTGTCACTCGGGAGTATTGCGTGAAGACTTCCTGTAAATAGCCCTACCCCTTTGCTTTCCTACTTGCATCCAATTGACCTATCCATTTTCTTTGCGGACATGACGCGTTCCAATATCATGGCAGCAGCAACAAGGGCTAGGCGTATTTGGATCATCTTAAACTGCGAGCTCTTCTTGCCTTGTACCTTCATCCATTCCGTGTCACTGATCACATTACTTTATAATGCAGTTTTTGGCCTTGGAGTTTGCTGCGGAGGCGTGGAGGAAGGGCCTCCGACTTGGTGACTAATACCTCTTTTTACGTTCCTTGGAGCATTTTGTTGCGCTTGGTTTTGTATGCGTGTATGGGTTATAATTGTGCTTCTCTTAGGCCTTCTCTCCTTTATTATTGCATTTATTCTCGTTAGATTTACTACCATATCCTGCTATTGGAGTTTTGTTTATGTAGTTCTAATATTTTATTTGTGTTTCTTTCTATTTTTGAAATGCAGTGAAGTAGATGAAATTCACAAAATTTGCGGTGTTATTAGCTATCCTGATCAGAGTTCCTAGCTTGAGCGAATGCAACTAGCGAATGCCATGAAATATCAATTTCCACAGGTTTGAATCCTATATAGAAGTGTCTCGATGTCTTGGTGATTTCACCACATGCTATGCTCTGGATTCTTCTTGAGGACACTGGGCAAAACAAAGGGGTCATACCATTCATCTATCTATGTTGATTTGGAAATGAACAACACTTCTCATGTTTCAGAATAGAAAAATCAGTGCGATGCTTTACTCATTATTCTTCTATTATCATGCCATGGCTAAATAATTTGAGAGAAAAAAGGGCAGCCACATCATTCATGTTGTTTGCTTGTGTATCCATTGTGATATGTATGTATGTGTATGCATATACACCCTGTTCTCCTTTGCCAATTGGAAGCAAAGGAGTAGTGGAACACAAAAATAGCCATATATATTCTATAGGTGTTCTATCTAATTCATTGGGAGCTTTCCATAAATCAATGGGTGGTGTATCCAACTTGAAGCCCTCCATTACCTTTTCCTCCGCAAGACCGAATGCTTCTTCACGGATAGGTGAAATGGTCAAACAAATTTGTTATCAACGTCACATTTACATATTCATGCTCATAATATGCTCCTGGTTTATTGTGATATAGGTGTTCAAAGTAAGCTGGAAATGGACTGCCAGGTAAGAATGAATGCCAGGTAGAAATGGACTGCCAAGTGAAAATGTTACTTGAATGTATTTTTGGGTCTACGTAGCCATTGTCATGATGTTTTCATGGCCATATTGACATAATCAAGTACACTGTTGAGCAGATGCATCAATAGAAAATCCAACTTGATCCAGCAACTTATAACATGTCTTCTCTACATATGCAAACCAGGGACTTCATAACACGATGATGGAGGCCTTGCAGGTGTTGTGTATGAGAATGATTTCGGGTGATCAGAATGTTCTCCTTAATAAAAGGATTCTTTTTTAGGATCTTGCGCTTAGTGAACACAGGAAAAATATCTACTAACCCTCAACAATGACTTCAGGTAGGTACTTCCTCGTAGATTCACCGCCTTGCATTCTTTTTCTCTTCTTCTCTATCATCATCATCATTCTTCTTCTTCTTCTTCTTCTTCTTCTTCTTCTTCTTCAGGCACCGCACAACAACGCATTGAATGGGGTGGATGGGAGCCGATCTTCGAGCTGAGCAATGACCTTGGCTCTTCCTTCTCGCTAGAATACATGTGTACTCTGGCAATTTTTAGTTGCCGGATGATGAAGCACTGTCAAGTCTCTCAGCTTGAAAGATCAGCTGTTAGTAGCATTGGTCATTCTCCTCCTCTTTAGATTCTGGGTCTAGTTGCATGGTTCATAACCTTCATCTCCTCTCGAATATGTGGATCTGCCTTGGAGATTTCTATGCCAGTTCATGTGTAAAGATGAGATTTTTGCATCTTGTTCTACTCAAGACACACACACACACACACACACAAAGATTGAAGTGAATCTACGATTTGCTATGAAGATCAAGTACATATGATGGATTGGATTGTACAGTGATTTTTGTTGTTATTGTGTAAATAAAACATACATGTGTAAACAACGAGGATGTTCTTTTCATTTTCATTTTTATTTCTAAAAAAATAATTTTATTTTGGGCTTGAGGTCGAGGTTCCCTTGAGTGGTGTGCATTTTGCAATAAAGCCATTTGTATACACAAATTTGCTGAACAAATTAATTACTCCGGGGTTGTATTTGGTTTTGCAATCACTGGAAAGCATTCATGACAGTGCATTGTATTTAGTTCAGATCTTTTAGATGAATGATTTTTTCTGTCACACAGGTTATCTTACAATTTTATCATCTTTCCGTAAATAAGATGATGATTTGATGATATTTATATTTAGCACTCCTAATTATATGATGATTGATATTATATTTTTTAAATTATATTATTTACATCTTCAAAACTATATTTTTAAATATTTTTTATTTATATATTTAAATTATATTTTAGATTCATTATATGAATATTTAAGTTGGTTAAGATCTTTACGAATATGTTATGAAAAATAAAATAAGATAATATAAAAAATAAATGTAAAAATATAAAATATAGGGTTATCCTCAAATTTATTTTTAACATATCAAATATAGGATAAGGTTATCCTCTAAACCTATTCCAAGTTAAGCCAAACTTAGTAAGGATAAGGTCAATCACAAGAATTGGTTTATCTCTATCCCAATTAATTTTATCCCGATACCGAACATAGCCTAATTGATTTAGAGGCTAGACATCTATTAAGTCAAAGCAAACTGACTTAGTCAATGTTACTATTTTGACATACTAACACTTTTAACTTTAATTTGGCTTAGAATGATTGCGAACATCCCCACATGAGATCAGGTAGTTGGCGTGTAGTTCCCTGTTTAGTTTAACCCGAAAAATTAAATCGAATTAGTAGTTTGGTTTCAACTGATTTGATTTGATTATCAAGATCCTTCAAAGTGACAGAATTGAATTGAAATTTTAATTGAATATGGATATATTAACTATATTCGTTTATTGTTGTATAAAATAAATATTTTAATGAGATACTTGGTTGTACTATTTTTTGTACAGTTTTATGATAAAATTATGGGTTAAAATAAAATCTAAGAAAATTTTGGTGGGTGACGTATATACTATAAGTATGATGCCTACAAGTCAATAGACAAGGTTAGTGTTCATCTTGGTTGATAAACATTCATGGGGTGTTTGGTTGCACAATAATTTTGTGTAGACTTTCATAATCAAAAATTGTATTAAAAGAAAATGTGAACCAACCAATAACATAAAATTATCATGTTTGGAGGGATGTGATAACAAAAAAGTGTAACCACCACATGTGACCAAACAAAGTGGGGGACCACAAGATAACAAAAAGATGTGAGACTCCCTTCTTTTAAGAAGAAAATCACTTTCAAAACATAAAATTGTCATGCTTGTCAAACACCTCTCTTAAAAAGTTTTAGTACAATTTTTAAAAATTAAAATTAAAATATCTATTATCATGCAACCAAACACCCCATTAGACAGACTTACAACAATTTAAAGTCTAATTCAACATGCAATTATGCATGGGATATTTTAATGGAATCAAGAGTTACTACTTTGGAATGACATTCAAGAATCAATTGAATAATACTCGATAGTTTATTTTTGATTTAAATTTTTCTTAAGTTATGGTTAACACTTCAGCAGCTCTGTGAATGAGCTACTTTTGGACAACTGTAATATTGGTAAAGTATAAGTTTTAGAAGAAAAGAAGAGACTTCTTGTTCTCAGATCTAAGTACTGACCATTTTCATTGTACTAGCATTTATAATGTATAAGAGTTAACTTATTGCCTGGTGTGGTAATTGTTTGGAGTTTCTACATCACATTTGATAGTCTAATGGGGGTGTTTTGTTGGAAGAAAAATTAAGTTTTTATTACAAAAATATAGCGATCCTTACAAATTTAGTTTTTGAAGAGATTTTTTTAGATTATCTTGTGATACCCCTCGCCTCTTTTGTCATATGAAATTTTCATTCTTTTGCATCATCATATCTCTCCAAACACGATAATTTTATGACTTTGGTTGACTTAAACTTTATTTTAATACAAATATTTTTTTTTCAGGAAAATAAATAGAAATTTATCGTACAACCAAACATCCTAGTGGTGTTATAGCAGCACTTATATTCTTATAGGGTGTTTGGTTGTGTGATAATAAAAATTTTTATTTTTATTTTTAAAAGTTATACTAAAATGTTTTAAAAGAGGTGTTTGACAAGTTTGACAATTTTATATTTTCAAAAAGATTTTTTTCGTAGACAAAAGAGGGGTCTTTTTTTCTCGTGATCTTCCACTTTATTTGGTCACATGTGTTGGTTACACTTTTTTATTATCACATCCCTCTAAGTATGATAATTTTATGATTCACATTTTCTTTTGATATAATTTTTGGTCATGAAAGTCTACAAAAAAATTATTGTGCAACCAAACATCCCATTAAGCATCATTAGGGATGCAAATAACTTAGAGCCAAAGCCACGTCCAACTCTTTTCTCCTATTTTTGTTGAAGCTTGATACTCATGACACAACTTAATAGAAGATGTCAATGATACTTATTCAAACCATATTTTAATTTAAACTATTATCAGTTTTATAATACTATCTTTAATAATTAAGTTTATTAAATTTTATAATAATATATTTATGAGATGAAAAAATATATCTTAATTAATATTTTTACCGGCACCCAATATCACGGAAAACTATAAAAATGCAATGTAATGTACATATGCACCTTGTGAAGCAGCAAGATTGACTAGCAAAATGCTACTGGTGCCTGTGTCCAGACACGTGGATTATCACGTGTTGGTCTGAATCACAGAATTTGAATATATATATATATACGGATTACCCTGACATTATATTAATCACACCAGAAAAAATAATAGTAATATTTCGCCCCGGCCCCTCTCCCCAAGAATATTGATCCGTTCATTAACAATCTTTTGAAATATTTTACATCAGAAGAAAAGCTCAAAATGTCCATGATAAATTCACAACAAATCTACTTTATTTTTAAAATTTTGGAAATAAATTATTTTTATCTTTAAATTTAAGGCTGCTTCTCGTCCGACCGCGTCGTATTACGATGAAAACTGCACCTCCCGACGAGTATTTAAATCTTCCCCCGTTCCGTCTCCGCGTCTGAAATCGCAGCGCCACGGCACCTCCTCTCTCCTCGCTTCTGCCGTCGTCGTCCCCGTCCGTCACTCCCTCCCTCTCTCTCTCTCTCTCTCCTCATCTGTCGTCGGCCTTCGGTTGTGCTTGCGGGAGCTTGCCTCGGAAGAAGGCGCAGGCGCAGAAGAAAGGGGACCGCGCTCGGTACGGCTTCGCTTTTCCTGCGGCTGGCCCCTGTTCCGGACTCTGTAATCCACCGAGGGGCCGTGCGGGGTATTTGGGCGATTTTTCGGTATTCTTGATCTAGATAAATCTGCCTGTCGTCCCTATCGCCGGCGCGTCTCTTGGTTTCTGGCGAGGAGTTTAGCATTTCAGACCGGCATGTCTCGATCTGAGTTGGTGGTAACGGATTTCTCCGATTCTGGTACGTGTGCTCCTGGGTCAGATCTGACAGCATGGCCGGTGGAAGGGAAGGCGAAGGCTCTGTTGATTTTTCCGTGAAGTGGCTTCTCGGCGGTTGGATGAGTTGTTCCGGGATTGTTCCGAGGAGATGGCGAGCGGCAGCCATAGTCGAACTGCATCATGTCATCTCAGTCGAAGGAGCTTGAGCTTTAGCAGTCCTAGGGTGGGTGCTCATCGCAAGCTGTGGGTTACTGGATCTGTTAACACGCTAGCCGTGGTCTTCTTACTCCTGTCTTCGTTTCTGGTGTTGGCATGCGTCGTCTACCTGTACTTCATACGGAATTTTGGTGAAAGGGACGTGATCCCGGAATTCCCTAATTCTAGTCACGGCTGTGATGTGTTTGAGGGGAGTTGGATACCTGACAGCACGAGTACATATCCGCTGTACAACAGCTCCGACTGCCCCTTTGCTGAGAGGGGCTTCAATTGTTTGGCAAATGGGAGGAAAGATACAGACTACTTGAGATGGAAATGGAAGCCTCGGCGGTGCGACATTCCTAGGTTCGATGTGCACTCGATATTAGAGAGGCTTAGGGGAAAAAGAATTGTTTTCGTAGGTGATTCGATGAGCCGTACTCAGTGGGAATCTTTCATTTGTATGCTCATGACCGGGGTACGGGAACCCAATTCAGTTTATGAAGTGAATGGAAACAAGATTTCCAAAACAATTCGCTTCCTAGGTGTCCGTTTCCGTTCATTTAATTTCACTGTGGAGTTCTACCGTTCGGTGTTCCTTGTACAGACAAGTTCAGCTCCACGCCACAGTCCTAGAAGGGTTCGGTCGACACTGAAGTTGGACAAATTGGATGATATTAGTCGGAAATGGGTGGATTCAGATGTTCTGATCTTCAATTCTGGACACTGGTGGAATCCAGGAAAACTTTTTGACTTGTAAGTTTTCTATCGTAGTTGGTTCATTTCTCCTTTTTCAGATTAAATCACCCCTATGAAAATTCGATGTCCCATTAAGGGTAATATATTTGGCATTAAAAAGTGAACTATCTTGTACCAGTAGCATCATGATGCTGCTTATCTTGATGATTCATTTATTCTCCTATTTTGGCTTTTGAAATCATTGAAAGATCTTTTTTAATTGCGCATAAATACCTGGGGTGCCTAGCCCAGGCACCGAGGCTGGTGTCTAGGTGGGTGCCTTTTGGGCTTTCCAGAAGGTACCCTATCAAGGCACTGGCGGAATAGTGCCTTTATGCCTAGGCAGGTGCCTTGACATCTATCAAATCAATTTGTCTTTTGGTGTAGTCTATGATGTTGTTTCTGAAAGGCAGAGTGGACCACATTTTAAAGCTTCATATTGCAGTTTATTGAATAACAAAGTAGTAAGTAGTATACTTGCAAGGGAAACATGAACTAAAGGAAAATGAGTTTGTGCACATCGACTGTAACCTACTTTTGTCAACTCAAGAAAAAAGAGGAAAAGAGTTGTATGATCTTTGGTGTTAATAACTTCTGTTCTGGAGATTCATTTGCTTGATATATTAAATCAATAGTCGTTGGATTTTTTTTTAAAATGGCATTGGAGCCTTTTATGCATGTGCATGTTTGTTGCTTATTGTGTAACTTATACATACTATGTGATTAACCTTGAGATAAAGGCTAAATCAGGGAGATCAACGCAGAGGAAGCATGCTTTAATTACATGTAACAATTTAAAAGAATAGTGAATCAGTTAACAGTTATTTTGGTAGCTAATTGGTTTCTAGAAGTGGTGTGTCATCAGTTTGTGGAGGGAAATTTGGAACGAGAGGCTTTTTTTAGGGTCAGATCTTCCCATGGTTAAGAGCCATGAAGATTCTGCCTTTATGAGATATTTGGAGAAGCTCAAGAACTTTTTTCTGGTAATTGCTGCATTGTTTAGGTAGTTTAGAATGTTCTTGGCAGGTTATTGGGTTCAATCCAAAATGTCATAATGATCCCAAAATATTGCAGTTCAATTAGGAGTCCATTGTAGCAGGTGATATGTTATGGACCTATTGTCCATCTGGTTGACAAGAAAAATAGTCTACAAAGCAAGGAAGGCCAGGTCGGGAGTCGGCCCGGGGTCGGTTGGCCCCAAAACCGCCATAGTCAGACGGGGTTGGATTTTATTTATTTTATTAAAACATTATAAAAAAATATATTTTATATTATACATATTTATGTATACATAAAAATATATAATAAATATAATTATATTTTATATTATAATTGAATATGAGTGTTTATCTATGTATACAAGTAAATATGATTTTTTTGTGACTATGTTGTATTAGTATATGTTGGGAAAGAGTTAATCTCAATTTTTGTTTTTCTCTAGTCATGGTTTCTGACTCTGTATATGATGTGTATTCTGGTGTGACAAAAGTTTCCATCATTCTATCTGGAAGGCATTCTCTGTTAACAAGTGCAAACTATGCTAATTGATTACTGAACTTTTGGATAGGAAGAGTTGATACTTCTTCTAGGTCACATGTCTCTGTTTAGAACTCGCTGGATCTTGTTGGAGGTTCTAAAATGAGCTGCTAAGATAAATGAATTGTTGGTCAAGTTGAGCCACAGTTGTAAAGTTACATCCTGGTAAAATTAACGGACATCACCATGTACATGCTGAGCCTATATTTTCTTTTAAGAACTTGAAAAGGCACTTATGCCTGAACTAAGGACTATTTTGGCTTGAAAGTTGAATTTACTTTGACCCATGATATATTTGTATGTTTAGCACAGTTGCCCTTTGTGTGAATACAACTGTCATATCTTGGTAAATGATTTATGACATCCATGAACAAGATAGTGAACGAGTTCTTGACACATTACAAGTGGATGTAATAACTCGATAAATGATGTGTGGTAATAAAGAGATACCCACTTTGTGAAAGCAACATAAAGTGATTGTTTGTGTTTGGGACTTTACTACTTAAACACATTAGTCAGTTGGAAAATGGAAGATTGTTTCAAATATAAAGTAAACTATTGATACCATGATTTATAGGGCATCTTTTGAAGTAGATGCAAGCAAGCTTGCCTAGAAATGGAGAATGCTATGCAAAAGATGGATTGAATCTTTTTCACATTGAATTTCATGTTTAGTAAAATATCATTTATTTGATGCTTGCTAGAAGAAAATGATGGGCACAGTTCCTTTAATGTGAATCAGGCAATTGGTAAATGCTATCCATTTGTTTAAAGCTTTGCATGGTATCAGTAGTATGCCAAAGTAGTTGGAAACTTTGCAGAAGGGACAGAGAATTTCATCCATGTAGGTGTCTTCTTGGCACAAATGCATGCATATTTGTTGAGATTATCATTGAGGGTTAATTGATTAGATTGAGGAATTATTCTGTATGTTTGGCTCGCTTGTTTCTTATATGCTTATCTTAAAACTATTTGCTAGGTATCATGTTATTCTTCTTCAACCATCTGGGCAGCCAAGTTCTCCTTTGCTATTTGACCAAGGAACCATAATTACTATTTGCAAAAGTTGTCTGAAATGGTGCCAACCTCTTTGAATCTCCATCGGAGGCTGTTGAGAGCCCAGTGAACAAGCGGGATGGACGGACCAATGGAGATCCCCTGAGTTCTCCCTAACCAGAACCCCCATTTTCTTCCCATTCTCCATTTTGAGGTTCTGTTATTCCTTTAACTCCAGGTTCCATCAGATTGTTCCTCCCCACCCATCCTCTCATCTATAGTTAGGCGTCTGCACGGTTCAAATTGGTCCGGTTTTAAACTATTTTTCAAAACCAAACAGAACTGAACCAAACCAAACCGGTTCAATTCAGTTTGTTTGCTTTGAGACTGAAAATTAATTAAATATTTAAAATAATTAATTATTTGCATATATACCAATTTTTAATTATGGTTTTGTTTGGCAGTTTGGATAGTTTTATGCACAACTCTATCTCCAACTGCTTTGCACCACCCCTCCTGCATTTTTTACATCCCTGCTTTGGCGACCTTGTCCCATCCTCCCCTGCAACCTACCCCACCTCATTTTTGCTTCTGTCCTCCTCTTTTCAATCCTTCTTTGAACCTCTACACCAGCCAGTTGTCTTGCTGCTGGGAGGAGCATCTTTTATCTCAATCTTACCCACACCTCGCCAGCACTTGCGCCTCCCCTCCCCCACCCGTTGCCACCTTCTTGCCATCCTTCTACTTCCCCCTTTCCCCTTTCCCCTCTAAAGCCACAGGGGTAATATCATCCTCCACTCAGATTCTCTATCTTGCATGGCTGTACCTTTGTAGAAGCCTATGGTGTTGACTCTAGACTTGGGTTGTTTGCTGTGTGAACCTCTTTTTTTACGACGTCTGTTCTTTTGAAAGAAAGACATCTCCGGACTTATCTAGGAAAATAGATGATACCTAAGATGTTAGGTAGTCCGGTGATATTTTAAAAAATATATTAGAACCGAGGTTCAGATTCTTTGGAAATTTTGATTTTTGACCCTTCTCCGCCGGATGGTGTGAGTATCCGGCGTTACCTTACATCGAGCAACGACTCGAACGCCTTTGATTAACCGTCGCGACAACCTGTTTTCGGAGATATGCACATCCACAAAAAGTAAAGAACTCAAAAGGGCAGCGGCCTTTTGGGTCCGATGAGATGCAAACCGATTTTTGTTCGGGTTTGTTTTATTTGTTTGTTGGTTGACTTGAAAGTCGGTTGTAAGGGTTTGAGTTTGTGTGACTTGTTTTTATTTGATATCCCTGAGGGTTTGATTTATTCGGGCAGGTTCCTGTGAATTTTAAATGAATTTCCAGATTATCAAAACCTGATTTTGGATGTGTTTACAGATTTGTCTTAAATCTGAAATTTCTATGTTTTAGATGTAACCGAGATCTGATTTTCACTTAAGGACTGATTTGGGATTCCACCGAGCCACAAAGGGGCTGGAGTGAATGGATTAAGATGGGCCGAAATGGGCCTGCACAAAGGGCTGATTTGGAATCGGTTCTAGGACCTGAACATGGGCTGAGCAAGGGCAGCCTCGGACCTGCTTAAGGGGTCTATTCAGGTGGCTTTGAGTGGACCGATTGGGACCTATGTAGGGGTGTTCTGGATGGTGCCGCAGAGGGGCTGTTCTGCTACAGGTTTTTTTAGGAGCAGGTTTTTGGGTCTGCTTCAGGCCCACCTGTAGGTACCCATAATAGGTCCCTTGAGACTCAACTCGACACACCTGCAGGTGGCCGAAAATGGGCCTGGATATGGGCTGAACATGAACCGGTTGTAGGATGTCTACAGATAGACCGAGCAGGTCTGTTTTAGGACCTGAACAGGGGGTGTTCGGTGCCTGCAGATGGGCTGGATCGAGTTACAAAGGGACAGGCCTAGGACCTGTGTAGGGGTCGGATCTGGGAGACCAAACAGGGCCTGGTTTAAAGGGCGGACAGGGCCTGTGCAGGGGTCTGATTTGGAGACCGAACATGACCTGGTTGGGGGCTTAAGCAGGGATCTGCGTGTGTGGCAGGATAATCCCATTTCAGAACCTGATCTGTTTTTTTTTTATTTCCAGATTGCCTGAAGACTGGCTTTGTCTGTTTCAAGTTTGTTTTAGATTCTGATTTTTTTTATTGAACCTTCAGATTTGTTTTAAATCTGCTATGCTGCTTTGTTTTATATTACGTTTTGGCGGTATGCATCTCATCCGGCCCATCGGGCTGCAAATCGATGCCCGGAACTCATGCATCTTAAGTCGACATCGGAGTCGTTTCATTTCATTGAAGGTGAAGTACATCTGAGTACAATGAATGGTGATCCTTCCCCCAACTTAGGTTCTTCACCGATTTAGAAAAATTTCGGCATTACAACGGCATGCTGACAAGTTTCTAACTTGGCGAAGTTTACCCGTCCAATAAAGGCTAGTCGGTGACTTAGCCAAAATTGGGGGAAGGATCAACGACTACCAAGGATTCCGGAATCGGAATCGGAATCGGAATCGGTTTTTTTTTTAATCTTCCAGAATCGGCCGATTCCTGGGAAGGGAATCGATTCCGGATCGGCCCGGAATCGGTTTTTTTTTTTTGAATTTTTTTTCGTCAAAAAAATTCAGAAAAATTCTAAAAATATAGGAAATGAGTTAGAAATTTTTTTAAAAATAACCAATGAATTCATCCACATGACCACATCGAATAAATACTAATGAATTTCAATTGAAGTTAAGTACATATTCCATTGATTCAAAAATCAAAGAGTTGATACATCATGAAAAAAAATAAATTTACATCATATCAATCTACTACCAAAATCTAGGATATAAATATGGGTCTTCCTTCTCTCCCTGCTGCGCTTGACGTTTCTCCCTCATGCTCAGTCTTGTATACTGTCCGGGACATCGCCCCTACCCACCATTGCTGAAAATGGCAGACTTTGTAGCTTGACCGGCTGCTGCTTGCCTTCTTTTTGGTATGCCGCAAAGGGGCTGGAAATTGGCCACCTGGGGGGGGGGCTGCTGGATGGGCCGGACAGAGGGAGAGAAAGACCAGGGGAGGGGTGCCCTTAGAGGGCTACATACTTATAGAATATTAACCCACCTGTCCTTCCTTTTTCTTCTCCTTCTTTTGTTCTTCTTCTCCTCTTCTCCTGGCCGCAGACAGTCTTCTGCAGCAGGCACGCAGAGGAACAGCAGGTGCAGTAGAGCGGGAGCAGGGGGCTCTGGCAACCTGTTGGCGTCGCCTTCTTCCCTCTCTATCTTCCCCTTCCTTCTTCTAGCCGCGGGCAGGTCTTGCAGCAGGCGCACAAAGGGGCAGCAGGGGCTGGCAGAGGACAGCAGGGAGCAACAGCAAACCGGCAGCCTGTTGGCCTCTCTCCTTTTCAGCTCTTCTTCTTCTTCTTCTCCTTGGTCGCAGGCAGCAAGGGCAGTAGGATGGAGAAGCAGCCTGTCGGCGTCCAAAGGCAGTCCCCTTGTCCTTGGCGTGCCCTCCTCTTCTTATAGGAGATGGGGGGAGATCAGGGGTCATCTTGAATCCAACGTGGGATGGCTCTTGAGCTCTCCCATGTTGTTTTAATGATCTGACCCCTTGGATACCCCCCTGACTTTAATTCCCTGATTGCCTGGGCTTCCCCACGCCATTAACCAGTCAAGGGGTGACCTGGCAGGTGCGCAGGTGGCTGCTGAGGTGGCAGGAGGGTCAGTGTGGCATGTTCACACTAGGCCGCAGGTGGCCTTAGAGATGGGCTGCGCACAGGCTTCTTACATGGGCCAGCTGGAGACTACGGCCCAGCTTCTGCTGTGGGCTGCGCAGGGCCTGGATTTAGGATGGAATTTGCCCAATTTTAAGATGGGATCATGGGCTTCTGATTGGACATACATGGGCCCCTGATTGGGCCCAATTTGGCTGAACTGTGGGCTGTCCGGCCTGCTCCTAGGCCTACCCCATTGTCCCCCTTTTTGTTTGTAAAAAATTGGACGCCAACATTTGCTTAGACACTGTCCCTGCTTTTTTCCGTGTTTCCTCCTGACTGGCTTTTTCCTGCATTTTGTTTCTCCCCAGCCCGGTTACTGTAGCCTTGTTGTTAGGTTGATCATTAGTTGTGAGGATCTTTTTTGTTCCCCTGGTGAGCAGAGTATTTTACCCCTAAAGAATTACTCCATTTTGCGGAGCAGCTTTTAGTTATTCGCGCCCCTCTGGTGCTTTGAGCAAAATCTACTTGGGAAATGTTTTATGGTTTCATCGAGAAGACTGTCTTCCTGGTTCTTGCTGAGGATTCATCTTTCTTGGCTGTTTAAGTGGATCTCTGTCAATTATTCTCTTTAGGCAGTAGAGTGCATGTGGGAGTGGAAAATGGTTTTGTCCTTGGGCTTCTACACCTTTGCCATGATCGTGATGGCCTGTATGGTTGTGTTCGTTTTGTCTTATAGCTTTGCCTCTGAAAACAGCACGTGCTATTTGCCTAATATATGTACAATATTTTCAGTTTATGTAAACGATGAAGTTCAATAAGGACCACATGAAAGGTTTTGTGGAATATGGATGGTGAAGCACCGTGAGGAAGATGTGGGATTAATGACAATGATCACAAATAGGTGATAACTGATAATGGGAACCAGAAGTTTCAATAGCAATACCAATGGTATGATAACTGAATAAATTAGTACCAAACTGGAGATCTGGGAATTGAGAGCTCAATAGATGTTTTAGGGTATTTAGTTAGTTCACGTTGGTTGGTGGGACATCTTCAACTTGCTACCTGAACAGAAAGTCAAACCTTGTCCCTATACTAAAGTTTAGACTTTTGAGGTGTCCAAGGCACAACCCTTGACATTTGAGGCGGATTGACTGTGGGTTGAAGTGTATATAGTATGTAATACTGCATGATAATTCTTCTTGGTGCGAAGATGAGCAATGTACAAGTTGACTATTACTTTCTGTTTTGTCTGTTTTTTATCATTTGTCCTGTTATCTTTTGCACCTTGAGGATCTTGTATCATTGTTGTTAATGAGTAAGACAGTATCTTGCTGTTGCAATTTTTTTAGTGTCTATTAGTTAGTGGAGCTTTATATCTTAAACAAGCCTTGTGGTTCCTGCTCTAGCTGTTGATGTCCTTTATCACACGGTTCCTAGTTTTTCTTGATGTAGTTGTAATAATGGTTTTCTATCTGTTGTTATATTGTGCTCATGTGGAGCATCGAAAGTATTCAAATTGAGATTAAAATCAAATCAAATCTCCAGTGAACTATCTTGTTCAAACTTTCAGATATACCTTTCAATTATGTCCACTTTAATTGCTATTTTATTGATAAGCTAGCCCACAATCAATGCCCATTTGCCTAGCCCATCAAGGGTTAATTTAAATCCAATTTTGTGCACCCTTTACACACCCTCGATGAACTGATTTGAGTCCTGAAATAGTTCCATCATGATGGCCCTCTTCTAAACCCATCTAGTTTCTTCCCACGCAAACAGTTGTAACCTCAAGGGTTGCAGCTAGGGGTGTAAACGGAATCCGATATTCCGATTCGATTTCGATAAAAATTAGCGGGTTTGGAACTTGTTTTTGTATCCTATAAGCTATCGGAATCGGAATCGGAATCAGTTGATTCTGTTTTCGTTAATTCGATTTCGATAAAAAATAAATAAAACAAAGTTAGATAAATTATAAAATATATTATATAATTTGACATAATGATAAAAACTAAGTTTTTAAAAAATAATATCAATTTTTAGTAATTATATGTGAATTATAAATTTATTTTTGAATAAAATTTGATATTTAATATGTATTTTGGAAATTATCGGATTCGAATCCGATTTTGATAACGGAATTGAAATCGGATCGAAATCGGAACATAGTGATTCCGAAATTATCGGAATCAGAATCGGATTATGGTGATTCCGCTACCAAATCCGACCCATTTACAACCCTAGTTACAGTGTGTGCCAGCAAGGTATTCTATGTATAGAAGGACTCGATATAATAGGGATCAGGGCTTGGACCTTCTTTGACTTAGAAAGATAAGTCGGAGAAGGATATAGAGATGAGAAGAGAGGAAACTGGCAAAATAAGGAGCTTGCCATATTTGTTGGTCGATGCGGACTCCTCTCAATGGAAACGTAAGCTCCCACGGTAGGGGAATCAACTTACAACCATATATGGTGCCGAATCGAACTCCTCGGATGGCCAGTGACATTGCAAACCTTTCTAGGTAGGTCCGACAAGATCGCAAAGGGGATCAAGACCAATCTTGAGCTTTACGGAGGGAGTTGACTCCCGATTGGAGACGGACTGAACCCCCGATGGTGCATGGTCTCTCTGCCTATAAACGGGCATTTGTGGCATCACGAGCGGTGATCGCAAGGATTCCGGAATCGGAATCGGAATCGGAATCGGAATCGGAATCGGGTTTTTTTTTTGTTTTTTTTAGTTAGAAAATTTTAAAAAATAACCAATGCATTCATCTACAGGACCACATCGAATAAATACTAATGAAAACCAATTGAAGACTTGAAATTTAGTACATATTCCAATTCCATTGATTCAAAAATCAAAGAGTTGATACATCATCAAAAAAAAAAATTACATCATATCAATCTACTACCAATGTCTAGGATATAGATATGGATCTTCCTCCTCTCCCTGCTGCTCGTGACGCTCCTCCCTCGTGCTCAGTCTTGTATACTGTCCGGGACCATATCCATATGAAAATAATGCCGAAGCCATGCCATCAAGGTCGTATGGATCGGACTGCGGGACGAACGGGACGTAAGCAGAGGATGGTGAGCGGTGGCTGGTGGTGTAATCCACCGCCTGGTCAACATGGGCCAAATGCGGATACCGTGGCTCCATAATATAAGAATGCGGTGTCCGCTCATCTGCCGCGTAACACGGCTTTGGAAGCCGCGAATCGGGGAGACTCACCGCTGGCCGATGGCCGCGTCGCCGGTACGCACTCCTCATCATCACCCGAGGAGTGAAAAGGAGCTCGCGTGCTTTGTCATCCTGGCCGACAGACGCCCGACCTCTGGCCTTTCTTCTCTTCACCTCTTCACTCATCTTCGAAGTGCACTGTATGTCCCAACCCAAAGTTTTTTTCAACTTTGCAAATCCTCCCATTTTCCGTGCAGTCACCTTTGTTTTCGTTCTCCCCGGACTGCGAATGGGCTGGGTAGCGGCCGCCGGGGCCCGGAACCCAGCCGGGGCTAAAGTCGCCGGTGGCTGCTCCATCGTGGCCGCGCGAGAAGAAGGCCCCCCGAGCGCTCGAGAAGTGATGGAGGTGAGCTGGAGCATCCTCTCGCTTCAACACCATCCAACTCTCCTTTCGCCCACGCACGGTCATCGGGATCAAACTCACTGCATGATCCCCGGCTTCCTCTTCCTCATCCGAGGAGGCAAGTGCATGCTCCCTCCCGGGAAAATCTGGTCCACGTCCACCTCATCGGGTGGTGGTGTGGCGGAGGAATGCCTCTCGCTCGTACGGGCCACCTCGCGAATCGTGCAACGTGCCTCGCCGATCTTCTCGTCGATCCTCGATGTTCACATGCGCGTGCCCCCTCGTTATATTGACGACAAGACCGGCCTTCTCCACCGGTACGAGGTCAACTTGTTCCTCCTTTTGGTATGTATCGAGTTGAATGTACCCGGCCTCTCACAATGGGAGGAACTCGGTGCTCGTCAGCCCAGTATCCCGATACCAATGGCCGCAAGTGGATTCCATCCACTCTGGTGTTCACCCGAACCCACCACTCACCGTAGAAAAAAACAAGAGAAACTTGAAAACAATTAGCCCATCATCACCATAACTTATGAAAAGAAAAGAAATTCTTCATCAAGCTATTACTATACCAGGTGACACTTTGTCAACTGAATATTTCAGGTCAGCATCTGAGTATACGCCGACCCTCATCTTGTACTTCTGCATCTGAAAAATTTATAAAAAAAAATATTAGTTGCCCGGTAAGGCTACTCCAAGGTATTTTCATAACTCTAACTTACTTCTATCTCACAGATCTCTATCCCGTCCCGCCGAGATCGGCACGTACGCTCGAATAACCGCAAGTGTACCCCGCATCACCTCGTTGTCGTTCACCACCCGTCCTCCATATTGGATGCGGGGGTTCAAAAAGTATCCCGCAAGATTTTATTAGTTAACACCGTGCATATAAGACAATTATACAAAGAAAAGATAATTTTTTAACCAAGTTACTCGCAGCATGGACATCGTGGTGCAACGTCTTGTCTCATCGGTCATCAATGATCTTCCACCACTTTTTGTAACCTCTCGGGATTTTTTTCTTTTAATTTTCGGCTTTGCCCGGTCCATAGCATCATACAATGTGTCCATCCGGTCCCCGTCATCCGAGTCTACCAACCTCGAGACAACTACTGCTGGCTCAATGATTGCCAAATAGTAGGCAATCCTCTCCCAAAACCTCTTGTCGGTGATTCGGCTTCTCGGACTCGACAAGAATCTCCAATCGATCTTTTCTTGTCGCAGTTGTCCACCATATAGTTGTAATACTCCTCGGATCATGTGTGAACCTAACGAATGCATGCTCGTGCCGGTGTAAACTCTCCGCCGCAATGAAGTTCGTGGCAATCGTGTCGGACCGGGCCTAACAAGATCGTGCCCTCCCGAGATCTCATGATATGTAGGAGGCGGGGATGCGAATAAATAAAAGATGTGATGGTTCCGCGCCGCCCGACAAGTGTAGATACACCCTCCTCCTGTCTATATCCTCTAATATGAGATCTATGGAATGTGCGCACAGGCACCCGTAAGATGTGCTTCATCTTCTCCATCAACTTCCTCCTGTACCGCTTTATATGATGGTTCGTTGTCGGTGACAACCGAACCACATTGTCCTCCCCGAGCTCCTCCACCACCCCATCCATCGTAGAAAAGATGAAGTCGGCATTTTTTATCTTCCCGGGAAGCATCTACCGACTTCAAGAATGTAGTCCCTCTGCAACGCACACCAAGAAGTTTATCATACTCTCTTACGGTGATACCGTCCACCCATCGCACATAATTGTGCAACCCTCTCCTTCCACACCAACTTAAACCCATTCATCCACTCCCTCAACTCCGGACCTCCTCGTCACCGCCGCCGTATACGTGTCCGTCGCCCGGCTTGCAAACCCGGTCCAGCTCACCCACGGCATCCACCATCGTCCGGGAAGTGGGGCTGGTGGCCGTCGTGTCTTGGGATGCCTACATCAAGTTAAAAAAAATGGGATCAGGGTAAAATTAAGTTTTAGTAAATAAAACACGTATAATGTCAAATTTAATTTAAATAGTGATACATGCATGTAAAAACCATTTGACAATGTGGCGAACGGCTCTCTTTGCAGCCGTTCATGTTGCCTTCACCCCTTTCATTGCCTGCTTTATCCTCATCTGCCCAAAGACTCGTTTCCTAAATAAATACTCGTCACTCGGTGTAAATCGAGTGCCGGTAGAAGTGGAACGGCGGTACGCCTCCTGTCTCCTGGGGTCACGCTCTCGGTCCCGAGTAGGGGGAGCGGATGCTGATCGGCCCAAAGCCGGGTTAACTGCGGGACCCGCACCCTCCTCGCTCCCCTCCTCCCGTCCTCCTCTCGCCCAATGCACGCTTGCTAGCGTGCCTAGACGTCTCGGGCCGGAGTCCGAGGACTCGTCCTCGCTCCGTGGCTCCGGCTCGGCCGGGTGCCTTCCCCTTGCCCTTTCCCTTTCGAGGTAGGCAAATCGCGGTCCCTCCTCCTCCGGGAGTAGCTCGTCGTGCAACTCCTCCCTCTCGCCGATCCGAACAGCCCGTTCGAGAGGCTCTGTTCCCACCGTGTATCCTCTCATCTCCTCACTCTTCTCCCCGGGCACCTTGTCACATTTCGACATTCCCACTCGTTCGGCAATATGTTGTTTCAGCCGGAACACCCCCCCCGTTCATCTCCTTCCCACACCACTTGCACTGTACCCTCTTCCTGACTTGGTCTACCATCTGCCCGTGTTCCCAACCCACGTCGGAAGCACGTGCTGGTGCTGCGTCACCTTGATCGGCCATTGCTTAAATCTGCAAAAATTGTAAACAATGCACTAAAAATGATTAGATAACATAAAAATTGATTTAGACGTTGTTCGGGAAGCAGACAACCCAAGAAACACACCATTCGGTATGTTTAAAGGGTTACGTATTTGCCGGAAATGGTCGTAAATTAACGTACGGGGTATCCGAAATTTTTCCCGTACAAAGAACATCCAATCGATGTTCAAACAACTTGAGCGGAGTTATTCGATCACAAATCACCGAGTTTAACTCTACTCGGAGTCGTCGGAAACGTGTAAAAATAGGCGTACGGGATATCCGGAATTTTTCCCGCGCAAAATGGACATATCCGGATAGGTCAAAACTTAAACGGACTTGTTCGGTCGGCAATCGTAACCTTTAACGACACTCAAACTCGCCGGTTCCGCGTAAGAATGGACGTACGAAGTTTTCGTCGAAGAAATCTTACCAAAAATCTTACAAAGATCGAAGAAGAGGTTGATTCGATGCCGATCCGAGCTTGAATCGGCCGAATCCTTTGAAGACCAAGCTTGGAATCGCCGGAATCGCCACCGGAATCGCCGGAATCGGTGGAATAGTGCCGGAATCGACCCTGGATCGACGGAATCGGCCGGAATCGACGCTAGATCGACGGAATCGAGGCCGGAATCGACGGAATCGCGCCGGAATCGCCTGCGCAGTAGCCTTCCGCCGCGGGATCGACCGAATGGAGCTCTGCAGGTCGATTCCGGCCCTAAAAGGGCCGGAATCGGTTCGATTCCCGGTCCAGAGTCGAACCGGGAATCGAACCGGGCCGGGTTGACCCGGCCTTCCGAAGAATCGGTCGGATCGACCGATTCCAGGCGATTCAGTCCGATTCCGCAGAATTCTTCCCGGAATCGGTCCTTCCGTCGGGATCCGATCCGATTCCGGAATCGGTCGGAATCGGACCGATTCTGCAATCCATGGGTGATCGGGAAGAGAAGAGACCGGAGGGAGGAACATAGAGAGAAAGGGAGAGAAGTTTCCGAGGAGGGAGAGGGAGGAAGAAAGGCCAGCACCTACCATAGTTGCCACACTTTTCGCCATCAACTAGCGCATTCGCTATCAACAATACCCATCATTGTTGTTCGGAGCTTCTTCCACTATCGTCGACATCCTCACTTGTTCCTCTTCCACTGTCAAGCTAGGCTACTATCTCAAAGGGTGCCGTCGACCTTGGGAGTCGTCATAGCCGTCGCCCACGAAGTTTGTGGAGCCGCGCACCATCACCAAGACCTCCAAGCACTTTTTCTCCTTCCGGCGCCGCCTTTGGAACCTCCTTTTCCTTTCGGCGTTGCCATCGGAACTCCCCCCCCCCCCCGAAGTGCCGTCGAGGTCCCCGAAGGGCCACAGGGTCATCGCCACGAGCTAGGCTCGCGCTGCCCTTGAGCACCTGAGCGATTGCGTCTCGGTCCTCTCTTTGCAAGCGGACGGTTAGGGCCAATTCGACAGCTCCCCTCTCTCTCCCGTCGGGTTGACTTCGTGTGGAGCCCACCGGGAAAAGAATGTGAAAAAAAGGGGGCGAACCTCCCGTCAGGATGAAGCCCAACAAGGGCGCATTGACAATGGGCCGCAGGAGGCCCAATGGACACTCGCTAGACAATGCCCAACAGGAGATTTAATTGGCAATTAAAAAAATAAAACAAACAATCAATTGAAATTAAATAAAAACCCACCAATTTAATTTTACAATCGAGACTAGTTAGGGGTCGGCTAAACACCCACTCCTACGTTTCGGTTTAACTTAAAAGAAAAATAAAATCCGGACTAGTTGGGGGGTCAGCTAAACACCTACCCCTACGTCCTTAAGGTAAACATACAAAGGTCTAATAAAAAGATCCTAATGTCTTGCCACGTTCATTAAGCTATGCAAGGCTGAGCATATTTAATATGCCGACATGCTAATGTATGCTAATGAAATTTACAAAAACAGTGAGAAGAATGTCCATATGCCTTTCAAAGGCCGGGGATTTACTATTCTAAATTGATCAAGATAAGTTCCATAAAGTCCATCAAGGATTCAAATGGGGGTCTGATTTCAGGCCACTCAAGTTGTAAAAATTATGTCTCAGATTGAGCAAAAGCAATGAGAAGCTTTCATGTTTCAGAAGTGCACAATTGGCTTTGAAAGAGGAATATCACCAGCCTTATCAACTTATTGCAATGAAAACAGAAAAAGGAGAACTCGAAGAGATAAAGAATCTGCAAGAAAAAATAAAACAAAGGGAATTGAAGAGCTCATGCAGAAGAATTGAACATCTAAACATCCAAGGAAAACCCACCCTGACAAAGCATATCCAGAATCAATCTCATTAGAAACCGTGACAGTCTGATGCTCAGAGATTTGAGAATACCGACATTCCTTTTGCACCAAATTTGTGCATGAATGGACCCAAGTTTGAAATAGCCCAGGATGAGAAAATGATGAATGCTCATATCTGCCCCATAGATGATCAAGGGGAGGATGTGAAATGCCAAGCTTAAGAGGGAATTTCAGATCTTAAACCAAACTCCAAGTTCAGATAATCTCCAGGCCATGATTCTAGATATTGAAATCTAAAATTCGAATTGACTTTAAAGCAAATCCCAATAAAAAAAATTTCACAAAGATGATAGATCCTAGGAACAAATGGACAAGCAATTTAAAATGAAGTCAACATCTCCGGTCGAAACAAATCAAACTAAAATAAAAAAAATCAGAGATTGCTGCAGGTCTTGAATCTTTGAATGAATTCCAAGTTTGGATAAGATAAACAAATCAGATGCAAGCAAAAATCTCCAAATCAAATCATAAACTACATTAAGTTCATCTCAAAACATATGTTAAAATAAATCTAGACCAACTGAAATCAAATCAAAAGAACACACATTTAAAACAAAGTCTCAATCAAAATCTAAAACAAGATCAACTTTAAAATTCAATTCCAACAGATTTTAAGTCAGGACATAATAAATCCAGATTTAAATCTCCAAATCTCCAACTTAAACTTCCAAAATTTCAAATACCTTCTGTGACTTCAAATTAAATGCGCTCAAACCAAAACAAAAAAATGATAGCATTAAAGCAAACTCAATTTCTAAGGTAAATACTCAAACAAAAAAGGCATCAAGTCTTTATCAAATCTTAATCAAACCAAACCTAATCCAAAATAACATACATCTAAATCAAGTCTCGGTCAAAACTCAAAACAAGTCATTAAGATATCAAACCCTCAAAATGCACACAAAGTCTGAAATCTGAAAGTTTCAGAAAACCGGAGATTGAGATCAACTCAAATTTAATTTTAAATGATTTCCAAGATGGTGAACATTAAGTCACAATCCATAAACAAATCAAATTTCCTATATCAAAGCCAAATCAATTTTGACCAAACAATTTCAGCTCAAACTAAATTGAATTTGAATCAACAAGCAACCCATAAACAAATCTGTTTCAAATTAAATTCAAATCTATTCAAATCAAATCAAATTTAGAACACATGAAGTGTTTGCATTCCATCAAGTTCTTGGGGTTGTTGTTCCCGTGTGTTTATTTTTGTGGATGTATTTTTCTATTTTATGGATTGTTATGGCGGATAATCAAGAGTATTTGAATGGTTGTTCGATATAATCAATGTCGGTACCTCACAAGTTTGATGGGGAGAGGTCAAAATAAATTTTCAATGAACCTAACAGTCTCAACTTATATTTTTATACATACCATTGACCTAGTTAGTACTTTTATGAGATATCACCTATTTTTCTAGTAGTCAATGTTAAGGCCAACATCAAATCAAAACCAAACAAAAATTGAATTTTCAAATCCAAAAATGAGGTTAATCAGCTCATTATAAACAATAAAGTCTTCACTCATTTTTAGCATGATAACGTATTAAGTGAGGCTGCTGTTCCTGGCTTGTGAGATCATGATTATAGTGATTCTCATATGTAGAAACTAAGTCAAGACTATATCTTTCGAATAGGATAATATAGTTTGTTCTTTGTTTGGTCTGACAATGGCAAGATTTGGTCTGTCACTTTTGAAGTCATCGTCGATTCTCCAATGTGCTGTGTTAAACTAGAAAGCTCAATTCATTTGGGAGCCTCACCAAACACTCCCTGTGCCTTAATCTTAATAAGAATCTAATTTCAACTTGATGAATGGGCATTTGGAAACACGTTTCCGATAATCATTGGGCAATTTTGTCTGTTACCTATCAGCAGCTAATTTGCTCTATTTTCTTCTCTTACTGAATCTGACTTGGATATCATTTTACTGCATTGCAACTTGAAACAACAGGTTGCAGGAAAAGGTGGTTTCATTATCTTTTTATTTGCATTTCCGTGATTTGGGTTTTAACGATCATTTCTGCTTCTTATTGTTCATCCTATCCCAATGGACCCCTGCAGGGGCTGCTATTTTCAGGTTGGCAGATTGCTAAAACTTGGAATGCCAATTTCTGCAGCATTTCGCACTGCATTGGAGACGTGGGCACTGTGGGTTGAGACAATGGTAGACACGAATAGGACACATGTATTCTTCCGTACTTTTGAGCCATCTCATTGGAGGTATCATTTTCTTACACATAAAAGAACACTGATTGCGTTACCAACTGTTCTGTAAAAATATTCCTTGAGTTTTCGAATGCATTAATTTGTTTCATTGGCTTAAAATGTAATGCTAATGTGCAAAAAGTGGATATTCTCTATACAACCAGGTTATTATGGTTGGTGTGTTAAGAAAGGTGTCTTTAAGAGTTTCATTAACGTTATTAGGTTAACATCTGTGCCACAAACCCATGGATGTACGTTAGTTTTCTTCAAGTACTGATGACCTACAGGGGGATTGATTCTGTCATATGCTGCTTTAATTCTGGACATAATGAAAATAACTGTCATTTCTTTCAGTGATTTTCATCAAAAGGATTGCAAAGTGACTCAGCCACCCATGGCTGACGCAGATGGCAATGACCAGAGCGTGTTCTCAGACATCATTGCAGACGTGGTCTCGGGGATGAAAGTTCCTGTCACTGTTCTTAATGTTACTTCAATGGGAGCCGTTCGAAGCGATGCTCACATTGGCTCTTGGAGCGATCTATCAGTGCTGGACTGCAGTCATTGGTGCCTTCCCGGGGTTCCTGATGCTTGGAATGAACTTTTGCTTCATCTGCTAACAAGAGCTGGAGGTTCTCCTTTGTGAATTCGGAGGTAATCTTTCTTACTCCTCCCTCCCCGTTACAAGATTCAGTTCATGCCCTTACAAAATAGCCGGTGTCTGTGAATCTCATGTCTGTATCAATGAAGATTAGATGGTGGTGGTTCTACAGCAGCAAAGACATTGTCAGCCACTTCTTCACTTGTTACGACTCAGCTTGCAATGCATGCCCCTAGACTAAGTTGCTACTCACATAGTTCTCAAAGCTGCACTTAAATGCCGAAATGCCTCATGGCCGGCAAGTAGATCATCCACTTTATGCAAGTCCAATAAAACGGTTGCTTGGGCTGCTTAAGCAGTAAAGTTCCCTAAGTGACCACTTTACCACCTAAAGTGGTTTTTTTACTTAACTCCTCATCCTTCCCATCTCTCCCCCCAGTGTCCGCCAGTTCAATCCCCACCGGGCCACTCTCCTCTTCATTGTCAGTTATCAGTCCTCTCTGTCCCGTTGTCTTTTTTTTTTAAATATTTGCATATAAATTTTATCATCTCAAAATATCACATTTGGTCTAATTTAATGTATCTAGTTTTGTATGAAACGTAATATTTTCATTTGTATATCATACATCGCTCGAATTTTTGTGGCTTATTGTGGTCAATGGCCTTCTGATCAACCTTGGCCGCTTCGTTACCTTGACAATCATGAATGTTTATGTTGTTGAAAGTACGTGGACATGCTGTTCTACAGATGGGCATAAGAGGCATCTATCAGCTCGTGGCGGTGATTCCCTTTGTACGTAAAGCTTGTTAACTATTCTTTGGTTTTCTCCTGACGGCGGAGTAAGAGCGCAATTTCCTCTCCGAAAAGCTGCAGAGAAGATCGCACCCTTCACCCCTTTCCACACTTCCAAATGTGGAATCTTTCTCTCCATAGGTGAGCAACAATTTACACGTACACCATGTCCTGTTACCTAGAATGTCTCTCTTGTTTTCCGTCTGATACTCCGCATTTTTTTTCTTCTTCTTCTCGTGTCCTCCTGTACCTTTGATTGTTCCCGTTTTGGTGGAAACTGTCTCCGATGGAAACCCTTTTTCTTTTGCCTTCCACAAATATTTGGATCAAAGTGTAGGCATTTAGTTCATAATCTGTCGCCAAAATTATGAATACGTGGAGCAGAAACCCATCAAGTGGATGGCTCATAACTGCATTGCACCTTGGGGAGAACCGGTGATTATCTATCGCCGATCCCTCCAAGCTTCATTTAGTTAGCAAACAAGGGTGGAAAACCGGTTTAGAATTCCTAGCTAGACTAGCAACCGTTCTCTCATCTTTTACCTCTGTCTGGTTACGATGTCTGGCCCAGAAGTCGGACCAAAGTTGATCAAGAACATGTTCTGAAATGGAGGAATTTGGAGGTCTCGCTTGTCAATATTATCTTGATCAAGAAAAGGAAACACGGAAGAAACAAGATGTTTAACGAGTCAAGCTTTGTAGAAAATCTATAATGCATGGGGAGACGCATGGTGATCATTTGTACCAGCGGAATGATCGCCACATAGGTAATCTGGAGTCCTGTCTTGAGTTTAGATCATCCAACTCCGTTAGGAACAAAGTAGCATTGGAAAGTGTTAAACAAGTATGTCCATCCAATTCAATACTCCAAGGCAATGTGTAAAGTAGGCACCACGATTGTACACGTTTATAAGCTCTTTTCCAGTATCTAATATAGGATTATTCTAACATGGCTCCTAAGTTCTAAACTCTAGATCCTTTTCGATTAAGCCCTCCATTTTGCATGGCCCGAGTATAAGAGTATTTTACCCCCTAAAGAATCACTACCATCACCACATTGGAAACGATGGATCCAGATCAAAATACACTTCTTCGGCATCTATACGGAGCTGGAGGACCTCGACCGCATACATCTTTCGGATTCTTACGACTTTGCTCTATTTCATTTAAGATATGTCCCCAGCATATATAATTTTATATGGTATAACCAAGACATGTATTTAAAATTATTTTTTAAACGTAAAATATTTTATGTACACTAATTTAGTTTTACATTTTAAAACTCGTTTCTATGTATTTATATGTTGAGTAAATAGAATTTTAATTAAAAAATTAAAACCCTGACAACAACCGTGTCCGTTACAAAATTGTAATAGCATATAATATTGTATTCATACCAAACTTGAATACAAATCATCCGTATAGGTAACCGGAGTGAACATACAGAAAAATGTGCTTCAACATGTATGATAAAGTGGATGTAAAACTAATTATTTTGAGATCTTTCATGTAAATATCTCTATCTCATTTAATAATATAGATAATTTCGTATGATTTAAAATTACATCTTCCTTGGGTTGAGTCGAATCTTCAGTGCCTCTCCCAGCAAGTGATATGTTATACCAGTACTAGCAGTACAGAAAGGCGTGGCTCTAAGATCTTGAGTATTCATATTTTGAAAGGCGTGGATACCACGTCGAGATTTCAGAATCCGCCCTGGATGATAGTTCGGATATTGGATATTCGCTTACGTTATCCGATGGATACAGAACGGATATTAAATTTCGGATGGGGATAATATTCGTTTTGTCCTGAATCCATATTCACTGTACAAACTTAAATGTAAACAAAGAAAATATTTAAAATCCGGTTGCCGAGGAGCTATTTCTTCTCGTTTCAAGATCAGGAGGACCTGAATACAGATATCCAGGAGACAGTTAATTTTTGCCCCGCACGTTTAATTTCAGCTGGTTCAACATGAAAGACAAAACCCTCTAAATTCCGAGAAACAAAAAGTACAGTGATTTTAAATTAGAGATAATGGCTTTCGTGCCATTTACCCTATCATAGACTCTTTTTTTTTTTTACCTGTTGTGTTCAGAGAATTAACCATGCAGAAACATTGTTGTTGCGACTGGTATTAATATTTTTCTTCAACAAATTCAATACATAATGAATAACAATAAATCCCAACTGCTTCTCACGAGATTGAAACCACACAAAAATTAGAGCCGATACAGATTCAACGCATACCATTTATTTATAAAAAAATAAAATAAAATGACCAAGCAAAATCGATCTGTAACTTCGGTGCTTCACTTATTAATGCGATAGAAATATCTTTATTCGATATTCTTTGATATAAGCTTAAATTAACTGAGTCTTTGAACCGAAACAAATAAATAGAACCGATCATTTCAGTTTTGAACCGAATTATATATATATATATATATTTACCAACTTAATTGATTCCCTGGTTTCTCCCGCGAACAAATAAATATTATAGAAACAGAGAACACACACTTACGGTCGGCGCTCGATCTGACCTGCCCTTGCGGTCGGCCGGCCAGAGGAACGGCCTCCCACCGCTGGCTAGAGGAGGCCGTCGTCGTCGTCGTCGCCGCCGCCGCCGCCGCCGTCGTCGTCTGCGTCGTCGTGGATGGGAGGGTCGGTGGTGGTGGGCAGCCTCCGGCCCTCCACGAAGCTGCGGAAGAGAGTCAGCGCCCTCGCCGGCTGCGCGTACGGCACCATGTGCGAAGCCCCTCGCACCGTCGCGAAGGTCAGGAGCTTCCCGTACTCCGTCGCCCACCCGCCCACCTTCCAAAAGGAAGGATATATATATATATATATTCACAACAGAGACTTATTTTAGAGAAGTTGAGATCGTCTCGGATGGAGTTCCGAGAAAACTCATCACTCATGAAATTTATCATGTTATATATTTAATAAATTATCACATCATGTATTAATAAGTTATCACGACCTGAGATGACTCCCTCGACAGTTTACCCGAAACGATCTCAACTCATTTTAGAGCTCATTACCTAACTAGGTTCTCTTTCTTTGAATCTCCTTCGATCCCTGAGATCGGATCATCAGATGAGGTAAATCGAGCTTTTTTTTCTTCTTTCTAGTGTATATATACATGTATCTAATCTATGCATAAACAAAACAATAATATATACCTGGCCTCGGTGAAACCAAGAGGTGTAGGGGACGGTGATCTCGTGCTTCATGTCGCGAGCGAGCTCCCGGACGAGCGTTCGAGAGCCCAACAGCGGCACGACGGAGTCTTGGTCTCCGCTGTTACGTACGTAGAGTATTATATTATACATATCATGGAGAGGGAGGATGATATATATATATATATATTTATATGTGATGTTCAGAACAAAAACTACGTACGTACCGGAGAATGTATATAATGTTCATATATCGCGGCTTCACGAATATTTATATATACACACATACACACCTGAATATCCAAATCGGCACGCGTTGCTGTATGATCTTCCTCAGAACGGGCAGGATGTCGATATCGCTATCGGTTGTAGAGTAATTCAGAGAACTGAAAGAGCAGAGCATCCCTGAGAGTCAGATCGGCCGGTAGAAATTAACAAGAGATCGGCAAATGATTTGATATCGGGTCACGATTCACAACATGAGAGAGATTGATTATATATATTCCAACACATCATCGTCGATTTCTTCGAGCATCAGTTGAACTCAGGCAAGATAAACCAAGCAAGAGATCATCGTGACGCTACTTGTTAAATTTATCGGGTCGTTCAGTTCAAAACCCAAGTGATAAGGGTACGTAGGGGGTTCCCCGCCACCCGGCAGAGTGGAACACCACAGCCCTTCTGGGCGGCAAGCTCCCCGCGGTTCGAACCCGGCACGCCCCCGTTGAGGACGTTTCCCATCAATGACAAAAAAAGGGTATATACGTAGGGATATTTTTTATATTTTGATATATATATATATAGAGAGAGAGAGAGAGAGACTCTATTGCGTGGTCTATTTATGAGTTTTGACTTGTGAATCACGTACGTACAAAGCAGATTCAACCTTGTGTTTTGATACCATGAATCTTAAATTCTCACCCAACTTAAGGACCTGTTTGGTAACACTATTTGACACCTCTATCACTATCAATTTTAAAATTGATATTCCAAGTAATCATCAAGAAGTGTTTGGTTAGTAATATCAATTTTGAAATTGATAGTGAAAACAAAGCACATTATGTAACACAAGTGTCAACTTGTATCAATTTTGATATTGATACTCCAATCTCTAAAATGATCAATATCAATATTGATATAGTATCAAATTTAAAACTCTAACCAAACGGGCCATAAACTTTTAAATGGCCTGTACCAGTTTTGATATTGATACTCTGAGAATATCAATATCAAAATTGGTACCGTATCATTGTTGTCGTCCTAACCAAACAATGTTTAAGATAATGACTAAGTATAAACAAACACCTTTCTTATAGTTTGGAGTCAGGGTCATCATCTCAAGTAGAGTGGATCCCCTCAGGTGTCCATCTGAGGGGATTCCTTCAGCCCCCTCACAAGGAAAGTGAGATGACTAGGACAAGACAGTGATCTGACAGACGTCAGATCACTGTCACCTCAGCCCCTTGTGAGAGGGACTGAGAAAGGTGGGCACCTGAGGGGATCCGCCCTCCATCTCAGGAGGATGGTGAATGGAGCACCTTCTATATCGTCTCACAAAAAAATGAGACTCACGTGACATTTCATATCACATCAAATCAAATCATCGTTTAAACATATTAAGTCTCACTTTTTTACGAAAGGGTTCCACCACCCTCCTGATCGAGGTGATCCAAACTCTAGCAATATTTTGATCTAGGTAGTACTGTCTTCTTTGATTAATGATGCCCAATATATATATAAGATTATTATTATTGTAGCATAATCTAGAAAGCTAGGGTAGTCTCTAATAATTAATCAAAAGCTATGGCTAGGGCAGTCCCTTGACGAGAAGACTTACTCACTGCACATCGTCCATTCGTAAGGCAGCTTGGTCCGGTTCGCATGCAGCGCCCGCTGGACCTCCGGAAGGTTGAAGTAGAAACGCCTCTCGGACGACATGCATACGTCGACTCCCACGCTCATCTTCGTCACCTGAGGAGCCATATATACGCGTAACATGTTCATTCACGTGCATGCGGTTGACAATGATATCGATGGATAAATCAGATGGAACAAACAGTAGTCGGTCGTCGGATGACGTACATATTTCTTGAGCCGCAGCTCCTGCTCGACGAGCGACGGGTAGCAGACGTCCAATATGACGTCGTAGTTGTTTATGTAGTTGCCGACGATGTTGTTGGCCTCGCTGATCGCGCCGATGCAAGACGAGCTCACGTTGTGGTCCCCTTCGAAGACGTAATCCTCGAAGTTGCAGTCTCTCGTGATCGTGAGACCGATCTCGTCGGAGATCATCCCGTGCGACCAGAAATACTCGAAAGTCGCCGGAACATCCCTGTCAACCTTGAGAAGCGGATTCCCAATCTACCCAACCAAAAAACAGAAATAAGCATGGCTAATATATATATATATATATATATATATATATCAATTTGCTTGCGCTGGGTGAAATGAAAACATGAATTTTTCGGAATTTACGAGATGAGATGGGCTAGATCAGTTGTCTCTCTCTTACAGCTAATCCCTTGATGTTGAACTTGAAGTTGGTCGACTTCTTGTTATATTGCAGAAGAACATCCGCCAGCTGGGGTATGTAATGTCCTGAGACAAGGTAGCAAAATTTTAATCGTGATAGAATAGAGAAGGGTGAAACCAATAGGGCTCTACATACGTATGTGTATTACATATATATGTGCAGAAGGGCACCTGCATAGCTTTCTCCGGTCAGGAAGAGGTCCCTGGATCTGAACTCGGGGAACTTCTTGAGCCAACCAAGTAGGAAGGTTAGCATGTCATGGGCTTCAGTTCATAAGAAACATAAAAGGTGGTCAGGTGATTACAAAAAGTTCTATTGGTAGTCTCATCGATTTTTTGTCAAACGAGAGACTCTTGATTAATAAGAGATATGTGGGTATTCAAGGAAGTTAGCAAGCAATATAACAACGTGAGCCATCTTCTAAATACCTGTCGATTCATCTCCACAAGTGTAGTCAGAAGTTCTGTTTGAATAAGACCACCCAACACCAGCAGGAGACTCAACAAAAAGGAGATTCGAAGCTGAAAAGATAAAACCATATAAGGTGAGAGAAGTTCTACTTCTAGGAACAGAGCCAGTATGCCAACATATCCAACTCTGTTCCTATGATTGATTCAGAAAAGAAAATATATAGTTCATCTAAGTCTACCATCGTCCGCAAACAACCAGATTTCTACCCAGTGTACGCCAAGCCAATCATCACCCAGTTCTTCTTACACATCGAGAAAAATGGTAGAACAGCTAGAACAAATTACCTCTGTTCCATGAATTTTTGTTTATCCGAAGGCCACGACCATCTCCTCTGGGAAAGAACGGGCCAAGCTCTGTAAAAGCTCCTCCACCGACCGAAGAACAACCGGGGCCTGAAGCATCAAGATGCACGGATTATTAGACTCCGGCATCACCGTGGAGAAAAAAAAGAAAAGAACCAAGGATCAACTAATGCTGGAATTCTCATACGGTGATACCAAACAAGATTTATCATACTTCATGGCTCATGTTCGACATCGTTGATCCTATCAAGAACCAAGCTTTTTATCGATCCAAAAACCTGGCATTATCTGATCTCTTGAACAAAACAAAAAAAACTTTGTACAGAAAACAAAACTCAAACAGAGAAAGTCCTTCTCCTCCTTTCCCTTTAAAACCACCCAAAAAAAAAAAAAAAATCTGTCGAAGACGTCTAAAGTAGACTTGAAACCAAAGGGAAGCCTCCGACGATCAAAAAGCTCGAATCTTTAGACCCAATTTATCGACAGGAGTGTGGGCATGGCCATAGTTCGAGAAGAAGAAGAAGAAAGAAGGCAAGAGAAACAGAGAGCGGAGGCCCGTCCGGCCGTCCCTACCTCCGTTGAGCCACAGCGTGAGCGGCTTCCTGTGGGCACGGCCGTGCGCCTCGACGAAGTAGTAGAAGAGGCTCCTCCCGGCCTCCTCATCGACGTCCACGTACCCCGCGTACTGCCGGAACGCCACCTTCGGCTGACCGGGCAGCCTCTCCACCAGGTCCCGGGCGGGGCGACTCTCCACCGTCCCGATCGCCGCCAGCAGGGCCAGCGCCGCCGCCACGCAGAACCACCGCCCCATCCCAGGATCCCGCATGCGCGCCGGAGCCAGACCCGTCCACGCGCCGCCGCCGCCGCCGCCGCTGGTGCCGCAGCCGTGGGGAGGATGCGGCCCGGCCGGCAGGTTATGTAAGCGAGAGCCCACCTGTAAGAGAGAAGACAGAGAGACGAGGAGAGTCGTGATTAAAGCAGAACACGTGAAGCTGGCGATTGCAGAGAGAAAAGGAGACACCCGTTCGAATGAGCGCAGTTATGACTACTCTGTCATGCGGCGGATGCCCCCCCCCCCTCTCTCTCTCTCTCTCTGAGGAAGAAGAAGGAGGAGGCAAGGATCCGTTGGACAACTGTAGCCGATATATGAGCTGCAGAATCGTCGACAGACTGTTACGATTCTGGGGGGGGATATCAAGAGGATCATCTAACCAAAATCGGTCCTACTTTCATTCCGCAAAAATCGGTTTTTTCCACGTAAAGATCGAATCTTGATATCTAGCGACAGCTCACGTAAAGATCGAATTTTGATGGTTCACGCGACAGTTCACGTACATACATCATCTTTTGGAAAGGGCATTCATGGTGGTCGCCAACTTTGTGTATTGAATATATATGTATGTTGGGTATATCGGCAACACGATGTTTATGTATTAAGTATAATGGTCCCCCCCCTCTCTCTCTCTATATATATATATATCTGTGTGGATGCGTCACTATATATGTGTATTTTGATGGGTCGTGTGACTTTTTAGTCAGTTCATAAAAAAATTTACAATATGCATGATTACTAACTTAAGAGTGTTCTAGTGAACAACCGGCCAGTGCCCACAACTGAAGAAGAAGAAGAAGAAGAAGAAGAAGAAGAAGAAGAAGAAGAAGAAGAAGAAGAGGAGTCCGGTGGCGGTCAAAAGGGGGAAGAAAAGGGAACAGATTGCTGCATCTTGCCATGATGTTCTCCAAGCGTGCATGTTGATTTTTTGTTTTTTATTTGTTTGCTAGCAGTGATCCAAACAGTGAGCTAGCTTGTAATTAATACCGTCATTGTGGGCAAGAGACCATTCTTTCCATCTATTATGTATGCGCCTCCTGCCGCACAATTGAGTGGGGAGAATCTATGCATAATATGGAAGGGAGATATTGCATTTTTTGGTCATCTTCATTTAGTTAGATGGATAAGCTGTACAGAATTGAGCTTTAATAACCGGACAAGAGATATGTATCCAGGATTCACTCCGACAGGTATATATATCCTCATAAACGGATACAAATCCTTAGGAGCGAGGGTTGATAGGGCATCCCAACCAAATAGCCTAAACGTATCCGTTCCCCCCCTACTACTAGTACTCAATCGACACCTCAGCTTGAAGGGCGTGGCCTGAGAAAATATAAATATATATATATGCCTTATACTTGTTAAATTGCGATCAAGTCATTCTGGATTCTGATCTCATTACTAGATCGAAGACATCCCGTACCACATACGTCACTCAGCTGCTAGTTTTGCGGAAGATAACGTCAGAGAATCTTGTGCAAAGGGAGGCGAAGCAGACGTATGATTGGAGCTCCGGACCGCCGCCTTCCGGCAGTGCAACAGCTATGGCAAGTACAATATATATCCTTATATATATATATATCCTTATCTGGGTAGCTAGCTCCCTCAAGATGCATCCTTATCTAGGTAGTTAAAATTTGATCGTAAGCACGTGTGTGGTCCTCAAATATTCTTGGCACAGAGAGAGAGAGGGGGGGGGGGGGTCTACACATTTTAAAATCACGGTGACAAGGTTAAGAGAGACCCGAGACATACAAGAAGTAAATGCCTTTCAAGAATAACCAATTAAGAGACCATCTCCCTAGACTATCCCCCGAGTGATGCGGGATGGTGGGTGTAAGTTAGGGTCCATTTGGTTCCATGTAAAAGTAAAATCATGGAAAATGTTTTTCATGGAGCACCTTTTCCAAGGAAATCAAAAACATCATTTATCATTTGGTTCCTTGTAATTTATTTTCCTTGAAAATATTTTCGGTCATTTGGTTGTTCGTAAATTATTTTTCCGAAAATATTTTCATTCGTTTGGTTGTACGTAAATCTATTTAAATAATTTCATATATTTAAATTTGATATAAAAAAATTTATAAAATAATAAAAATTAATAAGATGGTCACGGGAAAAGGCCAGAACGCGGAAAAGGCTCAGCTGAAGAAGAGGAGGCGGCGGAGGAAGAAGAAGAGGAGTAGGAGATGAAGCCGTCATCGCCGCCTGCAGCCTCCGAAGCGTCTACGGTGACGGCGGCGATTGACCCCGTCCTCCACGCCTTGGGCTTCGAGTACGGCGATCTGTCGCCCCAGGAGGTCTCCGGCCATCTCGTGGTCACCGAGACGTGCTGCCAGGTGAACGACCGGTGCCCGCCGCCGATCTCCTTCTCCCTTGCGCCCCGCCCCGTTGTGAACGGAGATCCCTCCCTCCAGCCCTCGCTGCCGGCCGGGTGCTAACTTGTGGCACACCCCCCCTTCACCCCGCGCGCCCCTGCCTCCGCGGCACCGCCCCCGCCCCCCGGAGCTCCCCGCCCCCCGCGCGGATTTCCCCCCGCGGCGCCCCCTTCACCACCCCCCTCCCCCGAGCTCCCCCCGCCTCCGCGGCACCCCCCTTCACCCCGCGCGCCCCCGCCCCTCCCCACGGCGGCGCCCCCCGCTCCGCGGCACCGCCCCCGCCCCCGGAGCTCCCCCCCCCCCCCGCGCGGATGTCCCCCGCGGCGCCCCCCTTCACCCCCCTCCCCGGAGCTCCCCCCGCGGCGCCCCCTTCCCCCCCGGAGCTCCCCCCGCGGCACCCCCTTCACCCCCCCCCTCCCCGAGCTCCCCCCCGCGGCGCCCCCGGAGCTCCCCCCGCGGCACCCCCTTCACCCCCCTCCCCGGAGCTCCCGGAGCTCCCCCCCCCGGAGCTCCCCCCCGCGGCACCCCCTCGGCGACCGCGTTACGGCCGAACCCCGGCCCGGTGGTCAGCCTCCTGGCTCGAAAAGGCTCTCCGCGGAAAACGGCGTCCGCTCAAAATTTCCGGACGCCGAAATCCCACGATAAGATGGTCACGGGAAAACGCTCTACGTTGACCCCATATTTTACAGGTAAACAAATAATGCGGTGGAAAAAAAAAAGGGAAAACTTGCGCATAAATCCGGTTTTACATGCAAACAAACGGACCCTTAGTCTTACCCATATTCGATGGAAGTTGGGAGGGGGGGGAGCATTTTTCAGATGCCAAAGCTTCTACATTGACCGGTTCAAACCGCCAAACCACTGATGAGTGGTTTGACTTGTCCGGTTTGAAAATTCTCCAAACCAAATCAAACTAGATAAAGCAAATAACTTAAAATATGATAAAAATAATATCGATAAATTTTTTACAATAAAATAATATTTATAGATTAAAATGAATATGTATGTCATTAGTTGTTTAAATATTCAATAAATTTTTTTATCTTAAACAGAACTGAACTGGCGGTTAAATTTGGTTCAATTTGAGATATTTCGTTTGGTTTGATTTTGAAAATAAAAATCTCAAAGTGAACCAGATTAAACCATGCACCTCCCTACCCAAATCTTTGAGAGGAAGCTGGATATTTGAAAGCTCTGAACAGCCTAGGTTCAAAACGGAAAAGGAAATCTACACGGTAGACAGAGCTCTCCTTGGGCAACCCAATATCCATCACAGTTCTACTCCGTGTTATGGGATTGGATCACCTGTTATTATCAGGGAGACCAGGACATGATACAGCAGAGACAACAGGCTCCCAGACGTTTCGCCAGTGGGAAAATGTCAGACTACCACTGATGTGCATATAAAGAAAAAGGGTGCAGCAGAGGGTCTCAGTTCTGTCCTTTCCCACCAAAGGTGCAGACCTTTCTATCATGTTTTCTATTACTTGGAAAAGAGAGGGCACGGGACATAGATCTTTGAAACAGGCACTAGTAAGGAATCAGATGAATCTTGCAGAGAGCTTTAGGAACTTACAGTAGAGAAGGGGACATGCACCGATTGCGGCATTCATCCGAGGGGGGCACCTGGCATGGCATCAACCAGCTATCCGTAGTGTCAACCCACAAGTTCGTATTCCCTGTCCACAGCATGATGCACTTCTCAAGCTTTTTCTGTCTTCACTCTTCAGCTCTTGGTAAAGTTGATATGATTATGACCACAATCTTTCACATGCTTCTTTTCATGGTAGTCAACTAGCCATTACTCATATATAGCTTATGCAAGGATAAGAATTTGCATGGTTGAAAAAGAAATTCTCAGAAAAGAAACTGAAAAAGAACCAACACAAAAAAGATAGCCACATACGGTGATCAGCTATGCAATCATACGGTGAAGCAAATCCGCCAAGGTAAAGCCTGCTTCATTTTCAGGTTTAGAAGGTAATAGACCACGGCTGTAATGTAACCATCCACCAAGAAATGAATTAGACCACCTTTTGAGAAGCTTCTTTTACCTATGAATTGACATAGTGCTGAAGAGGGTTGAAATTCTGATTAATCCAACCAAAACTTTTCCTCGGTAAATGCTTCGGAGATATAAATCCATGTGGGTAAGATTTTCCTACTGTCTTCGACCAAAAAAAGGATATATGACTACTCAACTGACAAGGTATCTCAAAAGGTTTTTAGATGGATCAGTCTTCCTACTAGTCTTTCTTGTATGGGGTATCAAGAAAACTGGGTAGGCCCTGCGAAGGGGAAATTATTAACAGCTCATAGAATAATAAATCCATGCAGGTATGACTTTCCTGTTGAAAAGAATTTTTAGTCTGGTATTTCGTATAAAGAATACAACAAAACTAACAGCAGTAAATAGACCTATTGATCAAGGGGAATTCATAAGTTCATTCAGAAAATAGTTAGATGGAACTGATTGTGTATAAAGTGCTAAGAACTAGCGACAATAGCCAAAATTTGACAATAAAGAATTGACAACGGTATGTAGATTAATGATGAGACAATGGCCATTTCACTGTTTTCGGGTTAGAATAGCTTGTCACCATCCCATACTGCTAACAAAACCCATAACATATATATGCTTGAATCATCACCAAGTAAAAGCAAAATAAGTTAACAATCAGAATATAATCGAACAAGGAGCAAAGAGTCAAATGGTGTCTGCAGTCTCCACTCCTTTTGTTTCTTACTTAGAGGTCTCCCTTTTCCCACTTTTTCCCTATTTGCCCTTACATCTGCTAAAGCCCAGATGCAATATCCTTCTTCAATGCTGAAATCAACAAGCTTCAACACACCATCACTTTCTTCAGATGAGTTTGTGTCTACCGCCACTTTGGAGTACTTTACATACATTGCCCGATCCTTGAATCGTTCAAGATCCACAGGAATGTGGACTACCCTTTCTACTCCCGGAGACGACACCTGATCAAGAAATCAATTAATGCTTGAATATTTCAAACAGAAGGAATATTATGCGTGAATAAAAAAACACACAATTATTCTTCTAGAATCTAGACTTTGAAAAGTTAACCTGATCAACCTAGGGTTGTTCGTTAGAACCCATCATGCTGTATAAGCTATGAGAACTAGACAAGTCAAAACCCAGCTAATTCAATATGGTTAGCATTCTACATTATCAACAGAATATAATGTTCTATAGCAAAGGAAATAAATAAAACGTGTCTGTGTCTGTACAAACAGCCATAAGACCGTTGATCAGATCTGTGATGAGGTTATTTTCCCTTACTGAAAGATAGAATAACTGGAAGCTTCTGACATAAACTCTTCTGTACCTCCACCGCAAAAATCATTAGGATATTATAGCGCTTACAGTGAGGAGCTACACAATAACTAGAAGATACGAGCAAAAATGAATATAGAATAATCATATGCACAAGTTGAGAAGAGTTCGGTAATATACAGGGCAGTGACAAAAAGCAATAACCAATCTCAAAGCAGAAATAGACTAATAAGTTGACTGGCAAGGGGAGGGGAGGGAGCATATGCATGTAGGTAGAGAGATGTTTAACCGTGCGGTCTGCTCGTGATCCCTCAGCAATTCCATGAAATGACTGTGATCATAAGTAAACCACAAGATTTTTCTCAGATTTCTTACTTCTGCTAAAAAGGAGTCGAGGAAAACAAGTGGATCGAGTTGACAGATGAGAGACACCCCCATCACATGCACCTAAGAAAAACAAAAGAAACAAAACGTGGAAAATTTTCTTTCAGTGTCCAATATCTTCAAGTTGTTCACCAGTTGGCACAACTCATATCTCACCGTGCGTGGTACAACAAACTCTACACCACCTACTCTAATAAAGCAAATTTCGGTATTTAATTCTGATAAAAAATCTAGTTACCGCAGATAGTATTATATGTATAAATGGATATCTGAATGTGATGTCGAAATAAAAATAAGTCAAATAATGTTAGCATGACTCTCCCTCAGTTGACAAGGTGACAATGCGTCTAGTAATGCACTCCCGCTGTTTGTGGTGTCTCCAGCATAACAGTGAGATAGTTCGGTAGAATTGCAACGATGAGGACCGGATAGGATCCGACGGATGAGAAGATTGAAGACGTCGTCGTTCAAGTCTTACAAAGACGTTGCATTTATTAATTTTTTATCTAGTAGGGTTAGCACTAATTACCTGCATTTTGTTTAACTTTTTGAGTCAATGTCTTAACATTTCAGTCCTTTAGAGGACTTCTTGAAATTAGTCTATTGGAGATCCATTTTGAAAAAATGGCCTAATTAGCATGGGCTCTGTATAAGAGCCATGCTCCATTGGATGAAATCAATGATAGTTGAAATTTTTGGAGATGGATTTGGGGTTAAGTATATGTAGCTCCTCCATCACCGGGAGAGCCCGGTTCTTTCTCTGCACCTCCAGTACCAGCAGCATCCAACCTTCCCCTGGCAGAGGGACCTGCCCCAAGCTCTCACTCCCCCTCCTTTCCGGCCTCCATGCTGTTCACACCTGCCCTTCCCCCTTCACAGTTATTGGCTCCCCCAATCAACTTCCTCGCCTGTCATTGACATCAGCAGCAGCTCTGGGTTGGCATTGGCATTGGCGACTCCGACGAAGCAAGTTTGGCAATCTCCAGACCTTGGAGTCTTCCCCAACCACTCCACGGCACTGGATGGAGGCCCTCACAACACACCATCCTCTAACTCCACCCCTCCATCTCATCACCTAACATCATCTTCCATTGCGTCATCGTCCATTCCGGATCCACCAGACCCACCGACCTCATCTGCGGTTGGAACACCTCCCACTGCCATTTCGCCCCTCCTCTGCCCCTTCTGATTTCTCCTCTCCTCACATGGAACCAGACCATCCCTCGGTCCACCATCTTCCATGCATAGTTGTTAAGGCGGCCAAGGCGATCAAGGCGACATAGTACTGCCTTGGCGCCTTGGCGATAAGGCGAGGCGTTAGGCGACGCCTTATTTTATATAGTAAAATAGATAAAATAATAAAGATATATGTAAAAAATGATGCAAAATAACTTTGACACCATGCAAATCAATCAATAATGTGGGAATTGCATAGTTACATAGACTAAATAACTTGACAAATTAGTTAAAATTACTATTTAAATTATATCATCTATTAGTAAACACTTAAAAAATCATTTAACCCTAGCTATTATTCATCAAAATATTAATTTACAGTCAAATTAACTATTAAAACTAGTTGTTTTTACTCTAAAACAACTTAATTATATGATATTGACACTTAATTAGCATTATTTATTATTAAAATAAGTAAAATAGTTATTTAAAGCAATGGACGCCTAGGCGCCCATCGCCTGGGGGCGCCTTGTCGCCTAGGCGACGCCTTGAAAACAGTGCTTCCATGTTTCACCGATGTAGGTGCGGAACCCCACAGAACTCCCTACTCTCGGAGCATCCTCCCCCCTTCCTCAACCGTCATTGTCTCTTCTTGGCTTCCTCTTCACCGCACAACCACTCGCCCCTTACTCTTTACCAATGAACAACGATATGTAAAGGGAAGAAGGAGAAGAAGATCAAGGTCTACACCGACCATCTCTGTCGCTTCCATGTTCAGCTCGCCTCCTTCTCTTCCACCTGGACAAGCAAAGAAGACCACGATGCTGCAGCATTGTCCTCCTACCACCTTCATTATGCCCCCTTGTCTAGACGACTGATGAAGGCAAAGGCAAAGGAGACAAGACGAAGGAGAACTCAGGTAGCCCCTTTTACGTGCCCAGGCACGTGACCAAATCGCTCCACAAACCCCATCTCCCGTGACCACAAGGGAGCTGCCACGATCACACCTGCCAGAAGGTCTCCTCCTCACATGTATGCAGGTGCCTCTACGATACCACGACCTCCCACCGAGGTCCCTCCCCAGGCCGCCATGACCACCAGATGAGGGCCATCAGCCGGGCAGCTCGCAGACAGACTGGTCCATGGCCCAAGCTAAGCTAGAAGCTGGTCCAGCTGGGTTTATAGTCGGTACACCTAGTTCAAGGCCAATTTGATGCTCCCAAACCCGATTCATATGGTTTAAGGCTGGTTTTGGGGCTGATTCAGGTGGTTTAAAGCTAGTTCAGGACTGGTTTAGTGCTTGTTCAGCTGGATCAGCTCGTTTTGTGTATTTTCGGACCAGTTAAAAAGGTTTTAGTCTGATTCAACAGATTTGCAACTCGGTTAAGTAGCTTTCAGAGTGCTTCAAGCTTGATTCACTCTATTTTCAATCAGATCAAGTATACATTAGCAGTTCAGTGATCAATTCAGGACATGTTTTATATATAAATATATATATATATATAGATGGAGTCTCCATTCTTGTCTCGTATTAGTTTGGTATCAAAGCCAATGCCGAATTTTCAACGGTTGGGATCCATATCTTGTGCGGGACATCAACATTTTAGTTCGACATCACATTGCTATTTGAGGTACCTGCCGCAATAATTTTGTCCAGCTATTCAAGTAGTCGTATTTTGCGATCCCTTCCTAAGATGATCGCACCATAGTATCAAGTGATCGAGAATGACTTGACTTATATTCAGTTTGCTCACATTGTAAGAGATCGAGTGAGATCATGGACTGTTCGATATGTAGATGATGCATGGTGAAATATAGTTTCCCACGAACACTTTCATCTTGGGATCTCACTGTTTAGTGGGTCGACATGCCAATCTGGACATAGTTGCCCAAGGACTTACAATGCGGCTCAAGAAGTACAGAACATTGAGAAAGTCAATGCATCAGTAACACTTGCTCAGTGGATTGCGATCGAGGAACACGTCAACATGCTTATGGAGGTTATCTATGAGCCCAGTCCCGAGTTTGTTGCTGAGTATGAGCTATAATATGCCATGGAAGGCGAAGTTGATAAGGTTATTGAGAATGAGCTTATTGAGTTGCAGATCGAGATGACGACAAAGGAACGACACCTTGCTAAGGCTGAGTCTGACAGACCTATTGTCACCGAGTTGACTATACAGATCACTGAGTTGTTGACAGAGTTAACTACCAAAGTGTGACCGAGGCAGCCACTAAGGGTCCACTACTCCACTTAGAGATATCTCCACATACCATCTAGACTTGACAACTATTATAACAGTGTCTAGGTCACCTTCTGTGATAACTTCAGAGATTGTGGATGGTGTTTCCTCCTCATCATAACAGTTGTGTTATTGTCATCCTTTGTTTTAATGGTGGTCGTATTGATCGTACGGCATCACAAAACCCGAAAATGAGTTTTTCGTAACTAGGGGAGAATGATGAGGACCGGATCGAGTCTATCAAACAAGAAAGTTAAAAACATCACCATTTGAGTGTTACGAAGATATTGCATTTATTTTCAAATCAAGTAGTGTTATAATTAATTTTCTGCATTTATTTTTAATATTTATAATTTATTTTGAGTCATTGTCATTACATTTCAATCCTTTAGAGGATGTTTAAAGTCAGTTCAGTGGTCTAGGCTCTAGTTTAGAGCCGGTTCAATGCTCCTCCGATTCAGACCTATTTGGCTGATTTAAGGCCGGTTCGGGGGACAGTTGGCTGGATCAGCTCATTTAGAGAATTTGTGGACTGGTTTCGCAAATTTTCAACTCAGTTAAAAGTGGATTTCATCGTGGTTCAAAATCAGTTCACTCTATTTTCAATCTGATCAACTATATGTCAACAGTTTAGTGAGCAATTTAGGGGCATGCTTCACTTATGTAGATGACGCCTCCATTCCTGTCATCTACCATAAGTCTGAGTATTCCAACCATAATGGATGTATTTAACTCTTTACGTTATGTTGTAACGGCATGAAATATGTCTATGTGGACTACGAACTATTACTCACCTTTCACTTTCTCTTTATGAATGTACTTAAATACGTATGCCATCCCACCACCCAAGATTTTCCAACATCTCCCCAATCCCGTCATGATCATGATGCTTAGATTATAATATGGCTATTAGGTTGCATTAAGTAACATAATGGTCCACAATTAAATATTAATACTTAGTTATTATTTAATTTAGTTAACTTTTAATTTATTTATAATTATAATTATACAATCTTTATAAATTATATAAAATAATAAGTTACTTTATTTTAGTTAGTTAATTAGTCAAGTTAATTTAATGTACTATTTTTAATAATGATAATTTTTTTGAAATTTAAAAATTTAACACATTATATCGTAACAAATTTCTCCAATTGTAATGCACAACATTATCGTTCGGTAAATGATCATTAGTTGTCGGTGGGAAGAGAAAGTCACTGGCCAATTACAAAGCAGGGCCTACCAAACAGGTTGACCGTTCAACTTCCATCGTAACCTAGACAGAGACGAAGTGTTAGGAATTTGATGGGCCAACAACACCATGCCCGTAAGCATCAACAAGACCAAATTAGTGACCAAGTTGTCTGATCTAGTTTAGAAAATTAGTAGCTCATTCTCCTAGGCAAGATCTGCAAAGCCAGGTGTGGTCATTTGACTGCAACCTAGAAAGGATTGCCAGTTGTTTGACAGCCCACTTGACAGCAATAAAGCAACATCAACAAGGATTGGAATGGCAGGTATGACAAAACCAGACAGTGGTCCAGTCTTTGATTGCAACGCATAAAGCATCGTCAATGATTTGCCTGCCTTATTTTGTTGATGGTGACAAGGAATATCTAGCAGAATGACTTCCTAGGTGGGTGTGGAAAGTCATGTGTGATGTGATGCGGGACAACATGATAGAAATCAAGCCCCAACACTCCAAAACATAATGCAATGCCGTAAACGAACTAAAGCAAACTGGGCTTAAACCAGGTGATAAGCTATTGAACTGGTCTGAATTGGGTTGAACCAGGCGGTCCTAGCCGGGAACCAACCTGAACAGGTTGAAAACCAGTCTGAACTGGCCTGAACTGGTCTTGAAGAGACTGAACCAGCCAGAATTATAAGAACCAGTCATAAACCAGTGATGGACCAGATGAAGAGCCAGCTCGACTGGTTTGGGCCCAACTAAAATGGGCGGGTGTCACGGCCACCCCGGATGAAACCACGCTGGACGCAGGGGTCATGGCTGATCCACATGAAGGTATTGACACTACGCAACAATAAGGCATGGTTTGCTCACATGGGTATGGCAGCCGCATCTCTGTCCGGTTTAAAGTTCCTTCTTATCCACGGTGCAAAAATGAAACAGAGCAGAGCAGAACAACACTGAGCACTGAAAGCATCAGATAATCTACAAAGAAAGGATAACATGGCAATGATGTCTGGAAGGTGTGGGTGTAGCGGTGACAGAGATTCCAAAGATGGTAGAAGGTGCGGGAGATGGCAAGGACGATGATGGGGGAATCAAAGAAGGGAAGCTGTCCAAGACAAAGGTAGGATGCTTGGAGTAGTTTTAGGATTGTTGGACCTCCTCTTTGCATCGTCGATGTTGCTGGGAGTCGATCGAAAGGCAGCACACCCCTGGTCTTGCTGGATGCTGCTGCACGTGAGACAAGGATCGCGGGATTGGAGTCGATCACCTGATCGGTGGGTACTGATCCCATCTGGATTGGATCGGATCGGTCCAATTCTGACTAACCCGTTGAAACAAATACCAATCCAAAATTGCTCCGGATCGGTTCTTCAAAAGTGTTAAAACCTAATAAAAATACTAAAATAAGGGCCTAGATCAGATTCCGATTCAATCTAGGCCGTTTTGGGGATGACATGTCACTAAATCCTGGCTATTAGATCCCGATGGACCTAGTAGCCCCGTCTTCCCCTCCCGAAAGGGTAGGGAAGACAACAATGGCGACCACTGCGGCATTGTTTCCGGTCGATTCCGGTGAGGAATCACCAAAATTGTCCCGAAATTGACTGATTCTAGCCCCGATTTGGACCAAAGAGCCCGATTCCGATAGATCTTTTATCTGGATTGGTGGTTTTGCCGAGAATTAGATCAGTCATGGCCGATCCGATCAAAGAATCGGCCGATTCTACAATCTATGACGCGAGAGAGTCCGGAGCTGTGAAACAGGGTCTTCTTTCTACGGATGATAGAGTAGATGCGCGAGACTCCAAAGGTAACATCCATATTAGTCTGGTGATTACCGAACCAAGCTAAATCTAATGCCATCAAGCGGATGAGGTGCTCACACTGTAGACATGTTTTGACCGAGCTGAGAATCAAAGATGATGGAACGAGAACTATGACCAGTTGTGATCTAAGGAAGAAGAAATAGGCTAGTGAAGACTGGGGGTGAAAGAGAGCATTCAACAGGCCACCTGTCGGGGAGAAGCAACAACATGGATTGCAGAATCGGCTGATCCAACCTTGATTGGAACTGCCCCTGGCAATACAATTTTTGCCTGGAGCACTGATCCAAGACATATTCCTATAGGAATCGGCCCGAATCACCTGGATTGGTCAATTCCGCTAGGAGACCCACAAGACCGAGACCAACTCTGATCTAATTTCCCCAAGTGATCCCCCCTTATGCCCCCCAACTCCTCCTGATTCTAGGGCTTAGGCAGCCCCTCCAGTGGCAATAGGTCTCCCCCTCCGGCAATGGCTTACGGTGGTGGAAGTATAAGCGGTAGCAGCAGCAAGACCCTTCAGGGTCTTCTCCAGTGATTACAAGCATCATAGAGATTGATCGGGTCTCCTTGGCGGTGATCTATGGGGCTTGAGTATGTCTCCTGATGGTTGCACACCGGGGATGGCAACATCGAGAGCCCACAACCATAATGCCGGTGGCAGCATCCTTTCCATCTCCCCTCTTCTCCTTCTGTTCCGATTGAAGGTGGATCTTGATGTTGATGGCAGCGATGGTCGACGGAGATGACAGAGGTAATCGTGGCTTCTCCTGAAGGTTGTACACAGTGGTGGAGGTTTGTTGACCTAAGTTTTGGACATGACATTCTCCTCCCAATGATGACTCCATTGTGAGTGCTCTGCAGGGCTTTGACCATAGTAGTGGAGGTTTGCTTTGGAGGGCAATAAAGACAGCAGGAACCATCTCCTTGTCTTCTCGTTCAGTCAGATGTGGCTTCCGATGATGGTGGTAGAGGCTATGACCAACAACGATGGCAGCCTCAAGCGATAGCTCGCGACGTCTCCCTGTGGAGTATACAACAATGGCTACAGGATTAGTTATCTTCTTTGGTCAGATCTGGTGATGGAGACGATGACCGATGACCACGGTGCTAGCTCTTTTTGGCAATGATGGTGCCATACTTGGAAGAAGACAACAGCACTGTAGGAAATAACCGGTTCCATACTTCCATAAACTTAAAATATTTACAAACAAGTCTTAAATAAAGGAAATACCAAAGAGCCTAAAAGCTACTAAACTGGATCCCCATCAACGCATGGATTTCGGAATTGGAATTGAAATCGGAATCGGTTGGGATTGATCCAATTCCTTAGATTCGGAATTGGCCGGGCCGATTCCTGGGAAGGAAATCGATTTCAGAATTGATTATTTTTAAAAAATTTTCCTTCAAAAAAATCTAAAAAATCAGAAATGGCCTAGAAAAATTTCTAAAAAAAGTTTAACATGCACCTACATGCATTGAAGCACGGAATCAGCTAAATCAGATCGAAATCGGCCAATTCTGGAATCGATGGAGTTTTTTGCTTGTTTTTTACTACTTACATTTGTAACATTACAATTTACAATAATAAGATGCTAATGAATATAATGATTGTAACATTATAACAAGAGAACATGCTAATAATTATGGATAAAGATGAGAAGATGTTAACTACATTGTGAGATAAAAAAACTATAATAAAATGTAAGCGTATCACATAAAAACATAAAAGTAAAAATATACATGTTATCACATCTTCACCAATATTCATGATATGAATATTGGCCTTCATCCTCCTCCTGCTATTTTCGAAACTCCTCTATTGTGTCTAGTCTTCTACTTAGTGCGAGGGCATATCCATAAGAAAATAATGGTGATGCCATGTAATCAAAATCGTAGACATCGGATTGTGGCACGTAGGTAGGCTCAAATGGAAGAATCCACGGTTGCTGAGAATCACAGAATGCAGGATATTGTGGCTCTATAAAATGATACTGCGATGTCTACTCATCTAGGGTGAAATATGACTTCGACCGCCGTAAATCAAGTGACTCCATAGCTGTTGTACCTGCACTTGGTCCATGCACCTCTCCCCCACCTGCTGGCTAGGTGACTAGTATACACTCCTCGTCATCATCAACTGAGGAGTGAGAAGGAGCCTGTGTTGTCATATAAGTTGATAGAATGTTGTCTGATCTCTAACTTCTTTCTATTCACTTCTTCTGCCATCTTTAATGTCCCATCACAACCTAAAGATTTTTTCAACTTTGAAAATCCACCAATTTTTCGTGCTGTCATTTTTTGTTTTAGTCTTGCCTGGACTGTGAATGGGCTGGGTAGCTGCAACTTAGATTGGAGCTGGGGCTAACGCTAGAGGTGGTTGTTGTACAGTTGTTGGACCAGCAGAAGGGCCTGTCTGAGCCTGAGCCTAAGCCTGAGAAGTAGGTGGAACATCCTCCTCAGTCTCTACACCATCCAACTCTCCTTCTGCCCATACACGGTCATCGGGATCAAACTCAGCTGGATGATCCCTGGCTGTCCTCTACTATATCTAGGAAGCAAGTGCAAGCTCCTCCTGAAATATATGATCCATGTTGACTTCCTCAGGAGGTGGTGTGGCTAATTTATGCCTCTACTTGTAAGGACCACCTACGAACCGTGCAAATCTCTCCTCTGAAATCTTCTGTCGATCCATAATATTTTTGATGCGCAGCCTCATGTTGTAATGACAGAAGATCAGCTTCTACAACCTATTTAAGGTCAACATGTTCCTCTTTTTTTATATGTATCAAGTTAAATGTGCTCCAATTCCTCTAACAATGAGAGGAACCAGTACTCTGTGTCGGACCAAAAAAATCTCTCAAAAAAGAGAGAAGAAAAAAAATGAGGAAGAAGAAGGGACGGAACAGGGGGAGCCGAAGGAGTGCTGGGAAGATGAAGCAAGGGCGGAAGCACCGCCCTGTGCGTTGGAGAAGAGAAAGAGGGGGAGGAGCCGTCGCTGCCGCCTCCACCAGCCGCGGCTGCCGCCGCCATCGTCGCCGGAAGGAGCTTCTCCCGCAGCCGTCGCCGCCACCTCCACCGGCCGCGGCTGCCGCCGCCATCGTCGCCGGAAGGGGCTTCTCCCGCAGCCGTCGTCATCGCCGCCGTTTCCGGAACCCGCCGACGCCATCGCCCGAGCCGTCGCCGGAGCTCGCCGCAACAAAAACCCCTCGCGGGCATCTCTGTCGGGGAGAGAGAAAGCGAGAAGGGGGAGGCAGCGGTTCGCGGTCAGCCGCGGATCGAAAGGAAAAAAAAAGAGAAAAAAAAATGGGAAAACGTGCGCCCGCGCGGGCAGCCGTGGGGGTGAGACCCGGTCAAAGAGCGGGCCGGACGCGGGGGTGAACTTACCCCACACGGTTTGACTCGGTCAACCGACGAAAAGGCTCGAAAACGGGGGGAACATGGGGGTAACTCCACCCCGCTCCGGTCACCCCCCACTAACTCGAAAATGGGTTTAGTGGGGCACCTTGAATGACACAGAATGCTCGAAGCCTCTATAAATACCCCCCCAAGTGCCATACGTACATGGGGTTGGAAATGGTGAGAAAAGAGAGAGTTGAGAAGAGAGAGAAGCTCCACATTCTCACTCCTTAGAAGGTAAGAAATATCTCGGTTTTGCGCTACCTTTCCATAAAAAGGGGCTGGTTTTGCGCTACCATTCCATAAAAAGGGGCCCAAAATAGTAAACTATTTTGGATAGAAAATAGCCAACCCAACTCCGGTCTGGCCGAAATGCTGGCGAAATTGTGTGGTTTTGCGCTACCTTTCCATCGAAAGGGGCCCAGTAGCTTGCTGGCTGGATACGAATAGAAAACCCAAATCGGTAAAGCGAAATGCCGGCAGCCGAACGGGAATTCTATTCGAAAACCCAAATCGGTCGAGCGAAATGCGGTCAAACCGAACGGGTATTCAAATCGAAAACCCAAATCGGTCAAACCGAAATGCCGGTCAAACCGAACGGGGATTCAAATAGAAAATCCAAGTCGGTAAAGCCGAAATGCCGGTCAAATCGAACGGGAATTCTAAATAGAAAACCCAACTCGGTAAAACCGAAATGCCGGTCAAACCGAATGGGAAATCAACATGAAAACCCAAATCGGTCAAACTGAAATGTCGGTCAAACCGAACGGGGATTCAAATAGAAAATCCAAGTCGGTAAAGCCGAAATGCCGGTCAAACCGAACGGGAATTCTAAATAGAAAACCCAACTCGGTAAAACCCAAATGCCGGTCAAACCGAATGGGAAATCAACATGAAAACCCAAATCGGTCAAACCGAAATGTCGGTCAAACCGAACGGGGATTCAAATAGAAAATCCAAGTCGGTAAAGCCGAAATGCCGGTCAAACCGAACGGGAATTCTAAATAGAAAACCCAACTCGGTAAAACCGAAATGCCGGTCAAACCGAATGGGAAATCAACATGAAAACCCAAATCGGTAAAACCGAAATGCCGATCAAACCGAACAGGAAATCAAGGTGAAAACCCAAATCGGTAAAGCCAAAATACCGATCAAACCGAACGGGAATTCAAATAGAAAACCCAAGTCGGTCAAACTGAAATGCCGGCCAAACCGAACGGGAATTCAAGGTGAAAACCCAAATCGGTCAAACCGAAATACCGGTCAAACCGAACAGGAATTCAAATCGAAAACCCAAATCGGTCAAACCGAAATGCCGGTCAAGCCGAACGGGGATTGAATAGAAAACCCGAATCGGTAAAGCGAAATGCGAGCCGAACAGAATTCAACGTGAAAACTCGTCGATGGTAAACCGAAATGCCGGTCGACCGAACGGGAATTCAAGATGAAAACCCAAATCGGTCGAGCCGAAATGCCGGTCGAAACCGAACGGGAATTCAAATCGAAAACCCGAATCGGTAAAACCGAAATGCCGGTCAAACCGAACGGGAATTCAAGATGAAAACCCAAATCGGTCGAGCGAAATGCCGGTCAAACCGAACGGGAAATCAAGGCCAAAACCCGGATCGATAAAGCCGAAATGTCGACGAACCCGAACATGCCCAGGAAATGCCGCGTATCAGATGCAATCAATCCATTCTTGGATATATGAAGACAATACTGGTTCGGTAAGGCCGAAATGCTTGAAAAGGTCGAAACCCCGGATCGGTAAAGCCGAAATGTCGAGCAAACGAACATGGTCCGAAATGCCGGCATGTCAAATGCAATCGAGCTATTCTTGGATATATGAAGACAATCTGGTTCGGTAAGACCGAAATGTCGGAAAAAGCCGAAACCCGGATCGGTAAAGCCGAAATGTCGCAAACCGGAGAAGCTCACGAAATGCCGCATATCGGAAATGCAATCATGCTATTCTTGGACACATGAAGACAATGCGGTTGTGTAATGCCAAAATACCGAAAAGGCCGAAACCCGGATCGGTAAAGTTGAAATGTCGATGAAACCGAAGAAGCTCGGAAATGACGCGTATCGAATGCAATCAAGCCATTCTTGGATATACGAAGAAAATGCGGATTCGGTAAGGCGAAATGTCGAAAAAGCCGAAACCCCGAATCGGTAAAGCCAAGTCTTTGGCCAAACCGAACAAACTTTGACATGTGTTGAGGAATAAAGGCTCGAATGCCCCCTCATTTATTGTACTTCCATTGTACCCGAATCGACATGAAATAAATTGATTCGATTGACACGATGTGCCATTGAGGATGACATCAAATCCCATGGACTCTAAGAAATGGAATAAATTAAATAAATCATTTAAACAATTTTCAAACTTAACCAAATAATTAAACTTGATTAAATCAAATCAAATCAAATAAGTAAATTTGATTAAATCAAATAATTACTTATTTATTAACAAAAAATGCCATCGAAACCAAATTAAATTCATGTCATAAAATCATACATAAAAAATGACTACGAATGGTTACTGAAAACATGTTAAGTTTGAATCCGACTTAACCATGAAAAATTAAATCAAGCCAAATGGATAATGCTACTTAAATAAATAAGTATGCATAACAAAATCAAATCAAATAAATGATCAAAACATTAATAAAATGTTAACATAATCCAACCAAAATTATGTCATTAAATAATGCATAAAAATGTCAACCAATGACTACAAAACAAGTTATGTTGGATTAAAATCAACCATGAAAAAATAAAGTGATCAATATTATTAAGAACAAATCTTAATAATAATAATAAATTCACTTAAATCAAGCAAAAAATGCTAACAAACCACAAAATAAAATGGAAATTAATTCCCTACAAATTAAAAGAAGATCAACTCAAAATTGTCTAAGTCAACAAATGATCAAAGACAAAGCAAGAAACAAATCGAAATCAAATCTTGAATCGAAAATGAAAACGAAGAACCCGAACTTGAAAGTTTGAATAAGTTCAACCAAATTCCATCTCGTAAGGCCGTAGGGATATGTCTTCCAGCTTTGTTTATGTGGATGAATGACTTCCGATCAATATGTTGCTGTGACGGTCAATCAAGGGTATTCGAGTGTTCGCTCGATGTAATTAACACCGGAATATCGCAAGTCCGGTGGAGAGAGGTCCAAATTTATTTTCAAAGAACTCAAATAACCTCATAAATTAAATTGTGGTTCATATCATCTGAGTGGTGGGTGATACCCATATCGACACTTAGCAAATCTGTGGAACCATCGGTGTTCCTATAAAATAATACCACATTAAATTAGCTAATACTCCTATGAATACCACATATTTTCATAGTAGTCAATGCTAGCCTAAAGCAAAAAAAGAATTTTCTACGAAAAGAGAAAATTCGAGGTTCCAACACTCTGGTTGAGTGTCCTGATACCAATATCAGCAAGTGGATTCCATCCACTCCTAGTGTTCACCTGAACCCACCACTCAGCTGCAGAAAAAAAAAAACGATCAGGTTGGTAAATCTTAAATAACTTATAAGATAAAGAAATAAAAACTTTATCTTAAATAACTATACCAGTGTCGCAAGAATATCTCAGATCAACATCTGAATATACCCTGACCCTTATCTTACACCTTTGCATTCGAAAAATGACAAGAATAAAAATTCATTATTTTTTAAATAATTATTTACTACAAATTATTGACTAAAATCTAACTTACTTCTATCTCAGCTTCTACTCTATCCTACTGAGATCGACAGAGACGCTGAATAACTGAGTGTACCCTACATCACCTCATTGTCGTTCACCACCTATCCTCTATATTAGATGCAGGAGTTCAACAAATATCTTACAGTCGTTTATCAATATTAGTGTTACATTATGAACAAGGCAATTAATGACTAAATTGAAAGTAGGTAAGCACAAATAATTGATTCACTAACCAACCTGCAACATGTACATCATAGTGCAAAGTTTTGTCCCATTGGTCATCTATGATCTTCTACCATTTTTTGTAACCTTTGGATTCTTCTCTTTTATTTTTAATTTTGCCCGATCCATTGTATTGTACAGTGTGCTCATCTGGTTCTTGCCATCGGAGTCTACCAACCTAAGCACAACAACTAGTGACTCTATGATTGCCAATTAGTATGTAATCCTCTCATAAAATCTTTTGTCAGTGATCTGCTTCTCAGACCTGACAAGAATATCCAACTAGTCTTCCTTGTTATGCAGGTGGTCCACCAAATAATTGTAATACTCTTCGGATTGGGTGAACCTGACAAGTGCATGGTTGTGCCGATGTAGGCTCTCTAATACAATGAGGTTTGTGGCAAAACGAGTCAGACCGGGCCTGCCAAGATCGTGTCCTCCAGTGTATGATCTCATAATATGTAGCATACAGAAATGTGAATAAATAAATGAAGTGATGGTCTGCGCCTGCCTGACAAGTGTAGAAATTGTCTTCTTCTTGCTTATATCCTCCAGTATGAGATCAATAGAATATGTCACACAATGCACCCAACATAGATGCTGCCTTTTCTCTATCAACTTCTTTCCAGCCGTCTTGTAGGAGGGTTCATTATCAGTGACAACCTGAACCACATTCTCCTCCCCAATCTCCTCCACCACGGCATCCATCAAGGAAAAAATGTAGTCGGCGTTTTGTATCTTCCCGGAAGCATCCATCGACTTCAAGAATGTTGTTCCCTCCGAACAGTACACCAAGAAGTTAATCATGGACCACTTTGTAATGGCAGTCCATCCATCACACATCACTGTGCAACTCCTCTCCTTCCACACCAATTTAAAGCCATCCATCCACTCCCTCAACTCCTTAAGCTCCTCATCCAGCCCACCGCCATATATATGCCTGCTGGTCGAGACTTGCATTCCCGGTCCAACCTCCCCCATGGCATCAACCATCGTCTGAACGTAAGGATTGGTGGCTGCATGTGCTAGGATCCTAGTTGTCAAGGTAGACGCCTAGGTGCTGCTTGCCAAGGCACCTTTGCTCGGGCACCTTGCCAAGGCGCCATTTGGGGAGCACAAAAAGGTGCTCAAGGCATCCAAGCAAGGTGCCTTAAGTATTTTTAAATGATTAAAAAAATAATTTAGCGGGGGGGGGGTCCCCTTGATACCCCCCACAAGGAACACCTATTTAATGATAGTTTGAACATATTAATATATTTCACCATCACTTATGCTATAATATATATTTAAAATTTATGATTATAAACATATATTATATATTTAAAATTTATAAAGGTCGATCCACGACTACCCTGCATCCCCCGTTTAATAATATTATAACAATATTTTATCATCACTTATACTATCACACATATATAAATTTTATAATCATAAATGTGTTTTATACTTAAATTTTATAAAAATCAATTTTAACTCTTCTCTTTCACACACACATTATACTTACTTATATACATAGATAAAAACACTCATATTCAATTATAACATAAAAATATAATTATATTTATGCATGTTTTTATGTATATCGACTCCCGACCCAACCTTCCTTGAATACTGCCTTGACCGCCTAGGTGAAGCCTAAGCGTCCGCCTTGTCGCCTAAGCGGAATTAGTACCCTTCAACGTCTTAGACGCCTTGTTGCCTTGACAACTATGGCTAGGATGCCTACATTAAGTTTAAAAAAATGTATCAGCCATAAACAAGGTTAAATAAATAAAACATACGTACATCCCATTGTAAGAGTGATACCTGCATGTAAAAATCACTTAACAATGTGGTGAATTGCTCTCTTAGCGGCCGTTCTTGTTGCCTTCATCCCTTTCATTGCTTATTTGATATTCATCTGTCCAGCACTTTGTTTCCTAAATAGGTACTCATCACTCAGTGTAAACCAAGTACTGACAGAATGACAATGTAGCTTCTATCTCCGTCCCTTAGTCTCCCAGTCCTGGGTAGGGCAAGTCGATGTTGATCGGCTAAGAACATGGTCAGCTCTGGACCCTCCTGCTCCCCTCCTCCTCTCTTCCTCCGCCTCTTCCTCCGCAACAGCTTCACGCTTGGTGGCATACCTAGCTCTCATGAGCTCGGAGTCTGTGGAGTCGTCCTCACTCTCTGGCTCAGCTAATGCCTTCCCCTTGTCTTTCCCTTTGTAGGTCGACAAATCCCGGTCTTTCCTCCTCTTAAGCAACTCATCCTGCAACTCTTCCCTCTACTCAATCCTAATTTGCCGTTAAGAGGCTCTACATGTAAGGTAACCTCTCATCTCTTCACTCTTCTCTCTAGACACATTGTCACATTTTTTTTACATTGTCACCTAGCCTGGCAATGTGCCGTTTAAGTCGAAACACCCCCTTGTTCATCTCTATGCCGACCACTTGCATTGTACCCTCTTCTTTGATATGTCTAGCATGTGACCATGTTCTCAACCGACATTAGAAAGACACGCGGACGCTATATCATCGTGTTCAACCATTGCTTATACCTGCAAAATATGTTAACAATTCATAACACTATGTTAGAGATGCATACAATTGCTTTAAGACCTGTTCGGGAATGGAACAACACACTCTTCTATTTTTTTCGATTTGTTAAAACCACTTCGAAGTCATCAGAAAACTATAAAAAATAACTCATAGCCATGTCGACGGTCAAATGTTATTAATAAAATGTTAACGACGTTTAAAAAACTTGATCGGACTAATTCGGGAAGCGAACAGCCCGTTGAACGGGCTGTTCGGTATGTTTAGAGGGTTACGTCTATGTCGGGAAGGACCGTAAAACATCGTATGGGGATTCCGGAAATTTTTGCTTACCAAGAACATTTAATTGATATTCTTACATGTTGAATGGAGCTATTCGAAAAGAAATAAACATGTTTAACCATCGTCGGAGTTGTTAAAAACGCGTAGAAATCGGCGTACAAGGTTTCTGGCGAAGAAATCTTACCAACAACCTTCAAACGATGGAAGAACAAGCTGAACGGAGCTTGAATCGCTGGAATCCCTTGAAGGGATTGCCGGAGGATCACCGGAATCGCATGGAGGATTGCCGGAATCGGTCCGATTCTGCTGCAGAATGCTGGAATCGCGCGATTCCAGGCTGGTTTCGACGATTTTTGGTTGGAATCGCCAGTGACGGGGCTTGCCGAAGGGGGGATCGCCGGGTGCTTAAGACCCTTCGAAAATAAGGGTGCTCGCTATTTGGTTCAACCTGAAAAACCAAATCGAACAAGTAGTTTGTTTCAGTTTGGTTTGGTTTGAAATACCAATAGGTTTGGTTTGCTTTCTATGATCCTTGAAACCAAACTAAACCAATAAACCGAATAACCCGAATTAGAATAAATATTTTATTTTAAGTACATTTAATACAATACTTATGTATCTTTTCTTATAAAAATAAATTTGTTTCAAGAGTTTGCAAAATAAAATTAATGAATTGTATAAATATATACACTAAATTTTAATAGAATATGATTTAAAATGAATAAAGTGAAATTATGTATTGACATATATATTATATCTAAATTTTAATAAAATATGGTTTGGTTTGGTTTGATTTGGTAGGTTGTTTGATTTGGTTTGGTTTGAGAAAAAAATACTCAAAAACCAAACTAAACCAAACCATGAACACCCGTATTCGAAAGGGTCGATTCCATGTCCGGTTTCGACCCAGAATCGATCTGGATCCGGAACTTAGGCTTCCGGCGGAATCCGTCGGCTCAACCGATTCCGCAGTGAATCGGCCGGAATCGAATCGATCCGGATCCAAAACTTAAGGCTTCCAGCGGAATCGGTTAGATCGAGCAATTCCGTAGTAAATTGGTCGGAATCTAATCGATTCCACCTGATTTAAGCAATTCGGACCGATTCTTCCAAAATTCCTGAAGGAATCAGTCCTTCAGCCATGGATCGGATCGAAATCGACCGATCTGATTTCGGAATCGGCCAATTCTTATCCGATTTCACCGATTCGGTAACCAATGCATCAATGTGAAACATCAGAACCCTAATTGTGATCTCAGAACTGTCAACCTAGACCTAGAATCTTTCACTTAGTTATTGACATCAAAGCATATTCAGTGGTGTGCATTCATGCCGGTTACCTATCATTCAACCAAGAACACAAAGCCAAGTTAGGGAAGACTATCCAGTCGCAAGCCAAAAATCTAAGTGATTGGCTTGATTGACTGTTAATAGCAATGCTAAGATTGAAAAAAAAAACCATATGCACATGCCCCACAAAATGAATTTTATTTTATTTCTTTATTCAATGTCCATAACATGTTAAAGCACCTCTCCTCCGGTGACTACCAACAGAAAATTAGGGATGTTCTCAATTCAGTTTGCTTTGGTTTTGGGCCATTTTTTAAAAACCAAATTGAACTAGGTGCTCAAATTGTCAAACCAAATAGGTTCAATTTGGTCTAGTTTAAGACCAAAATTTAATCAAATATTTTAAATAATTAATTATTTACATATATACCTATTTTTAATTATGACTAATTAAAATAAATATTATTTTTCTTAAAACTATAAAAATATTATTTTATTAATAATATAGTAATTATTTAAAATATTTTAATCAAATCAGTTTGGTTCAGTTTGGAAGACCCTAAAACCAGTTGACCTCTAAACCAGTAAAACTAAACTGGTAGTTCAAATCGAACCCAACCTTGGTTCGATTTGATTTGCAGGTTGAAGTTTCGAACCAATTAATGCACACCCCTGGGGAAGATCTTGTACGGTTGAAGTCTTGTCTTATAAAAAAGATAGTTCCTACTGTATGGCTAACTTTCTACATTCTAAATGAATTGGTAATCACATACTTATGGAATTGAAGTTTAAACATGAAGTTCATAAGATGCACACAGCCACATGATGAAAATGCCCATCTTAATACAATTCTATAACATACATGTTTACAACAAGCAAAATTGAAGCAAAATTTCAAATTGGTTAATGTCTTCAAGCCATCAGTTTGTTTAACTATTACAAAGGTGTTACCGTGTTAATAAGTCAAGAACAATGAAGCTTAAAGATTGTAACCCACATCAAAACATGGATGAGTGGCCTGTATGGCTATATCATTAACAGCCGATAAGCATTCTAAACTTCATTAATAGAATAAACAAGTTTAAGGAATTGGTGGTAGAGGAATTAAAAATCATAAGAAAACATGATAAAAAGACAGGTAAAGGATGGAATAGCCTACTTCCAAAGTAATATTTTGTGGCATCCTCCCAGCATCCTCAGCTTCGTCCAAATGTGTTCGATAGGCAGATGAAAATTCCTCTATGTCAGTCATAGTTGGAGAGCCATACCTATAAAATGTCCTTCTTTGAGGGTCCAGAAACTTTTTCTTTTCAGACATATAAAAAATATCAACCATATGTAAAAAAAATCTACAGAAATTCTTTGAAGACAAAATGCATACAAATAAAAAGAATATCCAAGACCCAAAGTCAATCTTCTTTAAAACAAGTAAACAACAATCTTCTAGTAAGGAGAACATGTAAGGAACTGAAGTGGAAAAATGCAGGCTTCCTGATGAACAAACAAACTGTCCCCTCCCCTATCTTTCGCTTTTCTTATTTCTCAGAGTGGATCACCACATGGATATGTCATGACTTCAAAATTTCCGTGAAACCAGCATTGGCTGATCAGTCCTTGAGCTTCACATGTTGTCCCTTGGAGCCAATTGTTGGCACCTAAAATTGCAAAAATATTGGAGAAGCAACTAATAAAGAGTAACTTCCACTCAAGTCATACTCCATATGGAATTCAGGTCCTAAAAGGCTAAAACAACTTAGGATCTCTATGTTTGGTTTATGGGAGGTTCAAGGTTCAAGATGCCTAATTGGATGGGTAAACCCCACCTATGGTTGAAAAGCATTGGCTGCTAACACTCAGCACCAAAAAATGCTAACCTTAGAAATCTGTCAAAATCAGATGGGAATTTGGGCAGATTACATAGACAATGGAGAATTGGTCCCCTTTATGGCTCTAATGGACACATGCAAGTTCGAGTACAAGTTGTGTAAGTAGACAACCAAATATTTGAAAAGACTAGAGCCTATCAGGTCTGGGATATATTCAGATCATAGAAGAATGTGTGCGCTTGAAACCAGCCCCAGACAATATTTAAATAGACATCTGGCAGAAAATATATGGCAATATGAGCAAGGTTAAAGCAATATTATACATATGCAGGCTGATGGGCATAATAGATGATGACACTTGGCATCGGGATATAAACTTAAGAAGGCTCCTCAAAATCAGATGGAGAGGAAGAAGCCTCCTTGCTGATAGTCATGGTCTTTCTCAAGGTTAAATGCAATCGGAGATGGTAGAAGATGAATGGGAAGCCAATTCCCTCAACTCTACCTTTAAGATTTTGCTACGGTCATAGTTCAAATGTGTCCATATGGAGTTTATCAAAGCTGGGGATATCTCAATTGCGCCCTGATGAAGCAAAAAATTATCAAAGCAATATGAAGACTGGTACCCACAGCCCCACTGACTATATGAAGGTCTAGGCATGGCTGAGGGTGCATTAGATGCCCAATCATGCATCTACGATATTATAATCACAAGAGAGGTTCATCTATGGCTACCAAGGTTGATAGAAGAAAGAGGTGGCCCCTCTATTCAAATCCTATACAACTGATGGTCAATTGAATCCCATAAGGAGAAATGCATATTGCCTAATAGGTCCCATGGATGTTCAGGATTAAGATAAGATGGCCCCTCTTCAGTTTCAGCTATGTCGGATGCCCAATCATATATATATAGACTGTCATAACAATAAGAAAGAGAGATACCTCTGGCTGCGGATATCAATGAATGAATGGGATAACCCCCTTATCGATTCTTGTCCATTCTATGGCCAACTAGTAATCTAACAGGTCATTCTTGAATCCAGCATTGGTTGATGGGTATGGTCAAGATTCAAGATGAAAATATGATCCTATCAGGTTGTGTGAACCTCTTTTTTCTGCGTCTGTTCTTTAGAAAGAAAGACATCTCCGGACTTTTCTAGGAAAATATGTGATATCCTAAAATATTAGGTAGTCCGGTGATAGTTTTAAAAAATATTAGAACCGAGGTTCGGGTTCTTTGAAAATTTCATTTTTTGACCCTTCTCCGCCGGATGGTGCGAGTATCCGGCGTTAACTTACATCGAGCAACGGCTCGAACGCCTTTGATTAACCGTCGCGGCAACCTGTTTTCGGAGACATGCACATCCACAAAATAAAGTAAAGAACTCAAAAGGGCAGCGGCCTTTTGGGTCCGATCAGATGCAAACCGATTTGCTCGGGTTTGTTTTATTTGTCTTTTTTTTTTTAGATGACTTTGATGCTTTCTGATTTCTGAGTTTCATCTGTTTTGAATTCGATCAAAATCTGATTTTTTTTTGTTTAAGGACTGACTTGGGATTTCACCGAGCCACAAAGGGACTGGAGTGAATGGATTATGATGAGCTAAAATGGGCCTGCATGGAGGACTGTTTTGGTACCGGTTCCAGAATCTGGACGGGGGGCTGAGCAAGGGTAGCTTCGGACCCGTTTAAAGGGGGTCTGTTCAAATGGCTCTGGGTAAACCAATCGGGGGGCCTGTTTGAGATGTCCTTGATGGGCTAAAACCGGGTCACAAGGGGACTGGTTTTAGGATCTGGACATAGGCTTGCAAGTGGGCCAGAATATGGGCCTGTTTGGGATGTCCCCGATGGGCTGAAACCGGGTCACGAGGGGACTGGTTTTAGGCTATGAGCATAGGCCTGCAGATGGGCCGGTATGGGCCAGACAGAAGGGGCTGATCGCAGGCTGGATTTGGGCTAGATTTGTGCCTGGTGCATGGGTTCAAATTGGGCCTGAAAAAGGGGCAGCAGGTGGGCCGAACAGGGGGGCTGTTCATGGGCCTGGATTGAGGTCTGCGCAGGTGGTTTTGGGTGGGCAGCCATAGGCTTAGGCAGGGCTTGAAATAGGTTTGTGATCGAGACCTGCTGGCGGTTAGGAAATGTGGCAGTGAAATCCCATTTCAGAACCTGCATTGCTTTATTTATTTTTTGATTGTTTGAAAACAGTTTGTTTACTTAGTTTTGGCGGCTTGCATCTGATCGGGCACATTGGGCTGCCAATCGGTGCCCACATTCATGCATCGACATGCCATCGAATCTTCATTTCATTGAATGGTGAGGTGAAGTACATCGGTGTACAATAAGTGGTGACCCTTCCCCCAATTTAGGTTCTTCACCACCTTAGAAAAATTTCGGCATTACAACAACATACCGACAAGTTTCTAATTTGGTGAAGTTTACCCATCCAATAAGGCTAGTCAATGACTTAGCCAAAATTGGGGGAAGGATCATCGGCTACGGGAGCGTGCCCGCGCCGACATCCGGGTCGTAAGCTACGGGATGCATGCCCGCGCCTCCGCCCAAGGTGGAGTTCCCCGCTAGGGGTGAATCTCCTTAATTTAAATGTAGCTTTCGCCTTTCTGATTTTTTTATTTGTTAATTTTCTGAAGGCCTCTTCGGGCCGGTCCACTCCTTCGGCGTTCAAAGCCGGGCTTCAATTCTTGCTTGAATTTGGGAGGGCAGCTTCTAGGAGGGAAAGCCGGACCCGTGAAAGGGCCGTTGAGGCTCTCTTCTCCTTTGATGTGTTGAGGGGAGAACCGGACCCGTGAAAGGGCCGTTGAGGTTCATTCCTCACTTGATGGGTTGAGGGGAGAACCGGACCCGTGAAAGGGCCGTTGAGGTTCATCCCTCACTTTGCCGGTACATGCCGCCAGGGACTGCTACAACTTCTTCTTTTATTTTCTGCTGCAAAGGGGGGGCTGCTGTAGAGCTTCTTGGGAAGTGGATTGGACAGGAGGCCGAGATGGGTCTGCGCAAGGGCACTTGGCTGGGCCGAAAGTGGGCTTGCAAGGGGGGTCTGCTAAATGGGCCGCAGAGAGGCCTTGGTGGCAGGCTGTGTAGGGGCCAGTTATGGGCTTCTCTTTGGACCTGCACTAGACCATTCCTAGTGGGCCGTGAAGGAGCTGAAGGTGGGCCTGAGTATGGGCGTATTTCAGACCTGCAGGATATATGTTCGGTTGGGCCACATAGGGGCTTGATTTTGGCTGCGAGATGGGCAGGCAATTGGGCAGGTCTGTGGGCTCCTTTCTGGGCCTGCATAGTGGTCTATTGGACGGACTGCAGGTGGCCTATGCAGGGGGTCGCACAAGGCTGGCATTGGGCCTGCAAATGGCCTGTTTAGGAGGCTGAACATGGGCCTGTTTAAGGCTGATGCAGGTGGGCCGACAGGGGGCCTGGACATAGGTTGCATAGGGGCCTGAACAGGGCATTGTTTAGAGCCTGAATGGTTGGCCGAGGGGGCTTCCAACAAAAGGTACTAAGACCCTGCCATGTGTGGGTCGGATTGGGCCATGGAGAGGACTGAGCAGAAGAGAGAAAGACCAAGGGGGTGCCCTTAGAGGGCTACATATTTATAGAATATTGACCCACCTGTTCTTCTCCTTTTCCTTCTCTTCTTCTTGGCCGCGGGCAGCAGGTGCAGCAGGTGCGCAAAGAGGGCAGCAGAGGGGTCTGCTAAATGGGCCGCAGAGAGGCCTTGGTAGCAGGCTGTGTTGGGGCCGGATTTGGGGCCTGAAATGGGTTGTTTTGAAGGTGGATAGGGGCAGGAAAGAAAACCGCCAGAAAGAGGGCCCCCTAAGGGGCTACATGGGAGCCAACCATTCCTTCTTACCTTGTCCTCTTCCCCTCTTCTTCTTCTCCCCTTTCTCCTGGCGGCAGGTATCAGCAGCGGGTGGCAGCAGCAGGTGCAGCAGCAGGGTGCAGCAGCAGGGTGCAGCAGAGGCAGCAGGAGCAGGGCGCAATCCAGCAGCCTCCCGGCGTCTTTAGCCGTCCCCCCTCTGGCTGGTGCGCCCCCCTCTTCTTATAGAGGCTGGAGGGGGAGGTGAAGAGCCAGCAGGTGGCCTGTACGTAGGTCTCTTGGCCTCCCCCATGCAGTTACTCCATTTATTCCAATTTATTGACATGCTGTCCCTTGATCTCCCCCTGGCCTCTTCGGTTTCCTCCCTCCATAAATTGCCTAATGAAGGGGCTGAGGTGGCAGGAGGCTGGCTTGGTGCGTACAGGGGTGCTGATGTGGCTGAATTGGGCCTGTTTTCAATGGCCACGGCCCACTTCTTCCCTCTCTTATGGGCCTGTACGTAGGTGGGTTATAGGAGCTGGAAATCAGTTAATTAAATCATGTGAGATTGGGCCAGCTGGAATTTGTGCCAAAGGGCCCAATCTAGGACTTGTTTTGGGTCCTGATTTGACCCAATTGAGGGTCGATCCAGCCAGAAATTGGCCTGAACCTATTCTTTTTTTTTTTGCTGCCCCTCCTGTTTTTTTTCTTTTTTTTTCTTGAGAAAAAAAAAATCTGACGCCAACACAGGTCCATGAGGGTCCAAGTCTAAGACTAAGAAGGGATGCCGCCTCTTTGACCTTAATATCATAGATAATTAATTATGCATTTAGCATGCCACGACAACAAATCAAAGGCAATGAAGGATATACCTGTTATTGCCGATGATAGAAGAAAAGATGGAAGATCTCTTCACCTGATCTTGCTCAACCGATGGCCTGTATAGCACCAAAACTGGGTAATTCAGATGTCAGGGATGTCCGCCAATGTCATGGCAGCAAAATAAAGGGAAAGGAGGATCTATCGGTCACTGTGATGCCTAAGGGAAGAAGGTATGAAATTGTTGGCACACAAATTTGTCATGTACAAATGGAAGTAAAAGAGTCCTTACGTCAAAACCAAAAAAAAGGAGCCAAGTACAAATTAGAATTGAATCTAATGTTATGGCATTGTCGCAACCTCTTTTGGCCCACTGAAGTGTCAATTTTGGCCCAACCCAATGGCCAATTTATGACTCCTTTCTTTGATAGCTAATAGGCCAAGTATCTGTTTTGCAATGGGCCCATCGGAGACGTAGCCCATGAAGGCTGGCAACATCATCCATATTCCATTCTACCCGGGTGGGTTTGAATCGGCGGGACATGAACCAAGCAATTCCGGTTGATCAAAGAGGAGCTGAAGAAGACCTTCTATCCAATGGAGATTGAGGCAGGCACCTTCGCCAAATCGGAATGGGAGACGAAGACTTCCTACAGCAAGGGGATTTACTCCCGATCAAACTCCACCCCTAATCGGACTTCTCCGGATGGGTAGCTTTTCCGAACTAGCCCCACACGCTCGAGAGGTATATCCGGCTTTATCCCGGATATTGCAGAGCTTCCGGGGTGAATAAATTGACCCCCAGGAGAACTCCTCGATGGCTAGCAATTTGCGAAGTCCTCCCAAATCTGGAAAAGGATTCCCAATTCCAGTTCGGACCTGGACCTTCCTCCGGGAGTTCCCAAGATCGCCAAGACCTCTCGGCCTATAAAAGGGGGACCCGCAGTACCCAGTGAAGAGGATGAAAAATGGAGAGAAAGAGGAGAAGAGATAGGATCGGGAAAAGGCTACGGAGAGTCGGAAGCACCTCCAAGACCGTCACTGTCTTCGGGAGGAGCCGCCGCGGACATCCCCTGTTCCTGCCGAAGCCGGAAGAGGCGATTCCTCATCCCTCAACTTATCTCCAGCGTCATTAAGGGCCTACGCCTTTCCTGGCCAAGCCGATAGGAGATCCTCTCCCTCCCCTTGCTGTTGTCGGCGTCTGTTTCCACTGCGAGTGAGCGGCGAGTGAAGGAGGGCGCCATCGTGGTCAAGCGAGGAATAGTGCTGGGGGGATTATTTCCCCACCAACTATGGTCCACGGTGGCAAAATGTTGTGGGGCCCGCCCAAAGAAGAAAAGTGAAAAAAAGGGGGCCGCGATCAGATGAAAGCGTGGCGATGGGCCGTCGGCCCAAACAAGAAGCCCAATGAACCATTGGATGAACAGGGTAAATTCAAATCAAAAAAAACTTTAAAACAAACAATAAAGTGAAATTAAATAAAATACATTAATTTAATCTAACAATTAAGACTAGTTGAGGGGTCGACTAACTATCAGTTCCTACATCTCGGCTTAACTTAAAAGAAATCAAAATTTGGACTAGTTGGGAAGTCGACTAACTATCTGTCCCTAGGTCTATTAAAAGACCCCAATGTCTTACCATGCCTCAAGAGGGAGTCATTTATCCATGGAAAGGCTGTGTATGATCAGCATGCTGACAAGTCAAACCATGAGTTGATGCCATTCTCTAACCATGAGATGAGTCTCCACAAGCTTATCAAAAGCCGAGTGTGCTCAATCTCAAATCAATGAGAGGAATGCCCACAAGTCTATCAAAGACCGGGTGTTTTCCATCTCAAATTGATCAAACAAGTTTCCATGTTCATCAAAAACTCAATAGGCCTGATTTCAGGCAATTCAAGTTGTAAATCATGCCTCGGATTGAGCAAACAATGGAATGTCATGTTCAATGCATGTGTTATCCCGTGAGGGACATGAATAGCCACATGAGCGTGGAGGAATGCAAGGCATTTAAGAATATAAAATCTGTAATTCAGTAAAGCATAAAGAAAAAAATAAAAAGTGGACTGAGTTGAAAAGGATGAGAGCTGAGAACTGTCGGAAGTTTAACACACTAATGTGTGAGAGTTCGGTTGACCATAAAACCAGACGGAGAGGAGAATTAAAATGGGTGAAAATCAGACCATCAATCTGAAATTGGAACGTACCCATCAGTTTGCAAACCTGAGAATTAAAATCTCTAATAGATAGGGGAATTCCTGACCTTCAAATCCAAATAAAGCTCAGGTCAACCCAAATCAGAAACACCATTGCTAAATAAAATAAGTGTTAGTCTGAGCATGAGATCAGGACACTGCCAGGTCTGAATGGACTCCATGACCTTCACAGTCTAAGACTTTGGAAGCAAATTCCACCAATAAAAAAATAAGAAGCAACCAGAAATCTGAAATTAAAACAAACAAAGCATAAATCCAAATTAAACTCTCAAACTTCAAACGGACCAATCTTAATCAAATCGACCATGACAATGAACCTGCCAAAGAAAAAAACCCCAAAGCTTGGATGAGATAGACACATCAAATTACAAACCAAATCCTCAAATCACGTCAAGACCAAACCATAATCATTCAATCAAATTTCAATCAAACTAGTCCTTAATCTAAGACAAAGAAATCTCAATCAGAAATTTTAAAGCAGAACTCTTAATTTTAAATAAATGAAGATCTCTAATTAAACTTTAACCAGGCCTCTCACATCGAATTTAAATTCAAACTTCTAAAACCAAACTCAAAGATAAATTTCCCAAACCAGATTCATTAAGCAAATTCAACTCAATTCAAATTAAGTCAAATCGCAACCCAATTAAAATCTAAAACTAACTTCACGTTTAAAACATCATAACAAAAATCCCAAGCCTGAAAATTCAAACTAAAGAAAATCAACAACATATCAAATCGGAAAGATGAAGTCTAATAAAAAATTGAAGAGCACTGAAAAACACGAAGTTTTAATTCCTGTTTTCCAGGTCAAGTTCAAATCAACGAATTCCACACAAATTAAACCTAAACCAACAAGCAAAATAAACTCAAATTAATTCAAATCCATTCAATATACTTAAACAAATTCAACTCAAATCAAAGTAAATCTGAATAGTCCACTTCAAATTAAACTAATCAATTCCAACCAGAATTTAAAACAATCAAATCTCACAAGCCAAATTCAAGATCAATTTTAACCAAACAATTCCAACGCAAAAACAAATTAGAATTAAACTAATGAGAAACTCACAATCCAATATCCGAACAAACCAAGCTCCTTAAATTGGACCCAAATCCAAATTTTCCTAAATTAAATTCAAATCCAAGCCAATCTCAACTCAACAAACTCAAGTCAAGTTGAACTTAAATCAATCAATTCCGAAATAAGATTAAATTTCTCAAATCCAAATTCGATCAAATTTTAGCCAGACAAATTCAACTTAAATCAAATTAAATTTAAATAATTCACAAACAAATCCATTTCTAATAAATTCAAGTCAATTTTAACTAATCAAATTGTTGGCACCTAAATTTTACATATAAGACAGATATATGCCTAAGAGGGTTAGCGACGCTGATCAGTACAAGGCCGCGACTAAAGAGGGACTTTTGATGTACATCTTTGCATAAATTGATAAAAAGATGGAGTCCAAAAAGGATGAAGGCAGACGCATGCGCTTGGGTTCGAACATACACTAAAGGGAAATTATTTCTTAAACAGACTTCATTTGAGTCGACATGCAATTAGTTCGAAATAAAAAATATGGCAATAACTTTAGCATGTCATGACAAGCAAAGGCAAGAGTCGTGTACATGACTGACAAGTTAGCAGGGAGAAATAAATAGGGAAATGGAAAACGCCCTGCCTCACATCAGCCACGATGTATAAAAGGTGAACATGATAGAGAAGATATATGAATCCTAAGCTTGAATGTCTCATGCATTTAGCTGTACGTATGCATTCAAAAGAAAAAGGAAAAAAAGAGGATGACTATGTACTGCTGCTTACAACAACAGGATGTGAAGGTGGAACAGCAAAAGAAGAACACTCAGTGTGCCCGGCCTGATGGGAAAAGAAGAGGAGGAGAATAAGAAGTACACAAACGTAACATACCTGACAATCCCGATGAAAAATAAGGTTGTCTTCCTTTAATCCAGCACCAAGAAGAGAACGGAGGTATTCCTAAGCACCCAGCAGCAAGGCCCGACAGCTCCCTTCAGCATCAACAGAACATTGCACCATCAACAGAGGTCATGATGAAAAGAGAAGAAGAGTCAACAAGTGAAGATCTCGCACGTAGAAGAAGCTGTCTTCGATAAGGAGATCAGATAAGACCCAACCAAGAGATAAATATAAGAGGCAACTGGTCGTAAGTTTTTCAGCACATGCTGATTAGGGTTTGAAATCATCCGACGACCAGGATCAGTCAATAAATAAGTGAATTGAATCTTTATTGGATCTCTATTAAGGTGAATGACCAATGAGGATCAAATTAATGTTATTGGATCTTTAATGTGATAGTGTCCATTGGATCTAGTCCTATCGGGTATTTGATATGTTGGATGATCTTCTCCACGAAAGACTACACAATGAAGAGAAACAAAGATCAAGGGGCACTCCTAATCAATGGACAGGATACATACTTATTATACGGTGGACCCATGGATGGAGAGCATAGATCATTCCATCAAACAAAGATCAAGGAACATTTGATCAAGGGCTGAGATGCATATTTAATATACAATGGACCCACTAGATGAGTTCAATAGATCAAACGAAAGGATACACATGTCAAGAGCCAATCGGTGGTCAGGATCCCTTTTGTGTTCAAAAAATGTATAAATTCAAAAGGGAGAAATAAGGGAGGCATAATCTGTACGCGCACTTCCTCCCAAATTTGACTTGGTCAAACAGCCACCTTTCCCACGATGGAGGAATATGCCCCCACTACCTGCCATGCATGAGCTGCACGCTCAAAGCCTCTCGGTGGGTAATCTTATGCTCAGTAGCCTCTATAAAAGGAGTTTTCTGACGACCAGCAGAAACGAGGGCAGGAGGAGAAGACCGAAGAAGCTCTGCTGAAATTGCAACCGGGGTCTAGCAGACAAATCGAGGCATAAGGTAAGGAGAGGTTGGTGTGCAGATCTTCCTTCACTTCCGTCTCCATCATTCCTTCCATAGCCAACGCTTTTCTTATACATATCCTTGAGCATCTCTAGCTCTGATTGGTGCTTGTCTTATTGGTTGCATTCCTGTCAAAATAGACATGACAGAGTGCTCTTCCGTCATATAATCTGCCATTTGTTCGACCTCACATATTGTTCCGCACATGGAGACAAATGTGTTTCCAATTTCTTCTGCCTATTGCAAGACCCTACGTTTGGCCATTATAAATGCCTTATTATCTCATTCATAAAATCCCCTTTCACACAGAATCCCTTGAGGTCCTTAGTTGAATGTACGAAGATCTCCCTCCACTGAACTCATAACGTAGTTCTTCCAATGTTTTGACTCTATTCTCTAATGGTCAATTTATAATCTGTCCATCCAGAGTCCCATCGACAAAGTTGTTATTTCAACCTTATCAGATATTGTTCAAACCCCTCTATTTCATTCGCACCATTTGGATATGAAGTTTGCTGTCATCAACTTTCAGTATACCTTGTCTGGCTGATAATTCAACTTGACAACGTCCACCTCTTAGGAGATCTCCTCGAAGAACTATTCACCATTGTTACCTTGGAATCACCAGAAAACTGTCTGATTCCATCATGGGGATCGGCAGCATCAAAAAACACACAAGAACTTCTTTTGTTCTTAGCTGAAATCTACTCACCTTAAACCATTGATATCATGTCATCTATAACTATATTTGTTGACTTATGTCCACATTTGAATTACCATAACCATGAGATACTCCATTATAACAGCGTGGACGTCATTTGACTCAACTCATCCAACCTCATAGCTTTAAGATATCCAACATAATCCCTAAATGTGTTGTCCAGGCCCTGTCATGAACATGGCCATCATACATCCACATTCAATGGTTTAAGTTCTACCCCATGTCGCCTATACGACTCACTCGATGTGACCTGCACACCAAACAGGACAACAGATATGAAATCAATGCTCAGAAACATGAGAGAGAAGCCCATCAAGTTTAAAAGATAGGACATCTATAAGGAAAGAGAGCAGTTATCTCTCAGACACACAAAACACCCAAGCATACAAGGAATGTTAGTTGAGCCTATATAAGGCCAACAGATTCTTCATATATGATACGATATGACGGGATTATGGCTCCATTTAAGCCTCCCCATATGATGATGTGATGTACCTCATATGATATAAATGACATTTATATGTCGATGCCCATATATCAATGGTCAAGGAGCATATATATAACTCTTATGAACCATATGGAATGCAAACATAAGGAGATGAATTTGGATCATCAAATCTGAAATGTTAATATCCACATCTAATACAGACGGAATATGATAAGTTTAATAAGAAAAGTTCAATCAAGATGGATCCAGAATGTGCATGTTCCAGATTTGAATAGACTTCGGGCTCATATGCATGTGAAAATTTCAGATTTAAGACCATTTGGATCAGATTACATGGTCATAGTTTAAGAGATAGAAGGTCTTATTGGAAGTCCGTTAAAATTTTAGATTATTCTGGATAGCTAAAATGCTTGGCCCTGATCCGAATGCCTTCAAGTCCTGAGAGTAATGAGAAGGTTGAGCACACTTCTAGTGATCTAAAATGTTCATTCTAGAGGATCAAGATGAGCATCCATGGAGGTGATATGATTAGATATGAAGAGCTACTTAATGAAAGCTAGTGGCTCAGTTGGCACGACCTTGCGCCTGGGGGCGCAAGGTCACGGCCTCGCTTCCTGGCGGCGTCAGTGCCAGGCACCCCATGGGGGGGTGTCCTGTGGGGTTCGAACAGGCGTTCGAACCTCCGTTGCCCACGGCGCTGTGGGCGCTTGTGGCCACTAGGCCAGTGAATCAAAAAAAAAAGAAAGCTAGTGGCTCAGTTTGAAATGTAAGGGATTAATCATGTTAAAAGGTGGCTACTTGTTTGATTGATGGGGCATGAGATGAGCATAATAGCATGAATAGTTAGATGACTAGTGAGAGATAGAATCTAATGATCAATTCAAGAGAGCTAAAAACAAATCTGCAGGGAGAAAATTTCAGTCAAAGAGAGAAACTTAACCGGGACTGGTCTGGAGAAATGCAGTAACATGTCAGTTCTGGATCTATTTCTAACGCCTAATGCCAAAATTAAAGATGGGGAGAATAATATAGTGAACAATAAACCTAATGAGTCCTAAGTCTAACATACCAAGACTTAGAACAAAATATGATGAACATGCTTACAATCTAACTTGATAAAATCAGATCTAAAAAATGTTCCCAAGTCTAATATATATATAAAGATTTAGAACATAATAAATAAAATAATAATAAAATGCTCCAATTTGTAATAAAAATCTGATTTTGCATTAAATCCAAAAATGTTAGGCTTTAAAAAAATGATTATAAGTGCATAATGTTAAAACTTATAAATAAAATCAATATAATTGAAATAATCATGAATCTCAATCCAATATCATAAAAATCAGATTTAAACATATTTCATTAAGTCTAGGATGTTAAGACTCATCTAAAACGAACATGAAGCTGTTGAACCAAAAAATTCTAAAACCCAAAAAAGGTCAAACACGTGCGCATGTTAATCAAAAAATATATACCAGTTTCGTTGAAACCAAATCTAGAAAGAAATAAATCCTGATTGGATAAACAGCACTTTCTTAGCACCGTCGACGTCATGAAACAACACCGACGTCGACGTCGAAATCAGGTCCGAACGGCCCCTTGTTCGCCATACATGAAAGGAACAAGGCTGAGGGCCTTTCACCTCCGTCGACATCGCGAAACAACGTTGACATTACAGCCGAAACCAGGTCCAAAAGAGTCAATGCGCAGAGGAAGGGTACATGGCATGTTCACGACCGTCGACGCCGCGAAACGACGTCGATGTCGCTGCCGAAATCGGATCTGAAAACGCTGATGCGTAAAAGAAGGACCGAGGCACATTCACCTCCGTCGACACCGCGAAACGACATCGACGTCGCAGCCGAAATTGGATCTGAAAATGCTGATGCGTAAAAGACGGACCGAGGCACATTCACCTCCGTCGACGCCGCGAAACGACGTCGACGTCGCTGCCAAAATCGGATCTGAAAAACGCTGATGTGTAAAAGACGGACCAACACACATTCACCTCCGTCGACGCCGCGAAACGGCGTCGACGTTGCAGCCAAAACCGGATCTGAAAACATTGATGCGTAAAAGATGGTCTGAGGCATGTTTATGTCCGTCGACATCGCAAAACGACACCAACGTCGCTGCCAAAACCAAATCCGAAAGTGCCTACGCGCAGAAAATGGTCCAAGGCATGCTTGCCTCCGTCGACTACGCGAAACGACGTCGATGTCGCTGCCAAAACCGAATCCAAAAATGCTGATGCGTAAAGGACAGTCCGAAACATGTTTATGTCCGTCGACGTCGCAAAACGACGTCGACGTCGACGTCGCTGTCGAAATAAAGAAAAAAATATATATATACCTATGTGCCAGAAGAAGTCGGTCGTTCCCCGTCGCCGTCGGATTCCAATCGGCGTAATCAACTTCTCCTTTTACCGCTGTCTCCACAAGGGAGAGCCGCTGGGGGAAGTCCTCGCCAATGGAGATGGAAAAAAAGGAGACGGAGGAAGCACTGCCGCCGCTGCGTCGTTGACCGGCACCTCCACTGTCCTACAATCGCACAAGAACACACCGCAGAAGTCCTCGCGAGCCGTTGCTGCCCTGCCGCCCAAGTCACCGAGAGGAAGAAGGTTCGCCATTAGCACCTTCGTGCGCAGTTCGGCCGCACGAGAGAGAAAGGTGCGCGGAGAGACGTCGGGGAGAGAGAAGAAGCGCGGTATCTCGGGTGTACTGTTCACCTGAGGTCAAATCCCGGTCAACACCTGCTCGGGTGAACAGTGAAGAAGAAAAAAAAAGAGGCGCGCCGCACGCACGACCGCGCGCCCTCCCCCGGTCAAACCGGGGAAGGGGATTTTGAAAAAACAAAAAAAAACAACCCGCGCGCGCCGCGCGAGCGCGCGGGGCACACAGCGGCCGTGGCTGCTGCGCGTGACCAAGTCAAAGCAAAGAAAAAAAATAATGTGCTACCACGGCCAGCGTGCGTGCGGGTGCAACCGCGCACAACCCTGGTCAAACAGGGGAAATTTTGGTCAAACAGACCATGGAAAAATCAAAAAAAAAAGAAAAAAATGGGGAGACTCGATCAACCAGTTCCCCTCCACGATCTCCACGTCCAGGAAGTGGCCCCACTCCTCGGATCCGGTCACCCCAAGGTGACTTTACCACCAGGTTTGACTTCCGGTCAAACAGAAGCATAAAAGAGGGAGAAAAGGAGGTTAAACTCACCCCCGAGTCCGGTCACCCCCCACTATTGCGAAAATGGGCTTAGTGGGGTGATTTTTTGTGACCAGAATACCCCTCCAAAATCTTCTATAAATACTCCCACATGGCCATACGTGGGAAGGGTTGGAGAGTGTTGGAAAGAGATTGTATTGGTGAGAAAAAGAGATTTTAGAGAGAGAAGTTCTGATTTTCAAAGTGAGTCACAATTTCTCCAAAAGGAAGGAAGGGTTTTGCCCAACTTCCAAAGAAAATTCCAACTGCCTCGAATCGGCTTTTGACCATTCGAGAAGGGAGTAAGGGTTTCGCACGATCTCCAAACTCCAATCGATCCCGATCCTATCTCGTTTCGCGAGAGGGATCGAGTAGCCCGCATTTAAAAAATGCGAACTCAAGCTACTCGGGATCAAATAGAAAACCCAAATCGGTAAAGCCGAAATGCCGGTCAAACCGAACAGAAATTCAAATAGAAAACCCAAATCGGTAAAGCCTAAATGCCGGTCAAACCGAACAGGAATTCAAATAGAAAACCCAAATCGGTAAAGCCGAAATGCCGGTCAAACCGAATGGGAATTCAAATAGAAAACTCAAATCGGTCAAACCGAAATGCTAATCGAACCGAACAGAAATTCTAAATGAAAACCCAAATCGGTCAAACCGAAATGCCGGTCAAACTGAACGAGAATTCTAAATGAAAATCCAAGTCGGTCAAACCAAAATGCCGGTCAAACCGAACGGGAATTCTAAATGAAAACCCAAGTCGGTCAAACCGAAATGCTGGTCAAACCGAACGGGAATTCTAAATGAAAACCCAAGTCGATAAAGCCGTAATGCCGGTCAAACCGAACACAAGTTATGACATGTATTGAGAAGAAAGGCTTGAATGCCCTCTTATTTGTTGTACTCCTATGTACTCAGATCGACATGAAATGAAATTCTAGTTCGATTGATATGTTATGTTACTCCAAAAGTGACATCAAATCCCCATGGACTCCAAAAGATGGAATAAACTAAATAAATCATTTAAATAATTTTCTAACTTAATCAAATAATTAAATTTGATCAAACCAAATCAAATAATTAAATTTGATTAAATCAAATCAAATAATTACTTATTTATTAACAAAAATGTCATCATAATCAAATTAAATTCGTGCCATAAAACCATACATAAAAAATGACCACAAATGGTTACAAAACATGTTAAGTTTGAATCCGACTTAATCATAGAAAATTAAATCAACCTAAATGGATAATGCCACTTAATTAAATAAGTATGCATAACAAAATTCAAATCAAATAAATAATCAAAACGTTAATAAAATGTTAACATAATCCAACCAAAATTATGTCATTAAATAATGCATAAAAAATGTCAACCAATGACTACAAAAATAAATTATGTTGGATTAAAATCAACCATGAAAAATTAAAGTGGTCAATATTATTAAGAACAAATCTAAATAATAATAAGAAATTCACTTAAATCAAGCAAAAATGCTAACAAACACAAAAAATGGAAATTAATTCCTACAAATAAATAAAAAAAAGATCAACTCAAAATTGTCTAAGTCAACAAATGACCAAAGACATAAACAAAACAAATCAAATCTTAAATCAAAAAAGAAAACTAATGAACCCAAACTTAAAAGTTTGAATTAAGTTCAACCAAATTTCATCTCATAAGGCCATGGAGATATGTCTTCCAGCTTTGTGTTTATGTGGATGAATGACTTCCGATCAATATGTTACTGTGACGGTCAATCAAGGGTATTCGAGTGTTCGCTCGATGTAATTAACACCGGAATATCGCAAGTCCGGTGGAGAGAGGTCAAAATTTATTTTCAAAGAACTCAGATAACCTCATAAATTAAATTGTGGTTCAGATCATCTAAGTGGTGGGTGATACCCATGTCGGCACTTAACAAATCTATGAAACCATCGGTGTTCCTATAAAATAATATCACATAAAATTAGCTAATACTCCTATGAATACCACATATTTTCATAGTAGTCAATGCTAGCCTAAAGCAAAAGAATTTTCTAAAAAAGGGAATTCCGATGAGGGAAAACTCGAGGTTCCAACAGAAGCTTATAATAAAAATTTGATCCGAATATGCTCGGATCCGAATTAACTCTAATAATTCAAAATACGTCTTAATAAATGACATTGGATTAAAAGAGTTAAACCCATTAAGAAACATAAACCTTAAATGCTGGAATCCTTAAAACACACCTTATAAAAACATAAATCAAATTCAAATTAAACTTAAAATACTAAGTTTGCATTCCATTAGTTTATGGGGTTATAGCTCCCATGTGATTGTGTTCTGTGGATGAATGTTTCCTTTTATACGAGTTGCTATGACAATTAATCAAGGGTGTTCGAAAATCTCGATGTAATTAACGTCGAAAATTCACACATTCCAACATATATATTTTATATGTATACCACATGTTTGGCTAATATTTTCTATGAAATATCATATAATTTCATAGTAGACAAAAATAAGATAATGAAAGTTCATTTCTCAAATAAATAGAAGTCAAATGAATTTTCAAACCATACCGCTCCTCACCTATATTTTTATATTATTATTATATTTTTCGATTTCGAGATTTCACACAAATTTAAACTAAGTTCAACTCAAACAAAAACTCAAACAAACTTCAACCCCATTAAGTGTTTGCATTCCATCAAGTTCATTGGGCTATTGTTTTCTCCTACGTGCGTATGTGTGAATGTTTATTTTTATGGATGCATGTTCTTCTGTTCTCATGGATTGCTATGACAGATAATCAAGGGGATTCAATCATTCTCGATATAATTAACGTCGGATCTTTGCACCATCCGACGAAGAGAGGTCAAAATCAATTTTCAAAGAACTTAACAACCTCAACTTATAGTTTTATATATATCATAGACCCTAGTTAGTATTTTTATGGGATATCACTTATTTTTCTAAGAAGTCAACACTAAGGTCTAAATCAAACAAATCCAAACAGGAAAATAAATTTCCAAAATATTAAATTGTTAAATTTTGAGGTTACATCAGAAGTCTTGCTGAGATTTGGTGCAAATTAAATGGCAAGAGATGGGTACTGGACTAGGTAAATGCTGATATAATTGAAGGAGACAATATCCTCCTTATTTCGGCACCAATAGATGAGCACATAGGGCCTACAATGATGGAATTCCCATACCCCGGATCAGATGGCAATATCTACGCATATTCTGAACACAGACAAGGAAAAGAGAATGAAAGAAATAAAAAACACATACCTGATTGCCCTATGGCTATCTGGAACTGTGAAGCAATGAATCTTCTTCAATCTAACACCGGCAAATGGCTGATCAGATGCCAGAGACAGCAAAATTGAAACTCGATAATCCTGTCTACAAAGGGTGTTGCCTCGGCAGAGGGAGATAAGAAGAGAAAGAATCAGCTGCAAGAGTCTTCTTGTGTCGGAATTGTCAAATGACAGTGTTAACTAGGTTAATGGCCCACATGGATCTGATTTGGAGTCAAAGAGAGGTCGCATCCCAGTCAAACCAAATGTGAGGACTGCCGTCATATCCAATCCTAATTGGACTAGGATTGGATTCATTTAAATAAAAAAGATGATGGAAGAAGCTAATTGGCATTAGATCTTGGCACCAGATCTTATAAAGAACATGTTTAAATGAGTTAATGGTGGATCCAGTTAAGAGATGGATCCTTAATGGGATCCGGAACCTACTTAAATCCAATATGAGGACCGTGGCCTCTCCTAGTCCTAAAAGAATTAGGACTTAGTACAATTTTAAATAAATGGATAAACCAAAGGCAATTAAATGGATATAAGCCCATGACAGGCATTCTTAATAGACCTGATTTGATTAAGCATAAGGCCCAATAGCACATATTTCAAAATTTATATAAATGGGCATGAACTAAAGTTCTTAATGGGCCTGGTTTGATGTAAAGTGTGTTGAGAATCAATATGGAGTTAAGCCCAAGCCCAATTATAAAAACTCTTCTATTATATAATGACTAGACTAGAGGTCAATGAAAAGATTGAGTTCAATGGGAATTCAAGGGCCAGTCCCAGACCATTATGTTGGCAAAAATGATCATGACTCAGTAAAACTTAAAATGGGCAAGCCCATTATCAGATTTCACTCAAGACATTGATCTCAATGGATCAAGAGGATAGCAGAAGCCTCAAAGGTGAAGACAAGAAAACTAGTTTATTCCTACACCAAGCCTACAAAAAGATAGGCCCATTTTTGATGAATTGAGCAATTGATTGAATGTTTTATCCTAAAAGAATTAGGATCATGGACATATATGATGATGAAGACCGTGATTGATAAATGGATCAACTTGAATGAGAGTGGGAACCAAATTAATTCCGGTTCCTACTCAATTCAGATGCTTATGCAATCAAGTCCTAATCTAAATAAGACTACAACTAAAAGGCCGATCCTAATGAAGTTGGAGCCATTATTTTATTGCAAGGATGCATGAGATCTCATGATATGACCTAGTATCAAAGCAAAATAGGGGCTTAATTTGATCAAGAATAGAAGTCCATTGTGCAAGCTTGAATGTCATATAAGATGGGCCTTATGTTGACATACAATCAGGCCCATAATTGGATCTGAATTGTGGCTCATTCAATGCTCATTAGAGCAACAATTTAATGATCATAAATGGTAGGATCTGAATAACTGATGGCTGATAGATGTCCTAGATTATCCTCCAAGATAATGCTCAGCTAGGTCAAGATGAGCAGCGGCTGGAGCTCCAAAATGACGGAATATTATCTTCACTTGGCAACCATCGCATGTGTAGATATCAGGCCTCGAAGACCACCTGGTAGCCTAGAAGTCTCCTCCATAACCACATGCAGTTTCAAGTCAACTGCATCCCTTCGAATGCCCCTACAAACAGAAAGAGGAGGAGGCGGTTCTGGCACCTGTCTCCCAGGACCCAAGGCATGACTGCGTCCTTGGTGAGTCCTACTCCAATGAGGACTGTCCACATAGGCAAGCTCAACCGAAGTTCAAATGGGCTGCGGTATGTGCTGGGAAATAGGAAGCCTGCTGACCCTGACTGGGTCTTCCTCCCACGATCTCCACTATGGGTTGGATGAGAGAAAGATCAAGAGCAGTTCCCATCTGAGCTGACTCTCCTACCAAGCTTTCGATATAAATAGTACATCAAAGACTGTTCAGGGTTCCAGTGATCAGAAAGAGAAGACTTTGCTAGCTCCTGAGTTCGGTGACATAAAAAGAGGAAGTGCTGCAGTTCTGGTGATTCAAGGGAGGTTACTACATGTCTGATCACAGAAATTGCTGCTGCCATCACCTGTGCAAGGAGAAGAAGCCGAAGAAAGGATAAGGTGAGTTACCTGTTAGTAGGATCACCCTCTCAGCCATTCAACTCCTTCTCATGTACACCTATGGCCTAATTCTATGAAGATAGGCTACTGCTACCCCACTCCTTGCCTTGTTAACATAGTAGCCCATGCACACGTAACCTCTCTTCCCCATCTAAATGTCCATAGCCAGATGGTTTAAACTCCACCTATAAAGCCCATGTTCGGCATATCATCCATGGACATATGATAGCCTATGCACAGCCCATGCTCAGCCCCTTGTATACACTTCTTGAGCCATATAAATCAGGCCATATCCGACCCTCAAATGTCCAATATCTTGAGCCAAAGAGGTGACATGATGGTCTTGGTATCATGCCCATATGGAAATTCTCTCATGGCCTGTGTTTTTGGTAAGCTTATTTTGAACCACATACATGTCCTAAGACTATGGCATATGATCCTTTTAAGCTGAACCTCTTCTAAACCATATAAATGTCCCATGATTAACCCCAATCCTTTCCCAATGGTAGACCATATTCTAGGCCATGTTCCTGCTCATATACATCCCATATATCAATATAGAATAAGCACCATCTAAGCCCCATATGGGTTTGACATCTACCCCAGTCAAGCCCGGGTGCCATAACTATGGCCAAACCTTGCAATCAACTCTAAGTCTACTTATTGCTTGCTCTATATTGGCCTATAGATAAACATGATCGAATCAAACAAATCCTTACATAAGTCCATCTGTTTGGACAATAAATTATCCTCCTGTGCATGAAAACAGGAAGATGTTACACCTCCCAAGCCAACATATGTTGGCCTTGGTCAAGGATTTCTAAATTAGAATCAATCACCAAATCGGTGGGGAGCGATATGATTCGAATCGGATCAAATCGGTCTGATTCTCAAGAAGAGTAATGGATCCAGCATTGAGATTTTTAAAAATATGTATGAAAAATTCCAATTCCGATTCCGATTTGGATCAATTAAGCACCCATTTGTAATAATGTAAACATATTAATATATTTTGCTATCACTTATATTATCACATATATATAATATTCTTAATTATAAATATATGTTATATTTTAACTCTCTTCTCTGTCTCTTACACACATCAAGTTTATCAAGATTAATTATTTCTCAAAATAAATATATACATATGCATACACAATTACATAAATAAAATCACATTTAAATATATGAACACATAAACATATCGATTCAATTATACCATACAAATGTAATTATATTAATGAATATATATTTGCATGTATGCATTAATATATAATACTAACATCTAATTATATATATGTGATTGTTTATATGTATATACATGTATATATAAACATCCAATGTTACCGTCTTGACCGCTTAGGTGACACCTAAGTGGCCGCCTTGTCACCTAAGTGGAATTGACACCCTTCAATGCTTTAAACGCCTTGTCACATTGACAACTATGTTTTGGATCCATCAAATTCAAGTCCAAAATGCTTAATTAAAATGTCAAAACATGAATACCAAGATGAACCACAATTAAAAAATACTTAAGGTTGAAACCTAAAATACCCTAAAATTCTAATATAATGAAAGCCATATTCACCTTGAGATAATATGAAAATCTGATCCAAAATATGTCTATATTAGACCTCAGATCCCATAACCTCTAGAATTCAAAAACAAAGAGTCTTGCCTTAAGATTTTGGATGAATGAAAAGTGTAAAATCCATGGCCAAATATGCCTGAATCTCAATTCATGACTTTAAATGGAACCAAATAAAAATTAAATAAAACTTAAATTGAAACCAAACTTAACATACTAAGTTTGCATTCCATTAAGTTTATGAGATTATATCTCCCATGCGTTGATTTTGAGTATGTATGTTTCCAAATTATGAATTGTTGTGACAACTAATCAAGAGTGTTTAGGAATTCTTGATGTAATTAACATCGGTACTTTGCAAGTCCGATGGAGAGAAGTCCAAAGAAATATTTAATGGACCAAAAAACCTCAACACGTATATTTTTGTACCATATATTAGCAAATACTCCTATGAGATCACTTATTTTCATAGTAGTTAATGCTAGATAAAGATAATCAAAATTCCTTTTTCCAAAATGAAAATCAAGATGAATTTTTTTATCTTAAATATTTGAGGTTTCACACCAATGCACACAAATTCTTCAATAAGCTCTCTGGAAACAAGTTTATTGACTATTTCTCCATGAAAAAATTCTGAAGCCCTTGGCAAATTAAGGTGCACATGAAAAGATAAGTGCTGAACAGGCAAAAAATTTGGTAAGTTGAGTAGGATCAATCCTTTTAACAAGGAAACAAACTTATGAAAGAATGAAATTTCTCTGCATCATTTAGCTGCTACAAAACCAGCTCTTGGACTAAATTGGCTGATTCCAAATACTCCACACAGAGATCAAGAATTCCAGATGAAACTGGATGGCAACAAAAATCAGCCAGTCAAACCAAGGTTCAACAATCATGCAGTTGTGTCTTTGTTTCTTTTGACAAGTTGGCTCCTTCTGTGAATTATGGAGAGATCAAGCTATTCCTTTTATCACTCAGTGACTGGGCTAACAGATCAGCTTTCTTGGCATGTCCATATGTGAGGAAGTGTGATCCCTCATGTTTCTCAATATCTAGCAGAACTTAGTTCTTAAGTGATATAAAAGGAGCTCTTCTTGATCTAGGAAGCCCATGAGATGCCTGTCATGGACTACAATAAGCCATCGATCCTATATGCAACCTTAAGGCTATCTGAACAGATAGAAACCAACACATTCTCTCGTGAAGAAAAATCATCTAACAGTATTATTTACTTTTTATGAGACGAAGTCAGAGAAACTAGCTTCTTTCTGTGCTTCATCCACAGTAGCCATCCTTATTGGTTTTTTGAAGAATGACTGAGGTTACACCCACTCAATGTATGCTTATACTTTCTCTGTTGAGGATATAAAAACTCTTCAAATTTTCTTCCGTCTAGCGATTACAGTGTGTGTTAATAATGTTATTATATAGTTCCAGAAAGGATCCTTTTTCTGTTGTATCCCCTTGTTTAGTGCAGTAGATGTTCACTTTCTGATTGAAAATTTAGCAATCCTGGCATAGGCAAGTCATTAAGGCAAAAACCAGGAGAGCACTTATTTTAAGTTGGTTCCTAATGGGGTTATTCCAGGACTGGTGACTCCTACCCACCTAAGAACTAGGAATCGACCTTGAACTGTTGATTTAGCAATTTGATCCTTGTTCACCTAGAAAGGAGGTGGTAAGCACAGAGGTTCACGTACTCAGTTGATTAACTAACAATCAATCTATGCAGTTAATTCTAAAAGTTCTTTGACTAGAACAAGCTACATAATCCACTGGGTATTGAAGCTATAGTAATTTATTCATTTTCTCCAAATCTCAATTCTCAAGTACACGGGCCTCTACCTGGTTATTTCCCTCTTTCCACACAAATATGAGCACCCATATTGGAATTAGATACTCCCATATGGATTTGGGATTTTACTTGTTGAAGGGAAAAGATGCTAGCACTAACTAATGATCTCCAGTTGCAAACCTGATATGATGATACATCTCAACTAATTTGTTAGTCAAGCACCAAAGAATAGGCTAAATGGTGAGATTGACAATAGTTCCCTAATCAGTAATCACATATACAAGAGCATTTTCAACCGTCATAATCACTAACAAACTCTGCTAGAAAAATTTAGAATATCTTTTCATAACCAAAAGCATGATTATTTTTGCACAATATAACATACACCAAGTTGCATGTTCTTCGCCATTGATGTAACTAGGAAAGGGTAAATGCCAATACAACTCTTGTTTCTCGTTTCTCATGAATAGAACTCATGTCAGAATCACCATACAGATTGTCTATATGGCACAAGGGTAGCTGGAAGAATGCAAAATCATCTAGTAAAAATAAGAACACAAGATTTTCTGCCTATTTTCATTTCATACCGATAAGGAAATCCAGCAAGAAAAGTACTTCCTCTACAAAAGCACATTATCTCAGTAGATACTTACTTACTTGATAATTTCTCTATACGCACACGAATAACAAAGTTCGCATAAGTTTTGAAAGCATATAACTGCAGATCACCATCAAACGTCTTTGCAACATCTTCAGCAATAGCCAGTGCTTCTTTATCCCACCATGTACCAGCAAGAGATATTCCACCTCCTGCAGCTCCATCTCCAAGCTTGGAAGATTTCAACAAGTTAATTATGGCAATATATACATTTTTAGAAAAGTGTATAGACTTACAGCGGATTCTGAATCATCCACTTCAAAATCCTCCTCAAGATCTATATCTTCCTCACCCAGAATTTCTGTTGCATGGAAGAACGAGATCATGTAAGAACTATGGATGAGAAATGAACACTGCTCAAATGTAAGTCAACGTGGTTTTACAATGATAACCATAGAAGTAAAGAAAGAATGTTTAAGGTAAATATCAAATCGTGATCTTTAAACTGGAAAAAGAAAAAAGAGAAACTACTCTGTAATTACCATTTCAAAGGATTTGTTATCCTTTGTATGGCTTTCATTATAAAATAAGGATAACATTTTTGACATAATATAAGGGGAAACCACATAAGGATATATTGACTCTTGGAGAAACCCGTTGGAAAAGGAAAATGTAAAAGAGAGCCACAAAAGTCGAGGAGGAACCTTTACACCACAAGGATTTAAATCCAGACACATTAGAGAAAAACATGAGAATCATTTTATACCGAAATAACTATGATAAGATTATTAAACAATCAACTTTTTAGTTCTTCGTAACCTTGAAGATGTTTGCTATTTACAGCTTATACTTCCTAGATCATTGAATATTCAGAAATTCAGACATGAAGGATGCAATGACTACAAGGGATTCAAACTGAATACTCTTTGATCATGACACACAATGCCCGAGTGTTAAGTTTGAATTTCACAAAAATCTACAGTGCTCTATATTCCAAGGAGGATAAGTAATGTGGCACACAGCCCGTGCCATACCATAGAAGATGCTGAACAATTCTATGATAAGCTTACTCCTAATACGCAGCCTGGGATCCCAAGTCTCTCCCCTAGGTTTTGAGGTTAGAATGCTAAACAGCAGTATGCTAAGCAAAGACATACAGTATTCCTAGATGCTAGTGCCATATTTCAGCAGAATCTGAAACCTATTTCCCATGCCCTAGGTGACCAGGCTGGTCCACATCTTGATGATGGTCTTCAGCAAGGATATTTGGGTAGGTGACAACAAATAACTTAGGGACATCAAGAGGAGGAAGAATTAGAAGATAAACAAAGATGTTTGCACCTCCAGTCATAACTGAAAATAACTCACAGCTATTGATTGGTGGGACCACTACACATGAAGCAAAGAAAAAATAAAAGCTCTAGTCTTCTGTCTAGCCACCATAGGTAGCTACAGTCTTAGTTCCTAGAATGCTTTGTTTTGCCTTTCCCATAGGCTCCCTGAGTCATTTCCAGCATATACGTTATTTACCACTCTTTCAAAAGGTTTCAAACAAACAACCGTCACACTCTTCCCAAAGCAGAAATTCTGCAGTGATGGATTTCATACCGTCAAAACGGTCCTTTATGTATCATACTGAGACGCAGAGAAGTGGCCAAACGTCTCCAAAGGAACCCACTACTAATGTGTAAGCATCTTTCATAGGCTCATAAGGTCCCATTTCATGAAAAATAAAGTCACGAACTGCTTATTTCTACGATCAAACTTTAGAAGAGGCTAAAAGGTGATCTTTGACAGATGACATGCAAATAGAAAGTTTGTCAGAACAGAGAGAAAAGGGCCATTCGTCGATTCATCATGGGCACTAAGATCCGCTAGGTTATCACACAAGCACCTATGGACTAGTGAACTATCCCCCAGTACGATGACGTAAACACTCAAACTTCGTTGTCCATGTGACATATGAAACTAATGCTCAGAACTTATCGGTGTACTGGGCAGACAAAATCAATGGGGTCCATGCCCATCAATCAACCAAAAGGAACAACACACGAATGCGCTACGCGAACAAAAGGCGTACGTCATAAGCGCATTAATGGCAAAACGGAAAAGAGCAGTCGCCCTTATTCACATTCAGGACCGAGCCGCTAGATCACGAAAGCCATATCAAGTAGACGGAAATCCAAATTTGAAAACCAAGGTTGAAATCCCGTCTCGGCACGACAACATGCTCCAGTTAATCAAGCAAAACATATCATCACCCTGAAAAGCTTACCATCTCCGAATTCGTCCATAAAAGGCGCATCCTCCCCCTCCTCCTCCGTGAGTACTTCTTCGACTTCCTCCACCTCTCTCGCAGCAGACTCCTCAATGACGGCTTCGAAGGAGGAGCTCTTCTTCTTCTTCTTGGCACGGCACACGTGGAAGGATACCCTTGGAGGTCGGAGACGTAGGGAGGGCCAAGCAAGGAAAGAGATTTGCCGCGCGATCAAGACGAGAGAAGAGAAATTTCTGGTGCTGACGGAGGAGGAGGAGGAGGAGGAGGAGGAGCAACCTAGAGGCCTCGCGGCCATCGCACCTCCGCAAAGCTTCTCCATCTTTCTCCCTTCTTCGAGGCGGCAGGAAACCGTACTTCAGATAACATTGCAGGAAAATCACACTACAGCAGGAAGCCACACGTACCGGGCCGGATCTCAGGATCTAATACCGGCCCGGATCTGGCCCAGACTTCGCAGCCCGTTAATGAAAATTTGATTAACCAAAAATAAAATTACCTTATAAGAAAAACATAAGAAAAACATAAACCTCAAACCATGTGCTAAAGTTATGTGTTGCTGCGAAAATTAGGGTGTGTTTGGCTGGGATTAGCGAAGGAATTTAAATTACTATAATATAGATATACCCTATTTTCTTTTCACATTTAGATTCTAATGATTAAGCTCAGATTTTTTTTGAGAGATAGAGACCCTTATATATATGTTATCTTTTCTCTCAAAAACTATTAATAGAAAAATTATAAGGACTGTCAGTTATTACTAAATCTAGATTTTCAAAAAAAAATAGAGAGAGAGAGAGATAAAGATTATTCTATAATTTATTCTCCCCGTAATCCCAACCAAACTCACTCTTAGTTAAGCTCAGTACTTTTTAACGTACAATTTGATTACTGTCCTTGATAAAAAAAACAAATCAAAATCTCGTCTCCGTATTTTCCCAAGTGACAAGGTGATATCGATCCGTATTAGTAGATCACATACAAGTGGAAGAATATTTATATTTTTCAGGATCAATAAACAAAACTTACATGCCAGAGACAGTGTTAATTATGAAATAAAATAATCTTAGTCTCTGTGGGATGGTAGCATCAACAGATTGAAAATCCATATTTATCCACATAACAAGATTTTTTTTTCTAAACCTCATTAAAATATAAAACAAGTTGGCAGCTATTTTTTTTTATCCCAAGATAACCACGGATTGATCTGAGTAGATATATTCTTGTAAATCATACCTTTGTAACAAGAAAATCAATTATTTACTGAATAAACAAAAGATAATACATTTGATTCAATATCGATGATAATCACGTATCTATTATATTGATAATTAGAGAAAATATGATAAAAAATTCAAGACAAACTCTTTGTCAAATCTGATAGGAGAGAGTTATGTGTGCGGTAAACATACAAGATATGTTACTGTGTTTAATAGTGTGGCACGTATAACATCAGAGACGTGTTAGTTTTTCTGTAATTACATCGCACGTGTGAATATTTAAAATAATACATTATCGACCATGCCTCATTAAATTTTAAAAAATATATCATTTCTTGTCAAATAGATCAAACAGTTAAAGTTTATCATTTTAAAACTTATTCTTACGAAGAATATTATATAATTTTATAAAATAAAACCACACAAAAACACACTTCGGCTCCACCACCACCATGTGACTAATTTGAGTCTGGATTGCCTCATTTCCTCGCGAAGAGAGCAATCTCAATCCCCCAATCAGAAAGGGCCACAAGCTGCAGCCAATTTAAGTGGCAGTTCAAAAATGATGCAATGAACCGTCGCCAAAAAGAGATGAATCGTTATTATCAGCAACAAGTTGCACCAAGTTCATTAACGGGATAGTAAAACGTCGACAATGGTTTAACAACGATTCACTAGCTAACATTTAGTCTTCCAGAGGTAAAAAAAATGGTTGAATCGTTGTTGACCTCTTGCTGAATCATTATTGAACTCGGTGTAATTAATTCATGATTGATAGTGACGGTTCAGTCCTTCTCGGTAACATTTCGTTGAGTTGTTACCGAATCACACCACTTAAATGATATGAGAATCGTGGCCGCTCTTGATTGTACAGGCTGAGGTTATTCTGTTCGACCGAGAATCGACATGATTCGAACTAGATCAATTCTTTGTTGTTTTACATACGTATATTCATTTTTTGTGCAGATCACCTCGCAAGGGTGCTTAAAATTACACGGTCTCAAGTATCTCACGTAAAACTCTCAGTTAGAATTGAAAGATCGTAAAATCAATAATTAAATCATATATTAAACGAGAGTTTGACGTGGTGAAAGATGTGACACTGTAGTCTCGAGTACCTCCATCTGTACTCATTTTTTCCCCCAATCTTTTTCTCTCGTTCTTGGTGGCGCCAAACCACACGCATGCGCGCGTACGCATGCCCGCGGGAAGATTCAGGCACCAAGAAAACCAAGTTTAGAAAGATCCAGCTTTTGGCACGGCCGCTCGTCGCCCAGACGCGAAGGGGGAAACCCTAGCTAGCTCGTGTTGTCTTGTCCGATGGGTGGGTGCCCTGGCAAGGACGGCGCGCAGCGCAGACGGAATCCCCCCGCTCCCTCTCTTTTCTCGGCCAGCTGGTGTGGTGGGCGCCGGGAGGAGGTCCGACCGTCGCCGATCGACGCGGTCGAGCCACATCCGACCGGCGACAGGATCGGTCCTCTCGCCACGTACGTACGTCCCGTCCTTCCGGTCCAGGTCCACCGCGCGATTCGGACACAGCCACGCACGTACGTACGTACGCTCGAGACAGATGAATCGGAGGACGGGGAGGAGAGCGCGCGGTCACGGAATGTCTGTCAGGGTTCACGAGGCCATGCACGTGGGGATACAACACATATATATAGCTCGAGCTCTGCGGCCGGCCGGCCGGCCTCGGAAATGACTCCTCCGGGTCCTTTTATATAAATATATATATGCGTGTATTAATGTTCTATCCCTCTTTCTTATTTATTTGAAAAGAAAATGATCTTGACACAAGTCAGATCCAAGGTCGACTGCGAGGAAGAGCAGTGTGATTCGTTGCATGATTGGCCGAGTGAATAGATATATCCACGGCTTTTAATGGTGATGTGTGTTCTTGTGTATAGCTGTACGTGTGGGACGTCTGAGAGTGCTTCACAGTGATGTGATGAAAGAGAGCGGCACGGCAAGCTGTGAACGCTGACCAGCCAGCAGCAGCTCGAGAGAATAAGACTAGATAAATACTAGTACATACACCGACTACTGATTAATATATTGTGTGATTTAAATGAGTAAATTAATTTGAAGAAGAAGAAGACGATGATTTGAGCTATTAATGACTCGTGAGATGTTTGGTTGTACGATAAATTGAGTTTTTATAGCAACTTTATGTCTTTTAGCAAAATTCGTCAGAAGAATTGTTTGATAATCATTACAATTTTATGTTTTGAAAGAGATTTCTTTATAAGATAAAAAAGAAGATTCCACCTCTTTTTAATGTTGCAATATCTCATCTTGTTTGATCATATATGACACACACTCTTTTTTGTTGTTTTATCTCTCCCAAAGACGACAATTCTATATCATTAGTTAGCACACATTTTATTATAATATAACCAGTCATCATGAAAATGTATAAAATTTTATTGTGTAGCCAAACACCTCATAAGTAGACGCTCCTTGTTAATCAAGCTTGATAAGGGTGTCGTGCATCATCAACTCTTTTAAACATTTATTTTTAAAAAATTAGAAAAACTCTACTTTTAAAGTGTTGGTTAACCACATTAACTGTGAGTTAATGTCATAAAATTTATGTTTTAAGAATCAAGCTCGAACGGGTATTAGTTTGGGTTTGGTTAATGATCTCAGATCATGTTCAAACTCGATATTGGATTGAGCTCCTGATTGAGTTGAATCTCGAACTTCGCTCCACGGAATAAAAGAGTAGCTTGAAGAGTCAAGCTCCGAGTTAATGAATTTATGGTTGATGTAGCTCAGACTAGAAGTAAAACTTACTGTGGTTGAGTATCAAGCCAAACTAAATCTCAAACACAATATATAAATAAATCAGGTGAACTAAAGAAGCATGGTGTACTTGACTCACCTTGACATGTTTGCATCTCTAACATTGTCTTTATTTGAACTGGTGTAGCATAATATTTATAAGTCAGTTCAACTCCTCTTGCATCCCTAGCATGCACTCTCTCTCTCTCTCATTCCAGCTTCCAGAAGGAAACCGGATACATATATAAGTTACTCACATCATCATCATCATAACAATGAACAACAATTCTTCTAGTCGACAGCTTAATTTTCTAGGGTTGGTCCTCAGCTGGCCCAAAACATCAGTTAGCTCTCATTGATCAACATATGCTGCTTCCCCTTAAATTAGACGCAGTAACAAGGGATCAAATATATATATGTATGACAAGGGATCAAATATATCTTTTTTTTTGTACCCACTACTCCCTTCTGAAATATATATATATATATACATCCATGTGGATGTGGAGGAATAAATAAAACCTCTGTACTTGGCTTCTGTGCTGCGGCAGAATAATGGCCCTCCTACCAGGACAAGTTGAAGCTGGGGGCGTGCCCAAGACTGCTTCTGATTGATCGCCCCCCCACATTTCATGCCCACATACCGATGCAATCGGCGCTCAATTCCCAATGTCCCGCTGACACTTTATTCTTATATCTTTTTGGAACAAGGTTGCATTTTTTTTAATAGAGTCGGCGAATTGATCTGATAGCTAGCTAGCCCGGACCCCTCCTTATCTCTTCCCCCCCCCCCCCCCCCTCTTTCTGTTTTTTTTTCTTCTTTTCCTGATCTTCAGAGCTCTCCACCTTCCTCGCGCTTTCCCTCTTTCTCCCGGCCAGTAATCTTCTTACAGCTCCTCGATCAGAAAAAAATGCCAATTACCGAGATTGAATATGCAAGGTTGTCGTCAAATCACAGGGTATGTATATATATATATATGCAATCAAATTAATCACACTCCCACAGTCGTACATAATAGAAGAAGAAGATGATCTGGTTGCTTGCCGGATATAAATTTAACCAAGGTTATCCCATACCATATTGACATGTACACGTACACACAAATGCAGTGATGGTGTCAATATATCGATCACGATTCAGTTCGAATTAATTGGGTCTACACGGTAAAGTAATTAATCAAAAAGCAGAGATCACAACAACATTGATGAGCGGCACACATGTTGGAATATATATGCACATCAGCAAAAACGGCACAAGGGTCATCTCCGATCATCATCTCTAGCTTTTAGCCAGATGTTCCAATAGCTCTTACGTCGTTAAAGATGAAGAACGGCCCAGTATGATGGACATACATATATTATGTGATCATGATGATGTTATCCCCGTCTACCCTCTTCCTCCCCCTTCCTGCGAACCCTTTTTGGTCTCTGGTTCAAGGGCTTTCTGTGCACTTATGAGACTGAGTATCCTCGATCTAGGGTAGGTACGTACATCCATGATATTGCTAATTAGTTTCAGTTACTCATATATATATATATATATGTTGGAGTCTTCAACCTCGACTTTATGCATTTTGAAGTTCGTAAGATGGTGTATGACCAGAACACAACACACTGATCTTCTCATAAGTTCTTGATTACCCTAGCTAAGGGATCTAATTTCTACCGCCCATGTATGCATATGGTTGCATTATCCATGTGTCATTTCTTCCGGGGAGAGCGGCCGACCTTGGCAACGTACAAGCTAGCTTCCAACATGGTTTTCATACAAAGCAATTAATTAAATTAGCCAACAATACACACACATACATATATATATATATAAATAGCATGCATGGTCTACTACACACATAACAGATTCGAAGGAAATATTAAAGGGGACGCAGCTCAAGGTAACGGCTGCAATGATGCCAAGGGCCTCCTTTGTCAACCCAATATCGTAACAACCACCACCACCTCCTCCACCAGAATCGGTCCTGATCCGGCGATCCCTCTCTTCTCTCTCTTTCTTACATATGCAGCAGTTCGATCGATCTTCTTCCCCCTCCCCAGCTAGCTAGCTAACTTCCTGATCTCTGATCTATCATCTATCTAATTCATCATATTGACGGGGTTTCTGGTTATAATCACCATGGTTATAGTCATCGAGAGAGGAACCAGAAGTGTGCTGTCGACCTGCAGGGGTTACCTTAGAGGAATCAGTGCATGTTACCGCAGCGGCCGTCTTTCTTGAAGGTAAACCCTAGGGCGGCGCCGATGATGCCCGCGGTGGAGGGGGAGGGGGCGGCAGCGGGTGCCCGCAGGGCTTCTGCGGCCACCGTGGGCCAGTCGGCGGAGGCCGCCGCCGGGTGCCCGCCCCCGGCGGCCGCCGGGGGCGGGGAGCTGATCTGGTCGGACTGCAGGATTTGCACCTGGCGCTTGAGGTACTTCACGTAGCGGACGGCCTCATCGAGCATGGAGGCGGTGTCCAGCTTGGTGCCGCCGGGCACCAGCCGCTGGAGGATGCGGATCCGCTCACTTATCCGCTCCCGGCGGTGGCGCGCCGCCGTGCTCTGGGGGTCGTCGCTGATGCGGACGTTCCGCCTCCGGGGCTTCTTGATGGTGGCGGGGTCGATGTCCACCGGCTGCATGGACGCTATCCTGTACATCATCTCCTTCATGGGCCCTAGCTTCTCCTCCTCCTCCTCCGCCTCCTCCTCTTCCCCGTCCCCTCCTCCTCCGCCACGGCCATCCTTCTTCCCCGCATGGACGAAGAAGCCCGACGAGGAAGGAAGCTGCCGGGCATGAACATGGTACCGTGGACGCGCGGGGACCAGATCAAGCGGGAACTGATCCAGCAGCAGCTGGTTCCCCATGTTCATGTCGAGATCCCAGGAGCCGCCGCCGCTCGCGCCGCCGCCGTTCGTGACATCCATGGAGACAAGCTGCAGAGGCGGCGCTGCGCGGTCCAAGGAGAGTGGCGGCTGAGGGGATGCGGCGAAGGGCGTACTCTCAGGGACGCGCTACGCTAACCCTTAATAAACTGCTCGCGCACAGAAAGAGAGAGAGAGAGATAGAGGGTCTCCGAAATAGGGCCTTTCCTCCTCCTCCGCCCCCTTCTTCACCATTACCCTAGATTTGACTTTTACGGTCGTCGTCGTCGTCTTCTTCTCCGTCTCCACTATTAATTTAGGGCACACGTGGTTACCACGGAGCAGTTAACCTAGGCTGCTTTTGATTACGCTGGCCGGAGATTTGATGCACGCCGGATCATGTCAGACCTCCGAATTTTTTCTACTGTTTTAATTAATCCGCCGAGTATTATTTTAATACACCTCTCTTAGATAATCTTAAAACACCCCCTTAAATGAAATCAAATTATGCGTACCTCCCAAGTGGCTGACCGAATTTGGCCGGAAAAACCAAGGGAAAAGGGTCGATTAATTGGAGGGCTGACGGCTGAATCCCCTAGCTCGATCGATCTCTGCTGGGTTTACTGAATTGGGCATGGGGGGTTTGGAGTATTTTATGAGACTGACCAAAACATATATATGTATGTATATATATGAGATCAGGAGAGGGGATGGAACTATGTAAGACAGAGATCGCCATCAAAGGGTACAGCTGTTCTCCTCGTGAGCAGCTGCAGGCTTTTTACATATCCCTAGAGTAAAGCATATCCCCCTCCCCCTCCCTCTCTATCTATCTCTGTCTATCTATTCGGTTGAGAACTCCTTTTGTTTCAGGTGAGATTAAGGGGCGTTTTGATTCGACTGAAAATAAAGTCTCTAAAATCTTAATTCTATTTTTCATGATACATAAAATCTCAGTTATATATTCACTTTCACAACATAAAAAAAAATATCTACAACGCACTTAAAATCCAGTGATTAAAGGGAGGAGTTTATCACTATCATATTTAAACATTTCATCAAGGATCTCGGGGTGTCCGGTCTTTGATCTATCTAGAGGGGTCGGATCACATCAATTAGGTCAAAACAGCTGACGGCCCCTAAGCTGGGGAAAGCAACAAAGATTTTCGTTTATAAGCGGAAGGGGTGACGGCAGACATTAACTTCCAAGGGTCTTGGTGCTGTGGTCGTCGACCAATTGGGAGGGTTTCCTTCCAAGCAAGAAGACGGCATCCCCTGATCTTCCACCATGCCATGTGGGTACTGTTGATCTTCTCCCATTGATGTCTTTCCATTTCCAGTGCTCGGGCGCTCAGATCTCTCTCTCTCTCTCTCTCTCTCGTGCACATAGGTCGTATGTATATGCATTTATATTTAAAGACACCATCCGGCTGGTCTAGGAGAAGATCTCTAGGCATAGGCATATAGCTGATGACAAAAAAGATTGGAAGCCATGTATATATATATATATGATCAAAAAATTAAAGGTGGGGACCACCGGTTAAGAAAAAAAGGGTATCATCTCATCTTTGCACTGGAAGAAAATCTCTCTAAAAATATAAATTTATAATGGTCATAAAACACATCTTTTAACAAAAGTCTGATTACAAAACGTAAATGGAGACAAAACTCAATTTATCATGCAACCAAATACCCCCCCCCTCAAGGTGTCCAAATTCTCTCTCTCTCTCTCTCTATCTTTCTCTATGTGTGTATGTATTTATATATTTATATTTAATGAGAGTACAATATATCCAGGAGTTCTAAAGGAAGTTCTCTCAGCACAGACATAAAAGAGACGGCTGTCTTGTCTGATTGGGTAGCAGAATCATCTTGCCTGATTTTGATTTTGACTCAGGTTAAGGTGTTACGATTTTATATAACATGTTTAGATTTCATTATAGAAATGAAAATTGTATTTTCAATAATTTTTGAAACACATAATACATATCAGGTCTTACTGAAAATAAGTCAATAATTTACGTACAATTACTAAGTTTTATATAATTTATTTAGTATTTTGTTTTTATTATTTTATATATCATGACTTATATATGTTTTGTTCTATAAAAACCAAAAAAAAATTAACTGTCTCGGATTCTATTTCGAAATAAACCATCAAATAATCTATTTCGATTTCTATAATTTATTGAATCTAATAACATTTAATGAATGCCGAACTTATTATTATATAATATATATAATTTGGTCGGATAGGGTTTCTGTGTGCGATGTTTTTGCAGATGTTGCCGAGCAGATGTTTCATTGTTATTAACTTATTTCAAGATCACCTATTTAAAAATTTTAAGATGCATATTTTTTCTTTGATTAACTTTGTAAAAGACATGAAACTTGGAAATTAAATAGAAAAACACATAAAATGATCTTACAATAATTATAACATGTTCTTATTTTTATTTTTTGACCTATTTATCTTTCGATTTAAAATCAAACTATTGTCTCAAATTATAATGTTTTAGGTCAGCCCAAATAGCTTAAAATAATGTCAAATAGAACAAATTACTGTATACTGTTTGGTAGAACTGTACCATCATAAAAATTAAAATAAACAAGTATATAGAGTGACCACTGGTTAATTTAATACAAAATAAATAACTAATGTATTTAATGGACTAAATGCGTTACCATAAATTGAAGACTTGAGGGTCGGAGATCTCCAAGTTTCGTGTTTGCCTCCTCGGGATCGAAAAATAATGAATTTTTTATGATATGTATTCTAAACATTATAAAAAGTATTGATCAGCATTGTCTATACTGCACATTTATTAAAAGTAAGATAATTATATGTAAGAACGAGTATTATAAGATGGTGCTACAACTAAATTACACCCTGTAATAAAATATATAAAAAATTATTATATAAGATGGTGTTACAACTACAACATGTTTTCATTTTTCATTTTTCATATAATTTTAAAAGTATTATTTTTTAATATAATATTTTACGTTAACCCAAATAATTAGAAATATTTTAAAATAGAATAAAACATTATTTTGTAGAATTTTACAATCAAATAAACAATCCCTCGGATGGAGTAACCACCACTGATTAATTAAATTTAATTTAGATAATCATAACCAGTGTAGTGGATCGGCGTTAAGATGAATGGAGACTTGAAGAATAATAATAAAGCATTTAATAATATATAAGAATCAAGTAATCTTAAAAAATTTAATAATTAAGTAATAGCTTCGGTACAACGAAATTCATTTAAGAAAATAGTATTTATTAACATATGCGTTTTCCTGGCCCGTAAATCATTTTTACTATAAGTATATGTATAATATAATATAATAGAGACCATATAAGGTTAGGGTTTGGAGTGTATACACTGATAGCATAAGACTTATGGGGTGTTTGGTTGCATGATAATTTTTTGTACGTTTTCATGATAAAAATTATATTAAAATAAAAAGTGAACCAACTCATGATATAAAATTATAATGTTAGGAGGGATGTGATAACAAAAAAGAGTAACTATCATACATGATCAAACAAAGTGGAGGACCACAAGAAAAAAGAAAGAGGTGAGACCCTCTTTTTTTGTTTAAGAAAATCACTTTCAAAACATAAAATTGTCATAGTTACCAAACATCTCTTTTAACAAGTTTTTTTACAATTTTTAAAAATAAAAATAAAAATCTCCATTGTCACGTAACCAAACACCACCCCATTAGGGGTGTCAACGGACTCAGCTTGACGTGACTTAAATTTAAGCAGATTAAGACCTAGTTTCAAATATATTGATCTGGTCTGGCCCAGCATGTTTTACATTATTTGCTCAGGTCGTAAAAAATACTATCTTGACCTGACCACTAAGTCCAAACCATTTTATGTACCTCATAAATGCATTATTATTAAATTAAATTAACTTAATTATAAAAATAATAGTATAAACATTATAATAACTTAACTTAAATATATTTTTAATAAATATAAACGATTTTTTAATTAACATCAAAGTTGAGATTTGCTTGGACCGTTTTAATTCACTTCCTCTTGATTGACAGTCCCCTTAAGGTCCACTAGTTAAAACTTAAGACCCGTTACTTGGCTCTCTATCATCCTAGCCCGCAAACTTGCGGGGTAACCCGACCCATTGCCACCCTTAGTCGGAGTGTTGATAGCTTGGTTTGATTTTGTTTGATTTTTGAGTATTTTTCTTAAACTAAACCAAACCAAGCGATCTCTCGAATCAAACCGAACCAAATCACTTAATTCGGTTTGATTCGGTTTGATCCGGTTCAAATCATATTTTATTAAGGTATAGTAGATATGTAAATATACACTTTCATTTTGTTTGTTTTAAATCACATTCTATTAAATTTAGTGTACATATTTATACAATTTATTAATTTTATCTTAAATCCTCTCAAAACAATTTTATTTTTATAAGAAAAGATACATACGTATTACATTGAATATATATTTAAAATAAAATATTTAATCTAATTCGAGTTATTCTATTCACTGATTTGATTTTGTTTCAAAAGTTCTAAAAATCAAACCAAACCGACCGGCAATTCAAACCAAACAAGAAATATCTCAACAAATAATTCAAAGCAAACGGAAAGCCCAATTTCTAATAAATTAACACACATAGAATGTTATATGGATCTTTTACATATACCACTATAGCCTATTATATAAAAAAATCTTGAATATTTAATTTTGTATCTTGTCATGCTTTTAACTTTACAATTGACGGTCTAACCAACGGCGTCTGAATTGTGTACATTTTTCTTGGTCTCACTTGTTACTATTTTTCACCGTTATTTGATCGTAATTTAATATTTTATCCGGATCAGGCCTGATATTATGCAAAGGCACCATGGTACTTAATTCAAGATGTTGATTATTTATTTATCTGGATACACCCTATTAACCATTTTATACCGATCCATATCTAATTTTGGCGGTTGACATAGTACTGTTGACCTAGCTGATTAATCTTATCGTCAAGAATGATATTACATTCAATTTTAACAAGCGAAAGATTTAACCCACTTGATTAGATCTTTAAGAGTGAAGATTTACAGTCAAACAGCTGCTGGCTACCTAGCTTTTTCGGGGATACTCCCTAGTTTTTTTTTTTTTTCAAATAACACACTTTCAGATTAAAATCATAAGAGAACACGCTAATGGGGTGTTTGGTTGCATGATAATGAACGTTTTTATTTTAATTTTTAAAAATTGTAAGAAAACTTGTTAAAAGAGGTGTTTGGTAACCATGACAATTTTATATTTTAAAAGTGATTTTCTTCTTAAACAAAAAAAGAGAGTCTCACCTCTTTCTTTTTTCTTGTGGTCCCCCACTTTATTTGGTCATGTGCGGTGGTTACTCTTTTTTGTAATCACATCCCTCCAAACATGATAATTTTATGTCATGAGTTGCTTCACTTTTTATTTTAATATAATTTTTTATCATGAAAGTGTACAAAAAATTATCATGCAACCAAACACCCCATAAATTTCTTTGGGAAAATTAATTAGGGGCCCAATTTTCAAATTTACTTTAATTAAAAACTCATTGACCAAATACTGTTTGTAATAAACCCAGTCAACACAAAACTTATAACGAAAAACCCTTTCCGTTGAGTTGTTCGTTAAGCCACCGTCCCATTTAAAATTTTTCCCCATTCTACCCCCTCACCGCATCATGCCCATTTCTCTCACCCAACTAGTCCTGTTCGACGGCTCTCTCACGAACCATCTTCCACGCCCATTTTTCTTTTAATTTTTCCAATTTTTAAAATTTTTATTATTTTTGGAATTTTATATATCCAAAATTTATTTGTCCAGACTATTCTTAATTTTTTCAATTTTTAATAAATTTATTATAATAAATAACAAATTTCTTACGATAAAAATGATGCATCACTTTTTCTCTTCTATACATATATATTTTTAAATCTTCTTCGTACAAATAATAGTCGATTCAAACTATTGTTCAGGGGCAAAACAGACTTTTTGTTACTCTATCTAACACTTATCATCAATTTTGGGGTGGAAGTTGTAATAATTTCATAGACTGGGTTTTTTATCGAAACAATTTTGACACTGGGCCTTCGGTTAAACTAACATTTGTAAACTGGGCTTTGTGTTAATTTCCTCAATTTCTTTTGCAGGAATAACACATCCTTTGTTTGAATGCGGAAAGTTCAAGCCGGACATAATGTCTACGTGGCAGCACGTGGAATAAATCTTCCATCTCCTACGAACAGATTAATCGATCTTCGGAACATCGATACCAAACTCGAGATAAAAAAGAAGAAGAACAAGCGCATACATAACAAGAAGAGGATAATGATTTAGTATGGTTCGACGAGATGATGTGTCTTCTTGCGTCCACGGATGACGATGACGATCGAAAATTTCACTAAACGAGAGAATGATATAATAATAGATACTCAAATCCTCTTCCTCGGAACTCTCTCTTATATATATATATATATAACAAATGTCTCTCTTCCTACGTACGTCCACCCGTATGAATGATCGATATGTCTTTTATATATATAATAATAGATACTCAAATTCTCTTCCTACGTCCACCCATATGAATATATATATATCTCGCACTAGAAATTGACCGCAGCCATCTCCAATGAGCGCACAAAACCCTGTTTACCTCCCCGCGTTCTTCCCGTCTTGGGATTTAATTACATGCATGGTTGGAGTCCCGCCACAAGGATATGATGCTTCCGCGCTCACACATACACCCTGATGCAAGACGTACGTGGATAAAGATGGACGGAGAGTCTTGATGTTATATCCAACACACACACGGATATATATATATATATGTCTCGGCGTGACTGCCTTGATCAGCACGCACGTCTTCAAATTAAGACGGGGGAGTCCGGCCGGTCGATCTCCTCGGCCCCGCAGTTTGGTCGATGAATGATAGTTATTCTTTTTTGTCATCACATTCATCTAAACATGATAATTTTATATCATGAGTTAGTTTACTTTTTATTTTAATATAATTTTTTATCATGAAAATATACAAAAATAAGAGTCGTCTTTTTCTTTTTTCTTGTGATTCTCCACTTTATTTGGTCGATGAATGATAGTTACTCTTCTTTTGTTATCACATCCATCTAAACGTGATAATTTTATATCACGAGTTAGTTCACTTTTTATTTAAATATAATTTTTTATCGTAACAATATACAAAATATTATCCTGCAATCAAATATCCCGTGAACCTTCGGCAACCTAGCTTTCTAAGACGCGCGCGCGCTCTCTCTCTCTCTACCGCACCTCTTCCCTTACACACGTGCGAAACGTACGCAGGCGCACGCGGGACACAGTGTTCGGCTGTGCTGCGTACACGAACGAGGCAAGGTACGTACAGCTGGATCAAACAGGGCAGGCAGGCGGTGTGTCTGGAAGAAGGTCCGCGGCCCGGGCGGCACGTGCGTACGCCGCGGGGGGGGATCCGCCGCCGCACGTGCGGAGCAGTCGGCCGTGGCGGCTGCGGCGCCCCGGTCTCCTCCGTCGTCGCATGCCCACGTACGTCTTCTCCGCGACGCGACTCAACATGGGCCGCCCCCGTCCCGTCCCGTCCACGGCAACGACCGGACGACCGGGTTCCACGTACCAGAGGAGATAAAAACAGCTCATGCATGCCCATGCATGCATCCACGTGCTTACGTGTTCGAGCTTCGGAGGTTCAGCGCGCAAATACACTACTTATCCAAGGGTATCAACAGCCTCCCACGGTTGGATCAGCAAGATATTAATTAAGTGATCTTATTGAGTTTGACTTAGTACATTATTAGATCTATAACATAGAACGTGATTTATTAATTAAGTGATCTACTTGTATTAATCTTCCTCGTTCTTGTCTTCTGCAACGCAGGATGAAGTTTGGATCACCATCATGTATTCATGTATTCCGTAACCACCAACACCCACCAGTTTAACATTTCGAGCCAAACTATCTGAATAAGGAAAAAAAAATTGGGTTAGTTAACTAGCTCTTACTCCGAGTTTGGAAAATAATTTTAGATTTGAAGTTCGTAAATGAGATTAAATCGAACTCTGACATAAATGAGTTCATAAACATGAACTTGGACTGCATATTACTCATAACCGAGGGTCATTTTTCACCCTAGATAAAGATTAAGAGATGGACTATACACTAATTAAGAGCATGTAAACAAATATATATATATATGCACGCATGTAAACATATAGCATGGTTTGGGAAGGGCCAGGACCCATTCAGATTTTTCCGTGCCTGCCCGAGCCTGGAATTAGGGTTTTCGACCAGACCGAGCTGAGTCAATCTTCAGAGAGAGAGAGAGAGAGAGAGAGAATCTTAATCTTAACCTAGTAAAGATCACTAATAAAATGAGTGAGATCAACTCCTTTGTAAAAACTTTAAATATATAAATAAGATTTTGTTTAAGATGATGTTATAGTTGCATGTAAATCCGAGGTGGCACTGAAAGACACGCAAGCACACAATAGCTGCGAAGGATGCCCTGGAAAATTTCAGAAATTACACTGTTCCTAAAAATGGAAAAAAGGAAGGCCAGCTTTTGTCTGCAATAATTCTTAAAACTGGGAAAAAGACAACTCTCTCTCTCTCTCTCTCTCTCTCTCTCTCTCTCTCTCATTGAGGAGAGTTATAATCATGATATTTTAGAGTCAAGTTTTAAATTTTGGGAAGAAATAGACATCACAACATCTTATGCCCTATTTTGTTAGAGTATTGAAAGTAATATTAATAATTAATGTGTCCATTTAGGTACTGAAATTTTAGAAAATAGGGTATCAATAACAAAATTAACAGCATCGAATCTGTTAAGGTGTTTGGTGACACTAGATTGGTATTAAATTCACATCAGGTGATTGGTTGGTGGCATTAGATGTTTAGTTGATTCTATAGAATGAAAAGTAGCGCTACACTAACATCAAAAAATCATAAAGTTATAACAATGGTATCACAAAATAAGTAGGTGTACACTCTCATGTCACTAACATTAATCAGCGTTGTTATCACCACCGACTAGAGAGAGCCAGATTTGAGGGTGGCTTCGGAGAGTTAAGCTAGTTTATGCCCTGTTTGGTCAGAGTATCGAAAATGATATTATATCAGTATTGATATTGATCATATTTCTAGAAGATGGAGTATCAATATCAAAATTGATACAAGTCGACACTTGTATTACATAACATGTGTTGTTTGCACTACAAATTTCAAAATTGATACTATTAGTCAAAAACCTCGAGGTGATTACCAACAAAATCAATTTTAAAATTAATAGTGATAGAAGTGTTTAATAGTGTTACCAAACAGGGCATTAATTTAACTACAGGTGGCGATCTTATTCTCTTTTCTTTTTTTTTCTTTTTTTTTTGATCATGGCGCAGCGATTTGCGCAAGGTTCAAACCTTGGGGCCGTCTCGCTGCAAGGCGGTGACGTCCACTCAACCACAAAGGCTGAGACAATACAGGTGGTGATCAAGTGTAGTAGGTTGTTGACTGATTTAGGTGGCGTTTGATTAGGTTTAATCTAAAAATCTAAACTCTTAATTTCACATCTAACCACTTAGTAAGTGGTAAAAAAGTACTTAATTTGATTAATACATAAGTGATTTATATTGTTTGATAAAAAACTCTAAATCAAAATCTTATAAGATGAATCAACATCAAGTATATATATATTATAATATATATATCAATAGAGTGTATTACCATAATTTACATCATATACCAAATATAAAATAATTAATATGTATAATATTTTGTTAAATATTAATATGTATATGTATTTTAAATAGATTAAAAAAGTAAAATATTTTAAAACTATTTTAAATAAAAATATATAGTGACATTTGATTTAGTTTAATCTAAAAATGTAAACTATAACCTTCAAATTTAATCTTTTTATAAGTAGTAAAAACTATCTAATTTAATTAAGATATAAGTTATTTATTTTGTTTTACAAGAAATTTTAAAAAATGTTGGTAATAATCATTAAATAACTTTTTAATGAATTTATGATAATCTTATGTTTATAAGAAATTGATTTATCATACAATCAATTATTTTATTAAAAATAAATTAAGTTTTTAAAAATAAACATGCGGAGATACACATGACGTAACTTTATCATTGAGTTTGAATATTTAAATAAAAAAATTAATCAATCACATACACTTGGGGCATCCTTACGTTTAGCGATGACATCAACGTGGGCAAAGTTTTTTTTGAAGGGTAGAAACACATCTGAACCAAAATTAGCTGTATGCCACGACTGAACCGCTCAGACCATTTTTCATATTTAGATATTCCATTAGACCTTGGTTTAGGCGTATTACCAAACAATTTCAATAATCTAAAGTCTAACCGAATCAGACAATAGAGGCCGATTAAGGGTTATCAAACAGGCCGTTAGTCATTATATGATATCAGAGCTATGATCAAGGGTGACAATGCCTGTTATGGTCTGGATATGTAATTTGTGAAATATGTATCTATATGGTCTTGACAAGGATCTCAAGTTTATAGGGATAGATTGTGTTCTCCGGTTAAAAAACATTTTAAAAGATTAAATCATGGATTACACTTTATGGTTAAGCTGAAAGAATTCCAAAATCAAATGTTTTTGTTAGGAATAGTCTCAACCATCTCAACCAAAATAATTTAGGTTGCGTTTGGATGGGGATTTTAGTTGGAAGTATTTCGTTAAAACCACTAATTTCATGTTGTTTCTTATGCATGTTATCTCGACGATTTTAAATGTCATGCATGTATATGTGGCTTTAAAATTGCTTTTCGGACATTAAAATTTGAGGTATCAAAGTGTAAGGTTACAACATGTAAAATCTCTCTTTTACCTAGGGCTGTAAATGGGTCGGATTCGTTAGCAGAAGCACCATATTCTGATTTCGATCCCATTCTGATTTCGATATCGAAATCAGATCCGAATCTTATGATTTTCAAAATATATATTAAATATTAATTTTTATTCAAAAATAATTAATAATATACATATATTTACCAAAATTTGATATTATCTCTTTAAAATTTTTATTTTTATCATGTTATTAATTTATATAATATATTTTATTTATATATATTTTATCAAAATTGGATTAACAGAAATTAAATCAATTGATTCCGATTATGATAAATTACCGGGATATCCGATTCCGATAGTTTATAGGATACAAAAGTAAGTTTCAAGCTCGTTAATCTTTATTGGAATCGAATCAAAATATCAGAATATCGGACTCCGTTTACCCCTACTTTTACCCCCTTTGATGCGACTCCTCCTACTTTATTGGGAAAAAAGATATCTGTTGAGAAGGCCCACACGGAAGGGAATTGAAAACAAGAATGGTTATGGGGTGTTTGGTTGCATGATAATGAAGATTTTTGTTTAAATTTTTAAAAATTGTAAGAAAACTTGTTAAAAGAAGTGTTTGGTAACCATGACAATTTTATGTTTTAAAAGTGATTTTCTTCTTAAACAAAAAAAGAGGATCTCACCTCTTTCTTCTTAAAGAACACCTTTATCAAACGTTAGATTCAGGGTGATTATAAAGTAATGAAAACATGCATGTTTGTCTTTCTGTGCTGACTGCCATCCATTTATTTTCCCTGTTCAAATTTTAAGGGAATTTAATTATGTATGTTGAGAAAATCTAGTGACTTAAAGAGTTTCTTGAAAACACATTCCAAAGAGAATTCTTTATCATGAAACCAAATATTCCCACTAGATTTTAAACTATAGTGTTTTATCGCCTTATCTTATTGAGCAGTACTGAAACAAATTAAAGAGACCACAACACAACTAAATAAATTGACAATGCCGGTGAAGACACTAGAAACTCAAACTATTGATCTGCCTATAAAAGTCAATGCCATTAGATATTAAAGATGCTCACGGAGGCTCATCAAATCCTCAGACCCATAAGGTAATAAAAGGGTCCTTGTCCATTTGAAGCTTGATCTCACTAAGATGGGTACAATGAGATATCCAAATTGATCGTGACTAGACATCAAGGCCTATTTAAGGCACTAGCAAGAAACTATGAATATACTACAAAATATAGGTGGGGATCAAAATACCTAGTCAAGCCTCCAAGTGTATCAGCTAATTTTATGTATATTAAGTACTGAGTTCTTGATCAAATAAGGTTATAAGTAGGGCGGCCGCACATAGTCCCAAACAAGAAGGAAATGCGATACCCATGAATCAATACACCACTAACAACTCATTGTCTTCTGAGTACTTAATATGTCGATCTAGGGGTGGCAATGGGGCAGTGGGTTCCTGGCCGGGCCAATTGTGGGTCACTATACAAACCAAGAGCTTTAACTTGCGGAAATTAACCGGATCGACATACAGGCAACGCGGACTGAAATGGACTTCTTTCATTAAAAATTAAGTAGAGCTTTAACTTTACTCATTAAAAATATATTCAAATTAAGTTATTAATGATTTTATATTATTATCTAAAATAATTAAAATTATCATATTTGATAATTAAATATTTATGACAAAAAAAAGTTGAGCCAGACGGGACCATATCATGATATAGTATGGTATGGGTCAGGCCGGCCCGATATGCTTTGGATTGGGCCATAAACAGGAGGGACTTTGGGCCGGGCTAGGCCCGGACCACTGACAGCCCTAAATATGTCACGTGTGATGGCTCTGATGAGACCATCGAGCTCTTGACTAGAGTAGATTGTAAATTTAGAACTAACGGTGTGGAAAGAGATCAAATCAATAGATTTAACAATTTGTCAACTGTTTTTCGAAAGTAAGAGTCCCAAGATAAGTGACCTCCCGAAATTGTCACCAATTGGCAGATGATGTAATCATAATATGGAGGTTGTTTATTCTCAAAACAAATCCTAAAGAATGTACTAAAAATTCTAACGCACTATGTTGAATCATGAATGTAGGAATAGAAACGCTATATAAGTAAACGTTTGTCAGCACAAGTTAATGGAGCTTATGGGCCCTGTGTACGTTTTAGAAGAAGCATTTGATAAAGAACTCTATGTTCAGATATCAAGCATTATTCTTGTCTCACACACTTAACTTAAATTTTTTTAAAGTTGATTTAAATCTTGGCCCCATTACTCTACCAGCCACACGTGAGACAAAGAAGGCACCTTAAGATGAAAAATAGTCTCAACAATGTTAGGCTGGAGGCTGAACTACCGGAAATTCCATGTGGCATTTCCCCTTTAATGCACGCACCTGTGAAGAGATGAAATCAAGCAGATTTCGTTATAATCATTCCAGTAACACCAAAGTACACGAGCAGAATATTCCCATGGCAGTCCACTATTAAACATGCATGGATACATAAATAAAAATATTATATTTAGTAAGAATTGAGTTAAAATATATAGAAAATTCCTCCAATTTTACTGTTCTGACTAGGAATGTAAACAAAATCCGATATTCTGATTTAATTTGGATAAAAATTAATAGATTTGAAACTTATTTTTGAATCTTATAAATTATCATAATAAAAATTAAATATTCCAACAAATTATCAAAATTAAAATCGAAATCAATTGATTATATTTCAGTTAATCCAACATCGATAAAAAAATAAGTATATACAAATTAAATAAAATTAAATAAATTATAATATATAAAATAATAAAATGCTAAAAATAAAGGTTTAAAAAGATCATACTTAATTTTAGTAATTATACGTGAATGATTAACTTATTTTTAAATAAAAATTAATATTTAATATTTATTTTATAAATTATTAAATTTGATTTTTATTTTGACAACGAAATAAAAATCAAGTCGAAATTAAAATATCATAATTTTAAAATTATTAGAATTAGAATCAAAACCGAATTCTAATAATTTCGCTGTCGAATCCCATCCTAGTTCTTGGTTGCGGACTGCCCAGCTCCTCGAAGCTATAGTTTTGAGCGAGTACTTTTAAAATTTCATCATAACATAGGGGCATAAACGCAAAAACTGTCCGCCCAGATCCTCTGGATCGCCGTCGTGACTCGCGAGCTCGCATCCTCCGCCGTCGTCCTGTTCTCTCGTCCTTACTTCCTCCCCGCTGCAACCGAGTTCAGATCGTCGCCTGCGGCGGTCCGGCGGACGGGATTGCCCGCCGACAGATACCCTGCCGGAAACGGCGCCTCCGACGCTGATTTCGATCTGAAAAGCGCCGCCCGCCGCCCCGCAGAACCCATTTCCCCAAATCCGGCAGCTGCACCGCCGTCGCTATGCACCAAGCCACCGCCTCTGCAAAGGGACACCACCAGTGGAGACCTCCGCCCAGGTGGTCTCTGGTCCTCCGTGCCTCCATGGCTTCCCTTCTCTCCATCTTTCTTCTCTCTCTGCTCGTCCTCCTCTTCTTCTCCTTCACCTCCCCGGCCATCGAACCCGCCGGCCGTAATAGCCGCCCACGCCACTCCGCCGCAACGGCGCCCAAGGCTGTGCCAGCGACGGCGGTAATCAAGCAGGCGTGCAAGGCCACCCGTTTCCCGGTCCCCTGTAAAGTCACCTTGGCGAAATCTCCACCCAATCCCGGCCCCATCGATATCCTTCTCGCCGCCATTTCAGCCGCCGCCCAGAACCTGGAAACCGCCCAGTCCATGGCCCAGTCTATCCTGGACGCCTCCGCCGGGAACCCCCACCGCTCCAACGCCGCCAATAACTGCATTGAGCACCTGGGCCATTCCGGCAAGCGCCTGGCAGGCACGGCGGACGCACTCCCAAGGGGGCAGGTCAAGGACGCCCGGGCGTGGAGCAGCGCCGCCCTGCTCTACCAGTACGACTGCTTCAACGCCCTTATGCACACGAACGGGACGAAGCAGGTGGACGAGACCATGAGGTTCCTCGTCTTCCTCGGCCAGCTCACTAGCAACGCCCTCTCGATGCTCGCCGCCTATGAGCGCTTCGGCAGCACCATCTCCTTGTGGGCGCCGCCGCAGACGGAGCGCGACGGATACTGGGGAGACGATGCGGCGGCCGGCGGATTCGATCAAGGGGAAAACCTTGGTGGCGGCTTCCCTTCAGATCTCCCGGCCCCAGAAGCAAAGGTGTGCAGAGATGACGGGGAGGGATGTTACCGGACGGTGCAAGAAGCTGTCAACGCCGCGCCGGACTACGGGACCGGCCGTTTCGTGATCTACATCAAGGAAGGAGTCTACGGTGAGACTGTGAGGATCCCGTACGAGAAGACGAATGTCGTCTTCATCGGTGACGGCATCGGAAGGACCATCATCACCGGATCGCTCAACGCCCAAACGGTCGGAGTCTCTACCTACAACACCGCCACCGTCGGTACGGATTAAAACGGGAGAATCCCTGTCGATCGATCCTCTTGATCCTGGTTGAAAACGAAATCATTCTGCCGTTCCTGGATTCGCAGGAGTGAACGGGGACGGATTCATGGCGAGAGATCTGACCTTCGAGAACGCAGCCGGGCCAGACGCGCATCAGGCGGTAGCCTTCCGATCTGACAGTGATAAGTCGTTGCTGGAGGAAGTGGAGTTCCGCGGCCACCAGGACACCCTCTATGCCCGCTCCCTCCGGCAGTTCTACAAGTCGTGCAGGATCACAGGCACCGTCGATTTCGTCTTCGGCAACTCCGCCGCGGTCTTTCAGGATTGCCTCCTCCTGGTGCGGCCCCGGCAGGAGAATCCGCAGAAGGGGGAGACGAACGCCGTCACCGCCCAGGGCCGCACCGACCCCGCGCAGGCCACGGGCTTCGTGTTTCGGAAATGCGTGGTGAACGGGACCGAGGACTACATGGAGCTGTTCCGGCAGAAGCCGGCGAAGCACAAGAACTACCTGGGAAGGCCGTGGAAGGAGTACGCAAGGACGGTGTTCTTGCGCTGCCAACTGGCGGCGCTGGTAAGGCCGGAAGGATGGCTGCCGTGGAAGGGGGATTTCGCGCTGAAGACGCTGTTCTACGGCGAGTTCGAGAGCGCAGGGCCCGGGGCGAGGCCGGCGGAGAGGGTGCGGTGGAGCAGCCAGATCCCGGCGGCGCACGTCGCCGCTTACTCGGTGGAGAGCTTCATCCAGGGGGGCCGGTGGATACCTCCGAGTCCGAGCTCCTCCCGGCGGCCGGAGGCCTGATGCCGGCGAACCGTTCGCGCTCGGTTCTTGCAGAATTCCATTTCTAGAGAAAGGCGGACTTCCATATAGGGCATTTATATTTCTGAAGAAGGCAATACATTTTACTCATACAAAAGGCAATTAGGAAATTAATTTCTATATTCTAATATAAAATTTGAGATTTTGAAGCTAGATTCGGATCCGTTTGGTTGGATGATATTCGATTGTACGATATCCGCCGCAGTTGATATCCGGATACAAATATTTCAAAAGGTTACTTTTTTTTTTACATGAAAGACAAATTATTACTTAACTGAGGTAAAATGCGAACAATCTAGGAGTTATAACGTTTGATCAGATCAGATATCATTCTGGGCAATTCTAAGAAGCACATTTTGAAGAGGTTGATTAACGACAACATAGATTGAAGGCGGCCACATGAAATATGAAGTTTCAGTCGATGTGTGATGAGGCGCATACGGTTCTAAAAATTAAATTCAATGCAGTTCCGTCCAATAGTTTGGTTCAATAGTTCAACAAATAAATTTTAATCACAAAATCAAATTAATATGACATAAGATCAAATTGAACGGATTGCTCAGAGCCTCGGATGAATCGAAGGGGAGTTCCGTTTAGACGCTCCTGCTTTTCGAATGAAAAGAAAATCCATCCAAAATGTTCTTGTATTGGATGAAAAAGTATGATCACATGAGAGAAGGGGGGAGTGTGAATCTGAAAGATGGTCGCAGTGCAGAGCTGATCACTACCATCATCGCTCACATCCTTCTCCATAATGGAAGAAATAAAATAAAACAAAAAACTTGGAATCCCAAATAAAAGTTACAAAACATATACTAAATGGGAAACATATCAAGCTATGTAAGAACCCGTAGATGGGCACCATTCCTGTTAAGACAAGCTGATTCCGACAAGGCAGGGGAGGGGGGAGCTCATTTCATGAGTATGTGTGTGTGCTGTAAAAGAATCCAAAAAATTGGCAGCAACCGTAGTGCCGAGGGTGGTCGGAGGCGAAGCCTGTGGCCATGATCAGCAGCAATCGCCATATCATCTTCACCCTTGAACTGAGAGAGAAGCAGGTGCACGAGCAGCTGCAGTAGAAACCCACCATCTGTCCAAGTAGCTGCCTGTTGAGTAGAGAGAACGCAAGGTGGGGAAGGGAGATCCGCCGGCTGCCCTATGTATGGATTTAATTTAACTACTGAGCGCCGCGGCCGGAGTAGCCGGGGCTGGATTGTTGTCTGTCCAATTGGTTTCACCCCAGTGCCACAGCATGCTCTCCCAGAAGCAGAACTCCTCGAAGCAGATGTTCAGACGTGGATCAGTAATGTTCCTCCTCCAATGGCCGTCCGAGTAGTTTGCCTTCTCTGCCTGCCTCCTGTCCCACTCCAAGGAAGCCTTCTGCTTGGACCGAAGAAGGCAGAAGCTCTGCAGGTTGTCGGGCATTGCATCATGCACCTTCCACCATCTCGCGTGGGCGACGTCGCTGGCGAATTCTTGCAGTATGTCTACGTTCCAGTTGCAGTCATAATCACGGAAACAGAGCCATGGCTTGTAACCCAGGTAGTGAAGGACATACAGAACAGGAGGTTCGGCTCCAAACAAACGGGTTTTCATCTGTTTCTTCTCTTCCTCATCCCCGATCCAGAAATGCTTCAGGAAGTTCATATGCTTGGGTATGCGGTGCCACCATGTGAAGATCTCATTGAGGTATCCCTGGTCTCCACCGTTGTAAGATTCTATCTCGTTGATGTGATCCATCAATAGTTGGAAGGTGCAATTTGAAGGCTCAACCACCATCACCCCCGAGTTGAAAAGAGTGCCATTGTTCCCTATGGCTGTGATTTCTGGCATAGCGAAAAGGAAATCAATGTTTCGGAGGATGAGGAGGTCGGCGTCAATGAAGATGACCTTATCATAATCTGTAAGCTGCCAAAGGCGGAACTTGCTGTAGTTCCATTCATTGTACGCATCACGCTCTGCTTTTGGGTTCCTGATCCTTTGTATTGTTCTGATCTTCCACCCTGCAGCTTCAAGACCACTTCTATGGTGCTCGCTAATTGTTTCATCAACAAGAATGACAAGGTCCCTCCTTGAACCAGACATTCGAATGCTTTGAGCTGCCGTGATCGCACCACAGACATAGAAATGTGCAGAGTGAAGGATAGTTGCGTAAGCTTCTCGGTGAACCGCTTCTGAGTACAGACGTGCTGCTAGTGATCAAGTTAGAGCATCAATAGCAATTGAACCATTTCCAGGCTCAAAGAAAATTTAATTCATCTTTTGATAGAAGGAAAAAGATCTCAGCAGAAATTACGACTTCATTCTGCAGATGTATATAAAACCATCATCCATTTGGCACCAAAGCAATTAAGCAAATCAGATTTCTATTTTCTTATAAGCAAAAATTAAGTTCAGGGGCTTGAAGAAATTAGCTGACCTTTGGCCTTCAGAGGAACAGAAAGTTCACATGATCCAACAGGCAGTCGAACATTTTCTCTGAGAGTTCCAATGTTGGGCCTGTACAACCAAATGCTTCCCTCACGTGCAACAAGGTCTTTACACTTGAACAGATTTGGTATCGGGAAACAATCAGTCACAAGAAGAGTATACACATTCTGGAGGCTTTCAGCAGCAGCAGAAGCAAGTTTAGCTGCAGCTAGCTGCAAATGCAATCTTACGACATCTCTTGACCATTCTCCAGACCGATTACAAGGAAGTTTGACAGCAACAACGTCCAGTTGTGTGTGCTTCAAAAGCCTAGGTTCAGGTAGAGACGGACATGTGGGCACTTCTGACTCTTCTTCTTCGTCAATCCATTCAGGATATATAGTTTCCCAAGTCAGGTTGTGGTCAATGTAGTCCAGTTGTACAACATGGGTATCAGATCTAGGCAGCATCTGCTGCCAATTGTTTATCTCTGTAACGTTAAAGTTCAATAAGCCAATTTTTAATTCCTTCCTTCGGCCACCCAATTTTTGAACAACTTTAGAAACATCAGCCCAATCAACACCTAAACGTGATACATATCGCACATCAACAGTAGGTCGTTCCCATATCCACCCAACATCCACAAATCTTGACCTGTAGGCAAGAAACAGACGTCATGACACTGAGTGAACAAAGATTTCTCTTTAAAGCAAGTGCTAGTGATTCAATTATAAAATAAAGGGAAAATTAATTACAGACCCAATTATAAATATGAGTTTAATCAAAAACCCATTGACCCAATATCCTTTGTGATAAACCCAGTCAACAAAAAATTTATAATGTAAAACCCTGTCCGTCGAGTCCGCCGTTAAGTGACCGTCTTCTCCATTTTTTTCCCCCCTTCTACCCCTCACCCGACGGAGGATCCGCCCGAGCCTTCTCGCGGCGGCTTCCTCGCCCCCCCCCCCCGCCGGAGACCCCGTCGCCCCCGAGAACCCCCCCCGCCGGAGACCGCGTCGCCCCCGCTGCGGAGAGCCCCGTCGCCCCCCCCCCCCCGCTGCGGAGAGACCCCCCCCGCCGGAGACCCCGTCGCCCCCGAGAACCCCCCCCCGCTGCGGAGAGCCCCATCGCCCCCCCCCCCGCTGCGGAGAGACCCCCCCCCCCGCCGGAGACCCCGTCGCCCCCGAGAACCCCCCCCCGCCGGAGACCGCGTCGCCCCCGCTGCGGAGAGCCCCGTCGCCCCCCCCCCCCGCTGCGGAGAGACCCCCCTCCCGCTGCGGAGAGGACCGCCCCCCCCCCCCCCCGCCGGAGACCCCGTCGCCCCCCGCTGCGGAGAGAACCCCCCGCCGGAGACCCCGTCGCCCCCCCCCCCCCCCCGCTGCGGAGAGCCCCCGCTGCGGAGAGCCCCGTCGCCCCCCCCCCCCGCCGGAGACCCGTCGCCCCCCGCTGCGGAGAGCCCCCCCCCGCAGAGCCGGAGTCCCCTTCCAAGGGTATAAGCGACTTTTTCATCCTCTATCTAACATTTGTCATCCAAGTTGGGGCGGAAGTTATAAAAATTTCATACATTGGGTTTTTTATTAGAACATTTCAGTCTCTGGACTTATCACTAAACTGATATTTATAAACTGGGTCTCCAGTTAAATTCGCCTAAAATAAATGAAATGAAGAAAGCTCTAAAATATAACTCTGTTTATACAATTGCAGCATGCTCCACTAACAGATTACCTTGAAGCATAATTCAAAGGATGATCACTCTGATTTACCGCCGGAGAGGAAAGCAATGTTAAAAATGTCCCAAACATAATGATAAAAAAGATCAGCTTCAATGAACGCAATTTGCAGCTCGAATTCCTTTCATGAATAGAGGACTTATCAACTTCTTTTAAATCTCTGCTTCTTTGTGATCGCTTTTTGCCTGAATCGTCACTACATAAGGATGTTGAGTCAAATCAACTGGACATATTGCAGTATAAGAAATAAAATAAGTGCAAAACTAACAAAATTTCAGGCACTAGAACCTGGGGAAGAAATAATACAATAGTAAAAGTGCAGAAGGCTTCTGACTTTATGGTAACATAGAACATATTATGTATCTTGGAACTAGTGCTAAAATCAGTATATTTATTTCTACTTCCAAACATCAAAAATAAGATATCTAAAAAAAACTCGTTCAAGATCAATAGGCCTTAACAACTTCATTATTTTCTTCTGGCAACCTGGGTGTAGTCTGTTCCCATACGCATAACACCAATCATTTATATCCCAATAATCAAAAGTATCAACAGTCTTCACTTTAATATAAAGGGCAAAATCAGATGTTGAACTTTAACCAAGGTACCAAAAAAACATCTCCACAAAGCCATATATCACCTTCATGCTCCTGCTAATCGCCACTAGTAATGTAAAGCATTCATTGTAAGCAGTGTTTGAGACAACTTTGGCATGAGTGCAGTTCGAGGGTCCAGGAACAACGTTTCTTGGTTTGCCTGGGCTACAATTAGGCAGTTATGTGGTCATTCTCTGATGATGCACTAGCAGCTAATCAAGATCAGTTGTCAATTCTTAGTGTGAACAAAATGATGAATGCATTTTTATATTATTCAACACTTCCCCAAGTCTGGCAGAAGAAAAATTATGATGGGCAATTAAAATTATCTTGATTTATATCAAACATACTGTATGTAATTAAACACAATGTGGGCTGTCAAGGATCATCAACCAGCACATCTAGTGCATTAAAGACTCATATCTAAGAAGTGTGACCTTGAAAATGGTTGTGCATCTTAATGTAACACCCTAGTTAACGAATATGTTAAGAGATTAAATAAATAGACTGCTAACAACTCTGGCTAACAATTTTTTGAAGGTCGAGTTGAAAAAATTCCAAAGTTAAGAGTGCTTTGTTGGAAGTAGGTCAAAGATGGGTGACCTCCCAGAAAAGCTACAAATTAGTACGGTTTTGGCACACAAAAAATTCCCAAGCACCTAAATATGTCAAGTTTTGGGCTAAAGTATCAAAACAAAATGAATGAACAGATAGATGTGACCCACACTACACCATATTTGGGACCAATGAGCAGATCCGATAAGCCTTATTGGGCTCGACCGACTGGACAACGACCCGATAATGATCAAGCACCACCATCTGGTCTGCCCAAGCTTTAACTCAAGCAATGCCTAAGTCGAATCGAAAATCCGATTTGCATTCGGCAAGTTAAGGGCAAAACAGTAAAAATAGATTTTCGACTGGCTTTGGTAGGCTTAATAGGTATGAATAATAAAACTTTGATTAATCACTTTTTGGAGGTTGAGTTGAAAGAACTCCGAAATTAAGCATGCTTTGTTAAGAGTAAGCTGAAGATGGGTGACCCCCTAAAAATACTGCTAATTAGTACGGTTGTTGGGCCAATCAACTGATTGAGTCGTTACATTTAGGACTTACGAAAAGCTTCTTTTCCAGAACTGTTTCCATAACTTGAAAGGATGCACATTATTGTATACTCTGCGCACATGTATTGCTATGCTGTTCACTCTTTAATTGAGTATTTACATATGCAAGCTTGGAGAACATGCAAAGTCCACTCTCCCCAAGCCCAAGTCCGAGCTGTCCTTAGAAAATTGTTTTGCTACCTCATTATGGATTACCCTTTATTGTTGCAAATTTCCAATTTTGTGTGGACACAAAATATTTGTTCTTACTACTATCATTGCACTTATTTTGGTAGGTAAAGAAACACGCTCATCCATTTCTTGAGTGGTGCATGGTCACTAGATCATGCCAAAGACCCATTCAATACTTGGATCATTTCAGCCCTTGTGAGCACACCATAACCAACCAAAATCTCTTTTTCTATGAATGTTTTCTCCCGGACATCCAAGTAGCTGGTACAGTCATCAGGGTGCTTATGCAGGCCATCTCTTTATGTGCATACCATAACCAACCAAAATATGCATCAATCTACTATCTTATAAAGGCCATTTAATACATCCCTCAGTTTGGAGAAGAAACATTTTGGTGTAGTAGAAGTTCAGGTCTTTGACACCCAAGTTTGTTAGTTTCATTCTCGTTCTTTTGGGAAGACAACAAATCAATGAAAGTAGAATATGATCAGATCGGCCGATATCAGATCTTGCCAGGGTAGGATCATATCAGATTGGCCAACATTGAATCTTTCCTGGGCCGACCCAATGCTGATATGTCGTGCGACATGACTGGATCAGCGTGACCCTATACAGACCACTGGATCGGCCCAATATCAGCCAATAAAGTTGCACTAGATTTAAAACTCCATATTTTGATTATTATTTTATGTTTAACTAAGTATATAAACGTAGTTAAAGTATCATTTAAAAAGATTTTTGTTAAAAGTGATAATAAATAAGGTTTCTTTTTCAAAAGAATTCATAATGTTGGCAACAAAAATAATACTTTAAGAGTGGATCCGATAAAGCTGATACAATGTCGATCATGAGCACATTGATCCAGTCGCATTACCTGATACTTTCTACTTTGCTAACAATCAATTCCTATGAAATTTAGTCATTAAATCACACTTTAAAAAAAAATAAAAAGAAAAAATGTCTTAAAAGTTTTGATGATCATCATTTGCTACTGTCTAACAAATATATTAGTGTTGTCTCATTTAAATACCCAAGCGGATAATTATAGCTCCTAAAAAGATTGCCCTTTACGTTTTGTGCTTATAATGGGAATAGGGGATACTAGGATCTTGCCTTTTCAATGTGATGTGCTATTAGAGCTAATAGCCTATATTGGCTATTAGAAGTATCAAATCCACGCCATTTTCACCCAAAACTGATTCAAACCCAAATCTCAGCTTAAAGTACAATTGAAGTAATATTCAGTTGAAAAGTAGATAGTACCTATTATACAATGGATCCTTACAAACAAGTCTTAACCTGTGCAGGGAATTAAACAATGTCATAAAAGGTATACAGATGTATTGGCACTGGAAACAGCTACTGTTAATCCAGCTGCATGCTCAATGTCAGCATGTAATTGGCCAGGACCAGCACCAACTGGCCAAAATTGTTGCTAGATGGATGGTGGAGATCTTGATCCAAAGTGACCAAACCATGAGTATTTATTCCTCTCTTAACTAGAGCTAAGGTCCACGAGCACAGAGGGTGCAAGATAATGATGATATACATGTTTAACCTCACTAAAAATGATATAAAGATACCGTCAATATGGCTCATCACAAGAAAAATTGCAGGCAATATATTCTGATTCAAAAGTGTCTCGTGAAGAATTTAACTGAACACATGGCAAGTACTTCCTAGTTAGCCAAATTTATCAAATAGTGACTGACTCATAAAAGAAATTGAAGTGTTTTAATGGTGAATCTAGACAAAATTTGGCACGCAAGTTATGTGCATTTCCAACATAGATCGCGGAATCGGTCGAATTGGATCAGAATCGGCCGATTTCGATCCGATTTCTGCTTGAAGGACCGATTCTAACATGAATTTCGCCGGAATCGGTCAGAATCAGTTTGAATCGGTCGAATCGGTCTTGAATCAGTCGAATCGGATCAGAATTGGAATCGGAATCCTGATTTTTTTTAGATTTTTTTTAAAGATTCAGGCCGAATCGACCTGAATCAGTCCGAATCAGAATGAAAACTTTTTTTATTTTTTTTAAAAAAGAATCCCAATTCCAGATCAGTTTCTTTCTTGATAATTGGTCGGAATCGGACTGATCCGATCCGACTCGAATCGGATCAGAATTGACCGATTCTTATTCTGGAATCCTTGATTTCCAAGTTCCAACATGCATCCAAGTCCAAACAAGTTCTTTTCAAAACCTAAATTAGCAGTGACCCAATAAGAGCAGGCAGTGAATAGTTTAGAAGATTGTAATATACAATCAAAAATACTAGAAACTGAGATAAAATGGAGTACGAACCATACACACTCCAAACCTCAGTGGAAAGCTTATCAAGTAGTGCACCTGACTACCTAAGAGCCTCTCTGATGAGAGTATTGAAAATAACAGAGTATTGATTTTTCACATTGCTGTTACACACATTGGCAACATATTTGACATTATCAAATATCAAAAATAATATGATAATGGATACTAGTACTCCATCCATACAAGCCCTAAAGAGATAAGAAAAAAAGATCATTTTACAATAACAGGTTCAAAAGGCAGTTGTAGACTTGTAGGGTAGTCAACATAGTTGACAAGGCACCTGTCTAGGCAGCAAGGCGCTATTCTGCCAGTGCTCTGCCAGAGTGCCTTTTGGACAGGGTGCCTTTTGGGCAGCCCAAAAGGCACCCAAGGTGCCCACCTAGGCACCCCAGGTGCTCAAGACACCCACCTTAGTGCCCAAGGTGACCAAGCTAGGTGTCGTAGGTATTTATACACAACCAAAAATTCTCTTTTGGATGGCTTTTACCCCCTAATACCTTCACAAGGGACGCTGCCCTCTTAAGCCTACAACTTGATTGTGCAAGTCAATCCATGATTCTTAAACATCCATTTATGATAGTGTAAACATATTAATATATTTCACTATCATTTATACTATCACATATATATAAGATTAATCATTATAAATATATGTTATATACTTAAATTTTATAAAGATCTATTTTAGCTCTCTTCTCTCTCACACACCCAGATCAAAGTTTATCAACATTATTTATTTTTTAAAGTAAATATATACCTATGCATCCATAATTACATAAATAAAATCACATTTAAATGTACGAACACGTAAACACACATTCAATTATAACATACAAATATATTTATATTTATGTATATATATTTATATGTATGCGTAAATATATATATATATGATACTAACATCTAATTATATATATGATTGTGTGTATGTATATACATATGCATATACATATATATATAAACATCCAATGTTACCGTCTTGACTGCCTAGGCGACATCTAAGCAGCTGTCTTGTCACCTAAGTGGAATTGACACCTTTCAACGCCTTGGGTGTCGTGTTGCCTTGACAAATATGATAAATCGAATGAAGCAAAAGGTGAGAGGCTTGATGGGAAGAAATGCAGATGCTGATTTATAAGAATCTATACTTAGTTGCTTCAGCACTGATGCAACAATAAAACCATATATATATATATTAAACAAGAGCAGTTGACAAAACGTGGAAAGAAATGCAAACGTTCAAAGTAATTACTGGGGAAGAAGATAAGAAAGGTACTAACAAGGAAGCACTAGATCGGTGCCTGGCCTCGGCAGGCCCAGGAGAAGCCCCCATGGATGCCCTCATTTCGATCAGGACTTAGCATGTAAAAGCACGGGCTGTTCTCAAAACAGTGTAAAAGAAAACCATGAGTGTAAGCATACATTTGTAGAAACAGTGAAATGCCTTCCGAGACAAACGAAAGAGGTGATCAAGTGCAGCGCTAATGAATTGGATCTCAACTTCTAGAAACTAAACGCCTCGGAAATATCGACGAGAAAACACGAAACACAAAGCGCAGTAAAAAACAGCTGCAAGGATTCAAAGAAAAATAAAAGGAAATAATTTTTCTTCGGCCATGAAGACCCGATCATACTGAATTCCCAGAACGAAATAGAAGAAACAGAAGCTGGCGTGGCACAAGAAGAAACCGTAAATGGACCAGCATCCCAAGGGCACCTACCACAAAATTCGGCGTCAACCACTGAAGAGGGAGCCCGAAGCACCCAGAATGACCGATTCCCGAAACAGTAGTAAAAGCAGCCAGCCACCCGCACCCCCGCCGCCAGCGGCATTCGCAAGATGTGCAGACCGACGCGCCGCAATGCCCCTATCGCAAGCGCACACGACAGGAAAAGGCCGCAGGGATCGAGATTGGAGGCCCAGAAGCCAACCGACAAAATCTTCTTTGGGAGCACAGGAGAAGACGGAGACAAGGGAAAAGAAAAAAAGACTCCCGGATGACCTCTGTTACTTCTTCTCTCCTTCCCCGCTGCCGATGCTCTTCCCAGCCGGTCGGTCTCCGGCCGGCGGTCCCCGGCTCCCGTTCCCGCCGCCGCACCGCCGCCGCCGCCGGGGGAGCCGGCCGACTGAAATATGCGAGAAAGTCGGTGCGCGTTAGAAACGCAGCAGGTGCCCGAGAGTCGCTGCTGTCAGTTGGCCGCACGTATAATTAGTGGGAAAAAGAAATTTTCAATATTATTAAATTCCAATTATCATTTAAAAAAAATACGCAGGAGGCAGAACATGGCAGCAGTTAATACTGCAATAAAAGCACGAATAAAATGGGCTGTTATCGGTCGATCGGACGGGGGAGGCGCGTTCGGGTTCGTATCCGGAACGTGGGACCCGCGGACCGGGGGGGAGCCGAAACGGCCGGTCTTATCGGGTCGCTGTTAGTTGGATCGGCCGAGTTGACCCGGTCTTCTTCGAGAGAGAAATCGGATGGGGGAGGCAGGTAGGGCATTTTTACGTTGATACTCCTAAAATTGGTAGTTTTGTGTTTGTATCCTCGGAAGGTACATTACTACGATCGGACTTGAAAACTTTTGTTGTGATCTTATGGAGTTTAACGTTTGTTAATCTGTCCGTAAAGACAAGATCTGTTTGTGTTTAGCTTGAGGTTGATAGTTTCAGAGCATTTGCTTTTTTTTAATCTTCATTAAATATATAAGTTGTTATATTTGGCCAAAGGTTTGAGGTTTAGATCGTTGGATATTTTATGTCGATTAACTCATAAACGTGTTTCTTACGCCTCTTAATAAATATTTTAAAAAAAATTATGGTTTAAATTTTATTATTTAACTACAATAATAATAAACACAACATGTGTAATATATCTTTAAATAAATATTAAATTAATCAACATATAAATATCTTTATCAAATTAAATGTTGATTTTATAGTAAACTAAAACAATTAGATGTGAAATTAAAATTTTAAAAAAATAATATTAAATTAAAACAAACGCCATTTTAATTTAACTAAAAAATTAAGGGTTTAGATAGGGACTTAAGAATTTTAAATTTCATACACAGTCAAGACAAGCGTCACCGCCTAGGGTTTGGTTTGGTTTGGCTCAACCCGCTTCTCACCTTCGGTCGTGGGTGGGTACGTGTGTTAGGTTAACTTAGATTTTTTATCTTGATTAATGTCTAAACTTACGTCACCTATTTAAAAAAATAAAGAATAGTAAGAAGTAAATTTTTTTTTTTTTACTTTCGACGGATCAATGATTTGGAGGGCTGTAAACGGGAAGGTTCTCGAATCTCGTCACATCGTCGGGAGCCCAAGATGCCGCGGTCGCGGGATAATATTTTTAATTTCTTACGCGTAAAAATAATAGACAGGTACTATTCAGCAAATTATAAAGGGCCACGTGAGCATACGGAGCTTGAAGGAACGTCCTTCCCTCACCACCCACTACGGACACGTGTCACTCGGATCTCGGGCCGGTTGTCTCGGAGGCGGCGACCGCGGTTGCTTGCTTGACAGGTAACCGGACTCCAGCGGCGACGTGGCCCGTCCGCTACGTTTCTCCCGGTAGCTCTGCGTCCGCTGGCCGGCCAGCGTGGACAAGCAACGGTATTAAAATAAAATCACGGGGTAAACTTATTTTCCTCTTAAAAACATTAGAAATTTTTTTAATTATGATTTATTTTTATTAAGAAAATATATTAAAAAATTACAACAACAACGTCAATCCCGGATACGGGTCCGAGATGGTGACCAGATCTAGAGAGATAGGAGACCCTCCGCTAGGGCTGTTCACTGTTCGGTTCAACCCGAAAAACCAAACCAAACCAGTACTTTGGTTCGGTTTGGTTTGGTTTGAACTACCGATCGGTTTGGTTTGGTTTCTATGACCCTTCAAATAAACCAAACCGGTAAACCGAATAACCCGAATTAGATTACATATTTTAGTTTAAGTTATATATAAGATAGTATTTATACATCTTTTCTTATAAAACTAAATTTGTTTCAAGAGTTTTTAAGGTAAAATTAACGTAATGTATAAACATATACACAAGATTTTAATAGAATATAATTTAAAACAAACAAAATAAATTTATATATTGATATATCTACTACATCTTAGTAAAATATGGTTTGAACCGAACCAAACCAAACCAAACGGAACTAATTTGGTTCGGTTTGGTTTGGTTTGGAAGATAATTTGGTTTGGTTTGGTTTGAGAAAAAATACTCAAAAACCAAACCAAACCAAACCATGAACACCCCTACCCGCATAAGAGAGTCTAGATTAAGAAGAGATATCTCCGATCATGGTTTGTCGGGTCGGTTACTTAGTCGGTCAGGTTGGTTGACTCGATCTTTTTTGGGTCGACCAATTTAACCTTGGTTCCACGATTATGATCCGATTGTTAATTTAAAATAATTTTTTTATTAATTTTTTTTAACCTTGACCCGTCCTCGGATTGACATGACCCGGGTCGTGATCTCAACCAACTCGGGTCGATTTTAGGTCCGACCGACCCAATCTCGACCCCTGACTCCACCTCCCTTATCTTCAAGGATCACAACAAAATGAAGAAGCACCAAGGTGTATTTAACTCAAAGAAAGTTTATTTCTAATATTTTACTATTTATATTTTACAGTTTACTAACTATTTTATTTTTTTATCGAATTTATTTTTTTATTTTACTTAATTTCATCTGCGATTCACTAATTTTTTTACACTTTTTTAACAGTCGTGATAAGTTATTTTTAAAATTAAATGTAACTCGCACAGATCATACCTTTCCATTGGTCATGGAAGAAGCTCCTTCCACTAACTATATAATAGACCGTGACTCTGGAGCGGGATGTCATGATTTGATTTACTAAGATTTCGAGGTGTTTTGGATGGAATGAAATGAATGCTCAACTCGATTTTGAATTGATTTGAGATTAAAAATTTTGATCTATACTCAAAAGAAACAGTTATAAATATATATCTGTTTTAAAGTATAGATGATTATTCTAAATACCTGTTCACATAAACTATTTAAATATTTGGGGGCAACGCAGAGGAATTTTTATTTGAATATATACTATTCTTTATTTGAAATATAATTATTTTGAATTTTTATGTGATAGAGACCGTAAAACACTCGTAACCACATAAAATACAAGTACGCTGACATCACTTCCTCGACGGCATCACGAAATTAGAACAAATCCATACAAAAAATACCCACCCAATAGCATACCGACGCGTGCGGGCCCAGATCAACCGCCACATGAGGTGGGCGTGGCATCGGGGATCTAAATGAATCAATACACTCAACGAGTAACTCAGAATCTCAATTAGAGACAAACTTGACTCAAGTTAAATAAATAAGTTTGAATAAAAAAAGTTAGCTCGAGTAGAATTTGAACAGAATCTTACTCGGTTCGATAAACTCGTGAGTAATTCAATTAAATATTCTATTATATATTTATTTTTAAAAATTAAATTATAAAATTTAATAATTATATATTGTCACTTAAATGTATTGTTCAAAATTTGAGTTTAAGTTTAGATCGAGTTTCATAAATGAGTTAAATCTAGAATTTTACAAATGACTTTTCATTGATATTGAGTTTTACAAACAAGTCTTTATATATTTAAATTTGAATGTAAAATAAATTTTAGTCAAGCTCGAACTCGACTCGATTCGACTCAACTAATAAATGAACCAAATTTGAACAAAATTTCAACGTACTCATTGAAACTTGAGCACGAGCTTGAGCTCGCGTAAAATAAACGAACTTATCTCGAATACCAAACGACTCGACTGGTTTGCACCCCTCCGCGACGTTGGTCCAGGGAGTGAGATTTTGGGGACTGAAGCGGGAGGCGAGGCCCACACTTAGTTTAATCTGTTTGGACTCGCTTTTCTGCGTATGTCACGTCGGAGCCGATGATGCGAGGGAGCTGTCCCGTGATTAGGGGAGGATAATAATAACATAGTCGAATTCGAGAGGATCGGCGGTCGCTGGGATACCTCTGCACCTTCGAGATTCCCGGGGGCCAGTGACCGTGGATATCGGTTCTTATTGCCATGCCTGCTTTTATAACATTTTAAATTAATATTTTATTATTTTATTTAACGAACACCGGTATTAGACTTCACATCGTTCGTACGACATTAGATTCAATATTGAGGCAAATGTTTGGAGACGATTCTGTCCGGTTCGATTCGATTTCGAGTTCTTTAGCTTCTCGAACTTGGTATTGAATCAAAATATAAATTAACTCGAACCAAGCCGACCGTGAACCGGATCAATTGACGCATGGGTCTAAGGTATATTGAAATCTATTAAATTAAAAATAATTAATTAAGATCTTAATACCATGTTTACAAGAGATAGATAAGCTTTTGCATTAATTAACTTAGATTTATAACAAAAAAATTAATTTTAATATAACATATAATAAAACGAATCAAACCGAGTCAATCAATTTATCGATCCGATTTAATTTGAACACCCATATTATTTGGTAGAGTACATGGGAAGCGGATTTGGGGAGTCCCAATTTTTTGTTCGGTTAGCTTATGTTTCGCTTAACTTGATTAAGATATATTTACTGATCAACCTAATATTTGACTAAAGTTATAACATGCACATGCATGATCTTCTCGGTTCCATCTTCAAATGCAAGAACAATTAATAATTGAAAAATAAAAAATGTTCAAAGGTATGCCTTGCTTAGTTTTAAGAAGTCCTTTGAGATGTTAAATAACAAAAAATTATTAAACAACATGAAATCTCTCTAACCTCTATCCGAATCATAGATTAGAGGAGAGAGAGAGAGGGGGGGTCAAATCAATAAAAGGCCAACTTAGGCATCATGGCACATATATATATAGTAGCAGCGGGCAGGAGTGCTGAACAAGCCACATTTTCTTCTCCAAATCTTCAGCTAATACATCGTCTCATCCTCTAGAGAGTATTTCTAAAATTTTGCAAAAATTAAGGCATTCTTTACAACTTTTTCTAATTTGCTCTCACAATATTATTGGGTTTACTGGGCTGGAAGCCCTCTCTAGAGAAGGAGGGCCGGGCCGAAGGTGCTTGATTGCATAACAAATAGATTTTTTTGTTATAAAAATATTTTTTATTGTGACAAAACTTTTTTTTTTTTTTGAACAAAACAGACTATATTCATTCATAACATAAAGAGGTACACATGAGAAGATACATTAAAGACTATTTGAAAAGATAGAAGACACAAAACTAAACTAGACACCAGAGTTCCATTGGAAATTATCATTTCCAAGAAGTAACAACATAGCCATAAATCGACCCGCACATACGAGTGCGTAGACGGTCGAAGAGCAAGGTGAAGAACTCCATATGAGGAGTTTGACATTTGCCACGAGACTGGATGAACACACCAAGAGGGTGTGGATATTGCCCAGACTAACAGTCTCGGATTAGCATTAACGGCTATGTAGCTAACTAGGAAAGATAACCAGACGAGCTAGACCAAACTACAACAAATAAAAAAGAAAGATAAACGACACGGAAGTAAACATAGATAAAGCCGTCTCCACGATTCCAAGCCACAAAGGGGTAAAAAGCCTAAAAGTACATTTAGGCCGGACAACCGGAAAAGAAGCAAGAGAGTATGGGAGGGAGGTCTCCCTCCCTCCCAAAACAAAAAGGACCTCAAAATAGCAAATACGGACCACCACACAAAAAATCACCAAACGGGACCGTAGGGGTGAGAGACCCGAGCGGGGAGGGTTTTGGCTATGGGGCTTCCGCAAGGACGAGGCGAGGACTCCGCCCGGGCGAGGTTTCCGCCTTGGTGATGGGGCTCCGCCCGGGCGAGGCTTCCGCCGGGCGATGAGGCTGCCGCTAGGGCTCCGCGAGCTGCCGCCGCGAGTGGTCCGCGGCGAGGGCTCCGCGAGCTGCGCGAGGGGTTTCCGCCGCGAGGCGATGGGGCCGCCGCTTGAGCTCCGCGAGCAGCCGCCGCGAGCTGTCGCCGCGAGGGGTTTCCGCGGGGGCGAGGCTTCCGCCGCGGCGAGGGGGCCGCGGCTTCACTTCCGCCGCCGCGAGGGGTTTCCGCCGCGGGGGCGAGGCTTCCGCCGCGGCGAGGGCTCCGCGAGCTGCGCGATGGGGCCGCCGCCTATTGTGACAAAACTTGTTAAGACATTTTTGTAGACATTGGATTAAGCGTGTGCAAACAGTTCAAATTAAGATACATATATATGTATTTTGCATTTGAGAGAGAAATTTGTTGATTTTTTTATATTTTTATGGAAACTGTAAAAAGGGAGCCTGTTATCTTGGTGAAAAGTAGGTAGTTTAAATAATCGATCGTAGAATATTTGGTTGCACAATAAAATTTTGTACATTTTTGTGATAAAAAGTTGAATTAAAATAAAATGTGAACCAGCTAATGACTTAAAATTGTAATGTTTTGACAAGATGTGATAACCAAAAGGAATGAATATCATGTATCGCCGGATAAAATGGGGGGATCACAAGATAAAAAAAAGGTGAGATCCCCCCTTTTATTTGAAAATAAAAATTATGTTAAAAATATAAATTTGTAATAGTCATCAAATATCTCTTTAACAATTTTTATTATAAAAATATAAAAATTACCGTAAAAAACTCACTTTATTATGCAATCAAACATCCCATTTAAGTACTATTTTATCGACAAAATTAGCTTCCAGAACTATGCAACTCATGTACCTCTCATAAACGTGATTTCTAGTAATGTTAGTTCTTCTATAGCACCGCATTTTTGTTGCTATGAGAACTTAATATAAACCAATTTTAAGTAATAAGGCATAAGTTACTTTACTCCAAAATTATATCATTCTCTTAAATACTAGTGTCGATTACTAGTAAAAACGATAGCTGAATAAAGTAGCCTGACTTTGAAGGGGGTAGCAAAAAATGGCATTCCCAAGAGGATTGAGGACTCAAAACTCCTAGTTTTTGTGATGGTCAAAGGAAAATGTTTTACAAGGAAGTATTAAAAATATACATACTGTCCAATAAATACTGGAGCTAACTACATTTCTTTCATAAAAGTTATGCATGCAGTTTAATCCGCATGGAAGCAACTGCACCCTTGGTTAGGCTTGTCGAGTGGGCGGGCCAAGCCGCCAGCCCGTTAGAAAGTCCGCCATGGGCTGGGCTTGGGCCCTCCAATGATGGTCATGGTGCCAAATGAATAATCAAGTTTCAATCTAAATATTGTTGGCGGGTCTGACACTCTTCGGCCCGTTGAACTCGCAGAACTCTACACGACACTACAGTGTAAGACCAGGAGGCGGGAGAAGGGGAAGCAGAGGCGGCGGTGATGTAGGCAGGCCTTGATGTTTTGGTATTTGGTTGAACAATAAATTTCATAAAATTGTCGAGGAGATGGAATAACAAAAAAGGGTGAGAGTCATATATGTTCAAAAAAGATAGAAGACAACAAGATAAAAAATATCTCGTATCTTTTTCATTCAAGAGAAAAAAAAATCACCTTTTCAAAACTAATGGTCCCTCATTACACGTTTTGTTAAAAAAATATAAAATTATAATAAAAATTCAATTTATCATGGACCCAAACACCCTGTTAGTATTTTTTTGGATTGAATTGGATGAGTTTTTATTGAAGTGTGGAGAAAGACCCGCAACTTAGGACATGCTTAGTTGTACGGTGAATCGAATTGTTGTTACCATTTATATTTTTATAATAATATTTTTAAGTTTTTTTGACAACTATTAACAATTTTAGGTTTTTACACACTTCATTCTCAAACAAAGAAAAAAGAGTTTGTGGTTCCTCACCTCTTTTGGCCTTGCATGGTTCATGCTCTTTTTTTTCCCAGCACATATATAAGTTTATGTTATTGATTAACTTATATTTTATTTTGTAATACATTTTACCTTAAAAATATATAAAAATTTATTCTGTGACCAAACACCCTGTCAAACAATACCGAGGAAAGATCCTATACTTGTATTCCTTTCACTAAAATAAAAAACTAGTCAAAATGGGCTATTAGTTAGGTGCCAATGTTTATTAATTTATCGTCGAAATACACAATCTTTATATTAAAAAATTAAAAAATTTCGATATGGACTCGCGCGCACGACGTCGTGACTGGTGCTGCATCTTTTCAAAAACAATATTAAAATATTTAAAGTAAAATTAATAAATTAATTTTATGAAGAGGAAGACCCAGAGGAGAGGGCAATACTGTCATTATGAAGGGGCGTAGGTAGGTACATTAGGGTTTCGTTTTTCCCTGCCCTTATAGTCTTATGTCTTATATATAAGGTTGCTACTTGCTCGAGGCGTCGTGGTCATGGCGGCTCACTTCTCCGGCACTCCGCTCCTCGCCGAGTCCGCGGCCCTGCTTTCCGGTTCCTTCTTCTCCACTCTTGCGCTCTGTTTTCTCCAGTACATTAGCAACGTCGATTGTTGATCCGGAGATCGGCGATGATGAGGAATCCTGTCATGCACCACTCTGATGATGTGTTTCTGTGCTGACGATCGACAGATACCCATCTACTCTGAGCCTTTCCTCATACTTCGCCTTCCACTTTGCTCTTTGCGGGCCTTCGCCGGATATCGATTTTGCGTTCTCGTTTAGTTTAGTTGTAGATTTATTTTTTCAGTGCTTGGTTTTCGATTCCGAAGGCGATCTTCGGTGTCTGGATGTGATTAGGGTTCTTCGCTGGAGACGTGGGAGAGGGAGTTCCAGATGATGCGGTCCTTTGTTGGGCCAACCATGATGCGGACCGAATTAGCGCTTGATGCGCTTTGCGGATTACATCTTCTTCTCTGATGGCTCTCGCTTTCTCGCTGTGTTCCCCTTGCGGTTGTGTTGATCCGGAGGTGTTCGCGTTGTATCCCTCCTGCATTTCGTGTGCACAATTTTGCTGGATAGTTGACGAACGTTTTAGATGCGATTGCTCCTCGTAAACTCTGCAATCGGTTCGTCGGCTCTGCTCTTGATTAGCATATTTCATCCGCTGTTAATTTGGTTGTTTGTTTAGATCTTTAACAAATGTTCTCCGTATCCGGCGGCCTATCTGTAAAGCTAGAATCGTTCTCTTGTACTGATCTCCTACAGTAATAGTCGGCGTTCTCGAGTATCCGCCTGGATGTGAATGTGCAAAAATCAACTGAAATCTTCGTGAGATGAAGAAACAAAGGGCCTTGAAAGATTGATGCTCTGAACAATCGAAGACATTGCCGTTGGACAAACGCCACTTTTGATAGGCAGTGACTTTTGACAAAGCATTACTAGTTCGTTAGTTACGAGTGTTCCAGTGTCAATTAATCTTTATTCAATCGATGAAAAAAGGTTGTTCTTCTTCAACTACTTGAATGTTTGGAGGAAGGATAGCAGAAGGATGTTATTCAAAGTTGATGAAAATTAGAGCCTTAAGAGGGCAATCTAACAAGAGATGATTTGTAGGGTTGATTGATCTCGTAGTTTTCTAGGGGACCAATGCTGTATAGTATCGACTTGGTGCTTTTGGGATAAGTGAGATGTTAGACAATTTATTTTATGATAAATTTGATAAAATAACAAATATCATAAGTAAGATAATGAAATCATGTAAATTAATTAATACCGTGTTGGGTGTATAGTCAAATGGACCAAGTAACATAAATACGTAATTAGAACTGCTAAAAGAAGTTGTTCTTAATACCTAATTTGTATTAACTATCGGTAAATAACTATAAAATTATTTTACTCTGATTATTATTTCATCAAAATATTTTTTATAATCAAATTAGTAAGTATACTTAGTTATTTTTATTTTTATTTCAAAATCACTCAATTAAATGAGATTAATACTTGATTAGTATTATTTACCCTTAAATTAGATGAAAGAGTAAATAATGTGATGTTCACCTAGTGGCCTGCGCCTAAATAGATGAGAGTAAGGAAGGTTGGGTCGGGTCGGGAGTGAGTTGGTTGGGATTAAATTGATTTGGGTTGACCAGGGTCAGGACTTAGTTTGAGATTTGGGTCAGTGGGGATTGAAATAAAAAGTGTTAAAATAATAATTTAAAAATATATATGGGATCGGGATCTTGAGGTTGAGATCGAGTTGGTTGATCTAAAAATTGATTGGGTTAGATCTGGGTTGAGAGTTGGATCCCGATCTTGCATTTCATGGATGAGAGTGCATACGTAGGCCGCCTAATCTCAAAGGAGTAGTGAGACCCTTCTTCAATCCTAAATGTTGCCAGCTCCCTATTTTTCCATCATTCGGGACAATGCTACACATTTGTCCATTATAATTCAGCCTCTATTTCATGTTGTGCGGTTGTTTTTGAGAATAATTGGAGACCGGACAATGGGATGAAACCAGTCCTTAACCTCTTTAAGAAAATAGGGGGTCAATAGTGGTCTGCCTTTCATTCTAACATCAGTTGTAATTTGATTCAAATGGATGCCGTTTTTCAAAGTTGATCCGGCGCGCACACATAAACCAATTTCCTTTCATTCCTGTTCTTATTTGAGAAGAGAACATACTCTCTTATAGCCTGTTTGGTTACAGTTTTAAAATTGATACTATATCAATATTGATATTGATATTTTTAGAGATTAGAGTATCAATATCAAAATTGATAGTGTCAAATCTCTTTAAGTGTTTGGTAATACCATATCAATATTAAAAGTGATATTACATGTTTGGTAATGCAATATCGATATCAAAATCATTATTAATTACTTAAAAAAATCATATCCAAACTTTCAAGAGGTGAGACAAAATTTACATTATGTCTACACATCAAATATATGTAAATCATATCCAAGAAGTGTGAAGGGAAATTCACAATAAATCTACTCATCAAAGATATATAAATCATATCCAAGACATCCGATGAATGATAGAGAGCACTAGAACACAAATTAATCAGGATTAAATAGCACAGTTCGGACTACAAATGTTCATGATTATGACAAAGACGAGACTACAACTTACACAACATGACAAAGTAGCAGAATTAAGAAAAAGAAAGTGCTGCATTAAAAATGACAGAAACGGTTTCTAGTGCCCTCAAAGCTTGAAGTTAGTAAGTCGAAGAGAAAAGAAATGTTTCTTTTTGCAGCCAAAAAGACCAGACTTCAATTTTCACATGAAGGCCTCCCTCCCTCCATCCATCCACCATTTGCGGAGACCTTGCACGAATACATGCATCAAAAGAAACAACGATGAGGAGGGCCTTGACCAATCGAGCGTGCTGATGACGATGCCCACCCAGATTGGTATCCTACTTGAGGATCAAAAATTCTCTTTCTGAGGTACAAAACACAGCAATAGCTCAACAATCAACAAGAATAAAGCAAGAATAAATTCACTTCAGTTATGTGCATCAACTGCACTAAAAGGATCGTCAAGTAGATAAATGTGTGCAACTTGATAGAGTGCTCTAGCCAACTGCACACTCTATTTATGCCCACCACTTAAATTAATTCCTCTATCAGTAATGATAGTTTGATCTCCATGAGAAAGAAGCTCCAAATCCTTCTTTTTAGAAAATAAAAGTTTAGGGCATCTGAAGGCAAGACTTAAATCGAAAAGCAGTTATTTTTCTTACAAAGATAATGATTATCTATCTGAGGATATAATGGCCAAGTTGAATAAAAAAGTAGAAGTTTGAAAATCAGATCATGTTAAATAAGAAACTACCTCCTTCTCTTCAACCAGATAATTCGTAGATTAGAATTCAATTTTGTCTATCTCATTTTCAAGCATGCATGGTTTGAGTTCTATCTTTGCATGATGATCCAGGACAATTTTAAACTATTAATGAAACTGATTTGGATTTGTTACGCATAAGGCTTGGCTAAATTTTGAGCTGAATTTCAGACATATATTTGGTCCTCCATCTACTTTCAGAGAAAAAGGACAGAGCTGTTCACATAAAGCTAGGAATCCATAATGCTATAGCTATGTGTATTTTTTTGAATGAACTCAATAATTCAAAACTGAAAAAATGAAACTTTCACCAATGACTGACAAAATCATGCGCCATCGATTTTCTTCTTTTGTGTTTCTGTACAATCACTAGTGAATAATTTCTAGCAATGGTCAATGGGCAAAGTCCTTCTAAATTTTTTAAACATTAAGCAAGTTAAACACAGACCCATTAATTCAAATTTAAGTATTTATACAGCAAGTCTGGAAATTTGAAATTTGTTTTATCGATTTACAAAATGTATTGGAGCTATTGGCCTCAGCACCAATGAGCAACCTTCAAGGTAATTCCAATAAAAGTAAGCAACAAGGGGAAACCGATCACTCACCTCCAGAAGAGCAGAAATCAACACAAGGAGAAGCAGAGCTATCGATGGCACCAGAGCTATCAGACGGTGGCAGCACAACGGCGACGATCGGATTAGCACGACAGTGGAGTTGTTTGTTTTACTGCCGCACTACGGCGACTATCGATGGTGCAGCAATGTCCTGGAAATGGCATCAACAGGGGCAGCCGACACTGTGGTGACTATGAAAAGAAAGCACTCTGACTAGAACTAGAAGAACAAATGCAAAACCCCAACCTCAAATCACAACCAAAATCTATTAAAAACCGTACAAGAAGTAGTAGCGGAAGCCAAAGGGGGTCACATGAAGCTCTCTCTCTTTCTCTCTCTCCAAAGCCAAACTATGGCACCATGGGTGGTTCCCCCAACAAGGAGGCAGCAATGCCTCCCTACCGCAGATGATAGGTGGAAGATCAAGGAGGCTGCAGATCTTTTGAAGAGAACTTGATTGGATGGTGGTACTTACCAAGTGCTAGCTCACTATCGACCCTCCCATGGCATAGGGAATCGTCGGACAAATCTCCTTCAGCAACGCATCCATCAAAGCCTGCAGCGGAGTGTCGATCAGAGAAGTCGAAGACACTTGAGAGATGCGAAGGAGATTTGCCTCTCCTGTTGTGTCGAAAAGGGTTGGAGACGCGAAGATACCGGGGAGACGCGAAGGCAATGGGCGTTGCGGGGAGAGGCTAGGGCTCGAGGAAGAGGCTCACTGTATGAATATCAATTTCAATACAGGTCACTCCTTGTTTTGATTTCGATAGTTTTTTGTACTATTAATTTTAATATTATTATTGATATCCAAACACGCATCAATCCAAAATATCAATATCAGTTTTAAAACTGATATTGATACGGATGGTTAATACGGAAAACAAACAGGCCATTAACATCTAGGAGGTAAACGTTTTGACTTACATTTGATAGGCGGCCTTTGTTCTCTTGAACAAATCGTGTGAGCAGCATCTTCATGAGATTTTGGGTGAAATGGTGGACCTCCTTCCATCATCTGTAATGGAGGAGAGGAGGAAAAGAAAACAAAACATTAACCATGGCTTCTATCTATAGTTGTTGAAAATTAAACACACCATACATGCTAAAGATTGCATGTAAGGGAAAATATTTAAAAATTGGAAACCAATCCTTCACAAAATAAGCCATGAACTGAAGGATGTTAAGCAGAGACTCAATGTGATCCTCAAAGGTTCTTCTATTCTTCGTTCTCCATATAGACCGTAAGTAAGGTTGCCTTAGCCAAATTCCAAAGCAAAATGTTCATTTCAACCCTTAAAGTCTTACCCTTGTTCCAGTGATGGCTGAAAAGCGTGGCATTCATGGGGCCACCCAGTCCGACCTCCAACTATGGAACAAATTAAGTCACAAAGAACACCACAACGCAAGGAAAGATGGTCAATATCCTCGATGTCAGATACAATCAAAGAGTACAACGAACAGAGTTCAACGGCAATTAGTTAGTCAAGTAGGACTTATTAGTGTGGAGTCTCCCTCTGCAGATCTTCTACAAGAACAGCATAATTTTAAGCGGAAAAGCGGGCAACCAAACTGCTCTCCACCAAGGGACTTCGATGTCTCTGATGCTAAGTCTATTGCCGGCCGATTTAACAGAGAAAGAGGAATCCATTTTCAAAGTTCACACAAGTTGATCCTCCCTGTTTACGCATCTAAAACCCCACAAGAAGTCCAAGAGAAGTGCAGATTTAGAGACTTCATCTTCCTTCAAGTTCCTTGTAAAAGATTTAAATTATCCATTTATCCTGTGAGGTTGTACCATCCCAATTAAGCAGATCAGCAGACCATAGCATCCTTGTTCACATCAATTATAAAAAGATGAGGGAAACTCTGGTGAACGGGGCTAAGGCCAGCCCAACAATCCTTCCAAAACAGCATTCTTGCTCCGTTGCCCAAACAAATGGAAGATGCATTCTTTTTAGGCTCTCAACAGTAATCATATATTTGCAATCATGTAAGACAATGTCTAATTGAGAATCTCAAAGCAACAATTCGGGAAGAAAAAAAAAAGAATGCTCACACGGTTAGAAAAGGTTTGCCGTCCTGCTGTGGTTCAGTTTGTAGAAACTGTCACTCAAAATATACCCATGACATGATGATCGTCTCAAGAGTACCGCCCCAGCAGCTCATGCCTGAAGGCATTTCTATAGGTTAATAAGGAAAAAGAGGTAAGTCAAGATAGCAAAGAGGCATTTCCGATTCCAACATTAAGTGACAAGATGCAAAGACATCTATGCCAATCTCCAGTGCGACTAAAAGTGAGGGCACCGCTGCTGCCAACAAAGAAAAGAGAAGCAGAAAGAAAGAGGAACTTGACATTTACGAAGTAAACAAACTATTGCAGTTTTCTTAACAAGATTGCATGCACCACAAGGTGGTGTCCGTTGCTTGAAGATGTTTGAAATACAAAACTTCCTTAATCACGATCAGCACAAGAAACATAGAATAGTGCCAAGTTTCCTTATGACAATGTGATCGATCAATCGATGGGCATACGCTAAATGGGAAGAGTAGTCGTCGGGAACTGCAAGTTCAGTGTTATATATATATATATATATATATATACAAGATTGACGACTACAATATGCAAAAATAAAAAAGTTTAAAGCATTTATATAAAAAGGTTCATGATATTTTAATAAATATGAAAAAAAAGAGTAAACAGTCCATTGTTAAAATTTGTTAGGCTGTTTAATTTTTAGTCCCTTGAGTTGTACAATACTTGTATAAGTGCGTAGAATCCAACAAGTACAAAATTATACAAACTGCCAGTCAAGTAGTTATGTATGATTTACCATGTTTACATATAAACTCCCATCGAATACTAAAAATATTTCTATAAAGATTCACGGGGATCAAAACATAAATATAGATCATAGGATTTGATATACATTTAATTATGTTTATAGAATCCAAAACTAAATTGTGATAAAAGTTTCTCTTCGTAATAATTACAAATAGTAGTCACTTCATGATCATGTTGGTATAAATAACACGAAATAAAATAACAGTCACTTCATGATCATGTTAGTATAAATAACACGACAACAATAAATTATTTCGTGTTGTTTGGACTGCATACATTTGCAATGTTTTCGCCCCCCTCTGGATCTGAAGCCCCCCAGGGTTTAGCTCATAGCCTGGTCCTTGCCGTGGACTTGAAACTGCCATAGGGACTTTCCTAGTTTCCTGTAGATGGAGGACAGGTTCGCCTTCGGAGATCCCGGAGGACAGACCTAACATTACATCCCTGGAGGGGGGGATTAAGGGAAAATCTTTAGATGAAGCAAAGAAAAAAAGCACCATTGATGGTATCTATTACATTTACTCAATTTTATGTTTAACATATTCTGTTTCAACCATTTTGCTAAAATAGAAAAAAAGAAGAAGCTTATAGGCGCCTCTTCTTGGCTCCAAGTTTTCTCTTAGTTTCAGAGAAGTGCTAGCAAGAAGACATTCGAATAAGAAAAATAGTGCACTTTCTATTCTGTTCATGGCCCAAAACCCTTTTTCACATCCGAGTGGATACTACAGAGCAACAAAATGAAATGGAGAAGTCAAAACATCTCCAAGAACAAACAAAACAACATGAGACGTATGTCTGATCACAAAAAAAAAGAAAAAAGAAAAAATAAAAAGAAAAGCACAAGTCAACAGCCGCTATTCTGGATTCACCCCACATTTATGCATACAGTTGAACCCAGGCAAATTCTTCTTTGTACCCAATTCCTTCTTCACACGAAGCCACGCAGGTGTAAACAACGATGTTCACCCAATCAAGGGAGTCTGCATCATTCTTCACACCGAAATAATAGAGTAACTGGGGCAGTATCTGAGAGGAACATGCAGAGCATTGTCATAAAAGAGAAATTAAATGATGATCAAGAGAATAATATGAACATTATGTTCCAACACAGACTGGTGCTGAAGAATTGCTGAGATTCGCCAAATCTGATATTTCAAAAGATGACATATTTTACTACACCTGGAACTCGTAGCTTGATGGGCCTCCGCAGGAATTACATTTGGGGATATCTGCTTTAGACGGTCTGCCCGTGGTAAACGGCCATAATGGCTTTGCCTTAACATCTCTACAATATCTGTTGGAATTTAGATAAATTAGGGATATCATCGGAATACATTTTTTTCACCGATCACAAAGCATGATAAAATTATTTTTCCAAAAGATCAAAAATACCTGAAAGAACAATCAAAGAAAAGATCCTGATTAGAAGATGAATGCATCAACTATACTGATGATTTACCTCATAACTTGCTCAGGGGCATAGGCAATGCGCTCTTGAAATGACACCCACTTCTTTTGATCTACACCAACCTGTGTACGTAAAAGCCTTAACGACTTAAGCATATACATATATATGTGACAATAATGAAACAGCATACTATTTCAATAAATAAAAAGGTGCATACAAGCATTCGCGCACACATACATATATATATTACATGTACCTCAAACCTGTTGAACCATGTTTCATACGTTTTCCCTGCCTGTCCGGTTTTGGCCACCAAAGACATGTGTGATCCATTTCCTTCAGATGCCCTTTCATCTAGTTCACCTTCATCCTCATTGACAATTTCAAATTCTGGCCACAGCGTTTTACATGCAACTGCCAAAAGGCTAGATGCATCAGTGAATGGAAAATATTAGGCTAGTAATATCAGAGGAAAAGGAATAAGCACTCGTTTACATGATTCTGGTAATTTTGTGTTGCTGCTACTTGGGATAGAATCGCATACTTGAGAAGAAACAGACTGACGACAGTCACTTTTATGTCCCAAACGCCAGTGCATAGCCTGAATTAAAAGATCAAGATATCAAATTGTTCAATTATTATTTATCAGAAGGGTTATTCATTTTCATCACTTGAAAAATATAGGGAACTAAAAAAAATAACTCCTTGTTTCTTGGGTATTTGTATTTCAATTCTCTTAAACCTTTAAATATCAGGTTTAAGTCCCCATAGAAGTTTTTTTTCCAATATAAACTTTTCAGAATAATCCAGAAACCCCTGCTATGAACCTAATTTAACTTTTAAAAGTTAACCAGAATAAAATACAAATACAAGATCACACGGTTTATTTAACGTTCCCTATATTTTGGAGAGCGGAAAACAAATAACCCTTATAACAATTGACTGCCTTTCTTTGTTTTATTCTCACAGGATTACCTGGTGCTTTTCTGAGCAATAACGTGCCTTTTTGCAACTGCTACAAACTTTATCCCCTTTCCAGGTCCCACACCAGCAACAAAGGGGAGCTAGAAACAATCAAACAGCGACATACAAAGAAAATGTCCAATCAGAGAAGGAAACCACAGGTTCATGTAGGCTATTTTGCTCTGAGTTGGTATTCTAGCAACTTTCTCAGAGTTCGCAATGAAACTGAAATGAAACACGGCACTTTCACATGTATTATACACATACAAGGATAAAGAAAACAGCCATTGCATAGATGCATACCGATTAGATGTGGAATTGCATAGATGAAATGTTTAATTAACGAACTAAAATAGTTGAAGGCAATTATCCCAAAGAAAATAATGCTTTCTTGAGTTGAGTATTGATTTCTATGCATTGGAGTCTGAAAAGGCTGGTTACATAAAGGGAGAACGGTAACTTCATGCAAAGGAAACAATATTTCATCATTTACCTCCATCTCCAGAGGGCCTGTCTGTTCCATCATACTTTGGGGGATGACTTGAGTAGAAAGGATTAATTTGTGGTAGCTGGCAACGGAAAACCTTCACACTTCAGACGCACAATGTATTTTCAAGCCAAAGCAAAACAAAAAGGGAACTAAACTTAGCAGTCTTTTTTTGAAACTCAGTACAGCTCAATGAAAAATAAATGCAAGACAAGACAATAGCACCTTCTAGGGGAATCCTCCTTTCTCCTTTTCCATTGTCCATGCTGGTCTTGAAGAAGACATCTCATTTTTTGACACATGAAAACAAATAATGTCCTGTGGAAAGCTGCTTGCTTTTCTGATATTGGCGCATAAACCTACAACGTTTGATTATGTAAAATAAAGTTGTAGTTAGTCTGCAAAAAACCAGAAAAAATAAAAGAATTTGAAAAGCAAATGTAAGATATCATAGTTCAGTCCATCAGTGCACCTGAAGAATAAATTGGAGAGACTCTCCGCAGAAATCACAGATCCTAGACTTTTCTGGTGGCAGATTCAGCGGATCCAACCAAGCCTATGATATTCAGACTACTTAGAGAAAAATCAAACTAACAAAAAAAGTTTGCAGAAGTCAACAAATTGCTATTTCCAGGTGGTAATACACACAGGCGTCCCTCCAGCCTTGCTGGGAAATAGGTGGCGGAGGAGAGACCAGGGTTTCTTAGGTTTCTCCACAAAACCAAGTGTAACTAGTAGACTATCATCTTCTAGCTCGTCGTCATATTCCTCTTCATCTACTTCCTCTTCCTCTTCCCATTCTTCGGCTTCCTGAAACTCTTGCACCATCTCTTCTAATCTGCCAGGGTTGGAGCCGGAGGTAGTGACCTTGAGAGACACTAGGTCAGCTATTAAGCTTGGGTCATCATGTTTATTACCCATTGCTAAAGGTTTAAGCTATGCAAGGCAAAATCTGCACCTGAAAAGCAAGATATGAAAGTGATGCTTGATTTAGCATTGAAAAACAAAAAATAAAAAAATTAACTGATTATGAATTGAAAAAAAAAAACTTTCATACCAGTCCTCATACTTATTCATACTTTTAGATCTCTCGATCTCTCTAAATCCCAAACTTCGTCTATGTGTGGGTAAGAGGAAAAAAAATGAGAGAAAGAGAGTTTGGGATTTCTAATCAAGTTAATACGGAGAGGTATTTTAATTAAAAATTCTAATTGGCAGAATTTCAGGTGTCCGGAATAATTTTAAAATGATAGTAAATTTTAGGGTTTTACAATTTTTTACTTTACAGGGACATTTTACAAGGACTAATCCAAGATTTCTATCAAATATAATCCAATATTCAACAAAAGAGTTCCAGTTCTGAAAGCTCAGCTCAGACCAATGTGTGCAACGTGAATTACATAATCAAATCTTAAAGTTGCAGGACTAAACATACAGATAAATGTACAAAAGATAGTGTAAAAACTCACAGGAAATAGACAAACATAGCAAACTACTGTGTACAGAGTTGAACTAGAAAGGAAAAGTTTAGACATTGATAACTTGAGTATTTGTTCCCCATGAGCCTGTGATATTTGTAATGTCCCCGAATATTGGTGAAAATACATGATTCATAAACTATAGTTTTTCCCAACATCATTTGAACATTTCGCATTTATGAATATCATCCTCTTACTCTCTCATTGGATTAAGTTTCACAACTATCTCATTTTAATCTTTAAGCCCTTATCAGGAATTACACGTCTTAAAATTGATTTTCACGATATGTACAAATGTATTCTGATTCTTTAACTGTTATTGGTGGTTGGCATCGCAACACCAAACTGGTGACGATTGAGGTGAAGTTACATAAACACAACCTTAAGTCAAACTGTATCACATGACAAGATCAACTCCATTAAACTCACATAAACATGAAAGGAAACAACAATAATCAAATTGCAAAAATTTAACAAAGACTTTGGGCTCTAATTCCATAGTATTCCACAACAAATTCTTCACACTAAGCAGTTACAGACCAGTGTTGTGCCTCAAAAACAGTAAATGTCCTAAAAATGGACTAATTCTCTACAACAAACCTTTCACACAAAGTAGTTACAGTCTTACAGACCAATGCTATGCAAAAATAGTATGTCTCCTAAAAAAACAGACAAATTCATATCGCCCAACAAACTCCCAGAAGTAGTAGTCATTGAGGCCATCTTATTGCATAGTACGCCAATAACCTAACATGATGTGGAATCCTAACTGGTGAACCAGAAAAGGTGGAGCAATAGTGTCCAGCAGCATTGAAACATCAGCCTAACCTGAACGAACAGCTGCACTCAAGTGCGATGCCGAAGACTTTGCAGCAGATGTGGCACATGGACCTTAGGACAGAGGGAAGAGCAGCGCTCGGACAATAATGTTAAGCTAAAATAGTTTTTTCTCTTCTTTCTTTTTATGGATGATTAAGATGTTACAGAATTGGGCTCTTACCACCAAGATAAGCCCAAATGGTGAAATTGTTGATAGATTGAGACTACCAACAACCTGATCAGCCCAACTAGTAACCTCATTAGAGTAAGATCCTGCATTTATGCCAAATAAGACAAGCCCACATTGCCTGTAGACTCTTGTAAAGAGAACTCCTTCAATATACAGAAAGATGTGCCACATATAAAAGGTGCCTTGCACATCTTTCCCTCAGAATCTAAGGCATAGATCGCGGAATCGGCCGATCCGGATCGGAATCGGCCGATTCCTGGATCGGATCGGCCATTGCCGATCCGATTCTTGGCTGAAGGACCGATCCAGAAAAAAGTTCCGGCAGAATCGGTCGGGATCGGCCGGATCGGTCGGGATCGGGTCGGAATCGGATCGGAATCGGAATCGGAATCGGATCGGCCGAATCGGTCGGGATCGGAATCGGAATCGAATCGTTTTTTTTTCATTTTTTGCTATTCCAGTCGGATCGGCCAGGATCGGCCAGAATCGGTCCGAATCGGCCAGAATCGGTCCGGATCGGTCTGGGATCGGATCGGATCGGAATCGGATCGTTTTTTTTTTTTTTTTGCTTACCGATTCTGGATTGATTGTCTTCCATTGGATCGGTCGGAATCGGTCCGATCCGATCCGATCCGGATCGGATCGGTACCCACCGATCCCGATTCCGATTCCGATCCCGCGATCCTTGATCTAAGGGGCATTTTGTGCAGTAATTTGTATGACTTTATATATTAATCCAGACACATACTAGTTCCCCTCTAATTTTGTTTAGAGGAATTTAACATGAGGCCTAGTTTACCAATATCACTTTAACAAGACATCTAATTGTTTTAACAAGAAGCCCAATCTGAAAAAATTGTTTTAACTCCCACCCTAACATGGATGATAAGTGTTAGATGAGGTTATAAAAAGTCTTTTATACCCTTGTGCTCTTTCAAAGAGAGAAACATGTAATTTTAAAATTTTTTGACGTTGACAAATAAATTTCAATAAAAAAATTACTTGAGATTTAAGAGTTTGGACGGTCTATTATTTTATTAAAAAAGTTCTTATGTGAAAAAAATTATAAAAAATAGAAAAAAACTTAGAAAAAAATGTTACGTCTTCTTTACATAAAAAAACTTTCATAAAAATAGAAAAAAACAATAAAAATAGAATCCATTTCTCCTAAATGTAGAAAATTTCTAAAAAATGAAAAAAAAATCAACAAAACACATTCCAACGTTACTTGTTCAGAGAAAATTCATAAAAATTTCTTTAAAATAAAAAACTGTTGTCCAAAACAAATCATCGTCCAAAATCAGAAAAATCAGTTCCACTATTTTTTTAAGAAGGTGCTTATGTGAAAAAAAATATAAAAAATAGGAAAAAACTTAGAAAAGAATACTTATTAACAAGGTGCTTATGTGAGAAAAAATATTTTATTAAGAAGGAAGAACACTGTTCTACTTGAAGCAATCGCGTGACAAACATTAAACATAACTTTACTCCAGAAGGATAAGATACTGTTTGTCTCCTAATTTCAGTAATATGAAATGGGGTTACACCAAAACAAAACCAACGATAGTATCTAACCCGTCGCACTTCCTGCAACTGGTCGATTATCTATGAACTTACTCCATCAGCCACCATGGAAGAGTTTTCTCCCTTGCCCAGGACAACCACGACCTTCTTCTCAGGATAGCCTCAACTGGCTGGTGGGAGTTGCCCACTGCCTTAGAGACAGCGGTCCACTTCTCCCCATGCTTTGGTGCCGCAGCAACGCATCTCTGTAAGACATCCTTTTGGGTCTCATAAGTTCTATGCAGCAGCTCAAACTTGTAATACGTAGCCCAAAAGTCTCCAACGACTGGAGCCAGTCCAACTGCCCTATTAAGCCAGATCCTATCCTTGTCCTTCTGTCATTCCAAAACAACTTTGCAACAGCAGAGAGGGAATGGCTACCTACGGATGGGAAGAAGCGGGGCTGGTTACCGTTCCCGGAGAAAAGGAAGGGCCCGCGTCTGTTTTTGCCGCCGGATCCACAGCCGCAGGAGGGGGGAAGGTGGAGCGCTGAGGCCTCCGTCGCCCGACGCACGGCGGGAGGGCAAAGGTTGAGCGTCGCGCCTGTTTTCTCTTGCCGATGCAGCCAAGAGCTGTGCCGTGAGGAAGCCGCCGTGGTGAAGAAGGTCCGCGCGCGCGAAATAGGGTTCGCGAGAGAGACGCCGAACAGGGAGACGTCGGAAGGGCTGCAAACGAGCCAATACACTTTTTTTTTGGGTTCAAAAAACCAATACACTCGACACTAGATCTAAAGTCAGCTCCATAAAAATTCAACTCCGTCGGTTATTACGTTAAATAACAGATGCGACTCGATAAATATTTTATTATATATTATTTTTACAAATTAAATTAAAAATATTAATAAATATATTTAACATTGCCATATATCCGAAAAAAATTATATTTAATATATATATTAAATAATTTAAATTTAAATTTATCGAGATTAATAAATAAATTTAATCTAAAATTTTAAAAATACTTTTTTATTAATTTTAAGTTTTATAAACGAATTTGTATATAAAACTTGAATGTGAATTGAAGTTTAGTTTAATTATTATTTGAGATCGAGCTCGACTCGACTCGATTAATAAACTAATTAAATTTGAATAAGAGTTCAACGTACTCGTTAAAATTTGAGTTCGTATTCGAACATGTATAAAATAAACGAGTCAAACTTGAATATCGTACTATTCGACTCGACTTGACTCGTTTATACCCCCGGTAAAGAAATAGGGTTACAGCCCGTGATTTTTTGTTTTTTGTTTTTGCTAACTGGGCTTATTACAAACGGTATTGAGTCAATGGGTTTTTGATTAAATTCATTCTGAAACTTGGATCCCTAATTAATTTTTTCTTTTTTTATCCTGCCGGAAATAATTTGTGTACACTAGCCTTGTCTTTGCATCACCTGAAATTACTTGTAAAAGAGTGCAAATGAGCAGATACACATGACGAAATAGCTTAAGACTAGGTTTGATAAAGGCTCTACTAAGATTCATTTACTATGGTAAATGAGCGAGTTTGACAAAAAAAGAAAAGAAAAAGGGACAAGCTGAACTTAAGCATATCCTTTTGCAGACTCGACAAGCTAACTCATTCAAGCACTCGATTAATTATTTGAATGAATGTTTATTTTAAAAAATTATAAGTACATAACCGTGTTAATAAGCATATGAAATGTGCTGAAGTTCAAATTTCACTTTTAATTGGAGCCTCATCAATAAGCATAAGTTCGAGATGAACTTGTGTCACGCCCCAGATTTTAACATGCACATCGGGATAATCCGTCGACGCGATCAGAAAAATTAACCCCTTAAAATAATCGGTTTGGGAAAATTGAAGACAACTAGGTCCTAGTTCATATTTCCACAAACTCAAATTAAATACAATGCTATGCTAGAATCTAAACAAAGCTAAATACCATCTCAACAAAAATATCATCCAATTGCTTTCTCAGGAATCGATCCACCACGTTTTTGTTGCGTTAAAGCTGATTACTTGAAAATTGATAAGAGGATTGAGATGAGTACGACGACTCAGTAGACACCCCATCATCCACCAAATCGGATAGCTAAAAGACCCTAGATGTTAATTAAATATGTACCCAAACTTACACCTTTTGTATGTAAATATAGAACTAGTCAATATATTAAGTATTTGATTTAAATTAAACATTTATAAACCTTCAACCAGCACCTAGGGTAATCCCGACCAACACCTAAATGTACCATAACTTGACCTAAAAAGATGGTATGAACATATGCATAGACACCTGTGTATGCTCCATAAAATGATGGACTATAACCGAGACATTTATTTCACACAATGCAACATAATATGATAAGAGATAAACAAAGTAAAATGCATTACTTGAACACCTATACCATGCAATGAAGTAAATGCACCTACCCTCTAATAAGAACCACACTTTTTTCTTATTAGCAACGAATGCGTCGTCTTGCCGCCTCAACCAGCTATCACCAGATCTATCATATATAGCAGTACCATATAGCTAAACGAACTCCCATAGTGCACCTAGGCAGTGGTGGCACAGGGACAAACCGCGGTATCCGGGATCGAAGGATGCACCGGACTGTTCTAACCTTCGCTGCCCTCGGCGACTAACTAGTCTGGTGTAGCTATTTTCATTATAATTTCAATGCATCATGCATCCACCTCAATCATGCTATGCCATAACCACCAATATGCAAGATCAATGAACATCAACAATACTATGCCATGACATAACAACACAAACTATGAACATTAACTGAATATATACACAACCAACCCATATTAGACAACCATGCTCAAATTAAACTAGAATGAGACAATATCCACATACAAACACCTAAGCATGATTAAACATGGACATAACTAGATGCTGGAAGATTAATCACCATAGCCTCTAATCTTGTTAACCTATCATAACAACTTAACAAGATTAACTCAATATATTCAAGCTAATATGTAACCGGGTGACAAGCTAAAAGGAACAACAATACACTATTAACTACCCATGATCTCATATATATACATAAACAAAGACAAGCACCTACCATCACATATTACTACACCTCTAGCTAATTAACCCATGTTAACTCACAAATTACGCAAAAACGTAACTACACACCCTTTTAATTAAAAGGTCAATTCTATAGATCTTGGAGAATAAAAATAGGAATTTTAATGATAGTAGGCACGTCAAGGATGCCTACCGGATCGACATTGAAAAAGTTGATAATTGACGACCGAAACATGAGATCTCCTCCTCCAAAACTGCTGGAAAAGACATATAGAGTAAGAGGGTTAAGCCATCGGATCAAGGGGAAATAGAGAGAGGATTAAGGAGAAATAACATCATGGATAATAGGAGAGAGGGGAGAATAGATAGGAGAGAGAGAGGGGACTTACGGCAGATAGGGGCGCGGGCGCACGGGTGGCACACAGCGGCGCGCGGCGGCGTTGAGCATGCAGCGGGCGGCGGCTTCGGCCGCGAAGCGGCACAGGTGGGAGAGGCGGCGGCGCTGACTGAGGGGTGCTGCGGCGGCTGGGCAGCGGGCAGGTGCTGGCGGTCGCGTGCGATCGAGCGAGAAGAGAGAGGAAGGAGGGAAAAGGCGGAGGCATGACGACGACGTGGGTGATCGCGTTGAGGAGGTGACCGCTGGATCTGTGCTGGCGCTGGCATGCGGCTGCAGAAGGGGGGGCAGCGGTCTCGGAGTACGGCAGTTAGGGTAGAAAGTCAGATTTCGGTGAGGAGAGATAAAATAGAAAGATGAGGATAAGATTAAAATATAATAAATTACATATTTCATTAAATTTAAAATTATAATATATTTAATATAAAATTTAAAAAAAACGTATACGTTACAACTTGGATCTATAAGTGTTCATAATCTGGTTTGGTTTAGATAGGGGTGTTCATGTAAAATTGAAAAACTGGTAAACCGAACCGAACCGAACTATTATAGAAATGTATGCCCTACAAGTCAATCATATATGATATGATTCAACATTTATAGAAATATCACATTCAATTAAATAGGAAAAACTTTGTTACTAGCTTTTATTAGAAGCGCATATCATAATGAAATCCTTGATCACATACAATGATGATTGAATTATGATGAGATCATTATAATGAAATCGATCATCTAAAGATATGTGATCAAAATGTTCATAGTCATAGGATTCTTGAGACGAGACATCAAGAATCTAAATAAACTAGTGTGTGTAATGTCTTCTTATATGATGAAAATGACCGATCTCATTGGTCATTAGTGTGGGGACACTGAGATACACACATAGGTGCTCATTAGTGGAATGAGTTCACTGAACTAACCAATTTAGGAAAATTGATCGGTATCTTACCGAATTGTCTATCAGGTTATTCTTACATCTCAATAGCACGGTTGGATCTTTGACCTGAGTCGCCAAAGATGTCTTATCAGATATATCTTGTACTTAGATTATTGACTTATGGATCACCATTTTGATGGTCTAATATAGTTAATGTATTGGGTGCAAGAGAAACTCAGTGAAGGCAATTGGGCAGACAACAAGGGATCGTTCACTCTCTGTAGGAGAGAAAGAATGTCCTATGGGATAATACTCTAAATCCATGGCTAAGGTAGTTGGGATAATTGGAAAAAGAGTTTTCCAATTGATCCAAACCAGAGTACAGGATCCCATAAAGTTAGAATATTTAGGGGTTGACAGTCAGTGTCGAACGCCTGATCGACCGGGACATTGTATGAACGAGGATTTAAATCCGTGTGGTAACTAATGATGGAAACAGTTAATGGATGTTATTTAACTCTCCAAAGTCATTTGAGATCATAGGATGTGGCTTGTACATTTTATGATTAGAAAGTCGTAAAAACTGTTATCGAATAATGGTTTTGATTTAATTTAAAGGAATTATTCTTTTAAATTAATTAAGGCTTTAACTAAATTGACTATTGGGCCTAGTGTGTCACACACATTAAATCTGGTCAATAAGATGAGGGCATGGACATAATTTTCCAGAAGTTTTAGATTTTTGTGAAAAATTTCATCTTCTATATATAAATGGCTTACGAAGCCAAACCCTAACAGCCATAGGGTTGGAGCACGTCCCTAGCAGTCTCTCTCCATCCTCTCTTTTCTAGAAGATGATCTCCCATGGTCAAGTTTGGATCTGGAAGGCTTATGGCGGCCTGAAGGAAGGGAGAACTCGTCTATTGAAGTAGATCGTGTGGATACAGAGACTGGACACTTGAACGGTTTTTCAGCAAGAAGGAATATCCTCTCTTCATCCATGGTGAGGGATTATGAAAAATCCTATGAGATACTCTCGTTCTACTTCATATTCGGTTCCCGATTTTACTCGTTCGACATCGACCAAGGCAAAGATTATGATATCAAGGAATCAAATATTTTTCCGATGTCATGTAATGATTCTTTACAAATCGAACCCATAATTTCTTCGAGAGTGGGAATGGAATGGAGTTGTGAGTTGTGTTATGTATGGACAAGTGTATGGAATGGATAGTTGGAATGGAATATATGCTCAATATGTTTGCATATGGTTTCTTGAATGGTTTATATGTGAAAATTTTAAGTTCAATGTGTTTGGAAGATTATTTTGAAGCCCAATTTGTAAGTTGAAATTCAATTTTTAGGCTGCCTAATGCAACTCTTTTTTTTTCATATTCTGAATCAAAGTGGAAACTCGACTTTGATTCACGGTTTGTTCATAAGTCGAGTTTCAAAAACTTGACTTTCTTTCAAACCATGTTTTGTGGAAAAGTCGAGTTTTCACATACCGACTTTCCCACAGAACATGGTCTGAAGGAAAGTCGAGTTTCGAAAACTTGACTTACGAACAATCCGTGAAATAAAGTCGAGTTTTCGAAACTCGACTTTAGAAGTTGCGCTTTTAGAACTCAATAAAGGAACCTTCACCGTTCTTCAAAAGTCGGATTTTCACAACCCGATTTTTAAAAGTCGAGTTTTTATAAAATTACTTTAATTAACTTAGTCTGTAATTAATTAATGTCATCAGTGTCTTTTAACTAAAATCAAGTTTTGAAAATTCAACTTTGACCAAAATATGTTAAATTTGTAATTAAAAATTTTAGTGTGTTGGTTTTAAAAATAAAATGTGTTAGTTAAAAAAATCAGAAGAATTAATGCTAGCTCTTATACCAACAATCGTTCACCTCACCTAGTTGAACCTCCCCTAGTTGACGGCTAATCGATGATGGGTGCGCTGAAATCGGTATCACCTAACCTTCAAGAACACAACTTGCATTTTTCCTCTAAACTGACTAATTAACATACACATACACATATACATATATATATATATACACATGAGCTTGCATTGCGCCTCATCTCTCTCTCTCTCTCTCTCTTTTATCTCTTTGAAGGAAACGATGGAAGACAAGTACAGATCCTTCATCTACGGCGAGGGTGAGAAGAACACCCACTGGAAATTGGGTGCTCCCCCCAACTACGATGTCGTCAACAAGCTCTTCGAGCAGGGCAGGACCCAGGTCTCTCTCTCTCTCTCTGTGTGTGTGTGTTCATATCATCCATCCCGTATACTACTACTGACTAGTACAGAGATCCTGTACGTACGTTCTCCGGCAGGAATGGGCGGCAGGATCGCTGGAGGAAAGAGTGCAGCGTCTGGTGAAGACGATGGAGATGGAGTTGGTCCACAAGACCCCGCCCGATTACAAGTCGATCAACGCGGACAAGTTCAGGTTCAGCGTCAACGGTACCTAGCTACACACAGATAGATCCTCGATCCGCCCGTCTCTTTGATCCATTTAATTACCTGCTCGTAATCCACAATTAAGATCGATCGTCCCAGCCGAATTCATTAATTCGTCAAGATCATCGATATTGGAGCAGGTTCGAAGGGCATCACGGCGGAGGAGATCGGCAGGATCGGGGGCAGCTACAACGCCTTCCTGCGGACCAGCCTGCCGGAGGAGCTGCGGTACTACGACCCGGCGAAGGAGACCTACGAGTCCTCCAACGCCGCCTTCAAGGCCGCCTTCTCCGGCGGGTTCGCCCTCGAGGTCCTCCGCGTCTACCGAGGCCCGCCGACGATCGTCTACAAGTTCCGCCACTGGGGCTTCATGGACGGCCCTTACAAGGGCCACGCCCCCACCGGCGACAAGGTGGAGTTCCACGGAATGGCCATCTTCCAGGTGCCTCTCTTTCTATACATATGTATATAATTAAGAGGGCGAATCCCTTCAGGTGTCTATTTGAGAGATTACCGGTCTCTCTGTGAGGGTGAGATGACGATCTGTCGATGTTGTCTTCTTATTCCGATCGTATGCGTTCTCTTTGTGAGAGGAGAAAATCGCCAGTGAACACGGGGATCCGCTCTCTATAATTAATCGTCATCTCGTACACACATACACAGAGAGTACGTATACCCGTTCTGTTCTGTTCTGACCGTGTGCATGCATATGCGCGCGTACGCACAGGTCGACGACGACATGAGAATAGAGAGCGTCGAGTTCTTCTACGACGGCGGAGAGCTCGTCGGAGGTCTGCTCAAGGGAGCCGCCGTCGCTGCCGACGGCGATGCAGCAACTGATTCTTCCCGCTGTCCCTTCATGAAGGCGTAGGCTAGCAGCGAGGGTGCCGGCCGTCGTACGTCCTCGATCGCCTCAGGAAGCTGGGCAGGAAGCAGACGCGGGGATGATGGAATAATCCGTAGCTGATTGAATAAACGTTGGCATTTCTGCTGTTGTGCCGTGCTTCACACTTCACCGTGGAGCGAGCCGTCAAATAAATCTTATATCAGTTTTACTCTCTTTCTTCTCTATGTATACACGCATCAAACATATAATTAATTAAGATGGGTCTCTCTCTCTCTCTCTCTACGTATATATATGTATATATATTCAACCTTGTTTGGTGAAATGGGTTAATTTCCTCGGTACGATAATCCCTTTTCTAGCTTGTTGCATCAAAACAAAGTTTAGAGCATGCATATATCCAGGGGTATTACATAAGAGGAGCGCGCGTATCATACAATTAGAGGAGCTTCTTCAACTCAATTCAAAAGTTTGCACCCTTATAATTTCACCTCTAGCCAGCCCCTCACCATAAAAAAAAACAAAATACATAATTTCGTTGATATATTTTATTTCTAATCAAAATTAAAACTTGCTGCTTAATTATGTTCTTTTATTTCATTATCCAAAAGATATCAGGCCAGAAAATTTTAAAAGGACATGTTAAAATTCTCAGTCGTCTAGACCAAAAAAAAAAAACAAAAACAAAGTGTTGCTCTCTTTCACTTATTTTTTAAAACAAAATTTAGATTTAACAGACAAAAATAATATGAAAAATCTGCCCAATCAAGCAGCATCCATCTTCGTTCAGCGTACGCAATCAAAGAGAGAGTCCCCCCGGAGACCACCAGAGTGTCAGTCTGGCACGCAGTTAGATTAGAAAGACAAAAACGAAGCTATCAGGTGTGCATTAATGTAGTCAACGGACGTGCGGTAATAGTGTTCCAAAGTCAAGCAGACCCACGGGCAACATTGGCACACCGGTTGGCGTACCGACCTGATTCGACCAGGTCTCAAATCGACGATGGATCGATTCGAACCGCCGTTTCAAGAATTTAAAATACATTATTCATTTATAAAAATAAAATAAGATTGAGATTAATACTTTACTCATAATAAGATAACTGTGTCTGACATATTATTTAACAATATGTACAATAGATATATTATATAAGTAAACCGTCAATCCATTTTTCGGTAGGATTAGGTTTAGAGATGACTCACATCGATAAAGTCATGCGGATCGTGAACAATGATGCGACGGCTCTACGAATACGTGTGCAAACATACACGTTTCTAATTTTGTGGGTAAGGTAAACATACACGACTCTAAAAAGTTTTTAAGTGAGTCCGGATCCCTTCGGTTCTCCGGTGGAGAGAACATCTTAGATATCCAATCAGAATATGTCACAACTCTCGGACGTTGCGGTTCAGTAACAACCGGTTCATCGTTACTGAACTGTTACTGAACCGGTTCAATAATTCAATAACGCGTTACACTGACCTCAATAATTATTCAGTAACGACTTGTACTGAATCCAATAACGGTTCACTAAAACCTCGGTAACGATTCAATAATTCAGTAATAGTTCAGTAACGAGTTACACTGACCGCAATAACTATTCAATAACAATTTGTACTGAATCCAGTAATAGTCCAATAACACTTCAATAATGATTCAATAACACAGTAACAGTTCAGTAACAAAGTACATTGACCTCAATAACTATTCAATAATGACTTGTACTAAATCCAGTAACGGTCCAATAAAACTTCAATAACGGTTCAATAACGCTTTGGTAATGTTTAGTAATGGTTCAGTAACATTCAGTAATAGTTCAATAACAGGTTACATTAACTTCGGTAACATTCAATAATGAATCGATAACGAGTTACACTAACTTCAGCAACGATTCAAGAATTCTTCGGTAGTGTTCAATAATAGTTTAGGAACATTCAGTAACGAGTTACACAGATTTCAATAACAGTCTAGTAATGGACAAGTAAGAGTTCAGTAACGATGAACTGGTTGATTTAATAATGGGTGAACTGATTTTTACTAAATCGGTTTTCACTTAAGTGGCATGGGAGTTGTGACGTACTCTGATTAGGGACTGAGGGTGTTCCCTCCATCGTGAGATGAAGGTGATCCGGACACTTTTTAAGTAGGTGGCAGTGGCTCGAAAGAGCCAGGGCAAGGAAGGCAGGGTTGTGGGTCGCAATCGGGTCACGAGACCCCCAGGCCGATCGGGTCGTGACCCCATTATTTTAATATTTTTATTTTAAAATTTTAAAAAATACAAAATTAAAAATTAAAAAATATAGAAAATAAATAACATGATTTAAACAAATAATATATCAACTTTATTCCAATGTGACATGTTCTACATTTTGTAGGTAGTTTATCTACTCTCCCCGTGTCATTTGGGTTGAGTACAAAGCTTGACATGTACTCTCCCTATGTCATTTGTCTTGGGTGAGATCATGAATCTCATCCCTCGATTGGTTGCTAGATCCTCTTCCACTTCCTCGACCGCTCCCACTTCCAGACCCTTGACCCATCATTCGGCCGGTGTGTCTATGTAACTCTTCATCGACGAATGATCTTCGACTTGCTTCCATTCCCCGTAATAGGTCATCTATTTAAGAAATATTCAACTACATAATTATGTTTTAAAATAGAAGAATGAACTATGCCGTATGTAGTAAAACAAACATACTATCGTCGTAGTCTTCGTCTCCGAAAATATTCGGCCTCTGTTGTCCGGTCCCGTAAATGTGTACGGAGTGTCTCGCTGGTTGTAACAGTTCTTCCCGAACAGTCTTCTTATGCCGTTTGCTAGTTCCTTTCGTTTGTTCCATCGCTTGTAAGTGCCTATGAAATTGAGCTCTTACCTCCGGCAAAGTCCATGTGCACGGAAGAATGTTTTCCTTCGTGCCTGCAAGATGAAATTTCAAACGGTAAATACCACCAAATATAACTTTGTCATAATATTTACATTGCACTTTTCTCTTCGTCGTGGAGATCAAGTTACAATGTAACTAAGCCGAATCACTTCGGGTCGCGCCGATAGTTTAAGTTGTTTGACTTGAAGAAGACAATTTTTTTTTCTAAATAATTACTTAAGTAAGTAATTAACTATTTAAAAAAACTAATGACGTTAGTGAGTGACTACTTATCTAAGTAAAATTTTAATTATGTAAAATAAATGACTAACTAATTATTTAACTAAGTAAGTAATTAACTAAACTTTTTAATTAATTATCTAATTAAGTAACTACTAAACTAAATATCTAGCTAACTAACTATTTAAGTAAAGAAGTAAGTATTAAAAAGTACGAACTAATTAAGTAACTAATGAATGAAAAGTATTAAATAAGTATATTAAATGAATTAACGAAGTACTTAATGAAAAAATTAAGTAAATGAAGAAGAAAATAACACAATGTTGAGTAAAATTTGAGAACAATGAAAACAATGAGAGTGAAAAGTAAGGACTAAGGAGAGCCCCTTGGGGGCTAAGGGCTATTAGCCCCCAAGGGGCTGAAAGGGGGGCTGGAGGCCCCCCCTACTGTTGGCAACGGTCATCAGACCATTGCCAACAGTCATCTGGCCGGGTCGCGTGACCCAGCCAAAGTCATGTGACCCGGTCGCTGGGTTGTGCGATTCCACGGCCTGCCTTGATCCAACCGGGTCGCGATCAGGTTGGTCGGGGGCAAAATCGACCGGGTCGGGCCCGAGTTGCAACCCGGGTCCCAACCCGCTATCCCTTCATGAAGACGTAGGCTATATCGAGGGGAGGGCGGAGGAGGGTAGGTGACCACCTGATATTTACTGCATCTTTAATTTCTCTCACAAAAATGTAAAAATATATTAAATATATTATTAAAAATATAATTTAATTAGCCATCAGATTATGTATGATTTTGTGAGAAGAATGAGAGCCCCCTCGAGGGAAGGGTGCCGGCTGTCGTCCTCGCCTCAGGAAGCTGGAAAATGTAGCTGATTGAATAAACTTGTGCATTTCTGCTGTTGCGCCGTGCTTCACACTTCACAGTGGAGCGAGCCGTCAAATAAATCTTGGTTATATTATATGATATCAGTTTTATTCTCTCTCTATGTGAGTATACACGCCTGCTTGTTAATCAATTATATAAAATGGGTCTCTCTCTCTCTATATATATGTATATAAATATGTTCAACCTTTTTTAGTGAAATGGGTTTTTTTTATATATATGTAAATATGTATATAAATAATCAATTCAGCGCGCGGTACGATAATTAATCCCATTTTTTTTTGCATCAAAACAAAGTTTAGAGCATCCAGGGGGTATGATTTAAGAGGAGCTTCTTTTAACTTAATTTAAAATTTTCACCTCTAGCCTCTTACTATAGAAACAAAAGATACTTAATTTCGTCGACATATTCTATTTCTAATCAAAATTAAAACTTGTGTGTATTATGCTATTTTATCATCCAAAAATATTAGGTCAGAAATTCAGAAAAACTAATGGATTTGATTTTACTTATTAAGATATGTTATCAAACAATTAATGTGCATGAATAAGACTGAGCTAGTCAGAAATTTGGATAAGAAATACGATAAAACAAACACAGCCTTTAGCCTGATTCAATTTGAGAGAGGTACGTCCTCGCCGAAAATTACATCGTATCAATCTCTCAAACCAGATGGAAGCATATATATTAAACTTAACCAAAACATTCAATTTAATTTGGTCGAACGGACGCTACTTTATAACGACTTAATTAAATCGTAGATATTCAGATATACCTAGCTAGCTTTATACTAACGATTATCAAAATTATTTTTACATGTATAATAATACATTAGTGATACATTCAATATAATAAAAAAGTTATCATAATTGAGTTTGCTTTACCTATTTGTTTAGTTTGATTTTCAACACCCTCCAAGAGAAAGAAAAGCAAATTGATTACAATGTGAGTGCCGAAGAACTGGTTTGATTTCATGTTTGATTAGCCTTTAATTAAGCATATCTCGTATATCTTAACAAACCTTTTAAAATATGGTATATGGTTAGTAGAGTGTTTGGTTGCACAATAAATTTTATAAAAAATTGTATTAAACTAAAAATGTGAACAAATCGATGACAATGTTATGTTTGGTAACACTATTTCTATCACTGTCAATTTTAAATTTGACATTGATAAGAATCATTAAGAGACGTTTGATTAATTGTATCAATTTTAAAATTTGTAGTACAAACAAATTATATTTAAAAATATTAATATCAATATTGATATAGTACCAAAATTGAAATTTTATCCGGACAGGGCATAAAACTGCCATGCTCGGAGAGATGCGATCACCAAAAACATACGATCAAACAAGGTGAGGGCCACAAGATAAATAAAAAGAAGAAGTGAGACTTTTTTTTTGTTCAAGAAATGTCACTTTAAAAATAAAAATTTGTTATGGTTACCTAACGCCACTTCAAAGAAAAGATATAATTACTCACGGACAGCCCAAAAAGACATGTTAAAATTCTCAGTCGTCTAAACATAAAAAAAAAGTGTTGCCCTCTTTCACTTATTTTTTTAAGAACAAAATTTAGATTTAAGAGATATAAATAATATGAAAAATATGACGTCTGACCCCAATCAAACATCGCACCAATCTCCGTTCAGCGTACGTAACCAAAGAGTCGCGGAGACCACCAGAGTGTCAGTCTGACACGCGGTCCCGTTAGAAAGACAGAAACGACGCTGTCGGGTGTGCATCGTCGTCAACGGACGTGAAGTAATATTGTTCCAAACTCAAGAAGACCGACGGGCGGCGCTGACCACAACCTGGCCAAGAGGGAACTCCCCCGGTTGGTGTACCGACGTGGAGGAAACTCCACCAAAAACCCGGAAGGCATAAAAAAAACCCAAGTTGTTCAAGGTTGGATCTCGATCTGATTCTACCCAACCTCAAATCGACGGTGAACCGAATCAAACCGCCGTTTCAATCCTTTAAAATACATTATTTATTTATAAAAATAAAATAAGATTAAGATTAATACTCTATTCACAAGAGAACTGTTGTATTATGTAATAATACGTACGATAGATATATCACGCAAATAAATCGTCGATCCATTTTCCGGTAGGATTAGGTTTAGAGATGATCCAAACAGAGAAAATTAGAGAACAGATCACCTTAATCCCCGGTGGAGGAAACAGTCTCAAAGTCCTCAATCAAAAACACTCACAATCCACAGGTCACTTAAGTGACGGTTCAATAAGAACTTATTCACCCATTGCTAAACCAACCGGTTCACCGTTACAAAATATTTACTAGCCCATTACTAAACCCCTATTAAAATCAATGTAATTTATTATTGAACGTTACCGAAATCTTACCGAACTGTTACTGAAGTCGGTGTAACTTGTTACTAAACGTTATTGAAGTCAGTGTAACTCATTTCTGAATGTTATCAAAACATTATTGAACCGTTACTGAAACCAGTGCAACTTATTACTAAAATCTTACTAAAATGTTACTGAAATCGGTGTAACTTGTTATTAAACCGTTACTGAATTACTGAATCGACTCAATAACGCTTTAATAACGATAAACCGGTTGTTACTAAATCGCCACTTAAGTGACATAGAGTTGTGACATATTCTGATTAGGAACTGAAGATGTTCCCTTCGCCGTGAAATTGAGGTGATCCACACTCAAGATAAGATTATATCAATCCAATTTTATTCTAAAAATTGAACGGTTAAAACCCCTGAACCGAACCGAATAGGTCATTTCAGTTCAATTTACGGAAGAACGCCCTTGTGGGTCCAAGACTTGTGCGGATGGTGAACGGTGATGCGAGGCATCTATGAGAATGTGTACGCAAATATACATGTTTCGAAGGTTATGGGTAAGGAATGACTCAAAGGCTTGAAGTAGGTAGCAGTGGCCCTGAAGAGCCACAGAACGCCATCCATCCTTCCAAGGAAGGCGATGGCCGACAGCGGCGCCGGTGGGGGAGACAAGTATCGCTCCCACATCCACGGGGAGGCCGAGAAGGCCACGCTGTGGAAGCTCGGCTCACCCCCCAACTACGACGTTGTCAACAAGCTCTTCGAGGAGGGGCGCACCAAGGTCCGTTCTCGTTCGTCCGGTGCTACAGATTATTCACAGTTCTTGCCGTCTGACCTCCTGTTTTCTCTTTTTTTCTTCTTTTCCTCGAGAGAAAACGGCAGGTGTGGCCTCCGGGTTCCTTGGAGGAGAGGGTGCAGAACCTGGTGAAGACATGGGAAATGGAGATGTTCCACAAGATCAGGCCCCAAGACTACAGGACCGTCGACCCAGAGAACTACACGCTCAGCCTTAACGGTACTCTCTCTCTCTCTCGCTCGCTCGCTCGGCTGGCTGATGGTGGACATGGGCGGCGATGGCAGGGAGAAGGGCCATAACGCTGGAGGAGAAGCGCAAGTTGGGGGGAGGCTACAACTCCTTCATGCAGACCTCGCTGCCGGAGCAGTTCCGGTGCTACAACCCCGACGAGGAGAACGCGGAGACGTCGCACACGGCGTTCACCACGGCGTTCCCCCGCGGGTTCGCCCTTGAGGTGGTCGAGGTCTACACCCCGCCCCCGGCGGTCGTCTACAAGTTCAGGCACTGGGGCTTCATGGAGGGCCCCTTCAAAGGGCACCCTCCGACGGGGGAGCTGGTGGAGTTCCACGGCGTCGCCATCTTTCAGGCGAGAGCGTCGACCCTGCTCTGTCGCTCATCTTTAGCTCCCTCTTGGATTCAACGGAAGGTTTGAGAAAAATTCGGTGAATTTCAGGTGAACAGCGAGGTGACAAAGGTTGAGAAGGTGGAGTTTTTCTTCGACCGTGGTGAACTGCTGGGGCCTCTGCTCAGAGGCGGGAGGAGAAAGGAGGGGGGAGCTTCGGGCTGTCCCTTCGCTGCGAGCATACAGGAGAACATATGATGATAGAAGCAGCACATCTACCGACGGGCATTGGAAGAGAAGGCATACCTCCGCCTCCGATAAATCAGTACAAAGATGAAGGATGAAGAAGCCCTGCCGTCGAAGCTTGACGCTTGTAATGAGTGTGCTTAAGCATAGAAGTAAATAAACACCACTGGTGAGTAATAATATCATTGATCAGTGCTTGCGAATAAGGCTCTTCCTGATACATTTACTCCCGGGATGCCACCACTGTCCATCTTGATTGTGTGAAATAATTGAAGGGAAAAATAGAATAAACAGCAAAATCTTCCACGAGCGCCAGCCAAAGATGAGGTGCAGAGCTGCCGAAGAAACCCAGCTCGGCACGCTACATGAACGGTGAATTCAATTTGGGAAAGGAAGAAGCTTTTTAGTTGGCCACGGAATCTAATAGCGAATACCCAGTTCAACGAACAAGTAGCTCAGAAGCCTTAACCTATCCGTCCATCGTTGCTGAAGATGGCTGGGAAGGTTCTTCTCGGGTGGAATATCTACGCTCAGTGCATCTTTTAGAACTAGAACCCTTCCTCAAATGATTAGCATTCATATCCATGTGCTGATGTAATAAATGGAACATCCTTAGCACACGGTACGACTAGCTATAACAACGAAGCACCAGCCATGACTACTACACGTATTTTCCTCTGTACCTTGGCTTCGTATCTCTTTCATACTTGCCAGATGGCGTTAGTGGGAAATCAGCTGGACTAAAAACAGCAGAATGAAGGTTGCCATCTTCGATCCATTTCACATGGTTCTCTTTGAATTCCAGGTGCTTAATCTTAGCCAGCCTTCCGATCTCATCGGTGTAAGCTGAGCTCTTCACCATGGTCAATAAGTAGCGACTGTATCTGAAACTAAGGATCTGCTCGCATGAAGCAACCAATGTAAAGCATGGGTGCTCGGGGAACTGGATGTTGGTGCCTTCGTCCCTTGATACAGGATAGAAGTACACAAGCCTGCCGCCCATAACGAGCATTTTAGCGGAAAGGTCGAGAAGATCATGCACGCATTCCGCCAAGCAGTATGGTGCAGTCGATGGGATATGATCACCTTTTTTCTCTTCTGGAACAGCGTAAGGAGCAACAATGCCTTTAAGTAGCTTACGACCTCCTGATTTCCGCCCTCCAGCACGAACTCCATAAGGTGGATCACATATTATTGCATCAAGGACCTTAACAGAGAAACAAAATGATGATGATCAAGGCATGAAACATTAAGTGAGTCAATAAGTTACATCGAGATGATGTATTATGATAATAAAAGCAATGACCACAACATACTTAACAACAAAAATATAATTGTTTGATGGAAATAAGGCATCACAGGAACCGCCACTTGCTACCATGTATATGTACTTTCTCAATGGTGCCATGTGTTTAAAGGGCTTGCAGATGAAATACATTCTAACCAAGGTAAAACCGGGTCAAGGTCGGGACCGGGTCGACCCAAGCCAACCGACCTAGGTCGCTTAGGTAGGCAACCCAAGTCTACCCAAATTGGAACTGACCTGTTTGGATCTGAACAATTCAAAAAATATAAATAAATAAATAAATAACTATAAAATATAAAAATATTAGTAAAATGAAAAAACATTTATTTCTATACAAACCTTATATGTTGAAGGCAAATTTCATCTTCTCAACCTTGTGTCTTCCCAGATAACTTATCCAATCTCGAAAGATTTTCATCATCCAGAAGAATTGTTTTTGTATTGTGAGAACCTCATTTTTAACAAAGAGAAACAAACAAAGTCATGTCTGAACTTTTTAGAAAAATAGGTGATAACCTATAAAAATAGAAAATAGTCCGGTGATATTGTAAAAATATAGAACTGAGGTTCAGATTCAATGAAACTTTATTGTTGACACCTCTCCATCGGGTGGTGTGAATATCCAACGTTAATTACATCGAACAATCACTCGAAGATCCTTGATTAACCGTCAACGCAATCTATTTGATAGAGGGTACACATCCACATAAAGCAATGAACTCGAGGACCGTAGCTTTGTGGGCCTGATGAGATGCAAACAAGTTGTTTAATGTTTGTGTGAGATCGATTTTATTTAATTTGAGAACGATTGAATTTTATGTTTTGATTTTTTTTGTTTGTTGAGTTTGATTTGGTTTGAATTTGATTTAAATTTTGGTATGATTGGAATTATGTTGCTTTCATTTGAACTTTAATGAGTAGATTAAATGTTTTATGATTTGATTTCAGTTGATTGACATGTTGGTTGAGATATTTTAGTTATCTCTTTCTTGTGTCGGTTTTGAATATTTTTTGAATTTGGTTTGAATGTGTTTTAGTTTTAGTGAAGTGAAATTATGTCAATTTTATGATCTGATTTTTCTACTTTAAAGACTGTTTCCGGTATCTTTTTAGTGTCTTGAAGGTTGTTTATTTAATTTTTCTTGAAGTTATTTAGCAATCACTTAATTAAAGATTTAATTTCATTAAATTAAGTGGGTTTTATTGAATTTTAAGATTGCTTAAATCTGATTTTTTAAACATTAATGAATATGTTTTGAATTTATTTTATCTTGTTGATTTTAGTTCGGGTTCATCCCATCCAATCCGTCGGGGTTATCGTTAAGTGCCCGAACTCAATCATTCACAATGATACTCGAATATTCTTCATTGAATAGCATGTCAACACAGAATACACCAACTCAGTTTTATGAAGTGAAATCTGAACATGACAGTTTTTTCCTTCCCCTGAGGTAGATTTTTCATAAAATCGAAGGAAAAAGTCGACATTACGACGACATGACCGATTACTGAATATGTGCAAAATTAACTACTGAATATACCTGCTGAGAATAACCGACTGAACAGTGCTGCGGCCCATGTTTTGCATCCCATCCAATCAGTCGGGATTATCGTTAAGTGCCCGAACTCAATCATTCACAATGATACTCGAATATTCTTCATTGAATAGCATGTCAACACAGAATACACCAACTCAGTTTTATGAAGTGAAATCTGAACATGACAGTTTTTTCCTTCCCCTGGGGTAGATTTTTCATAAGATCGAAGGAAAAAGTCAACATTACGACAACATGACCGATTATTGAATATGTGCAAAATTAACTACTGAATATACCTGCTGAGAATAACCAACTGAACAGTGCTGCGGCCCATGTTGATTAATTGGGTCGCTGGGCCTGTGGGTTATGATTGGATGAATTGAATTTGATCAAATCGGGTTGGCCAACAATGAGGTTCATCCAACTTGTCACTGAGCCGGATCAAACTTCAGACAGCTTGGTTGCACTAATGAAGCAACTGTCCTCGGGAACCCAGCTGGTCCAGGTTTGAACCGGAGCCCTATTAAACAACTGAACCAGGCTCTTTGCTGCTGGTGACGAACCAGTCAACCTAGGCAGGCTGGACCAAGAGTGGCTTGGTAGCACCAGAAATGGCTTGGCATAGAGACCTAGCCCCAGCTGACCAGAGACAGCATGGGTGAGGCTCGCACAGGACTCCTGCACACATGAAGGGGCGCCCAACACCAGACGACAGCTCCTCAGGGTATTGTAGCCTGTCAATGTGCTCCTATAGCAGTCTTTTCATCATGTGAGAACAGGGGATGGAACAGAGCAGGCAATGGTAGGGTGGCTCGGTGATGCATCGGCAGCAGGGAAGCAAGGGAGGACATAGGGAAGCTCAAAGAAGAAGTGGTGGACATCGGAGAGTTGATGATGAGAAGATCTAAAGAGGTGGGACTATGGCAGGCTGGTCCAGTAGCTTCGAAGAGGAAGAAAGACGATGGTCGGGGGGGGGGGTGGACAATGCTCTAAGGCTAGGTGAGTTCCCCGATCGTTGACAAAGAAGGGGGAGGCCTCCAGGACAATAGGGGAAAAAGAAAACAAGTGTAGCTGATTGGTGATGAAGAGAGATCAAAGAGGCTCAGGAAGGGGTGGAACTCGGGAGTGCAGAATTGCTCACCGACCCCCAGAGATGATCAAGATGGAAAAGGAACAATGCAAAGAGGCTCACCGGAGCCATTGAAGAAGAACAGTGACCTGGAGAAGTCCAAAGGCTAAAAGGAAGAGCCAAGGTACGAAGAGGAAGCACTGATTCCGTAGATGGTCCTGGATGTGATCATACGTGGAAGAAGATCTGGAACTAGAGAGGATGTCCGGAGGTGAGGGAGGAGAGTCGGAATCTACCAAAGGTGAAGAATAGCCGAAAGCTGTTCCGAAGGTGGAAGATGTAGAACTTGGTAATCCCAAGGGTGGAGGGGAAGTGTCAGTGATGAACTGGGGGTGAGGGAGATGTCGGAGTGCTCTAGGGGTGAGGAATTGCCTACGGAAGTAGGTGGGGTGCCGTGACCATCTGGGTCCTTCAGATGCTGCCAGCATTGGGGAAGACAAAGGTGATACCGTTGGGGCATCCTTCTCGTGTGCACACAACCGATTGGGGATAGGAGAGAGAAAGAGTGGGAACATGCACTTCATGCCAAAAGTTCATTTCATTTCATCCTTCATTTTCCATCATCGTTACACTACAGTGGCTTATATAGAAGCCAGTTTTTTACACTTAGGACCCTGTGATCATCTTTATCTCTAATAATTCCTAACTGTGTTAAAAGAAAATGCAGAAAGTAAAATCTAAACCGTACTTAATTATTTTACTACAAATATGTAGCCGACTCCAAACTCGAACAGCAACGTTTTCAACTTTTTCGTCCATCAGATCCGATCCTGTCCTCATCAGAACCACTAGCGCCCTACAAGTAGGGCAAACCACTTGTTTACTGCAGTACTTGGTGAGCATTTGATTGGTCTGAAGCAACCTCTAAACTCTGACTAGGTGAATGGTTGAGGCTTCAAGATCATTTGACAAAATATAAACAACCTCTAATTCAGTAACATGTTGAAGTTTTTTTAATAAAACATATAAATTAATGTCTAAATATATTACTTATTTTGAAGGTGGCAAGGCCACAATACAATTATTAATAAAGAATAAGATACAAGCATGGTTTTCCATCTCGCTGAGATCTCGCGAGAATCTCGGTCTCACCAAGGGGCCGAGATACGAGATTGCCGAGATCTCGCCCCATGTAGATTGGTCTATAAAAAAAATTTCTTCGGGGGACTTTGCCCCTTGATACCCCCCATAAGGGGTGCTGCCCCCTTGACCCCCGCGACCTGACCACACAAGTCATTCTGCGACTACTCTGCGTCCCGTTTATAATAGTATAAGCACATTTAATATATTTCACTATCATTTATACTATCACATAAAAATATGTTACAAGTTTAATACCATATTAGTATTTAAATAAGATTATATACAAGTTTAAATCTTTTAGAAGCACAAAGATCATCCTTTTGGTATTGAAAGTGCTTTGTAATTGTTCATTCACATAGGTGATGTATAAAATGTGTTATAGATATTCATGTAAATTCATTGATGTACTCCTATTTTTACAAGATATTATGTTATGTTTCATACATATATACATTTTGATCCGAGAATCCGAGATCCGATCTCCCGAGATTTTTCCAAGATCTCTTCTCTTTCACTTCCCGAGACGAAGCCGAGATCCAAGATGACAATCCTTGGATACAAGATGTATAAAGCAAAAATAAAAAGTAAAAATTGGAAAGGAGAAGGCATCTTCTGGCCACATCGTTTTTTTTACACAAACAGAGGTTGTCGTTGGTTGGTTTGGGCCTCATGGTGGTAGGATTTGCCATTCAACAGACCTGCTTTTGCATTTAAGTTCATTATCTTCTTTGTAAGATGGTCCGAACATGCTCTACATCTGACTCCTTCAAAACCAAGCTGATAGTGGCACTATCTGGCCCACTCCTACATGAATGCGGACCACCCAATTGATATGCAAATAGATCATTTTTTAGCAGATAAATTCTGAAATAAACTATATCCAAGAATTGAATATTATAACTCAATGAGGGTTAAACTTTCAAAATTTTCGGTGCCAACAGACACATCAAACATAAACCTAAGGAAGCACCAATTAGAAAAGTAGAACATATCAAAATAATAGAAACAAAAAATGATGTAGTAAAGCTAAGTTAATTCAGAGGTACATAATTCGATATGCTTTGGATAATTTAAATATCTACAAAGAAATAACTAAAAATCAACATGTAGTGAAGAAGAGAATCTATATGAATGACCCCAAATAATTTGGGATCAAAACTTGTGTTGAGTTGAGTTGTTTAATAGAACCTGCAATGCAAGTGCAATCCCACCTCAACCCTAAACCAGCATAGTACATGGGATATCGACAGCAAGCATAACAAGATAAGCGCCTCCTTAAACGTGTATAAAGTTAAAATGCCAAGTTTGAAGAATGAAGCAAAAAAAAAAAACGATTAGATTAATATCTCATATTTGTTCAACGCATAAAATTTCTATTGTTAGAGAATATACCTCTCCAAGTTCTTGACGCCAAGGAGGAAGATTGTTATCTGCTCTCAGCAGAGCAATTGGCATTGGTAAACCATACTGCAAAATGGGGCAGATAAAAATAAGCAAGTAATAAATATTAATCTTCAAAACAGATAATTTGCACTCGATGGAGTTAGTCTACAAGGTTGCTACCTATAATAATAATACGTTATACAGAAAAGTTATCACTGAATTGCAAGCATATATTTGTTTGCTTCCCAGATCAGAAAGTGGGATAACACCAAGGTGATCATGGCCTGCAGCACTCTCTTCAACCTAAAATGTATAACATTTATTTTGCATAAATTACCATGGGATATTGAACATACATAGTGGCCGATTCCCAGATACGTAGATGAAATTATGTAAATATACAAAGAACAGAAAGCATCCCTCTTGTGAAATGTCATCAAAGACAGTTTAGGCGACCACCTAGGTGACAAGACTGCCCCTCCCCACCTCGATTTGGCCCCCCAGATCACCTAGATGATTGCCGTCAAAGCTCCAGCTGCTGAGATGGGTATTTCAGACACTTCAAGCAGCTTAACACCTCATAGGAGGGCTTTGGGACTCACTGGAGGTACAAGCCTCCAGTGGCAGCATGGAGCACCAGATAGCCTCCCCCACCACAAACCCTTATTGAGTGGGGGAGATAGGACCTGTTTTGGGTCCCAAGATCCATTGCACTAACTGGTTCAATATCAGTTAGGAGGGTCAAGTGGATCCTATTAAGGCGAGTGTGCTAGAAGATCACAGGATTCACCACACAGGACTGTGGCACTCCACCTTTTCTAGGAGGCCAAGAAAACCAACTTTTGGATGGTTGCTTAGGGCTAGGCAAGGCGACCCCTTCGTTGCCTTAAGCACCTCGGGGTGGCAACTACATAGATTGCTGCACACAAATGCACTTTGATTAAATTAGGTGAAAGCATAACCATTCATGGAAGGCCGTATTGGTTCCAGTACCTACTAATCCGATACCAATACCAACCTAGATAACCCGATCTGCCAGGCAATTAACCCTAGACCCCAGGTCAGCCCTATTGGACTGGATCGGCCAATCCAGATCAGCCAACAGATAGTCAGGGTGCCAGAGCCCCCTTGGGGGTTCTATATAAGGCTCCCAAGTGAGCTTAAACTCTCCACATCTCCTCTCTCTCAACTCTCACATCCCAAGTTCTCTTTCTCTCTCTATAAACTCAACTCAACTCCACTCAAGTCTTAATCTCAAATTACTTGGGGTCGGCCATATGGATTCTCTTTCAAAGATATGTAAATCGTCTAAATCATATTGACTTACCCTCCTCCGAGTTAACCTAGGTCAATCACGTCCTTTTATGTTTATGTTATTTTAATATTTTTTTACTTTTCTTACTGGAGTCTGCTTAGGTCTATGTTTAATATGTCATTCTCTCTCTAGAAGACAAAAAATATCAATGTGAAGCGCTCTCTGTATACATTCCCAGCACTCTCAATCAAGCTCTGTTGAAATTCATTTTGTTACACACATTTTTTGTTGGTCTCTTTAGTTTAATGTTTTCTCATTGTTAATTATTTCAAAAATGTTGACGGACAATTGAAATACCCAATCAATTGTCTCAACTAGTTAATGAGTCAAGTATTTTTCTCTTATTTAAGCTTATTCATTGAACATAATGAACAAGAAAAGTCTAGTCTTTATGGAGCTGAGTCTCTAGTTACTTTGTCGAGTATATGGGCTCTTTTAGGCTCCTAAAAATCAACCGGGAATATGTTCAAGTCATAGTTGTCAAGGCGCCCGCCTAGGCGGCACCTAGGCGCCCGCCTAGGCGGCACCTAGGCGCCGCCTAGGCGGCAAGGCGCCTTTCCAAGGGCGCCTTGCCAGGGCGCCTTGTCTTGGGCCAATAAGGCGCCCAAGGCGCCCACCAAGGCGCCCAAGGCGCCAGCCTAGACGCCCAAGGCGCCCAAGCAAGGCGCCTTGGGTATTTTTACATCATTAAAAAAAAAATTTGAGGAGTTTTTCTCCCTTGATACCCCTCACAAGGGACACTTATTTAATGATAGTTTAAATATATTAATATATTGTATTATCACTTATACTATCATACATATTTAAGATTTATGATTATAAACATATATTATATACTTAATTAAGTTCTTTTTTAGCTCTTTCTTCTCTCTCTCTGTCTCACTTATACTATTACATACTTTTTTGGGTTTAGGGTTTAGGATTTAGGGTTTAGGGTTTAGTCGATCCGCGACTACTCTGCGCTCCCCCCATTTAATAATATTATAACAATATTTTACCATCACTTATACTATTGCACATATATAAAATTTATAATCATAAATAAGTTATATACTTAAATTTTATAAAAATTTATTTAATTTTCATCTCTTTCACACACACATCGAATTTGCTTATGTGCATTGATAAAACACTCATATTCAATTATAACATAACAAATATAATTATATTTATGTTTTGTTTATATATAACAACCTCCCGACTCAGCCTTCCTTGAATACCGCCTTGACCGCCTAGGCGACGCCTAAGCGGAATCGGTACCCTTCAACGCCTTGGGCGCCTTGTCGCCTTGACAACTATGGTTCAAGTATGGAAATTTTAAGAGATTTAATTACTACAATTGATTCTGTAATAGGTGCTCAATAAATAACACAGTCTAATCTAAATACTGCAATTATGAACTCTACAGAAATTTCGATTCCAACCTTCTGGAGCTCAGCTTACAAAACACAAATTACCCGATTGTTAAGGCAGATTTTGGAATCTTGAGTCATAATAGGTGGAAGTCATGAAACAGATTTTGGATAAGCTGCTAAGTAAGGTGTAATTCAGTAATTCCTGTCTGTTCACCTTTACCACTACTTTGTGTTACCAATTGCCTTACGTAGACTAGGCGTATCTGCATTTCCAACAGGAGCTAACGAGCTTGAGGGAAAAAGTGCTCTCATCCACTCATTGCTTTCCCTACACTCTTTTTTTCTAGAAAAAAAAGAGACGGTAGCTTCATTAAATAATGTTAATATGTTGGAAAGCAAAAGAAGTAACCTGCTTAAAATTACTCCAAACATTACAGTCAGGTCCTCGGCCATCACGAATCACTCTGATGTCAATATCAGCACCCTGAATAATAGACAACAATCAACAACTAGCAAGCATTCATCAAGAAAAATAATAAATATCATATCCTAAGACCACAAACCATAGTCATTGCTCCAAAATGTGCGGCAGCAATAAGAATACTTCCAGTACCAACAAAAGGATCATAGACAAGCTTCCCTGGTTGAGCCAAGCCTTGATTAGCCATAAGAAATGCTATCTCTGCATCCATAGCTGTAGGACCAAGGTATTTGCGACTTTTCAACTGATATGTTGGCAATAGCTTCCTATCTGTGGATCCAACCTCTCGACCAAAGAAGAGGCTCTTTTGAACAACTGGTGGAAGTCCATTATTGGGTCCATAGTCATCAGTCTCCATCAGACAGAATTTGTGATCAGGATTTCGTAAATCCACACGTCCCTGGAAGTTGTCATGTTTCACAATAAGTTACAAGGGTAAAACATAACAGTCAGTCAAAAGTAGTTGCACAGGCAGACTCCAAGAATACCATAAGGCGTAAAGCAACCTATCTTTCAGTTAACTCAGTGGCAACCACTGTCGTCAAGGCAAGCGCCTAGGCACCGCTTAGACGCTAAGGCAGCTTTGGAAGCCTGCCTGGGTTGAGCACCTAGCTCAACCCAAAGAAGGCATACGCCTTGGCATTGCTTGGCCGCTCGGGCCATTTTTTTTTTAACTGGCCGGCCTGGTTTAAGTTGAACCATCCGGTCTTTTTAACTTAAACTCCCCGGTCCCCCCCCCGATGGCCCGATGCCCATTCGAAGCTGGCTCCCTCCCGTCGCTTGGTCAATCCCAACGCCCTTGCCACAGCAGCACAGGCACACACAGTCACCGTGGAAACCGCCGCCGCTGCCTTGGCCTCCTTGGCCTTGCGGGAAGCAACCCTCACTGCCGTCATTCTCTTACATCATTCTCCTCCAGTAAAAATTTAGGTTTTGCATTTTTCTTATTTTTTTACCTATATCTTCTCATTTCTTCCTTCGAGTTTAGTTTTGTAGCATCTATTGAAGTGTTTTTAATCTTCTTCTATATATCCTATACTTAAATGTTAAAGATATTGTAAGTTTGAACGTCTCCAGTGCGTCGAAAATTTCCGATCTTGTTTTTTTTGCCTTTGATAATTTTTTAGCATCTACGTATTATGTAGACATTGCTTAAAGTTTGTATATTATGGTTTGAGTACTGTTTGATCGATTGCTTATTATATTCTCATTTGTAGCTGTGATTTGTTGTAGAAATGGCCTCCAGTTCAGCTTCTAGTTCAGTTAATATGACGGAGGAGGAGAAGAAAGCTAAGTCGGCTAATCTAGGATGGACGTACGCTTAATGGCCAGATGAGTATGACAAAAATAAGATTAAATGTGAACTTTGTGGATTTTTACGAATGGTGGAATAAAAAGACAAAAGGAACACTTGATTGACGGATTTAGTGACGTAAAAATTTGTCCAAAAAACTACAAAATAAATTGCCAAGGAAATGCGTACATGGTTGAATAAAAACAAAAAGAGAAAGAAGCTCACTTCCGATACACATACGGTGCATGAATGTTTTAATGAAGAAGGTGATGAAGGTTTGTTAAAGAGTATAATCATGTCTTAATATGTGTTTTATTGTCAATTTGTCAATATAGTTGATCGGTGGATGCAATATGGTGGAGAAACACCTAAGCTGAAGATGCTTGCATTCAGGATTCTTGACTTATGTTGTAACTCATCCGGTTGTGAACGTAATTGGAGCACATTTGAATTTGTAAGTGTTTAATAATTTTGAATTATGACACATAATCCTCATTAATTATGTTTAATTTTTAATTCCTGATGTATGTTTTATTTTTGTTATTTTTCAATTTCATATTAAGAAGAGAAACAGATTAAAGCATAAGAGGTTGAACGATTTAGTTTATGTGCAATACAACCGCTACCTTCGTGAAAAGTTCTTGGAAATTTAAAAAAATCTGAAAAGACATGATCATATTTCTTTGGAAAGTTTAGATTGGGAGAGTAAGTAGATGGCAAAAGAAAACAACAATTTAGTTTATGAACGTAAAGATCTTACATGGGAAGATGTTGAAAATGCTATGAGAGCTTTAGAGAGAAGAGCACAAAGAGTCCTTGGCCAATCAAGTGAGGCAAGTACATCACAAGCTATGATGGCAAGAAATGAAGATAGTGATGAAGAACATGGAGAGGATGATGATGTAGATGATGATAATGAAGATGCACCATGAGAGGAAGCAAATAATGAAGACGGTGCTAATGAAAATGAAGAGGCTACTGTACGAGATGAGACTTTAGAGAATGCTATCTTTGGTTTTAAGATTTGAATATGGCATTATGTTGTGATGTACTTTGATCACTTTTAATTATTTTGCTCTTGAGTACTTATTTTTATTTGTAAGTCACTTGTGTTAATTGCTTTGCTTATGTACTTTGATTATGATATTAGTTGTATTTTTATATTTCCATTTTTTGTTAGTTTCATAGCTTGTGATAATGTGGAGTGCCTGTGCCTATGCCATATGCCATATGCCATATTGTATTTGCATATGTTGTCTACTTTATTTTTCAGATTTTTTGAGAAAAAATTTCAAAGAGTAGTAGAGCACGTATCATCTGGTAAGTAAATTTTGAATATGTGATGTGTTTTCAATTTTATATAAATTGTATTCTTGTTATGTCAATTTTATTATTTTTTATTTTTTCAGATTTTTAGAGGAAAGTGTTCAAGAGTATGTATCATTTGGTAAGTAAATTTAATTTGTCTTTACAATTCTGAATATGTAATGTGTTTTCACTTTTCAATGTTCATATAAATTGTATTTTTGTTGTCTGTATGTCAGTTTTATTAGTTCTTATAAAGTTTTAAAATTGTTGTATGACTGTCAGTGGTATGAAATTTTTTTCTATCCACATTTTGAGTAGATATACATATATACATATATATGTAAATACATAATTACATACACCTAATCCTACCGTCTTGACCGCTTAGGTGCCTAGCCGCCTAAGCTGATTTGGCATCCTTCAACGCCTTGGGTGTCTTGTCGCCCTGACAACTATGGTGACAACTTAATAATTCAAACAAATGCTGAAATTTCGCATTCAAATAACAAAAGGTTATTTGGCTACTATTCCTCATTACAAGATCATTTCTTCATTGTTCACCTTAATTGATGAGAAAATTATGTAGGGCATTGTTGGCACCTAAAAATGTCATAACACCTAAAAATAACAAATTTTGAACAAAATATATAAAATAGAACCAAACAGACAAGTTGGATCCGACCCATATTTTAGGGCCATTGCATTTAGGGCCAATGGGCTGAGCGAGCCCAATAAGTTTTATTGGGTCCGACCAACCAGACGATGGCCCAATAACGATCAGACACCACCATCTAGTCTGCCCGACTCAAACTCGAGTAATGCCAAAGTCGGATAAAAAATCCGACTTGTATTGGCAAGTTACAGGCCAAATAGTAAAAATAGACTCTCGAGTGGTCTTTGGAAGGCCAAATGGGCCCAAATGACAAAATAGATTGGACTGTACCGATCGAGGGCTTCGCAACGGTACCCCGAATGTCAGAATCCGATTTCGGATGGACCTCGAACGGTAAAATGGTGTCTTTCACCCTTGTTAGGTTTGGGCAATTCGGGACAGGTCCGATAATATTTTGGCACATCATTGGGTCCACCCAACTCCAACTTAAGCAACATTGAAGTCGGATCAAAAATCCGACCCATATCCGAAAAGTTATGGGAAAAATATTGAAAGCTAATTTTCAAACGACATTATCATAGGCATATCGGACACAAAAGACAAAACAAGTGGGTTCATGGGACTGTACTGATCAAGAGCTTCGCAATAGTATCCCGAATGTCAGAATTTGATTTCAAATAGACCCCGAACAGTAGAATAACCTCTTCCGGCCTTATTGGGTACAGACAATTCGGGGCAGGTCCGGTAACGTATTGGCACATCATTGGGTCCGCCTAAATCCAACTAAAGCAACATTGAAGTCGGATTAGAAATCTGACTCATATCCGGTAAGTTATGATGAAAAATAATCAAGTGAATTGTCGGACAGTTTTTGCAAGCCTTAATGGGTCCAAATGACCAAACAAGTGGGTCCACGGTACAACCCAAGTCACAAGCTCCACAACGATACTTTGAATGTCACAATCCGACTCTGGATGAAAAAATGACAGTTTTGTCTCTATTAGGCCTGGATAAATTCAAACAGGTCCATTAACATCAAGTGCCGCTAGAATATCCGCCTGACATCTAGAAGAGCAATGTTGAAGTCGGATCGTCAATTTGATTTATATCCGAGAGGTTATGGACAAAATTCAATAATTCGTGGAGTAAGCGTATATCCCAAGACAAGGGTAAATATGTCCAAACAATCCCTGAACAAGTTATTTTTGTACGAAGACCAAAATTTTGGTACATATTTATTTAATTACATTTTATGTGCAATTTCTGAAATTTTTGAAGAACGAGATCGTATCGATCAGAAATCTCATCAAATCGATGATTTTCAGACAGTTGGAGGGTCTAACACGAGATCAATGACAATTGGGGCACCTTCCGGATTTTTTCAAACAAATTCAGAGGCTATTTGAATAAATCCGGCTAGAATTAATATAAGTCGTTGGATCGAGAACATCCTGATGCATAGATTACGGAATCGGTGGAATCAGACCGATTCCGACCGATTCCGGAATCGGATCGGTGGATTCCGATCCGATTCCTGGCGGAAGGACCGATTCCGGGAATAATTCCGCGGAATCGGTATGAATCGACTGGAATCGGTCGGAATCGATCCGATTCCGACCGATTCGTTGTGGAATCGGTCGATCCGACCGATTCCGATGGAAGACCGGTTGAACCGGCCCCGGTTCGATTCCCGGTTCGATTCTCGGGACGGGGAATCGAACCGATTCCGGCCCTAAAGAGGCGGGAATCGACCGCCGCGTCGGTCGTTCGATCCCGCGGCGGTAGGGCTCGTCTCCGGCGATTCCGCGGCGATTCCTCGGCGGATTCGGCATCGATCCGGCGATCCGAGCGTCGATCCGAGCGGTCGGGCAGCGATCCGTCGATCCGCGGAGCGATTCGGCACCGATTCCGGCGATTTCGGCTGATTCCTGGGCGATTCCGGCGATTCCGTGATTCCAAGCGATTCCTTCAGGCCGATTCCGCCCGATCCAAGCTCCGATCCGCCTTGAATCAACGTCTTCTTCGATCTTTGACTCGTTTTGGTAAGATTTCTTCGCCGAAAACTTCGTACGTCCATTCTTACGCGTTTCCGACGAGTCCGAGCGTCGTTAAACGTTGTGATTTCCGACCGAATAAGTCCGTCCAAGTTTTAAACTATCCGTTTAAGTTCATTTTGCACGGGAAAAATTCGATATCCCGTACGTTAATTTGCGACGATTTCCGGCAACTACGTAACCCTTTAAACATACCGAATGGTGTGTTACTTGGAGTTGTCTTCTTCCCGAACAGTAATTCATTTTTTATGTTATCTAATCATTTTTAGTGCATTGTTTACAATTTTTGCGGATACAAGCAATGGCCGATCAAGGTGGCGCGACGCACCGGCACGTGCTTCGACGTGGGTTGGGAACACGGGCAAATGGTAGACCTAGTCGGGAAGAGGGTGCAAGGTGCGAGTGGTGCGGGAAGGAGATGAACGGGGGTGTTCCGGTGCCGAAACAACATATTGCGGAACAGTGGGAATGTAAAGAAATGTGACAAGGTGCCCGGGGGAGAAGAGTGAGGAGATGAGAGGATACATGACAGGTAGAGCCTCTCAACGGGCTGTTCGGATCGAGCAGAGGGAGGAGTTGCAGGACGAGCTACTCGAGAGGAGGAGGGACCGCGATTTGCCTACCTCCAAAGGGAAAGGCAAGGGGAAGGAAGCAGCTCAGCCGGAGCCAGAGAGCGAGGACGAGTCCACGGACTCCGAGCCGAGACGTGCGGGCACGCCAGCAAGCGTGCATCGGCCGAGGAGGAGGACGGGGAGGAGGGGGAGCGAGGAGGGTCCGGGTCCGCAGTTGACCCGGCTTTGGGCCGATCGGCATCGGCTCGCCCGACCTCGGGGCCGGGACCGAGAGCCCGACCCCAGGAGACAGGAGCCGTACCGCCGTTCCACTTCTACCAACACTCGATTTACACCGAGTGACGAGTTTTTATTTAGGAAACAAAGTGCTGGGCAGATGGGGATAAAGCAGGCAATGAAAGGGGTGAAGGCTACAGGAACGGCTGCAAAGAGAGCCGTTCGCCACATTGTCAAATGGTTTTTACATGCAGGTATCACTTTTTAAATTAAATTTGACATTATGCCTGTTTTATTTACTAACACTTAATTTTACCCTGATCCCATTTTTTTTAACTTGATGTAGGCATCCCAGCACATGCAGCCACCAGCCCCTACTTCCAGACGATGGTGGATGCCGTGGGTGAGGCTGGACCGGGTTTGCAAGCCCCGGGCAGCAGACACATATACGGCGCATTGGTGATTGTGGATATGATGCATTGTGGATACGTTCATTAGTATTTGTATGATGTGGTTTTGTGGATATCATGCATTGGTGATTTTTTAAAATTTTTCTAACTCATTTCCTATTTTTTTAGAATTTTTTCTGAATTTTTTGAATTTTTTTGACGAAAAAAAAAATCCAAAAAAAAAAAACCGATTCCGATTCCGATTCCGATTCCGGAATCCTTGTCCTGATGGAAATTATGTTGGAACCGATTTGATAAACACCAGCGGCCATCTCCTTTGCCTTGGTAGTGCGCCAACTCTCCCTTCCTGATTCTCTCCAATATTTTAGGAGAAGATTTAAAAGATGTTAATGAGGTGGTATTGGCCTTCCCTTATCTTACATTTAAAATGGAAAAATGAAGAGAAAGAGGAGAGAGCCGCGGCTAGACTTTCGGCCTGCCAGATTCAACCGCACGCGGCCAAGATCCCAACCCCGATTCCTCGTAAAAGAGAAGGTTTTCTGCCCTTTTCTCCCCCACGATCTGGACCGGTTGAAAAAAATAAAGCTTCTCCAGCACGTGGCTCCTCCTCCGGCAGCTTCTTCTCTTGGGCTTCCACCTCCTGCGACTGGTCCTTCATCGGACGGCATCCTGCAGTACCCTGGGCCCTCTCCCGCTCTCAGCCTTGATCCTCTCGTGTCTACACCCTGTGGCCAACGGAGAGGGAGGGAAAGCTTCCCCATCGTCTGCCAACAGCAGCAACAGTAGCATCTGCGCCAGCATCATACGCCACCAAGCCCAGCCACTCTTCTGCGTCTTCTCCTGCGTCTTCTCCTTTGACATCTTGTCGACGGAGCTGGGAGGGTCCAAGGCATCCCACGTTGAGCACCCTGCTGCAGCACCCATCAGCAAAGGAAGAAGAAGTCAAGTCTACTCCTCGACCTCTAAGAAGGGATCCACGTTGAGCATCCTGTAGCAACCTGTGGCGTACATCTACTTGCGGATTTGTCAAAAAAAAAAGAAGGTAAGGTAAGAAAATCTCCCTTCCGTCCTACGGCGACCCTCGCTCTTCCTCTCCGTCATCTTTCTCTTTTTACAATCCCTTGAACAGATCTGCCATAACAGCCCATACCCAGGGCCGTTTTGAGCAGACCCCCCCTTTTCTTCGATCCTACACAACTCCCTCCCAACCAGAGCATAAAAAGCCCACTGCTGACCCCCTTAAAGTCTCCCTGGCTGGCCAGCATTCAGACCCCCAAAAAGGGTCAAAGATCAGAGCATAAAAGCCCTTCTGATTTGGTCTCTATTCTGCTCCCCTGTGCACCCCTGGTTCAGACCCCTAAAGGTCTGAAATCAGAACACCTTAAAGCTCCCTTTCGGCCTCCCCTTTGCCTGCCATTGCGCCCCCCGCGCAGCACCACAGTCAGACCCATTTTGTCTCCTTTAACAGCCCCTTGCGTGGCATCCCAATAAGGCCCAAAAAACCCCTGGTTCGGCCATGCCAACAGAACCCTAAATAGGTCTGAAGCATGTCCTAAAATAGTCCTTGTTGTCCCCCAAAAAATCTGCAAACAGTCCCTTTGTTCAACCTTGCTAGGGGGATGAGAAGAGGGTTGACATTCGGACCCCTTGTCCACGGGATGGGTTGAGGAACCCCCCCCCCCGAATGGGCCCCCGTTCTTTACCCCTTAATGAGCTCTCGTTTCGACTCAAAAGAAAAAAACTCAAACAGTCCATCGTTGCCCAGCACAGCCCCCTAAAACCGACTTCTAAACCAGCCCATTTCGGCCCACTTTAACCCGCTGTCACAGCCTTTAAACACCCCTAAACAGGTGCTGGTTCGGTCCTAAAATAGGTGCCGGATCGATATCAAAACAGGTGCCGGTTCGGCTAGAAGACAGGCCTCGGCGCGGTGCTACAAACAGATCCTTGTGAGAACCGGGTTGGGGGTGACGGTCCGGCCCCCTTGGCTTGCAAGACAGGTCAACGGCTGAATGGGCGACCCTCAATTCTGATCCAAACAGGGTGCAAAATAGGCCGCCAGGGCCAAGGAGCAGAAAATGGGCTAATTGGGCGAAGAAGACATGAAACAAGCCAATGGGGCCAAGAAGACATGAAGCCAGCCAATTGGGCTAAGAAGACATGCAGCTGGCCCATTGGGCCTTGGACCAAAACAGACTTAAATAAATTTTAAAATGCGAAAGCAAAATTAAATAAGGAATTAGCACCACATCGTGGGCACTCCACAATTAGGCGGCTAGTCCGAACCAGCTTCCTGTACATTGACCCGGGCGTAGGCATAGTACACGCTCCCACTGCAAACAGACCATTTCCCCAATATGGCTAGTCGAAAGACTTAACTATGTCGAAGGGTAAAATTCCATTTGAATGAGAATAGGTCGGAATGCCGTCGTAATGTTGAACTCATCCCTCGATCTTATGGAAAATTACTCCGGGGGGGAGAAAAATGGCTACATTCAGACTTTACTTGTACTCCGATGTGGACCGATATGATGTAACCCGACATGAAATGAAATGAACAGTACAAGTGTCGATGTGGACATTTGCAAACCGGGCACCGATGCTAGCCCGATGGACCGAATGGGATGCAAACCGAACTAAAACAAATAAGATAAAACAAACCCAAAATACATTCATTAAATTTGAAAATGCCCAAAAATCATATAATTAACAATCCGAAACTTCACTTAAAAATACATTTAATTCATTGAAATTAAAGTTCTAATTAAATGATAATAAATGACTTCAATGAGAATTAAATAAACAACATTTAAAATATTTAAAAGTCATCAAAACAGCCCCTAACTTTAAAAATGAGATCATAAAATAAACCAAAACTCAAATCAAAATTCTCCAAAACATATTCAAACAGTTAAAATACATTTAAAGCATCTAAATAATATCAAAAAATATTCAAAACAAATATTCAAAACATCATATCAACATAAGAAAGAGACAAATTAAATTATCTCAATCAACGTGTCAGTCAAATAAAATTAATCCCAAAATTTTTAATTCATTCAAATCCAAATAAAAAAGCAACACAACTTCAATTAAAATTAATCAAACAAAAAAATTTAACAAATCAAATTTAATTCAAAATCAAATCACAATAATCAAGTTGAACATAAAATTCAACTCACATTCAAATAAAATTTACTTCCAACAAATCTAAACCAATTCGTTTGCATCTTATCGGGCCCACAAGGCTACGGCCCTAAAGTTTATTATTTTATGTGGATATGCACGCTCTATCAAACAATTTGCTATGACAGTTAATCAAGGGCATTCGAGTAGTTACTCGATGCAAGTTAACATCGTATATTCGCACTATCCGACGAAAAAAATGTCAAAATTAAATTTTCACAGAACCCGAATTTCAATTCTAATATTTTTAAAATGTATCGTCGGACTATTTAATACATTTATAAGTTATCACCTATTTTCTTAAGTAGTCCAAAAGAGATATGAAAATCTTTTTCAAAACTCCAAAAGCGAGGTTCTCACAGGCATGAACAAGGAAAAACAGTGATGCAGGACGACGTGGTGAAACTGGGTTGAAACGCTAAAAAAATGGAATTAGGACACTCAAAACGAATTAAAATGAATTGAAATGAAAGGGACAGGATCAAGCTAGTCTAAAAGGGCCTGAACCGGTCTTAAACCAATCCATAATGCCATAAACCATGCTAAACCAGGTTGAACCAGCTTGAACCAGCCCTAGACCAGTATGGGCCAACGTGAACAGGCCTGAACCGGCCCTATACCAATATAGGCTGACGTGAACCAGCCTGAACCAGTTGTTGTGCGTTGAACTAGGCCAGCTAGACCGGCCAGGGCTGGGCCACATCATCTTTGGACCCTAGGTGAGGGTCGTGGCCACCCCACCTACCGGGTGTGGAGGGGTCGTGGGCAAGCTTGACATCATGTGAGACCCCGCCCAGGGAGAAATTATGGAATCTTCACATTGGCCCCGGTTGGAGGAGGTAGTGGCACTCTGTCGGCGCGCTGACTGCAAGTGAAAGGAGCAAGGAGGTGAACGAGGGCTTCTTCGTCTTCTCGCCGATGGCTTCGTTGCCTCGCCATCCGGAGCAGCAGTCGACGAAGGCAATGTCCTTGCACAGCTGAAGGGACCGGGAGAGGCCAACAGGGTTGTAACGTCCCTTCATTGTCACCTTCGTCCTCCGTCAGCTTCTTCCTCCTTCGTTGTCTTCGAGGTCCTCCTCCTAATTATTTCTCTCCATCTTCGACATCCAGCACTGTGGTGGGGGTGACAGAGGGTCGTCGATGTGAGAAGGGACCGGTACATTTAGAAATGGCACAAAGGGGGTTTTGGCCTACTCAGGGGCTGCATTCTTGAAACTCGAGGAAGACTATCATCATTGGGTGCGAAGAATAAACCCAACAACAGATTGGGGATCACCGGATTGTACTAGAGCGCCAACAACAAGGGGCTTGCAGTTGATGACCGCAACCACTTTGCAGTTGATGACCGCAACCACTGTCTTCGTGCTCCAATGCCTAGGAGTGTCAAACCAGCGTGAAGGAACGCCACCACTAAACCAGCAAATGTGTAACCATGAAGGGGAAAGTGAAGATGAACAGCATGGAGGTTGGAAGGAGGGGGGGAAACCATGGGAGTCGACCTACTGTCGAGGGTGGAAGGGAGCCGGCCAGTGACGGAGGTGAGGAGGAAGACCTCCCTTCAGAGTGGTAAAGAAGCTACCAGGCCAAGGCCCCCTACACAAGACACAAGTCTAAAGCTCCAAAAATTCCAAGACTTCCTTCATTCCAACGTATGGATCCCCATTTATGAGAAGCCACCTTACAAAAAAAAAGCACATTAAACTCCTATTTACAAACATACCCTCTAAGGATTGCTATGTAATGAAAAGACTTAAAAATTTAAAATATTTACAACAGGCCCCTGGACGAAAATGCAAAATAAACCCAAAATTCTTGACCTGGCTCCCCATCAAACAGTTAGGGGTGCAAACGAGCCGAGCCGAGCCAAGCCGAGTAGTATGGTGTTCAAGCTCGGCTTATTTATTTTACACGAGTTCGAGCTCGAGCTCGAGTTTTAACGAATATGTTGAACCCTTGTTCAAGCTTGGTTCGTTTATTAATCGAGTCGAGTCAAGCTCGAACTTGAGTAATAGCTAGACTAACATTCAATTCACATTCAAGCTTAAGCAATATACAAACTCGCTTATAAAACTCAAAATCATTGAAAAGTTATTTGTGAAACTCTAGATTTAGCTCATTTATCAAACTCAATCTAAGTTTAAACTCAATTTTTGAATTATTTAATATATTTAAGTGACAACATATAATTATTAATACTCATAATTTAATTTTTAAAAATAAATATACAATATAATATTTAATCGAGCTACTTGCGAGTTCATCGAGCCGAGCAGGAGTCTGTTTAAGCTCGACTCGTTTAATGAGTCGAGCTTTATTTTTTGTTCAAACTTGTTCATTTAACGTAATAAACAAGCCGAGTCGAATTTTTATCGAGCCGAGTTTCAAGTTACTTGTTGAGTGTATTGGTTCGTTTGCACCCCTACAAACGGTCATCATGGTTTTCTTGTAAAAGAATGCATCAATTAGTATGTCTTATTGCCACCACAATGGGACCATAACATCTTCTGGATCAACATAATAAGATAGAAAAGGCTTAGAAAATCGACTTCATAGAAAAAACTACATATTGGTTTCATATGAGCTTGCTCACATAATTATAGCAACTTAGATCGAGACACATCACACATTTACCAAAGTTCAGGCCTAGGTGCCTGTCCCCTTATACAACATAATGAAATTCATAGTAACAAAGTGAATAGATATACAAATCCAACTTTCTTGACACGAAAAACCTTTTGTAGAACACAAAAAAAATTAAATGTAGTCATTCTAGATTGGAAGCATGACTCATGTTCCTATAGATCTAACAGCCAAGGATCGCGGGATCGGGATCGGATCCTGGATCGGTGGGGTCCGATCCGATCCGGATCGGATCGGATCGGTCCGATCCAGGGCGATTCTCTTGGAGCCAGACCGATCCAGAATCGGTCTGGATCGGTTTTTTTTTTTTTTTTGCTCTATGAAAAAATCTGTAAAAATCGCCAAAAAATCAATAAAAATACATAGACCTCAGAAAAAATGTGAAAAAAATATAAGGAACACTCATTCATATAACAAATTAACAATCAATCATATAGAACACATATCATATCCAATCACACAATAGAACACATCATACATCAAATAAGATACATATTTTTATCAAATAAACAATCATATCCAATCACACAATAGTACAACACATATTCTTCTTACCACTCATATTACATTGCGTGAAATAAATAAACAAATACATTATACATATGTCATCACCACCAACTATGGTAATGTCCGGAGTAGGATGTATCTGGATCTCTGTCCTGGTCATTCTGATTGTCTTGAAATCTCCATTGATTAGGGTCAGTCATAATTGGCCCGTATCCATAAGAAAATAAAGACTGGGCCATGTCGATAAACTCATAAACTCCCTGATCAGTCGGAGGTGGAGCTAGAAAAGATGGTGGATAGTCAGGCTCACTGTCTGAGGCAGGCTCTGGATAGGAAGATGCAAACTCGTCAAAAATATTTATCCTCGTCCAGCGTCCGCTGCCCCCGCCACTCGAACACGAGTGTCTTTTATCACTCAAATCATCTGGACTTGCTCCACTCGTGCGTGCACTACTAGTAGAGCCACCCTCACCTGCACCTGAGGCGCCGCCTCCACCTATGCTGCCGCCACCCCCACCTCCACCTTCACCCCCTGTACGTTGTTGTTGTGTGGGTGGGACAAATTCTTCTTCATCCTCATCTGATAAAGGTTGCTGAGTGGTCTCGGTGTCAAGGAGATGATGTCGCCGTTTGATACTTATCTTCTTCCTCTTCAATGTACGATCTCCTTGACTACTTTGTTGTGAAGGTAAGCAGACTTTCTTTAAAGCCCTGAATAATCCACCATTCTTCTTGATGGTGGTGGTGGTAGATGGACCCGCAACTGGAATCCGAGCTGGAGCTGTAGCGGCCGGGGGGAGCTGGATGTCTCTCTGGAGAAG